>CM057472.1:1247500-2490000 GCA_030035585.1 Dugong dugon
GTTTCTGACAAGTAATCACAGCTTAGTCTTACTGGTTCCCCTTTGGAAATGACTTTTTGTTTATCTCGAGCTGCTCTCAGAATTCTTTCTTTGTCTTTCGTTTTGGCAAATGTGATAATGATATGTCTTGGTGACTTTCTTTTGTCTATATGGGATTTGTTGAGCCTCTTGTATAGGCAGCTTTTTGTCTTTCATGATATTTGGGAAGTTTTCTGCTAAGAAATCTTCAACAATCTTCTCTGTGTCTTCCATTTTATCCCCCTGTACTGGAACTCTGATCATCTGCACATTTTTTATCTTGATTGTGTCCCATATAGTTCTTAGGTTTTCTTCACTCTTTTCTCTGATTTTTCCTCAAACAAGTGGTGTCCATGGATTTATCTTCAATCTCACTGATTCTGTCTTCCATCATTTCAAATTTGCTCCTAAAGCCTTCTATTGAGTTGTCCATTTCTGAAACTTTGCTGTTTATCTTGGTTCTAATTTTTTGTTCTGTGGGTTATCACTGCTGGGTCACTTCAACCTTTCACTTTGTGGAAACATCAATATAATAATCCTCCACTGGACTGAGGCAGAATACCTTGTTCCTTCAAAACAGACCACATTATCACACGCCCAGCAATTGAGACAGTGGTGGAAATAGACATGACACTGAGCACCTCATATGGCTTACGTTCTTAATCTGGAACCTTGGGGGAGCACACCCAGATGGACAGGGACAAGAGAATTGTCTGTCTCCCCTGCTAAACTGTAAGTTTTATAGGGGATCAAGTCTGTCCCCAACATCTTGTGAAGTGCCGGGCTCATATTGTGCCTTTAGCTTATGCATCAATTCATAGAGAACTATCATTCCTATCTCATACCAGCCTTCTTCTACTCCTTACAGCTACTGTTCCACTACATTCTGTACCTTTGCCAAAAATCTTTGTTAAATTCAAGGTAAGATCCCTGGAGATTCTGAATATTTATCATAACCCCTTATTTTCATGCTGAACATAAGGTTAAACTCAGAGGGCAGCTGAGTTTCTTTTCTTCAGCAGGGTTTCTTTGACTCCTTGATCTATCACCTTGTTCATTTGTCCTACTGGACAGTCCCCAGCAACTGTACAGAGGATGATGAGACAGCACAAGGAAACTTCAACCTTTCCTTCTTCATTACTCTTTATCGTTCCTTCCCTATTTCTTTCACCATAATTTGCTCTCCCAGAAGGGCATCCCCTCCTTCTGGTTTCCATTTGTATATAGCATGCACTGTTGGCTTCTCAAACAAGATGAGAGAGAAGAATACATTTTAAACTCTTTTTTCCCCCTTCACATCCCAGCTGTTGCAAAATCCAAGTCCTTTGGCTTTTGCAGCCCTCATCTCTGTTGCATTTATTTATTTTTCATTAGCCTTTGTTTATTCTAAAACATTCTGTGGCTGGAAGAATCAAGAATTTCTCCACTGATGGTGAGATCTCCAGAATAGCTGAGTGAGGAGCTCAGCAAATCCTCTTTCTGAAAAAAAACAATGATAAGATTGGAAAAAATCATTAAAAAAAAACAACAAACCATTTCAGGACTCTGAAAACTGACCAAAGGTACGCAACAAATTGGTAAGTATTTACTTAAAAAAAAAAAAAATTATCAAACCTTGGTAAGAATAGTGGGAGTCTACTGTGTTTCAGCCTGAAGCTGTTCCCATCCCCTCTCACCCACAGCTTCATGGTAAACAAATTTCAACAAGGTAGGGAAGGCCATGTGCAAGGTCCACACATGCTCAGTAGGGACCAGAGAAGGCCCTCCCTATATATTCATCTCTGGCTGAATATGAGGCCTGCATAACTAGGCAAAATCCAGGACAGACTTATAACTGCCTGAACTTTGAACATGCTATCCAACTCACACACAGTTCCATCAGAAAAGGGGAGAAGTCTTACTGGTTCAAGGTGTTTAAGTACAACCACTGACCAAATATGGCTGACCACTAAGGTATGCACATTCAGGGGCAACTGGGGAAAAAAAAAAAAGGAATGGAAGCATCAGCAGCTGCACACTGCTGGGAAGACAGAATTACTCTGGGAAAGTTACTAAACAAACAATAAAAGAATCCAGCAAGAACAAGAACACCTGTGGGGTGTTGCTATAATGTATTACTTGAAAGGTCAAGTTTTCAAAATAAAATTAAAAAATAATGTGACCCATACACAGGGAAAAAAAAGTAATTAAACTGTCTCAGGGAGAGAGCAGTGTTGGACTTGGCAGAAGACAACTTCAAACCAGCTATTATAAGTATGTTCAAAGAACTACAGGAAACTATGTTTAAGGAATTAAGGGAAAGTATAACTACAATGACTCATTAAATAGAGAATATCAATAACAAGATTAAAGAACCAAATGGAAATTCTGGAGTTGAAAAATACAATAATTGCAATGAAAAAAATCATTAGAGGGGCTTAAAAGAAGAATTTAATGTGGTAGAAAAAAAGAAGCTGATCAATAGAGATTATCCAGTCTGAAGAACAGAAAACACAATGAAGAAAAATAAACAGAGCCTCAGAGACCTGTGGTACACGACCAAGCATGCCAACACATATGAAGTGGGAGTCCTAAAAAGAAAGAAGAAAAAATATTTGAAGAAACAATGGCTGAAAACTCCCCATATTTGATGAAATACATTAACATCTACATTAAAAAAGTTCAACAAGTTTCAGGTAAGATAAACACAAAGCGATTAACACCTAGACACATCATAGTCAACCTGTTAAAAGTCAAAGAGCATCTCGAAATCAACAAGAGGAAAACAGCTCATCACGTACAAGAGAACCTCCATAAGATTAACAGCTGACTTCCATCTGAAACAATATATGCTACAGGACAACGGGATGGCATATTCAAACTAATGAAAGAATAGCTATCGACCAAGAATCCTACATCCAGCAAAACTATGCTTTAAAAATGAAGGTGAAATAAAGATATTTCAACTTAAAAATGGAAAGAATTTGTTGCTAGCAGGTTTGCCTTACAAGAAATATTAAAATCCTTCAGGCTGAAAGAAAATGACATGAGAAAGTAGCCTGAATGTAGTGAAGAAATAAAGAGCACTGGTGAAGGTAATTATGTAGGTAAGTATAAAAGACACTGTAAATATATACTCTCTTTTCTTCTTGTAACTAATTCAAAAGATAACTGCATAAAATAATAATTACAAAAGTGTACTGTTGGGATTACAACATATAAATTGTAATATACATGACAATATTAGCACAAAGGAAGGAGAGAGATTTATTTCATTTGTTAAGTTAGTATTAGTTTGAAGTAGATTGTTTCAAGTTAAATACATATTGAGTTCCTCAGAGCAACCGCTAAGAAAATAACCCAAAAAAGTAGTAAAAAACCAACAAAGGAATTAAAGTGGTACACTAGAAAATATACATTTAACAAAAAAGAAGGCAGTAAAAGAGGACCAGAGGAACAAAAAAAGACATGAGGAATATAGAAAACAAATAGCAAAATGAAATAGACAAGTCAGTGAAAACAGTAACTTCAATATGCCATTTTCAATCAAGTAATGTAATAAACCATATTAATAAATGACAAAAACCACATGATCATCTCAACAGACACAGAAAAAGCATTTGACAAAATACAGCACCCATTGAAGGTAAAAGTTCCCAATAGATTAAGAACAGAAGGAATGTCTACAAATTGACAAGAACCTTATAGTTAATATCATACTTAATGGTGAAAGATAATGTTTTACCCGTAACATCAGGAACAAGACAAAGATGTCTGCTCTCACCACTTCTATTCCACATTGTATTAAGAGGTTCTAGCCAGTACAATCATGCAATAAAAAGAAAGAAAGAAAAAAAAAAAATAAAGAGTGTCCCTATTGGAAAGGAAAACTGAAACTCTATTCATAGATGACATGACCATGTATGCAGAGAATTCTAAGGAATCCATCCACACACACACACACACACACACACACACACACACACACACACAAAACCCATTAGAACTAATTAACAATTTCAACTAGGTCACAGGATGCAAGCTCAATATTTAAAATAATCAGTTTCCATATATTAGCATTTCTATCCACCAGAAATGAACAATATGAAAACAAAAATAAGAAAACGGTTCTATTCATATTGGCATCAAACAGAACCAAATATCTAAGAATTAGTTTTACAAAAGAAGTATAAGAATGTACGCTGAAAATGACAAAATCTTGCTAAGAGGAATTAGAGAAGATAAAATAAATGGAGAGACATTTCATGTCTACGGACCGGAAGACTCAACATTGTTAAGATGGTAGTTCTCCTAAAACTGATCTACAGAGTTCATTCAATGCCTATCAAAATCCCAGCTGACTTTTTTTGCAGATACTGAGAAATTCACCCTAACATCTCTATGGAAATGCAAAGGACTCAGAAGAGACAAAATAATTTTGAAAAGAAGTACAATCGGAGGGCTCACTCTACCTGATTTCAACAGTTACCATAAAGCTTCAGAATCAAGCTCATTTAGGAAGAATTTATTAATAACCTGTGATATACAGATGACACAACCTTGCTTGCTGAAAATGAAGATGACTTGAAGCGCTTACTGATGCAGGTAAAAGACTACACAGCCTTCAAAATGGATTACACCTGAACATAAAGAAAACAAAACCCCTCAAACCTAGACCAGTAAGCAACATCATGATAAATGGAGAAAAAATTGAAGTTGTCCAGGATTTCATTCTATTAGCATTAACAATCAATGCCCAAGGCAGCAGCAGTCAAGACATCAAATGACACACTGCATGGGGAAATTCTGCTGCAAAAGACTTCTTTAAAGTTCTAAACAGCAAAGATGTCACTCTGCTGACTAATGTGGGCCTGTCCTAAGCAATGGTCTTTTCAATTGCCTCATATCCACGTGAAAGCTGGACGATGAAAAAAGCAGAGAGAAGAAGAACTGATGCATCAGAAATGTAATGTCGGCAAAGGATCTTAACTATACCATGGGGTGCCAGAAGAACTAACACGTCAGTTTTATACGATATAAAACTGAATGCTTCTTAGAAGCGAGGATGGTAAGACTCTGTCTTGCTTACTTTGGACACGTCATCAGGAAAGACCAACCCCTAGAAAAAGACATCATGTTTGGTAAAGTAGAGGGTCAGTGAAAATGAGAGAAACTCTCAAGGAGATGGATTGACACAATCGTCACAACAATGGGCTCAAACATGTCAAAGGCCATGAAGACCGCACAGGACTGGGTGATGTTTCGGTCTGGTAAACATAAAGTCACCACCAGTCTGAGCTCACCTGACAGCAACTAACAACAGCAACGACAATAATCCAGGCAGTGTTGTTTTGGCATAATGACAGGCGTACAGATCCATGGAACAGAACTTCAAGTCCAGAAATACATCCTTCTGTTTAATGGTCACTCAACTTTTGACAAAGGGGCTGAGGCAATTTGAAGGGGAAAAGATAATCTTTTCAACACATCATGCTGGGACAATCAGATATTCACGTGCAAAAAAAAAAAAAGTATTTAAACCATAACCCCCACTATGCACAACAATTAACTTAAAATGGGTCACAGACCTAAATGTAACAGCTAGGATTATGAAACTTTTAGAAGAAAACGTAAGAGAAAATCTTTGTGACTCTGGGTTAGGCAAAGAGTTCTTAGCTATGCAATCAAAAGCATAATCCATAAACAAAAATAATGTTAAACAGGACTTCATGAAAGTTAAAAATGTTTATGCTTTAAAGACACCATTAAGAAAATAAGAAGAAAATCCACAAACTAGGAGAAAATATTTGCAAATCATAATTCTGCCCCAAAACAAAACAAAACAAAACAAAACAAAACAAAACCTTGTAACTAGAAGATAACAAAGAGCTCAAATTGGAAGACAAAAACCCAATTAAAAAATGGGCAAAAGACTTGATGAGACATTTTACCAAAGAAGATACGTGAATGACTAATAAGCACATGAAAAGATGCTCAATGCTATTACTCATTTTAGAAATGTTAACTAAAACCACAAAGAGATCCCACTTCATACCCACTAGAATGGCTATAAGCAAAAAAGTCAGACAGTAACAAACCGAGATGAGCATGTGGCAAAATCAGAACTCTTGTACCTTTCTAAGGGGGGACCGTGAAAGACTCATCCAATTCGGAAAACAGTTTCTTAAAAAGTTCAACATAAATTTACATACAAACTAGCAATTTCACTCCTAGGTATATACCTAACAGAAATGAAAACATATGTCTAAAGACTTCCACACTAATACTCATAGCAGTGTTATCCATAATAGCCCCAAATGGAAACAATCCAAATGTTCATCAGCTGATGAACGGGTAAACAAAATGTGTTGTGTGTACACACACACACATACAATGCTATTTTCTGCTTTTCTGACGACAGTCTTCCTAGTGAGCGTGAAGTAGCATCTCACTGTGGTTTTGGTTTGCATTCCCCTAATGGCGCTGAGCATACTTTCAAGTGTTCCTCGGCCATTTGTATATTTTCTTTGGGAAATGTCTATTCAGATCCTTTGCCCATTTAAAAAACTGGTTTATTTTGTCTTTTTATTGTTGCACGCACGAGTTGAACTGAATATATTCTAGATACAGGCTCCTTCTCAGCAACCTGATGTGTAAATATCTTCTCACATTACGTGGGCTGTCTTCTCATTTCTTGAAGGCATCCTTTGAGGCAAAAAGTTCTTAATTTTGATGAAGTCCTATTTATTAATTTTTTTCTCTTGTTGCTTTTGGTATGATAGTTCATCATTTAGACTGCAGGGATTATGATCCAAGCAGGCAGTTCAGTGCCTCACGCAAGGTCACAAAAATGTACACCTATGTTTTCGTCTAACATAGAAGAACTTTAGGTCTTACGTTTAGGTTTTTGAGCCTCTTTCAATTAATTTTTGCACATGGGTGATAGAAGTCACTGATTTTTAAGAAAGATACGAGGGCAGAGGATGAGAGAATTGGAGGGTGGGAAACTAAAACCCCCCAGCTCCAGGGTGATGATTCTGGCGCTAGCCCAGGCCATACGAAAAGACTTATGTTTGTATGCAGGCTTCCTTTGCTGTCTATACCAGGCCATTCATTCTTATAGCCTTTCTTTAAAGAAAGGTAGCAGGTTCTGCATATAATGAGGAATGGAAAGGAGGAACTATTTTGCTCAGGGATCGCAGGTGACCAGTGACAAACCCAAGAGTAGATAAATGATCCTTGATTTTCAGGCCTCAGTTCCATGTGGTGGCAGCAATACCTCTATCACCCACTGTCTCCTCCTGTGATTTAGCAGCAGGATTCCCTGGGTTGCACTAGGTACAAAGTCAGCCAAGTGGAGATGATCCTCCCCAGTCTCCCTGCTGCTAGGTGTGGCCATGTGACTATATCTTAACCAACGGAATGGAATGCAAGAGAAAATGATCTATGTCACTTCTGGGTCACAGCCTTTAAAAAAAGAAATTGCTTGTCCTCCACTCTCTCCCTTCTTGCAGGACAGACCTCAGACATGGTGCTCTTAAGTTCCTGTTGCCCATGGGGATGAAGAAAACACGCTAGGGCAGTCACTCTCCACTGTGGCTGAGCATTAGAATCCCTGGGGGGCTTTAATAACATACTGGTATCTGGATGTGAGAACCAGAGATTCTGATGTAACTGGTTTGAGAAACAGTCTGGACACTCGGATGTTCAAAGCTCCCTGGATGATTCTAACCTATAGCAAAGTTAAGACATTAATTCCAGAGCCCAAACCAAACCCACTGCCGTCAAGTCGATTCTGACTCACAGCGACCCTATAGGACAGAGTTGAACTGCCCCATAGGGTTTCCAAGGCTGTAACCTTTACAGAAGCAGACTGCCACATCTTTCTCCCGCAGAGGGGCTGGTGGATTTGAACCGCTGAACTTTCACTTAGCACTGCACACCAGGGCTCCTAATTCCCAGGCACTGGTTCTTAAATTTTAGAGTCACCTGGAGGGCCTACTAAAACACAATTTTCTGGGTGGCACAAACAGTTAAGTGCTAACTGCAAGCCTAAAGGTTGGCGGTTCGAATCCACTCTGAGGCACCTCGGAAGACAGGTCTGGCAATCTATTCTGAAAGGTCACAGCCTTGAAACCCCTACAGAGCAGCTCCATGAGTTGGCATCAACTTGATGGCAACCAACCACAGCTCCTAGGGTATCTGATTCGGTAGGTCTGGGCTGAAACCCGACAATTTGCATTTTCACAAGTTCCCAGGTGATGCTGATGTGCCCAGCCACACACCTGAGGAATCACAGATGTGGAGATGACAAAGCAACAAGACAGAAGCCACATGAGCCCCCACTAGAGGGCTGCGTATTGTCCCCAACCCTGGACGGCAAATGCAGTTTAGCTTATCTCCTAACTAACACACATCCCCTGGATCACAGTGTTTCCAACAGCAAGAAAAGTAAAGATACAAAAAAATTTCATTTCATGCAAATTCATACATGCAATTTAAACCCTCTTGGCTTCAGAGAGATTTTCCTACCAGAAAAGAATGCATCAGAACACTGCACTGTTTACAACCAAATCAGTTTCTCATGGTAATTGGTGAACACAATCCCCCCAGTCCTTTCTTGGCAGCGTGGTTTAGGCTGCCCGGATTATGATCCAAGCAGACAGTTCAGTTACTTTTCCCACCAAAGCCCCAGTCGTACTTGGGGGAACCGAAGGCTTCCAAGGCAAATCTAATTGGATCCAAGCCACAGCAACAATTCTGAATAACACAGAAGCTTGTTAAAATAGCACGGAGATAGCACGCTATTTAGTGATAATGGATTACTTCTTGCCTCTCCTCCCGTCTTTGCACAGTAACGCAAAAGGGAATCAAAGCACGCCAGCTCTTTTCACTTAATTCTCGTGAGAAGACCTTGGGTATTCATCACACCAACCTGAATAGCCAATCGGACATGGATTTGTTGGGCACACGTGTGGGAAATATGTTTCAGTCCCAAGATCTTGCTGGTAAAACTCCTTGCTGGCGTTTGATCATTTCCTGATAACACTCACAGTATTTAAAAGGGGTGGGGAAGGTTGAAGACCACAGGACAGAAACTGACAGAAAAAGGCAGGCGCTAACTTACCTGACAAACTGACTGAATAACGCTGTTGTGTTCCGGATGATCCGAGCAGCCTGGGACTCCTCACGCTGGCATCTCTGCACTGTTAGCCCATCATCCATGTGGCCTTCCTGATGGAGTCTAACCTACCCACAGGGCAAGGGACACCAGGTCCAGGTTACACATAACCCCACAGCTGAGCAGTCAACATTGCTTGCAGTGTTTCCCTCATCCCTCTTACTCCTTTTCCCCAACCATGCTCTCCTGGGGCCATTTTGAAAATCGGACATTAACAAAGTTATTTTGCCCACATGCCCTATTACTGAAATATGAATCATTCCTAAGACACGGTGCTTTGACAGAAATGAAATTTTACGTGCCACAGTGGTAAAAGTTACAGTAAATTCCTTGGGCCTAGTTGACGAATTTGAAATGATGGAAACGTATTTGATAATAGATTTTTCTCTTAAAATGGACATGAAACCTTATCCTTGGAGATGGGAAAAGTCACTCTGTTCAGAACCCATTTCTCCAGAGGTAATTGTGGAAGAGGAAAGACAACTAAGAGCAAAACCCTCTACTGGGATTAGGCTTGGATTTCTCAACTAAAGATAACAGCTAGCTACACAGGGTTAGTTCACTGTAGAACCTGGAGAGCAGCTCAAAATGGTGCCTTGTTCTTAATGGGGGCTAGAAAGAGGGTTTGAGAATACGAGCTCTGGGAGTAGCTGAGCTTAGTTCTAGTCCTATTATACCACTTACCAGCTGTGTGACTTTGGCCAACCCACTCAACTCCTCTTTGCCTCCATTTCACTATCTGCAAATGGATCTATCTTAGAGGGCTGACTGGACCATTACATGTTTGCATGTAAACCAGTGATCATGTTTCCTAGAACAGGGGTTCAATGAGTGCTGTTACAAGAGGAAGTATATTACTTACCTCACACAAATCAGTTACCTAGAAGCTCAGCATAACTTACTGATGATTCCCAAGGACCTGATGATACAATTTTCGGGTAGGGCTAGATTTGGTGTGGAGTTGGGAAGCTTTTTCCCTTGACGGGGTCAAGCATATGCAAATGTTAACTACGGTGGTTTGAACTTGGTACTGGATCAAGCTCCCTGGCGTGGTTTCCTCTTGTTGGGAGTAAATAAAGGGAGAACATCTGTCGGTCCTGAAAGTCAGTCTACCTGTCAGGGTAAATGGAACATGTGGCTCCAAAAATTAGTTAGAATAAGGATCTCTGGTTTCTCTTATTTTTTTAACACAAAGGAACAACTTATTTTCTTTTCCATGTGAAAATATCCTCATTTGCTATTCTTCTGAAGGCATGTCCTGATAGAAGGAACACACACAGAAGGAGAAACTGGCTTGCAACGATTTCTGTTTATTTTTTGAAAAATAAAAAGGACTCTGCATCCTATCTACACATTGCAGGCTAAGAGAATTAGCAAAGGATGCCTCCGCCATTTCACTCACCAATGCTAGGAAACACTGTCAGAACTTCCCAGCAACTGGTTAACATGTTGCATTTAGAGCTGGCAATGTATTTGCCCCTAGGTTTTCTTTGGCCTCAGTCCTAGATTTCTGGTCCCTAAAGACGAAAACTCTTAGGTTTTGCTTGTTCAGACAACACTTTCAAACCAGCCAGCAAAACAAGAAAGTAATGAGAACTGGGGGAAACGAAGTTGTTAGAACTTTGTCATTATAAGCCCTATGGAGCTCCACAGCCAGCTCCTAAGGTCGTTTTCCTCTTGGAGGAATCCCACATACCAAGCTCAAGAGTAGAAAGAAGCCACTCAACATGTGATGGCAAGGGGGAGCTTCCCTGAAGGTAAGTTACGATCACATTTTTCATTGTGTTCGTTTTGTACCAGTTTTTCTAGGGCCCTGTTTTGTTTGCTTCATAAAATGCTTATTAACACAGATAAGAACATACTTTGTAGTTTTAGAGGTGACTTTAACCTGGCCCTCATGGAATGGAGCAGCCCACCTCCACACATTAGAACACCATCGAGAGAGTGTTTCAGAAAGCATGTCCCAAAATTCACACACTTTCCCAAATTCACAGACATTCTGGCAGTTAAATGAATCTCTGTGCTATGGTCCTGGAAGAGGGAGGCAAGGCCAGGCAGAACTTATTACCAACGAAAACTGGGAGTTCTCCAAGTAAACGGGATCCTCAGAGTAGGTCCCCACCCCCACGCCAAGAGCCAAGATCCACAAATTCCACTCTCTTTCCATGTCATCAGGACCATGTAGGTCAGGCCCTGTGACGTTTCACTTAGAATAATACAAGAGCCTCTCAGCCAATCTCCCAATGACCAGTGTCCCCCCACCCCAACTTATACTAACTAATGTCACACTGATCTTGGGACATGATTTCATTGCCACGGCCACTCCCTAAAAACACTTCCCAAATCTCCCCTCTGGTGTTGTTTAAATTTCTTAAGGTAGCATTTAAAGATTTCTCTCCCATCTCTCCCCTGACACCCTGCAGAAAAATGGGACTCCCCCTGAATCCCTCCCCCCCCCGCTTTTTTTTTCCTCCTACTGCTTTGTCTACACACAAAAAAACCTTCTGCCACCTCTGTCAAAATTCCTCCCATCCTTCAAGGCTGCATTCTAATGCCACACCCTCCTTTCTGAGAATTCCCCTCACACTTTTTGTGCCCCTTTTTGTATGCAGTGGGGTGCCCCATGCGTTGCATTCTGCTTACTGATGCATCCGTCTCACCCCTTCAAACAGCTGTAAGTGTCTTGAGGCTGGAGCTTACTCATGACTGTGCTCAAATACTTCTGATCCCGATCAATAAACTAATAAGAGCCCTCTGTCTCAAATAGCACAGCTCTTCTGCTTTCAAGTGTACAGAATTTTTGCTGGTTTTGAAGTGAAAGCATGTTTCTTGGGGCTTTGGCCACGCTCCGCCAAGATCTAGAATCATGCCTGTCCAGAAGACCAAGAAACGTGCCGTGAATGTGCCAATATCGTACATACGCAAGATGAAGCTTCGGTATTCAGGAACTTTGAAGACAGTGGATATTGTATAAAAACACTTTGGGTTGGGGGCAGACTACAGATAGGTTTAAATTTAAAAGTTGGACTACCTCTGTTCTCCCCTGAGAAGTTATGGTTATCCAAATGCTTTTTGGTATAGTTTGATGCTGGTCCAGATACTGGAACTTCCCTAGCAATTGTTGTTTTACTTGAAGAAAAAGAAAGGTAAGCCTGCAGGGTCCTTAAAAATACTATGTCAATATTAATGACATAACCGATTTCTAAAGATGACTTTGAAAATAACGATTGTCTATACCGTCTCCATTAAGAATGTAAGAATGCGTTGTGGCTCAAACCAATGGTCCACGGAGTCCAATGTCCTATCAAGGCGAGACCATGGAGACTGACTACTGTCCACTAGGTTATGTCTGAAAGGTCAGGTAGAACTGCCCCATCAGCATCCTACTTCCCTCTAACAACCACGTGGGGACGGCATGTTATTATCCAACTCTCCGTGAATCTGTTTATAGTCTCAGTTTGAGTCACCTGTGAGTCAAATAATTTCACGAGTTTATGGTTCTCTATCAAGCAATATTTTCTTTTGTTTGCTCTGAAATGACCTTCATTTCAAGATATAAGGTGTGTTGTGTCATATTCTGAAATTTGGTCAACATGTTTATGGTAATTCTTTTATTTTATCAAATATTAATTAGGCATTGACTCTATGCTAGGTATTGCATTTGGCACTGGGGACACATAAGTTAAAAAAAGAAGTATTTGCTAAAACTTTAATAAATTCCCTTATTAGCCCTTACGTTTTCCAGTTCAGAGAAGCAGATCCCCTTATTTTTCTTACAAACTTTTTAAATGAAGTGTGACATAGATATAATAAAGCATATAATCTTAAGCATAAAGCTTGACACATTTTTATAAATAACTGCATCTAAGTGATCACCCCCAGATCAAGACAGAAAACCACCCAGCTCTCCAGAAGCCTCTCTCATACGTCCTTCCAGCTCTCCAGAAGCCTCTCTCATACGTCCTTCCAGCTCTCCAGAAGCCTCTCTCATACGTCCTTCCAGCTCTCCAGAAGCCTCTCTCATACGTCCTTCCAGCTCTCCAGAAGCCTCTCTCATACGTCCTTCCAGCTCTCCAGAAGCCTCTCTCATACGTCCTTCCAGCTCTCCAGAAGCCTCTCTCATACGTCTTTCCAGTCAATGCACATCCACTGAAGGAAGCCATTCCTTTGGCTGCTACCACGAGTGTGTAGTTTTACCAATTTTTGAACTTCATACAAATGAATTTATTCAGTACGGACTCCAGTCACAGATATACCTTTTCACCACATCTCATATATATCTCTTATGGTCTTATCTGTATTTCTCATCCTTTTTTCCTCGCTGAACTTCAGTTTGAATATTTTCTATTGACCTTTCTCTTGACTAACTCTCTCCTCAGCTGTGTCAAATCATCTATTAAACCCATCTATTAGTGCTCGGCTGCTAACTGAAAGGTTGTCAGTTCAAACACACCTAGCAGCTCTGCAGGAGAAAAGGCCTGGCAATCTCTCTGCATAAAGATTACAGTCTAGAAAATCCTATGGGGCAGCCTACCCTGTTACATGGAGTCACTTTGAGTTGAAATCGACCTGATAGCACTTAACAACCACAGCAACACTGCATACGCATATCATTGTATTCTCTTTTTCAGTACTAGAATTTCTATTTTGTTCTTTAAAAAAAAACACTCTATTTCTCTAGTGAAATTCTCCATCTTTTTCTTCCATTTTCTCGATGAAATTCATTGTAGTTATTTTAAAGACCTTATCGAACTATTTTAGTGTCTGGATCATTGGGGCATCTTTTTCTACAGTGTTTTTTTTTTTTTTTTTTTTGGCTTTGATAATTTGTTCCTGTTTTTTTTTTTTTGACATACCTAGAGATTTTCAAATCTATCGAATAACAAACACTGCGCATGAAAACTGCTGAGGCTCTAGGTAATATTATCATACTCTACATAGAGGATTCAGGGTTTTCATTGGCTAAATTTCAGATGTAGTTTGCCAGGCCTTTCTTCCTAGACTAAGTATGGACGCTTTCCTGAAACCTGTCCACCATGGGTAACCCTGCTGGTACTTTTAAATACTGGTGGCCTTGCAGCTTCCAGCATTACAGCAACACGCAAGCCACCTCAGCATGTCAAGCTGACAGACGGGTAGTGGTGGGCACAGGACCAGGCAATGTTTCATTCTGTCGTACAGAAGGTCATCCTGAGTCAGAGCCAGCTCATTGGCAATGAACAACAATAATACAGAGGGCTTAGTTTTCTTGGGATAGGCTGATATGGTAGAGGATGGGTTTCTGGAATCTATTTTCAATTTGCCCTTATTCCCTGGGTATGGCCCTTATTCCTGGGGCATAGCCCCTCTGAGATTTAACTGGAAGTCTGTGTTTCCCAGAGACCTTCCACCGCCGGGTACCCTGAGCCTCAGCCTCTGTCTCTAGTATTGCCACAATGTCAAAATCTCTGCTTCATCCTTCAGCATCACAGACGTTGCTGCTTTCTGTTTGCTGTCTTAGCTTCCCATGTTATCCATGTTCTGCTTCAGATCCAAGGGGAAACAGCATGAAGAGCTTGAGGTTCACATTTCTACATTCCCTCCAGTCTGGGATCTCGGCCCCTCAAGTCCCAGAAACCTCGGCTGACCCTATCCCTAATCTGTCTATCCCGCCAGTGAAACTAACACCAGGCCCCTTTCCCTGGTGCTCCAAATCCGCACACACGCTGAGAGGGAAAGCAGAAACAGAAGTAGAGTTCACCTCAGTACACCCCCCTTCTATCCTGGGTCTTCAGCACTCATGTCCCGGATGCCTGGATTGTGAATACTTTCAAAGACTTTTTCTTTCTTTTCTTTTCTTTTTATCCATTCTTTATAGTTGTTTTCAAAGGAAAGGCTGAGCTCATACAAGCTACTCTGTGTGGCCTCTCTGTTCTATTTTCTATTGTCGCTTGATAACTTCCTTTACCCGTTTTTGGATATTCTACGGGTATGTTTTGCTTTACACAAAAGATATTCCCTTACAGTTCGTTCTCAACAACCTTTCCTACAATGATTAGCATTCTGGGAAAATGCGCCTCATCGCCACACGGGGCTGATATACCTGAACATCAGTATCCACTGCCTCCTAGAGCCTTATTCGGGGACTCCTTGACTACCTAAACCCTTATTTTGTTAAGATTTTTCCAAAAGAAAGCATCAAAATTTTTGACGTCTATTTTCTGGTTCCTGTCAAAAGAAACACTATTGGGCGACTGACTTTCTGGTAAAAAGATGCTTCATGTATCTAGGCTAGCTCCCCAATGTAGCAGGTAGCAACGGACCACTCAAATCTGGACACATTCTCTGTGGATACAGCATCACTCCACAACAACTCATCCTCTGCATACTGGTTCCTGTGGGCTTCTTCCACGTGTAGTTTTTCTGTAGGGATCTATATTATGAAAACTGCCTAATAACTCAATTATCCAACTAATGCACGGAGCAATGATGTGGATAATTCCCAAACAGTATATCCACCAAAAGTCATTTAGATCAGGTTTTGCAGTGCACTGTATGAATCCTCCTCCAACCCCCATCTCTAAGATTTGTCATGCATGAAACTGGGTGTGCACTGAATATAGGGGCAAAGCAACCACACTGCGCTGACTTGTCTGAAGAACTGTGTACCATCTGTCACAGAATAACCAGAATAGCAAGAAGTAAAACATACATCATGTTATGATACTATACATAGAAAACCCTAAAGACTCCAAGAGAAATCTACTGGAACTAATAGAAAGATTCAGCAGAGTAGCAGGATACAAGATAAACATTCAAAAATCAGTTGGATTCCTATACACCAATAAAGAGAATGATCAAAAGGAAATCAGGAAAACAATACCATTTTCAATAGCCCCTAAAAAGATAAAATACTTAGGAATAAATCTGACCAGGGATGTAAAAGACCTATACAAAGAAAACTACAAAACACTACTTCATGAAACCCAAAGGGATCTACATAAATGGAAAAACATACCATGCTCATGGATAGGCAGACTCAACATTGTGAAAATGTCAATTCTACCCAAAGCAATTTACAAATACAATGGAATCCCGATCCAAATACCAACAACATCCTTCAAAGAGATGGAAAAACTAATCACTAACTTTATATGGAAAGGGAAGAAGCCCGGAATAAGTACAGCACTACTGAAGAAGAAGAATAAAGTTGGAGGACTCACACTACCTGACCTCAGAACCTACTATACAGCTACAATAGTCAAAACAGCCTGGTACCGGTACAACGACAGATACATTGACCAATGGAACAGAATTGAGAACCCAGATGTAAATCCATCCACCTACAGTCACCTGATCTTCGACAAGGGCCCAAAGTCCATCAAATGGGGAAAAGACAGTCTTTTTAACAAATGGTGCTGGCAAAACTGAATATCCATCTGCAAAAAAATGAAACAGGACCCATACCTCACGCTGTATACAAAAACTACTTCAAAAATGGATCAAAGACCTGAATATAAAGTCTAAATTCATAGAAGAAAAAATAGGACCAACACTTGAGCCTTTAATACATGGCATTAACAGGATACAAACCATAACCATCAACGCACAAACCCCAACAGATAAGCTAGATAACTGGGATCTTCTAAAACTCAAACACTATGCTCTTCAAAAGACTTCACCAAAAGAGTAAAAAGAGAACCTACAGACTGGGAAAAAATTTTTGGACAGTACAAGTCAGACAAAGGTCTAATCTCCATAATCTACAAGAAAATCCAACACCTCTACAACAAAAAGACAAATAATCCTATTAAAAAATGGGCAAAGAAAATGAACAGACACTTCACCAAAGAAGACATTCAAGCAGCCAACAGACACATGAGGAAATGCTCGCGATCACTAGCCATTAGAGAAATGCAAATTAAAACCACAATGAGATACCATCTCACCCCGGCATTACTGGCATGAATCAAAAACACTGGAAATAACAAATGTTGGAGGGGCTGCGGGGAGATCGGAACTCTTATGCACTGCTGGTGGGAATGCAAAATGATACAACCATTTTGGAAAATGATATGGTGCTTCCTCAGAAAGCTAGAAATAGACATACCATTTGATCCAGCAATCCCACTCCTAGGAATATATCCTAGGGAAATAAGAGTCGTCACTCGAATAGACATATGCATACCTATGTTCATGGCAGCATTGTTCACAATAGCAAAACGATGGAAACAACCTAGATGCCCATCAACAGATGAATGGATAAATAAACTGTGGTACATACACACAATGGAGTATTATGCAATGAGAAAGAACAACAATGAATCTGTGAACCATCTCATAACATGGATGAAACTGGTGGACATTATGCTGAGTGAAACAAGTCAATCACAAAAGGACAAATATTGTATGAGACCTCTATTGTAAAAACCCATGAAAAAGTTCACACACAAAATGTAACAATCTTTGTTGGTTACCAGGGATGGGAGGGGTTGGGGGGCGGAATACTAAATAGGCAATAGATAAGTCGGATCTTGGGTGAAGGGTGAGACAGTACACAATACAGGGGAAACTAGCACAATTTGTACAAGGAAAGGTCATGGAAGCCCCATAGACACATCCAAACTCCCTGAGGGACTGAATTGCTGGGCAGAGGGCCATGGGGACCATGGTCTCGGGGAACATCTAGCTCAACTGGCATGACACAGCTTATAAAGACAATGTTCTACATTCTACCTTGGTGAGTAGTGTCTGGGGTCTTAAAAGCCTGTGAGCGGCCATCTAAGATACTCCACTGGTCTCATCCCTTCGGGAGCAAGGAAGAATGAAGAGAACAGGATACAAGGAAAAGATTAGTCCAAAGGACTAACTGTCCACAGCTACCAGGGCCTCCACAGGACTGAGTCCAGTACAGCTAGATGGTGCCCGGCTACCACCACTGACCTCTCTGACCAGGGTCACAACAGAGGGTTCTGGACAGAGCTGGAGAAGGATGTAGAACATAATTCTAACTCACAAAAAAAAAAAAAAAAAAAAGACCAGATTTACTGGCCTAAAGGAGACTGGAGAAACCCCGAGAGTATGGCCCCCAGATACCCTTTTAGCTCAGTGGTGAAGTTACCTCCGAGGTAACTGTTCAGCCTGGAAGTGGACATCCCCATAAAACCAAATGAGACTAATGAGGTACAGGAGTCCAGTGACAAGGGCCAGAAGGCAGAAGGGGACAAGGAAGCTGGTGATAGGGAACCCAAGGTTGAGTTAGGATATTGTTGATGTGTTGTGAGATTGTTAACCATTGTCATAGGGCAACATTTGTAGTAACTGTTAAATGAGAAACTATTATGTTCTGTAAGCCTTCATCTTAAGTGAGAATAACAGCACAACTGGAAGAGCGTAGTCAATGTCACTGAACTGTGCATGTAGAAATGTTTGAAATGGTCTATCTTTGGCTATGTGTATTTTCACCAAAAAAAAAAAAAAAAAAGGTTGAGAAGTTAGAGGGTCGACATGTTGTGGGGTTGTTAACCAATGTCATAAAACAATTTATGTGTACTACTGTTTCATGAGAAACTATTTTTTCTGTAAGCCTTCACCTGAAGTACCATAAAAAAACAACAAAAAAAAACATACATCATGTCTACCTGATTCTCAAAACAATCACATCTACTGCCTGGTTGATTCCACCTCAGGGTAAAACAATTCTAAACAGACTTTCTGACCCCTCACCTTTCTTTTCAGAGGTCCAAGCCGTGATGTTCTGGCATCCTGTGCTTTGTAGGTCACCCACAAACCACTGGCTACGTGCTGGACAAAGCAGACGGAATCGCCATATTTTATCTCCGGAACCCCCATGCCTTCTATGTCTCGTTTGTGACTGGAATCCAATTTCTCCTTGATTTCCTATTTCACAGAAAAGAAACAAACATAGGTAGGTCTGACTGAATAGAAACTCAATATATAAAACAAATCACCTGTGCAGAATTTATAAGCCAGGGACCCAGTTTCCACAATAACCATGATGTGCCTGTCCAAGCCAGGATTTTAGAAAGGCTTGCTTCCCTCATTGGCTGTTATTATAAAATAGATGGATTTCAAGTTATAACTACTTCAGTGGTTATTTAAATCCATGGGAAAAGGAGGCAACTGGAAGGTTCTCTCTTCTGTCCTGCTTTTATACAGTTATATATTTTATTTTCCTCATTCTGACCTAGGATAAATAACCCTTATGAACCAATTCATTTATCTTCAGCAAGTAGTATTTTCCATAATTCTAATGGTTACCTTATATAAACACACTGTCTCAGGAGCTCTGAATAGATGTTAATCTCATATGAATATCTCTTGTGGAAATCAGCAGACTCTTACAGTAGCTAGGGATATTCTGCCTTAAGTCAAAGGCAGTCAATTGTATATTAGTTTCTTAGGGCCGTCTCAGGTATGTGTTACAGCAAATGGGTTTCGTTCTTCCATTACCAGTAATTATTTCACTAAGTCCATTCTCCGGTGTGGAAAATGAAGTTACTGTGCATTAGGTGTCTTCCTGGGGACAACCTAAAGTGCCTGTCACAGAACGTGTCCCGAAGCAGACCCCTAATGCATGGTAACTCTGTCCCTTCCTCATCAATCAAGGCCTCTGTGGCCCTATGCTGAATGATTCTACTTTAGTTCTATTTCTTCTCTACATCTTGTGTTCAACTGCTCATTTGTAAAAGCCGTCAGCTAGGCAGCATTTTGCATTTTTTACAGACTAAAAAATGTAGCACGCTGTTTCCTCTGCTTGTGACCACGTTCCTCCCATTCCTCACGATGGAACAACAGCAGCATATGAATTAATGCGTTACCATGCGCAAGTCAGTGTATTAAATTATTCACACACATTAACTCTTCATGACAGCTTCTAATGGAGCTACAAATATTATGCCAGTTTTACAAATGAGAAAAGGAAGGTACATATAGAAGGAAGTAATTTTCCACCAAATCACTCAAGAAGGAATAAAAGAGCCAGGATTTAAGCCCAGGAAGGTCAGCTCCACAGTCTGTGCTTCTCCCTACTACTCTAAACTCCTACTCATTCTTCAGAGCCCTGCTCAGATGTCCCCTTCTCAGTGAAGACAGAGTTAGTTGCTCCTGTTTTACTTCCCTAGTACAGTCTCATTCCTCTGCCAAGCACTCAGCACGTCGTACTATAAATGTGTTTAAATTACATATTCTCTTTGCCAGAAAAAATCAAAGACATAGGCCACATTTCAATTAATTTTGCATCTCTAACACAGAGAATTCAGCACACTGCAGTTACCTACTAAACACATATTAAGAAAATAAATATATATAGCTGAGTAATTTCTTCTTTTAAATATATTTTTCACTTGTATTTCTTTTCCCTCAAACCTTCATAAAAGCAAAATTGGTTATTCTGTACTCATTTAAAGGGTCATTTTGAGCAAGGTTAATACTTTATAATTCTTTCTCTTTTAAATATGTGTGTTGACAGTGGCTGAATTGTTAAACAAGACTTATTGTTCAAAACAAACATTTCCAGAGGAACAATTTTCTGATTTTATACAAAAGCCAATGGGAAAATAGAATTTGAGCCATTAGGATTTTTTTTTTTTTAATAGGCAATTGGTCAAGAACGCATTTATTCTGCAAAATAGAACTGACTTTCATCTCAGAAATATCCATCCATAGCCCTACAGACACTCAGGCCAGTAAAGGACTTAAAAGATCGCCAAAATTTTAAGCTCTAGCCTATTATCTAACCATAGCCAATGCAGTGAAATAAAAATAACAATACCATAACCGTTAAATATGACTAACTACACTAGTCTTTCAGTTAAGTGCTCTACTACTTCCTGAAAGACTGGCAGATCAAACCCACCCAGAGGTGTCTTGGAAGACAGGCCTGGTGATCTGCTTCCAAAAGGTCACAGCCTTGGAAACTCTGGAGCAGTCCTACTCTGCACACACGGGGTCACCATGAAGCAGACTCGACTCAACCACTACTCACAGCCACAAACAACATGCTGATCTATGGGAGCTCATGGTTAAAATAATACCTGCTCTCAGACAATCAATGGGTACGTACGGTCACTTCGTTTATTTTCATTCTTCATTCATCTAAACATGACTTTACCAAAAGAAAATAAATACAAGGATCTGCTTTTCTAGAGTCATCGAAATAAATGGGACATTATTCTCTGCAGAATAGAGTCTTTCTGTGTGTCTTTGCTTTTACGAAACAGCACCACCTTCCAAAGTTCTCTGGAAGTCACTGCAATGTTGTTGCTGGGTGCTGTCGGGTCAATTCCAACTCACAGCAACCCTATGTGACAGAGTAGAACTATCCCATAGGGTTTTCTAGCCTGTAATCTTTACAGGAGCAGACCGCCAGGTCTTCTCTCCCACGGAGCTGCTGGTGGGTTCAAACTGCTGACCTTTAAATTAGCAGCTGAGTGCTTAACCACTCCACCACCAGGGCTCTCCAGTCACTACAGTAGCCGCTTTTAATTGAAAAGAACAGCAGCAACGACAAAAATAAAAAAGCAACAAAGCCAACACTGAATCCAACCCAATCCAAATCTAAACAACAGGAATGATACATCAGTAAGGAAATGGAAGAGGTCAGTAACAGAGCTGCTGGGTGGGGCCGGCAGAAGATCGCTGATTCCTTTCTCACTTGAACATGAGCTAATGTTCCGCTCTCTGTCTTCACTGGAATATGGCCCCAGAAGCACTTACCCTATCATAGAAACGAAACCTTCCTAAATAGGGCTAATCCAATCACTCCTTTTAATAACTCCCAAGTTCCTACAAAATACAACTACATGTCTACAGTTCTTATATACCATATGCTGACCACACTGAACCATGAACTGTTGAATCGATACATCAAGCTTTTTCTTCCACTGGGCTTTTGCTCACATTACACTTTCTGCTTGGAATCCCCTAGCCCACCCTCTGCATCTTTAACTCTCAACCATCAAGCATTCCCAGCGCCGCAGCGGGAGGACACCCGTGCATGTTCTCTGTTCTCACGGCACCGTGCTTCACCTCTCTCCAGGCGCTTTACCATCTTCTACCATGCGAATCCTTTGTGGGTACACTTCACCCCCTGCCAGACTGAAAACTCTCTGACGGAAAGACTTGGTTTTGTTTGTCTTTGCAGTCTACACCGTGCTTTGCTTAAAATAGTTCGCAAATCATTTAATGTACTGGTCTGAGAGCATCAATTCCTATATTTCTTTGCCTGTCTCAACCTTGCTATTAGACGATGAGCTGATACTAAGAGGAACAAGTTACTTGGCCTAAATGTGTTGAAGGATAATAGTGATCATCTTCCCTGCCTTCTCTGAAAATGCTGTGACCACATCATAACTCTCGCTAGTATTTAGCTTAGATGATCAAGTTGCTCCTCTCCAGATTGGGTTAAGATTTCTAGAAGGAAAAGGAAGAGAACCAGAACTAGTATTTATCCAGTGCCCTCTGAGCCAAGTATTGTGCAAAGTACATTCCAATGCCAACACCATTTATTGAGGGCCTACAAGGTAACATTATACATGGCACTTTACATTTTCTTCTAAACCATTCAATGACCTTGCTGTTTTGATTTCTACTTTACAGATGATAAAACTAGTGCTTACAGAATCCAGCCATCTGCTCAAAGCAACACAGCTAGTAAGTAATGGTGCAGAATCCAAAATCAAGTGTAATTCCAAAGCCAATTTGTCATTCGAATGTAATCCATTGAATGGTTACTATTACCATTATCACTGTCAAATAATTAATTGTAATGACGTTTCAGTTGTTTAAAGGCTATTTTCAAGAGGAAGTTGAAAATGTATGCTGTTAATTTATGAAAAAGTGGCTCTGGGCTCATATAAATTTTAATAGTCATACATACAAACCAACCCTGACAACAATGTGATTTGATCTATATTCCAGGTACAAATGGAGTCTGGAAGAGAGACTAACTAACTATGCCTGGGGGGTTAGGGATGGCTTTATACAGGATTGACACTTGACATGCAATCAGATAGGACAGAGAGGGGAGAGAAGGCGATGACATTTGAGTAAGAGGGACAGCGTGCGGGACAGAGTGTCTCGGGGAAGAGTGTAGCAAGCAGGATGGAAGTCCAGAAAAAGACCTAAACACCATTATCCTATAGCTTCCTGTTTCTCAAATGTACAATGTTAACAGACTTTCTGTGAGGGAAGAAAGCTTTGGACAAGTTATTCTAAAAATCAGAGTGAACGTTAAGATAGTATAAGCTATTGCAAGTCCTACAGTAAAAGTCAACAAAACAACCTGTTGCACTCTGTTTGGTGCAGCATTTTGCTCCCCCAGTCCTCTGCCCCGCTCCCCTGCTTCTCATGGACTCATTGTTTGCAACCCCTTTTGAGGAAAGCTAGCACAGGTAATGGAAAGTCACTGTGAAATTTAAGCCAGAGGATGACACAGGGTTGCATCTTAGAATAATCATTCTGGCAGTGGTGTAAATGATGGATTGAAAAGAAGCAAGACTAGAGATGGGTAAATGATAAGCTGTTGTGTTAGTATCAAGCGTAGTATCTGGAACAGGGCAGGTCCAAACTCATTTTACTGAGAAGAGGGAAATTTTTGGCTATTTAGCTTAATTAAACCACCTGTATTCACAGGAATCAAGAATATACCTTTCCAACATAGACTATAAGCACTCAAAAATGTTTCAGAGGAAGAAGAGACGTGTGCAGATGAAGCCAATTCATGGATGCTGGGCTGAAACCTCAAAGAAGTTATGGTTACTGGTCTCAGGGGCCATCTAGCTCAATTGGCATAACACAGTTTATAAAGAAAATGTGCTACATTCTACCTTGGTGAGTGGTGTCTGGGGTCTTAAAAGCCTGTGAGCAGCCATCTAAGATACTCCACTGGTCTCACCCTTCTGGAGCAAGGGAGAATGAAGAGAACAGGATACAAGGAAAAGATTAGTCCAAAGGACTAAGGACCACAGCTACCATGGCCTCCACCAGACTGAGTCCAGTACAACTAGATGGTGCCCGGCTACCACCACCGACTGCTCTGACAGGGATCACGATAGAGGGTCCCAGACAGAGCTGGAGAAGAATGTAGAACAAAATTCTAACTCACAAAAAAAGATCAGACTTCCTAGCCTAACAGAGACTGGAGAAACCCCGAGAGTATGGCCCCCGGACAACCTTTTAGCTCAGTGGTGAACTCACTCCTGAGGTTCACCGTTCAGCCAAAGATTAGACAGTCCCATAAAACAAAACGAGACTATAAGGGCACACCAGTCCAGGAACAAGGACTAGATGGCAGGAGGGGACAGGAAAGCTGGTAATAGGGAACCCAGGGTTGAGAAGGGAGTGTTGACATGTCGTGGGGTTGTTAACCATTGTCATAAAACAATATGTGTACTAACTGTTGAACGAGAATCGATTTGTTCTGTAAACCTTCATCTAAAGTACCATGAAAAAAATTTAATAAAATAAAAAGAAGTCATGGTTAGTCTACTTCTTAGTAGGAGTCTCTGGGGAAATCACCTTTGGGTTCATTTCTACATCATTTCTTATGAATTACTGATATAGAATAAAACATCTTAGTATGCCTTAATAAACGACCGCTGGAAGACACTGCTAGGAGCCTGGCCAGACCTGAGGCTGACTGCAAAGCCCCCTGATGGGTGGAAGGGAAGGAAGGCCCCAGTCTGTACAGCATTGTGGAGGCAGCTGACTTCTCTGCCTTGTTAGGAAAGACACATTTCTTGAGTAGCAGTTACTGTGCTACTGTCCTGATCATTCTCATTTCATCCCTACACCATCCCTTTGAGGCAGGCAGTACTACTCCCATTTTATGGATAAAGAAACAGACTCTCAGGTAACTTTCCTGGTCTCATTTACTCCCAACAACAATCCTTCATGATACATTCCTTCATCCCCATTTTACAAAAAGGGACATTAAGACTCAACCATAAATGGGAGAACCAGACTTCCAACCCAAAGCTCAACTTCAAACATCGAATTTTGAAGTTCAACCTCGAAGTCCATGGCTTTCCTAGATGGCCTCTCTACTTTGCCTACTGTTAACAACAAAGACTTGGGAAAGTACACCAATTTAAATTTTAAAAATACTTTATAGTATTTACTACACAGTATTTAAAATGAAACTGTAGTTAGCAGAGCTGTCTCTAGGTGCTTCAAATGTAACATATTATCTCTCTCCTCCCCTCTACCTTCCTTTGTTCCATGGCCATCCCTTTCCTCAACTGATAACTTAGTGAGGAAACAGACATAACAAAGGAACAGGACTAGCATAAACAGCATTACTTCAGTGCCAACGTTTTCATAGGTGTGACGCACCATCAGCCCAGCCGCCATCTTGTTAAGGTTCACCATATAATCTGCTGAGAACTGAAAGGGCATGAAGAGGCAGAGACTACAGGTGTGCTTCCACACCTAGCAGAGAGAGCAGTTGGTTTTCGAAAGGCAGGAAAAAAAGTCATGTTTGGTCAGGAACATAGTGCTGAGTGCATAGTAGATATTTGATAAATGGTTACTAAAATGAATTTAGTATTTTATACATTGAGGAAAAATTTCCTCTAATCAGGAACAGTGATAAATCTATGTTCTTAGATAATATAAATAGGTAAAATCTGAGATTCTATCTCAATCATCCAAGACTTATTGTACGGTCATTAAGTTATAAAATATGTTGCTACATGTAATAAAGCTTGATTTAACATTATTAATTCACTCTCCCCTGAAAGGAATTCAGTGTCGTAAACTGTCATTGAGACATGACATCTAAGTAGACAGTATTGTTATACCAAAGCAAATATTAAATGACATTATCTGACAATCCTTGGGGAATGGCCTTGCAATGTCAAGACTGTGGAAAATGATGTGAAATCCTGTTCACAGAAATTTGACTTAGATGTCAAAATGAAATGAAACTCTCTCATTGTACCTTTACAGAGATGGTAATATGATAGCAAAATGATTACCCAATGATGACAAAATACTTCTACGAAGATTATTGAGGTTAAAATGAAACAGATTTCACTATTTCAATATGACCACATTGATGCATTACTTCAACAAGCAATTTTCAAATTTACTACATGCTATACCATGTGCTAGGTATGTGAGTCATTCAGGGGCTCCTGGTCTAGTGACTGATAGCTCTAAGGAACAGGCGCCTACTAGAGCTCTGATGGAGAGGTTTCATGCTGTGAGGGACATGTGAAGGATGTCTGTAAGTATAAGGAGTTCAACGGTGGAGGGATTTGGAGGGTAAGAGATGGTTTAGACATAGGTTTGGTGGTGAGCCTAAAAGTAGCCCATTCAAAGACCAGTAAATATTCAGTATGCTGGAACTCAAGTCAACCACAAGTTAGTGGCAATAGATATGGTGGAAGGGCAGGCAAGAACCTCTCATGACAGAGTTCAAATGCATCATTGGCTCAAGATTAAAAATCGTGTCCAAGGTCTCAGAGAGGGTGGATGAACTTGAGGCCAGGTCGGGGTGGCTTCAAATCCATGCTGTATACCACACAACTTCCAGAGTAAAGGAAAAAGGTCGTGATGCTGCATCTCACAGGCAACAATACATCCCATACCTCCACGTGACTTGAGTCATTCTGCTGAAACGGGGAAAAGACTGTGACCACAATCACATCCATCCTGCTCATTACTCTACATGTTTTCAGGTAGTTTGCCAAAAGACCACAGTTGGATTCCATCTGAGCCAGGCCCAGGCCAATAAGTGTGGCTGGCGCTTGTACCTGGTCACCTTCCAGCAAGGCGCAGCCACACTCCCACCCGATCACGCACATACAGGATCCACAGGGGCAGCTGCCATCATCCTTGTCAGGGCAGCTGCTGATGATGCTGACACACACCTTCCACTATCCCGTGGCCCTTGAGTGAGTTGTCATAGCGGTCACAGGCTAATACAACTTGATAGAAAACATGGATGGAAAGCCCATCATCACCAAATGACTCACGGCCCAGCTAATCCAGTGCCATCGCAGAACACGTGACCGAAGCCCACACAGTGCTCCTCCTAGGGGTCTCCTTTTCTGTATTCCAGATCCTCCAGTATACAGAGAGGATCAGACGAACACCCCAAATTCACAAAGAGTACCTCTTACTGTCTCCACCTCTCAGCCTTCCTGCGGAGTCCTCCCAACTCCTGTCCCTCCACCCAGGTCCCTAAAATGCTATTTGGGGCCACAGTCTGCTGTCTTTTCTATCCCATAACACCTACGATGGGTGAGAGCAGGCAAGATGACTCAGTGTCTTCATGGTGTTGAAAAACAGCCACAAACCTCTTTCTACTGGGCAATATCACTTTTTCTAGTAAGGAGAAGCATACTAGAAAGTGCGTGTAAGAAGGAGAACCTGTACCAAGCAAGGTAAGGACACATTTCTTAAGGGGGAGCCAGGAGGCCCAGAAAGAAATCGGGGGACCCCTAGTCTTTCCCAACAGCTGTTTGGATTGTATATGCAGAGTTGTATGCTCCCCACACATTCCTCCTGTTTTTCAGCTTCATGGTCTAAGATGCCAAATGCCCTGCCCACACAATGTCCCAAGGATTTCATGCAAGGAACACCACCATATCTTGGCTGCCTTGTGGCCTAGGTCATCTTAATTTGTTCCTTTTAAATTAAAACAAAGGTAGCTGGGCTGAATACTGCCGCATTGAGGGTTGTTAAAACCTCTAACACAGTGACTCCAGTGAAATGTAACCACGTTGCCAACTGCACAGGGACAATGTGACTCACGGGTGACTTTCCAACCCGCTCTGCTATGCCAGCGGCCCCCATGGTACCACAGCGACCTTCCAGCCATCAGCTGCCTGCCCCCCTGTGCATGGAAACAGACGGACCTGGCGAGATAAGAAAAGGGCCTTTGGAGGATAAAATGGATTTGCAGGCCGGAAATGGTGCCAAGTGGAAGGAATGTTACGAGGACTCTCTACGGCCTTCTGAGCTTTCCTGGCTTCCTCCAGAGACCACGGCACAGCGCTGAGCCTGCTCCATGGCCTGAGCCAGGAAAGGGAGCAGATGGATCCTGCCGGCTGCCTGGAAGGCTGCCGGAGTCCTCTGCCGTCATAAGAGAAGCGCCTTTCAAGAGCTCAGTGTCGCTGTGCTGTCCCAGGGCTGTCCCATCTGGGATGGGCTAGAGGAGCGCATAAAGCACTCAGATCAGGAGAGGGCCATGGTGGCATCCTGAGAAAGGCGTCCCCTCCCTGCACCCCCAGGCTCCTGCTCACACCCAGGTTGACTCCCAGGGAGGAAGGTGACCTTGCCCGTCCCGGTTCTGAGGACTCTTCTGGTGCTCACCTTCACTGATCCTTTTAGCAAGTTGCTCTGCCCTTAACTACTTCCGGGAGGCCAAGATGTTTTACTAGACAGATACAAATTTGAATTTAAAATCCCCCTTGTACTGGGAACCTTAAAAAAAAAAAAAAAGAGTGTCACATGAGCTCAGAAAACCGGAATAAAGACGAGGAGCCAACACGTCATGGGAAGAGAAGCAGATGGAAGGCGACCCGAGAGGGGAATTTAAGAAGATACGGGTGGGAAGCTCGCACATTTTTTAAATGTTTGAACTATAGGTATGGGAAAGGCCTCATTCAAGTATAGGGCAGTTTTGGGGAGAAAAACCCATCTACCTAAGAGATTATCTACCTAAAAAGGCCATAAAAGAGAGAGAAAGGGCTCTTCAGAGAAGGGCAGTGCTATGAAGCTGGTCTCCTCTGACACATTAGGAAGCAGAGATGCCCCATCAAAAATTCAGCTGTCAGCTTCACACCTAGTCCTACACGAACAGAATCACCAGTGACCCTTCACTGAAATCGTGTTATGAACACAAATCGAGGTCCATTTCTAGAAAAGAGCAAAGAAAAATAAAAGCCGAGCTGAGGCTCCCGCAGGTGCTGCTGAGCATCCTCCGAGGAGACACGGACTTCCCGGTAACAGCGCGTACGTCTGGGCAGAGCCTCTCTATGCTTGGATGAGGTTCCCGGAGCAATTGTAAAGTGACAAAGCATCCAACTGTCCACCAGAAGGTAGCTCAGCATGCAATTCTAACCATCCAAGTAGATCCAGCTCCAACTGCTGCAGCTGAAGCCTAGCTGGACATCAAAGACAGAGATCTTCAAGTGATTAGTTGTCTATATGCACATTCAATGGCAAAGCCACGTGCCTGGGGTTAACCAAACTACCATGATATCCGCTCTTACTGGAAGTTGGGGATGGATCGGCGAGAGCTAAGAGATCTGGGAAGCGGAGACAATCAAGGAACAGGATAAGCAAGTTACTAGGGTCTTTGTATAACACAAACACCTGCAAGGTAGCACCATGCCCAGAGCCAGACCTGTGTCTCTTCTCTGCGGTTTTCTCACAGAAATCACTTCCTTGATTTAAACACATGTAAGGAGCCCTGGGTGCGCAAATGGTTAAGCGCTCAGATGCTAACAGAAAGGCTGGTGGTTCAAACCCATTGAGTGGTTCCATGGGAGAAAGACCTGGCGATCTGCTGCAATAAAGATTACAACCTAGAAAACCCTATGGGGCAGTTCTCCTCTGTCACACGGGGTTGGAAACGACTCGATGGCACCCAACAAACACAGCACTGAAACTCATGTCTCCACGTTACCATTGCTTTAGAGGAGTGAAGCATGCAGCTCACCCTCAGCTGGGGTGTGT
Organism: Dugong dugon; assembly: GCA_030035585.1. Taxonomy (NCBI): domain Eukaryota; kingdom Metazoa; phylum Chordata; class Mammalia; order Sirenia; family Dugongidae; genus Dugong; species Dugong dugon. The sequence goes on from CM057472.1 coordinate 1,277,370, forward strand.
TTCACAGAACATAGAAGGTTTTAAAATAAAACAGTATTTTCCATTAGCCTCCAAGCAACAGTGCCCATTCCAGTGATCCTTTGTCTTCTAAGGCTTTCCACTCTCCTCTTACCCAAGCCTCCAACTTTCATCCACGGTACACGTTCCTCTGTGAACTCAGTTCAAAAGATCAAAGATGGCAGTGCTGACCGTAGGTCCAGTTTCCAACTGCATGTTGTCCCAGCCTCATCGCTTTGCGGTCATAGTTCCACCTGTGGGTGTCAGTCACTCATTTTTAGAAGAGGGTCACAGTCCACTTTGTCACACCTTACCTTTGATGCCCGGAAAGAGAAGGCTGTGGACTTTGTGTCTGACTTTCCCCGGTCTTGCAGCATGAGGCCTTGGTCCTCTGTCAAGCCCAGGTAGTAGCCTGTGGTGAGATGCCGCAGTCGGAAGGCCTGGCCCCATCTGATGTTACTGCCACTCCAGCTGGGCAAGTGAAACAGACACAATAATAAGCGCTTTTCAATATTTAGCCTGTGCATTTTCTTACATATGCTGGCCAACTCACAGCCCTTCTGGGGTTCATCCCCTAAGGGACAGTGTTCCAGTCTTCTAGCTTGCTCTACAACTCGGGACGCATAAGCCTTAGAGTGCTCTTCCGGCCCTACTTAAGGACAGCAACAAGGAACTTGATCCTGAGGGCAGGTCAGTTCTGGTTTAAATGTCACTGAAAGCCCCATGTTTCCAAAATTTCCTTCACTCCACTGAAGCGTCTTGGCACAAATAACCACAAAAAGAATGAGAAGCTTGCCTTTTAAGGGTAAACTTGTTCCTTATAGCAAAGTCCTTCCACCTGTGCTATCTGAATATAAACATTTTATGACCACAAAGAATTCTGCCTTTAAGAAAAATTGCAAACATACCTGTGCAGCTTATACTTGCCAGGGAGAGGCAGATAATAAACAAACAGAATGAGTAAGGAAATATGGCAGAAGGTGATAAATGGTATGGGAAAAAGCAAAGCAGGATAAAAGGCTGAGATAAGGGAGATCCCATGTCGAATACCAATCTTTTTAAGGTACTCCATCAAAGACTGGCATTCAACACAAGTCATCGTAAGTTATAGGAGAGAAATTACCCACTGAATAACTGGGAACTAAAAATTTACCTTCCAACTTAGAATAAAATGTTTAAGAGATGCATGTATCATATTTTAAAATGATTTCCGACTTTATCCAACTCTTTGGATCACCACTGAATCCAAATCACATTGATAAAATATTTCAATTTCTTTCTGTTTAGACCTCTGTGGTGAGGAACCACAACTATAACCAGAACTATATATACAAACCTATCCTGACTTTTCAAAAAGTCCATTAAGCAAGAACCAAGGCCTAATATGCCGTGAGCACGTGTTTCACTTTCAGAACTTTAACAAGGCTGCAAAGAGAAACGCAAATGCCTAAGCCAGCAAAATATCTGGATGCATCAGAGCGTGTGTGTGTTTAAAGAAGTTAAGTCACAGAGCCTTCATAGAGTAGTTCAGAACTTTTGCTGGTTCTGGGCCGAGGGACTTTTGAGAGTTTGCCAGGCGATGTGGAACAAACGAAGCGTATAAGAGAATGCACGACACCGGAAAGAAAGTAAAAATATTGCAAACAGCAGCACCCACACCCTCCCTTACCTTATCCGAAGGGGTTCCACTCTCCACAGAGACCTGGCTCGTGTCCCCGCTCCTCCAGCTTCATAGAATACCCTCCTGTGAGCAAAGGTGGAGATCAGGGGTGATGTCCATAACCCTGATCAGCACCAGGCAGGGAACAGCTCCCTGCAGTGGCGGCTCAGACCCCAGTGTTCTTCCAAGTTCTTAGAGTCAGTAGAATGTGAAGAATCACCCTCTCCCAGTCTCCTTATGGGGGACAGCAGCTTCCAAAGGGAGGGAACTGCTTGTCTCTCTCTCTCTCACACACACATATATCATGGGCACCTGTAGACCACCCGGTGGTACCATGAAAAACGGGGATAAGAACATAAAAGTCAAACCAGCCCAGTCCGACACCACGAGACCAGATACAGAAGGCTCTAATCCTTCAGGGTGAGCTCCTGGTGTAGTTTATATCTTCTAACAACATATTTGTCTTTTCAAACATGATACGCGGTATAGTGCAAACTCATTTCTCTTGTTATTGGAGGCTGTCCTGCTCACAATTCTATTACTGTCCTTCTGTCTTCTTTTCTGCATATGGATCATTTTTTCAGGTGTTTTTTAAACACAGTTTTTATTCTGGAACACATTGAAGGTTTACAGAGAAGCTGAAAACATAGCACAGAGAGCCCCCACATGCTCTCACTTGTTTTCCTAATGCTAGTATCTTACATTACTATAGTACACTGCCAGAACTGAGGGACCAACGTTGGCCCGTTATTACTAACTCCACTCCAGACTTAATTTTTAACTTCACCACTTTTTCATTAATGTCTTGTTTTTTCTGTTGCAGGATCCAGTCCAGGATACTGCATTCCATTCAGTCAGCATGTCTCTCTTGCCTCCTCTGGCTTGGGACAATTTTTCAGTTTTTCCTTGCTTTTCATGATTTTAATACTTTTGAGGGGTACTGGTTAGGTGTTTTATAAAATGTCCCTCAATTTGGGTTTGTTGGATGGTTTTCTAATGATTCACAAAATCTGAGTTTTGTAATTTGTAAAACGGGGCCAGCCTACCTATAACACAGGGTGTGTGGAATTAAATGATTGTAGTTTAAGAGCACGCCTCACCAATGCTGGTCCCAAGACTACCTGGTATACTGAATCCACCCACTTCTTGAGAGTCTTGTGACCTTTGATCAAAACTGATGATTTAATTGCATTTAAATTCAGTTAATTTAAAATCCCAGATCCTCCACAGAGGGTTTGTACATATCATAACTGAATCACTCAAGCCCTAGAAGAATTCTGATCTGGATTTTGAGATAATAGGTAATTAACAGAAGTGATGAAGAAATGTGTATTTATTTTTTTCCCTCTGGAGGAGTAATATAATTATGAGATGTGTGAGAACAGGGGCTCAGGAGTCAGATCTGGGCTTGAATCTGTTTGCTGTGCAACCTTGGGCAAATCCCTTCAACTCTCTGTGCCTCAGTTTCCCCACCTGAACAATGGGCCTAATAAGGATACTCATATCACAGAATGGTTGGGAAAACTTCATGTGTCATTGTAAGTAATCAGGGTGCACAAAGATGTTCATAGATATACAAAATCAGTGTTTTAGATGTATCCAAATTTTATTTAAATAGATGAATGTTTAGAAACACGCATAGAAATAAAGTAAATGGCACAGAAACACAATGAAACATTAACAGTGGTTAATGCTTGGTGGCGGGATTATAAAGGACATTGCTAAACCATCTTCAAATGTACGTGTGATTAGGAGATATGTAATAACTATTAGGGAAAAAAGCCTATGTCACTTCCTAGCTATAACACTTCCGATGTCTCTGGGCCAGGCCCAGAATGATAGTGATAATGCACTGACCTCTGACCCCTCAGGAAAACTGGCTGAGACTCCACCGCTTCTCCCCTTCAGTGAGGTCTGGAAGGATCTCTGAGGTGGAGACGGAGGGTGAGCACCTCATCTCAGGTCACAGAGGCAGCATCTAAGAGAGCGCTAGTGGGCGGTCTACTTCTAACGTCTGAAGGATTCTTGAAAGGGTAGTCCTTCCCACCTGGAACTTTTGGGTTGTTTTCTCTGTTTAATCTCACAAGGCTACAGGGGTTGCAACAACCTGTTTCTGGACCCTAAAACAACCATCAAAGGAGAGGGGAAGATGGGGTGGCGAGTGGACGTGCTTTCAAAGTTTGGCTGACAGCTTAGCCCTGGCTTCAGCAGGTGAAGTGGCTTATCCCAGGGTGTTTGACAAGGCGGAGGCAGAGCCAAGGACCAGAGCTCAGAATGCTCGATTGTTGATCCTGGGTTTCCACCATGGAGAGTCAGCTCTTCTGCCCAGCCTGGCTGCAACTGGGCTTCAGAAGGAATAGTATGATTTTCCCAGGATAGCCAGCACCACGACAATTGAATCCCATGTGTGTCTTGGTGGCTGCTGGCATCTTTTGGCTTGTTCTCCTTTTCCTAGTCCTTCATGCTCCCCAGATTTCACTCTTCCTGGCCATGCTGGCCAGTTCTGACAGAAGACGACGACGAGGCTTTCTGCTCCCCTAACCTAGACATCAAACAGCACCCAGACATTCTGCTTTGAACAAGAGACCAGATGACACAAAAATTCAGGTTCCTGTGTACTGAGAATTCCACCCCAGTCTCACCCCCTTTATGCTTTGGTATAAAGGAGAGGAGTAAGGTCTCTTATTTTTATCTGTGAGTTTCCTCTTTGCAAAACACAAATTAGACCCCATGGAATTCTCAGCCAAGAGAAGGTCACTTTCTCTCTTAGTGATGGCATGCATGTCCGCTTCGCTGTGCCTGTTTTGAGAACTCCTCTCCACCCTTCTCACTTCCCCAACATCTCCCTTCAGACACTGGCCTGGCCCTTCCATAAGCAGGGCATTGCTGAGCCATCAACACAACACCCACCAGATGCCGAATGCCCACCAGACGCCAAACTTCTCCAAGCAGTTTATGCACAGGTGCTGTAAATGGGGCTCTATATTAAGAACAGGTGGCAGGGGCAAGGACCATTGTGACATGATTCATATTTCATTTTTTCCAAATTCCTACCCTTAAAGGTAGAACTGGGATGAGAAGAAAGAACTAGAGAAGTTCTGATATGTTCCATCTTAGATGCAGACAATTCTGAAAACTCAGTCCAAAAACTTCAGTTCTTTACCTGGGGGAACTATGGATGGCTGAAAACGTCCCCCTTGATGCAGCAGAATAAGATATTAAAGAGACAGTACGTGTGCTAATTTCAGTCATTATTTAACAAAAAAAAAAAAAAGGAAAAATAATAACACAACAGAATAGGGTCACGTGATATTATTTAGGGTAGGGACTCCTCAGTTCTAAGGGAAATTAGGTCAGCCTAGCTTCCCCGTGCAGAGATAACTGTCATCCGCTGGACAGTGCCAGGGAGTCAGGGAGTGAACTACCTACTGCACGGGACATAGGTCTGTGCCATATGTGTCCCAGACAGAGCTCTGGGTCACAACCTGTGCCCATGAAAGGTTATTCTGAGGACAGAGTAGGTAGGAAGAGACTCAGGGCTCTAAGGGATCCATGCAGCCAAGAGATGATTTCTAAGATGTACAATAATATGTCCAAGCACATTGCTTGTAGGGGTCCTTTTGTGCATTAAATAAGGAATGAGCTCTGGATGGAAAGTCAGCAGCCCCAACCTTCTAGACTCCTGTCGGAAACAGGCCAGTTATGTGACCTTTGACAGAGTCTGACCTGGATGATCTCTAAGTTGTGAAGATTTACGAACTTATTTCTAATGAAATAAAAAACTGTAGTTGACAAGGTTGTCGTAGGCGTAACTTAAAAGGAAAAACAGCACCATCACCCGACCACACTTACCGCCACCCCAAATTCAGCCTAATTTGGATCTAAGCTTTATGTGCTTTGCTCCTTTGATGATAAACAGAATACTACCGGACTCTTCAGTATTAAGACTTGGGATAATACCCTGTATTTCATGGCTTTGAGTGAAAAGGATTCATTGGGGGTCCATCAGAGAGACAAGCGAAGTGTCACTCTCAGCAATACTTCCTGCTAAGTCCAACACTTGTGGGATAGTAACATTTGGTTTCTCCAATTCTTTTGGTAACCAGCAAAACCAAACTACCAAACACCACCTTAATTATTGAGCACGTGAAATGGGAAGAATAGAGATTATCTGCCCGTGAAGAGCCTGGAGAAGAATCTGTGTAAATGTACAGACTCACTAGTATGATTAACCTCATTTCCATCACTGAAATGGGTGTTTCAGTCTACAATTCACGCTACCAGAAACTTCTTAGACCCCGCAGCAACCAAAGCAAATGAAAGAATTAAGAAGCATTATAGAATTGCTTGCCTAAGAAGCAGCATTAATATAGAGCTAGGCTGTAACAAACTCCACCGTACAATATTGCCATTTTTGTTTCACAAACTGAAAACCACGGCTGGAGAAAGGTTGCCAAATGACCACCCTACAGAATTCATCTGTGGCCAAAACAAATCCAAACGCAGACTCCAGTCTGAGTCACAGGAGATTGAAGATGACTAGGAGAAGGATGAAGCCATCAGCTTACCTGTGCTGGGAGTCATTCTGGTCTGTAGATGGTATCGTCAAACACTCATCATGACCGTGGAAGAGACGCACTACATGCCCACCAAGTAGGTATCCTATAAGACAATTACATTCAACCATGAATCAGGCGCAAGTTTAATACAGAGAACACCATGTTAAGAAGGGTAAATTGACGAAGGTCTGAGCCAGTGATAGAACACACCAACAGAGATACACTTGGGAAATCACATATTCTGTCAATTCAAGCCTCCGGCAAAAAAGACAAAAAGGTCAAAACAATTTTAACATTGAAAGTCAAATAGAGTTTCCAAGATGAACAAGTCCAACGTCAAAAGGTAAGGTAAAAATAGTATCAATTATTATCATTAAAGGCCAAAAAGGAAAATTAAATAGCTACTATTAGGATGATAAGGATTTTCTAATTTCTTAGGATGTAAATACATCCAACACCAAACTCCTGGGTAAACTCCTAAAAATCTCAACGTGCATACTTTGTGGCAAAATTCAAATCAAACTGCAGTCATGAGAAAGAAAGAAGGTGCGTGGAGAGTAGCGAACTCTAATGTTACCGGTCCTGTCTTAGGAGAAGTTATCTTTTAATCTATGTAGCAAACACACAGATCACACCTAGATGTTATTCCTACAGCACGAAGGACTGGCCAGCGTCTCTGAGTGGACACACGTAGATGCTCCTATCAATTAGCGCTCAGCTTTCAGAACAAGGAAAGAATTTCAATAGCCATGGAGTTCAGAAATGGAGAAGAAATAATGAACTTGAAGGACAGGATGACCCATAGCCTTCAAATAAATTCTGAGCCTTAATTCAAAGAACACAGTAGCAGGAGAGGGCCCTCTGTCTGAACTTCACCTTGCACAGAGGAATGAGATTTGTTATCCCTCTGAATTAACAATCCTCCGGGTTAGTCTATTCTCAGGAGACACATGGGCTTAAAATGCTCAATGTCTATATCAGGCTTTTAAAAAACTCATATAATTAGATCATTTTAGGGGCTGTCTCAAACTCTTTTAGGTACTGGATTGAAGCAGTGAGAAGGAGAAGTGACGCCAGAGGAGATAGAAAGGGATGTTCGCAGTGTGTCTTATACACAGACAGTCTGAGCTTCTCTCGCTCATTTTTCACCAAGGCAAGGCAAGTTTTCCTTAAACTTCCCTCAAATATTCACAGTTTTCCTCTATCTTATTGTACTAGCATCTCCAGTTGTATCTTCCCTCCCCCCCCTTTTTTTTGCATTAAAAGTAACTCACAGATACGTTCACACCCATGTTCACTGCAGAACTATTCACAATACCCAAAAGGTGGAAACAACCCCAGGGTCCATCCACATGTAAATGGATAGAATGTGGCACATACACACAGCGGGATACTAGTCAGTCATAAGGAGAAGTGAAGTTAGAAACAGATGGTGGTAATGGTTGCACAACACGATGAACGGAATTAATGTCACTGAATCGTACACGTTTAAGATGTCGAAATGGCAAAAAAGAAAAAAAGAGAGAGAGAAATGAAGTTCCAACACGTTATGAACCTTGACAACACTAGGCTGAGTGAAATAAGCCAGACACAAAAGGAAAACTATTATATGATCCCATTCATGTGAAATATCCAGAACAGGTGAATGTTTAGAAACCAAAGTTTATTAGTGATTTCCAGGGGCCAGTGGGAAGGGAAACTAGGTGCTTAAAGGGCACTTAGCTTCTGTTAAAGGTGATAAAAAATATTTGGAGGAGGATAGTGGTGAAGGTTGCACAACGTTGTGAACGTAATGTCATTGAATTGTACATGTAAAAATGGTGGAAATGGCAAATGTTTGTTATAGATAGTTCACATTAAAAAATTTTTTTAGTTGAAGGAATTCCTCCAAAAAAAGTAATTCAAGATCTACTGGAGGGAAATCCTTAACAACTAATTAATGTAAAATTAAACCCCTTCATGACCAGGCTCTTGATTCAACTCTCAATCACTCATGATGAGGAGGTCATGGCCCATTTGGAGTTCATCATTTACAGTTCTTCAGCTCCTTCAATCAGTATTCTGTTCACACAGAGAAAAGTGCCCAGTACTGATGCATCACAGCTTTTCTTAATGAAATATGTTGGGACAATAGTCAGGGGAGAAGCGTCATGATGAGAATCACTTATGCTCTCAAGGGCTGAAGTGGGTGTTTCCCCAGTGGATGCTGATGGGCGTTTTTGACAAAGGCAGATGACTCAAGTAGTGAGCTATCAAGGCTATATTACAACAAGGGCTCTCAACACTTGTATAAGGACCTTTCTGATATGGTTTGCAAGCACTCCTTAATAAATCCCCACAAGCCCTCTGTTGGGACTGGGAAATAATTTTATTCCTCTAGTGAAAATGAAAAATTTAAAAGAGACTATTGAGTCAAAACTTTCTTGGGAAGGACAGAAACCCAGCTATTCTTGGTTCCTGACAGAAAGGGAATGGCTGCCAGTAGACTTAGCGTGGTGAGTTAATTTGGGCGTACAGGAGAGGGCTAAACAAATCCTGCCTTTTTAAAGTCTTCTACATGTTGCTGAAAAAAGTTCAGAATTTGTCATTTCCTGATTATTCCGTTTGGCTATGGTGTGTGCCCGAGCTGGTATATCATCTTGGCACCTCTCAGTTTCCTCTTTATTTTCAAATGTATTATGGAAGGGCAATCCAAGTTCAAAACTAGTAGACTCAAGATTAAAAACAGGTCTAAAGTCCGTGGAGTAATTGTTTAAAAAACTCTGACTGTGCTATCAAGTACTAGAATATAATGTAATAACCCATGGGTCACTGGCATCTGACTAGTCTGCTCAGCTGTGGTATTACAGTGAGGTAAGGCGAGTATGTTTATTTCCTAACCTGAAAGGGTGCACTGACTTTGCCTGCCTCCAAGAAATGGGATCTGCTGAACAAAGTTTGATGATCTTATTTCCAAGGGAAAAATAGAATACTGAGAAAATTTCATTTATTATCTTTAAATGGACTTTCATAAGTACAAATGAAAAACAAGTGGCCAAACATGCTTTTATTATAAAGCACATCCTTCCCCCACCTGTATGGAGAAATGTGTTGGGGAGATATATACACAATGTCACCTTCTTGACACACAACCTCTTCTAGATCGGAAGGTGCTGAGCTCTGGACACTTATAACTAGTAACCATAAACAAAATCGAAAGCTCAGCAGCAGAGGGAAGCTGCATCTCCAAGTTCTCAATGCATATAGTGCTAAGACAATAGTGGGCTCCAAAGGATTCAAAAAATAAAGTTAAGGAGGTGCATGTAATTGGAGGTCAGGACAGAAGCTCAGCCACGTCGACACTGAAGAAAGAAACTCAGGTGGACTAAAAGCATGTTATCTATGTACCAAGACATTCGGGTGAGAGCTGGAAAGGAGCAGGAAATGTCAATGTATAAAGCACAAGACAGGCTGGCAGGCTGAGGGCTGAACGCAAACAAAACAAAACAAAACACACCTTCTTTGATGCTACTTCCTGAGCACGTCGGATGTACATTCCAGAGTGTCTGCATAAAAGAGGCATCCACTTCTATGTTACCGTTTGCTAGGGAGAGATGCTGCACCAGAAACAGAAACGAGATATCCTTTAAACCCCAAGTCCAGGCTGGACTGAAGCAGCTCACCTAGAATTTCAAGGATTAAATTAAACAGCCTAACGGTCATCTGGCTCTTTGTATCTCACCTGTGGGGGATTTCTCTACCCCTACTAGAAGCAGCTTCAAAGTGGGACACTTTATTCAGGGAAGAGGAAACATTCAGCTACTGAGGTATCAGACAAGTGTTGGCTTCATCCCCTCAGCTGGATCCTTGATTCAACACGGAGCCATAAAATGTCTCTTCTTTGTAAGATACGGGAAGTGACAAACCGGGACAATTACTCCAGCATTTTGACTAGGCAAAGTAAAATCTGCTGACGGGCTAACCCTATGAGAAGCTGTTGAGAAGCTTAAAACTGATCTTTGACATTTCTTTGATCTTCAGGCACCCCCTCTGGCCTGCCCTCAGCAGGCTTGCAGACAACGTTGCTTTCTTGGTATCCACCTTCCCAACTGCAAAATCTCACACCATGTTCCAGCCTCTTGCAATACCCCCCACGCTGAAACATTTTAAATTTTCTTTTTTCCCCCAACAAAAACTTACTTTTCTTGGATCCCATCCTTTCAGGCTTCTTCACTGGACAAGGAAGCTGAGCAATGTGATAAATTCTAAGTAACAGTAAGCTATACTGTAAATAGCTGGCCTTCTCAGGCAGGGCCTAGGGCATTTTAGCAGAGTTTTCTGGACACAGCGCCATAATCCCAAGAGGGAACTAACATTTAAATTCCAGACACCATGACAATCTGGCAGAGGAGACAATTTAATCATCTCTCAAATATCCTGTGTCAGGGGGTATTCTATCCTACCCAACCTTTTCTGGCTCAGTTCTCCTCGGCCATCTATTCCTCTAGGAAGAAATTCTGAAGATGAGACGCCTATGTTAGGAGTACTTACAAGGTATCTTTCAGAGGACACGCTGACGAGGATGAGGTCATCGCCAATTCGAACTTTCTCTCCCTCAGATCTCTGTTTGGAGGCAGGATGAATGGTCCACCAACAGGCTTCTCCTACACAAAGGCTCCTTGAGTTAGTCATCACTGAACAGAAGCCAGTGTCCCTAATGCTGCCTCTTGCTCTCCGCTCTCCTTCCTCCTGGTATCTCTCTCTCTCTCTCACACACACACACTTACTTCAGCCCTCCATTTCTATTCATATAAACCACTTCGGCTGGCTCCACATCTGCTCTTGACTAATGTCTACCATTGTCATTATCCCTAGAGACAGGAAGACAGTGTTTTGGAAACAGCATTAGAAGTGAGACGGTAGATATCTTTGAGTGTTTTTAACACACAAAGAAAAATGCTTTCTTCATAGTCCCTTTCAAATCTTTAAGAATTGACTTTATTGGTCTCCGGAACACATCTACTGTCTTTTCTTCCCTTCCCCCACCCCGACCCGGGCAAATTCTACTAAAATGTCTGTAAATCCAAAAGGACTGAGACAACAAAAAAGAAACTGACAGCAGAGAAGAGAAATCAACATTTTGGAGAAAGAAAAGCAGATGGATGTGTTTAGTCTAAAGAAATCTAAAACCCAAATCTTTGGGTAGGAAATGGGGGAGAAGAAGCCACCAAGAAGTAAGCCCCTTCTTGCTGCAAACCGCCCCCCCATCCCGAAAGTTTCTGGAATTGGAGGTAACAGTTCTGAAGGCAGCAGTAGAAGATGAGGTTGAAAACAGGAGGACTGGTTGAAACTTTTAAAGGGACCTTTAACCCACCAGATCCCTTTCCCTAGCCTTCCCAGCCTGATGACTCTCGGATTCTTCAATAGAAATTTAATCCATGAAATGGCAGACCACAAGGATCTGGTTTTGGAAATACCAGGCACTGTTAAACAAGGAAGTAAAAGATCTTGCTAAAAACAGAATAATGAAACTTTTGGTATTGTTGTTGTTAATTGCCATCGAGTCGATTCCAACTCATCTGGGGTCTTAAAAGCTTGTGAGCAGCCATCTAAGATACAACTATTGGTCTCTTACCTTCCATAGCAAAGGAGAGTGAAGAAAACCAAAGACTCAAGTTAGCAATTTGTCCAAAGGAATAACAGATCACATGAACCACAGCCTACAAGACTCTTGAGACCAGACGAACTAGAAGATACCTGGCTACCATTACTGACTGCTCTGTGATCACAAAAGACGGCCCCAGACAGAGTGGGAGAAAAACTGCAGAACAAAAAAATCAAATTCACAAAAAAGACCAGACTTACTGGTCTGACAGAGACTAGAGGAATCCCTGAGACTATGACACTAAGATACGCTTCTGAACAGTAACTGACATCATTCCCAGAGACCACCTTTCAGCCAAACCATAGACAGGCCCACAAAATAAACAGTAATAATCAAGAGGAACAAGCTCCTTAGAACAATCAATTATACGAGATCAGGAGGGCAATATTGCGCTCATAAGCAAAGATGAGAAGGGCAGGAAGGGGTAGAAAGTCAGGACAAAAGGAAATGGGGAACACAGGGCAGAAATGGGGAGAGTGCTGACACATTGTGTGGAATGAAACCAATGTCATGGAATACACTACATACAAACTATCGAATGGGAAACTAATTTTCTCTGTAAACTTTCACCTAATGCACAGATAACAAAGTTTTTTTTTTTTTTTAAATGAACAGAGGAAAAAACGTGAGGAAATTAACAAAGAAATAGTATTAAAATCTTCCCAAAGCTGAAAGATATGCATTTCCAGATTGAAAGGGCCTACAGAGTACCTAGCAGAGTGGAAAATGGAGACTCACACCGAGGACTATTCCTGTGAGACTTCTAAGCAAAAAGGATCCACTCAAGACACCTTATAACACCAGCACAACAGAGATCTAAGCAGCTTTCAGATAATAAAACAAGTCACACACAAAGGATCAGGAATCAGAAAGTAGACTTCCCCATAGCCTACTCACAGGCTAGAAAAAAACAGAAGAAAGTCTTCAGAATGCCGAGAAACAAACAAACAAAAACCCAACAAATTCCAACCTCGAATTCAACTACTCTGTGAACTAATTGTGAAGCTAGAATTAAACTTTCAGGCAACAATTTATCTCCCAGGTATCTTTTCTGTAAAAGCTATTGGATAACGTGCTCCACTAAGTCAGGCGGTAAACCAAGAAGGGAGAAAGAAAAGATCCAGGTAACAGAGCATCTAGAAAAGAGGCAAAGGAAACTGCCTGGATGATGGTGATGGTAAGTTCCAAGATAACATCTTTGGGGCAGGCCAAGGCGCCAACCAATACTGACTGGAGTAAAAAGAATGGAAGGTTCTAGAGGAATGTTTGTAAGAAGAAAATGAAACTGATAGAGCAGCTAATGTGATTGAATCTAATCAGTGAGATTTTCAGCTCTGTGGGATAGTTTGAAAAATGGATGAATGACTGGGTCACAGAAAACTAAGTACTGTAAAAAAAAAAAAAAAAACAAGGCAATTATTAACTATTGGAAAACTCAAAAGTAATACAAGAACGTGAACCTGATCATGTTACATTACGTTGCTCATTTGCGAATAAGTTACAGTATACCAGTATAAGCAGATAATATTGATTTGCTAGTTACATAAAAAATAGAAGTGAATCTATTGGGAGGGTGGGAAAAGAAGACAGGGAAGAGTAGAACAGAAGAGCTAAATTGTTATACTTTGCTTAGAACATGAAAAGACCTAATGTGAAAAGAGTAGCAAAATAGAAGTACCTGCACATTACTCATAAAAACGGTGAAAAATACTAGAAGAGCTGAAAGTAGAAGCCCCAGAAAGGCAGGAACCCAGAATGGAGAGGGCTAAGGTAGGTGACTGCTGTTTTTAATGAGCCTAGGGGTACTATTTATCTCTTTAAATTATTTATGGGTATAACTCTGATTAACTTTAAAATCACATGGCAAAAGCAGCTGACCACTATATTTGATGGGGAAATCCTACGTATATCCTCTATGTACTCTGTGGACCAGCGAGGGCATTTGGGATAAAGAGGATCCTGAAGAGATGCACTTAAGGAGAGTGTTCATGTTCTCCTGATGTCTACAGGAGCTCTGGAGTACAAGATGGGCCAGTTAATGGTCCTAAATTACCTTACAGCACTTTCGGTGTTTTTTTTTTTTTTTTTTTTTTTTAATATGTCTTTCCTCTTAAGTCTAAATGCTAAAATGACGTCTAAATTCTAGGAACAAAACAACAAAAATCTTTTAAGAGAAGAATAGAAAGAAGAGCAAATAATCCGAGAAGCTGGACTATATTAAAAAGAACGGGGCGTCAGGACCGGTGACTCATTAACAACCTGTGATATGCAGATGACACAACCTTGCTTATTGAAAGCGAAGAGGATTTCAAACGCCTACCGATGAAGATCAAAGACTTCAGCCTTCAGTATGGATTACATTTCAACATAAAGAAAACAAAAATCCTCACAACTGGACCAGTAAGCAACATCATGATAAACGGAGAGAAGACTGACGTTGTCAAGGATTTCATTTTACTTGAATCCACAATCAACGCCCATGGAAACAGCAGTCAAGAAATCAAATGACGTATTGCACTGGGAATATCTGCTGCAAAAGACCTCTTTACAGTGTTGAAAATCAAAGATGTCACTTCGAGGACTAAGGTGCCGCTGGCCCAAGCCATAGTGTTTTCAATCGCCTTGTATGCATGTGAAAGCTGGACAATGAATAAGGAAGACCCAAGAAGAATTGATGTCTTTGAATTATGGTGCTGGCAAAGAATACTGAATATACCATGGACGGCCAGAAGAACAAACAAGTCTGTCTTGGAAGAAGTACAGCCAGAGTGCTCCTCAGAAGTGAGGATGGCGAGACCTCATCTCACGTATTTTGGCCATGTTATCAGGAGGGACCAGTCTATGAAGAAGGACATCATGCTTGGTAAAGTAGAGGGTCAGTGAAAAAGAGGAAGACCCTCGACAAGACGGACAGACACAGTGGTTGCAACAATGGGATCCAACATAACAACCACTGTGAGGATGTCACGGGACTAGGCAGTGTTTCATTCTGTTGTACACAGGGTCGCTATGAGTCAGAACTGCCTCGACGGCACCTAACAACAGCAACAGAAAGAACTGAGTAACCAAAATCAAGGATAAAATAATCACTGTTAAGTCTAACCATTTATTTATTAGCCAGTGTATAAGGGGAAAATATTCCACATTTGTTTAAAAACCTCCCCCAAACCCTTCCTCTTACATCCTCCTAATAATTAAACTCAACTACCCATAATTTTACTTGTTTACAACTCTAAAGAGTCTCTGAGCCATAGAATTACCTAGGCAGGAAACAGGATGCTACTCTGCTGGATTCCGAGACTCTTCTGGAGTTAGCTGACTCACCCCAGGTAATACTTAACCTTTCCTGAGTGTACGTGCATTCTCCTTCCCTCACAAACACCACGCTAGGCTTCTTAGGAAATATGATATGGTTTAGGGGTGAGGGAGATGAAGTAAATCATTTTAGACTCTAGGGTTTCATGCAGAGCTGGTCAATGCTATTCCACCTGCCTTCTGCCAACCTGATTAGCCAACCTGAGTTGCTTCCTGTGTTTGCTTGGTCAGTCAGCAGAATTCACACCAAGGCTGATTTTGGACATTTTGAAAGAAGCGCTGGAGAGAGTAATATGCTCTGCTGCTTATTTTCCATGATTTTCACTGGAGGCTCTAATAATTAAATAAAACTGATTTCTTGAACACTTGACTAGAAAATGGTATTTCTCAATTTCTTCCCCATCTCTCAAAAAGTCTGAAGTCATTTTACTGATATAAATAGAATGACCATATACGACTTTGCCGATTACCTGCTCAAAGACTGACAGCTGGTTTATATTTCGAGGCCAACTTACATTCACAGAGAGTGTGGCACTTCACTCATTCTGTAATTTTTGGCAAAGGTCGACAACACTTTAGAGGAAATTATATTTTAAGAATAACACTTTAGCTGAAAACAAAGAAACCTCCAAACAAATTCAAATATAATCTTATTTTAGGAAAAAGATATGTAGTGGGCATAGGCAAGCCCACTATTCTGCTTTCCACCAAAAACTAAAAGAAGAGGAGAGAAAGGGGTTCCCTCAGGCACTCTAAGGGTCCCACTGTGCAAGATGCAGAACGGAAGGTGCAGATGGTTTAGAATCTAGATTTCTTCCTAGATCATCTGCAAAATCAGACAACTGAGGTCCTTCCCTTATGAAATGATACGAGTTACAGAATAACCACATGTAATTTTGTCCTTCTTTAGGCACCCAACATTAGAATTCCCTTCTTATTGGGGGAAAATGTCATGAGAGTAAAGATGGCATCCAGGCTAGCCTGTTCTTGCAATGGGACCTCGGCTGATTTCTCTTCCCCGGCCTTTCTTTGTTTCTGAACATTTTTCAAGCCTGAGGTTCCAGCTTTAGAGTAGGTTCTACCCAATGTCCTTCCAGTAAATTCTCATTCTGCTTGACTTCACTCAGACCAATTTCTGTCATTTACAACCAAGTATTTTGACTAGTATATAGCACAAACTCTAAAATGGAGCAGAAGTTCCATATGTGACGCCTTTGATAGATGGTCAGACTGTCTACAAGTATTTCCAGCTATAGGGAGTGCCCTACGTCCCTGGGCCAGTTATTCCTCTGCTGGATAATTCCAGCTATTACAAAGTGGTTTGCTTCACTGAGGCAAAGTGGGCCTCCTTTCAACTTTTACCCATGCTCCATTGGTCTTTGGAATAATCCACCGGAAGCAGGTACCCTCTCTGGTACTGTAACTCACTGAATATTTGCAGACAGTTATCTTAGTCCTCTGTTCATTTCTTTCTTTTTTTTTTTTTTGTTCCTCATTTCTGGTTTCTAACGAGAACCTATATCATCCTAGTCATTACCATCCTTAGAACCTACTTCTTACTGTCAATATTAGACTGTGCTAAAAAAAAAAAGCCAGTGTTTCCCAAAGTATATGACACATATCACTGGTGGCAGAAGACAGTTGAATGACACTGAATCATATAGCGAGAGATGCATTTTCTTTTTACTACTCTTTTAAGCTTTCTTATTCTACCAGATAAAGTTTTAGTGAAGTTAGTGTATCTTTACTGCTTATTTTTTATTGTTGAAGTCTAAATGAAGTTTACGTTTCAAGTTAGTCTCCCATACAAAAATTTTTAACATACATTGTTATGCGACTCTAATTGCTCACCCCATTCTGCGACAGCACACTCCTCCTTTCCGTCCCTGATTCCCCATGTCCATTCAACCAGCTCCTAACCCTCTCTGCCTTCCCATCTCACCTCTGGACAGAAGCTGCCCGTTTAGTCTCTTGTATCTACTTGAGTTAAGAGGCACACTCCTCACGAGTATCATTTTATGTCCCACAGTCCAGTCTAATCCCTATCTGAAGAGTTGGCCTCAGAAATTGTTTTAGTTCTGGGCTGAGAGAGAATGCAGGGGCCATGCTTTCCAGGGTACCTCCAGTCTCAGTCAGACCATTAAGTCTGGTCTTCTTACTAGAATTTGAGTTCTGCACCCCATCTTTCTGCTGCTCCATCAGGGACTCTCTGTTGTGTTCCCTGTCAGGGAGGTCACTGGTGGTAGCCAGGCACCATCTAGTTCTTCTGGTCTCAGGCTGATGAACTCTCTGGTTCATGTGGCCCTTTCTTCACTGTTTTTTAAATATTTGTTAGTATCACCTCAATTATTCAATGACATGTTTTTCTTTTAATCATTATTTACTTTTACAGCAAGCAAAACCAGTTTTATACTTATAGAAGTAATATGAGTAAAACTGTAAGTACAAAAGTAAGTAAATTTAAAGAAAAATATAAAAGTAAATGATAACAAAGGAGATCCACTGGAATGACAAAAACCATGGAAGCAGATGTCACTGACTAATGTTTGAGAAACACCGATTTAGAAATAGTCTACTGTAGAATAAAATGAGGCAACTCCTTTGATCTAGACACTGCACACTCATTACTTAGTCCTTACGACGTTACCTTCATTTTGGGGGCAGTCATTTAGTATCATTGGTACTTATCAGGAACAATAACTAATCAGTGTACTTTCAGTACCTAACCCAAAAAAGACTCTGAAAGACTGCAATTAAAGTATTATGTTCTACTTCATTCTTAGTTAAGTTTCCATCACACATTTTTTTCTTTACTTCTTATTCTTTAAAATTTTATCAGACCTATTTTTGACCAAGTTAGTTTGGAAATCTCAGATGAGTAACCTATTCAATGTTCTTCTCAAAAGCCCTCAGCCCAAGACCCCACTGAGCAGGAGACCTGGGAATGTTGACTTACCTGTGGCATGTTCCCGTAGACCTACATCAAAGGCAAGCTTATCTGTCTGGGATCTTGATGTACTCAAACACGTGAGGTACTGCGAAGCAAGAGCAGATGCCACTGAATTCACAGTCATCCATCGGGTCTCAGGACCTCACAACTGCATAGCTGGTTTTCAGTTGTCAGTTTCAGAACTACTGATAAAAAGGCTAATTTACCTTGCTCACTGGAAAGCTTATTGGTAACATGCTTTCAGAAAAGACTCTAGAATATACTCACAACCTCAAAAATGTTATCTGAGGACCCAGTAACTTAACTTACAGGACTACATGTTAAAGAAATAATTTGAAATATTAAAGATACTTTAGTCCAAAAATACTTTTAGAAACCCTTCAAATAGGAAGCAATATAAATGATCAACAATAAGGGAAAGATGAGTGTTATTACTTCTATTTGATTAATATTCTGTGACCTCGGAGGGTATTCATCAAGAGTATGTAACAGCATGGAACATAGCTTATAATACATCGAGCTAAAAAGTAATATATAAAGTAGTATATTTGGATATGTAGTAGTTACACAAAAATTGAAATGCTTAGCAACGAGACTGGGGGGAGTTATATCCAAATGATAACAGAAATCGTCTTTGGATAGGAGGGCTGTGGATGATTTCCCCACATCTATTTATTTTCTGTTTTTCAGATCTTCTAGAGCTTTAAAACTTCTCAAATTTTTCTTTATTTATTATGAAAATACCTGTGCATGCAAAACTTAAAAATGATTTTAAAAATAACTTCAAAAAGGAAAGAAACCCATGACCCCATGGCCCATCCCAAGCGTCCTGGCTCCTTCACCGGCAGGGGCAAAGGTAAGTCTTCACAAAAGACTGGAGTGGGCAGCAGATATGCACCTGGGGCATGTCTCCTGAGCTATACTTCCAGTTCTCTGCACCAGGAAGGTGGCAGATTATCACACTGTACAAAGTCGCATCTCACAGATTTTATGCCAAGAGCTGGTCTTCAAAGGATCTAGCTAGTATAGAGTTTATGTCAACTGGGAATTGAGCACTTTTGTTTATTTTAAATTTATGTTTAGTTTGTGTGTGTGTCGGGAGCGGGGGGGGATCTAATGATAGATAATGTCAGCCTTCCTATCTCTACCTACCATGATGTTAGCCCTAGTTCTCAAAGTCATAATAGGTGTGTTGTGTAAGGCTTTGTTTATTCTACTGAGGTAGAAAAAGAGAGGCATTAGGATATTATTTACCCCATGGGTAATCACCAGATTCCAAAAGATAAATGATTACCACTCAATTCTAGAGATTATCAGGGTAGAAGTTTCCCTATTCCCCATCTCCTACTTTGATAACCTTCCATGTGGTCATTTTGTTCTCTATCTTTTGCCAGGAAAGACTATAACAGGTGAATATTCAGGCTGAAAAGGTCAACTTTTTACCATAGCTCAGGGAAAAAAAAAAAAAAAAAGCTGCAATAAATAAATTATTTAAAAGGCAGCTGCTGCTCCCGCTGCCAATCTGATAGCTCAAGCTTGGAGGTGAACTTTGCAGCACGCTGCGGGTGTAAAGGTGTGAAAACAAGTCTTGAATTATGTAAGTTTTTTAAATTAGGATTGGAGAAAGATGAAAAATGTTCCTTACATTGATACAAGTGAGGAGACACTTAGGAATTGGGAGGGAACATCATGAAGTTGTCACTCATTATACTTCACTGAGATCATAATATTCCTCTTAACACTCCCTGCAAAAGATCTGTAATCTCTCTAGTTTACACATTACATTTACTTAAAAATGGAAGATTTTTGTCAAGTTACATGGAGGTAGCACCATTCTAGTTAACTCTGGTTCTAGTTCCCTGATTAGTTAAGCTTGATCAGCTTTCTGTGGCTGCCTTGCCTTTTGTTCCTCCTGCCTCTGAATTAACACAAAACCAACCAAACCCACTACTGTCGAGTTGATTCCAACTCACAGGGACCCCATAGGACAGAGCAGAACTGCCCCATTTTCCAAGGCTGTAATCTTTACAGAAGCAGACTGCCACAATCTTTCTCCCAAGGAGCTGCTGGTGGGTTTGAACCACCTGCGTTTAGGTTAGCAGACGAGGGCTAATCCACTGCCCCAAATTCTGCCGGGACGAATGGCAGTGAGTATCATCCCATTTCTTTTAGATGAGTAAAAGGGAAGCAATTTCACCAACATCTCATTTGACTGATTTTTCTTCTATGATGGTTATACCTGTATACTAAATAAACAGGTTACTCTCTGGTTCATTTGATCATTCAGCAATTCAGCATCTAGTAGGTCTAGGCATTGTGCTTGGTGGAGTCAGGTTTAATGAGAAAAAAAAAAAAGATATGGTCCTTTTCCTCATGGAGTGAGTGGGTCAGACATTAAGCAAATACAAATATACAGGAGCAAACTGAGGTAAGGGATATGAAGGAAACGCTAAGATGATAATGTTCTATTATTTTTATTCCAAATGCTTATCTACCTGGAATTGCTGGTGTCCTGTACTCCTCCCCTGTCCCACTCACCCTTCCCTCCTCCACCAAAGGTGAACACAAACATCCAGGACGCGCTTACCATCCCACTGAAAGAGTGTCGCAGGAGAATCGCGTGGCCGTACAGCAGGGTCCTGTGGCCACCTCCTTGTGCTGCCTGTGGGGAACAAGGAGGGAGGTGTCAGCACGCCCCAGTGGTGGCCTCTGAGGGCACAGCAGCCCAAGAATTCCAGGAGACACACTACAAGGAGAAGACCTTTTGCAAAGCTCCCAAGGAATTCATTCTAGAAGCGTGTGGCCAGCCTGTGGGTGGAGGGGACTTGTGGCCACAGCCATGCATCATCTCTGGGAGGGGTGTGTGGCGCCAAACCATTTCTCAGAAATGGGCCCTGCCTAGGGCCAGCCGAAACCCAGGGCTGCTTTCCCAGAGAAGCACGTAAATGAGATAGGCTCTCTCACCCTCCTTTGAAACTTCTCAGAAGCGTTCAGAGCGAGAGAGAGAAACAAATGTGATATAACTACGGCCTAGCAACAGAAAGGCAGCTTGGTGGGCAGGCATATGGCTACATTCTGTGCCTCACAGGTCATCTCCCTCCAAGGCACTGTGCCTTCTGTCCACTCAAAGGTCCTGTTTACACAAATCTCACCAGCAAGACATGGCTCTGAAATCCAGGACTTTAACAGCGTAACCAATTATGGAGAAATAGATCCTTCAGTGGAGAGACCCCCTAGGTGTGTCCTCCGCCTCACCAAGCAGCCCCACTATTCCTGGCGCTTGGCAGCCCAATGAGTGGGAGAGGGACAGACAGCCCAACACAAAGCCACTCCTGTCTGTTGGTTATCTTTTCCCTTAAACCCTTTGGTGTGCACAGGTACCTCTGGGGACCAGGTACTTTTTCTGCCTCTGGGGTTTATTGGGAAGCTGCTGTACCACTGACAGTCTGTGCTGCCACAAGACAGGGGCCTTTATGACTGTTTGAAACAGAAGAAACGGGAGTGTGCCACAAATTACTGTTGTTACACGGCATTGTACGTGGTGTCTGAATTTGGGGTAGGTAAAATAGAAATTTTTCGTTTGTTACACATAGGTACCAACAGACCCCAGTGGGGACTCTGGGATATAATTAGCAATACTTCGTATGTACCACTGAACACTTAGGGTAGGCTTGTGGGAGGGGGCAAGAAAAAAAAACCCATACTACCTACCAAAAATTCAGACACACTCAATGATTCAGCATGCTTCCACTAATGAAAATACATGATATCAACAAAAAATTCAAAGCAGAAAATGAATGGTTCATGGAAGGGGTTAATCCGATTCACACATCACTACACTGAACTGAATAGTACATGACATTAGCAAAAAGAAAAATTATTTTAGTTAGAGGTGATAGAGAGCAAGGAAAAAAACTCTAGAGAGAATTCTAGAATGTCTTGGAATCAACAATTTTAACCTTTTACCCATATCGCTTTCCATCAAGCTAACACGTCCTCAGAGGCCGAGGTCAACTTTCTTTAATCACACGTGCCTTTCCAGAAAATTTGAGCACAGATCCCACTCCTTCCCAAACGTGCACAAAAAGAGGGTGCAAAGCTTGAGATAAAAATTAATCATGAACAGAAATTCTAATATTTTCCTTCTATATGCCCAAGGCACTTCTTCTGCAACCCATCTTATCCAGAGCTATAAAGCCCGGCAGCAGGGGGTGTGGGCGGTGCTGGTGGTGGGGGTGAGTTTCAGGTCCTGTTCCTCTCTCCTCTCTACTCTTCCATCAGACAACGAGCAATGATGGGGAGGAAGTACTGGGAGGTGTGGAGAGAAGGCAGAGGTCTGGATCATCAACCCTTGAGTAACTTTATTTCAACTCTATTTGGATTAACAGAATCACTTCTGTCAAAGAGATGGTTTTTCATGTCATACGATGAGCCTAAAGAAAAAAGATAAATGTAGTATCATGTTCAAAAAAAGCTGGTAACTATATATAAATGGGTCTGTTCTTTTTCCATTGCTCTGGAAATATTTAAAGGCTCTCCAGACTTCACCACTACGTAGGAATTACAATGTTCTTCACAATATTTCCAAGTCTCTTGAAATCGTTTGCATAAACTTTAGTTTCTATATTTACAAATGTGTGTCAACAGCTTAATGTTAAAATTAGTCATGCTAAATTTTCACATCTTGTCAGTCTAACTGAAACTTTCCCTATAAACTTGTATTATTACAAGTCTACTCTTTAATTGGCATCCTGGTGGTGCAGTGGTTAAGAGCTCAGCTGCTAACCAAAAGGTCAGCAATCTGAATCTACCACCCGCTCCCTGGAAACCCCATGGGCAGTTCTACTCTCTCCTATAGGGTTGGTATGAGTCAGAATGGACTCAATGGCAATGGGTTTGGTTCATCACCTATGTGAATAATCATAAGAATAAAGAGTTGACCCCAAAAAGTGGCACTGACGAGTTTGTGCTGCTCTCATTCTCTGACCCTTCGGGAAGCATGTTCCTGGCCCTCATACCCCTTGTTGACAGCACCAACACAAAAATATTTTGCCAACCGCTACCCTATATGACCAGAGCCCTCGTGGTACTGTGGCTAAGAGCCTGGCTGCTAACCAAAAGATCAGCAGTTTGAATCCACCAGCCATTCCTTGGAAATCCTACGGGGCAGTTCTACTCTGTCCTATAGGGTCACTATGAGTCAGAATCCATGGCGATGGGTACCCTATATGACTGGTTACCTTCCACCTCTCTGACTTCATCACCTACCAGAACCACTCTCACTGTGACTTCTGCTCTAGTAGTCTTCTTCCAGTCTGCTAGTCTTCAGATAAACATGCTCCTATTGCAGGGCCTTTGCACATGTCTCCCCCTGCCTGGAATGCTCTTCCTCCAATACTCCCACGGCTCGCTCCCATTCTTTATTCACTTCTGAGTTCAAAAATCTCAGAAGTCTTCCCCATTCAGCCCTTCCAACAGAACAACTGCCCTTACTGTATCACATTTGTCTGCTTTATTATTTTTCAGGGCATTAACTATTAGCTTATACGAATTCATGTGTTACTTTTTATATGTTATCTACCCACCTAGAATACCTTCTTCATGATGATAGGGCCTTTGTGGTGTTTCTGCCATAAAAACATCACTTTTATCAATGCCTGGCACACAGGAGGCACTCATTAAATATTCCCTGAATGAATGAATGAGGTTGTCACCTTGTCTCCATTTACAGATGAGAAAAAAGAGGCATAGAGAGTTTAAGATATCTTCTATGATTGGCTGGTAAATGGTGAGCTTGGATTTGAACTCAGGTCTGACCACTAACTCTACTATTTCCATTATTTGATGCTAATTCTGGAAGAACATTCCAGGCAACGTGTGATACGCTACAT
Organism: Dugong dugon; assembly: GCA_030035585.1. Lineage (NCBI taxonomy): Eukaryota > Metazoa > Chordata > Mammalia > Sirenia > Dugongidae > Dugong > Dugong dugon. The sequence continues at coordinate 1,301,386 of CM057472.1, forward strand.
GGAAGAGAGTGTGGGTCTGCTCATGAGGGGATCCAGACTTAGCATTTGTGGGACTTCATTGAAATGGCAGCCCTGTCCTTGCTCCAGGTGACCCTTGTTGTCAATAATGGCGGGAGGAAAAGATTCGGTACCATATCACAGGATGGGGCAGGGCAGGCAAAGCTGGTAAAAGGCCCCGCTGTTATGTCCAGAGGATAAATGTCCACTAGATCATTAATTCAATCATCTTGCCTGTAATTTCAAAATTAATTTCCATCACTGACATTTCTTTAGGGGGTGTTCCAGACGACAATGCCTCCGAGTAAGATAAACTGACACAGCAACTGAAGTGGGCGGGGGTGGGTGACCCTCTGCTTCTATGCAGCCAAACATAAATACATGAAGACTGTTAGATCTCTAAGCCATCTTCTTTTGTAAACTGGAACCTCACATTCCACTTCAGGTGTTTCCAGGATCTAGGAAGTCTTCCAAGTCCCCAGGAAGGCCCTTTGCTGAACCTAACATAACCCACTAGAGTTGCAGGGGTCACCTTCCTGAGAGGGCTTTCAGGACATCAAATTGAGTCACTTTCTGGATGTGGATATGTGTACTTCGACTCTGCCCTTTCTTTCATCCCTAACTTCTAGCCCACTCTCTGGCTATCGAAGAAAGAACAGGGTCTTTCTAGAAAGTTATAGAACGATATTTACTCTACGTGCTGGAGATTCCTTTACATTTCCCAGGAGGTTTGCACTTCCTTTGATACAGCAGAAATAAACAAAAGCAAACAACACTGGCATATTCAGTTAGAAAACATAATGCAAAATTCCATTTACAACTGCCATAAAATATTAAATGTTTAGGAATTTACTTAGATGAGTAAGACCTTCAAAATGAAACCACAACACCTTATTTTATAATGTATAATTTGATTTGATGAAACAGAGAGGTATACTTTCTGACCCAGTGAGAATACTAATATTTGCAAAGGCTTATTCTCCTAAATTTAACGTACAGATGTAGTGCCACTTTAGTTAAAATTCTAATAGGGTTATTTTGGAATTCAACACAATTGTTATGAAACTAATCAGAAAATAAAAACATAAACAATTTTATTTTGAAAAGGGGCCAAATTTTAGTAAATACTGTGATGCAAAATTAATTAATTCACACGGGCACGGGTTCAAAAAGAAGAATGTATCACCATATAGACAGCCCAGAAACAGACACAACGATATAAAAATACATAAATTCACTATCTGATAAAGCATGTTTTTAGTACAATGGGGTTTGAAAGGCAGGATTATTAAGCAAATGTCTGTGATATCTAACAGACATCAGAAAAACATTCAGTTACATCGACAAGAGACATAAAAGACAGACTGAATGGATAAGAGTTAAATATTTCATTTAAAAAATAAATTCTAGAACTGACATGTCATAAAATAGTCCATATTCCTTTTATAGACCTACTACTTATCCATGCTTTGAAGCAACAGATGCACTCAAAGGAAATAAAAGACAGATATGACTGTACCAAGATCACTGAACTTCAGAACAATGGGAACATCCAACATTTACTAGACTGCAGAAATATCTTGTACTTAACACGGTAACAAAATTGTTCATATCTTATTGAATTGTAGAGGGAAAAAAATACACCAAGACTCAAAGAGGCAAAGGGTATGAATAAATGATTCATATCAGGAATAAAATTAAAACACACAGAAATTTTTTTATCTTTTCTAGTAATGAAAAGAATGACAACCGAAGCAACTGTGATACATCATTTTCCATCCACTAAATCTGCAAAAATTGGGGGAAAAAAAAAACAAAGCTATTAGACTTGCAATTTAGCTGGTGCAATGATTTACAAGGTGGCATTGAGGACAAGACTTTTGGAAAGCAACACGGTAATAATACAAAAAGAGCTGTAACGAGGTCTATAACCTTTGCTGTAGTAATTCTACTTCTAGGAATAATCCAAGAGAAGCAAAAAAGTATGCACACCACTGTGAAAATGGGGGAAACAAAACAAAAACCTCAAAAGCACTAAATATCCAAAAGAAAAACATTGTCTAGGAAATCATGGAGCTTCTTCAAGATCGTCTATTCTGCAACCATTCAAGAAGGTAATTACAGAGGCTCAGTGGAAACACAGAAATGTGTACATTATATGTCACTTTGGAAAAAGCAGAATGCAAAATGTCTTCAACTATTACTTATGTGCAAGAATGATCCGGAAGTCTATAAAAGTGAGATAGCCATTTCCTTGGTTACATAACCAGTGGACCGTTTTCCTTTCTGCCAAAGTTTTCTTTAACACTATCACCATATCATTACTTTAATAGTAAGTGCACAGTGGGCAATGATACGTTGCATGCTTTCAAAGAAACGGAGTGCTATAAAAATGTCGTGCCTATTCCCTAAACCTTCAGTTGGTCAAGAGTGCCACTGATTTGCCAGGAATCCTCAGGAAAGGACTCCGCCTGCCTGAAAGGCATGCCTTGCCCTGCCCTGCGTCATGAAGGTCAGACCAGGTGGCGACACTTGCTTTTAGGCACTGATGCCAGAGCCCAGCCCTACCCTAGTGTTTGAGGGAAACCAGAGAGAGAGGTAGCCTTTATTCAAGACACCTCTGAGCCCCTCACAGTTCCCTCAGGCTGAGCTCCAGACTCCACAGGAAAAATCTCTTGCCACTGAGATTCACTCCTGCTTGGATCGCAAACCCACTGGCTCTTCAGACTGCCCCTTGTGGACCTTTCACTTTAGAGCCTGTTCTTGTTCCTGGAGATTTGGTTTCTGGACTCCTCCATGCTTCTCAAGTCTGCCTCAGCCAGCCATCAGACTCGAGGTTCACCTTTCCCTACTGCTACAGACCAGATCAGCCCCTTTGGCCAAACTCCAGAGACCCTGCTAAAGCATTCCTCTCTCCTAGGAAGGGGGGATGAAAAGAACTGGTCAGTATCTCTCCAGCTCAAAATGACATCTAAGGAACTATGGGGAATTTTCTGAACACGGCTCAGACTGTAAACTCCTGTTAACAGGGACAGTGTTTCCTCTTTAATGATAGTTAAAGATGAATGTTGGAGCAGTGTACTGGAAATTAGAAGTCCAGGGGTGGGAAAGGCACATACACAGGTTAGATTGACGTGTGATTTGGAGTCAGAGTGAGGGGATGAGAAAACAGCAATTCCGTAAGCATGCTACAGTCCTCCGAATTCCTGTACTGTACGGGAAACCCTGCAGAGCCCAACGTGGGACACTTCACCTGGCTTCTTCACCACCTGTTCTGGATCAGGCACTCTCCTCTTCAATAGGTACTTGCCAAAGCCTGCTTTTCCTGAGCTGAGCAAAGGTATCTGTTACATCCTATGGCTCCCAACCCTAGGATACAAAAACACTACACAAATGGCCAAAAAGAGGAAGACCCTTAACAAGATGGATTAACACAGTGGCTGCAACAATGGGCTCGAGTGTAACAATGAGTATGAGGATGGCGCAGGACCAGGCAGTGTTTTGTTCTGTTGTACATGGGGTCACGGTAAGTCGGAACCGACTTGACAGCACCTCACAACAACAACGCCACAAACATAAGGTATCATTCTTTTAATGTGACACCTTGATCATAACAGGATGGTCAATACAGATCTAAAACCAATAGAAAGAGGGACCTGAGCCTCAGCTACAGAAAGCCACAACTTCATGGCAATACCCCCTGAAGAAGTTTCCCCTCCAAGAAATCCCTCATGTGCATCTAGGGCAACTCATCTAGGACAGTGCAGGCCCTTAAGATAAACACACTTGACAAGAGGCCATGTTCTCAGTATCTTTCATAGGTGTCTTATCATTAAATATCATTAAATACCAAATTCAGGCCAATAGAATTTTAATGACATTCAGAAAAGAGCAGTAAGGTGTGGTGTCCTACAGCCCTACATCTAAAAGTTCAATGGTCAAGTCAGTGTCTCTAGGTGACTTAACAAAAAGACAGGCCCAAATGTCAGAGACAATGAGGTGTAATAGGACTCCACCTCCCTGACCCCCAAGAAACAGTGGCTGAATCTGGTTGGCAGAAGGGCCTACAGAATTCCTGCTCCTCTGCTGCTGTGCTCCTGTAGCAAGGTCACCAGGGTGACTGTAACTCCAGGGAACCCCACTTCACATCCCTACAGTGCTGCCACTGTCCCCATCTCCTCATATCACAGGCAGGAAGAAAGGAAAGCTCCAACAGTGATGTCAAAGACAGGCTATTCTCCTCTTCTTTCCTTTGTTGTTTTGAAGCATGTAAACTTTGCCACTAAGCAGGAAACCCACAAAGAACCAAACAAGCCATCCTCCACCAAAATGTCAAATTTATCATTCCCACAATTTATAATTTATTGAATCCAGTCAACCTTCTCTCTCAGAAGCACCTAGAATTATTTTTTCCTGGGAGAGAAGGTTCTGGCAATCTCCTTTTTGTTCATGTCATTAATTTCACCGCCACATAGAAATATTCCAGGACAAAAGGGTGAAAGGCCAGAGCGTAATTTGAGAAACTTTAAATTCTGGGTCATGAGCATCTTTGCAGCAAGAACCTGTACAGCAATGATGCATTCAGTTCCAGGAAAATACCTGCCTGGCTTCTTTCTTGCACAAATTTGGCCCATATGGTAAATGAAATCTGAGAGGTGGCTCAGGGGAGCTGGAGACCACAGAGGAGCTGTCATCGTGAGCTCGAGTTGCTTCTTCCCTGAGGTCACTTAGAGGCCCGGGAAGGAAGAGCCCTTGGTGATGGTGCATGCTTAAACCCTGAAGACAGCTGAGGAATCTCCTGCCTTGCGCATTTTCAAAATAAAGTTTATGACCCATGAGAACCTATGTAAATATGTACAACCATCTTCCCTCCTATCTGCCCCAATCCATAAAGTTTGGGAACAAGCTAAATGACTTTCTGATGTTCCCTCTAGTCTCGGGATTTTTACAAACACTAATTCTGACACAGGAGGATGAGTAGTCTCCACGGAGGGGAGAAAGGTGGCTTTTGGGATATCTCCAAATTGGGCATGGGTTCATCCTGGACACATCTGAGCCTTTCTTTGGGCACAGATACCAAGGACAACCAGATAGTCAAAATGGCAGCTCTAACGTATTTCTTATTATAGTGTCTTTTAAAACAACGAATTGACAGGAGACATTTTTCAGTATGTTGATGACATTTAGATTGATGGCAAGTATACTTTGGAAAGCAGTCAGGTAATTTTTTTCCTCTGAATTAATTTTCCCCCGTCTCCTATAGCTAACAGAAAGATTTTTAAGAATCTGTCATTGCCAAATTCATTTTTTACATAAAGAGATCCCCTCAGCCAAAACTGTTTTCTAGTCACTGCTTTAGTTTTTATTGGAACCACCTGTACCCCTCATCATTCACCAAGCCCTCTGAAGAAATGGTGGACAGGGCCATGTAGTATCAAGATTAAGCACTGTGACCAATGATTTCCACTCACCCAATGTAGTATATAATGAATATTTCCTACAAAAAATTTAACATTTGTAGGTCAGATCACCTTGGCATGAAAAATTGAACACTGTCTCTAAACTACTATTTCTCTAGGGGAAAAAATTTACTGTTCCTCTTGGGGATTTGCAGAGAGTGAAATAGAAGTTCTTATCATCGAACCCCCATTGAGTCCTACTGGGTGAAAGCACCCATACGCATGTGGGCTACAAAGCAAGAGGATGAGTGTATTGTATTTCAGTGTCTGATCCTCCTCTTTCTCTGCTGTACCCCTTAAACCTATTGTTTTTTTTTCTCCTGGATGTTCCAGACCAACACAAACTTTCTCTGTTTCCGTCATCCCTTCATCCCCCTTGTACTAGACCCAATTATTATCTTTCTGAATGGAAACTGACTCATTCTGTTCTCTCGACACCTACATAAAAAGCCTGGAGCCAAGTCTGTATTTCCAAGCAGAAAATTCGAACAGCCTGGTTTTATCTCGAAGTATATGAAGTATAGGAAGTGGTCGTGGGTGGAGAAGCTGATTCTAAAGGTTCTGTGCACAACAGCCTGTGCATATACAGAATAACAGGTGTTCTTAATACTTCTCACCTGTCCTTGGGCCGTAAGCTTCTCTGAGGGCAATGGCATGAGTCTTCTGAATCTCTCATGGATTCGGTCCAGAGAAGTGGCCCTCAACCCTAGCTGAACACCAGAATTACTGGTGAAGCTTTAAAAATGAAAACCGACCACCACCACCACAAACCATAGCACAGAAGGCAGGGGCCATTTTCCTAAGATTCTGACTTGGTGAGTCTGCAGGTGGGTCTGGGCTCCCAGGTAATTGTGCCACACAGCCAGGTCTGACAGCGCCCCCTCCAGGATTGAGAACCCCCCACTCCATGATTGCTCCAGTTGTACTGGACCCTCCATTCAAATAGTCGGTGTGGTGTCTGCAATCAGAAGTACTTCTCTGTCCTCAGAACCTCCTTCCCCTTGTCCTTAATATCTTTAGGACTAATCTCCTACTTTCTCTGCCTCTCCATCTCTTAGCTCTGCTCCAACATGTGTGACAGATGGAAAGATAGGAATGAATCCCTACTAAAAACCTGTGTGCGGTGAGGACTCTAGACCAGTCAAACCCAACAGAGAAAGAGTTCTAGGCCCACCGTGACCAACCTTGGATTTATCCACCCTCACAACATGGAAAAGTCAGCTGGACCCTTCCTCCACCTGCCTTCCATGCAATCTGGACCTCCTGCTCCACCTTTCTGGACTCTACAGGGGCTGGAAAGAGATGGAGTTCATGGCCAAGAATACAGTGAGTCAGGGAGAAAGGGACTTGCACTATTTCTTCTCTTAGTACTTGGTCATACCTGCCTTGAAGCATCCGGCATCTCTGATCTTATGCTCTTACGGTGCCCTCTGCGCCTTGCAGGTCCCCAGCCCTTGAGAGTCCATTTATGGATTCTGCATCCCTATTTCCAGTGCTCTGTCTTCCTCTCAGTATCTGCAGGGTTAGTGTCTTTTAGAGTTGTTCTGAATCATCTAACACTTAGGGGATGTTATTCACACAGCTGCTTTCAAAAGCCCACCTTTCAGAGGCCTGGTTTTGGGTCCAGGCGTTCCTCCCACCCACTGCTTTTTATTTTTAAAAAGCTCTTCTGTCAAACAGAAAAATAAGTTCAACGGAAAAAGAGTCTCCTCTGCTGATCTGTGAATGCAAGTCAGGACCTGGAGAGAGAAAGCAAGCCGCATCTGATCTATTTTCTCTCCATTGTGTGAGGAGCAGATTCATCACATTGACATTCGGAGGATAGCCTACTGGGGCTGCCAGCAAAACCTCACTCCCTGACTGGCAGAAACCATGGCAGGCTTTGAGGGCAAGGGAAGGATACGTATTAAAATCAGCAACTGCCATGTGTGCAAGAGGAGAGGGCCACCTCAAAAACATCGAGCTTGGTTCATGATTTGGAAAAAGCAAGCAGACGAACAAACTCCTAAAATCTCAACATTTGCCTCCTTCCATGGAGGGAGGAAAAAATAAATCAATTGTTCCCCAGTGGGGTTGGTAGTTACCAATGATGCCATGTGATCACTTGGTATTGAAAAGAACCTTGCAGCTGATCTCTGCTCTTTAGATTGAGTCATCACTGCTGACGGTGAATGGTCTTCAGAAACCCGAAGAAGCAAATCTGTTCTTTAAGTGAAGCAGTTGGTGACAGTCCACAGTAAGAAGGAGAGCCACAGAGACAGACAGACTGACCTGAGTCAGCTCAGACGGCAGGCTATACAAGTGACTGGTAAATGCACTGCCATCCAATAATCAATAGGCATCCACAGCTATTATTGCAACGTGAAGAGTTAAGGAAATCTCCCTTGATGCACTAGAAAACTGTGCCCTAAATGACACATAGTAGGCACTCTGTAAGTGCTTTCAAAGTAAATGGAGAAAGTTTTGAGAGACACAGCACAGTCTAATAGAGTTGTGGACCATGGCAACTCTGTTAGCTCAAAGAGAGAAAAATAGTTTGATAAACTCTTATATTAAAGTAAAACAGGAAAAAGAAAAAAACAGTGAGGCTAGAAGTACTGGAGTTATCACTGAGAACCTTAAATTTGTGCCCATTACGAAACAAAACAATAAATTCTCACTTTATCACTAGGATGATTTAAGTAACTTCTTTTCTGGTATCTTACTACCATCTCCTTCCTATAGTTATGGGGAGTTCTGCAACATGCATGCTGAATACCAGAGTTTGGTCTTTAATATTACTCTTCAGGAAATGAAACCAGGGATATTTAAAGAGTTGCCCAATTTCATGCTTTCTGACAGAAAAGTTACAATGGGACTAGGTTGCCTCATTCTTGCAAAGAAGCAAGGATGCTTTCAAAGGTGTCTTTGGTAGTTCTAAAAAGGATAACACGTGCTCCCTCTGACCAAGCAGTGACAAATCTGAACACCAAAGAGAAAATGACAATTTTAGGACATGTTGACTACTTCAAGAGAGACATGAATCTAAGATGACATTAAAATATGAATGGAGTAGCACAGTGCATGAAAAGGTCACTATAACATACACAAGTTTCCAATATAGTGTTTAAGCAGCGATTTATTAGTTCAAATTATGAGTGTCCTATATCGATGCTATTTTTCAATGACTAGATTATAAAATAAGGACATAAATTAGCAAGACGACTTACAAGGTGGGAGAACACTGGGCAATGTGATTGCCTCTTGCCACCTATTTTGTTAAAATGGTGACCCAGGTTGCCCTTTACTGGTGGATGACCATGGTGACCACTTTTTTCTGACACAGTCTGAGAACCTGCAGACACTCCACCTGGGACAGAAAGAGTGCAGTATGAGGTCTTGTGGGTTGTACACTGAGTTGTCTGGAGCCAGCTGGACCCAGGCTACAAAAAAGTAGAGCAAAGCTTCAGGGAGGCTTGGGAACACTGGAGGTGGTAGGAAGCTTGGCTTAGCATCCTCGTTCTCTGGAATCCACTGGGATTTGTAGAGAAAAGTTAGAATTATCCTAGGATTTTCTTCTCCAGGTCAAGCGAAATAAATAAGGTAAATCTAGTAGATATGGAAACCTCTCGGTTTGGAGGGATACATATGGATATTTATATGTTAAAAACAGGATCTTCTGGGGTTGGCTATGCTTCGTGTTTGAGCCAGAACCTAAGGATAAATTGAAGTGGCCCTTATTAGATGGAACATGGGAAAATGTAGAATATGGAGATAGCTAGATTATTTTGGTGCAGTTTGTAAGACATCGAAATTAAGATATCACTCTTCAGAAGAAGGGACTGTGGTAACTGATTTTTTCACATAGTTTAACACGAGATATTAAAATAGAAGTGATTTTTTTCTTCTGTTAGAATTATATTTTAGTAGCAAATTACCATAGGGGAAAAAGAAATGAAACAAGAAGGATAAACACAAATAGATTCCTTTCTTTCATAGGGAGATACACTTGGGAAAACAAGCGTAAATGTGGGAGATGTTGAGTGATATCTATTCAGTATAAGAAAGAAAAAAAAAATACCAAGGTTAGTTAAGAGAATTAAAATGAAGTAACTTAGCATTATTTAGAAAAAATGCACAAGTTAATGAGTCCTTATGGACATACAAACAGACTAAAGGGACTGGTAGAACTGAGGCATCTTTTGCATTCCTGTAAGTGCAAAAAAATCAGGTTAAACAAGAACCCAGTGGGCACTGAACCTATTAGGACAAGGGCCTCAGCAAGGTGCACAACCAGCAAGGTTCCTGGTTGCCCTAGTAACACAGCCCAATTGAATAACATCTAATAAAAATTACAAATGAAGTGAACAGTGTTAAAGGTGGGGCAATTATGGCTTAGGTAGCTCCACTTGGGAGAGAGACACAGTAAGGCGTTCCAAAGGGATCTACGTCACAGGAAAAGAATGCGGTTATCAGAGGAGGAATTGGAGGCCCATATAAACAGGGTAACGGAAGGCTGTACTCTTGACAGCCCCTGGGATACTGCAGAGGTATTGTTCCTCCCACTGACTCTGGCGGAAATCAATGTCACTAACACGTCATAGATTTGTATATCCTGTTGTCTCACCCACTGGGAGGCACGCTGAACTGGGAACCAGCAGCTGGTCATTCTCCTGGTGACCCCAGGTCAATTCCCTGGAGTCAGACAGCTGTGGCTCCTGTTGCTCAGACTGCTCCCCAGGCCCTTAGGCTTGGTCAGACCAGGGCGCAGGAGTAGAACTAGGAGTCAGGGCTGCACTGTTGGGGTCCGTCACACGATTTATGGACCTGGGTGGAACAATGGGTCCTCAAACGCTAGCATGTTGTTAAATATTTACCCTCCATTTCCCTCATTATTGGAAATCTCTAGATTATGCTGGTGTAGAAACGTGTTATGGAACCCATTTTGAGGCTGAGAGAGAAAGAACATGACTGATATATTGCACCACATCAGGTCATTATCATCCAAATCTGCGAATAGTCCCTTTGTCAAAGAGGCATGGGAAAATCGTCATGGGGGCAGAACATGGCGTGAAGTATCATGGGGAAACAGTCCTGCAGACCGCTGGGGCAACATGCCCCCTTGTCTCTGCGGCTGTGTCCTGAACGGGCAGTGCAGAGGGCAAGGTTATGATCGAGAGAATCAGAACCACAGCTCTCAGCCTGGATTGACTAAAGCAGTTCCTGTAATTACAATTCAGTTATCTGTACTCATTGGTAAAATAAAATCTGGAGATTTTTGTATCCTACTAATAATTCTGAAAATTCTCAAAACCAAGTCTTAAAATTTAGGAAATAAACAACTATTTAAAGGTATACACATAGTTAAAAATAATAATAATGCATTCAACTTACCTTTCTAAAATTTCATCAAAGACACGGAAAGAGTATTTTCAGGAATCGCCCCACCCTGAATGTCCAGCTTGGGCCCTACCCCCACACAGAGAACAGGATTCAGGGAGCCAGCCAAGGGAACCTGCTACCTTCGAGTAGATTCTGACTCATAGCAACCCTACAAGACAGAGTAGAACTGCCCCACAGGGTTCCCAAGGGGCACCTGGTGGATTCGAACTGCCGGCCTTTTGGTCAGCAGCCGAGCTCTTAACCACTGCACCACCAGGGCTCGAAAAGAAACTACCTCCTAAAGAAATTCCCAAAGACTATTCTTCAGAAGAAAACTTTGTGCTGCCTGCCTCATTTTCACTGAAACAGCTTTCAATCCAGTCTTTGGAAACAACTCCCAGCTCTCCTGCCCACTGCCCTCACATTATAAAAGCAGCTGAGTGGCAGAGAAACAGGGTTGGTGGAACCCAGCCCCTAGCTGCGCTTCATTCACGAGATGGTGGCAGGTGATTCCCACTATGTGCTGGTTCCAACACCTGCTTCTCTCCACAACAAGAACAAAAGGAAGCACAATTGGTGCCTATAAACTCATACAGCACGCCTCTCCCCACCATCACAGAGATCGGGCCTGTAGTTATTTATAAAAAACCAAAACCAAACCTGTTGCCATCAAATCAATTCCAACTCTCAGCAACCCTACAGATCAGAGTAGAACTGCCCCATAGGGTTTCCAAGGAGCGCCTGGTGGATCCGAACTGCCGACCTTTTGGTTAGCAGCTGCGCTCTTAACCACTGCGCCACCAGGGCTCCAGTTATTTCTGTAGGAGGAGGTGAATAATTACAACTGACAAGGTTGTACTTGCCTGTCCTGCTTTTATTTAAAAAAAAAAAAAAAAAAGTTTAAGCAATACATCTGGTGTTTAGTAAAGTTACTTAGAACATGAAACCCAAGAGCCGTACACAAGAACAGTCCCTACTGATGAACAATTTTAAGAGCCAGTACAATTTCTACAAAAGCAGCAAAACTGATAATCAACATAGTTACCAATTTTCCATTTTGCCCGGAAAAGGCATTCAGGAAAATAAACAGCTGTCACCTACCATCATCATAATCTCAAAAAATAGTAATAAACCAATTTATAACCTTATACTATAAAAACACATAGAAAGATACAACTTTAGACAATAAAAAACAGGCAGCCTTTTCAATTTATAAATTAGCTTAATGAAACAATCCCTACAATGTCTTTACTTCCCCCATTTTCCTGCAGACTTGTGAATTCTTTGTTGTGGGCAGACATTAGTGGATCCTGGGACAAAGATTTAGGAAGCTAATTTACTCCAAAGCCCGCATTTTGCCGATGAGATGAAACTGAGAGAGAGGCAGAACCAAAACCAGAACGTCCAGCCCGATTGGTCAGGCACTTTCCTCCTCACCTCAGAGCAACACCTGCGCACACAGACAAACAGGGCTCAGCACCTCCCACCTCAGTACAGGCGTGAGCTTTAGGTACAGGAGACACCTGGTAGAAACAGAAACATTCAGCTTTCCTCTTCTTACTAGCCCTTCCTTTACCCCATCAGTCTCCTCAGGCTTCTTGTTCTTATTCCTGTTGCCTCTCCACTGATGCCACGGCATCATTCCAGATCCTTCTAACACCAGGTAGGGGTAACCAGAGGGTCATAATTTTTACTCAAGTAAGGATTAAAATGCCAGCAGAGATCGTGATTTCTCTGGAACCATGTTAACCATATTAGTGAAACAGAGGAAGACCCTCAACAAGATGGATTGACACAGTGGCTGCAACACTGGGCTCAAGCATAACAATGATTGTGAGGATGGCGCAGGACCGGGCCATGTTTGGTTCTGTTGTATATGGGGTGGCTGTGAGTCCGAACCAACTTGAGGGCACCTAACAACAACTTGTTAACTTTACTTCACCAGAATATCCAAATTGGTGCTTTTATTGAATTTTCATTAGTTCACTCAATTCTCCCTCTAAATATATAATTTAAACTCTGGTAGCTATTAAAAGTAAGTTACACACAATTTTGTAGAAAAAAGTTAACGGCATGGAGAAAAGCTAATAGTATATGTCCAAGTGAAAAATCATGTAACATTACAGTGTGTAATAGGGCAAAATGTATATGGCCTAAAATAAATTTTGGTAAGTTTTCCGTCCCATGGTAGAATTATGAGATTACTTTTTCCCCTAATACTTCAGTGTATTTTCCAAACTTTCTACAATAATCATGCACAACTATTTTCAAAAACAATAAAATTAGGAAGAAAAAAAACAGGTAAGTTACACAATCAAAGGAAAATCCTAATAAATAAACCAAAGGGTTTCTCTTCTCCCACGAATTCTTCAATTCCAAAAGCTTTTTTTTTTTTTAAAGAAAAAAAAAAAAAAGGAAAGCAAAGGTCTTAAAACAAGAGATTTTCCCATAAATTCAAAGGTCTTACAATTTAGGGTTAAAGCGTAGCTCCAAAAATACAGCTGAAATCCATTATTATGACCCATCTCGGCCCTCACCCTCCACAGCTAAAGATTTATTTTTCTGAAGACATTCAGCTAAATCTCTCACCAAAACGTCTTCCTTAAGAATATAACTAGTTACATATTACTTGCTGGAGAAAGTTGGTCTCCCCAATCCCTGTGCACCCACTATGAAACTTTAATAAAGATGTTTACATTTTTGCAATGAAATTTTTTTTTAAAAAAATACCTGTTTGTAGTCCAGGCATGGGGAAGAAGCTCAAGCTTTCTGAAATGACTGAAGTGCATTATGATAAAACCATTCCAGTAAATGCCCACAGCAACAACTCCAGGGTCTGTGTGACATTAGCAAAGCTAAGTGTTAGCACAGGAGCAAAACAACGCCAGGCTCACACACGCATATTATACATCACATATAAACGTGAGGTGCTGACTTCAAAATGAGTCCACCTCACCAATGAAAAAGGCAGTTCCCCTAAAGCTGAAGCACTGTATTTATCAAGTGGGGGATTTGATAGAATCTGGAGCTTTAATAATGAATTCTTTGGGTCCTTTCACTTTAAAATGCTTCTACTTAAGTGTATGAAGAAATGTAAAAAGCTAGTTAACCTGAACAGTTGTTCTTAACTGTTGAAACTGACACGCAGTTCTGCTGCTGGTTCACTGTGGGTACACTGCCTTAGACAGGGAACATACAGAACTAGCTTTTTTCATTTGTATTATGAACTCCAGCCTTGCGGAACTGCAGAGCCGGAGTTGCATAATAGGGTCAGAGGTGGTCGGAAGCACGGGGAGCTTGGATTAGGACAAGGCTGCACACTTCTGTCATTTTACAAGCTGAAACCTCTGGCCACAGGCCACCACGACCACATTCTGAGGAAACAAGGGAGATTCTACACTTTTCAATGTCTTGAAGGGAAAAAACCGAGTCCACAGATCAGTGGCTCTCCTAATTCCAGAGAGGTGGTTTAACAAGCTGCTTTGTAACTAGCTTCCAAGTGTGCAGCCACCTCTGATTCCGCAAGACTGAAGTATGCAGCGCAGTGGTTGCTTTTCCATGTTGCAGAGGCACGAAGAATGGAAACTGCCCTGAACACTTACAAGTGAAAGGCCCAGTTCATCACAAATACAGCCAGAGTCAGTTGTCCATGCAAAGTACATGTATATTAAAGGAGGGAATAACATACCCATTCCGAGAGGTCACTGAGCTAACAAAGTCAAAAACAAAATAGTAAATAGATATTTTAGTATATGCACAGGTCTTGCTGAAAGCTTTCTGCCAATTTGAGGAAATACTGACGCTTTACTATAGAGAAAAAAACCACTGAGAATCAACAGGATGGGACTGCCTGCCTGGCGGATGCTTGTTATTTCAGCTAGACGTTAGTCGTGACAACAGACTTAAAAGTTTGTCTTACTATTTTTTTTTTCCAGTACAGTACTGATGTTATCAAGAAACTAGCAAGGAAGCAACATTCTCTAGCCTAAATTCAGCGGCAACACTTCTCATAATTCCATTTATACAAGAAAATCCACCCAAGGCAAATGGTCAGTACCTAAGTCAGGCAATTTGGGATTTTATTTTTTCCTTAAAAATACTGCAACTAATCAATCAACCCATCACATTTCTCATATATATACATATATATATATATATATGTATATATACATATATATATATTTTTTTCTTAAAGTGCTTTCTTACCACCAAGTAAGGTCCTTGGGATGACATATTTTAACTAAAAACCATGTCATCCAAGGCCGGCCCCAAAATACATTTTATATATGAGCTATACGCACACATTTTAATAAACATTGGCTTATCAGAGAAACATTAAAACATATCATGTCTCAGCGTAAAATCCTAAACTTACAGCATCGCATGAGGAAGAACACTGAGAGGGAAGGGAGGAAGAGGAACCGCAAATGCTTAATGACCACGTGGTCGGTGAAGAACCATTAAACCCTTAGCTTGGAGGCCTCCGATTATTATTTAATTTCTTAAAACAATCTATCTGGCTCATTGAGGAACCAAAACTATGGACCATCCTCTTATTTTTCCACAAGAAAATTCACAGGAAAATCATATCTCAAAAAATAAAAAATAAACGAAAATTATACAGTCAACGCTTAGTGCGTGAAGCTGCTGTCCTGGATGGACTCTGGAAATTTCTTCTCTCTTCCCACACCAGAGCAGAAAGAGGATAACACAACACACTGATTCGTTCTACCAAGAACGTGGGAGGCCAGGGAGTCATGGCTAATACAGACGTGCTAAAATTGCCAGAGCTAATCAGTGCCGGGCTACAGCCACTAGGCTATACCAGAGGAGGTGACATGGTGGTGAGCCCTTTCCATTACAACCATCCCAAACAGAAGAAAGTGCTTCTTCATCTAAATGATGTCGTCATGTAGAGATGGAGAAACCAAAGTCTGAGGCGGTAAGAGCCTTGCCCACAGTTAGATTTCCAGCTGCCACAGAGCTAGTACTTGGAGAGCTCGAGGGAGCGGCTTTTTATCAGCCAGTAGGAAGCAATTTCCCTATTTTAATACCTAATGTGGCTATGGAGGAGCCCTCATGGAACAGTGGCTGAAGCCATCCACCGCTAACCAAAAGGTTTATACAACTTTAGTGATGTTGTACCTGCTGTGACATTAAAGGATGGATAAACTTCTTGAATTTGGCCACAAGGTAAGTATGACCTTAACAAGGAAGAGTATAGCATTAACATAACAGTATGCTTCCCTGGCCATTTACAAGGTCATGTGATGTCAAGAGACAACCCCTCCCTTCTCTGCAGGCACTTCACCCTCAGGAAGCAGAAACACCTGATAAATGTGCCATCCCACACACGCACATTTCTCTGACAACTGTGTTGTGCGTGGGATTCCCCACTCTAAAGACAAGGGCAGATGAAAAGAGCCTGAAGCATCTTTTCGGGTTAACAGGATCATCCCACAAGCAGCACGGTGTAACAAACAACCTCTCAGTAAGGACATCAGACAGAAAGCTTCTTGAAGAAATAACATTTGTCCAGGTCACATTTCCCAATCAACATTAGGAGGCTGATTGTGCGTTAGTATTCCAGATACTTTAACATCTAAAGTCAAGCATGATCTTAGTAAACAAGGAACTAGGATTCAAAGCCAAGTATCTGGCTCAAACTTATCTGTAAACCCCTTTGTAGGTTTAGCTGTAAAGTTTTGCCTAGCACGATCTTACGTGTAACACACCAGCCTGGCAACCACAGCACTAGTTCATTTTTTACGCCTATTTCAGCTCTCTTTTTCGTTGTAAAAGTCTGACAGTGATTAAATCAGCTTTTAGAGAAAACCAGAATCCTTACTAGAGGAGTTCAGTTGGTAACCATGTTTTATCAAGGCCTCTCATTTTTATTTATTTATTTTTATTGTACTTTAGATGAAGGTTCACAGAATAAATGAGTTTCTCATTAAACAGTACACATATTGTTTTATGATATTGGTTAACAAACTCATGACATGGCAGCACTTTCCCCTTCTCGACCTTGGGTTCCCTATTATCAGCTTTCCTGTCCCCTCCTTCCTTCTAGTCCTTGCCCCTGGGCTGGTGTGCCCCTTTAGTTTCGTTTTGTTTTATGGGCCTGTCTAATCTTTGGCTGAACAGTGAACCTTGGGAGTGACTTCATTACTGAGCTAAAAGGGTGTCCGGGGGCCATACTCTTGGGGTTTCTCCAGCCTCTGTCAGGCCAGTAAGTCTGGTCTTTTTTTGTGAGTTAGACTTTTGTTCTACATTTTTCGCCAGTTCTGTCCAGGACCCTCTGTTGCGATCCCTGTCAGAGCAGTCAGTGGTGGTAGCTGGGCACCATCTGGTTGCACTGGACTCAGTCTGGTGGAGGCCGTGGTAGCTGTGGTCCATTAGTCTTTTGGACTAATCTTTCCCTTCTATCATTAGTTTTCTTCATTCTTCCTTGCTCCCGAAGGAGTGAGACCAGTGGAGTATCTTAGATAAGGCCTCTCATTTTTAGAAGCATTATGCCAGGTTATGTCAAAATCCATTTGGAGTTATGTAGCCCTGGGTTTGACATGCCCCTGGTCATACAGTATGGGACTCTCCTTCCTCTGAGGCAGTCTGAAAATGCCTGAAGGATCTGTGACAGGAAGACGTGGACCAGAGATGAAGAAAGGAACCAATATCCATTTCCACAGCCACTGGCACCTGCTAGGCACTTAGCTCATTTAATTATCACCATGCTCCTATGAGGCAGGTTGCATTTTGAAGATGAGGAAAGTAAGGTACAGAACAGAGAAATAACATGCTCTAGAGGTGACCTAGCTGGTGAGCAATAGCGTGTGGACTGCAAACACTTCTGCCTGACTCCAAAGCCTGATCTTTTCTCAGTACAAATGCAGCTTCCCCTAAATTTAAAGTCATTTCTATAGGATGATGTGGATTGAGGGCCTTGAGGAAGGTGGTCACATCTCTCTAGTCCTCTGCCCTGCTGCTGTTGGCTGGTCATTCCTTATACTGAAGGTCTCTTGGAAAGAACAATCAAAAATACAAAAATATGTTAATATTTGGATGTGCGAATTTTATTTCAAACTTCAGTCACTTAATTGGCCACAGTGCCAAGTATCCATCTTGATCTTCCCAAGAAGAATATCAGGTAGGATAAGATGAGAGGTTAAGCGATCCAAGGATGAGCTTAGCTAGGGCAGACTCAAGAGAGGCACCAAAACATTCTCTGCCTCTAGTCCTCCTCCTGGGTTATTCTCTTTAAAAACCTCTGCTGTTAAACCTGGCTGGACACTTTTGTTTTCTCTGTTAGCAAGAGAAATTGCTGCAGAATTAAGTCCTTGCAGAAAGACTTCTATGCACTCATCACATGAGTGATCAAACAACTGAAGTCATTTTTTAACATGTCCGGTTGCTGTACAGCAGACACACCATGCAAGGACCAATTTATGACCAGAAGGAAAAATAATACTCTTCAAAGCTTCCCGTTTGGTGGCAGTCACCATCATTGGTGAAAGTCCTGTCTATTTAAAAGCAGTAAATGCCTATTTCCAAACCGAATGGAACGGCAAGCAAAGGAGCAGCAGTCCACTCAAACATCCCCAGCCTCTCCAGACAATCACTATGGCCTGTCACGTCAACTCACGTCCTTCTTTCTTCTACTGCTTTTTCTTTTCCTTCCCTGCAGAATAGCATCATCTAAAATCAAATTGAGTACTGATACCAAATGTGAGCAACAATCCCTTCAGAAAAGCAAAACCATCAGACTCAAGAGGTTATATCAAAATTGTCTTTCTCATACTTAAGACTAAGATTCCAAAAGAAACTGTAAAGGAGTTCCAAAAGGGTTCTAGTGACTGGAATTGCTGTCCAGGTAATTATTTAGTGGAACCATCAACAAATAGTAAAATAATCATTTAAAAGGAGTTCCCTTTCCCATGTCTTTTCAAGCCCCTTCTTTCCAGCTCTAAGGTCTCCAATTAATAGTAATATAATAACAACAACAATAATAATAATGTGTCAATATGGGAAATAACGGTTAGATCTCTCTTTGTTTGGTAAAAGAGAACAGAAAGGTAACATGACACATGGGAAGATTCAAAGTCTGACCCAACATGGTGGTCATTACCATCCAATGGATACTTAATGATAAAAATGTCATGGATCATTTATTTTGACTCTAGTTTTCAAAGGGAGTAGATCCCACAAGAAAATTCAATGTATTGGTTTTAAAATACTAGAAATTAAAGACGTCCCTTGAATTATATATACTGAGTAAATTTCTGCTGTACGTGGCTGGTAGTTAAGTCTTGGTCACGTGTTCCAAAACTAAGAGCTCTATTTTACTAAATTCATCCTCTCCTTCTATTTGGAAAATGAATTATTACTTATTCTTTAATATAAACAAAGTTAAGACTATTATTAAGTTTTTGGCAACAAAGAAGAGCAGAATTATAACCAGAACTATTGAATTTGATTGTTTATCTACAGGACTCTGTGAACCAATCAAGCTAAATGATAAAGAAAAAGAAGTCCTTTAAAACACACTTCTTGAACAAAACAGGATAAGAGAATGCCTGAGAGATGATTCTCTAGTTACCATAGCTTTTCTCTATCTTCTCAGTTCCTACCCTGGGGTCCTAAGTAGGCAGGGTCTAGCTGATCTCATTTGACACCGAGAGCGGTGGTACTTCAAATCAACCAAGTCTCCCACATCAACATGTTTGTAAATAACGAGTTATTAGTCTTAAAAAAGAGCAACTGAATTAAAAAAAAAAAAAAGTTCCACCGAACTGGAAGTATTTGAGGGCATGTACCTATGGAGGAAAGAATGAGGTGCTGAGGTCAGTGTGAGCGGAAGCGAACACAGCCTCAGGTATACATCAAACAAAGGGACAAAAAGCCTCATCTGAGTTAATGCCCTAAGGAACAAAGCCAAGCTATTCTCAGGTGGCTGACAAAGCATATTGCTGTAAATCAAAAGAGTGAAGAACTACAAACATTTGGCGTTAAGGACTCGAGATCTAATTAAACATATTAATTTTATAGATGAGAACACTGTGGTCCCAAGAGATGGGAAGACTCACCTAAGGTCCCATTAAGAGATGGAAGATGATCTAAATGTAAATATTAGCTCTCTTGATTCTATGGTCATTGTATTTTCTTCCACAAAAGAGACACTTCTGTATTGTGCATGAGTTGATTCAAGTCGAGCAAGAATAATCTGTGCTAGGTACCGCAAACAGTTCCTACCCACATGTAGTTTACTCTCCAATACGGGAGACAGAAAATTAGATTTGCAATTACAGTAGAGAGTATAAGAATGATGATAGGAAAAGTACCGAATGTCGCCCAAGCGAGGGCACCCAACCCAGGCTTGTGATGCCAACAAAGGCGTCTCAACGGATCCAAAATCTAAGCTAGGTTCTTGAAGAATAAGCAGGGCTTATATAAAGAAAGAGAAGAGGAGGAAAGCTGTTCCAAGTGGAGGGAACAGCTGACACATAGGATTAGAGGCAAAAGAGAACATAGTACGTTTGAGGAGGTGAAAGGGATTCAGTGTAGTTGGAACACTGAGTGCTGGTGGGATGTGGTGAGAGATGGGCAGGAGAGGTGAGGAGGGACCAAAGCCTGCAGGGCTTTCTGCCATGTTAAGGAATCTGGAATTTATCCCAATGCAATGAGAAGACATTAGAAGAGTTTTCAAACAGGGAGGTGTAATGACTGGATCTACATTTTAGAAAGAACATTATGGCTTTTGAGTGAAAAAATGAGAGAACAGGGTAAGCCTAGAAGAAAGCAAAAACAGGAGACTGTTGCAGTAACCCAGAAGACAGACAGGCGTTATCTAATGGAGTATCTGGGAGGAATGGGGAGAAGGGGTTGAATTGGAAACATTCAGGCTGTAGAGTTAAAGTACTTGATCATGAGTCAGTGTGGGTCATTAGGGAAAGAAAGGAGTCAAGGATGATTCTGAAGTGTCTGGCCAAAATCTTGCTTGGGAGACTCTCTGACATGGGAAGTATGAAACACCATCTTTCATTTGGGGATCATTTTACAGACAACAGAAACTCAAGACAGCTCTGTATTTGCTCATCATGAATGACACCACGGAGCTCTGATCCCATGCCAAAGACTCTCCATTCTGCATGAAATACACTCAAAACTCTTTTAACATGATATGCTCCATGGCGGCAGGCATAAATCTCTGCCTCGACTTCTCAGAGAAAGAAGAGCCTACCAAGCATGCACCCTCAATGTCAGAGTTTTATCAGTCTCCCCACATTCCATGGAGGATTAAGGGGAAGGAGGAGGGGAGAACATTTAGTCTCCTCTGCCTTGTTAGGCAGCATTAATGGTGGTCTCTTCTATTTTCTGGTGGAAGCTGGTCAATTCAAAGGAAGTATGATTAGGGCTTCTGAATAAGGAGGAATCTAAACCCAGGGAGAAATATTTATTATCTCTATGTAAGTTATCTCAGGGGTCCTAAGGTTTTCTGGAGGAATGAAATATAAAATATGCTTTGGGGCTGTGGTACTCACCCCTTCGCCGCCATTTTCACCTGTGTTGGCAAGCATTTCCTGCAGGGCTCTGACAGAAAGGGACTGTTCCAGGACAAAATTGCAGACGCAGAGATCTGGAGGAACGTACTGTGGAAATAAAACCAGAATGAGGATACCTACTCATATCAGTCAGGCATCAGTCACGCAAAAACATCTCAAGGGCAAAGAGCCTATGCATCAAAAATGACAGTTGGATGGATGAGTAGGAATGTAAAAGATGGATTTCCCCCATTCAAGTTAACATAGGTTTTAAGCTAGATTCTAAAATACAGGAAGAAGAAAAGCCCAAGTTTCAAGGGAACCGGGATGTCAGGATCAACTAGAGTAGGCGTTGGGGGCATATATAGGAGAAGAACACACACACAGCCTTGCTGAAGAAAGAAAAGGGAGGGTTAGTCTGATCTACACTGATGTGTGGGTGAGACAAAAGGAAAAATGCCACAGGGATCGCATTCACAACGATATGTGAGAAGGCAGTGGACAGAATGTGGTTCTAGACAGCAGTGACCACCACAGGGAATCCATTTACTCGTTAAAAAACCTGGATACCACAGTGGATACGAAGAGGCAGGAGAGGGGATTAAGAGTTATAGAGAACAAAGAAATGTCCAGAACTACAAGAACTAATGATCCCTATAGTCTTCATTCTAACTTATTACGTGCTCAGTTAACATCATGCTTTCCATGCCTGTCCTGGAACATTTCTCAACAACAATTAAAGACAGCCTTCTCTGTAGACTGACTGTAGTAGCAGCTATTATTCACTAAGCACTTTGTGCCAGGTACTGCTCTAAACGCTTTGCTTGTACAAACTCATGTAATTCTCTCACCAATCCTATATGATCCAAACCTACTGTTGAGTCAATTCTGACTCACAGTGACCATGGGGACTATTATTAACACAGTTTATAGATAAGGAGTTCCTGGGTGGTGCAAACAGTTAAGTGCTTCACTACCAGCCAAAAGGTTGGCAGTTCAAACCATCCAGTGCCACCTCAGGAGACAGGCCTGGCGATCTGTTTCTGAAAGGTCACAGCCTTGAAAATCCAATGAAGCAGTTCTACTCTGCACACATAGGGTTGCTATTTCAACTCAACGGCAACCAACAACAACACAGTTAAGGAAGCTAAGGCACGGAGAAGTCAGGTCACCTGCCTAAGCCCGCGGCTTACATTTGACCGAGTCAGAATTTAAATTCTGTGCACAAAACCCTACACTGTCCTGTCACTGACGAAAATATTAAAGATTTATGTTTCACAAACAGAGTATGTTCAATTAGCAAATACTAGAGCCCTGGTGGTGTGGTGGTTAAGAGCTTGGCTGCTAACCAAATGGTCAGCAGTTCGAATCCACCAGTCGCTCCTTGAAAACACTATGGGCAATTCTACTCTGTCCTATAGGGTTGCAATGAGTTGGAATCAACTCGATGGCAACAGGTTTGGTTTTGGTTTCACATTTATGTAAAACACAGTGCTTGGTATTAAGCTACAAAGGAACACAAAACAATCGTTGCTCTTCAGGAACTTACAATCCAGTTTCACAATACACCATTTTCCTTGGGAACACAGCTTGTAATCACCTTGCACACCAAGCCTTTGTTTCATACGTGATACTGGCAGACACTGACCCCATGAGAACAATAAGAAAGGGGAATGAGTGCCAAAAGTCACTGATAGCTATGCCTGATATTCAGGACAGGGAAAGCTGTTTCCATGGAGCTCTAACTTAAAAGCTAAAGCAATCCTGCTATCAAGGCTCAGATAACCTATCAGCCTTCATCATTTTCATTTTTAAGATAAAGGTAATCGGAGGCAGGACCAAGATGGCGGAGTAGTCAGACGCTTTTGGTGGACCCTCTTACAACAAAGACCTGAAAAAAAACATGTGAAGCAATTATATATGACAATCTAGGAGCCCTGAACATCTAAGGCAAAGCTGAGGAACCAGACTGAGCGGCAGGGGGAGGGAGAGATGGTTCAGAAGCAGCAAGGAGTTGCCAGACCTGACCTGGTGAGAGCCTGAGCCCTTCAGGCCTGATCAGCTCATGGGTAAGCGGTGAGGCAGGCAACCAGCTGTGTTCAGGAGCCACGCCTTCTGCACCAGGAGAGACTCAGCGCCAGAGAGTCTACACGGCCACCCAGAACCAATGAGAAGCAGCCCTTATTGGTGAAATATAAGTACTTGCATACAGCCTACCACACAGATCAAAAACACCCCACTCAGGGAAAAACCTCTCTCCCATTTACCTCCCCACTCCCTGCTCTGCAATGAGTCCCGGACCGACTTCAGCAATTGCTGAGTACCCTGGGGTGGAAGTAGGATCCATCACACCCCGAGCCATTCTCCCAGCCTTGGAGAGTGAACAAATTAATAGACGGGGGAAAAGATAAACTGCCAGCTCCCCTAAGCCAGGAACCCAGGGTAGGCACAGCTCCTTTCCTAGGCACAGGCATAAGGGATCCACGGACTCTGAGTGCCTTTCCCCCTGCAGAGACTTGTGTGAACTCATTCCAACAGCATAGGCCTTCATTACCGCAGTACAACAGGGTATGTACCTGAAGTCTAACTTGAACTGTTTCAGCTTGGAAGTGGCAGGTTCTTGACATTTGACACTGCTCTGCCCATTAAGCAGGGTCTTCACCTATCCACATCAGGGGCCTGAGGACTGGTGGCTCTACCCATGCCACCTAGCCACCTTCAATAGGGGCCCAAGAATAAGAAGTGACCCCAATTCTCACAGCCAACAGCAATGGGTGCTCACACTTCAGCTGCAAAACCCAGCCACCTACGCGCTCCAGGGAACAGGGAACTCCTTCCTCCTGGACACTCAGGGACAGCCGTCAGCTCCCCGTCTTGCTCGGAGTGTGTCCTCCTGCTGCAGCCAGATGCCTATGCCTACACCAATCACCTATGCCTGTCTAGGACTGTATGTGAGAGCCTACACCACACACTTGGAGCCTATTTACCTGGGCACCTAAGCTAAATCCATAGAGGAGGAGTGGGTGGACTCCTGAGCTCACGTACCTAGTAACAGATCTAACCACTTGGTGACAGGACATTAGAGCTTCAAAGGTGCCAATAATCAAACTAGCTCATATGAGCAGCCTATTTGGGCATATCAAAACAAAACACAAAAAGCTAGGACACAGTAAGAAAACATAAAGTAAACAAACATAATAACTTATTGATGGCTCAGAGACAACAGTCAATATCCAGTCACATAAAGAGGCAATCCATGATGGCTTCGGCAAGCTCACAAAGAATCTAGAAATTTTCCAGAGGAGGAAAATTTCTTGGAATTACAGGAAGCAGAATACAAAAGATTAATACACAGAACTCTTCAAGAAATTAGAAAGGAAATTAAGCAAAATGCAGAACACACAATAGAGGAAATTAAAAAAATTAGAGAAGAGCATAATGACAAATTTAACAGGCTGCAAGAATCCATAGAGAGACAGCAATCAGAAATCCAGAAGATTAACAATAAAATTTCAGAATTAGACAACTCAATAGAAAGTCATAGGAGCAGAATTGAGGCAATGGAAGTTAGAATTAGTGAGACTGAAGATAAAGCACTTGACACCAACTTATTTGAGGAAAAAATCGGATAAAAGGATTTTAAAAAATGAATAAACTGTAAGAATTATGTGGGACTCTATCAAGAGGAATAACCTATGAGTGATTGGAGTACCAGTACAGGGGGGATAACAGAAAATAGAGAGAGAATCATTGAAGATCTGTTGGCAGAAAACTTCCCTGATATCATGAAAGGTGACAAGTTATCTATCCAAGATGCTCATCAAACCCCACATAAGGTAGATCCCAAAAGAAAGTCACCAAGACATATTATAATCAAACTTCCCAAAACCAAAGATAAAGAGAGAATTTTAAGAGTGGCTAGGGAGAAATGAGAAGTCATCTACAAAGGAGAGTCAATAAGAATAAGCTCAGACTACTCAACAGAAACCAATCGGGCAAGAAGGCAATGGTATGACATATATAAAGCCTTGAAGGAAAAAACAAAACTGCCAGCCAAGAATTATATATCCAGCAAAACTGTCTCTCAAATATGATGGTGAAATTAGGGCATTTCCAGATAAACAGAAGTTTAGGGAATTTGCAAAAACCAAACCAAAATTACAAGAAATACTAAAGGAAGTCCTCCAGTTAGAAAATTAGTTAACGTCAGATAACAACGCAAGACTAGAACACAGGACAGAGCAACCAGTTATCAACCCAGACAGGGAAGTCACAAAAGTAAATCAAAGCTAAAACACCGAAAATAGGGAAACAGATGCCAATACGTAAAAGATGACGACATTAAAACAAAAGAGGGACTTAAAAAATGTAGACATAGGCTTTGCATATGCAGAAGAAGTCAAGGCGATATAAAAAAATAAAAGACTGGTATAAACTTAGAAAAATAGGGGTAAATATTAAGGTAACCACAAAGGAAACTAAAAATCCTACAAGTCAAAATAAAAAACTAGAAAAATGTAACGACTCAGCAAACACAAAATCAACAACAATGAAAAAGATGAAAACACATAAAGAAAAACGACTCAACACAGAAAATTAAGTGGAACAAAGAAACTGTGAACAACACACAAAAAAAGACATCAAATTGACAGCACTAAACTCATATCTATTAATAATTACGCCAAATGTAAATGGACTAAATGCACCAATAAAGGGACAGAGTGGCAGACTGGATTAAAAAAACATGATCCGTCTATATACTGCCTACAAGAGACACACCTTAGACTTAAAGACACAAACAAACTAAAACTCAAAGGATGGAAAAAAACATACCAAGCAAACAACACTCAACAAAGAGCAGGAGTGCCAATATTAATCTCTGACAAAACAGATTGTAAAGTAAAATCCAGCACAAAGGATAAGGAAGGACACTATATAATGATTAAAGGGTCAGTACATCAGGAGGACATAACTATGATAAATATTTACACACCCAATAACAGGGCTCCAAAATACATAAAACAAACTCTAACAGCACTGAAAAGAGAGATAGACAGCTCCACAATAGTAGCAGGACTTCAACACACCACTTTTGGTGAAGGATAGAACATCCAGAAAGAAGCTCAGCAAAGACACGGAAGATCTAAAAGCTACAGTCAACCAACTTGATCTCACAGACATATACCAAGCACTCCACCCAAGAGCATCCAAGTACACTTTCTTTTCCAACACACATGGAACATTCTCCAGAAGAGACCACATATTAGGCCATAAACCAAGCTTTAACAAAATCAAAAGCACTGCAATATTACAAAGCAACGTTTCTGACCATAAAGCCATAAAAGTAGAAATCAGTAACAGAAAAAGCAAGGAAAAAAAATCAAACACAAGGAAACTGAACAATACCTTGCTCAAAAACTACTGGGTTATAGAAGAAATTAAGGATGGAATAAAGAAATTCATAGAATCAAATGATAATGAAAACACATCCTACCAGAACCTTTGGGACACAGCAAAAGCAGCACTCAGAGGTCAGTTTATAGCAATAAATGCACACATCCAAAAAGAAGAAAGGGCCATAATCAAAACATGAACCCTACAACTGGAACAAGTACAAAGAGAGCAGAAAAGAATCCCTTGGTGCCAAAAGAAAGGAAATAATAAGAATTAGAGCAGAATTAAATGAAATAGAGAATAGAAAAACAATTGAAAGAGTTAATAAGACCAAAAGCTGGTTCTTCGAAAAGATCAACAAAATTCAGAAACCATTGGCCAAACTGACAAAAGAAAAACAGGACAGGAAGCAAATAACCTGTAAAAGAAATGAGATGGATGATATCACAACAGACCCAACTGAAATTAAAAGCATCATAACAGATTACTATGAAAAACTGTACTCTAACAAACTTGAAAACCTAGAGGAAATGGACAAATGTCTAGAAAGTCACTACCTACCTAAACGAACACAAACAGAGGTAGAACAACTAAATAAACCCATAACAAAAGAAGAGATTGAAAAGGTAATTAAAAAACTCCCAACCAAAAAAAAAAAAAAAAAAAAGCCCTGGCCCAGATGGCTTCACTGGAGAATTCTACCAAACTTTCAGAGAAGAGTTAACACCACTGCTACTAAAGGTATTTCAGAGCATAGAGAAGGAGGGAATACTCCCAAACTCATTCTATGAAGCCAGCATAACCCTGATACCAAAACCAGGTAAAGACACCACAAAAAAGAAAATTACACACCAATAACCCTCATGAACATTGATGCAAAAATCATCAACAAAATTCTAGGCAATAGAATTCAACAGTATTAAAAAAAAAAAAATTTCACCACGATCAAGTGGGATTTATACCAGGTATGCAGGGATGTTTCAACATAGAAAAACAATCAATATAATCCATCACATAAACAAAACAAAAGACAAGAACCACATGATCTTATCAATCAATGCAGAAAAGGCATTTGACAATGTCCAACACCCATTCGTGATAAAAACTCTCAACAAAATAGGAATAGAGGGGAAATTTCTCAATATACTTAAGGGCATTTATATAAAGCCAATAGCCAACATCATCCTAAATGGAGAGACTTTGAAAGCATTCCCCCTGAGAATCGGAACACACAAGGATACCCTTTATCACCACTCTTATTCAACGTTGAGCTGGAGGTCCTAGCCAGAGCAATTAGGCTAGAAAAAGAAATAAAGGGCATCCAGACTGGTAGGGAAGAAGTCAAAGTCTCTCTATTTGCAGATGATATGATCTTATACACAGAAAACCCCAAAGAATCCACAAGAAAATTACTGGAATTAATAGAAGATTTCAGCAAAGTTTCAGGATACAAGATAAACATACAAAAATCAGTTGGATTCCTTTACACCAACAAAGAGAACCTCAAAGAGGAAATCACCAAATCAATACCATTTATAATAGCCCCCAAGAAGATAAAATACTTAGGAATAAATCTAACCAGAGACATAAAAGACCTATACAATGAAAACTACAAGACGCTACTGCAAGAAACCAAAAGAAACCTGCATAAGTGGAAAAGCATACCTTGCTCATGGATAGGAAGGCTCAACATTGTGAAAGATGTCAGTTCTACCCAAAGCAATCAACAGATACAACATAATGCCGATCCAGATTCCAATGAGATTTTTTAATGAGATGGAGAAACAAATCCCCAACTTCATATGGAAAGGGAAGAGGCCTTGAATAAGTAACGCATTACTCAGGAAGAAGAACAAGGTGGGAGGCCTTACAATACCTGATTTTAGAACCTATTATACCACCATGGCAGTAAAACAGCTTGGTACTGGTACAACAACAGATACATAGACCAATGGAACAGAGTTGATAATCCAGACATAAATTCATCCACCTATGAGCGGCTGATATTTGACAAAGGCCCAAAGTTCATTCATTGAGGAAAAGACAGCCTCTTTAACAAATGGTGCTGGCATAACTGGATATCCATCTGCAAACAACTGAAACAAGACCCATACCTCACACCATGCACAAAAACTAACTCAAAACGGATCAAAGACTTAAATATAAAATCGAAAATGATAAAGATCATGGAATTAAAAATAGGGACAATGCTAGGAGCCCTAATACAAGGCATAAACACATTACGAACCATAAGTAACAACACACAAGCACCAGAAGAGAGACTAGATAACTGGGAGCTCCTAAAAATCAAATAGTTACGCTCATCAAAAGACTTTACCAAAAGAGTCAAAAGACAACCTACAGACTGGGAAAAAATTTTGCTATGACAAATCCGATCAGCTTCTAATCTCTAAAATCTACAAGATACTGCAAAACCTCAACAACAAAAAGACAACCCAATTAAAAAATGAGCAAAAGATATGAACAGGCACTTCACCAAAGAAGATATTCAGGCAGCTAACAGACACATGAAGAAATGCTCATGATCATTAGCCATTAGAGAAATGCAGATCAAAACTACAATAAGACACTGTCTCACCCCAACAAGGCTAGCATTAATCCAAAAAACACGAAATAATAAATGCTGGAGAGGTTGTGGAGAGACTGGAACACTTATACACTGTTGGTGGGAATGTAAAACAGTATAACCACTTTGGAAATCGATTTGCTGCTTCCTTAAAAAGCTAGAAATAGAAGTACCATATGATCCAGCTATCCCCCTTCTTGGAATATATCCTAGAGAAATAAGTGCTGTCACATGAATAGATATATGCACAGCCATGTTCACTGCAGCACTGTTCACAGTAGCAAAAAGACGGAAGCAACTGAGGTGTCCATCAAGGGACGAATGGATAAGCAAATTATGGTATATCCACACAATGAATACTACGCAATGATGAAAAACAACGATGAATCCGTGAAACGTCTTATAACATGGTGGAATCAGGGGGTTATTACGCTGAATTTAGTCAGTCACAGAAAGACAAATATGGTATAAGACCACTATTGTAAGAACTTAAGAAAAGGTTTAAACACAGAAAACAATATTCTTTGATGGTTGCAAGGGTGGGGAGGGAGGGTGAGAGTTATTTACTAACTAGATAGTAGATAACAATTATCTTAGGTGAAAGGAAGGACAGCACACACTACAGGGGAAGTCAGCACAATTGGACTAAACCAAAGCTAAGAAGTTTCCTGAATACAATCAAACACTTTGAGGGACAGAGTAGCAGGGGTAGGGATCTGGGGACCATGCTTTCAGGGGACATCTAGGTCAACTGGCAAAACAAAGCTTATTAAGAAAATGTTCGGCATCCTATTTTGGTGAGTAGCATCTGGGCTCTTAAAAGCTTGCAAGCAGCCATCTAAGATGCATCAATTGGTCCCAACCACCTGGAGTAAAGGTGAATGAAGAACACCAAAGACACAAGGAAAGTAGCAGCCCAAGAGACAGAAAAGGCCACATAAGAGACTTCATCGGCCTGAGACCAGAAGAACTAGATGGTGCCCAGCTACCACCAATGACTGCCCCGACAGGGAACACAACAGAGAGTGTCTGATGGAGCAAGAGAAAGGTGGGGTGCAGAACTCAAATTCTAGTAAGAAGACCAGACTTAATGGTCCGACTGAGACTGGAGGAACCCTGGAAAGCACGGCCCTAGGATTCTCTATCAGCCCAGAACTAACCCAAATTCTGAAGCCAACTCTTCAGACAGGGATTGGACTGGACTGTGGGACATAAAGTGATACTCGTGAGGAGTGTGCCTCTTAGCTGAAGTAGATACAAGGGACTAAACAGGCCGCTTCTGTCCGGAGGTAAGATGAGAAGGCAGAGAGGGTTAGGTGCTGGTTGAATGGACACAGGAAATCTGGGGTGGAAAGGAGGAGTGTGCTGTCACAGTAAGGGGAGAGCAGTTAGGGTCACATAACAATGTATGTCTAAGTTTTTGTATGGGAGACTAACTTCAAATGTAAACTTCATTTAAACTACAACAATAAACAAAAAATTAAATAAAACATAGGTAATGTAATCGGCAATCTTTAAGTTCCCTTTAATTTCTGAGTGTTCGTACATTCCTCATCTCCTCAAGTTTTAATACCCCCCAAGTCAGGAATAGTGGGGCATTGGTGATTCAGTGGTAGGATTCTTGCGTTCCGTGCAGCAGACCTGGATTCGATTCCCAGTCAATGCTCAAGTCCCATTCAAATGTGTTGCTATGAGGCTGAACAGGTTTCAGGTGGAGCTTCCAGACTAAGGTGGACTAGGAAGCAAGGTCTGGCAATTTACTTTCAAAAAATCATTTAATAAAAACCTTATGGGCGACCTGATGACAGCAAACAACAATAGGCCACGAATGGGTCATCCAATCCCAAAGGCTACTGGTCTATCATGAGTACTTTTCTACTAAAGGCTTGAATACATTTTTACTTAAATATGTTTCTACTTGTCTTAGTCATCTAGTGCTGCCATAACAGAAATACCACAAGTGGATGGTTCTAACGAAGAAAAGTTTATTTCCTCACAGTAAAGTAGGCTAAAAGTCCAAATTCAGGGCGTCAGCTCCAGGGGAAGGCTTTTTCCCTCTGTTGGCCTTCTCCTCTTCGGTGTTCCCCTGGACTAGGAGCTTCTCGGCACAGGGACCCCGGTCCAAAGGACGAGCTCTGCTCCTGGCACTGCTTTCTTGATGGTATGAGGTCCCCCTGTCTCACTGCTCACTTCTGTCTTTTATATCTCAAGAGATTGCCTCAGGACACAATCCAGTCTTGTAGATCAGGTCCTGCCTTACTAACACAACTGCCACCCATCCTCCCTCATTAATATCATAGAGGCAGGATTTACAACACACAGGGAAATCACACAGTACCAGGAATCATGGTCCAGCCAAATTGATACACACATTTTTGGGGGGACATAATTCAAACCATGACACTATTCAAGGTGTCTATGATCCAAAACCAAATTAAAACCATTGCTGTTGAGTCGATTCTGACTCATAGCAACCCTACAGGACAGAGCAGAACCGCCCCGTTGAGTTTCCAAGGAGCAGCTGGTGGATTAGAACTGCCGACCTTTTGGTTAGCAGCCATTGCTGCTGATCAGGAACCCTAAAAACCTAGCCTGCCTGGATGCCTGGTATTACAGGAGTTTGCCCAGCTCTCTTTGTGAAAATGATTTAATGGAGAAGAGACAGTCACACAAGGAGACTACAGCCTTTATCTTACACGTTTCTGGCTTTGTTTTCAAAGCCCGTTCCTGCTGCATGTAACTAACTCATCTGTATGGACATGAGCACCGGAAGCCGGCAGCCGGCAGCAGCGCAGGGCAGAACGTCACACCAAGGAGGTATTTTCAGAGCACAGACACCATCACTGCAAGCAGCACACGCTTGTACGAGGAAGTATTTCCCTAAAGACTTTATGTCATAAACACATATTGCCCAACCCAGCCTCCCAAAATATGATGCCTCTCAGAAGATTTTACAGGGATTTTCCCCCCACTCCTAGCCTACCTTGGGTCTCATGTCCCCCAAATAGCAAGCATTAAAAACCAAAAAGGAGAAAACCCCAAAACCCAAAACTGTTGCCGTTGAGTCAATTCCAACTCACGGAGACCCATGTGTTACAGAGTACAACTGAGCTCCACAGGACTTTCTTGGCGTGATCTTTACAGAAGCAGATTGCCAGGCCTTTCTTCCAGGGTGCACTGGGTGGGTCCCACTGGTGGGCGCCAACCTTTCAGTTAGCAGCTGAGCGCAAACCATTTGCATCACGTAGGGGTTTAATCTTTCCCTCCTCCTCCACTTCACACGCTACAGTGTGTGATGTGGAGATTTTCAATCCAAGAATATCTGCAAAATTACAGTTGGTTACTTAAAATTACTTTAAAGGGTGCTTTTTGGCTAATCAATGGATGGTCTCAAGATTCATGCTCACTTTTACTTTTTAAGACAGAAACCTTCTCAGCTTCTAGTGCTGGAGATCCTGCTCCTACATGATGCTGTGTGATGCTAAGTCGGTTTCTTTCCTCCCTGTATCTGCTTTGCTTCGACAGGAGACAGGAGCTTGCCCTGTCGCTGCCATCTGTCCACCCGGATGGGGTACCACCAATAATGCAGACGCTAGACATGCTACAGTCATAATTGTCCTCTCCCTCCAGGTCTGCAAAGCCCTAAGGTGTGCGTGATTTAATTACAGGTATGAATAGGTACACTTAAACAGGGGGACAGTGGTAGGACGGGAAAACATCCCAAATGGAGCACTGAATCTGCCAACAGTTTACACAGTTTCCGACCAGTTTGGTTTCTCTGCCTCTAGAGTGTGGTCGCTGTCTGAGCTCTGTATACTTGGGGATGAGGTCATGCCATACCAATAGCACACAGACTACGTGGGCAGTGGCAAGGGAGGGAATAGGGCCACAGGAATCCATGGAGGAAAACAAAATGCAGCTTGTGACACCAAAGGCACGCAGAGCACAGAGCCACCTGACCTGCTACGCCAGCTGTCATCCTTAATTAAACTCCAAACAGGCCGGAGAGCCCCCTCCACACTCTGTAAGAATGAGCAAAGGCCACTCGTCCATCAAAGCTAATTTGTTTGCAGCCGTGACAGTCCCCCAGGAGGCCAGCTCATTGTCACTGAGCTCTGGAGCCTGTGCCTCGTCACCCTGCCTGGCAGGCGTGGGGCACGGACTTCATGATTCTCAGCACGGAGAGAGGGCCCTGTTAACCTCTGTTCTGAATGGGCTCCTCAGTCCTCTCCCCAGCCGTCCTTAGCCTACAGAAACATTACGTTTCCAAGTGTCCTACAGAAAATCTTGAGATGTCAGGGCCCTTGGAAAGCCAGGGAGTAGGTATTCATTTAGCCCCAAAGCATACTCAGGGCCATCGAGTCAATTCTGACTCATAGTGACCTTACGGGACAGAGCAGAACTGTCCCATACGGCTTCCCAAGCTGTAAATCTTTACGGAAGCAGACTGCCACATCTTTCTCCCGCAGAGCAGCTATCGAGTTCAAGCCACCAACCTTTTGGTTAGCAGCAGAGCACTTAACCACTGCACCACCAGGGCTCCTTGGTGGCACAGTAGTTAAAGCCATGGGCTGCAGTCACTATGAGTTGGATTCGACTCGATGACAGTGGGTTTGGTTTGGTTTTGGTATACAGAAGACAACAAGCTCTGACCACACAACGGTTAAACACTCAGTTGCCAGCTGAAAGGTTGGCAGTTTGAACTCACCCACCAGCTCTGCAGGAGAAAGACCTGGCAGTCTGCTGCTGTAAAGGTTACAGTCAAGAAAACCCTATAGGGCAGTTCGACTCTGTCACTTGGGATGGCTATGAGTCAGAATGGGCTGGAAGGCACCAAAGAACAGCAACAACACGTAGAAAAGGCCTCCTTGGGTGGTGCAAGTGATCTGTGATATGCTACTAACCTAGGGTTGGCAGTTCAAACCTACCCACCTGTTCTGTGGAAGAAAGGGCTGGCCATCTGTTTCCCTAAAAATTACAGCCCAGAAAGCCTTACGGAGCAGAGTTCTGTAACACACAGGGTAACTGAGTTGGAATCGACTCCACGGCAGCAGGTTTGGGGTCTGTTTTGTTGTTGTTTATGCAGATGATAGCAGGAAGCAAGGCCTATACATCCTCCTTCTCCCATAAATCTGCGTAACTCCTTCCTCCTCATGCTAAAAGTATGCTTCTGGGGCTTATTAAATCTAAGAGTTGGAAATCTGATGCCGCCGGTTACTGTGGTCACTTAGCAATTCCTAAGGAGCCTGGGTAGTCCAAGCAGTTTGTGATCAGCTACTAACCTAAAGGTTGGTGCTTCGAACCCACCCAGTGGTGGAACAGAAGAAAGGCCTGGAAAACTGCTTCTGTTAGACTATAGCCCCCCCCCCCCCAAAAAAAAAACCCTCTGGAACAGTTCTACTCTGTAACACATGGGACTGTCATGAGTCAGGGGCTGACCTTACAGCAGCTAACAAGAAGAAGAAGCAATTCCTATCTAGTGCCCACAGTACGTCCTCAGTACTGCACTAGCTCGTAGTCGCTAAGCCCTTGGGGAAGAGAAGTGGGGAGCTGGTTACAAGAAGGGGGATTGTCAGTTAGGTCTCTATCACAGCGTTAATCACTGTCTGTTTTGGTTTACATAGTTCTTCAGGCACTGATGTCTGTCTGTCTCACTAGACTGCAGGTTCCTTGAAACATCTGTCTTATTCCACTTTGGCACCGTAGGGGCTGAACAGTAAGAGCTCAAGTCAAGTCGTGTTGAACTGACTCTGCGTCCTTCAAGACTACGCAGAAGTACGTGGCTCATGGTGGCTGCAGACAAACTGCACTGACCTCTCGCCTGCCTGGCTGAGCCCCTTCTCTGCGGCTCGTGCCCATCACTGAAGAGGGCTTTCTTCTCCCATGTCATGGGTACTTTCACTCTCTGTTAATCCACCTGCCCCAGTGATACACTTCATAAGTGCATCCGTGGTGCTGAAGGCATATAGGGCACGTTGGTCAAGAGCGAACACTCTGACGTAGCACTGCCTATGATTAAATCTAAATTCAATGACTTGCTAGCTGAAAGATGCCAGGCAAGTA
Source organism: Dugong dugon (assembly GCA_030035585.1). Taxonomy (NCBI): domain Eukaryota; kingdom Metazoa; phylum Chordata; class Mammalia; order Sirenia; family Dugongidae; genus Dugong; species Dugong dugon. The sequence goes on from CM057472.1 coordinate 1,336,785, forward strand.
ACTTAGCCTCTCGGTGCTTCCGTTTCCTTATCTGTAAAACAGAGATATAATAGTATCTGCCTAATTATGTTCAAATAAATACATCTAAATTTAAAATAAAACTTAAAAAAGTCTGGTATGGTAGCAGTCTCGAGTGGCACAAAAGGTTAAGCGCTCAGCTACTAACCAAAAGGTTGGCAGTTTAAATCCACTTGAAGGTAACTTGGAAGAAAGGCCTGGTGATCTACTTCTGAAAGGTCACAGCCATTGAAATAACCTATGGAGCAGTTCTACTCTGAAACGCATGGGGTTGCCACGAGTTGGAATCAATTCGATGGCAACCATTTTTGTTTGTTTGCTGGTTTGGTGTACAGTAAACAACTCCATAAATGTCATTATCCAACAGAGCAGCAAAATCAAAACATCAAAAACTCACTTAAGTGTTCACTTATATATCTAAGGAGCCCTGGTGGCACAGTGGTTAAGAGCTTGGCTGCTAACCAAAAGGTCAGCAGTTCGAATCCACCAGCTGCTCCGTGGAAACCCTATGAGGCAGTTCTACTCTGTCCTGTAGGGTTGCTTTAAGTCGGAATTGACTCGATGGCAACGGGTTATATATATATACCTAATAGTGTTAAATTCCTATTTCGTATAATCATAAGACATAGTCACTGCTTTTCAAAATTGTGTGGTTTAGTAGAGCGTCTAGGGGCCCTGGTAGCACAATGGTGAAACACTCGGCTGCTAACCAAAAGGCCAGTGGTTTGAACCCACCAGCAGCTTCTCAGAGAAAAGACCTAGAGATCTGCTCCCATGAAGACTGCAGCCTTGGAAACTCTGTGGGGAAGTTCTACTCTGTCCCATAGGTGGCTATGAGTCGGAACCAACTTGACTGCACATAACTACAACAATAAATAGGTATCCCTGTATGTATCAGCAGAGGTAGGCTCATGTGGGAGAAGAGAAAGAATCCGGGAGATGGAAGTGTATTTTCCACAGAGGGAGAATTCCTAGAGGCCCAGCAACTGAAATTAGGTCAGTTAACCTCAGTGTTCTTTCCCATGTCCATCAACCATTCAGCCAGTATTTAGGAAACATTCAGTAAGTACTCAGTAATGTACCAGCTGCTGTGGAAAACAAAGAATGGTTTCTGTCCTTTAAGGAATTTATAACCTATTTGAAGAGACAGCTTTACTGTACATGAGACTATGTGAAACAATACAAGAATATATTCAAAGTTAAATTGAGGGGCATGGGTTATAAGTGCTACAGAACCCACAGCCCTCTCAGGGACACTGTGATTAGGAAAGGCCATCCAAAGCAGGAGCTTGGCCTGAAGGGATGAGGTGGGTTTATGTAGAAAAAGGAGCTCCCGTAACAGAGAAGAACTCAAAAAACTTTTGTTTACTAGATGAACAAGATGGGAAAGTTATTCTTCCCATTTTCCTCCATTCTTAAAAAAAAATTTCAACAATAGAAGCAGCATTTTTCAGTTATGGGCATTACAGAACCTATGTTCTTGCTTCTCCTCACATTTTCATCCAGCTCCCCAAAGAAAAAGGTCAATCATGTGGGAGTATCATGAATGGACAGAGGGAGTGAGCAGAGAAAGGAGAAAGTAGCGGATAACTCCTGTTTCCTGATTTTCCTACGAATACCTCCCATTCCATTCCCAGGACATAGCAGTTACATGAATGCTATTAATGTTAGATTATACTTTTATACGTTGATAAGTTTACAGGGGTTCAGCCCTACTGCTATAGGTAGGCTGCAAGGTTGGTAATTTCTCTAATGTCAATCACCTGGGGAACAGAGTGACTCCGAAAACTGAGGCCAGAACTGAGAAAGCAGAGCTACGGAAGCAGAGAGAAGTGAATCTCGTGTTCTTCTATCTGGATTATGGAGAGTCTAGACAGCCAACCCAGAGGCAGGCCCAAAGCTAGGAAGCAAAGGACTTGGACAGGTCATCCTGTCATCTGGAGTTCTATGTAAACAAGGACAGAATCACTGAGGAAGTTACTTGGGTAAGAATCAGAAACTTCAGGCAAGCACACTGAATACCTTGGACCTTTTGTCTTTATTGTTCTTGTGTTACCCCTTAGTGTCTAACAAAACCTTTTTGGAAGTTCTAGCCTGATTCAGCTGGATTACAATAAACCAAGGGAAGAGTTTTAGTTACAAGGGGTCAACACATTAAGGACAGCAAGTCCCTGTAGCCAACAGGATGGGCATGGGGTAATCAAAGCAGGACAATGTCAAGGTAGCAGCAAAACTCAGGGGGCAAAGCCAGGGCCACTGGAACAACTCTCACCAACAGGAACATCTCTATCCAGGGATAAATCTTGAAGCTTCCGAATTTCATTGAGGGCGGTATCTCAACTGTTCCCTTAATGCTCTATTCATGCTGCTTAAAGCTACCTAGTCCAGAAATAAATATGGCTGGAGTTCACCATCATGGTGCTAGATTTCCAACTGTGCAGACCAAGGGAGTCTACCACAGCAGAGGCACTATGTTTACTGGGAACAGGCGAGCTGCACCCAGTTTCCAGGTGGCCTGGCTTCTATGCACATTGTGTCCTTCCATTTCACCATACTGCCTCAAGCAGCACTGTTAACACCTCCTTACCATGGCTCAATGTATTCCTACTCAAAGACCTTGGGTGAGAAGATTTCCCAAGCCCTCCTAGGCAGAAAATCATTCTCTCCTGCAGAAAATGTTCCAGATTTAGCAGGATCCATTGGGCATTCGATGAGACCAACTTTCCGTGCAACAGCATCAGGACAGCCAGAGATGGCACATGTGGTTTGTATTTAAGGAGCTTTAAGCTCTTTACAGACATTATGTCATCCACCTACAGCAGACATGAGCTCATTTAGAGACTTCCAATCTATTATTGATAATACATAATTATCTGCATTATGTATATTCTATAATACCAAACTAACAGCCTCCCCTCCAATTTCAACCAGATTTTATTTAAGTCCTTATGCAGCTGAATAATTTTTTAACCCTACATTTGTCACCTTTGAAAAGTTGTTGATAGTTTACAATGAAGAAAGTCACGTAACGGATGCTTAACTTATTTGAGGCTGTTGCTCAGCCTCCTAATTCATACTAAGATAAGATAATGGTTTCACAACCATTTTAGAGGTAAGTCAACTGAGATAAAAAGGAGTTAGGTAAAATTTATATGGGCAAATAGAGAAATAAGAACAGAAGCCAAATATACATTTTTAATATATCTATGTACTTACCTATCTAATTGTACCAACAACAAAAACAACTCGTTGCCATCAAGTCGATTCTGACTCATAGTGACCCTATAAGGCAGAGTAGAACTGCCCCATAGGGTTTCCAAGGAGCGCCTGGTGGATTCAAACCACCAACCTTATGGTCAGCAATTGAGTCTTAACTATTGTGCCACCAGGGCTCCATAATTGTACCAGACATTGCTACAAATACTTTATAAATATCTCATTTAATCCTTATCTCAGCCCTATTAGGAAAGTTATTGTAGCCATTTTATGGATGAAGCCACTGAGACTCAGAAAGATTGACTTATTTTTCCATGGTCACACTGCTGGGAAGAGCATTTAAATACTGAGATTTAAACCCAACTCTTTTAACTCCAAAGCCCACATACTGCGCCAGTACTACTGGAGAGGGGGTTCTCAGCCCTATGCCAAGGTTGCAGAATTCTAATTCCACAAGGCTACCTCCCTTCCAACTTTTGTATCTTAGGAGGCTAAGGATAGGTTGCTCTTGGCTATCTCGGAAGGTGTTCTCTATTACGGAATGGCCACGGGGAATGTAGAGACTATGGACTGAAGGGAGTACAACTGCCGGGGACAAAGAGCTGAAAATCCAGGTTCCTGGCAGGTGGCATCACTTCCACATTTGGGCAGTTCTAAAATCTGAGACCAATTCAGCATGTCAACGTTCTCTTCCAAACAACAATTCAACCCGGGGACACACCATGGGCCCACAGCTGTAGGAAACACGAATCCAGATTTTCCACATTTTGAGGGAGGAAACTTTGCCTGTGTGTGTTAACAGCTGTTATCATGGAACAAGGTTAAAATGCATAAAACCTTGCTTAAATTTTTAAAAACGTTTTGCTACAGTGAAAGATAGAGGCTTGTTCTGAAAATATCTCTGAAAACTATTCATGACATGAGCTCTAATTTTTGTTTAGACATTGCTAACAAAAGCCATTGTTACTGCAACGAGAAAGTGCACAAAGGTTAAACTTAGAGTTGGGAACCATTCTTTTTTTGGGAGGGAAGAGAAAGATAGCATATTCTTTGGAAAGAATGAAGTAAAAAAAGGCCCCTTCTGATGCCTAGGGAATCAACCTCAGGACCGTAACGCTCTCAGCACAGAGGCGGACTCTAGGCTCTGCTTCCTTCTAGGTTGAGTGGGCAGCCCTGTGAGAGTTGACAGTGGTGGGAACACACCACCGCAGGGCACAAGGAGACTTGCCAAGCAGAAGTACTCACAGTCAGGAGCAGAGCCATCCTGCTATCTGATGCCATGCTGGCCTGAAGGTTTACACACCAAGACGGAACAGGGTAACTAAGGCGGCGAGAGTTAGAATACCGTGATCACGGGTAAGGAAAAGAGAGAATGCTACCCATTAAGTTATAGAAAGGTACTGATTCTTTTAAAAATAAATAAAAAGCTTTAGCTTGGGAGCTTAAATAAGTGTGTCCTTAAGAAGGACATCTGCTGAAGCTTTTCCTTTGTTGGAAACCCTGGTGGCATGGTGGTTAAGAGCTAAGGCTGCTAACCAAAAGGTCAGCAGCAGTTCAAATCCACCAGGTGCTCCTTGGAAACCCTATGAGGCAGTTCTACCTTGTCCTTTAGGGTCGCTATGAGTTGGAATCACTTGACGGCAACAAGTTTGTTTTTTTCCATTGTTAGGGAGGCACCACTGCCACCTACAGATGGGAAACCCAAATTGCAGGAAAAATATCCTCTTGACAAAATTCTTGCTGAGAAGTGCCCACCCAAAGTGATGAAGAGCTAAAAAGCACCCACAATCACTGTATCTTTGCCTCATCCCCCAAGTGCCCAGGCGTATTCACTGTTTAACTGACACTAATCAACAGAGTCACTGAAGTCTAGCCTTTCCTAGGGAGAGTGTTTTCTCATGTAAGCGAGGGCAAGACTTGCAACAGCAATTATTTTTCCGATGTGGCTCAGAGATGTCTCACAAGAGCTAACACAATTACGGTCTTGTCCTGGAGGCTTTAATGCAGAAACATGGTGGTCCAAGGATCTCCTGGGTAAGACTGCTAAAATTTCAGATTCCTGGGACCCTTCTCTCTCCAGGTGGGTACTTCAAGAGGGAATCCCAGGTAATTTTGAAGCAGGAGAACTCTGACCCCTCTCTGAGAGACACTGCAGAGCAAATAAACCAAACAAGCCAATTCCAAGCTCCTGATTCGCCCTCTAGATCCTTCTTCAAGAGTCCAACCCATCAAAACTTGAGAATTGCTTCCAGATGAATAATCCAATAATTTGAGAATTGCATGATGTTTTCAGGATCCTGCCTGATAGGGCCCTAGCCAAAAGTAATGCTCAGGTGCCTACACACTTTGATTCTGCCAAGCATCAGCTGCTCTGGCACAGTCAGGAAGAATGTTACCAAGAGCCTGGTAGAAATTAGTGCTGTGAAGCTTGTGTTCTTTAAAACAAGGAAGAGGGGGGCAGCCAAAGAATCAGAGACAAAATGCTGGACAGCTGGTTTGCAAAACGGCCTGCTGGGGAAAAACATAACTGACAGGCTGGAGGGTTGATTTGGTTCTGGACTGCGCCAAGTTTTCCTCCCTGCCTGGCAATGCATTGTTGGCACGTTAACTAACTAAGGAGCCAATCCGTGAAAGCTGGTAATGTTTGTACCTGGAAACACATGCTGCATCCATAAGCAGCAAAGCACTTGGCTGCTAACTGAAAGGTCGGTGGTTCGAGCCCACCATCCGCTCTGTGGGAGAAAGATGTGACAGTCTACTCCCGTAAAGATTACAGCCCAGGAAACCCTGTGCGGCAGTTCTACTCTGTCCTACAGGGTTCCTATGAGTTGGAATTGACTCAATGGCACAAAACAGCAATAACAACGTGGACTCCTTCTCTGGTCCTAAAAAAATACAGCCATAAATTAAAGCTTAAGGAATGAGTGGCACAGGTACTACAAAAAGCTGTGTGGACCCTTAATGAGATGCTAGAATCTCTAGAACCCTAGCTTTCAATGGAAGCTATGCCAAGAAACTAGGAAGATGCTATTCTGAAAAGCTTGCATATCAGAAAAACAGCAGAGATCAAGAAAGAGGAAAGGCAGAATGTCAGAGAGAGATGAAACCAGCCTAAGTGTTTCATGAACACGCCAGGGGTCTAGGCATCAGGAGTTCCTCAGCGGGGGTGGGGGTGGGGTGCAATCAGTAAAGTATGCAACTACTAACTGAAAGCTCGGTGGTTCGAACCCACCCAGAAGCACCTCGGATGAAAGGCCTGGTGATCCACTTCCAAAAGTTCCCACCCCTGAAAATCTTATGGAGTGCAGTTCTACTCTGCACACGTGGGGTCGCCATGAGTTGGAATCAACTTGACAGCAGCTGGTTCGGTTTTGGGTTCTAAGCGTCAGCTACAGGAAGAAGGCAGGGTATAGGATGGTGCAATTAAAATGAGGCAGGAGAGGCAGAAATATCAAGAAACGGGGAAAAAGGAGGGTGGGGGAAGGAAACTCTAGTCTCAAGCTGCCATTCATGTTTTAGTCTTGAGTGTGGTTTACTTGTCGCGAGGGGATCATAGGACAGCTTCGCACCCCCCACGCTTTCCTCTGCTATTTCACTTACCCTCCCCTCCCTCTCAAGTGACGATGTGGTCCTTGTTACAGAATTTAGAAACCAGGGTAAGGCTTTTCTCTATCACCAAGGCAGCGGTGCCCACAGCCACACAGCGGGAGAGTTCGTGGCTCTTGGCCTTTTCATTGCCTGACAGGAAAGGGAAGACGGTGGAAAGTGTTATGAAGCCCCGACAAGAGCTGAGGAAATGCCAAGCTAGAACTGCAGGCTGGCAGAGAGAACAGGAACACTGGGTGCCCAGAGGCAGCGCTGTCCCCTGGGCGCACACTGTCATCAGCATCACGTAACCCCGGCCACAGTGTTAGCTACATGAGGCTCACGGACTCAGAAGCTGAAGTGGACCCAGCGCTCAGGGAGGCGAAGGGCAAATACAACAGCTTGGCTTCTAAACGTTTTGAATTTTTTCCCCAGTGCCTCCTTCCCACTCATACTAAATCCAAATTCCAGTGTGGAAATGCAGTTTTTATTTTTGCCCCTACATGGAGTTTGTGGTTTGAGAGAAAAAAAGCATATCACTATAAAATAAGTTCTAGATTTAAAAAAAAAAAAAAATTGGCAGGAATACACAGACAGATGTCTATTAATTTTGCAGTTTTAAAAGCCACTGTAGAAATAAACAATTTTGGATATTTTTCTCCAGGACAGAAGAAGTCCTTCCATCTACTCATGGGCAACTAGATTCCACTCCACCCCGAGTAGGGTTTAAGCTACGCTACCATCACCGGATGTTTACATTTGCAAGGATGAGTACTACATACAAGGATGGGTACTACATGCAAGGATAAGTACTACAGGCAAGGATGAGTACTACAAGCAAAGGGTTAGTGCTATGTGCAAGGATGAGTACTACATGCAAGGATTAGTACTACATGCAAGCATGGGTACTATATACAAGGATTAGCACTACATGCGATGATGAGTATTACATGCCCCCTTTGCAAGGGATGGTAAAGCGTTGTATAATTTTTTGGGCAGGGGATTTAGCACTACTAGTCAGTAGCTACAAGAATTCAAAGCATTCATTTAATAACAAGCATTGCTTGAGTGGAGTGCTAACAGAGAGACCTATCACCTCCTCTGGTTTTATCTTCTTCGACTGTGTCATCATTACTGGGAGGTATTGTGAGTATGGACGACGGACAGAAATTAAAATGCTTACTGAACTGTGGAGATCTGTTGGATCCCTTTCTTCCCAAGCCCTCCCCGCCAAAGTCACCGAGACCTGTCACCCAGGACTTGAGTTGGCTCTGATAAACACAAGAGATCCACTGGGAGATTCAGTCTTTTCCTGTTTGAACCCAATGAATCATTCAGTATCTGGTGCGGTTGGCCAAGAGAGACCATGTCAAATACTGCCTCTGCTCAACCATCCAAGTTCACACGACTCGGTCCTTCACCTTGTGTTCCCTTCCTCAGCTCTGATAAGTAACTCACAGTTACTGAGGTTCCTCATCAACAATGAGGACAGGGAAGGGGTGTTGCACAACAGATTATGACCTTTTCTTTATCCTCCTGGATAACCAGATGTTATCTCCAATTAATAACTGTTGGGTTAACTTGGCACCATCACAGAAACCAAACACATGGATAGAAATTAACGGGGCAGTGCCACACCTCAAAAAGCAACGTCCTTGCTCATGGTGACCCAAGCAAAGTTCATCAGACCCTATGAAGATAAACGCCTCAAACTAGCCATTGCTGTCTGCGGGCATTTGTCCTTATGGCTTCAGTGAACAATCTGGAGATGAAAGCCATGTTTGGTTTCCTATAAAACTTGTGCATTTTTTGAGAAGTGAGTTCACTCATTACCCTAGCAACCGGAGACTGCTTGGTAAGTCTGAATGCGATGCTAATGAAGTCAAGGTCGTAGCCTTTCTTAATGTTGTTATTAACACCTGCACACCTGGACAAGTTAGCTACTTCGTCATTTAAGAGATTAGTCAAATGAGGAAACGGGTGCAGGGCCAGTGACTGCAAATGTTACCCAGCCACTATTTCTCAAAGTGTTGCTGTGGATCACCTGCATAAGACTCGCAGGGGAGTTTGTTCAAAAACATAAAAGCCAGTGGAAACAGTCTAGATGTTCATTAACAGATGAAATGTGGTACATGAATACAGTGGAATATTACTGAGTCATAAAGAGAAGTAAGTCCTGACACATGCTACAACATTATAAACATTATACTGAGTGAAATAAGTCAGTCACAAAAGGAAAAATACTGTATGATCCCACTTACACGATCTATCTAGAAAGGCAGGTGTCTAGAGACCAAAATTTATTAGTGGTTACCAGGGGTAGGCGTGAGGGAGGCGGAAATGAGGACTCAATGCTTAGGGGACACTGAGCTGCTGTTAAGGGTGATGGAAAAATCTGGGAACAGATATGGGTGATGGTTAAACAACATAATGAACTTACCTAGGATCACTGAACTGTACAGGTGAAGAATACCGTAATAGCAAATGTTTTGTTACATATACATTTACTACAATTGAAAAAAAAATTAAAAGCAGATTACTGGACCCCACCCAAGACAAAGATGGGGACTGAAGGATATGCTCACTCACGTTTGAGGACCAAACTTGGCTTTGCACCAAGCCCCACGAACGCTGGGCCAGGTTTATCACCATTATAGACAAAGCATTCTTGACATAATTTACCTGGGAGATTGAGTAGTAAGCTAAATCACAAGGTCCACTTTTCAACATGGAAGGTGATCAGAGGCGGTTGTGGAGACTTATCTCACGAACATCAAAAAGTCCCTATCTTCCTTGGCTATGATTTTTCACAAAATATTAATACGCTTTGAGCTGTTTACTAGGGGTTTTGTTGAAAGATAATATTAAGCCTTCTTCAGGTTCACTCAGCCTCACAGCTTGTGCTAAATTCCAAAAACTCTTCTCACCTTTTGGTAAAAGAAGTGAAAATTGTGTAGCACTACTTTCCACAGCTTATGAGGATAATACTTCACGTATCAAGTCTGAAGTGACTGCTCCTGAGATTGAAGAGGTGGGGCAGAGATGAATTATTCCACCCTCTGTGCTCTCAGGCAGCAATGTACCCGAGCCACCCCAAAGAGCTGATCATCTCTTTTATTTGGAAGTAGAACACCCTGGGGTGTATGGTGAAGTGCTGAAGTCGGGCTTGAGGCAGAAATCCTTGATAAAAGTGTCCCAATAAGAAATGGATAATTAAGTCAACGGCTTTTTAATTTTGTTGACCATTTTCAGAAGCTGAAAACAGCTGAGGGAGACTTACAAACAGCCTTCTTGTACCAATTGTTCTCATTTTTGAAAGGCTCTGGCTAAAGCTCAGCTGAGTTTAAGTGGAGTGGAGGAAAAAGGACTTGAAAATGTCCTAATAGAGAAAGACTAAATCCTGAAATGACTGAGTTGGGAACTGTAATTATTTCCCGAAATAATCCAGGTGAAGGAAAACAAAATAATTCTCCATCTTGTTTTGAATTATCTAAAAAGCACCAATTTTTGCTGCATGGCAAGAAATTAAGAATAAACAAGATATTGTTTGCAGAGAATTAAAAAAATGTTTAAGTTCATGTCGTTTGTTCAGGCCAATATTTAAAAAGAATGGAACTTTAAAGAATGAATGGGCAGCACACCATAAAAAAAAGCACTGCTGTCAAGTTAAATGTCTGAAATTCTTGATTTCTAAAATATTTCCTTTACAAACTGCCCCTCAGGTGACAAATGGGCAAACTCAGGCCCAAGAGGTTAAAAATAACTGTGGAACATTTTACAGAAACTTGTAGGGGGGGCAAAGTCAGATCTCTCGAATCACCATCCTGCATTCTTTGTCAATATAGTGCTTTGATTTGTGAATTATGAGTATGCACATAACTTCCAAACAGCATACAAAAGGTCAGAACCACAACTTACGTTTTATGCCCCAGACTTTAAAAATCTTATATGAATGAAAATGATAGATGTAACACGGTTTCAGTTCTTAAGAATCGAGTTCGAAGACAAATGCGATACATAATTTTTCTTCCACGTAAAGGCAACCACTGAAAAGAGAGATGTTCTGCTAATCATAGCGGAAGAAAAGGCAAGTCTTTGTGATGTAATTAGTAAGTTCAGGAGTCAGTGGAGGAAGAAAAAATACCGCAAATCGAGATCAAAATAGCAGCTATTAGGTCTGAAGAGCAAAGTACTAAGCATTGCAGTGGAGACCGCGTATGAATGATACCTACCCGTAATTCACCTGCGGCCACCTGCCTGCTGTGAACAAGTACATAAGAAATGAACAGCAAGAGCTATGGTGCCACTTTACACACTGAGTAAATTCTTTGCGAAGATTCCTACCAATAAGGTACAGACGCCCTTGAAATAAAAAGAAGGTGCTGGTAGTGCCTCAAGCAGGTAGGTTATCACAACGGTATTAAGAGGAAGAAGGACACCACAGATGAGGGGAGATCTCAGGCTCAAAGGCTGGACTTTTTTTTTTCTTTTCAACTAGGTCCCCAGAACTCACACATGACCAATGCATTAATAAATGTGACGTATGTTGCACTTGACTTTTACGTTATCTCTTTGGAGATCTGTTTCCTTTCTCCATTTCTGGACTGTTAGAGGTAGCAGGGCATGAGGCTCCATGTGGATGCAGAAAAGGTAGGGAAAGTTCTATGTAAGAAAATGGCTTAGTTGCTGATTGCGAAGAACTGGAATGAATGATAGAGCAGTGTTTTTCAAAATAGAGCATAGTTAGGATTTATCCCAACCCTTCAACTTGATGAATTCACATAAAGACCAGTATGAAATGAGGCTTTTGGCCCTACCTACACGTGACAGTCAGAGTCTCTGGTTCACTGCGAACAATAACCCAACGTAGATCACCTCTGGTCAGTGCAGAGTGCCTACACTGGCTCCCTAGGGCCCCACCGCAGGGCAGCCCACCCATGCAGGCAGGGCTGTATCCAACACTTCCGGCCACCTCTGTTCACCCTCACATGTTGGACAGCAAGATTTGAACTTGCAAACAGCTACCCACCACTTCCAGGCACTTTGGCAGCTAAGGAAAAATAAATGTCTGGTCTGACAGAATAACCGCCCAGCCTCCGCTTCCAGCGCAGCTGAACTCTTCAAGGCCACTGCATGGCCACCATTCTCCAGGGGACTGCAGGGCTAAACCCACGAAGACTTGTTCAATTTGCTTTCTTTAGCCAACCCTCACGGGGGAAATTCTCTGCTGTATCATTTTTCCTCCTCTGTATTCTCATCTCCTTAATGCTCTCCCTCCAAACCTGCTGGAACATCTGCTCCCTGGTCAGCACTCTCCACCGTCCACTACCTGCCTTCTCCCTTGACGCTGCCTCCTGCTTCTAGCCAGAACAAATGAAACCAGGCTCCTCCCAAAGGACCACTTCCGCTGGGGACTCCCAGGTACAGGATACTCATTCTCTCATACCTGACGTAACTCAGGCTTAGGAGGTCGAGTCAGTGTCCTTCTCACATCCAGGACTGTTTCCAGATCGTTACTCTTCTACAAGTTGTCAACTCCTTTCTTTTAAGCTTCACATACCAGGCAACATCACCTTCTCTTCCCCGCTTTACTGTTTATGTGCTTCCTTGAACTTCCCTTCCCTGAAACTTTAGCACCTCTTCACCCTGTCCTGATGACCTGGACTTTCACATGAATAATCCATCTCATATTCAATAGCCTCCCAGTCATTTTGCTTCTTCTTCAATACTCATTGGAGCCCTGGTGGTGAAGAGGTCAAAGAGCTTGGATGCTAACCAAAAGGTCAGCAGTTCAAATCCACCAGTCATTCCTTGGAAACCCTATGGGGAAGTTCTACTCTGTCCTACAGGGTCGCTATGAGTCAGAATCAACTTGATGGCAATGAGGTTTTTTTTTTTTTTCTTTGTCATCAATATTCTCCCATCCTCCCCTCCAGCCACCCTCTCTTCATGGTCATAAACCTGGGGCTTGTCTTCAGCCAAGACTGCTCCACCCTGAAACCTCTCATGGAGACACCCACTCTCTATGTATCCACCTTCCAGCTTGCTTGCTCACTCAACTCCTCTCATTACTATTTATAAGCCTTATAACTTTCACTATCGCCATCCCATCTCTAGTTCTCTCCTTATCAGCTTTAATTCCAAGATTCCATGGTCCAGCATTGGAATCACTCTTGTCAATATCCTAAACTCTCTTCTCCCTTTGTCATTTCTTCACACTTGCCTGGCCAACGCTTCAGTCCAGGCTGAATTTAATGACCTGCTTTCCTCCTGCCTGTGTGGGGACTACTGAGGGCAGGTGCAGAAAATGGAACAATCCAGAAAACTGCCAGCACTAAAAACTCATGGTCACCAACCTCAAGTGCGCCCTCACACTCCTTAGCAATCTTACTACGCTTCTCGAGGCAGCTCACGCTTTACAACTTTCTGCACAAAACCTGTAGATCCATTGCCACCCTTTCCTTCTTCCTGCCTGCTTTATGGAATCTCAGTTCCTCCTTTATCTGAGGGTCAATTCTTAATGGCTGCCCTTTCTACAATCTCGGCAATTGTGCAGACTCAGTCCTCTCCTGTACCTCCTCCCTTTCCTTCTCCACGTGCACCTTCCCATCAGCATTTAAGCATGCTCAAGTCCCCCCATTACAAAATTCCAGTTACCCATCTTTCTCTTCCTGAGATGTCTACACTGGTTGTCTCTATTTTCTTATTTTCCTCTCACCCCTCACCTACCCTGAACTGGTTTCTGCCCTGATCGTCCCACTGAAGGAGCTCTTCCCATGATCACCATTGACCTACATGTCACTACATCTAACGGGCACATTCCAGTCCTCATGTTACTTGACCTTCCAACGGCATTCCACCCTTCTGGCTACGTTCCTTCTGGACACTCTTCCCTTATTCTTTGTGGTTGTTGTATCATCACACCTGCCTGGCTTTCCTCCGAGCTCTTAGCATCCTCCTTCCCACCTTCTGCAGGTGTCCCTCTTCCTCCACTCATGCCTTAAATATTGACATTTTCCAGACCCTATTCTTCTTCTTAATCCACATTTTTTCACTCACTTTCATAGACTGATTTATAATCCTTAAACCAATAACTCCTAAATATTATCTCCATCCAGACCACTCTTCTGAACTCCTAATCCATGTATTTACATGCCTATCAAAACTTCCACTTAGATGTCTTATAGGGCTTTTGAATTCAACATGTTCATAAACGCCACCATCATCCTCTGTCCTAACTTATTCTTTTTCCAATATACCCTATTTCGCTAAATGATATGCCATCTACAGGCAGTTAAAGCCTGCAGCTCTAGAGTCATTCTTGACTTCTCCTATATATAGGTCCCATTAACCATGTCTAAACACAACTTAGTCCCAGTTTATACATCTCCTTTATATAGATATAGATATTGATATATATATCTATATATATATATATAGATATAGATATATAGATATATAGATATATAGATATGGAGCCCTGGTGGTGCAGTGGTTAAAAGCTCAGTTGCTAACCAAAAGGTTGGCAGTTCAAATCCACCAGCAGCTCCTTGGAAACCCTATAGGGCAGTTCTACTCTGTTCTATAGGGTTGCTAGGAGTTGGAACCAACTCAATAGCAATGGGTTTGGTTTTTTTGGGGTACACACACACACACATATACACACACACATATATATATATATATTATATACATATAATTATATATACATTTGTAGATAACAAACTTTTGGAAATTGTGTGTGTATATATACATACACACACACTGTGTGATATATACATATACACAATTTCCAAAAGTTAATGTTATCCTCAAACGTGTCCAGCTTCCATCCTTGTTACTTCAAAATCTCTCTTTTCTTTTGCATATGTCAAAGTTGTACTCCATTTAATCCCCTCACTAATATTGCTATCTAGTAATTCTCTATATCTTCTGTAAAAACTCAATATTTCCTCCTTCCCTTCTGCCTAGAAAAATGCCTGAGTCTCCCTCATCCTGGAAATTCCCTCTACAACTTAGATTCTGATTCAACTACCAGTCTCTCTTTTTCCTTTTAATACTCCCTTTCTTCAAAGAGACTACACTCCCTGATGAGGTTCTGGTTCAGGCAATACTAGATAAGCTTACAGAAGAATAACCCTCCTGACAATAACAATGATAAATTCTGGAAAAATAACTGTTTGAAGGGCCTGGAGAGCAACCTAGATAGAAACTGGAGGGAAGTTGACACTTGAAAGAAGAGAAGCCAGCTAGGTGATATGCACTTTTAATTGGCTTTTCTCTTGAGGGCACTCCTCAGTTTATAGGATCCATGGGGTGATATAGCTCAAGTGAAAAGCTGTGTTGAAGTCAAGAGGCCTGAGATTGGGGCCATCAGAATGTCTAGAAATTAAAGAAGAGAATGCTAGAAAGGAGGGCTCCACCACAGATGAGGAAAGACCAAATTCAGCATGAAAATCCCCCTCCGATATTTGGCTGATTCATCAATTGTGCACGTGCAGGACAACATTCAAAGGAATTCAATGGGATAACAACAGCTATAAGGCTAAACGGCTGAGCAAACGTTTCAGCAGCTACCCAACGCTGTAGTGACAGAATGTAGTGTCGAGTCTTGCTATTTAGAGAGGCTTAGGAAATACCTCAGGCTGTTTATTTTCACCCAGAAAGGCTGCATCCCAAGACCAAGTATTATGACCTAGAAATTAAGAACAAAACTAAAATTCATAGATCAAACCTGCACAAGGTCAAGTAGACCCACCAGTGATGTCACTGCCTACTGGAACACTCTTCAGAGGAAGATAACAGAAACCAGAAAAACTACAAAATACCATCCTCAGTTTCTATTATACAATTAAAAAAACACTAGATATGCAAAGAAATAGGGAAGTGTAACTCAGAAACGATAGAAAAAATTAGTTAATAGAAGCACACCATAGACAATCCAGATATTGCCATCAACAGTCAGACTTATACATATATATAATTTATATATATACATAATCTATAGGAAAAGACGGATACAATGGCAGAAGAGAATATGTTAACCTTAAAAATAAACGAATGGAATTTTAGAACTGAAAAATACAAAAGCTGAAATAAATTCATTGGAAGGGCCTACTAGAACACTGGACATTAAAGAAAAGAATCAGTGAACATGAAGACAGGTAAATAAAAAGTATTCAAACAGAGATTAAAAAAAAAAAAGTTGAAAACATGAACAGAGTCATAGTGACCTATGGGACAATATAAAACATAACGCATAAGTAATGGGAGTTTCAGAAGGAGAGAATGTGGCAGAAATAATGGCCGAAAAATTTCTAAACTTGATGAAAGCAACAACTAAGCTATTCAAGACGCTCAGTAAAACTTGCTGTTGTTAGGTGCCGTCAAAGTCAGTTCTGACTCGTAGCGACCCCGTGTACAACAGAACGAAACACTGCCCAGTCCTGCACCATCCTCACAATTGTTATGCCTGAGCCCATTGTTGCAGCCACTGTGTCAATCCATCTCATCAATGGTCTTCCTCTTTTTTGCTGACCCTCTACCTTGCCAAGCACAATGTCCTTCTCCAGACTGGTCCCTCCTGATAATATGTCCAAAGTACATGAGATGAAGTCTTGTCATCCTCACTTCCGAGGAGCATCCTGGCTGTACTTCTTCCAGGACAGACTTGTTTATTCTCCTGGCAGTCCATGGTATGTATACTCAATATTGTTTGCCAACACCATGATTCAAAGACATCAATTCTTCTTCAGTCTTCCTTATCCACAGTACAGCTTTTGTATGCATAGGAGGTGACTGAAAATAGCACGGCTTGGGTCAGGTACACCTGAGTCCTCAAAGTGACATCTTTGCTTTTTAACACTTTAAACAGGTCTGTTGCAGCAGATGTGCCCACTGCAATACATAGTTGGATTTCTTGTCTGCTGCTTCCATGGCAGAATAAATACAAAAAAAACTACTCTCAAATCATTCAAACGTCTGAAAAGCAAAGATAAAAGAGATCCTAAAACCTCTGAGAGAGTGGGGAAAAAAAAAACATTACATACAGGGGGATGATGATCAGAAGGATATCTAACTTTTCATCAGAAACAATGGAAGCCAGAACTGGAAGTGTCTGTCTCCAACAGACCTACACTGCAAGAAACACTAAAGTACGTTCTTCGGGAATAAGCTAGCAGACAGCACTCTTGATCTAGCGGAAGGAATGAAGATTACTAAAAATGGTAAATATGTATGCACTATAAAAGGCTATTTTTCTCTTTTCTTAATTTCTTCAAAAGGCAATTGATGATTTAAAACAAAGTAAGAAATGTATTACCAAGGTATTAATTCATCAAGAAGACAAAAAATTCTAAATGTATGTATACCAAGTAATAGAATTTCAAAATACATGGGGCGAAAACTGACAGAACTAATGACAGAAACAGACAAATCCTCAATCATAGTTTTTAACATCTGTCTCTCAATCAATGATAGTGCAAACAGACAAAATTCAATAAGGATCTAGGAGATTTGAACAACACTGTCAACCATCTTCACAGTCACAAAACACTGCACCCAACAACTGCAGAATACACAGGGTTTTTTTTTTTTTTTCAGTGACACATGGAATATTCACTAAGATAAGCCATATATACTGGACCATAAAATATGTCCCAATCAACTGCAAAGGACTGAAATCAGCTATCAATAATTGATAACAATAAACATCTATATTCCAGAAATTTATTTTAAACCATCCACTCATTGCTTAACTCTTTTCGTCTAAGTTACTCTCTCTGACTCTCCGTAATATTCCACTTTTAGAGATTATAATGTCCTCCTGATCCTCAAATCCAGGCCATTTAAAGAGTCAATTAGTTTAATTAATTCGGCACAGAGGTAACTTAACTGAGTCAAGCAACATTTCCGGAGGACCTACTGCATGTCCAACCCTGTACTACGGATAATAATGGTTACTGCTCAGATAACACTTTTGATGTGTCAGGCATTGTTGTGTGCACGTTACAATTACGAACCCATGCAATTTTATTTTCATAATAATCCTATGAGATGGGTACAATCTTACAAATGAAGAAACTGAGGCAGCAAGAAGTGAAGTCATTTGCCCATGATCACACAGCCATTAAACAGCAGCGCCAGAATCACCAACCCAGGCAGTTGGCTCCAGGATCCTGGTTCATAACCACTGTGCTGTGCAGAAACCTTGACTTCAGAGGTCACAGACTGGTGGAAGGCAGGAGGAAAGACAGGTAGGCTACAGTAACTCAACGCAGTTGATGTCTGGACCCCACAGTCTCTATGCCTTGTACCCCAATACAAGAGGTACTTGGTAGCCCACTTTATCCCACTTTATAAACCCATTTGCCAAAAAAAAAAAAAAAAAAGGTTAAAACTTAGTTGTAAAATAATTGACAATACCTCATATGTTCTCTTAGATCATTTGCATTTAATAGCTTCTGTTTGATTTAAGCAAAAGACGTGTTTCTAACTTTGGAATATCAGGCTTTCTCAGGGCATGTGTGGAAAGGTTTGTGGCAGGGAGTGGGGCAGAAGAGCTGCCAGATTTTCTTAAAATCTAATCATACGAACTAATATGGCTTCTTCACTCTTAAGTAAGTTGGATCCGTCATACTTGCTTTATTTCTAAGTATTATAGAAATTAAACAGTGATTCAAGTTGGGAATGAAGAATCTTCAGGAAGTCACTTAGCTTTGTCTAAACTCCCGTACCTTTCTTCTCTGTAAATGAGGGCAATGTTTGCTTCATATGGTCCTAAAGTTTAAGGGAGCAGATGTAAAGTTCCTGCTGAAGTACCTGGCATATAGAAAATGATGCTTGATAATTTTTTTTTTTTAAAGCAAAACCTCACTGTGTAAGTCTCTACATTACGTGACAAGGGAGTTTTTTGAATAAGTTCTATAATAGTTTGACCTTTCATGGAATTCTCAGATCCATACAGAATACTACATACTAAAATATAAATCTGAAGTTCAACCCCAGAGTGTACAATGCCAGGCTGAGCCACTGTCTCTGCAAACTGGCACAGGCTTAAATTAACATAAACAGTATTTCTTGCTGAGCTAAAGATAGCAAACTTAATAGAAAATAATCCACTATTTTTAGCTGAGAATTCTATCTGAATTTATATAATCTCCATAAGGATGTCTGCAGAATGGCTAACGTTCAGTCTCGGGTCTTGAAAGCCTACACCAACTTCCCAGAAAGCACTGAAGCTGTTTTCATTTTCAAAAGAAGAGGTGAAAATAAAAAAAAATAGACTTTCTCCTGGAATATACAGGTCACTTTAGGAAACTGGATTTTTCAGGCCGAATAAACCATGATCAGTAAGACAGACAAACTCTTCCCCACGGGAGAGGTGAAACCTCCTTCTTGGTCATCTAGAGCCCAAACACTAGACATGCCTCTGGCTTTTAAAGGACATTAGGGTAGGTTGTTTCGCTTGATCAGTTTCCACTTCTTCATCACTATAATCAATCAATCAAACAAGCAAGCTTGATCTGTTGAAACTGATTTTAAATAAAAATGTCCCCTTACTCCTCCTCCATTTTGATGAGGATCTAATATTAAGAAGATGGAAGGTGGATTTGGAAAGGTACTGGAAAGACACACCTGACAAGGCCACCCAAAAAACAAACCCATTGCCGTCGAGCAAATTCCAACTCACAGTGACCCTGTAGGACAGAGCAGAACTGCTCCATATGGTTTCCAAGGAGTGACTGGTGGAGTCGAACTGCCAACCTTTTGGTTAGCAGCATAGCACACTGTAGCTCTCAACCACTGCACCACCAGTGCTCCGACAAGGCCACAGCAGTTAAATAACTGCCATCAACAAGGATTACTTTGGGAAAAGGGTTATGAAATTGCCCTGTGGCACGAGAATTTGATCTTCAGTTAACTCTCTGGTTTTGTTCCTGTGGCCACCTGATCAAACACGGTATGTTATACTACCAGGCAATGCTGCTTACTGTGAAAATGATCCCTGACAGGTAAACTACATCAGGACTAGGAAAACAAATACTTTATAGGAAGCCACGGCATTGGGATTCTGAGTGTGGTGACTCCTATAGCTGGGACTGTCCTTTGTGGGGACCCCAGAAGTGGTGCCTATGTCTCCAACATTACAAGAGATACTGGCTTCTGTGCACATGAGAACTTTAGGCCACAGCAACACTCACCTGCCTGATGTGGACCTCATCTCTTTGCACTGGAGCTCTCAGCTGGGGAGGGGACGGGGGTCAGAAGGCCGCCCCTGACTGCTACAAGGATTCCCACAGAAGAGGAGTGTCTGACACTGCCCTGCTGGCAAGCCGTGGTTCCTGTCTTACATCTTTCTGAGTAGATGCGTGCCCAGTGTGGCCTATTAGGGTCTTATCAGTGTGCATGCTGACTTGAACCAAAGAAGATTCCCTCAGTGGGTGATACAAATAAAAAACGGATGAGACATAATTTTAAAGACTGGAGGAAAGCAGTGAAATTCCTGGTGCCTGGGAACAAATTATCAGCTTAAAAATTGACAGTAAAAAAAAATTGCTACTGTTGAGAGGTTAAGAGAAATGTTTCTTTTCCATGTTTCTGGTCTCTGCTTCTATCTCTGGGTCTTTCCTACAACACAAGATGCCTTTTAATTCCTGGATCTGCACTCATTTGAAAGGGAAGCTGAGTGACGTGACGATACTTCCATCAATTAGAATCAGCACAGTTTCAAGAGCCCTTCAAGGGAAGAGAAGGTCATGGGACACTGGAATCAAGTGCTGAACAGCCTCTGTGTCCACAGCAAGGGTTGATAGTCTTATAGTTTTGCTCCTTAGTCTTCTACCCTCTCACTCCTTGCTTCCATACGACCTTCTTTTCTCAGGGCTCATACACTAAGGATATCTTCTGGGCATCGTATCTCTTCTTTCTCTGAGGTCTTTCTTTTCCTCAGAGATCAACTCAATTTTATCTGAGTCACAACTAGCTTGAAACACCCTTGACTAAGGATACTCACTGTCACTGGCTGGCTCTGGAGGTAGCTGATAAGAACGGTGTTTGATGTCTGTGCCTTATGCCCAGTGCCAGGCTTGGAAATACACCTTCCCACCTCACTGCTTGACTTACTTTAGGTCCCAAGAAATTAAGAATGGCATGGCTGGTGTGAAATTTGATGGTAGAGTATTAGGGGAAACAGCTAGTGAAAAGGGAGGGAGCAGGCAGCCAGGAGAGAGGCATGCATAGTTGTAGATGACGGCAGGAAAGACTACAGCTTCCAGAAATTGGGTTTGACTAGCAGGAATGGTGATGGGAAATTCTGAATACCTACTTCCTTCCTTCCATGAACTTCACCCTCTTCCTCTATGAGAAGTCTTTACAGTATACTTTCCTCATTTATATATACCTATATAACACCTGTGGCCATGTTATCAGGAGGGATCAGTCCTTGGAGAAGGGTATCATGCTTGGTAAAGTAGAGGGTCAGCGAAAAAGAGAAAAATCCACAACGAGATGGATTGACACATTGGCTGCAACAATGGGCTCAAGCGTAACAATGACTGTGAGGATGATGCTGGACCGCGCAGTGTTACGTTCTGTTGTACATGGGGTTGCTGTGAGTTGGAACTGACTTGATGTCACCTAACAACAATCACATATAAAAACATACTCATGCACTGAAAGCGGGCATATCAACTGTAACAAATGGTAAATCCTTTTCAGAATGTAGTTTAATATTCTTCATATTACTGATATCATTAATTTTATTCCTGGACATTTATTCTAGAAAGTAGACAAAATGACACGCATGAATTTTTTTTAATAATCACATATGTTGTTAGGTGCCATGGAGTCAGTTCCAACTCATAGCGACCCTATGTACAACAGGACGAAACACTGCCTGGTCCTGCACCAACCTCACAATCATTGCTATGTTTGAGCCCATTGTTGGAGCCACTGGGTCAATCCATTTCATCAAGGGTCTTCCTTTTTTTGCTGATCCTCTACCTTACCAGGCATGATGTCCCTCTCCAGGGACTCGTCCCTCCTGGTAACGTGTCCAAAGTATGTGAGACGAAGTCTTGCCGTCCTTGTTTCCAAAGAGCACTCTGGCTGTACTCCTTCCAAGACAAGTTTATTCATTCTTCTGGCAGCCCATGGCATATTCATTATTATTGGCCGACATCATAATTCAAACATGTGAATTCTTCTTCGGTCTTCCTTATTCATAGTCCAGCTTTCACATGCATATGAGGCAATTGAGAATATCATGGCGTGGGTCAGGTGCACCTTAGTCCTCAATGTGACATCTTTGCATTTCAACACTTTAAAGAGGTCTTTTGCAGCAGATTTACCCAATGCATCACGTCGTTGGATTTCTTGACTGCTGCTTCCGTGTGTGTTGACTGTAGATCCAAGTAAAACGAAATCCTTGACAACTTCAATCTTTTCTCCATTTATCATGGTGTTGTTTATTGGTCCAATTGTGAGGACTTTTGTTTTGTTTATGTTTGTGTAATCCATACTAAAGGCTGGAGCCTTTGATCTTCACCAGTAAGTGCTTCAAGTCCTCTTCACTTTCAGCAAGCAAGGGTGTGCCATCTGCATAATGCAGGTTGTTAATGAGTCTTCCTACAATCCTGATGCCCCATTCTTCTTCATATAGTCCAGCTTCTCGGATTATTTGCTCACCATACAGATTAGTATGATGAAAGGATAAACCCTGCTGCACATCTTTCCTGACTTTAAACCACACAGTATCCCCTTGTTCTCTTTGAAGGACTACCTCTTGGTCTATCTACAGGTTTCTCAAAGGCACAATAAAGTGTTCTGGAATCCCCATTCTTCTCAACGCTATCCATAATTTGTTATGATCCACACAGTCAAATGACTTTGCATAGTCAATAAAACATAGGTAAACATCTTTCTCGTATTCTTTGCTTTCAGCCAAGATCCAACTGACATCAGCAATGACATCCCTAGTTCCACGTCCTCTTTTGAATCCAGCTTGAATTTCTGGCAGCTCCCTGTCCATGTACTGCTGCAACTGTTTCTGAATGATCTTCAGCAAAATTTTACTTGTGTGTGATATTAATGATATTGTTTGATAATTTCCACATTCTGTTAGATCACCTTTCTTTGGAATGGGCACAAATATGAATCTCTTCCAGAAAGCCTGTCTTCCAAATTTCTTGGCATAGATGAATGAGCACTTCCACGGTTGCATCCATTTGTTGAAATACCTCAATTGGTATTCTGTCAATTCCTGGAGGCTTGTTTTTTGCCAATGCCTTCAGTGCAGCTTGGACTTCTTCCTTCAGTATCACCAGTTCCTAATCATGCGCTACCTCCTGAAATAGATGAATGTCAACCAATTCTTTTTGGTAGACCGACTCTGTGTATTCCTTCCATCTTCTTCTGATGCTTCCTGCATCACTCAATATTGCAACTCAAGGCTTGAATATTTTCTTCAGTTCTTTCAGCTTGAGAAATGCTGAGCATGTTCTTCCCCTTTGGTTTTCTAACTCTAGGGCTTTGCACATTTTGTTATAAAACTTTGCTTTGTCTTCTTGAGCCACCCTTTGAAATCTTCTGTTCAGCTCTTTTACTACATCATTTCTTCCATTTGCTTTAGCTACTCTATGTTTAAAAGCACGTTTCAGAGTCTCTTCTGACATCTACTTTGGTCTTTTCTTTCTTTCCTGTCTTTTTAATGACCTTTCGCTTTCTTCATGTATGATGTCCTTGATGTCATCCCACAACTCATTCTGGTATTCAGTCATCAGTGCTGAATGCATCAAATCTATTCTTGGTGGTCTCTAAATTCAGGTGGGGTATACTTGTCCTAGTCTGGGTTCTCTAGAGAGGCAAAACCAGTGAAGCATCTATATATATACAGAGATTTATATGAAGGAAATGGCTCATGTGGTTGTAGAGGCTGAGGCTTCCCCTGACTCACGTAGCTTCAGGGGCTGGCAAACCCAAGATGAGCAAGTCATACAACAGGCCTATGGCTCACAGGCTGTGGAAACCAACAAATCCCAAGATCAGCAGGTAAGCTGGCTCACAGAGTGTGGAGGCTGATGAATCCCAAGATTGGCAGGTAAGCTGCTAGTTCAAGTCCCAAGAACCAGAGGTCAGAAGAACAGGAGCCAGCTGCAGGATCCAGAGCAAGCAAAAGCCCGCAAGCCTTGCCAGGAAACCCACCTATATTGGATGCAGACCACACCCCCAAGGAAACTCCCTTTCAACTGAATGGCTACTCACAGCAGATCCCATCATGGAGGTGATCATATTATACAAGATGTCATCATGGAGATGATTAAATCATTATAGGACCGCCAAACTACATCATAACTGCCAAACTGCTGGGAATCATGGCCCAACCAAGTTGACACACAACCTTAAGGATCACAGTACTCAAGGTCATGTTTTGGTTTTCACAGACTTGTTTTAATTTTCTTTAGATTCTACTTGAACTTGCACATGGCAACTGACAGTTTGTTCCACAGTTGGCCCCTGGCCTTGTTCTGACTGATGATACTGTGTATTTGGACGAAGGCTAGAATGAAACACAAAAATGAAAACAGTTGTGACAATGTGGTCCAATTATGGGTGACATACTACCTTTCTTAAAAAAATTCTTCAGCCTTGTCATGGCGTTTTAAACTTAAAATTAAAAATTAAAATAAAGACTAACTTTTAGCCAAATGAGCATTAAGAAGAATATTTCACTATTCCTAGTGTGCTTACGAGTGGTATGGGTCATCATTTGTAGAACTAGGGGATACAAAGAGGGTCCAATATGTAGTTGTTTATAACCTGGCTTAGGTAAGAACATTATGAATATAGGGCTAAGTTTACAGATTTACGTACTTTTGTAGTTTGAAAGACTATTTAATCCAAGGCGCTCATTTTAAAGCTCAAGATTTTACAAGTTCAAGGGCTAATCCATGATCTTTCTACCTTTTACACAAAACTAGACTTTGTAAGTCAGGAGGGATGATAATATTATATTTAACATTATCATCAATTCTAGCTATCATTAAGTGTGCTGTATTAGGCGCAATACTGTGTGCTTTACGTATTTATATCACTTCATTTTCACAGTACCCCGAAAATTTAGTTATCCTTATTTTATGGATCAAGAAACGGAATCCCAGTTTAAATATCTTATCCAAGGTTAAATAACAATACTGAAAAAGACCAAACCCACTGCCGTCAAGTCACTTCTGACTGCCCTATAGGGTTTCCAAGGAGCAGCTAATAGATTCGAACTGCTGACCTTTTGGTTAGCAACTGAGCTCTTAATCACTGCGCCACCAGAGAGCCTAAGGTAACAATAATCAATGGTTATAGGCAGCTACAATGTAGTCATGGATTGAATTATGTCCCCAAAAAATGTGTGTATCAATTTGGCTGGGCCATGATTCCTGGTATTGTGTGGTTTTCCTGTATGTTGTAAAACCTGCCTCTATGATGTTAATGAGGGAGGATGGGCGGCAGTTGTGTTAGTGAGGCAGGACTCGATCTGCAAGATTAGATTGTGCCCTGAGGCAATCTCTTGAGGTATAAAAGAGAGAAGCCAGCAGAGAGATGGGTGGACCTCACAACACCAAGAAAGCAGTGCCGGGAGCAGAGCGCGTCCTTTGGACCGGGGGTCCCTGTGCGGAGAAGCTCCTAGTCCGGAGGAACACTGATGAGAAGGCCAACAGAGAGAGAAAGCCTTCCCCTGGAGCTGACACCCTACCATTTGGACTTTTAGCCTACTTTGCTGTAAGGAAATAAACTTCTCTTTGTTAAAACCATCCACTTGTGGTATTTCTGTTATAGCAGCACTAGATAACTAAGACAAATATGGTAGACAATTTCCATATATTAACTCATTCAATCCTAACAACAAGGTTATAAGGCAGTTACTATTACAATGACCCATTAAGCAGATGAGGAAGATAAGGCCCAGAAAGGTGAGGTGTCTTTTCCAAGGTTGTGGCTTAACTAGTAAGTGGCAGAGACAGGATTCAAACTCCACTTGGCTCTAGAGCCTGTGCCCTTAACCACTCCCCACAGGTCACACAATGAATGACTCGAAAATGATCCCGTTCCTAATTCAGGCCCATACTCTTTCCACTACACCATACTGCACCTCATTTTGCAAACAAGGTGGGGTGACTTGACCATGGTCACCTGACTTGTCAATGGTTGAATATTAACTTCTTGGCTTCTTATCTAATGATCTTCCTATTATTCCAGACTGCTGGGAGTGAAAAGAAAAACGCCCAGCTAAGAACAAAAGCAAATGAGGACAGAACTCAGAGAAATCAAGTCTAAGACCTTAAACAAGATGAAAACCTTCTTCGTCTCTTCCTCTGCCATTGATTTTAACATGACTCTATAAGCACTGGCCACACATGTGGCAAATGGATGTCTGTACTCCTGGCTCAGTGTTCTCCGTGGGAGAGACAGTGATGTTAAGGAGAAAGCCTTCTGAGAGAGGTGGTCATCCCAGTGCACGTCTGTACCCCAGGGAGTCGTTCCAACTCTGCACGTGTGTCTGTGTTGTGCGTGTTTACTTGGAGAAATGGCATGTCAATCACCTGGGCATTTGGAAACTGTAACCGTTTTCCTATAAAAAAAAGTTCTAAGAGAACACCTGAGCTTAGAGGACCTGCTAGAACTGAGGGGGACCATGAGTTGGCCAAGCACCCAGATCCACTTGACTGACAGGTCATGAAAAGCAGACAGAAACATAGCCTGAAAATGGGGGAAGAGAAGTTCAGTTGAAGAGCCACAGTGCTATGTGCCCCCACACAGGCAGGGACCAGAGCAAACATTCCTCTGTGCTCTTGGGTCACAGAGGCAGATGATGACAACAATCTCAGCACAGTCAGAATTCAACAGGGATATGCTCATGGTGACATGCAGGCCCAAGCACCCACGACTCCCTGTAGCAATACACTGACAGCTGGAGAAAAAAGCATGCACTCCAACAGATTTCGAGGACTGACTTAACCGAAACAGGAGCTCTGGGAGCACTGAAGGACCTCCTCCGTCAGAGCTGACGGTGA
Source organism: Dugong dugon (assembly GCA_030035585.1). Taxonomy (NCBI): domain Eukaryota; kingdom Metazoa; phylum Chordata; class Mammalia; order Sirenia; family Dugongidae; genus Dugong; species Dugong dugon. The sequence goes on from CM057472.1 coordinate 1,363,667, forward strand.
TAAGGAATCACGGGTGTCCTGTGAACACTGGCAAACAAGAGCATCTCGGACTCTTCACACTGCTCCGTGTTTTCTGACTGGGGGAGAGTTATGTTTTAAATCTGCTCTGCTTTTCATTTTAAAAATAAACGGGTCCTTTCGAGTGCCTTCCTCATCACCACCTACAACGGCTCCTTCCCCTAAATAACTGGGAGGCCAGGGGGCAAGGTGCAGGGCAATCAACTTCACCTTGGCTTCTGAAGTGGGCTCCAAGAAGCACAGGCGATTCCCAAGTCCCTCGGCTGCCAGGCAGAACTTCCTTTGCTCCTTGTGAATGTTCGCGATGCACTGGAGGACCACTTCATCTTCCTGCCAGGAGAAGAGACACACACATATGAGTGGTAAGGAGTATCTCCCCAGGTTCAACCAGGCCCTCAAACCATCTTGTTCTATCTGAATCAGGTAAGCTGGCAATCTCTAGTGAGAGGCAAATGCTTCTGAATACTATTAGAGCAGGAGAGTTTGTTTGTCTGTTTAACTTTCTAGCTATATTCACATGGCATAGCTAAGCACCTACCATAAGACCTCTTCTCAATTCTGGAGTGGAGTCAACGGGGTGAGTACGTGGAATGGACAAATTACCTACATACACAGCATGGGCCTCACTTCTGAGATGTATCCAATGCATACAATCCAGGTGAGCATAAATTTTCAACACTTGAGCAAATATAAAAAGAAATCTAAGCAATATCCCCAAATACAAAATAAAACAGTAAGATGTGACTGAGGAGAACAGAGATTACAAGAGAAACCAGAGCGGGTTAGGATAAAGGGAGGGTACGTCTGTTCATTGTCAGGCTGTGCAGGAGGCACCAGGCATGTTTTACTGGGGTGGGGGTCTCTGGTGGGTAACACATTTGCAGAACTGACGGAAGAAGGATGTGGAAGGTAGACACCCAGGAAAGGAAGAGTAAAAGAAGCACTGAAGATCCAGATGGATATGACTTGAAGGTCAAATACAAGAGCTACCATGAAATCCCATGGAGGGGACCTACTTCCTACGTATCATTCTCAGAAGAAGTCCTGCTAAAATTCCAAAGACCTTGTTTTAATGGCATTTCTCTTATTGATTGTGCTGAAAAAGAGGCAGTCCGTCATTTACACACTAATTCGCTCACCTCTTGTACAACCCTCCCTAAGGCTAAGAGAGAAAAGTATTTTCCTTACCAACCCCTTCATTTTTGCTCCTCCAATCTGTCCGTCCACGTTCCCCACCCACAGCCACTTGCCTTTGGGTTTCAAACATCAAAAAGCTTTGCAGATACCGTTATGTTAAAGGAGGAACCAAAGAGAAGACCAGTTGCAGCTTCCTGCTTAGAGACAGCCCACCTGTTCCTTCGTCTAACTCTATGGCCGCTGAACGTCAGTGTGTGTTCTGCACTGTTGGAAAGGCAGAGCAAACAGAAACGACTGTTCTTAAACCGTATCTGCAATGTGCTTAGTCAAGTGGAAAAAATACAATCCTACCACCTAGTGGGAGAGTGTGCCCACAGGTAGATGAGGGGCTCCTGGTGACTGCAAGAAGCCACACATTGCAGATGTAGGAAAAGGGGAAGGAGGAAAGAAAAAACACAACTCCACAGGTTTACTGGCTCTGAAATGTCACTGCTCCTCCTCAAATACAGTCAGCGGCCTCTCCTTATAATGAAGCTGGGACTCATGGGTCTTCATTTGAATTGAGACAGAAGAAAACCCCAGAACGTCACTGCTCTCAAAATGTAGGTTCAGTGAAATCTCTTAGGAGAATGAAGGTTTTCCCCAGGTGGGGTTTACCCCTAAACCCTGTGTCAACAGAGGCTGACATCATCCTCCTAAAGGGCAACCGTGGTAGGTGAGTACCCTTAGTTGTCAAGGTGACTGAGGGCTACTGTTAGCATTTAGGATCAGGGGCCATGGAAGTCAAACGGCTTGTAATGCAAGAAGCAGTCCCCAGAACACATAATTTTTCTGTCCAAAATGCCAAGAGAACCCCACTGAGAAATATTTAAGTAACTCCGACCTACACATACCTCACCATTAAAAATAGGCATTTAGAAACCACAGGAGTCTGATCATAGACCAGACTTTTCACAAGCTGCAATTTTGTGACAGTTATGTTTTCTTTCAATGTGCACCTTTGAGGGTCTCTTTCCATGACCTCCTTTCCTATTCCTTTTCTACCCCAAGGTGCCTACGCCATGTTGTCTTGAGCTTGCACTGGCTGCGTGGGGTCTCTTATCTTCTGAAATCTGTCTGTCTCACCATTGGCACACTTATAATCCAGCTACCAATCAACTAACTTACCCTAATTCAACAAATATTTGCTGAACAGCAGCCTGCATCAACACTTTCCTAGGTCAGCACTCCTAGGTGACACCCAGGTAGGTATGAGACTCTGGGCCAAATTTACCCTTCTCCGAACCCTGTTCACTTTTTCCCGTGTTCTGTCAGGAGCCTTCTGCTCAGTGCTGACCTGGCTGCAGACACCACCTGGAGTGGAAGTCTGTACCTGCCTTAGCTCCAGAAAGCAGCTATTATCTCCACACAACTTGCCAGACAGACACGTGGAGCCTTCGAGTGCTCGACACTGAAATCTTTGCACCAAAGTTCCATTTGAAATCATGAGATGAGTTAATGCAACCCATCTCCTTCCCTCTCTCACTCTCTCACAAAACACTGAACATAAGCCCTACAATTCCCTGCCCTCCCTAGGTTACTCACCCCTGTACTACTCTGCACTTTCCCCCTCTGACATAGTCTCTCTCCCTCCACCCCACCATTTCTTTAAATCAAACCAGAGCACTGCCCTGATTATACCACTTCCAAGAAAGCTCCTTTAATTGGAGGGTGCAAATTCTTCCACATCTTGTATCTACTCTCCCCAGAAGCTAGAATTCTCCTAGAATCCCCCAATGCCAAATTCAAACTATTACTCTTGTACCCACGTGCAAAATCTCTCCAATGTTGAGGTATGTGACAGCCAACTTCCATGTCTCCTTTGGCAATCTATCAATTTTATCTCACTCTTAGTGCAATCTGAAAATAGGATAAAAAAATTCGTGCTAATTCAACCAACATTTATTGACTACTTTCCAACAGCAAAGCATTCTGCTATGATTCTATAGGTTATAAAACTATTGTAAGTTAAGATCCCATTAATACTATAATAATGGAACTGAGGACTAAAATGCTAGCTCACAGCCTTTCTCTACTCCATTCTAACCATCATCCTGAGTAGCTTCAAGGTTTATGTGGGCACTCTATTCAAAATGAACATCTTTTTTTTTTTAAATCACTAATCTTTTTTTTAATATTTCCTCAATCTTTCTAAAATTTTTTTATTGTACTTTAGATGATGGTGTACAGAACAAACTAGTTTCTCATTAAACAATTAATACACATATTGTTTTTGTGACATTGGTTGCTAATCCCACGACATGTCAACACTCTCCCCTTCTTGACCTTGGGTTTCCCATTACCAGCTTTCCTGTCCCCTCCTGCCTACTTGCCCTTGCCCCTGGGCTGGTGTGCCCATATGAGTCTCGTTTTGTTTTACAGGCCTGTCTAATCTTTGGCTGAAGGGTGAACCTCAGGGGTGACTTCAGTACTGAGCTAAAAGTATGTCTGGGGGTCATACTCTTGGGGTTTCTCCAGTCTCTGTCAGAGCAGTAAGTCTGGTCTTTTCAAAATGAACATCTTGACCTAATTATCTCCACTCCATTTAGGTAACATGCTATGAGGAACACTCCTTGACAAAACCCAGAATGGTTCCATTTCTAAAATCCATAACAACACTATCCCACTCTACGAACCCAATCTTCTCTCTTTCTTGCTTTGTCATTCTCTTACTTCTACTATACTTGTTCTACTTCATCAAGACTTCCAGTTTCCAGAGGGCCCCTATCTCTATTATTTCCTTTACCCCAAGGAGGAGAATGGTGGTTTTTGGTTTTATAGAGAAAGTAACACAACTCTGGGATTTTGTGCCACTATAAATTTATGGTTTCCTGATAACTTACATTCAACTTGTTACAACTCTAATTTCACTGAAACAAGACCATAAAATTTTACTTTCTTTGTAGGACACACAGCAGATTCAACTCAGTAAATAACAAATAACCACACCTCCTATCTCCAAGAGGAGAGGCAAAATGAAGAGAGGAAAGCGTTAAGTTGGAGAGAATAATAATCAGTAATGGTAGAGGGAATAACAAGACCTTTCAAATCTAGCCTCTGCCCTCAAGGAGCTCAAGTGAGTGATGCAAATCTTTTAAATCCCAAGGAAATAATATCTTTAGGATCACAGAAAGTTTCCATGCTTTCTACCAAATGAAGTCAAAATGTCTCTGCCTGGAATTTAAAGTCCGGTCACAGTCGAATTCAACCCTCCAGCTCTAGCTACATCTCCCCTTCATGCCTATTGCCTTCCTGTCTCCCAATAGGCCATGCCCAGGCCTCCATGAAACGCTCCTTTCTAAAACTTTTCCGTTCCCATATTTAATCCTCTATTCTCCTAGTTCTCCTACCTCTCTGGCGGATCCTTTCCATTTTCTCTTTCTCCTGCCTCCCCTGAATACAGGGATTTTCTTAGGATTGGTCTTCGTTACTTTCCCTTGGAAATCTCACCAACTCTTCAGACCTGCAGTTTTACTTCTTAGGAATTGTTAGGCGAATATGAACCTCCAATCTGGTGGCACTCGCAAATTCCAAAACTCCACTTATTCTTAACTTTTTCCATAGATTCACCAACACTTTGAGCCAATATGTCCTCAATGCACTTGTCTTAGTCATCTAGTGCAGCTATAACAGAAATACCACAAGCGGATGGCTTTAACAAAGAGAACTTTATTCTCTCACAGTCCAGTAGGCTACAAGTCCAAATTCAGGGTGTCAGCTCCAAAGGAACTCCCTCTCCATAGGCTTTGGAGGAAGGTCAGTGTTGTCAGTCTTCCCTTGGTCTGGGAGCTTCTCTGTGCAGGAACCTCAGGTCCAAAGGACACGCTCCGCTCCCAGCACTGCTTTCTTGGTGGTATGAGGTTCCTGTGTGTCTCTACTCACTTCTCTCTTCCGTATCTCGAAACAGATTGGCTTAAGACACTAATTCTGTAGACCTCATCAGTACAACCATCGCTAATCCATTGTATTACATCATAGTGATAGAGTTTATAGCACCTAAGGAAAACACATCAGTTTACAAAATGGTACACAATCATACAATACTGGGAATCATGACCCAGCCAAATTGATACGCACATTTTTGGGGAGACATAATTCAATCCACGACGGCACTCAAAAGGCTTCCTTTTCATTCCACTCATCCTTCTGTGTTCCCTATGTTTATCAATGGCATATCCAACCTCTGGGCAACCCAGGCTCAAACTTCATTATCTCCTATCTCTGGGTTTTCCTCTCTCCCCGTACTATCATAAACAGGCCAGAGGAAGAAAAGACTGGAGGTCTACAGACCAAGACAAGGCTACTGCAATGCCCAGAACATTCTTCCTCTGGTCTATTACCAGAAGCATAGCTCTGACTTCACCATTTTCCTGCTGAGAAATCCTCAATGGCTCCTCATTGTCCACAAGACAAAGCACAGACTTCTAGAACTAGCATTCAAGAACATTCATGTTCCTGATTTGTTCTCCCAACTTCTTCCCTGGAGAGCTTCTGGGTTTTTTCTACTCCTTGCCCTTCCTCATGCTGTGCCTAATACTAAAACTGCCCTGATTTGCCCTGTTTTTCCATGTTTATATCTTATCTCTCCTCCCAAGCTTAGCTCAAATATGACATTCTTCCATGAAGTCCAAGTGACCTCTTCTCCCTCTGAACCTTCACAGAAATATCACCATATTCCTTGCATTATATTTATTTGCATGCATGTTTTATCCCCAACTATATTAGTTTTATAATAACACAAAAATGACATTTTTATATTATATTATATTATATATATTATATTCCAAAAGCACCTCATAAAACAGGCCTGGCCATCTGCCTCCAAAAGATCACAGCCTTGGAAACTCCAGGCACAGTTCCATTCTGCACACATGGGGTCGCCATAAATCAGAATCAACTCGATGGTAACAACAAATCCACACACACACATATGTATGTGTTAGCCATGTGTGTGTGCCTGTGTATTGGTGTTGCTGTTCAGCGGCTGTCCAGTCAACTCCAACTCATGGTGACCCCATATGTACAGAGTAGAACTGCTGCATAGTTTTCAAGGCTGTGACCTTTCGGAAGCAGATCATCAGGCCTGTCTTCCTAGGCACCTCTGGGTAGGTTTGAACCACCATACTTTTGGCTAGTAGTTGAGTGCTTAACCATGTGTATGTATGTGTGTATATACACATACACACACACACACAGAGCTAATACATACTGATTCCTGACTGTGCCAGGTACTATGCTTTATACACAACAACCTATTTAGGCATCAAAATAACACTATGCTGTAAGTATGGCTGTTATTTCCATGTTACAAATGAGGAAATCGCACACACAGCAGTTAAGTAACTTGCCTGAGGTCTCTCACTGGCAAGAAGTAGAGCCAGGTGTCCACTCCAGGTGGGCTGTATGCACGCTCTCTACCACTACCCTCGGCTGGCTCTGTGCCCCTGAAAGGCAGGATTCACACTTAGTCATGTGTGTACCTACTGTGACATTGACTAGCATAGGCCAGCTGACTCTGTGCTCCTGAGAGGCAGGATTCACACTGAGTCATGTGTGTACCTACCGTGACATTCCCTAGCATGTGGCAGCTGACTCTGTGCCCCTGAGAGGCAGGATTCACACTGAGTCATGTGTGTACCTACCGTGACATTCCCTAGCATGTGTCGCACGCATTTTATGCACTCCATTGTGATTTCCGGAATGGGTTAGTTTTTACCTTGTAACCCCACTTAATTATAAACTTCTGGGCAGTAAACTTCCGCTTCCCCAGTCAAGATAGGGAACAGAATGTGTTTAATAAGAACTTGCTAATTGAGGCATGGAATCAAGTTAAAAGAAGAGAGTTCCCTTCTCTGTCCATGCAACAGCGGTTACTGCAGGAAAGGTCACAGCTTTAACGAGATGAAATGAATAATCTAATGAACAGAGCACAGATGTTAACAGAAAAAAACGGGACATAAACAATAATGATGATTTGGAGCCCATTTGAAAAGTTTCGAGTTTCTGTTTGTTAATTATTATTATTGATAAGAATATCAACAACTTAGCCACTTTGAGAGAGAGACAACCAAAACCCAGAGAAAACCAAACCCACTGCCATCAAGTCGACTCTGACGCATAGTGACCCCAGACAACAGAATAGAATTGCCCCATAGGGTTTCCAGAGAGCCGCTGGTGGATTTGAACTACCGAACTACATTTGAACTACAGCCAAGCTCTTAACCACTTTGCCACCAGGGCCCCAGAAAAGCTAGGTAATTTTACTAACAGTGACTTCTTACACCCATCCTATAAGGTAGGTGCTAATATTATCTCTGGAGTCCCTGGGTGGTACAAACGGTTAAGTGCTTGGCTGCTAACCAAAGGTTGGAAGCTTGAGTCCACCCAGAGGTGTCTCAGAAGAAAGGACTGGAGATCTACTTCCAAAAAATCAGCCATTGAAAAACCCACGGAGCACAGTGCTACTCTGACACAAATAGGGTCACAGTGAGTAAGAATCGACTTGACAGCAAGTGGTTTTATTTATTTTTTAATACTATCTCTATTTTACAGACGAAGAGGCTGAGATACAGAGAGGTTAAGTAACTTGCTTAATGCCACCCAGTTTGTAAGTAACAGACCCAGACCTTGAAGGTAGGACTGCCTGAGCCAGGAGCCTGTCCTCTTTACCACGGTACCAAACTGGCTCTTTTCCCCAAGAGACTGACCTTACCAACAGGTTTGGATTCACGTCCACCTGATGCTAAGGCTCACCGTGATAGTGTCAATAAAAATAGATTGCTCCAGCCTTCCCACAGAGTCCAACAACACTGAAAATAACCCTATCACAGAGCACATTGCCCCAGAGAACAGCCAGAGAGTCAACAAACCAATACACCAAAATGTCTCTATGCCCAATGTCTACAACATTAGAAGGCATGAACATCGGCCCCAAACTGGCAGCCGAGGGGGAAAAAAGTTTCAAATCCAAGGTATCTCATATGTCAGCATCCCTCCGAGCTTTGAGGGTCACACTGGCCAGTTGGTCCTGACACGGATTCAGCTGCGGTGGTGTTGAGTGATTGTCCCTGAACAAGGATATACAGCCTTTGGCTTGCTTTGCTGTGATTCCACATTATCACAGGTCTTCACGGACAAAGTAAAGTTACCCCTACACTCTGGTGAGAGAACTCGGAATGTGAAAATGAATGGAGCTTGCCTGTTCTATCCCTATTCTTCTTTCTTACACCCTGGCTCACGGCCCAAGGGCTGCTGACGATAAAGCGCCAAGTTTGCCACTCTGAGTTGATGGCTGGGGGCACCTTGGCTCTCCCTTGCTCTCTGGGTCACTTGCAAAGAACTCCTTGGGACAAAACAAAATGGCTGACAGCCCTATTTAGGGTAGACCAGTAGGCAGCTGATGACAGCCCTATAGTTAGATCTGCACGTCGCCAGATCCAAGAAGCTTGCGAGCAGGGAGCACACAGGACAGAGTGCAGGTCAGCAGATTTCATGGTCCACATCTGAGTGCAGATTTTATTGCAGAGGAAAATCCATAACTATTATTGCTTTAAAAAGGAAGATGTGTCCTATCCACTCAGCTTGAACATCAGACACTATTTTAGGCAACTGATAAAGTTAAAGCTCCCTGCAAAATATACGCAAACATGGATGAGAGCTGATTCTAAGGCTTTACTCAAAAGCATATCTTTAAATGAAAAGTAAATCACCAGGAGCAGACAGGAGGGAGGAGAAAACGGGCACTCACTGCTTAGGGGACACAGAGCTTCTGTTAAGGGTGATGGGGAAATTTGGAAATGGATATAATGGGGGTGGTTGAACGACATGATAAACATCATTGTCACTGAATTATACACGTGAAGAAGGCTGAAATGGCAAGTGACTTGTTACGTCTACATTTACCGCAATAAAAACAGGGGACTTCTGGGACAGTGAGACAATCCGCTGATTATTTTACAAGGGTTAGTATCACTGCTCATCTACCTGTGTGGTATAAATGTCATTTTGATTAATTTGCGGCGTAAATGCTAAAGTTCCTTAAATGTAGAAGCCTCTCTTCTGTCTGTGAATCCCCAAGTGCCTGGCACTGGGCCGAAAAAGAACAAATATTCGTGAATTTAATGAAGGAATCATATATTCCGAAAACCGTGACATTAACCAAAAAAGCCCATGCGTGTAATAACAATCCTCTCGCATTTTCTTAATCTTAATCTGTCATTACTGTGTGCTGTCCAGTCGATTCTGACTCATAGCGACCCTACAGGACAGAGTAGAACTACCCCATAGGGTTTCCTAATTTTTACAGGAGCAGATCTTTTCTCCCATGGAGCTGCTGGTGGGTCTGAACCACTGACCTTTTGGTTAGCAGCCAAGCACTTCACCATTGTGCCACCAAGGCTCCTTTTTCTCACTCTTGTTGTTGATAGGTGCCATGGAGTCAGTTCTGATTCATAGCGACCCTGTGTACAACAGAACAGAACACTGCCAGGCCCTGCACCGTCCTCACAGTCATTGTTATGCTTGAGCCCCTTGTTGCAAACACTGTGTCAATCCACCTCATCGAGTCTTCCTCTTTTTCATGACACTCTACTTTTATCAAGCATGATGCCCTTCTCCAGGTACTCATCCCTCCTGATAACATGTCCAAAGTATGCGAGACACAGGCTTGCCATCCGTGCTTCTAAGGAGCATTCTGGCTGTACTTCTTCCAAGACAGATTTGTTCATCCTTTTGGCAGTCCATGGTATATTCAATACTCTTTGCCAACAGCATAATTCAAATGCATCAATTCTTTGGTCTTCTTTATTCATTATCCAACTTTCCTATGCATATGAGGTGACTGAAAACACCCCTGGCTTGGGTCAGGCACATGTTAGTTTTCAAGGTGATATGTTTGCTTTTTAACACATTAAAGAGGTCTTTTGCAGCAGATTTCCCCAGTGCAATGTGTCATCTGATTTCCTGACTGCTCCTTCCATGGGTGTTGATTGTGGATCCAAGTAAAATGAGATCCTTGACAACTTCAATCTTTTCTCCATTTATTGTGATGTTGCCTACTGGTCCAGTTGTGAGGGGTTTTGTTTTCTTTATGTTGAGGTGTAATCCATACTGAAGGCTGTGGTCTTTGAACTTCATCGGTAAGTGCTTCAAGTCCTCTTCACTTTTAGCAAGCAAGGTTGTGTCATCTGTATATAGCAGATTGTTAACGAGTCTTCCTCCAATCCTGATGCCCCATTCTTCTTTATATAGTCTAGCTTCTCAGATTATTTGCTCAGCATACAGACTGAATAGGTATGGTGAAAGATAACAACCCTGATGCACACCCTTCCTGCCTTTAAACAAAGCAGCATCCCCTTGTTCTGTTCGAACAACTGCCTCTTGATCTACGTACAGGCACCTCATGAGCACAATTAAGTGTTCCAGAATTCCCATTCTTCACAATGTTATCCATAATTTGTTAAAATGATCCACACAGTCGAATGCATTTGCATACTCAGTAAAACACAGGTAAACATCTTTCTGGTATTCTCTGCTTTGAGCCAGGATCCATCTGACATCAGCAATGACATCCCTGCTACCATGTCCTCTTCTGAACCTGGCTTGATTTTCTGTCAGTTCCGTGTTCATATACTGCTGCAGCCACTTTTGAATGATCTTCAGCAAAATTTTACCTGTGCGTGATATTAATGATATTGTTCAATAATTTCTGCATTTGGTTGGATCACCTTTCTTGGGAATAGGCATAAATACGGATCTCTTCCAGTTGGTTGGCCAGGTAGCTGTCTTCCAAAGTTCTTGGCATAGACGAGTTAGCACTTCCAGCACCGCATCCATTTCTTGAAACATCGCAACTGATAGTCCGTCAATTCCTGGAGCCTTGTTTTTCACCGATGCCTTCAGTGCGGCTTGGACTTCTTCCTTCAGCACCATCGGTTTCTGATCGTATGCTGCCTCCTGAATTGGTTGAATGTCAACCGATTCTTTTTGGTGTAGTGACTCTGTGTATTCCTTTCACCTTCTTTTGATACTTCCTGCATCGTTTAATATTATCCCTGTAGAATCCTTCAATATTGCAACTTGAGGCTTGAACTTTTTCTTCAGGTCTTTCAGCTTGAGAAATGCTGAGTGTGTTCTTCCCTTTTGGTTTTCTATCTCCAGGTCTTTGCACATGTCATCATAATACTTTACTTTGTCTTCTTGAGCCGCCCTTTGAAATCTTCTGTTTAGCTGTTTTACTTCATCATTTCTTCCATTTGCTTTAGCTACTCTACATTTAAGAGCAAGTTTCAGAGTCTCTTCTGACATCCATTTCAGTCTTTTCTTTTTCTCCTGTCTTTTTAATGACCTTTTGCTTTCTTCACGTATGATGTCCTTGATGTCATTCCACAACTCATCGGGTCTTTGATCATTAGTGTTCAACATGTCAAATCTATTCTTGAGATGGTCTCTAAATTCAGGTGGGATATACTCAAGGTCATACTTTGGCTCTCGTTGACATGTTCTAATTTTCTTCATCTTCAGCTTGAACTTGCATATGAGCAACTGATGGTCTGTTCTGCAGTCGGCCCCTGGCCTGGTTCCAACTAATGATATTGAGATTTTCCATTGTCTCTTTCCACAGATGTAGTTGATGTGATTCCTGTCTATTCCATCCAGCGAGGTCCACATGTATAGTTGCCATTTATGTTGCTGAAAAAAGGTACTTGCAATGAAGACATCGTTGGTCTTGCAGAATTCTATTACACGATCTCTGGCATTGTTTTTATCACCAAAGCCATATTTTCCGGCTACCAATCATTCTTTGTTTCCAACTTTCACATTCCAATGACTAGTAATTATCAATGCATCCTGACTGCAGGTTTGATCAATTTCAGATGGCAGAAGTTGGTAAAAATCTTCAATTTCTTCATCTTTGGCCTTAGCGGTTGGTAGGTAGATTTTAATAGTAGTCATATTAATTAGATTTTCTTGTAGCCATGTGGATATTATCCTATCACTGACAGCACTGTACTTTAGAATAGATCTTGAAATGTTCTTTTTGATGATGAATGCAACACCTTTCCTCTTCAAGTTGTCATTGGTGGTATAGTAGACCATATAATTGTCTGATTCAAAATGGCCAACAGCAGTCCATTTCAGCTCACTAATGCCTAGAACAAATTATGCATAACACTGCAAAGAATGGTGATTCCAGAACACGTAATTGTGCTCATGAGGAACCTCTACATAGACCAAGAAGCAGTTGTTCAAACAGAACAAAGGGATACTGCATGGTTTAAAGTCAGGAAAGGTGTGGGTCAGGGTTGTATACTTTCACCATATCTATTCAATCTGTATGCTGAGCAAATAATCAGAGAAACCGGACTATATAAAGAAGAACAGGGCATCAAGATTGGAGGAAGACTCGTTAACAACCTGCGTTATGCAGATGACACAAGCTTGCTTGCTGAAAGTGAAGAGGACTTAAAGCACTTACTGATGAAGATCAAAGACCACAGTCATCAGTATGGATTACATCTCAAACTAAAGAAAACAAAAATCCTCATAACTGGATTAATAAGCAACATCATGAGAAATGGAGAAAAGACGGAAGTTGTCAAGGGTTTCATTTTACCTGGATCCACAATCAATACCCATGGAAGCAGCAGTCAAGAAATTAAAAGACACATTGCACTGGGGAAATCCGCTGCAAAAGACCTCTTTAAAGCGTTGAAAAGCAAAGATGTCACCTTGAAGACCAAGGTGCGCCTGACTCAAGCCATGGTACTTTCAATTGCATCATACACATGTGAAAGCTGGACAATGAATAAGGAAGACCAAAGAAGAACTGATGCCTTTGAATGGTGATGCTGGCAAAGAATGTTCAATATACCATGGACTGCCAAAAGAACGAACAAATGTGTCTTGGAAGAAGTACAACCAGAATGCTCCTTAGAAGCAAGGATGGTGAGACTATGTCTTACATACTTTGGACATGCTGTCAGGAGGGACCAGTCCCTGGAGAAGGACATCATGCTTGGTAAAGTACAGGGCCAGAGAAAAAGAGGAAGACCCTCAACAAGATGGACTGACACAGTGGCTGCAACAATGGCCTCAGTATAACAATGATTTTGAGCATGGTGCAGGACTGGGCACATATGGTCGCTATGAGTCGAAAGAGACCCAACAGCACCTATCAACAATAATGCCTAGAACATTAATGTCTATGCATTCCATTTCATTTTGACAATTTCCAATTTTCCTAGGTTTACACTTGTTACATTCCACGTTCTGATTATTAATGGCTGTTTGAAGTTGTTTCATTTTGAGTCGTGCCACATCAGCCAAATGAAGGTCCCGAAAGCTTGACTCCATCCACGTCATTCAGGTCAATTCTGCTTTGTGGAGGCAGCTTGTCTTAGTCATCTAGTGCTGCTATAACAGAAATACCACAAGCGATGGTTTTAATGAAGAGAAGTTTATTTCGTCACAGTTAAAGCAGGCTATAAGTTCAAATTCAGGGCATCAACTCCAGGGGAAGCCTTTTTCTCTCTGTCGGCCTTCTTCTCTTTGGTGTTCCCCCAGACTAGGAGCTCCTCTGCACAGGGACCCCGGTCCAAAGGATGCGCTCTGCTCCCGGCACTGCTTTCTTTGTGGTATGAGGTCCCCAGCTCTCTGCTTGCTTCCCTCTCCTTTTATCTCTTGGGAGAGAAAAGGTGGTGCAGGCCTCACCCCAGGGAAACTCCCTCTACATTGGATCAGGGATGTGACCTGGGTAAGGGTGGTGTTACAATCCGCCCCCCCCGAAATCCTCTTTAACATAAAATTACAATCACCAAATGGAGGCCAACCACACAATTCTGGGAATCATGGCCCAGCCAAATTGATACACACATTTTTTGGGGGACATAATTCAAACCATGACACAGCTCTTCCCCAGTTTTTTTTTTTTTTTTTTTTTTTTTTGAGTGCCTTCCAACCTGAGGGGCTCATCTTCCGGCACTACATCAGACAATGTTCTGCCGCTATTCATAAGGTTTTCACTGGCTAATTCTTTTCAGAAGTAGACCACCAGTCCTTCTTCCTAGTCTGTCTTAGTCTGGAAGCTCAGCTGAGACCTGTTCACCATGGGTGACCCTGTTGGTATCTGAGTATCAGTGGCATAGCTTCTACCATCACAGCAACATGCAAGCCCTCACAGTACAACAAACTGACAGACATGTGGATCTTACTCTAGGATCTTGGAATGTTAACGCAGAAATAGTTGGGATTATATAAAGTGAATAAGGAACCCTGGTTGCACAGTGGTTAAAGCAATTGACTGCTAACTGAAAGGTTGGTTTGAAACCACCAGTGGCTCCATGGGAGAAAGATGTGGCAGTCTGCTTCTGTAGAGATTTACAGCCTTCGAAACCCTATGGTGTCTCTATGAGTCGGAATTGACTTGACAGCAGTGGGTTTGGTTTTTTGGTTATATAAAAGGGATCTATGATACCCTGTTTTCTTCCACTGTGGTCTTATGAGATAGACAAATATTCCTAATTCCATTTTCTAAGTTATGAAACAAACCATAGACTGAGGTAGGATAACTGACCCAATGCCCAGTTCTCAGAGGCTGAGATTATACTGAATCTCGAGGGATAACCTTTCTAGGTCTTCGTTGATGCTGAAGCTGTCCGTTTGATTTGGTTTTAGTTTGATTACTCCTTTAGTGCTTCTTTGTTTTAGAATCTGCCCAACATTAGGGATGCCTCTGGTTCTTTACTACTCACTGTGGGAACTGCAAAAAAATTCAGGATACCCCATGTCTTGGTTACCTAGTGCTGCTCTAACAGAAATATCACAACTTGGTGGCTTTAACAAACTTATTTTCTCATAGTTTGGGAGGCTGGAAGCTGAATTCAGGGTGTCAGCTCTAAGGGAAGGCTTTCTCTCTCTGTCGGCTCTGGAGGAAGGCCCTTGTCTCTTTTGAGCTTCTGTTCCTCTGCAGTCTTCATGTGGCTTGGCATTTCTCTTCCCCCATCTCTGCTTTCTTTTATTTCCTTGCTTAGTCTGCTGTTTTTGTACCTCAAAAGA
Organism: Dugong dugon; assembly: GCA_030035585.1. Classification (NCBI taxonomy): domain Eukaryota; kingdom Metazoa; phylum Chordata; class Mammalia; order Sirenia; family Dugongidae; genus Dugong; species Dugong dugon. The sequence continues at coordinate 1,378,916 of CM057472.1, forward strand.
GATTGATTCAAGACACACCCTACACTAATACTGTCTCATCAACATAACAAAGAAAACCCATTCCCAAACGGGATTATAACCACAGGTATAGGGGGTTAGGATTTACAACGCATATTTTTTGGGGGACACAGTTCAATCCATAATACTAAGAGACAAACTTGATACAGTATATCACTCCTACCTTCTTTAAACACACTTCTCATTTGGTTTGTATGATACTTTCTTTTGCTTTTTCCTCCTACCTTGCTAGCAGCTCCTTTGTCTCCTTGGCTGGACTCTCCTCATCTCTCAATCTTTAATGCTGGAGTAGTGCTCCAGGACTATTCCTCAGAGTTCTGCTGTTTACCTCCACTCCCTCTGTGGTGAGTTATTTGGTCTTGTGGCTTTAAAAACCATAGGTATTAATGACTCCAAAATTTGCACCTCCAGCTTGAACCTCTCCAGACTTGTATATCCAACAATTGGACATCTTTACTTGGAGATGTTCCATCAGGCATCTCAAGTTTAATCTGTCCAAAATCCAGCTCTTGGTCACCTTCCCCAAGAATGCTGCCCCATAGTCTTCTTCATCTCAAGACATGGAAATGCCATTCTTCAGGCTGCTCAGGCAAAAAAATAACATAAGGTAAAATAAAATCTTCAAAATGCATCCAACGGAATGACCTTGCGTCCTCTTGTCTGCCATAGTCTGGCTCAAACCATCATCTCCTGTCATGACAACTGCATTCACCTCCTAACTTGTTTCTCACTCATGGCCTCTTCCCTGCCCAGGAGCCAGAGAAAGCCTTTAAGAAACCGAGATTCTGTCATACCAAGACTCAAAACTCTCCAAGGGCTTTCCGTGTTGGTCAGGAAAAAGCCAGAGTCTTCACGGTGGCCCACATAGTCCTACGTCCACCTCCCTACAATCTCTCTCCTATCACTCGTTTGCTTGCTTAGTTCCAGTTCTACGGGCCTCCTTCTTGGAGCTCAAATTTTTTTTTTTTAATTGTACTTCAGGTGAAGGTTTATAGAACAAATGGTTTCTCATTAAACAGTAGCACACATAGTTTTATGACATTGGTTAACAACCCCATGACATGTCAACCCTCTCCCTTCTTGACTTTTTTTTTTTTTTTGGGTGGAAATACACATAGCCAAAGATACTCCATTTCAAAAATTTCTACATGCACAGTTCAGTGACATTGACTATGCTCTTCCAATTGTGCTGCTATTCTCACTTTAGATGAAGGTTTATAGAACAAAATAGTTTCTCATCAAATAGTTAGTACACATGTTGCCCTATGACAATGGTTAACAAACTCACAACACATCAACACTATCCTTACTCAACCCTGGGTTCCCTATCACCAGCTTTCCTGTCCCCTTCTGCCTTCTAGTCCTTGTCCCTGGACTGCTGTGCCTCATTAGTCCCATTTGGTTTTATGGGGCTGTCCACTCCCGGGCTGAACGGTGAACCTCAGAAATGACTTCACCACTGAGCTAAAAGGGTGTCTGAGGGCCATACTCTCGGAGCTTCTCCAGTCTCCTTTAGGCCAGTAAATCTGGTCTTTTTTTTGTGAGTTAGAATTTTGTTCTACATCCTTCTCCAGCTCTGTCCAGAACCCTCTGTTACGATCCTGGTCAGAGCAGTCAGCGGTGGTAGCCGGGCACCATCTAGCTGTACTGGACTCAGTCTGGTCGAGGCCTTGGTAGCTGTGGACAATTAGTCCTTCAGACTAATCTTTTCCTTGTATCCTGTTCTCTTCATTCTCCCTTGCTCCCTAAGGGATGAGACCAGTGGAGTATCTTAGATGGCTGCTCACAGGCTTTTAAGACCACAGACGCTACTCACCAAGGTAGAATATAAACTGTGTTATGCCAACTGAGCTAGATGTTCTCTGAGACCATGGTCCCCACAGCCCCCCACCCAGCAATTCAGTCCCTCAGGGAGTTTAGATGTGTCTATGGAGCTTCCATGACCTTTCCTTGTACAAGTTGTGCTGGTTTCCCCAGGATTGTGTACTGTCTCACCCTTCACCCAAGACATCACTTATCTATTGCCTATTTAGTATTCCCCCCCCACCCCTCCCATCCCTGGTAACCAACAAAGATGGTTACATTTTGTGTGTGAACTTTTTCATGGGTTTTTACAATAGAGGTCTCATACAATATTTGTCCTTTTGTGATTGACTTATTTCACTCAGCATAATGTCCTCCAGTTTCATCCATGTTATGAGATGCTTCACAGATTCATTGTTGTTCTTTCTTGTTGCATAGTACTCCATTGTGTGTATGTACCATAGTTTGTTTATCCATTCATCTGTTGATGGGCATCTAGGTTGTTTCCATCGTTTTGCTATTGTAAACAATGCTGCCATGAACATAGGTGTGCATATGTCTATTCGAGTGACGACTCTTATTTCTCTAGGATATATTCCTAGGAGTGGGATTGCTGGATCATATGAAATGTCTATTTCTAGCTTTCTAAGGAAGCGCCATATCATTTTCCAAAACGGTTGTATCATTGGAGCTCAAATTTTGAAAGCATGATCCTGCCTCCAATCCTTTGCACCTGCTGTTCCTTCTGCCCAGAATGATCCTTTCCCAGATACCCACATGGCTCCCTCCTTCACTCCCTTCAGGTTTCTGCTCAAATGTCACCTTATCAGAGAAGCCCTCTCTGGTTACCAGATATAAAACAACAACTCACTCCCACTCTGCAACTCCCATCTTGCTTAATCTTCTTTCTTTTCCAATTAGCATCTACCACCTAAAAATATCAATTATTATATATATATATATATATGCATGTGTGTGTATGTGTTTCTTATCTGTCTCCCCCATTAGAATGCAACCTTCATGATACTGTCTTGCTCACTGCATCTTCAATGCCTAGAATAGTGCCTGACACATGATAGGCGTTCAAGTAGTCACTGAATGAAAGACTAGTCTTACTTCCTATTAAATACAGCTCCCATGAAAAAACCTCGGGTGATCATTACACTCTTGTTCTTCCACTGGAAGTGTCCCAGCAGTGCTTGGTCTCAGCTAGAATTGTTGGCTTATGTTGGCGACTGATAAACGAAAGAGCTACCCATAGCCTACTGGGCTCTTTCTTCTCCAGCAACTGGAGAGAGTGCTGTCCCTCTTTATAATGGGTCCGTGAGCTGAGAAGGCAGAGTTTGGAGCTTGATTATAAAATCCACTCAGCCTCCCTCATGGCTGGATCGCTCGCTCTGGAATGTGCAGGGGTGCGGGCCAAGAAGGGAGCCTTTTCCTGAACTGATTACGGAAATGCACAGGCAGGAGGGTTTACATATGCAGTTAAGTTCTCCCTCAGACAGAACACGTTGCCATAGGACGCGAAACGAGGGCATTGGGCGACCTCTGACATGTTTTCTAGAAATAATGGTCATCCGTTTATTAAAATTTTCCCTTCTCAAAGGATGTAAAAATAATGAGCTAGTTGGTTCCGAGAACATTTCAGGCCCCCATGGTAGGTTTTTCTATAATATTCTTCACAGCACTGATATTTTGAATGGTTCTCTACATGCCCCCACCCCCAACAGAGCACACCTGGCTGACTGACCACACACAGGTTGTCTTAGTCATCTAGTGCTGCTCTAACAGAAATACCACAACTGAATGGCTTTAACAAAGAGAAGTTTATTCTCTCACAATCCAGTAGGCTACAAGTCCAAATGCAGGGCATCAGCTCCAGGGGAAGGCTTTCTCTCTCTCTGTTGGCTCTGGAAGAAGGTCCTTGTGATGCATCAGTCTTCCTGTGGTCTGGGAGCATCTCAGTGCAGGCACCTCAGGTCCAAAGGACGCACTCTGCTCCTGGCACTGCTTTCTTGGTGTTATAAGGTTCACGTGTCTCTGCTTGCTTCTCTCTTTTATATCTCAAAAGAGATTGGACTAAGACACTATCTAATCCTGTAAACCTCATCAGTATAACCACATCACAGTGACAGAATTTACAACACATAAGGAGATCACATATAACCTCATCATAGTGATAGAGATTACAACACGTAAGGAAATCACATCAGATTACACAATCATACAACACTGGGAATCATGACCCAGCCAAGTTGACATATATTTTTGGGGGACACAATTCAATCCATGACACAGGTGCAGCCACCTACTCTTCAGTTTCTTTCTTCTTTAAACAGGTTAGCCAGGGAGAGGAATGGAGGGGACACACACAGATTACTAAAGCAAATCAGGGGGCTCCCTGTCTCACATCGGAAGGAGCAAGGGGTCGACTATAAATTCACGGCAGGAAAACTCAGATCTCCAGATCTTACATCACTCCGAGTCTCAGTTAAAAAGGAGGCATTTGATCAGGACCCTTCAACTTTGATGTTCATATCACAGATGTGATTGAGTTTGCGGCTGAGTCTCTGGCTTGATGCGCTGTAAGCAATACGACCCCAGAGAGACAGAGAGTCCCATTTGGATTCTACCACCACACTACCGAGAAACCTAAGTAACTGTGCAATGATACCTGTGTTTGTGCATTGTTAGAGCTAGAGCTATTCTTTGTTTACGAATCCATTTCCCTTGTTGCTATCATTGGTTTTGCGATCTCGGCTGCCACACTGAGACATAATGCTTTCCCTGAGCTGTTACAATTCCCCCGTGACAGCCTACCCACTCTCAGCCAGATCTGTTACATCTAACAATACCTGTGCTCAGCTGTGTGGGCCACAGTACCATCCACTTCGGTCTCTGGGGAATAAACTAAGTTACTGAGATTCTTCCTACTTGCATAAGGCATTGTCTCAGAGAGGGTACTTTCTGGAATTTTTCCCTTTAAGATCTATAGAAAAAGTAAACAAAACTAACATACCCAATACGTAGGATACACTCTTAATATTCTGTCTGTGCATAATCACTCCAATTTGTTGACAAATGTTGCAAAATCTGAAAGCAGGAACAAAGCATTCAGCAATTTCCATACAAAATCTAATAGCTACGGAACACTGTGCCATTTCAAAAGAGATGCTTGATGAAGTTAGTGGATTGTAATGAAATTTATGGACTGACATTTGGATGGGTAAGTCTTTGAAAACAGGTCACTAAAGACAAAATAAATGTTTTCATGATTTAATAGTCCATAAAAGTCCTATGAACTATGCTGTCCAAGACTAGTTTCTTTTTAAAAAAATCACCCACTTCTTCCAGCTCCGTACAGTACTGAGTCATACATCCATTCAAGAAATATTCGTTTGCCTACTTATGTGCCAGATCCTGTCTTATGGCCTGGGATGCAGTGGTGAACAGGACTGGCAACACACCTGCCTTCCTGGAGCTCAGATTCTAAGTGGATGCACATCTTGTTGGATACACAGATGGTGGGTAATAGTCGTTTGCAGAGATGATGTTGACACTACTGGATTCCTTCTCTGCCTCCCTTTCCACAGGAAGGTTTCTTCTCAGAAAGCAAGGATTACACCGTATTCTCTCCGTCTTGTTCATCTCGTATCCCTCACACCGACCATATAACAAACAAGTCACAAGTGTTAGCTGGATGAACATAATGACAGTTAGGAGAAGTGGAGAGAGGATCAGAAAGGTGGATGACATCTGAGTAAAAAGCTGTAGACATTCAGTAGGACTCAGGAATCCAGATCAGGCAAGTTGGGGACCTTGCGAAGAGACACAGAACTCAGGAAACCAAAGCAAAGCCTGCTTCTGTTAACAGGAATTCTCCTCCATTCATGCTACTGAGACAGGACACAGTGGTTAGTCACCAGAGTCTAGTCTGGGGTCGACGTTGAAGTCCCTGAGAGGTGCAAACGGTTAACACACTCATTGCTAAACAAAAGGCTAGACATTTGAGTCTACCCAGAGGTGCCTCAGAAGAAAGGCCTGGCAATCTGTTTTTAAAAAAAAATCAGCCATTGAGAACCCTATAGAACACAGTTCTATTCTGACACACAGGGGTCATCATGAGTCAGAATTGACTTGGCAGCAACCGGTTAGTCTGGGGTTAAGAGCTGGCCGCTGTGTGCAAAATTAACGAACGGGAAAAAATAAACTGCCGGCTGTGCTGAACATTTCAATATGGCCGAGTCTCTGCTTATCATAAATCCACGAACGAATAGCACTGAGGGAAGGAGTGGACCAGCAGGAAGCCAGAAGTCAATGAGACAGCAAGTTAAGCACTTTAGATTCCAAAAAGTTCTCAGAACTCTCTTCAGTTTAGTTATTTTTATACCATTCTATGGGTAACCACGTGAGTGCGCACTCAGAGTCAGATGGCTCTTTCTGTGCTCATTCATTATTCAGGAATTCATTAAGTACCTGTCGAGTGCCTATTACACACCGCACACTGCTAGTTCCTAAGAATACAAAAATGAGCCAAGGCTAGTAAGTGGTGACTTCAATCCAGCTCTCCAAGAGGCTTTGGGATCTAAAAGCCTCAGCTTCATCCTTAAGGTAAAAGGAAGCCCCAGATCTCTAGGACATAACAGCTTGCTTGTCCTAATAAGAAAGCAAAGGAAGAAATAACTTCTTTTTGTTCTATAATTTTTTCATTTTGATGATTCCAAGCTCTCCCTACTCTACCCGGCTTCCCTTGGGAAGAAAGCATGCCAGTAGCCTGCATAACAGACATTCACCACTTGGACTTAGCAACACTGTCTGTTCAATTCCTCACCTGAGGGAGGGTGGTGGGCAGCTGGGGGGCTTTAGCTGAAGGGGCATCTTCCCCTTTCTTGAATAAAATAAGAACAACAAATTGTTTCTCAATACTGTGTCAAGTGACAACACTCTCAAGCCTTACATCCAACCTCCATGGACAACCACACTGCGGCCCCTGAGCCTGGCCATAAAACTTCTAGAGCAGCCATTACCTTCCTATCCACAGGCTCAGAAAATTCAGGTGTCCCCTGCAGCAAAAGTCCTGGGAAGTTCAAGTCCAAACCAAAATTCTAATAAAAAGCCAATAAAATTAAAAGCATATGAGATAGGGTTACTCAATTTATTTAAGCCTAACTGGTTGATTCCTTTTGTAACCGAGACTAGGATTCTGCATCATACTCCTTGGATGAAAGAAACATCACATTTGCTTTTTTTTTTTTTCCTTCTTCTAAATATACTAAAATCTGGTTCCGAATTCCTACCTGCAATTACTTCCCGAAATTTCAGTCATGTTTGGGGAAGTTTTCCCCTCCAAGGGCTGCAGAATGATCTCAGGAGACTCGTGCAGTCCTTGAATTTGAAGCAAGGTAGCTGGTCTTCAGCCCATCGTGACTGCGGCAGAGATGCCCATGGTCCAGTGCCTGTGTGGCCATATGATGGCAGGTGTCCACCCATTCTTTACCCACCTCAGCCACAGAGACCGCGGCACCAAAAGTCTTCGTGCTTCAGGCTCAGCACCCAGGTGTCCACGCATCTTGCCCCCACAGGCTCCACCATCCTCCCCGGTAGAGTGTGTGCACAAGCTTCAGGTCTCCGGTGCCTAGGACGCCCTCCACAGTGCCCTTCCCTCTGGTGTCTGTGAGGCAAGGCTCTCCCATGCTTATCCACTTAGCCTCACACTGTTCAAGCCTCAGGGCCCTGCCCCTACAAGGACCCCTTAAATTTTTATCACCAAGAGGCTTTGGGATCCAAAAGCCTCAGCTTCCCCCTCAAGGAAAAAGGAAGCCCCAGATCTCTAGGACATAACAGCGTGTTTGTCCTAATAAGAAAGGAAAGGAAGAAATAACTTCTTTTTGTTCTATAATTTTTTCCTGAGGTTTTTTTCATTTTGATGATTCTAGAGAGGAGGAAAAACAACCACCATCACCACCCTCTGGCTCTTCTGTAAAGCAGTGGGTCTTGTTCCCACTGAACAAGAGAACCATCTGAAATACTCGTGTGTGTTATGAAACTTTAAACAGTAAATTAGGTTCACATTTAGCAATTTCTATATATATCATCCAGTGACATTTGTTCAATTTTTCACAATATTATCAGCATTCTCATTATTTTCATTCTGGTTACTCTGTTTCTCTTAATCTAGCTTTCCTATCCCCCCTAATCTTCTCATGTTTGGACTAGGGAAAATGTTTACCATTTGATATCATTCAGATGATTATTTAGAGGAGTACAGTACTCATCAGTGACATTATTTACTTCATGGGCTGGTCTGTCACCTGGCTGAAAGGTGACCTCAGGGAATGGTTTAAATTCCAAGTTTAAAGGGTATCTCAGGGCAATAATCTCAGGGGTTCATCCAGCCTCTACCAGTCCAGTGAGTCTGGCTTCTTTTTTTTTTGGCATTTGAATTTTGTTCTACATTTTTCTCCCATTCTGTTCAGGACCATTTATTGAGTTTCTGGTTGGAACAATCGGTTATGATAGCTAAGCACCAACTAGTTCTTCTGGTATCAAGGTAGGTGAAGCCACTGATGTGTAGACTGTTAGTTCTGCAGGCTAATTTCTTTGAGTCTTTGGATTTCCCTCTTTCTCTTTTGTTCCACGTGAGTAGAGACCAATACTTGTATCCTAGATGGCCGCTTGTAAGCTTTTAAGACTGCAGATATAAAGTACTTTTAAAAATATACTGATGTTGGAGGTGAGGCCAAGATAGCGGAGTAGTCACATGCTTCCAGTGGACCCTCTTACAACAAAGACCGGAAAAAACAAGTAATTCGATTATATATGGCAATCTGGGAGTTGTGAACATCTAAGGCAGAGTTGAGGAACCAGACTGAGTGGCAGGGGGAGGGAGAGATGGTTCAGAAGCAGCAAGGAGTTGCCAGACCTGACCTGGTGAAAGCCTGAGCCCTTCAGGCCTGAGCAGCTCATGGGTGAGCAGTGAGGCAGGCAAGCAGCGTGCTCAGGAGGTGCATTTTCTGCACTGGGACAGACCTAGCACCAGAGAGTCTACACAGCCACCCAGAACCAGTGAGAAGCAGCCCTCATTGGCAAAAGGTACGTACTTGCATACGACATCAAAAACAACCCCCTTAGGGAAAAACCTCTCTCCCATTTACCTCCCCACTCCCTGCTCTGCACTGGATTCTGGACCAGCTTCAGCAATTGCTGAGTCCCCTGGGCCAGAAGCAGGATCTGTCACAGACCCATAGCCATTCTCCCTGCCTTGGAGAGTGAACAAATTAACAAACAGAGGAAAAAATAAACTGCCAGCTCCCCTAAGCCAGGAACCCAGTGTAGTCACAGCTCCTTTGCCTCAGCACAAGCATAAGGGATCCACGGACACTGAGTACCTATTCCCCTGCATAGACTTGTGTGGGCCCATCTCAACAGCATAGGCCCTCATTACCGCAGTACAATAGGGTATATACTGGAACTCTAACTACAAGTGTTTCAGCTGTTAAGTGCCAGGTTCTTGACATCTGAAACTGCTCTGCCCATTAAGCAGGGTCTTCACATACCCACGTAAGGGACCTGAGGACTCACGGCTCCACCCACACCACCTAGCCAACTGCGATACAGGCCCACGAATAAGAGATGTCCCTAGTCCTTACAGCCAACAGCATTAGGTGCTCGTAGTCCAGCTGCAAAACCCACCCAACTACGTGCTCTAGGGAACAGGCATACACCTTCCTCCTGGACACTCGGGGCGGCCATCAGTCCCCTGCCTTGCCCAGAGTGTGTCCCCCTGCCTGTGCCTACACCAATCACCCATGCCTGTCTAGGACTGTAAGTGAGAGCCTACACCACACACTTGTTGGCTATGCACCTGGGCACCTGAGCTGAATCCATACAAGAGGAGTGTGCGGACTCATGAGCTCACATACCTAGTAACAGATCTAACCACCTGGTGGCAGGACATTAGAACTTCAAAGGTGCCAATAATCAAACTAGCTCAAACGAGCAGCCTATCTGGGCATATCAAAACAAAACAAGAAGCTAGGATTCAGTAAGCAAACATAAAATAAATAAACATAATAACGTATTGATGGCTCGGAGACAACAGTCAATATCAAATCACATAAAGAGGCAGACTATGATGGCTACAGCAATCTCACAAAATAAAGAATCTAGAAATTTTCCAGAGGAGGAAAATTTCTTGGAATTACCAGAGGCAGAATACAAAAGATATATACAGAACTCTTCAGGAAATTAGGAAGGAAACTAAGCAAAACGCAGACCATGCAATAGAGGAAATTAAAAAGATTAGAGAAGAACATAATGACAAATTTAACAGGCTGCAAGAATCCATAGAGAGACAGCAATCAGAAATCCAGAAGATTAACAGTAAGATTTCAGAATTAGACAACTCAACAGAAAGTCACAGGAGCAGAATTGAGGCAATGGAAGTCAGAAATAGTAAGACTGAAGATAAAGCACTTGACACAAAGTTACTGAGGAAAAATCAGATAAAAGGATTAAAAAAATGAAGAAACACTAAGAATTATGTGGGGCTCTATCAACAGGAATAACCTATGAGTGACTGCAGTACCAGAACGGGAGGGATAACAGAAAATACAGAGAGAATCGTTGAAGATTTGTTGGCAGAAAACTTCCCTGATATCATGAAAGATGACAGGTATCTATTCAAGATGCGCATTGAACCCAACATAAGGTAGATCCCAAAAGAAAGTTACAAAGACATATTATAATCAAACTTTCCAAAACCAAAGATAAAGAGAGAATTTTAAGAGTGGCCAGGGATAAACAAAAAGCCATCTACAAATGAGAGACAATATGAATAAGCTCAGACTGCTCTGCAGAAACCATGCAGGCAAGAAGCCTTGAAGGAAAAAAATGCCAGCCAAGAATTACGTACCCAGCAAAATTGTCTCTCAAATATGATGGTGACAAACAGACAAACAAAGTTTAGGGAATTTGCAAAAACCAAACCAAAATTACAAGAAATAGTAAAGGGAGTCCTCCGGTTAGAAAATCAGTAACATCAGATAACAACCCAAGACTAGAACACAGGACAGAGCAACCAGATATCAACCCAGAAAGGTAAGTCACAAAAGTAGATCAAAGCTAAAACACTGAAAACAGGGAAACAGATGTCAATATGTAAATGATGATGACATTAAAACAAAAAAGAGGGACTTAAAGAATGTAGCCAGAGATTTTTCATATGGAGAAGAAGTCAAGGCAATAAAAAGAAATAAAAGACTGGTACAAACTTAGAACAATAGGGGTAAATATTAAGGTAACCATAAAAGAAACTAATAATCAAAACTAAATAAAGTAACTTAGGAAACTAAAAAAGATAAAAAGAAAATAAAGAAAAACACCTTAGCACAAAAAATTAAGTGGAACAAAGAAACTGTGAACAACACACAAAAAAAGACATCAAAATGACAGCACTAAACTCATACCAATCAATAATTACTCTGAATGTAAATGGACTAAATGCACCAACGAAGAGACAGAGAGTTGCAGACTGGATAAAAAAACATGATCCGTCTATATGCTGCCTACAAGAGACACACTTTAGACTTAAAGACACAAACTAAAACTCAAAGGATGGAAAAAGAAATATCAAGCAAACGACACTCAACAAAGAGCAGGAGTGGCAATATTAATCTCTGACAAAATAGACTTTAAGGTAAAATCCACCACAAAGGATATGGAAGGACACTATATAATGACTAAAGGGTCAATACAGCAGGAGGACATAACTATAATAAATATTTACGCATCCAATAACAGGGCTCCAAAATACATAAAACAAACTCTAACAGCACTGAAAAGAGAGACAGACAGCTCCACAACAGTCGAAGAAGACTTCAACACAACACTTACAGTGAAGGATAGAACACCCAGAAAGAAGCTCAACAAAGACACGGAAGAGCTAAATGCTACAATCAACCAATTTGATCTCGTAGATGTATACCAAACTCTGCACCCAACAGCAGCCAAGTATACTTTCTTTTCCAATGCACACGGAACATTCTTCAGAATAGACCACATATTATGCCATAAAGCAAGCCTTAACAAAATCCAAAGCATTGAAATATTACAAAGCATCTTTTCTGACCATAAAGCTATAAAGGTAGAAATCAACAACAGAAAAAGAAAAAAAAAAAAAATCAAACACGTGGAAACTGAACAACACCTTGTTCAAAAACTACTGGGTTATAGAAGAAATGAAGGATGAAATAAAGAAATTCATAGAGTCAAATTAGAATGAAAACACATCCTACCAGAACCTTTGGGACACAGCAAAAGCAGTGCTCAGTGGTCAGTTTATAGCAATAAATGCACACATCCAAAAAGAAGAAAGGGCCATAATCAAAATATTAACCCTACAACTGGAACAAGTAGAAAGAGAGCAGGAAAAGAAGCCCTTGGGTGCCAGGAGAAAGGAAATAATTAGAATTAGAGCAGAATTAAATGAAATAGAGAATAGAAAAACAATTGAAAGAGTTAAAAAGACCAAAATCTGGTTCTTTGAAAAGATCAACAAAACTGATAAACCACTGGCCAAACTGACAAAAGAAAAATAGGAGAGGAAGCAAATTACCCATATGAAAAATGAGATGAATGATATCACACAAGACCCAACTGAAATTAAAATCATCATAACGGAATACATGAAAAACTGTATTCTAACAAATTTGAAAACCTAGAGGAAATGGACAGATTTCTAGAAACTCACTACCTACCTAAACTAACACAAACAGAGGTAGAACAACTAAATAAACCCATAACAAAAGAAGAGATTGAAAAGGTAATTAAAAAACTCCCAACCAAAAAAAAAAAAAAAAAGCCCTGGCCCAGATGGCTTCACTGGAGAATTCTACCAAACTTTCAGAGAAGAGTTAACACCACTACTACTAAAGGTATTTCAGAGCATAGAAAAGGACGGAATACTACCAAACTCATTCTATGACGCCAGCATAACCCTAATAGCAAAACCAGGTAAAGACACGACCAAAAAAGAAAATTACAGACCAATATCCCTCTTGAACATGGATGCAAAAATCCTCAACAAAATTCTAGCCAACAGAATTCAGCAACATATCAAAAAAATAATTCACCATGATCAAGTGGGATTTATAAAAGGTATGCAGGGATGGTTCAACATTAGAAAAACAATCAGTGTAATCCATCACATAAGTAAAACAGAAGACAAGAACCACATGATCTTATGAATCAATGCAGAAAAGGGATTTGACAAAGTCCAACACCCATTCATGATAAAAACTCTCAACAAAATAGGAATAGAAGGGAAATTCCTCAATATAATTAAGGCATTTATATAAAGCCAATAGCCAACATCATTCTAAATGGAGACACTTTGAAAGCATTCCCCTTGAGAATAGGAAACTGACAAGAATGCTCTTTATCATCACTCTTATTCAACATTGTGCTGGAGGTCCTAGCCAGAGCAATTAGGCTAGACAAAGAAATAAAGGCCATCCAACTTGGTAGGGAAGACGTCTCTCTATTTGCAGATGATATGATCTCATACACAGAAAACCCCAAAGAATCCACAAGAAAACTACGGGAACTAATAGAAGATTTCAGCAAAGTTTCAGGATACAAGATAAACATACAAAAATCAGTTGGATTCCTTTACACCAACAAAGAGAACCTCAAAGAGGAAATCACTAAATCAATGCCATTTACGATAGCCCTCAAGAAGATAAAATACTTAGGAATAAATCTAACCAGAGACATAAAAGACCTGTACAATGGAATCTGTATGACACCACTGCAAGAAACCAAAAGAGACCTGCAGGAGTGGAAAAACATACCTTGCTCATGGATAGGTAGATTCCACACTGTGAAAATGTCAATTCTACCCAAAGCGATCTACAGATACAATGCAATCCCGATTCAAATTCCACTGGCATTTTTTAATGAGATGGAGAAACAAATCATCCACTTCATATGGAAAGGGAAGAGGCCCTGAATAAATAAAACATTACTCAAGAAGAAGAACACAGTGGGAGGCCTCACACTACCTGATTTTAGAACCTATATATACTGCCACAGTAGTCAAAACAGGCTGGTATTGGTACGACAACAGATACATAGACTGATGGAACAGAATTGGGAATCCACACATAAATTCATCCACCTATGAGCAGCTGATATTTGACAAAGGCTCAAAGTCCGTTAAATGGGGAAAAGACAGTCTCTTTAACAAATGGTGCTGGCATAACTGGATATCCATCTGCGAAAAACTGAAACAAAACCCATACCCCACACTATGCACAAAAACTAACTCAAAATCGATCAAAGACTTAAATGTAAAATTGAAAACAAGAAAGATCAAGGAAGAAAAAACAGGGACAACACTAGGAGCCCTAATGCATGGCATAAACACAGTATGAACCAGAAGTGACGATGATAAGCACCAGAAGAAAGACTAGATAAATGGGAGTTCTTAAAAAGCAAACACTTACGCTCATCAAAAGACTTCACCAAAAGAGTAAAAAGACAACCTACAGACTGGGAAAAAATGTTTTGCTACGACAAACCTGATCAGTGTCTAATCTCTAAAATCTACAAGATACTGCAAAACCTCAATAACAAAAATAACCAATTAAAAAATGGGCAAATGATATTAACAGGCACTTCGCCAAAGAAGATATTCAGGTGGCTAACAGACACATGAAGAAATGCTCACAATCATTAGCCATTAGACAAATGCAGATCAAAACTACAATGAGAGATCATTTCACCCCAGTAAGGCTAGCATTCATCGAAAAAAACACAAAATAGTAAATGCTGGAAAGGTTGTATAGAGACTGGAACACTTACACACCATTGGCAGGAATATAAAATGGTACATCCACTTTGGAAATCTATTTGGCGCTTCCTTAAAAACCTAGAAATAGAAGTACCATACGATCCAGCTATCCCGCTCCTTGGAATATATCCTAGAGAAATAAGAGCCATCACACAAACATATATATGCACACTCGTGTTCACTGCAGCACTGTTCACAATAGCAAAAAGATGGAAACAACCTAGGTGCCCATCAATGGACGAATGGATAAGCAAATTATGGTTTATCCACATAATGGGGAATACTACACAATGATAAAGGACGAAGAAGCAGCCATGAAATATAATATGGAGGAAGCTGGAGGTCGTTGTGCTGAGTAAATTTAGTCAGTCACAGAAGGACAGATATTGTATAAGACCACTAGTTATACAAAGTCAAGAAAAGGTTTAAACATAGAAGAAAACATTCATTGATGGTTTATGAGGGTGGGGAGGGAGGGTGAGGGTTATTTACTAACTAGATAGTAGATAAGAATTATCCTAGGTGAAAGGAAGGACAGCACACACTAAAGGGAAGGGAAGTCAGCACAACTGGACTAAACCAAAGCTAAGAAGTTTCCTGAATACAATCAAACACTTCAAGGGACAGAGTAGCAGGGGTAGGGGTGTGGGGACCATGCTTTCAGGGGACATCTAGGTCAACTGGCATAACAAAGCTTATTACGAAAATGTTCTGCATCCCACTTTGGTGAGTGGCGTCTGGGGTCTTAACAGCTTGCAAGTGGCCATCCAAGATGCATCAATTAGTCCCAACCACCTGGAGTAAAGGAGAATGAAGAACACCAAAGACACAAGGAAAGTATTAGCCCAAGAGACAGAAAGGGCCACATAAACCAGAGACTTCATCAACCTGAGACCAGAAGAACTAGACGGTGCCCAGCTACCACCAATGACCGCCCTGACAGGGAACACAACAGAGAGTCCCGGATGGAGCAGGAGAAAAGTGGGGTGCAAAACTCAAATTCTAGTATGAAGACCAGACTTAATGGTCTGAGACTGGGGAACCCTGGAAAGCATGGTCCCTGGATTCTCCATCAGCCCAGAACTAAAACAATTTCCGAGGCCACCTCTTTAGACAGGGATTGGACTGAACTCGTGAGGAATGTGCCTCTTAGCTCAAGCAGATTCAAAAGACTAAACAGGCAGCTTCTGTCTGGAGGTGAGATGGGAAGGCAGAGAGGGTTACGAGCTGGTTGAATGGACATGGGGAATCAGGGGTGGAAAGGAGGAATGTGCTGTCACAGTATGGGGAGAGCAACTATGGTCACATAACAATGTATGTATAAATTTTTGTATGGCAAAAAATTAAAAAAAAAAAAAATACTGATGTCTGAGCCCTGTTGTTGTTAGCTGCTGTCAAGCTGGCCCCCAACTCATGGCAACCGCTTGTGTTACAGAACAGAACTGCTCCACAGGGGTTTCTTGGCTGTAATCTTCACAGAAGCAATTCGCAAGGCCTTTCTTCCATGGAGCCGCTGGGTGGGTTTGAACTACCAACCTTTGTGTTAGGAGTTAACTGCAAACCACTTGTGACGCCCGGGCCCTACTCCAGTACAAATGAACGGGAATCTCTGGGGAAGGGTGCTGGGCACAAGCATTTAAGAACTCCCCAGCTGACGCTGATGCACTTGAGGATGGAGAACATGACTCAGGTCAGAGGAGATAGCTGGGGCAGTTGGCTGAGGTTGGCAGATGTTCTGATACAAGTATGGGATTATGGGGGAAAATCAATGAGTTCTGGATGTGATAAGTAAAACAGTGAAGGTAAGAGCAGTTATTGGGTCATATCAATGAAGGATCTGTAGGCTAGGCCACTGTGGACCCCAGATTCTTCAACCACCAAAGGCTACAACTTGCAGATTCCTTTTCAGGTGTGCTTCTCTGGAACCAAGCCTGATTCCTTTCTTTTTTCTCCTTTTCCTGTAGGCCTTTATAATACTGTCTCATGGGACTTCTTCCCTGGAGACAGGACTAGGAGGATGACTTGTGAGCTTCCAGTGAATCACCAGGAGAAACCAATATCTCACAGACTCCTCTGGAAGCAGAAAAATCATAAATTTACAATGGACTGAGAAGTCAAAAACAGATAACTAGCCAAGCAACCAGCAGGTATTTATTGAATGTTTTCAGCATACCTGGTATGATCCATGCATGGTATTTCCTGATCTTTCATATCCTCTCCCCAATCCACTCCCAAATCCCACCCTTGACAAGTGTGAATGACTTTCTGGTAACTTCAGAGGAGAGCAAGTAAAATGATTTTGAATAATACCCTTTCTATTCCCTAAAGAAATTAAAGTGCTTTCTAGCGAGCCTCGAAATGTACAAGGGAAATGTTCACAGTTGCACAGTAGAAGATTTTGGAAGACAATCAAGGTCTCTAGCCACAACACTACACTTCCTTCCTGGTGGTAGGAGTCAAGAGCATCTGAACAACGTTGCAGATCTAATGTGTATCCATCTTTTTATACGGCACATTTTATCCACCTTGAAATAGGGAAAACAATTTTAGTCCTCCTAAAATGTGGGGAATATATATAGTTGGTATCACACAATGTTAAATAACATGTGTGACTTATACATAAATATCTAAGAGTACAGTGATGGTTTGGTGGTAGAATTCTCCCCTTCCAGGTGGGAGTCTTGGGTTCGATTCCCGGCCAATGCACTTCAAGCTCAGCCCTACTAGTCTGTCAGTGGAAGCTTGGGTGTGGCTATGATACCGAACACGTTTCAGCAGAACTTCCAGACTAAGATGGCCTAGGAAGAAAGGCTTCATAATCTACTTCCCCAAATCAGCCAATGAGAACCCTATGGATCACAACAGTCCAATCTCATTGGGCATGGGGTTACCATGAGTAGGGGTCCAACTTGACAGCAACTGACCACAACAACAACATAGGTAAATGTATATTCCAAACAAACTTTTGAAATCATATCTCATCTATAGGTAAGTATCCATGTGTTGAATACAAAATTCCAGTACCAATACAATATCCATGGTCCCAGGTTATCAAGAACCTTTCCTTTTTTTATAATTTTAGATTGTAAATCCCTAAATCAGCTAAAATTAAGCATCAATATCCACTCCTTTTACAGAAAGCAGACCAATGATACAAAAAGTCTACAATTTTATCCTACAGCTGCAACTAACCGTAGCTCTGACAATTTCTGATTCAGCATTGCTCAACTGAAATAATACACAGCAGGAGACCCCATCAACAACAGCCAAAAGCAATAATTCATCTCCACCAGCAAAACCCAAAGAAGGTGCACATGCTTTGCCACTATTGGGTTCTCCTAAGCAAGCATACCTCCAAACCAAGAAAAGGGAAGAAAATGGTCGATGTGGAATCATAGAATGTTTACAGGTGAAGCCCCTCAGAAGTCATGGAGTCCAAACCTCTCCAGGGATTCATCCATACAGACGTCAAGATAGAGGCTCAAACTATCTTCCTTGTGAGGGAAGAGATTCATATGCAAAGCACCAAAAGATAACAGCAAAAACAACAGAAATAAGTTACATTATTTTGCACACATCTCTCTCCGATGTGGGGCACTGGTGGTTCAGTGGCAGAATTCTTACCTTCCATGAGGGAGACCCTGATTTGGTTTCTGGCCAATGTACCTCATGCACAGCCATCACCTGTCTGTCAGTGGACACCTGCATGTTGCTGTGATGCTGAACAGGTCTCAGTGGAGCTTACAGACAAAGATGGACTAGGAATAAAGATCTGGTGGTCTACTTGCAAAAATTATCCTGTGAAAACCCTATGGATCACAATGGTCTGATCTGCAACTGATCACTGTAATGGCGTGGGACTTGGCAACATTTCTTTCCAATGTGCATGGGGTCCCCATGAGTTGGGGGCTGACTCGATGACAGCTAACAACAATTCTTTCTGATTAAAAATGTCCTCTGTCATGTGCTTGCCTATTCTGTCTACAGTTTGTGTTCATCAACTAGTTCATCCTCTTGACATTCTGGGAGATCAATTCCTTAGGTTTTATTGTAATTATTTAGCCTGGGGAATTCCAAGTGGAAAGGAAATTTATTATTGGTCTACAAGTATGAGGACTGATATATGGAAAATTGTAACCATCTGTTATTCACTGACGTCAGAATGCGACATAACATCCCTAAAAATATAGCAGAAAAGATTGAAATGAGATATAAGAAAGGACTTACTGAAAGCGAGGGTTAAATCTACTATAAATTATCAAGATTGGATTGCAGTGATTTACAAACAGAATATATAACAATCCTCTCCAGGAAGTTCAACGTGTCTTGTGATGGTTATTTTGTAAGAACACACTCTGAAAACAGCCATTAAAAAAATTACTTTTAGTCAATTTATACAGTTTTAGAGTCTTGATGCTCACGCACCAAAGATTTGAGTCTCATGAACATATAAACGATTTCAGCCCCTCTGCTACATCTAGCATGATACTGTGTGCAAATGGGTAATAAAATGCTTTTGCTATTTGCTTAACAAGACAGACTTTTTGCCATATATACACACATACACACACACACACATATATATATATATAATTCTTTCTTTCTGAGGACCAGGGTTTCCGGGTTCTGTCCGTTGTGACAATGTGACAAAGCTTCATCCATTTGTTCAACCACGTGCGATATTATCTCTGTTCCTCACCTCTCTATCCAATCCTCAACTCACTGCAGCCAACTGCTTTCACTTATGGTGTCAGTAACCTCCAATTTGTCGAATCTGAGGGACAGCTTCTGACCTTGTTCTAGCTAGCCCCGCTTTGTGACAACAGACACTGCAGATCTCTCAGTTTTCTGGAAATGTCCTTCTTTTTTGGCTTCTAAGACAATTCCATAAGCTCCCAGTTGAGAGTTGGGTTCCTCTGGCCCTGTACGCAGTCTCCTGCTCTTCTCACTCTATTTACCAAGTGATTCCTTCCAAGTCAGTAGTTTCCACTCAGACCTCCTCATTCCCATGTCCGTCTCCTGTGAGCTCCAGCCGCCTAAGCCTGAATGAAGACTGCTGGTCACCTCCATCTGGATGTGCCTGATGCACCAAGCCAGCTCATCCCAAACTCATCTCGTTGCCTTTCCTTCCCCAAACCTGTTCCTTCTGCACTCCCTGTGTTGGTGACACCCAGACACCCATGGAAGACACCTGGGGGTCACCCGCAGCTCCTCTCTTTCACACATCCAATCACAATTTCCCATACTTCTCCTTCTCTCCATCCCCACTGCCACTGCCTCGGTTTAGGCCCCTAGGATAACAACAACAGCTTCCTTACTGAGCTCAGCTTCTCTTTATTCCTCTCTATTAAAACTCCATGCTCCTGGCACAGTGATAAACCAAGAAGACAATCTGAGCATCTCACCCCAAGGCTCAAAATTCTTCACTGATTTCCCTGTAATTTTCACATTTTGTGGATGAAGTTCAAGTTACTTCTCATCTGGCCCATGTTCTCTACAGCCTTAGTTCCTACCTTCCCCCAGCAGTTCTCACCCAAATGCTAAGCTGCAGCCCCATGGAGTCACTTGCTGAAGTGTCTGCTTTCTCTCACCTCTCAACTTTGCACGTGGTGTCCTTTTGGCCCAGAACGCCAGTCTTCATCCTACTCCTCATTTTTTAAGACTTACTCAGATGCACCATCTAATCTGGGAAGGCCCACCGTTGTGTTTCCATGGCACTGCTTGCCTATCTCTGGCAGCCCATTTATTACCTCGTACTTGACTGTTGTTTTACTCTTCTTTCTCCCTCTCCTGCCTTGAAGCTGGGGACCATGTCTGATTAACCTTGTGCTAGGACAAGGCCTAGTCCAGAGTGAAAACTAATTGCTGTCAAGCAGATTCTGATTCATGGCAACCCCGTGGGTGTCAGAGCAGAACTGTTCTCCATAGAGGTTTGTTTCAATGGCTAACTTTTTGGAGTAGATTGCCAGGCCTTTTCCTCCAAGGTGCCTCTGGGTGAGCTAGAACTTCCAGCTTCTCAGTTAGCATCTGAGTTCTTTAACCACTTGCGCTACAGAGTAGGTGCCTAGTAAATGTTTAATGAATGGGTGATTGGGCTTAGCTGGCCCAGAGTCGCTAGTTTAAACTCAGTGTGTTACACCATTGCAGTCAAAGTTTAATTTTCTAATTTTCCGCCCAGGCCACTGGATGGGAAAGAGGACAGAAAGAAAAGCCAGCGTCAAGTACAACAGCATAACAGGCTGGTTTAAACAAAGTCTTACAACAAGTCCCTCAGCTGTCTTCTCTGCCGGTCTATTTTGAGGGTGTTCAGCAGGAATGCCATTGCCTGTTTCCTAGCCTTTGTCCTAGCTTTACTGGGAGCTCCTTGATGTCTGGAACCATGTTTAACAGTACTCCGGTGTGGTTAAGCTTCCAACTGTTAACCGGAAGGTTGGAGGTTCGAGCCCACCTGCCGCTCCACACGAGAAACATCTGGTAGTCTGCTTCCGTAAAGATTTACAGCCTTGGAAACCCTACGGGGGCAGTTCTGCTCTGTCCTGGAGGGTCACTATGAGTCAGAATCGACTCAACAGCAATAGGTTTGGCGGGGTCTGGACTGTCTTCATGGTGCTTTGTCAACTGAACCCCCCATCTCTGGAAGAACTGATGGACAGACCAGAAGGATGTCTTCCAACCTCAAGTGGAATTCCCACTATGTCTGCTGTTCAGATTTTGAGCAACTGCCAACTGTCAGTGGCAATTCCATCTCCCAAGCCTGAGCCTGGCTAGAACCCAGCAACCCCTAACTCAAAATGAGCCAATCATTTATTCACTGGATCCTAGGGAAGGACCCAATGAAAAAGAGTCAGCTTGACTCATGGTTTGTCTCCAACAGAGTTAAAGGGTTAATCCCCCACTGTGCAGTCTGTGTTCCTTTGTTCGTATGTAAGTTAACCATATGTTTTCCCCTGTGAAGCACACACTTCCCTTAGAAACAACATCTTCACTTCTCTTTTCTTTTGACAGAAACATCACAAACTAAGCTTGCGTGTCGTCGATGGCAGAATCACGAAGACAATGTAACACCACCTGCTCATTTTCTAAGTATGGCAGGGTTTGTAGTACAATAGTGTCACAGCCAGCATCTGCATACAGATACTCATTCAGAAGGAGGCTAAATCGTCACTATTTGTACTACCCCAGTTGGTTCTTTTGCATTACACCTACAGAACTGTCACGTCCTACTTTATATTTCTGCTTTTCTATGGACAAGCAATGGATACATATGACCGTCTTACCCAGGTAATCATGGAAACAGATGCTGTCTAGGCTTTATATGGGGAGTCTGCTCTAGAGTATGAATATACAAAAGTCCCCAAATAGTTAAAGGTAACCACTATCAGAGCTGGAAAAATTCT
The DNA here is from genome assembly GCA_030035585.1 of Dugong dugon. Lineage (NCBI taxonomy): Eukaryota > Metazoa > Chordata > Mammalia > Sirenia > Dugongidae > Dugong > Dugong dugon. The sequence continues at coordinate 1,400,987 of CM057472.1, forward strand.
GTGGAATCAGCTACGCCTGAGCCAGGACCCAGAATTAGATACAGAATCCCTAAAATCTATATGAGTGGTAGTCAAGGTTTAAGTTTTACAGAAATCTTGCTTTAAGGTGGTACTTAGCCATCTAAATTTTCTTAAACTTTAGTCGACAAATGGATGTTTTAATAAATCTCTTAGTTTATTTAGACCTCGGAGATAAAACAGGACACCTCCCTATATTCCTCTTTGAAACTGTGGCCTACGTTCAGGTCGCTGCCCCTAAGGAAGAAAACCCTAGTGTCGGTTTCAACAAACATCACTGGAGATCTCCAAGACAGGGATGAAGATAGAGCCGGGGTGCTGCTGGCAACGCTCCTATGGATATTTTCTCTCAGACAAGTTAAACATGCAGAGATATAAAAATTCTGCTGGCACGGACACATTGTTGGAGGTTTTTATGTAACTGTGGTTAAAGTATTAAGATGTTCTTTTAGTTTGTCTTGTGCTCTGATTGATTTTGCTGCTTCCATTTTCATATAAAATCCACTGCAACAGAGTGGTGAAGAGGCAGGATCTAAGATCGCTGCCTGTGTTGGAATCTTAGCTCTGAATCTAGGACCCTTGACAAATTTTATTAACCTTTCGCTTCAACTTCCCTTACTGTAAAGTGAGGTTAATAAAAGTAACTCTTTCATGCATTGTTTGAAGATTAAATGGGTTAGTAAACATAAGATGCCTATGACAGTAGCTGCACATAATAGGCACTCAACAGACACTGTTATTTTGTTAAATATTACTATTATCATTCATAAGAAGCCCTCTTAAGAATAAGCAACATTCAATGGCCTACGTCTCCTGTCTTAATCATCTAGTGCCACTCTAACAGAAATACCACAAGTGGATGGTTTTATTTCCTCATAGTCAAGTAGGCTAAAAGTCCAAATTCAGGGCGTCAGCTCCAGGGGAAGGCTTTTCCTCTCTGTGGGCCTTCTTCTCTTCAGACTAGGAGCTTCTCTGCGCAGGGACCCCAGGTCCAAAGGACACACTCTGCTCCCGGCACTGCTTTCTTGATGGTATGAGGTCCCCAATTCTCTGCTTGCTTCCCTTTCATCTCTTGTAAGGTAAAAGGTAGTGCAGGCCACACCCCAGGGTGTGACCTGGGTAATGGTGGTGTTACAATCCCACCCTAATCCTCTTCAACATAAAATTACTATCACCAAATGGAGGCCAACCACACAATTCTGGGAATCATGGCCCAGCCAAATTGATACACACATTTCTGGGGGGACATAATTCAAACCATGATATCTCCTTACAACAAGGCTTATCATTGATGTTTCTAGAGTTACAACCATAATTTAGGAGGAAAAATTGATTCTTTTTTCCCTTTGATTCCTTTTCTGGCAACTAAGATGCTGCTTTAAAGCTAAACAATTAAAATGCCACAACAGATTACTGACTCAAACCTACAACTTTAATCTTGCTTTTGGAAGTTAGAAGTTAAAAAAGAAATATCTTGTTTCTGTCTTGGAATAAACTGCCAACTACTGGTGATCACCAAGACTGAACCCCGAAACAGGAAGCAACTTGTTCCATTCCCCTCAGCAGCCTCCACCGGCCTCATAACCAAGTTTGCCTATTTACTCCAAAATAAAGGTTGGATCCTTCTCATTCTCTGAGACCAACTCTAATACTCAGAAAGAGGCAAATCAGCACGCCCTGACTCACAAAGTGGGGTCTTGGTGGCACAGTGGTTAAGAGCTTTGCTGCTAACCAAAAAGTCAGTAGTTCAAATCCATCAGCCGCTCCTTGGAAACCTTATGGAACACTTCTACTCTGCCCTATGGGGTCCCTATGAGTTGGAATCAGCTGGATGGCAATAGGTTTGGGTTTTTTTTTTTTTTTTTTTTTTTTTGCTGTTAGCCCACAAAGGGGGTCCCTGGATAGTACAGTTAAGGTGTTCAGCTCCTAATGCCTGGAAGTTTGAATCCACCCACAGGTACCTCAGAAGAAAGGTCTAGCTATCTAATTTCAAAAAATCAGCCATTGAAGACCTTATGAAGCACACTTCTACTCTGACACACATAGCATCACCATGAGCTGGAGTTGACTTGACAGCAGTTGGTTTCGACTGGGCCTGCAAAGTCTTGAGGTTTGGTGGTACAGTGGTTAAGAGCCACGGCTGCTTAACCAAAAGGTCAGCAGTTCAAATCTATCAGGTGCTCCTTGGAAACCTTATGGGGCAGTTCTAGTCTGTCCTATAGGGTCACTATGAGTCAGAATTGACTAGATGGCAACTTTTTTTTTTTTCCACAAAGTCTTGCCCCACTTCCAAGTTCTATTTTGTTGTTGGATCACAGAGGTCCTTTTCTGTCCTTCAAACAGATTTCCAGTTCCCTAGACAGTTTGATTAAGTCTGTGATGTGTGATTTAATAGAAAGAAGCACCAAAATGAAATTCCAAAGACCCATGCTTGAGTGATGATTAGATTACTAACTGGCTGCATGGCTTTGGGCAAGTCCCTCCTTCTTGAGGTTCATTTACAAAATGAAGTGACCAACCTAAGTCAAAGATTAATGCGAGAAGTCACATCATCAAGCTCACAGATGCATTCTATAAACTGCAGAGCACAGTATGATCATAACAAAACTAATGCTCCAGATTCTTCACCTTTAACTTTATTTTTCAATCTCCCAGCTTGCCTGGGGCTCAATCATTCCCGCTATGTAACTCCCAGGCCCGTCTCTGGACTTGACCTCTGGCTCATCCTGCCAAATTCTGGCAGGCCTCCAACGATGTCACAGGTGCATTACTGTATTGTTACACAAATAACACGTTACACTTTTTTTGCCAACTGCCCCCCCCCTGATATTTTCATAAGCACACCACGCTAATTTTTTAAAAACAACATGTAAAAAATTAGCATAGTACACTTAGGAAAATACCTCAGGGAGGAGGGCATGGTTGGCAAAAATATATATAACATGCGTTATTTGTGTAAAAACACGGAAAAACTCTTGGAGTTAACAAGACCTGCCTGTTCACCTCACTGACATGACTGTGGAACACACTTTTCCCAGTTTCTTTTCTTCTTTTTTTTAATTTGGGCTCCTCCTCCTGGGCCCAGGTAGTATCTTCTCTCTTTCCCCACAACTTCTAACAGAGCTACACAGCCAGTGGGAACTCTCTTCCATTCAGTTTATATATTTGAGCCCCTACCAGGCAAATGGAAATGGGTAATCTCCTGAATGCTGTATGGAGGGCGGGGTTGGAACAAGTGGGGAGAGGAGAAGAAGGAAGTGTAGGCTGGAATAGAGGCAATGACAATCCATGCTGTCTCCTAGGGGAAAAGAGAAGGAAGCTACCACTTACTCAGTGTCTGTTATACATCAGCTCTGTGCCAGGCACTTTATAAACAGTACTTCCATACATACTGACAACAATCTCCTATCCATCTTACTGATGTGAACACTGATAAGGCTCAGGGTACATGTCATTTACCCAAAGCCACACAGTGGTAGAAATGAAATTAGAACACAAGTCTACTGGAACACATCAAGGGAAAAGCCCATTCATGTTTACTTTGCTTCTGCCAACACTGGGTGATTTTAGCCACCTCCAGGAGTCCCCAGTAAGGGCCATTGAGCATCCTATTTCTGCGGCTTACGGTGGTTACAGAAACCACAGAAGGAAACAGGGGCAGGCACTGGGACTTGTACGCTAGAGACATCCCTTCTACCTCGGGCTGTGAGGAGCCAGCAGAGTACAAGAGACATAGGTACTACTGTTTCCTGCAGTTCAGAGCACGTATTATGGGAGATTTTTCTTCCCTGACATCCACGCATTCACGTGAGGAAGGGATAACCAAAATATCCATTTACCTGATGTGAAGATCAGAGAGCCGGGACTCAGTGTTTCCGCAAAGATGAAGACTCTGCAGGCTGCAGGCTATATAAAAGCTACCTACGGTTAAGAGCTCAGCTGCTAACCAAAAGGTCGGCAGTTCAAATTCACCAGCCGCTCCCTGGAAACTGTCATGGATTGAATTGTGTCCCTCAAAAATATCTGTCAACTTAGCTGGGTCATGATTCCCAGTATTTTAAGATTGTGTATTATTTTGTAATCTGATGTGATTTCTTTATGTGTTGTAAACTCCATCACGATGATCTAATAAGATGGATTAGCAGCAATTATATTGATGAGGTTTACAAAATTAGATAGTGTCTTAAGCCAATCTCTTTTGAGATATAAAAGAGAGAAGCAAGCAGAGACACATGAGAACCTCATACCACCAAGAAAGCAGTGCTGGGAGCAGAGCGCGTCCTTCGGACCTGAAGTTCCTGCGCAGAGAGGCTCCCAGACCAAGGGAAGATTGATGCATCGTAAGGAACTTCCTCCAGAGCCAATGAAGAAAGCGTTCCCCTGGAGCTGACGCCCTGAATTTGGACTTATAGCCTACTGGACTGTGAGAGAATAAACTTCTCTTTGTTAAAACCATCCACTTGTGATATTTCTGTTATAGCAGCACTAGATGACTAAGACAGAAGCCCTATGGGGGCAGTTCTACTCTGTCCTATAGGGTTGCTATGAGTTGGAATCGACTCGACAGCAATGGGTATAGAGTCTATGCAGATTCCCTGGGTACAGTAAATGGTTCAGCACTCCACTACGAGCTGAAAGGCTGGCAGTTCCAGCCCACCCAGAGGCACCTTGGAAGACAGAGCTGGTGATCTGCTTCTGAAAGGTCACAGCCTTGAAAACCCTATGGAGCAGTTCTACTCTGCACACATGGGGTCACTGTGAGTTGGAATCAACGGCACCTAACAAGCACAAAAACAACACAGAGTCCATAAGCCGACATCGTATTCCAAAAAACAAAACAAACAAAAAACCACCACTAAAAAAAAAAAAAAAAAACAAAGTTCTTCCGAATCAGATTAAAGAGCAGGGAGTGCCGGGGCCCTGGCCCCAAACAGACAATGCCCCTCTGCTCCCAATGGTATCCTCTCGCGCTTCGTGCTCTGTACACTGCTGTATGGAAACATCCAAATCAGGGAAGCCCGAGACGAGGGCAGGAGGGGCTGCCTCTGTGGCTTGCAAGGCTACAGCTGGGCTTGGAGCTTTGGTGGCATCCAGTCCCTCCCCTTTTGCCTCTCAGATTTTGGAATCAATCATATTATCAACTCAGTCAGCGCTCTTGTTTCGCCAACTAAAATGCAACCAATATAGTCTAGAACTAATTATTCAGCAGGATGTGTTCTTTGTCTAGAAGGGCATCACAGAATCTGTGTTCAGATGCCTGAGCCTGTAAAGCTGTGCACGGCTGGGGCCATGCTGGTGTGTGAGGCCCCAGACACTGTTCCATTGGTGCAGTGTCCTGCTGAGGTGTCTACAGGGCTAGGTGTCACTGTGACTGGCTCATCTCTCTCGATCTCAGTGCTCCAGCCCCAGTCATGTCAGGGAAAAGTGACTGAGGTGAGACAGATGACTCATGGATACGTCATCTCTGCGATGAGAGGGGAGGGCTGCCCTAAAGCAAAAATTCAGAACAGGTCTAAATTTTCCTTTGGGCATTCTCCCACGTCACCGAGACCCTATTCCACTACTCAGACGGCCTTTCTGTTCTCCCCCACCCTCCCAAGACTTCATGCTTCCCCCTGGTTGAATATCTCTCTCTCATGGTATCAATGGCACCTGGTTTTTGGAGCAAAGGGACTCATGCTCCAAAATTTCTGCTCTGCTTTCACACCTTTGCTAAAACTTCCATTCTTTTGATGTTACCACAAAAAGCAACCTGACTAAGCTTTAGGGTATTGTCAGCAGTGTTTCAGGTTTCCATATGACATTTGCGCTATTTTTACGTTCAGTATGGGACTACATATACCACCATCACATTTCAAAATATATTACTGAGAAAACAAATATTTTTCTGTAACTTATTCAATAGAGTCCTCGGGTGGCGCAAATGGTTAATGCACATCGTTTGCAAAAAAATAAAAGAAAAAAGTAACCATTGAGTCAACACTGACTCATGGCAATCCTGTGTGTGTCAGGGTAGAACTGTGCTCCTTAGGGTTTGCAATGGCTGATTTTTTAGAAAGAGATCATCAGGCCTTTCTTCCTAGGAGCCTCTGGGTGGACTTGAACTTCTGACCTTCTGGTTAGCAGCCAAGGACATTAAATATTTGCACCAGCCAGAGATTCCATGCACATGATCAGTGTGCTCAGTAAACGGGTTGAAAAACGTGACCACGAAGTAGAAACAGTGAGTATTCCACACTGAACCTCGCGTATTGAGACATTTACATCTTCCTACTGCCCTGAAGGTAGTAAGTGTAATTAGCAAGATGAGAAATACTTTTTAAACCTTCTATTTTCCAGAAAGCAAATTAAAAGGCAAACTGGCTTAACGTGAAGGGCTGCTGTTAAGAAAATTTCCTGTTCCAACAAGCTTCCTCCTCCCAAAGCAGAATGATCAGTGTCATTTACCTGTCTACACTGAGCCCATGATAGCCTCCTGGCCCTAGCCTGGAGCATGGATCCTATTAACAGTTCCTGAAATAGAGAAAAGTCCCCCTAAATTCCATCACCGTGGGTCTCAACTTAGCTATCCTCACAAAAATTTGATTTCAAAAGCTGCTAACCACGAAGCCCTCATGCTCGTTGCACACAGAGTAGGCATAGCTTTGAAGTCATCACTCCAATATAACCTACTGGGTGTCAGATAACTCCATTTCATGCAACAGCTGCCTCTTTCAGTTACTGTGGAGGGTTGGAATGGAGCAGATTTTCAAGCAGTCTTCCATGGAACCCCAGATGAACTGACAACACAGGCTAAAATCACCAAAGATGATGGCAGGAGATGGGCTAAGGCAGAAAACAAGAGGGAATTATAAGATCATGCTGTGTGCATGAGGCTGAGGTATGCCACTGAATTCCCGAATGAACGAGCAAGGTGGGCGCTTTTATTCTGTGTCTGCACCATCATTTCACACTCGGGGCTCCCTGTGTCTCATAAAACAACACAGGATTTGACAATCAAGCAGTTACTGATCTGAACAACCACAAAGGCGTGCCTTCTCTAACATGTGGACAAGCAACACGGAATATAATATTGGTACATCATCAGTGGCTATTTTCTACTTCCTTAGAAAAGATTGGGTTAGTCTCTTTTTAAACGGATTATAAATTTTTGCTTTGTTAAACTGCCTATACCGAACACAATTTAGCCCACTGTTAATAACTTAGGCTCATCTTAATCAAGTTAAATCATTATATTGGGCTACAAAACATCAACACCCTTAAGAGGTCTGCTGGTCTATGCTTCATGGCCCCAGGGCACACGGACTTTGGGATTTTTCAGATCTCCCGGTTTGGTTCATTTTCCAGCTGGCAGCTGGAAATGTTTTGCTGCTGTTTGTGCAGCTCTTAGTCCCCTGTTCTTCCACCTTCTAATGTGCTGTGGTCTAGAAATCCTAATGCCTAAAACAATTAGAACCACGGCAGCCTAAGAGCAAATACGTAATTACGGCCCTTTGCAGTGAATAAATATATGGATTTAGTGTGTTGGCTTTATAACATCTATGTTGGCTGTTCAAAGGTCTTTGCTTATTATTAGATTGCCAGTTATATTTTAAATGTTCACAGGTACTAGATAAACAACCACCACATAAATGAAGGACTGCTATGACAGAAATTTCTGCCTAAAATCTATTTGCAATGAGGAAGGGATATAAACAAGCAAAATGTGACATTTTCAAGCCATGTGCAGTTTGCTGATACAGTCCGGTGGTTCGAACCTACCGTGTTAACTGTCCTTGTTACCAGCATTCCCATTACTGAACGCCACTTCTTTGCAAAACCACTCTGCCATGGAAAACCATTTGACACTTAAATCCTCAAACCGAATTCTTCAAAAAATTTTTTTTGTTGTTGTTTCAGAAGTAAAGAGACATTAAGTACATTTACATTTTTATAGCACCTAATACTAAGCCAAATAAACTAACAAATTGAAAATAAATGCTCAAAGGTAAATTGCATGAAAATTACTAACTTGGTTCCCAAAGAATACATAACTAATTAATTAATTAGGGTGGAAATGACAACTGTGTGGCTTGAATATTAAGAATCACTTTTAGCTACATTTTCTCTCTTGGATAAAAAAAGGCAAAGAAAGGTCATCTATGACAATGATCACTTTATTGTTGTAGTCAACAAATACAGATGTTAATAAAAGGATCGGATAATACCAGGTGAGAAATCAAGGTTCTTTTTATTTGGTCGGGACACAATCAGAATTCGCTTACGGACACCAACACCAGTTCCTGACTCTGACCTCTTTCCAGCTTTATCCTACAGTCAACGACCAATGACCGGACTGAGAGAGAGAGAAAATGAAACTTGGAAACTCCTATGGATAATCCAAAAAGTGGCCACTGAGAATTAATTTGTTGAATAAGATAGTCCAAATGGTCCAATGGTAGGTTCGACAACTACTCCCATTCTGTACAACCAATCTCTCTCCTCCCCTGTCCTCCCTTCTCTTTTCTCTGTCTCTCTCTCTCTCATATTCTCTTAAGGAAATCATAATTCAGTCTCCAGAAAGAAGCTCTCTGTGGGCTCCAATGGGGTGGCCACCTATGGCCAGATATTTAACATTCAACGGCACTAAGGTCCTTAGGATATTTGCAAAGATGAAGTAGAAACAGAGCATTCACTAAAAAGCATTTGATACAGAGGTCTTTAAACAATGAGAATTTTGTGAATTCAATTCTATGATCACAGAGTTTTTAGAATACATCTTGAGAGAGTCATTTGACCAAGTGGCTGAGAGTATGGACTCTGAAACCAGAACGCCTGCGTTCAAGTAATAACTTGTAATAACTGTATGACTACAGGGAAAGTACTTATTCCTCTCTGCCTCCATTTCCTCATATAACAAGTGTAGATAGTAACAGCATCTACTTCATCGGCTCATTGTAAAAGTTAAATTATTTAATAGGTTTAAAATATTAAGAACAATTCTTGGAAAATTATAAGTGCTAAATAAGTGTTATGGATTGAATTGTGTCCCTGTAAGAATGCGTGTCAACTGGTAGGCCATGATTCCCAGTATTGTGTGGTTGTCCACCACTTTGCGATCTGATGTGATTATCGTATGCGTTGTAAATCCTAACCTCTATGATGTTAATGGGGCAGGATTAGAGGCAGTTATGCTCATGAGGCAGGACTCAACCTACAGGATTAGATCGTATCTTGAATCATTCTCTTCTGAGATATAAAAGAGAGAACTGAGCAGAGAGAATAGGGATCTCATTACCACCAAGAAAGAAGAGCCAGAAGCAGAGTGCATCTTTTGGATTCAGGGTCCCTGCACTGAGAAGCTCCTAGATCAGAGAAGATTGATGACAAGGACCTTCCCCCAGAGCCTACAGAGAGAGAAAGGCTTCCTCTGGGGCTGGCACTCTGACTTCTGATTTGTAGCCTCCTAAGCTGTAAGAGAATAAACTTGTGCTTGTTAAAGCTATTCACGTGCGGAACTTCTGTTATAGCAGCACTAGATAACTAAGATAATAAGTACTGGCTTAAAAGCATGTGTGGTAAAACCTGCAAAAGCCAGAAACTGTGTAAGGCAGAAATCTGTCAGAGAAGGAAAACTCAAATACTTTCCACTAAAATGAGCAACAGAAACGCGGTAAGACTTCACCCTGTCAAAGGCGGAAAACTGGCGAGACGCGGAAAAACAAGGCGGTCCCGTCAAGTTCTGGCTCTCACAGGTGTTACTATATTATACAAAGATGATCCCTGTAGATGAGTTTTTGGTCAAAGTGCCATTAGTTAATGCTGTTGCTAAAATGGATGATGAGAAAGCCAGATAGAACAATTGGGCAAACGGGATAAAACTCAATGTGCAATTTCCTCTAGGTATTCTTAACCCTAACTATAGCCAGGAGTGCAATAAATGAATCTCTGTGACTGGTACTGTAAATTTAACTCACAGCACTCAGCCTTGTTTTCAGTCTGCCTAGAATGATGGCAGATTATCCCCACTGAAGTGACCTGAAGACGTGGCTGGCTGAGAACAAAGTGCTTGATAATGACAGAAACCATTTAGCCGTGTTGTGCACGGAACTAGGGTAAGAAACCACCGTCACACAGGACAAGTGACTTCAGAGATTGCCGTGATCTCCGAATCAGTGAGAACCTGGCTGTTTTCCGCATCCGAAGCTCTAAGTGTAAATACTTTTGTTGCTGTTCTACCATTCTTTTTCTCTTTGTTCTCTATGTACTTGGTAAATGCATTTATTAAAATACTCCTACTGTTTGACTACATCACCTATATACACATTTGTGTATGACCACTGTGGTGTGATGGATCACTTTTATGTGGCCTTTCTCTCCATGGTCTTGTAAATCTCATGAAATGACTGGGTGGGACTATGCAAATAAGGTGCTTGTGGCCCACCAAGGGGAGTGGATAGCTTGCTAATAATGCAAATAGGTGCATGGCACCCTTGTGGGGGTGGGGCCATGCAAATAAGGTATATGAAACCCTAATGAGAGGATTGGTCTGTTTTTTCTCCCACTAGGCTTATGAAAGAGAGCCAATCCCAGAGCAAGGGGAAGAGCTCACTATCACCAAGAAGAAGAGACAAGAGCGGAGTGAATCTGTTAGACCTGGGGTCCCTGCACTGAGAATCTCCTAGACCCAGGAGACAGAAAGTGCAAGATGGTGAGAAGCAGGGGCAGCAGAACCAGGGAACTGGTGTGAGATGGTGCAGAATGATGCCCAGCCCACAGAGTAAGGAGGTTACAGTGGGTGTGCCAACCCATGGAGCAAGAGAGCTGAGTGCCTTCGGGCCAAGGCTTGCTGGTAGAGTGGGGTGCCTCCGGGCATTTAATGGCAGAGCTATAAAGCTCTGAAACACTTGCCTGAACAGGGCAGAGGCTGGGCCGGCCCAAAGGCCTGCGGGGGCCAGGGCTGAGAGGCTGAGGGCCAGAGAGGGGCCTGCCTGTGGGCATGGCTGAAAAGAGACTGTCCTGATTGAAGAACTGTATCCTGAGTCATTCCTCATCCTGAATTGTAACCTGTTACTTCCCTAATAAACCCCATAATCGTGAGTATTGTCTGAGTTCTGTGTGGCCACTGCAAAGAATTATTGAACCCAGCAGAGAAGTAGAGAGTGTTGTGGGAAGGACAGTTGGTGTCAGAATTGGTAAAAAGGCTGGAGGGAGTAAGTGTGACTGGCCTCCACGTCACAGGTATCAGCTTTGGGCTGATGCGGATGGATTCTCTCTCCTCTTCCTGAAGTTAGAGGAGGTCAGACATCCCCACCATGCCATATTTACAACCACCTACAACCATTTCATCTGGGTGTTGAAAGATGCAGGACAGAAGGCTCTGCCAACTGAAATAGAATCTCTAGGGATGGAGCCTTTGGATGGAGCCTGGAATTGTGGCATTCTGAACAAGGAAACCAAAAAGATATATAGAGATGCTATGTTTGTGCATCATTTTGCTGCATGCAAGTTTTTTGTTTTAAAGTTACCAGCATTGACATTTGGGCAGGATAAATTCTTTGTTATGGGGATCTTCCTATCTATTGTATGATGTTCAGCAGTCTCCCTGGTCTCTAACTACGGGATGCCAAAAGTACCATGATCCCAAAACATGACAATCAAAAACACCTCTGGGGTTGTTGCCGATAGGTGCTACTGAAGTCAGATACGACGCATAGCGATCCTATGCTCAACAGAATGGTACCCAGTCTTGTACCATCCTCACAATTATTGCTATGTTTGAACCCATTGTTGCAACCACTGTGTCAGTCCATCTCGTTGAGGATCTTCCTCTTTTTTGCTGACCCTCAACTTCAGCAAGCATGATGTCCTTCTCCAGGGAATGGTCCCTCCTGATAAAACATCCAAAGTACATGAGATGAAGTCTCGCCATCCTTGTTTCTAAGGAACATTCTAGCTGTACTTCTTCCAAGACAGATTTGTTCGTTCTTCTGGCAGTCCACGATACATTCAATATTCTTCGCCAACACCATAATTCAAAGGCCTTATCTATTGTTCCTTATTCATTGTCCAGCTTTCACATACATCTGAGGTGACTGAAAATACCATGGTGTGGGTCAGGCACATCTTAGTCCTCAAAGTGACATTTTTGCTTTTTAACACTTTTAAGAGGTCTTTTGCAGCAGATTTGCCCAATGCAATACATCGTTTGATTTCTATTTTTTTTTCCAATGGAGAAATGGGAAAAGAAGACTTTATTTCAGATATGAAAATTTTGTTGTAAAATCTTGAGAAACAGCCTAATATAAATATTTTACAAGAAGTGAAATATCTACAATAAAGCTGCCAAACAATTGCCCCATAAACCAAGAGATTTCTAACAGTATCAATGATCAATCACATCTAAATTAGAAAAACTGAAAGTAATTTTCGTTCCCTTCAGTGAAGTCTGAAAATAGAAGAGACACTGTCCAATTAGCATTGTGGATACCTTTTGTTTCAAAGAACTTCCAAATTTGCAAAGAAATGTTGTCAACTCACTACTTCATGGCGTAGATGTTTGAATCTTTTATATCTCTAAAGGAGAATTCAAGCTGTATATGAAAAAATTAGCATCTATCACAATGACATGCTCCAGTATATTGGAGTTTTAAAACAAGAGATTCTGTTTCCCTTATTGCTTCACTACATTCTATTATACACATTTTTTTTTTAGTTTTTTTTTTTTAATACTTTAGATGAAGGCTTACAGAACAAACAAGCTTTTCACTGAACAATTAGTACACATATTATTTTGTGACTTTGGTTGCCAACCTCATTACCTGTCAACACTCTCCCCTTGTTGACCTTGGGTTCCCTCCTACCAGCCTTCCTGTCCCCTCCTGCCTTGTTGTCCTTGCCCCTGGGCTGCTGTACCCTTTTAGTCTCGTTTTGTTTTGTAGGCCTGTCTAATCTTTGGCTGAAGGGTGAACCTCAGAAGTGACTTCATTACTGAGCTCAAAGGGTGTCTGGGGGCCATACTCTCGGGGTTTCACCATTCTCTGTAAGACTAGTAAGTCTGGTCTTTTTATGTATTTTTTATGTGAGTTAGAATTTTGTTCTATCTTTTTTTCCAGCTCTGTCCAGGACCCTGTATTGTGAACCCTGTCAGAGGTGTTGGCAGTCATAGCCGGGCACCTTCTAGTTGTACTGGACGCAGTCTGTTGCAGGCTGTAGTACTTGTGGTCCATTAGTTACTTGGACTAACTCTTCGCTTGGGTCTTTTGGATTCCTTCATTCTTCCTTGCTCCAGATGGGGTGAGACCAGTGGAGTATGTTACATGGCCACTCACAAGCTTTGAAGACCCTAGACACTACTCACTAAAGCAGAATGTACAACAGTTTCTTTATAAACTATGTTATGCCGATTGAGCCAGATGTTCCCCAAGACCATGGTCCCCACAGCCCTGAGCCCAGTAATTTGGTCCCTCAGGGAGTCTGGATATGTCCGTGGAGCTTCCATGACCTTTCCTTGGACAAGTTGTGCTGGCTTCCCCCGTTCTGTGTGTGTATTGTCTTACCCTTCACCTAAGTTACCACTTACCTATTGTCTATTTAGTGTTTTTCTATCCCCCCTCCTTCTCTCCTTGGTAACCATCAATGATTGTTTGTTTTTGTGTGTAACCCTTTTCATGGGTTTTTACAATAGAAGTCTCATACATATTTATCCTTTTGTGACTGACTTATTTCACTCAGCATAATGCCCTCCAGATTCATTCAGGTTGTGAGATGTTTTGCAGATTCATCATTGCTCTTTATTGTTGCGTAGTATTCCATTGTATGTATGTACCATACATTGTTTATCCATTCATCTGTTGATGGGTATCTAGGTTATTTCCATCGTTTTGCTATTGTGAACAATGCTGCCATGAACATGAGTGTGCGTACATGTACTCGTGTGACGGCTCTTATTTCTCTAGGATACAGTCCTAGAAATGGGATTGCTGGATCATATGGTATTTCTATTTCTAGATTTTTAAGGAAGTGCCATATCATTTTCCAAAATGATTGTAACATTTTGCATTCCCACCAGCAGTGACTAAGAGTTCCAACCTCCCAACAGCTTCTCCAACATTTGTTATTTTCTGGTTTTTTGATTTGTGCCAGTAATGCTGGGGTGAGATGGTATCTCATTGTGGTTTTGATTTGCATTTCTCTAATGAATAGTAATTGCAAGCATTTCCTCATGTATCTGTTAGCCACTTGAGAATGTTTTCTTTGGTGAAATGTCTGTTTGTATCCATTGCCCATTTTTAATTGGATTATTTGTCCTTTGTTGAAGAGGTGCTGGATTTTCTTGCAGAAATTAGACATTAGACCTTTGTCAGATTTGTCACAGCCAAAAAAATTTTCCCAGTCTGTAGATACTCAAAAATTTTAACTCTTTTGCTGAAGTCTTTGATGAGCATAAGTGTTTAATTTTTAGAAGATCCCAGTTATCTAGCTTATCTTCTGGAGTTTGTGTGTTGTTAGTTATGGTTTCTATCTGGTTAATTCCATGTATTAGAGCCTCTAACATTGATCTTATTTTTCCTTCTATGATCTTTATACTTTTTGGCTTTATAGTTAGGTATTTGATCCATTTTGAATTAGTTTTTGTGTATGGTGTGAGGTAGGGGTCCTGTTTCATTTTTTTGCAGATGGACATCAGTTTTGCCAGCACCGTTTGTTAAAAAGACTGTCTTTTCACCATTTGGTGGACTTGGGGCCCTTGCTGAAGATCAGGTGACCATAGGTGGATGGCTTTACATCTGGGTTCTCAATTCTGTTCCATTGGTCAATGTATCTGTTGTTGTACCTGTACCAGGCTGTTTTGACTACTGTAGCTGTACAGAAGTTTCTGAGATTAGGCAGTGCAAGTCTTCCTACTTTATTCTTCTTCTTCAGTACTGCTTTACTTATCCAGGGCTTCTTCCCTTTCCATATAAAGTTAATGATGAATTTTTCCATCTCTTTGAAGAATGGTGTTGGTATCTGGATTGGGATTGCATTGTATTTGTAAATTGCTTTGAGCAGAACTGTCATTTTCACAATGTTGAGTCTACCTATCCATGAGCATGGTATGTTTTTCCATTTATGTACCTCTCCTTTGGTTTCTTGCAGTAGTGCTTTATACTTTTTTGGTACAGTTCTTTAACATCCCTGGTTAGATTTATTCCTAAGTATTTTATTTTTTTAGGGGCTATTATAAATGGTATTGTTTTCCTGATTTCCTTTTCATCGTTCTCTTTATTAGTGTATAGCAATCCAAATGATTTTTTTATGTTTATCCTACATCCTGCTACTCTGCTGAATCTCTTACTTCCAGTAGTTTTCTCATGGAGTCTTGTGGTTTTTCTATGTATAGTATCATATCATCCACAAATAGGGATAGTTTTACTTCTTCATTACCAATTTGGATGCCCTTTATTTCTTTTTCTTGCCTTATTACTGTAGTTAGGACTTTCAGAATAATGTTAAATAGGAGTGGTGATAAAGGGCTTTCTTGTCTTGTTCCTGTTCTCAAGGGGAATGTTTCCAGCCTCTCTCCATTATGAATGATGTTGGCTGTTGGTTTTGTATAGATGTCCTTTATTATGTTGAGGAATTTCCCTTCTATACCTATTTTGAGAGTTTTTATCAGGAATGGGTGTTGGACTTTGTCAAATGCCTTTTCTGCATCAATTGAGATGATCACATGATTCTTTTCTTTTACTTATGTGGTGTATTCAGTTAACTGATTTTCTAATGTTGAACCATGCTTGCATACCTGGTATGAGCCCCACTTGGTCGTGGTGTATTTTTTTTTTTTTTTTTTTTGATATGATGCTGAATTCTACTGGACAGAATTTTGTTGAGAATTTTTGCATCTATATTCATTAGAGATATTGGTCTGTAATTTTCTTTTTTTGTGGCATCTTTGCCTTCTTTTGGTATCAGGGTTATGCTGGCTACATAGAATGAATTTGGAAGTATCCCCTCCTTTTCTATGTTCTGAAATAGTTTGAGTACTACTGGTGTAACCTCTTCTCTGAATGTTTGGTAGAATTTTCCAGTGAAGCCATCAGGGCGAGGGAGGGTTTTTTTTGACTGGGAGTGTTTTTTTGTTTTTTTTAAATTACCTTTTCAATATCTTCTCTTGCTATGGGTCTGTTCAGATTTTCAACTTCAGTCTGTGTTAGTTTGGGTAGGTAGTATGTTTCCAGAAATTTTTCCATTTCCTCTAGGTTTTCAAATTTGTTGGAGTACAGTTTTTCATAGTACTCTGTTATGATCCTTTTTATTTCAGTTGGGTCTGTTATAATGTCCCCCATTTCATTTTTTATTTGGGTTATTTGTGCCCTCTCCTGTTTTTCTTTTGTCAGTTTGACCAGTGGTTTGTCGATTTTTGTTGATCCTTTCAAACAACCAACGTTTGGTTTTACTAATTCTTTCTTTTGTTTTTCTATTCTCTGTTTCATTTATTTCTGCTCTGATCTTTATTATTTCCTTTCTTTTGGTGGCTGTGGGCTTCTTTTGCTATTCTCTATTTGCTCCAGTTGTGTAACTAATATTTGGATTTTGTCCCTTCTTTTTTGATGTGTGCATCTACTGCAATAAATTGACCTCTGAGCACTGCCTCTGCTGTGTCCGACGGTTTTGGTATAATGTGTTTTCATGTTCGTTTGATTCTAGGAATTTTTTGATTCCATCTCTGATTTCTTCTATTACCCAGTGATTTTTAAGGAAGACGTTATTCAATTTCCATGTATTTTTTTCCCTTGATTTCCTGTTGTTAACTTTCACTTTGATGGTGTTGTGATCAGAGAAGATACATTATATTATCTCTATGTTTTAGATTTTGTTGAGGGTTGCTTTGTGGCCTAAGATGTGATCTATTCTGGAGAACATTCCACGTGCATTGGGAAAGAATGTGTGTTTTGCAGCTGTTGGGTGGAATGTTCTATATATGTCTATGAGGTCAAGTTGGCTGACTGTAGCCTTTAGATCTTCTGTATCTTTGTTGAGTTTCTTTCTAGATATTCTGTCCTTTACCAAGAGTGGTGTGTTGAAGTCTCCTACTATTATTGTGGAACTGTCAATTTCTCTTTTCAATGTTGTTAGAGTTTATGTATTCTGGAGCCCTGTCATTTAGTGTGTAGATATTATAGTTATGTCTTCACGGTGGACTATCCCTTTAATCTTTCCTCCCTTGTCTTTTAGTGGATTTTGTTTTAAAGTCTATTTTATCTGAGATTAGCATTCCCACTCCTACTCTTTTTTGGTAGTTGTTTGCTTATTTTTTTCCATCCTTTGATTTTTAATAAATTTATGTCTTTGTTTCTAAGGTGTGTCTCTTATAGACAGCATACTGATGAATCCTGTTTTTTATCCACTCTGTCACTCTCGTTCTCTTTATTGGTGCATTCAGGCCATTTAAGTTCAGTGTAATTATTTATAAGTGTGAGCTTACTGCTGTCATTTTGTAGCTTCTTTTTGTGGTGCCGACATTTTCTTTGTTCCTCTTACTCTCCTGTGCAGAATTCATTTCGTTTGTGGATTTGTTTCATTTTTGTAGCTTTTCTGTTTACTGAGACTTTATGTTTTTCTTCATTTTGATGAGTAGGTTTCTTAACTTTGTGATTACCTTGAAATTTACCCTTATCATCCTAAATTTGAACCAATCTTTTATTACTTAGTATCACCTTGGCTTCCTCCCCATTGGAAGGTTCTGTACCTATACCATTTATTTCCCCTTTTATTGTTCTGACGCTGTTGTCATTTACAGATTAACCTCTCTGGTTCCCTGTTGTAAATCTTTTAGTTTTGTTTTATCCTTGAGAATTCGTTACCTACATTGGTATCTGGCTGATGTGGTCTTCCGTCCTAGATTCAAGCTGTTGTCTGATGTTGTTGGTTCTCTAACCGAAGGACTCCTTTTAATAATTCTTGTGAGTTTGGTTTGGTTTTTACATATTCCCTTAATTTCTGTTTATATTCCATCCAGTGCTTGGTTGAGTTCTTTATCCCTTCATTTGAAGCTTAAGCTTCCAGGGTTGATGTTTGTCTCTGTCTTTTTAGTTTTTCAGGTCTTTGCCGTGGAGGGACAGCGTGGTGCTTCTGTGTATAGATCTGTTTGATTTCTTGACTGTTGCTTCCATGGGTGTTGATTGTGGATCCAAGTAAAATGAAATCCTTGACAACTCCGATATATTCTCTGTTTATCATAATGTTGCTTATTGGTCCAGCTATAAGGATTTTTGTTTTATGCTGAGGTGTAATCCATTCTGAAGGCTACAGTGTTCAATCATCATCAGTAAGTGCTTTAAGTCCTCTTCACTTTCATAAGCAAGGTTTTGTTATCTGCATATCGCAGGCTGTCAATGAGTCTTCCTCCAATCCTGATGCCATGTTCTTCAGATAGTCTGGCTTCTTGAATTATTTGCTCAGCATACAGACTGAATAAGTATGATGAAAGGATACAACCCTAACACACACCTTTTCTAATTTTAAACCACTCAGTATCCGCTTGTTCTGTTCAAACACTGCCTCTTGGTCTATGTACAGGTTCCATATCAGCACAATTAACTGTTCTGGAATCACCATTCTTTGAAATGTTATCCATAATTAGGCACTGTCAAATGTGTTCTGGGAGGTAAAAATCACCCTGGTTGAGAACCAATAAGTTAGTCTATCCTTAAACACAGGTGGGATCAAAGACTATGATAACTGCTTTAGTGGAACTGTGAGGCTCATTCTTACCTTTGTGCTTCCTTCTTTAAATGAGTTCAAGTCAGTATTTCACTTGCTGGGTCTCATACTTATTTGTATTTCCCATAGGACTCGGCAGGAGGTTGGGCTCAATTTGTTGTATAATGAATTAAAATTTGATAATTTAAAGGGACTTTGTTTTGATCTACCTGTTCTGATCCAACCAGGACAAATAAGTTTTAAGCCAAGTAGCAAGGTCACATCCCCCTAGATCTGACTTCTGATGCTGGTTATTCTCTGTGTTTTAGGAGAATTAATCATATTACATTTCATGGTTTTGAATATCAATGTTCACGTAATTACAACACAAAAAAATGCAACCTGTCTTCCAAGAGGCAAGAGCGACTGTATATGTTTATGAATGAAAAGCGACTAATGATAATATAGTATCTGTAATTCTTATGTACTTACTATATATTAGCCAACGATCTAAGTGTTTCGTATGGATTCCTTCTATTAATCATTTCAACAACCCCATGATACAGATACTATTATTATCTCCATTTTATTTATAAGGGAAACTAAAATCAAACCAAACCCACTGCTGTCGAGTCGATTCTGACTCATAGCAACCCTACAGGACAGAGCAGAATTGCCCCATAGGCTTTCCAAGGAGCGGCTGGTGGATTTGAACTGCCAACCTCTTGGTTAGCAGCCCAGCTCTTAATCACTGTGCCACTGGGCTCCAAGGGAAGTGAATATTTAATGAGGCTGAGTAATTTGTCCATGATTGTGCTGTAATTTTTTAGATGTAGTCAATTTAGTCAGAATATTCTGAATCAAAATTAGAAACAGAGAATACTCCCTAAATCATTTTATGAGGTTAAAATGACATAAGAACAACATGAGAGAAGACAAAGACTTGTCTCATTGATAAGCATAAATTTTTAAAATGACAAAATGATAGCAAACAATCTGATCCTGTAAGAAAAAGGTACTATATGATAATTAAGCATATTCTAGGAATTTTAAGATTGGTTCAACATTAGAAAACATGTTCATGTCCTCAACCATATGATATTAACAGATGCAGAAAAAGCATATGAGTATCCACTCACTCACACATACATACACACAAACTTAGCGAACTAGGAACTGAAGGGAACTTGTTTAATTCATATTCAGTTAGGAAACACTGGAGGCAGTCTCTTTAAAAATTAAAACAAATCAAGTATACACACTATCATTAGTTCTAGTCAACATTTTGCTGTGCAATGTGACAAAAGAAAAAAAATTTTTGAAGGCTATGTAATTTCTTGCATGAAAATACCAACTAAATTCAAAGACAAATAGTAGGAAATATTAAGAATTTCACAAGGGTGCTGGTTCTAAGATCAAAATACAATAAAGCAAAAGCATTTCTATATCCCAGCAGTAAAAACTTACAAAATTAAAAAAAAAAAAAAGATATAATTAGTAACAACAAAAAAACTTAAAAATCAGGAAAAATATATTTAACAAAAGATTACAAGATTTTATTTTTTCACTTTCTGAAGTTTGAGTTAATAATGGTCCTCAACTATCGGCCCATACATCAACATTGGCCCATTCCCTTTTATTCTTATTTCCTTTCCACAGCACCCATGGAAAAACATCCTAATGTATTTGATGTGTATCCTTTGTTGTATGAGTTCTTGTAAAGTGTATATTAGTGTTTAATGTGCATGCGTATTTACGTGATGTAAATGGTAATGTGCTATTGATTTTTTTCTCTTTTTCAGTCATCTTTAAGTTTTAAATTCTCAGTTTAAGGAGAAAATCATAAACTTTACTGAAAGACATTAAAGAAGACCTAAATATATGGACTGAAAAAAATGGACTATGCTCAAAGATTAAGAAAACATTGTGACGATTTTAATTATTCTCAAATTAACCTATAAATTCTGTACAGTACCACTGCAAATGCCCAGTGTGTATGTGCATGTATAACTTGATAAAATAATCATAAATTGTATGGAAAATTTTTAAGAAAGTAACAATAACTAAGACACCTGAAAGAAGAGCAATAATGGAGATTAGCGAGTGGTGACTTGCCCAGCCACACATAAACACATTTAAAAGTCATAGTAAGTAAGATTATGTAGTATTGGTGCAGAGATAAACATATAGATCAATAAAAAACTACAGCTCCAAAACAGCCCATCGTGGTAGATACTTTGTCACTTGTTACTCATCCAATGTCTTTCTCTCATGCTTTCCTGTGCTCAGTTAAGTACTCCTAATTCCTAGCCTCCTTTTTGCTAAGGGCAGTACATGTCATGCTTTATAAAATAAGATTTAGGCAGAAGTCCTCCAGAAAATTTTCCCTTCCTAAAAAAAAAGAAAAAAAGCATCACAAAGATCAGGGCTTTGCCCTTTACATTTCCCCTTCTTCCTGCATTGATCACAGATAGAATGCCTAGGCAGCCATCTTGTAGCCATGAGGAAAATGTTAAGAATGGCGAATCTATAATGTAAAAGGGGCTTGGGTCTTTGATGACACTGTTGAACTACTGTGCCAGCCTGAACTACTCTTCCCATGTTTGTTAAATGGGCCACTGTAGTAATATTTTCTATTCTTTGCAACTAAATGGAATTCTAACATTCTTTCTCTCTCTCACATACACACACCTAGAATATCGATACTGGCATAGGTGAAAGAATAAATCATTGTAAAAAGGGATACTAAGACAACTTGTTAGTCACTAAGACAATTTATTAGCCTCGTGGCTAACAATAAAGGATCCCAACTTCATAACTCATACAACAATCATTCCACTGGATTAAAAATTTCCATGTAAAAAGAAAAAACTTTCAAAATTTTAGAAAAAAAGAATATTTTTGATATTGGGATAGATACGGGTTACTTAACGAGAAGCAAAAAAAATCAGACATCTTAAAAAGAAAGACTAATACATCAGATTACATAAAAATTAAAAATTCAATTTCATCAAAAGACAAAGTAAAAAGACAAGCCACAGTCTGGGAGAAGATCTTTGTAACATATAATCAACAGTTTAACAGCTACAGTGTTCAAAGAACTCTTACAAGTTAATTTGATACATATAACAATAATGAGAAAAAATATGAACAGGCATTTCAAAGAAAAACACTACTGTCTAATAAATATATGAAAAGACGTCCAACCTCAACAGTAATAAAACTTAAAGACATAATGTAACACTATCTCACACCATAGGATTTTTGAAAAAACATAAAAGTCTAATAATGCCAGTGTAATAAGGATGTACAAGGAGGACTAAAGTCAATGTTATTAACTATTATAGAAAGGAGCTAGTTTGAGAGACACAGAAATACAGAAATGAAAAAAATGAATTCAACTTACTTCTACCACCTTCTGGAGGAAGACATACACTTTGAAATGTTTATAAGTACAGATGACACAAAGCATTTGCAAGTTTACATTAACTATAAACACCACAATTACCAAAACACCAGGGTAATTTGCAGGGTGAGCTTCTGAAACTCTGACTGGCAAAAAATTAACCAGCAAACAAATAGCTGGTGAGCATCAGGATGGCCAAATACATTTTTACTGGGGGAAAAAAAAAAAATCCAGCTACAGGCTGAGGCAGCATGGCGCTATAAACAGAAGTACCACACCATTCCTCTACAGCAGAGACCCAAAAAACCAAGTAAAACAGAGACAAATGTCAATCCTGGAACCCTAAGCATCTAATGAACAGATAAAGAACTCAGTCAAGCACCAAATGGAATAAGAAACTGACAGAGAACAGAGAATGAGGAGAGATACATATGGAGGTCCCTTACCAGCTAACTCAGCACAGATTCACCATTTTGGACTCCTATGGGAGATCAGCAAACAGGGAGTAGGGGAAAGCAGCTTCACAGAGCTCCCAGCAGGAGACAGAGCACCCGGTAACCAAAGATACACGCTTTCCCACACTCTATCCTTCTTCCCTCCACTTGACCTCCGCCATTTCCCTCTGGCTGCAGTCTCTTGGCTGGGAGACACTGGCTCCAGCCCCATGTGGCTTGGATTTGCCCCGCGTATACTGGCCGGCTCCATCAGTGACATTTGTTTGTTGCTGGTGTTACTTTTACTTTTTTCTCATTCTTCTGGTTTCTTCCCTGCCTCTCACCATCTTCCCCTACTTTCGCACCATTCAACTGGGGAACTGCTTCCGTTGGTCTATGCCACCACATTGGTGGGATCCCTGGGGCCTTAACTTTGTTTTTTGTTTGTTTGTTTGTTTGTTTTCTTTTTCTTTTCATGGCTTAGGAGCCCCTTCTAGATGAGCTGTATTGTCTGGCTTGGAAGCCACTTCCCTAGTCTGCACAGCCACAATGGTAGGATCCCTGGGGGCTTTGCTTTTGTTTGTTTGTTTGTTTTTTCTTTTTAATTTTTATTTGTTCTCTTTTCCTTTTTCTTTTTTTCCATTTCTCAGTCTTTCATCTCTCTGCTCCAATGGCACGCTCCCTTACCACTCTTTGTGTATGTGTGTGTGTCTTTTTTTCCCCTTGTTTGTTTTTTCCCTGTTTTTTGTTTGTTTGTTTCTTTTTGGCTCCTGTTTCTCTCTGCTCTCTCTTCTTTCTCATACCCATCTTAGCTCCACACATCACAACCTCCCCACTCCTTCCTGGATACCTGCACCATGTGTTGACTGTCACACCACAAAGCAGCACAGGCATGGCCTACCGGAACCTGTCCGGCACTGATTCCCAGCCTGCCCTGTAGGCCTTAGTAGGTGCCACAAACAACCCAACCCAGCCCCTCTCCTTCAGGTGAACCTGCCCTGCTGCACCACAGCTGAGTGACTGGTCCTGCCCACTGGACAAGGAGGTGAAAAGTATTGTGCCCACAGACGAGCAAACAACAAAGAACACACAGCCAGCCTGCTCAGGCATAACCAAATAAAACAAAAAAGCAGAACAAAACAAATCTACAATCAACAAACAAAGAAAATAACTACTGAATGTCCCGAAGATAGAAGACAATATCAAAACATATAAAAACTAGGACAGGATGGTTCCAATAGGCATCCAAAATAAAACAACAGATGACATTCCAGTAGAAGAAAAGGCACTAAAACTACCTGATAGGGAATTCAAATCTCTAACATTCAGAGCTATCCAAGAGTTGAAGCAAAGAGCAGACAAAAATGAGGAAAAAAAATAGACAAATTCATGGAAAAGGCAGACAAATTCAGGGAAAATACAGACCAAAAAAATGGAAGAATTCAGGAAAATAATACATAAACAAAATCCCAAAATAAATTCACAACCAGAAATCATACAAAAACAACAATCACAAATTCAGAAGATAAATAACAAGATTTCAGAAATGGACAGTGACATAAAAGGGCTGAGAAGCAGGTCTGAAACAATGGAAGACAGGATCAGAGAAATTAAAGACAAACACCTGGATATAACTTTGAGGAAAAATCAGAAAAAAGAAAGAAGAAAAATGAAGAAACCCTCAGAACTATGTGGGATACAATCAAAAGCAGAAGTTTGCAAATGACAGGAGTTCCAGAACAGTGGGAGGAAACAGAAAACACAGACAGGATCACTGAAGAATTGATGACATAAAACTTCCCTAATATCTTGAAAGATGAAAAGCTGACCACCCAAGCAGCTCAACAAACCCCATATAGAAGAGATTCCAAAAGAAAATCACTGAGGTATATTATAGTCACACTCCCTAAAACCAAAAACAAAGAAAGAATCCCAAGAGCAGCTCAAGAAAAATGAAAAGTCACACAGGGGAAACAATAAGACTAAGCTCTGATTATTTGGCAGAAACCATGCAGGCAAGAAGGCAATGGGATGACACATATAAAACCTTAAAAGAAAAAAGAAACTGCCAACCAAGAATAATATATCTTGCAAAACTCTCCTTGAAGGATGATGGTGAAATTACAACATTTTCAAATGAACAGAAATTAATGGAATATGTAAAAACCAAACCAAACTTACAAGAATTATTAAAAGGAGTCCTTCAGTTTGAGAACAAACAACATCAAACATCAAACTAACACAAAATAATGTTGAAAATCTGAACAGACCCATAATAAGAGAAGAGATTGAAAAGGTAATAATAATAAAAAAACTCCCAACAAAAAAAATCCATGGCCCAGATGGTGTCACTGGAGAATTCTACCAAACATTCAGAGAAGAGCTTGCACGAGTACTACTCAAACTATTTCAGAACATAGAAAAGAAGTGATACTTCCAAATTCGTTCTATGAAGCCTGCATAACCCTGATACCAAAACCAGGCAAAGACACCACAAAAAAAGAAAATTACAGACCAATCTCTCTCATGAATATAGATGCAAAAATTCTGAACAAAATTCTAGCCAACAGAATTACGTATCATATCAAAAAAATAATACACCACAATCAAGAAGGATTCATACCAGGTATGCAAGGATGGTTCCACATTAGAAAAACAATCAACCTAATAAACAACATAAAAGGAAAGAAAAGAATCACACGATAACAGAAAAGGCATTTGACAAAGTCCAACACCCATTCCTGATAAAAACTCTCAACAATAGGTATAGAAGGGAAATTCCTCAACATAATAAAGGGCATCTATACAAAACCAACAATCAACACCGTTCTTAGTGGAGAGAGGTTGAAAACCTTTTGCTTGAGAACAGGAACAAGACAAGGATGTCCTTTATCACCAGTCCTATTTAACATTGTTCTGGAAGTCCTAGCTACAGCAATAAGGCAAGAAAAAGAAATAAAGGGCATCCAAAATGGTAGTGAAGAAGGGAAACTATCCCTATTTGTGGATGATATGATACTATACCTAGAAAACCCAAAAGACTCCATGAGAAAACTATTGGAACTAATAGAAAGATTCAGCAGAGTAGTAGGATATTAGCTAAGCATACAAAAATCAGTTAGAAACCTATACACCAATAAAGAGAACGATGAAAAGTTAACCAGGAAAACAATACCATTTATAATAGCCCCTAAAAAAATAAAATATTTAGGAATAAATCTAACCAGGGATATTAAAGACCTATACAAAGAAAACTACAAAATACTACTGCAAGAAACCCAAAGGGATCTACCTAAATGGAAAAACATACCATGCTCATGGACAGGTAGACTCAACATTGTGAAAATGACAATTTTACCCAAGCGATGTACAAATATAATGCAATCCTGATCCAAATACCAACAACATTCTTTAAAGAGATCAAAAAACTCATCAATAACTTTATATGGAAAGGGAAGAAGCCCCAGATAAGTACAGCACTATTGAAGAAAAAAATAAAGTAGGAAGACTCACACTACCTGACCTCAGAACCTACCGTACAGCTCCGGTAGTCAAAACAGCCTCGTATTGGTACAATGACAAATACATTGACCAAAGGAACAGAATGGAGAACCCAGATGTAAATCCATCCACCTATGGTTACTTGATCTTCGACAAGGGCCCCACGTCCATCAAATGGGGGAAAAGAGTCTTTTTAACAAATGGTGCTGGCAAAACTGGATGTCCATCTGCAAAAAAATGAAACAGGACCCATACCTCACACCATACACAAAAACTAATTCAAAATGGATTAAAGACCTAAATATAAATCCAAAAAGTATAAAAATATAGGATCATCACTAGAGGCCCTAATACACAGTATTAGCAGGATATAAACCATAACCAACAACAAACTCCAGAAGATAACCTAGGTAACTAAGATCATCTAAAAATTAAACACATAAGCTCATCGAAAGAGTTATAAGAGAATCTGCTGAAAAAAAAATTTTGGCTATTACAAATCAGACCAAGGTCTAATCTCTAAAATCTACAGGAAAAGCCAATACTTCTACAACAAAAAGACAGATAATCCAATTTAAAAAATGGGTGAAGGAAACGAGCAGATACATCATCAAAGAAGACATTCAAGCGGCCGACAGACACATGAGGAAATGCTCACAATCACTAGTCATTTAGAGAAATGCAAATCAAAACCTGAATGAGTGGTCCACTCACCCTGGCATTACTGGCACGAATCAAAAACACGGTAGATAACAAATGTTGGAGAGGCTGTGGGGAGATCAGAACTCTTACGCACTGCTGGTGGGAATGCAAGATGATACAACCATTTTGGAAAATGATATGGCGCTTCCTTAAAATGCTAGAAATAGAAATACCATATGATCCAGCAATCCCACTCATAGGAATATATCCTACAGAAATAAGAGCTGTCACACAAACAGACATATGCACACCCATGCTCACTGCAGCACTGTTTACAATAGCAAAAAGAAACAACCTAAATGCCCATCAACAGAAGAATAGATAAACAAACTATGGTACATACCCACTGTGGAGTATTACACAAAGATAAAGAATAATGATGAATTTGTGAAGCATCTCATAACATGGATGAATCTGGAGTACATTACACTGAGTGAAATAAGTCAATCATAAAAGGACAAATATTGTATGAGACCACTTCTATAAAAACTAAAGAAAAGGTTTACACACAAGAAGAAACAATCTTTGATGGTTACCATGGAGGGGAGGGATGGGGATGGAAAAACACTAAATAGACAATAGATAAGCGGTAACTTTGGTGAAGGGTAAGACAGTACACAATACTGGGGAAGCCAGCACAACTTGCCCAAGGAAAGGTCATGGAAGCTCCATAGACTTATCCAAACTCCCTGAGGGGCCGAACTGCTAGGCTGAGGGCTGTGGGGACCATGGTCTTGGGGAACATCCAGCTCAATTGGTATAACATAGTTTATAAAGAAAACGTTCTACATTCTACCTTGGTGAGTGGCATCAGGGGTCTCAAAAGCCTGTGAGCAGTCATCTAAGATACTCCACTGGTCTTACCCCATCTGGAGCAAGGAAGAAGGAAGAAAACTAAAGATAAAAGGGAAAGATTAGTCGAAAGGACTAATGGACCACATTTGTCATGGTCTCCATCAGACTGAGTCCAGTACAACTAGATGGTGCCCGGCAACCACCACTGACTGCTCTGACAGGGATCACAACAGAGGGTCGCAGACAGAGATGGAGAAAAATGTAGAACAACATTCTAACTCACAAAAATAGACCAGAGTTACTTGCCTGTCAGATCCTGGAGAAACCCCAACAGTATGGCCCCCAGACACCCTTTTACTTCAATAATGAAGTCACTCCAGAGGTTCACCCTTCAGCCAAAGATCAGACAGGCCCATAAAACAAAACAAGACTAAAGGGGCACACCAGTCCAGGAACAACAACGAGAAGGCAGGAGGGGACAGGAAAGCTGGTAATAGTGAACCCGAAGTCGAGAAGGGACAGTGTTGACGTGTTGTGGGGTTGTTAACCAATGTCATAAAACAATATGTGTACTAACTGTTTAATGAGAAACTATTTGCTCTGTAAACCTTCATTTAAAGTACAATTAAAAAAAAAAAATCCACATTCTTACCTGCTGCCTGATGAGCTCTCTCTCAAGCACAATTTAGACAAAAAGGCTCTGAAGCCATCAGAAACTATTTCTGAAGACACAGACCCAGTGTGCTCTTGCTAGAAAAATGGCCAAAAAATGTCAACAATCATCAAAAAAGGTACTGTAAGCCAAGAGAAAATGTCATCCTTGGATTCTGTAGAATGAAGATGCTCTGCACCTAGAGCACTGTTCAGATTGTTGCGAGTCGAGAAAAATGTAATGTTGCTGGATAGGATCCAAAAAGATTAGGCATAACGATAAAGGGGGTGAGATTGTATCCAATGAGGTCACACCAAAATACCAGAGTTCGCGAATCTGGAAGAAGGCATTTTAAAAGGAATATAATTGAAATGTATCAACTTATCCAAACATATGGCCCAGGTAACCACCAACTTCCACATGGGGCATCTCAAAGTTTGAGAGAAGGGAAAATTAACATAAACAAGAAGCCTGTAATGTACAGCAATGAGTAAAGTGCTTTCACAATACTCATTTTAGTTTTTAAAAAGTAATTGTTACATACAATAACCGTGGTAAACTAATTACTCCAAAAGATGCTATAAACTCAGTATATGAATTGACTATTTTTCATTTTTACCTTCCCTTACCCTTGTTCCTACTTCTACCTCTGCATCTATTTTTTTACGTATCTATCTTCTCTAATGTTCTTTAAACTCTTTGAGAGTACTATTACTTCTTATCCATCTTATATCCCCACCACACAGTACTTGGCAAGTTGTGGGCACTTAATATGTACTTATGAAAAGATGAACAAAAAAAAATTGCTTTCAATAAATCCAAAGGTACACTAATGGTCTAATAAAGGAATAAAGAGTGTTTGGGGAATATGCCTAACATTTGATACTAATGTCCAAAAAAATCATGTAAGGATGTTCTTTTGTAACAATGGTTTCCGGTGGGTGACAGCAAGCTGAACAGTGTGGGGAGCCCTGAGTCCAACCCCAGGTGGCAGTTTTATGTTCCAAACACACTAACAGAAAACACTTACCTGAGTATCTACAACATAAAATACATTTTTATACAGCAGATATCAGGGGTTTGCAGGGTCTCATTTCATTGTCTACCAGAATGTTTGCAAGAGTCAAAGACTGATGAATGAAAAGATCAGTACAGGTTTCAGGCAATGGACACACTAGTTAAAGAACTGATCAGTAAACTAATTTGATGCAGCCCACACAATGGGCATTATTTGCAAGGTTGCAAGACCAGATTAATTTAAGCCAAGCAGTTGGATTCTACAGACTTTTGAATCCTCACTCCATATAAACCCAACATTGAAAAAACTAATTTGAAATGGAATTATACCAAAAAAAGCCCAAACCCTTTGCCATCGAGTCAAATCTGACTCATAGCAACTCTACAGAGCAGAACTTCCCCACAGAGTTTCCAAGGCTGTAAATCTTTGCGGAAGCAGGCTGCCACATCTTTCTCCCACGGAGCAGCTGGTGGGTTCGAACTGCTGACCTTTCAGTTAGCAGCCAAGTATTTAACCACTGTGCCACCAGCCACTCACAGTGACCCTGTATAAGAACTAGAACAAGCTTACAACTAGTAGAATCTAAGTGGTTTCCATGAGCAAAGAACGCTGGATAAGATGGTTGGCTCTGTCTCAAGACTATTTCCACCGTCACCCGAAAACACAATTTAAATGCAGCACTGCTGTAAAGCTCACAAGTGGGAATCTGAAGTGACAGAAGCTTTCACAGCCCTGAGGAAGGAGAAGTCTTGGGGCAGCAATTTTTCTCAAACAGAAGATGAAGCTACAAGGTGAGGCCTGGCAGGTTAAATGTAGACAGGCTATTTTGAAAACTACACTTGTCAAGTTCAGTAATATCCTTTGTGCTCTCAAGATACCAAGTTCTTCCTTTTAACTAAAACCAGACGCTTGGCTTTTTTTCCGCTTGTACTAGTCATCTGTTTACATCCCCACCTATGATCTTCATGATCCTCACAAGCTCCTGCTTCTGACACTTGTCTTGGCTTTCTCTAAGAAACTCACCCAGCCATGAAGGGAACATGAACTTATTCTTAACAGAAACTGCATAATTAACATTTCTGATGCACCTGTGGGTTACACAAGAGCCAGCTGTTACATTAGCATTTTATAGGTATTTGCATGCTTTGCTTTATCGCACTTTGCAGATACTGCATTCTTTACAACATGGCAACCCTGTGTCAAGCCAAGTCTATTGTTGCCATTTTTCCAACAGAATGTGCTCACTTCATGTCTCTGTGTCACATTTTGGTAATTCTCACAATATTTCAAACTTTTTCATTATTATTGTATCTGTTAGGGTGACCCATGATCAGTGATCTTTCATGTTACTATTATAATTGTTTTGGGGCGCCATGAACCATGCCCACATAAGATGGTGAACTTAATCGATAAACGTTGTGTGTGTTCTAACTGCTCCACCGACTGGCCATCACTCCGTCTCTCTCCCTCTCCTAGGGCGTTCCTACTCCCTGAAACACAACAATATTGAAATCAGGCCAGTTAATCACCCTACAATGGCCCTTAAGTGTTCAAGTAAAAGGAAGAGTTGCACATCTCTCACTTTAACTCAAAAGCTAGAAACGATTAAGCTTAGTGAGGAAGACATGTCGAAAGCTGACACAGGCCAAAAGCTGGGCCTCTTGCACCAGTTAACCAAGTTGTGAATGCAAAGTTCTTCAGGGAAATTAAAAGCGCTACTCCAGTGAACACATAGGTAAGAAAGCGAAACAGTCTTATCGCTGACATATAAAGTTTCAGTGGTCTGGATAGAAGATCAAATGAGCCACAACATTCCCTTAGGCCAGAGCCTAATCCGGAGCAAGGCCCTAACTCTCTTCAACTCTGTGAAGGCTGAGAGAGGTGAGGAAGCTGCAGAAGAGGGTTGGTTCATGAGGTTTAAGGAAAGAAGCCATCTCCATAACATAAAAGTGCAAGGGGAAGCAGCAAGTGCTGATGTAGGAGCTGCAGCAAGTTTTCCCGATGATCTAGCCGAGATAACTGACGAAGCTGGCTACACTAAACAACAGATTTTCTTTTTTCCCCAAAAAAAGTATTTTATCTTTTTATTGTGCTTTAAGTGAAAGTTTACAATTCAAGCTAGTTTCTCATACAAAAATTTATACACACATTGCTATGTGGCCCTAGTTGCTCTTCTTATACGGTGACAGCACACTCCTCCTTTCCACCCAGTAATTTCCTGTGTTCATTCAACCAGCTCCTGACCCTCTCTGCCTTCTCATCTCACCTCCGGACAGAAGCTGCCCATTTAGTCTCACGTATCTGCCTGAGCTAAGAAGCACACTCTTCACGAGTATCATTTTATGTCCCACAGTCCAGTCTAATCTTTGTCTGAAGAGTTGGCTTTGGGAATGGTTTTAGTTTTGGGCTAACAGAGACTCTGGGGGCCATGTCTTCCAGGTTCCATCCAGTCTCAGTCAGACCATTAAGTCTGGTCTTTTTACTAGAATTTGAGTTCTGCACCCCACTTTTCTCCTGCTCCATCAGGGACTCTCTATCGTGTTCCCTGTCAGGGCGGTCATTGGTGGTAGCCGGGTACCATCTAGTTCTTCTGGTCTCAGGCTGATGGAGTTTCTGGTTTATGCGGGCCTTTTGTCTCTTGGGCTGATATTTTCCTTGTGTCTTTGGTGTTCTTCATTCTCCTGTACTCCAGGTAGGTTGGGACCAATCAATGCATCTTAGATGGCCGCTTGCTAGCTTTTAAGACCTCAGACGCTACTCACCAAAGTGGGATGAAGAACCTTTTCTTTACAAACTTTGTTATGCCAATTGACCTAGATGTCCCCTGAAACCATAGTCCCCAGACCCCCACCCCTGCTACTGTGTCCCTCGAAGTGTTTGGTTGTATTCAGGAAACTTCTTATCTTTTGATTTAGTTCAGTTGTGCTGACTTCCCCTGTACTGTGTAAACAACAGATTTCCAATGTAGATGAAACAGCCTTATACTGGAAGAAGATGCCATCTAAGATTTTCATAGCTAGACAGGAAAAATCAATACCTGGCTTCAAAGCTTCAAAGGACAGGCTGACTCTCCTGTTAAGGGCTGATGGGGTTAGTGACTTTAAGTTGAAGCCAAAGCTCATTTACCATTCTGAAAATCCGAGGGCCCTTAAGAATTATGCTAAATCTACTCTACCTGTGCTCTATAAAGGGAACAAAGCCTGGATGACAGCACATCTGTTTACAACATGGTTTATTAAATATGTTAAGCTCACTGTTGAGACTTACTGCTCAGAGAAAAATATTTCTTTCCAAGTATTACTGCTCATTGACAATGCACCTGGTCACCCAAGAGCTCTGATGGGGATATGCAAGGAGATTAATGTTGTTTTCATGCCGGCTAACACAACATCCATTCTGCAGCCCATGGACCAAGGAGTAACTTTGACTTTCAAGTCTTATAATTTAAGAAATCCTTTTCATAAGGCTATAGTTGGAGCCCTGGCAAATTTCATTGTTGTCTTACTTTAAGAAATCATCACAGCCACCCCAACTTTCAGCAATCACCACCCTGGATCAGTCAGCAGCCATCAACATCGAGGCAAGCCTCTCTACCAGCAAAAAGATTCCAACTCACTGAAAGCTCAGATGAATTTTAGCAATAAAATATTTTTTAATTATGTACATTGTTTTTTTTAGACATAATGCTACTGCACACTTAATAGACTACAAATCCAAAACCAAACCCATTGCCACTGAGTTGATTCCAACTCCTAGTGACCCTACAGGACAGAGTAGAACTGCCCCATAGGGTTTCCAAGGCTGTTTTTTTTTTTTTTTTTTTTAATGTGCTTTAGGTAAAAGCTTACAGAGAAAATTAGCTTCTCACTCAACAATTCACACACAAGTTGTTCTGTGACATTGGCTGCAATCCCTATGATGTGTCCACATTCTCCTCTTCTCCATCCCAAGTCCCATTTTCCTGTCCCTTCCTGCCTTCTCATCTTTGCTTTTGGGAAGGTGTTCCAATTTGGTCTCATTTAAATGACTGAATGAGAAACACATTCCTCACGTGTGTTATTGTTTTATAGGGTGAACTTCAGAGTGGATTCAACTGAGTTAAAAGGGTGTCTGGGGGCCATAGTCTCAGGGTTCCTCCAGTCTCTGTCAGATAAGTAAGTCTGGGCTTTTTTGTGAATTTGAATCTTGTTCTACATATTTCTCCTGCTCTGTCCCAAACTCTATATTGTGATCTCTGTCAGAGTGGTTGGTGGTGGTAGCCACGCACCATCTAGTTGTTCTGGGCTCAGGCTGGTGGAGGCTGTGGTATATGTGGTCCATTAGTCCTCTGGACTAACACTTACCATGTGTCTTTGGTTTTCTTCATTCTCCTTTGCTCCAGATGGGATGGGGCCAGTAGATGTATCTTAGATGGTTGTTGGCAAGCTTTTAAGACCCTAGATGCTATTCACCAAAGTCAGATGTAAAACATTTTATTTATAAACTATGTTACGCCAATTGACCTAGATGTCCTCTAAGACCATGGTCCTCAGCCCACAAATTCAGTCCCTCAGAGTGTTTAGATGTGTCTATAAAGTTTCTATGACTTTGCCTTGGTCACGCTGTACTGACTGTCTCTATAATGTGTACTGCCTTTCCCTTCACCAAAGTTATCACTTATCTACTACCTAGTTAGCAATTTCCCCTGCCTATCCTTCCTCTCCCTCATAATCATCAAAGATTGTTTCTTTCTGCGTGTAAACCTTCTCTTGTGTTTTTAAAATAGTGGTCTCATACAGTATTTGTCCTTTTGTGACTGACTTATTTCACTCAGCACAATGTCCTCCAGATTCATCCATATTATGAGATGTTTCTTTGATTCATCATTGTTCTTTATCATTGCATAGCATTCCACTGTGTGTATGTACCATAGTCTGTTTATCTATTCATCTGTTGATGGGCACTTAGGTTGTTTCTATCTTTTTGCTATTGTGAATAATGCTGCAATGAACAAGGGTGTGCATATGTCTATTTGTGTGATGGCTTATTTTCTCTAGGATATAGTCCTAAGAGTGGGATTGCTGGATCATATGGTATTTCCATTTCTAACTTTTTAAAGAAGTACTATATCATTTTCCACAGTGGTTGTACCATTTTACGTTCCCACCAACAGTATACGAGTTCCAATCTCCCTGCAACATCTTCCACATTTTTTTTTTTAATTAGTGTCAGTAATGTTGGGGTGAGATGGTATCTCATTATAGTTTTGATTTCTGAGACCTAGTAGTGTGAGTCCTCTTACTTGTTCTTCTTCTTCAATAATGTTTTACTTCTCTGGGGCCCCTTTCCTTTCCATACAAATTTAATGACTAGTTTTTCCATCTCATTAAAGAATGCTGTTGGTATTTGGATTGGGTAAGGCTGTAATCATTACAGAAGCAGACTGCCACGTCTTCCTTCCATGGAGCAGCTGGTAGGTTCAAACTGCTGACCTTTTGGTTAGCAGCCAAGTGCTTAACCACTGCACCACGAGGGCTCCTTTGTTAGACTACAGTATAGTGTAAACGTAACTTTTATATGCACTGGGAAACCAAACAATGTGTGTGACTCGCTTTACTGTGGTAGTCTGGAACTGAACCATATCTCTGAGGTATACCTGTAGTCAAATCTGAGGTAACAGGAAAGTAAGCAATATAAGAGAAGCTAACCTAGTGTGGTGTAAATGGTTAACACACTCAGCTGCTAACCCAAAGGCTGGATGTTCCAATCTACCCAAGCAGCCTCAGAAGAAAGGCCTGGCAATCTACTTCCAAAAAATCAGCCTCTAAAAACTCTATGGAGCACAGTTACACTCTGACAAACGTAGGCTCATCATGAATGGGAGTCAAGTCAACAGCAACTGGATTTTAATCCAATGACTTAGTAAAAATATTTCCTATTTCCAATGAGTCATGTATTTGTCATCTTGAGTATGTCAACGAATCCCCACAATGATACAAAAACCTCCCCTGACCCACCCCTCTTCCCAGTCCCACTACAAAAGGGACAATAATCTTTTTGGGCTTTTAATTAGGTAACTAATATACCAATAGACTCTTAAATTTGTGAAGCATTCAGAAAAGGATAAAGCCTCTATGATCATCCTCCATCCCTGTCCCCTTCCTCCCTCCCCACCGAGACAATAATCCTGTTTGTCTCCTTCCAGACACACCTACACGTGTGCACATAGACTCTCGTGTGTATTATACGAAAATGCAGCCACAGAAACTGTATCGAGCCCATAAAAGGCATCAATATGCCTACTTCTTTCACTCAGTGTGTCCTGGAGATACCTCTGTGCTGAGCTGGATGCAGGGTCTCGCTCCCTCCCTCTACCTGCTTCACAGTCTCCCAGGTATGGAAATACCTCTCTTATTTGGCCAAGGACATGCTCATGCTTACCTCCTACTAGACACACTGACACACAAATGCTAGGTTTGATGGTACCAATTAACAGTCCCACCAGCGGGATGTGAGAGTCCTACTCATCCCACCTGCTCACTCTTGATATTGTGAACATTCTTTGATCATGGCAGTTCACTCGTACCCACTGCTTTTCAGACCCGACTCCAGTCATTCCTTAAGCAGGGATAGGGAAGGTGGGCCTAAAAATAGGAAGTAAGAAAGCAATTCTGAGGCTGCCAGCAGTTGGTGAGCTGACTAGCAGTCACATCTCTCAAGACAGTACACACCTCCTCCTTCCTGGATTTTCCTGACACCTGCTGGAAAACTCACCCAGTCTCTTGCCCATGAGCCCCTCTCATCGCAGACCAAGCCCCCTGCCCACCTACCCAGACAGGAGGCCCAAGGTGGCCTGGAGAACCTCTGGGTTGAGGCAGACTAGTGAACCAAAACAATGCCTTCATCTTGCTGCCGCTATTCTTATTTCCAAAAGGGGCACTAATAACTAACCTTATTTATGTCATCCAGTATTTAACAGAGCTCTGCCTTTCCAGAAGCTGAGAGTCAGTGCCTCCCAGTCATTTAAGTAGCTTCCTAAATTATTCATTGGATTTTTGTGATTTTCCTACACACGTTCAAAACGTCAAACCTATTTAAGGAAGATGAACAGAGGAAGACATCCCTTTAAAACAGTGTTTGGGGAGGGGATGCAGAGGAGTGCGGGTGGGGGGAACACTCAGTGTTCTGAGGAGCACCTGCTCTCTTCAAAGGGAGTCATTAAAGCCCAGTAAAAACATCGATGGCACGTTTTCACCAGTAAATTACGAGGATCATTAAAAAGATGCTCTAATAATCAGCGTCTGCATTCCAGAAGCTGAGAAAAGAAAAAGAGAGGGCTCCTGCAGGATTACATACGCCAAATTTATTCTCTCAGATTTTTAAACCTTTCTCAGAAGAGGCTGACTCTCCCTCCCCCCACCCTTTCTTTTATTCTTGTAAAAATTTTTTAAAAATGCAAAAAAGGTTGTTTACAAGACAAATTTTAAATCCCTTTGGGCCACATGACAAACCTTAGTGATTCCTACATGTTGCTAACGTAGGGTACTCACTGGGCTGAAAAAACGCCTTCTTGCTTCCTCAGAAATTTCCATGCCAGCTCATAATAATGGAACAGAAATAAAATTATAAGTTTTCTGGGAACCATGGTGTTAACTCTTAAAAACACTTAGATACCTTGGAAGATCTGCCTCCCAGACTGCCTGCATCATCTGTTTCAATGATCATTCTCAGGGAGTATCAAGAAACACAGGAGAACAGAGCAGGAGAAAAAGAGACACAAACTGCTGTATCCTGTCCCTGAATATAAAGTATCATCTCTCCCCTAAGCTGTCCAAACCAGCGGCCGTTTGACACCTGAAGGAGTCAGTTCTTGTGAAGGTACTGCTCTTGGGATTCTCAGGCTTGGACATAAATGAATTTCAGTGGTTTAAGGGAACAGACATCACAGGATGTTCAAACTGTACCACAGGGATAAGGTAGCATTATCTCAGGTATTTGAAAAACAAACTTAGAGAAACATCCAACATGGTACTCTGTTAGAATCATATTAACAACTTCAATTTTTTTTTCCAAAGCACAACTGATTTCTCATTATTCCCTTTTAAAAAATCAAATCACAGAAAATCTGTCTGACTTAATTGGCTCTGACTATCTGAATACTATAAAATAATAATGAATCAAGGAATTTTAGAGCTGCAATGGACCTGAGAAATTATCTTGTTTGTCTCTCTCATCAAAAAGAAGAGGCAAACAAAATCTAAATAAATATAGATTAAGGTGAAGGATTTTGTTTACCTAAGACATCTGTGTGAGGATTAGTAAAATCTTCAAAGTACAGATCTGAAGATCTGCACACAAAGAAACCTTTCAGAAGGAAATTAAGGAAGAGAAAGCTAAACATTTTCTCAGACAGAGCTCGTTAAATCTGAGATGGTGCTCATCACTATTAATAATAACTGAGAGCTCACTGTTAAGTCTCATTATGTCATTTGATACGGAATCTGCTTATGAATGCCAATCCAATACAAAAGATGAAAACAGATGTAGAGAAAGAAGAAAATGTACCGTACCAATACCAGTATGATAAAGGATAGGCTTACCTGGAAATTCCAGATCATTCAGGTGTATCAAGGTTGCCTTCTATTACTACAAGCCAAAGATGGTGAGGACTACAAAGACATAGACTTTTCCCCCCAAGAAGCTTGCTATCCAAAGCTAATAGACAATACATAACACATGGCACCATGTAATACCCAACGAGTTATCTAGACAAGGAGGAGGAGGTGAGGTCAGGTAGATCTCTGTGGCTGGGGGAAGAGAATTTCAGAAAGGTTTCACAAAGACAGCATTTCCTAGATGACTGTTTCTAGACTACTCTAGATCTGTCCTTTGCTATTCTCTTTGGATCAAGCCCCTATCAGAACAAGACCGCCCAGCAGGAATGCAGAAAGGGGTACACAGCCAACTCCTTCATTGTCAGACTCCACTTTCGTGTTTTATATTTGTGTATCTTCACCTGCTCCCTTTGCACCTCTGGCTTCCATTGTGATGCCATTGATGGGTGACTGCTGCTCAGAGACACAAGGTGAGCTTCGCCAACACACATAAACATTCATTTCAGAGGGAAACATGAATAAACATGGTGTGCAGACATACAGGAATACCATAACCAGTTCCAGAAAATAAAATCAAGAGGTTCATAAAAAAAAGTTATTGTCTTAAAAAGTATTTTTCAAGGAAGAGAGACTACAAACGGGCGCTTAACCAGTAAGCAAGGTACACAGGGCTTATGTGCGCTAGCTTACTAATCTGTATTGCATGATCAAACGTGGCGAGACCTGTGTGAAATTGTGCGCTACAGATTAGTAAGTAAACACAAGGAAGCCCATGTGTACCTTGCTTACTGGGTAACCATTCCTGACTATAGATCATAAGCATACACTGAGGAGAACACTCATACGCAAGACAAAAAATCATAGCTGTGAGCTGAGATCTTTATTATTAACCACTGATTATCACAGTGTGACTCCTTTTTGATCCTTAATCAGAAACATCTTACAACAGCCACCCTACAGGGTGAGCTTGGGGCCAAATCCAAGAAAAAGTAGATAGAACATTAAATTTTGATACTATTACAGGCTGATAACAAACACCCCCTGATTCATATGCCCACACACTTACACAGCCAGCTCTGAACCCTGCTGCATGTTCTCCTCCGGGCCCTTACATCCAACAGACAATCAGCCGGGAACTATGGAATCCAGCAAACAATTGTTTGAGCATAGTGGAATGGGATAAAACGCGGCCTGAGAATCCCTGGTTTCCAATTTTGTTTCTGCCACTGGCAGAATTCACTCAACCTCTACAAGCCTCAGTGTTACATGGATAAAATGCAGATGCTAATAATAACTTAGAGAGTTATTGTGAAGTTTGAATACAATTATATGTAAGAGCATTTTATAAATCATGTAACTCTTGTGTAGTTTCTGTACTTACTGATGTTGTTGTGTGCCGTTGAGTAGATTCCCACTTACACAGGCCCTACAGGACAGAGAACTGCCCCATATGGTTTCCTAGGCTGTAATCTTTATGGGAGCAGATTGCCAGGTTTTTCTCCCACAGAACAGCTGGTGGGTTCTAACCACTGACATTCAGGTTAGCACCTGAGCACTTAACCATTGTACCACCAGGGATCCTTCTATACTTACTACTAGTAGTACTACTAACAATAATAATAAACCCAAACTCGTTGCGGTCAAGTCGATTCCGACCCATAGCAACCCTATAGGACGAGCAGAACTGCCCCGTAGGGTTTCCAAGGAGCGGCTTGCGGATTCAAACTGCCAACCTTCTGATTAGCAGCTGAGCGCTTAACCACTATGCCACCAGGGCTCCTCTGTACTCACTAAGCTGCTTTATTAATACAAAATATATATATATATACTTTTACCAGTAAAAGAATGAGAAGGTGCCACTTTGAGGGGTAACAATTTTAATGACTAGTTAAAAAACATGGAATAGTGTCTATAATCTGCTATTGTTCAAACTCAGGAGTAAAGTCCCTCCCTCACTTCCAAGGCTGAACTGTATTTCCTGGGTGCAACATTCTCTCAAATCCAGAAGCAAGGTTGAAGCACATGAAGCACCACTGTGAATGACTTCATTTGCCATGTTTTCTTAATAAACACACACTTCCAACCAAGCATTTTCAAAGTACTGAAACCAAAGTATTTCCAAGTATTAATTCAGTTCCTGATATTAACTCTAAAGTTCTCTTTTTGCTTTGACTGCCAAGAAACCCAGAACCAAGTTTTCTGTCTAGTTTTAGAAAGAATGCTTAGCTATGCTTTTTGTTAGAGCTTTTCTCCTAATACACACCTTCTCTGCCTTTCATTAATGTCTCTTGAAAACAATGCTAGGGACTTTGTAGCTGCTATCATAAGATCGGAGAGTCAGACAGGCAGGTTATAAACAATGAAGGAACATCACCATATTTTCTTTAAAGATAAAAAATAACAAAAATAATTGTCAGTCCCAACCTAGTAGAAACTTCACACCAAGCATTTGGTTCCATCAACACACTATAGATGACTCAGGGTTATTTTGTTGAGTATTTACTTCTGAATTGCTACCTATTGTGATTTTTCTCTTGACTTCTTTGCAAAGAGCAGGATTTCTCTTGTCTCTCTCGTTTCAGATTTTACCAGCGTTCAGGAGCTGAGTCAGAACCAAAAGAGGCCCCCATCGGCCATCCAACAAAGCTCAAGTCTTTTGGAAATACAGTGGTGATGTGAGGAATCGGAATTTCCCAAGGCCTTTCCAGAAAACGGATAGAGACGACAATTTCTCCTGCGAGATTTTACATTGCTCAAAGCCACGGGAAAAGCAGAAGCCTCATTAACAGAAATGTCTTATGCAATCCTGTATTCCCCTCCAGGGGGATACGAAGTGACGTCCACTAAGTAGGTACTCAGTAGAGTTGTTGAACAGATACAACACTGCCGAGTTCAACACCAGCAAATAGGATGCATCAATGGTTCATCTTAAGGAGTCTGTTCTGATGACCCTTTGGCCACATGAAAAGACAGGGAAGTTTCAAGATGAGGAAACCACACAATCCTCACCAACCATGGCAAGCAAGGGAACACGGGAATGGGGCCAGTTTCTATAAATGACCTGTGCAGGTAAAGCACACATTCACATCTTGATTGAGCCCCTACAGTGTGCATAATATAAGTCAAGATGAACACGACACAGAGGAGTCCAATGCAAAAACACCCACACGACATCTCATGGTCACTGTAACAGAGGTAAGGGAGCGATGGCCCAGCTGAGCATGTCAGATGGCTTTCCAGACAAAGGGCCTGTTCACAAGTTTGAGAATCAAGGACAAGGCACTTACATGACGTTCAAGCAGGCACTAAGCGATGGTCACGTGAACAAGCAAGCATGGTCTGTGTCGACCGGCGGCTCGGGGAGCAGAGAAAGGTGTGCACAGCAGATGGGGTTAGCAACCTAGGCCGCAGAGCCTTGTACAGACTGCCAGAGGGGACCTGGTGGCAGGGCAGATTCACAGTAAGCAAGGCACGCATGTGCTTACTTGTAAGTAAGCACAAGAAAGCCGTGCATATCTTGTTTATTCGGTAATCCACCCCTGCCTGGTGGTGGTGTGGTTAAGCGCTTGGCTGCTAACGGAAAGGTTGGCAGTTCGAATCCACCAGCCGCTCCATGGAGAAAGATGTAGCAGTCTGCTCCTGTAAAGAGTACAGCCTTGGAAACCATATGGGGTCATCCTACTCTGTCCTGCAGGGTCACTATGAGTTGGAATCGATTCGACAGCAATGGGTTGGGTTTTACAAACTGCCAAACAGTTTGAACTTTGCTTTGTAGAAAGTAGAAATTCAAAGTGGTTCAAGCACATGAGTCCTACAATGAGCTTTTGAAAAAGATTATTCTGAAGGCAGCATAACAGGACCCCAAACTTACAATTTCCGAGCACATCCTACGGGCCAACCAATGCACTGAAGGTTTGACCAGCATTGTCCTCTCAACAGGCCTGTGAGGTAGGCACCGTTATTCTCCCATTTTATAGGTAAAGAAAAGGGCTTAGCGAGATCGAGTGATTTATTCAAGGTATTGTGACTAATAGTGACAGGGCTGGGACGCAAACCGATTCCTGTGCTGTGAATCAGTATGCTCCTGCCCTCAGCGCTTCAAGGAACCAGGGCCACAGGAGATCAGAGATGGGAAGGGCAGCTAGAAGCCACTGTACTTGCCTCTCACAGCCCAGGGACAAGAAGAGTCTGAACCTGGACAAGGAAACCGAGGGCTTGTACAGCTAGACATACTGACACCGCCAAGAGATGCAGTTTAGCAAAGGGATCCTGAATGCATGCGAGAGTGTATTAGCTTCCTACAGCTGATGTAACAAAGTACCACAAACTAGACAGCTTAACAGAAATTTACTTTCTCACGGTTTGG
The DNA here is from genome assembly GCA_030035585.1 of Dugong dugon. Lineage (NCBI taxonomy): Eukaryota > Metazoa > Chordata > Mammalia > Sirenia > Dugongidae > Dugong > Dugong dugon. The sequence goes on from CM057472.1 coordinate 1,443,139, forward strand.
GAGGCTAGAAGTCTGAAATCCAGGTATTAGCAGGCCAGGCTCTCTTTGAAGGCTCTAGGGAGGATCCTTCCCTGCTTCTTCCTAGTTTCTGGTGGTAGCTTGAGGCAGTGTAACCCCAGTGTCTGCCTCTGTCTTCACACAGCCATCTTCTCTCTGTGTCCGTCTGCCTCCTCTCCTCTCCTGAAGAGGACACCAAAAACCCACTGCCGTCAAGTCGATTCTGACGCATAGCGACCCTGCAGGACAGTAGAACTGCCCCATAGGGTTTCCAAGGACTAGCTGGTGGACTCGAACTGCCCACCTTTTGGTTAGCAGCCGAGCTCTTAACCACTGTGCCACCAGAGATTCTATGAGGATACCAGCCATATTGAATTAAGAGCCCGCTCTCCTCCAATATGACCCACTGTAACTCAACTAACCACATCTGCGATAATCCTAGTTCCAAAAATGTAATACTGTGAGACTCTGGGAAGGATATGCATTTTGTAGGAACACTATTCAACCCAGTATAGAGGATGTTGCTGAGCAATGGATTTTCTTATTTAAAACTTTTTTAAAGAGTGTAACAACTATAAGCCTTAACTTAGAAACACAATTCTACAATCAAACAACAATTTTCCATGGCAAAAACAGGAACATTTCTCTTAAGCCTCATTTAACAAAAATGTCTTCAAAGCTTGGTGTTACTCACTAGAAAACATTTTGGTATCTTTGTATTGCCCTAAAACCAATATGCTGAGTTGCCTCAACTACTGTCAGAGGGAATAAATGCAACCTTCCTTGTCTATAGGTCTTTGCCAAGCTTGGTTACTATACTAGGTAAGAATAACAAATATTGCAAATGAGCCTAGAAGTATACACCATCAAAATATGTCACTGCAGATGTAATCAGTTAAGTTCAAAATCGTTCAGTGGCATCCTACCACCTACAGGTTAACATTTAAGCTATTACAAGGGAGACACGTCTTTTGTCATCTGCTTCCTACTTACATGTCCAAGTCCGTCTCCCACAAGGCCTCCACCCTTTATAACTGTAAGCTGCAGCAAGACCGGAGAGTCCTATCCTAGGACATTAGGTTCTCTCACATCTCGTTTGCCTAGAAAGGGTGCGCGCGCGCACACACACACACACACACACACACAACTGTTTTAGCACCTAGTGGATGCCTGATCCATCATCCAGTTTCCATTCCACGAAGCCTTCCCTGAACTTCCGAAGCTCCTCTACCCATGGTCCACTACCTTTATTTATACCTCCATTTTAGTAATTTTAATATTGCAATTGCTTATTCACCTGTCTATATTCTACTAGATAGGTACTTTACTGAGGACAGAAATATGCGATTTCATTTCTCTCTGCAGGGCCTACTATTCCATTTTTTTTTTTTTTTAAATAAATGGGCAAAAGAGAGAGGCGCAGCACTCAGCTGGGGCGTGAAGACCGTGATGATCCAAATTCTAACAACAGTCACTGGCTGGTGCTTCCTCAGTGTCCCTCAGCAGACCCCACATTTCAGTAGGAATACCAGGCATTAAGGAAAAGGTAAAAGAATCAAAGTTAGAAATGCTGGAAAGGATCGCTTACATTGGTGGGCTTATAAATAAGAAATATATACACTTTGGAATCTGAGCGAGTTGTCTGAGAAGGCGAGCAGGAAGCAGTTTACTGAAAATGCGTTCTATGTGAAATACACCCACTTCTCACTTATCAACATAGTTAGATTCCAAATAGCACGTCATTGTGTGAAAATCGGCGTTACGTGAAAATTGGTGTTACGTGAAAATGGAGGAACTTATTTCCTGTTTTCAGACCACCCATTTGTCCAATTTTTTTTACTTAGAAAATACAACCGCAGATAAAGTAACAGCTAAGATTTACTGATATGCTTATCACTGTGACAAGTCCAGTTATGGATTATTCCTCTGTGGATAAAGAGGCTTGGAGGAGACACAGCTGGACAAAGCCGGGCTGTGTGACTGGGGGGCCCACGGCTTAACCCCTTCCCCCTCCTCATATGTGCTGGGTCAGAGCTGTATCCTCCAGGAGCTGCCCCCAGGGCTCCACTCCCTCCCCAGCTACCCCTGCATCCACAATCCTGGAGTGTGCTCTGCCCTCTGGGCCTGGTGAGTCACCAAGCTCAGGGCTTCCTGCGAGGGTGTGGGGCTTCAGGCTCAGTTTGGCTCACTTTGGGATGTCATTAAATCTGCTCACATTTCTTCCAAACGTCCTCTCCAATGCCTTTTTCTTTCCTGCCTCCCCACTCCACAGCGATTTTGAGCTGCAGGGCCTCAGGCTGCCCAGGAACTGGGAACTCGGACAGGCGCCCCACTGCCACCAAGCCGGCAGCCTTGTGAATGTGCAAAATAGTCACACAGTAGATGCTTTACTACTGTCATAAATGCAAATTGCCGGATAGCAAGACAGTCGGTAAGTGAAGAGTAGGTGTAGACTGTGTAATTATAAAGATGCACTGGAGTTTCATTGCAATGAAGGGACATTAAATCTGAAGAAGAGTAAAAATATTACTAATCATCCAATACTCCTAACCTTACGTGGATAATCTGATTACTCGTGCCAACTAAACATGTCTGTTTTCAAGCAGAAGACCTTTCACGTTTTATGTGGCTAAATTAAATCTCCTATAAATCCACCCATTTTCTTTGTTTGGCTTCTAAATGCATATGATAATTGGGTTACTCTGAAGCTCTACCTAACAGATGAAAGTGATATTAATAAGGGGTTTTCCAGTCACCAGAGTGATTATTTCTGAGAGTAACCAACGGATACTCTGACTGATGACCTCCCATGAGTTTGGTCAGCCTAAGTTAGTCAGGGCCCCATCAATTCTACAGGAGCATCATTAACGCTGAGAATTTTAGTCCTTTAGGGCTGAGAACTCATGGCACCACCATGGACATTATATAAACCAACACCTCTTCCCACCCACCTCCTTTATTCCTCTCCTTCAAGAGACTGTCTGGTTGTTATGCTCCCCAGATTTCCTCGTTCATATTTTTTTAAACCTACTTCCAGCTCTGCTCTATGTTTGTTGTTATATACAGCTCCCATTAGTACCCAGCAAACTGTAAACTTCTATCAGTTATAAGTTGTAGTTTACTTAGTACCCGTGCCTTGACTGGACAGGGATCACTGCTGAATGCATATGTATTGAATTTCTACCTCCCCTGCGTTCCTCCGGAGCCCTGGTGACACGATAGTTAAGAGTTCAGCTGCTAACCAAAAGGTCAGCAGTTCGAATCCACCAGCCACTCCTTGGAAACCCTATGGGGCAGTTCTACTCCGTCCTATAGGGTCACTATGAGTCAGAATCCACTCGATGGCAACGGGTGTGGTTTGTGTTCTTCTGGTTCTGCTAACAAGATCCTATTCTTGCCATGCCAGTATCCTGAATCCTATACAGAACAGAGGATTTGCTTTTCCCTCCATTGACATGAGTATCAAAATCCCACTCTTCTTCTTCGGGGCTCTTTGGTATCCATGAGCCAAGGGCAGCCTGAGCCACTGCTTCATCATGGCAGCCTGGGTCCCTGCCAAGCACTTGGAAATGACTGATACTCTGGGTCTGCTCTGATGGAGGTGCCACGTGACACCCACGGCAGGCACCTAGCGGGTCTCCAGAGGCATTCCAAAAAGAAGTAAGTTGGACTTATGCCATGATTCAGTCTCCTATGGCCTAGCTGAGAAATTTACCTAAAGGTCACGCCACATTTCACAAGAACCTCACAGAGGCTCTTAAGGTGCCCATTTCAAAAGGACATGGCTTGGCCTAGTCCTGAGTGTCCAGGGACAGAGAGATTCCCATATGCCCTTCATCAAGTCCAATTTGTAAGTCCTCACTCAGATGCTCCCTACCCCTCACTCCCAGCAGGCTGGACCAACATTGCAGCCAATGCCACAGCAAGAGAAGGTGGTAAGATCCCCAGGGGAGGGGAAGCCCTGGGTTTCAGCTCTAGCTCCCGGACTTAACCTCATGTGTGAGCCTGAGACTGTTATTCACTGCTCTGAGCCTCTGCATTCCCAGCCTTAATAAATGCAAACAAATGCTTTACTAAAAAACTGGACAAAATCATATTATTAAGAAGCGATCATTACACACATACAGACCGGAAACTTGTACTTGGGTAATTACTAAGATCCATTTGTGAGCCTCGCTTCCCCAAAGGTGCTGCCCCTATACCTGTTCTCACTATTGACCGGTCTGGGTGAGAAACCCAAGTCCTGATGTGAGCCCTCCTTCCAGGAGCTCTGCCATTTTAACCCCCCGGGTAGCTCCTGAGAATTGAAGCAATAAAGAGACAGTAACACAGCGGGGTCCTGGAGAGACCAAGGGCTGAGTTCAAACCCACAGAAGTGGTTATGGAAAAAACACTCTTGCCTTAAGTCAAAAGATTTTAAATTGTCGTTTTTGCGAGAATAGGTTCTGTTTACTCTGTGGTTAAGTAAGAAGTTAAAAAAAATAAAAATAAAAAAAGATAGCACTGTTCACTCAGGAGTGATGTGAAAAATGATGGTAATTCAGAGCCGTAGATGCCTCCGAGTGCTTTTACATTTTGACTGGTTTGTGCTCATTGTACCAAGAAAAACACTTTTCATGATCTTGTGGTTCTGAAAGGAGATGTCCCACTCATGTTGGTCTGTTGTTTTTAATTTCTTGCGTTGTAAGCCTATACCTCTAGGCACTAGCAATTCTCCTGTGAGAAGCGGTGAGCTCAGCCTGATTACTGAAGGTCTTGGAGAAAGTCAGGTGAAAGGTGAAGCCAGCTGACAGTGACTCTGGTCCCCCTCACCCTCTGACTGCGCACTAACCTTGCAAGTTACTTCCACCCTCATTGCTGTTACCCTAGTTCAGGCCACGGTTCTTCACTGGAATCACTATTACATACTCTAGAATGGTCTCTGCCTTCACTCGGTCCTGTCTCCTTCCAATCTTTCGCTACACCCAGAGCGACTGATTGGAAATGCAGCTCAGATTAGATAAACTCCTTTGCGTAAACCCCTTCTAAATACCTTACACTGCCTACAAGGTCTTGAAACATCTGGTCTCTGCCTCTGCCTCCAGTCTCATTGCTCACCACTTTCCACTCTGAAATTCAACTTTCTTTCACTATCTCCTCCACCTCACTCAATCTTTCTTATTTCCAGACCTTTGCTCCTGATGGAACGAACAACAAGTGAAACCCATCCTCTCAGTGTCCCCAAATTGTTGTCCTTTTTGGTCTGGCTAGCCCCTCAAGTCTCACGTAAACATCTTTTCTATGCAATTTCCCCTGACTAAGCACCACCCTGGAGTCCCTGGGTGGTGCAAATGTTTAATGCATCTGACTGCAAAAATGGTGGAGGTTCAAGTCCACCAGAGGCGCTCTGGAAGAAAATTCTGGCAGTCTACTTCCAAAAAATCAGCCACTGAAAATCCTACAGAGTTATAGTTCTATTCTGACATGCATGAGGTCTCCGTGAGCCAGAATCAACTTGACAGCAACTGGTTAAGCACCACCCCCAACAAAGGGTCAGGTGTCCCTCGTCTGTGTTCCCATGACACCTTGTGCTGCTGCGATCACAGCATTTTTCCTAGAATTTGAACCACCCATTGACTTTCTTCCATCTTCCATCTGCCATCCATGCATTCTCAGTCTCTAGCTCACTGCCTGGCACCGCGCAGGTGCTCTGACATGCTCACAGAATGACAGCTTACCACGCGCAAGGCGCAGGCAGTGGACGGGGCGGATTTTCATCCTACCAACACCGGGTACTGATCCAAAATGGCATATTTCCTCACGGGTCCTTATCAGAAGCAAAACCAAAAAACAACCAAAGCGGGTGCCATGGAGTCGATTCCAACTCATACAGCTTTCTTTTTCATGAGGAAAAAACTAGACAAATGACCCAGAAGACTGGCTCCATTTTTTTTTTTTTTTTAATTCCTTTCTTTTTTCTAAAGGGAAAGAAAAGAACATGCTGCACATCTGGAGACATGATTCTAGTGGCTCCATTGGTTCCTGACCTGCTGTGGTGAAACTGGCTTTTTGGTGCCTCAGCTTCCTCACCTGCATAATGAGGATGATAAACCTACCTTATCGGGATGTTGCAAGAACAAGAAGAGATGTGAAGGTATCTCAACTCTGAAAGACGTGGCCTACAGAAAATCCAAAGGATTTACCTTACTCGACTACGTCAGTATAAAAAAATTAGCCAAACTTAATGACCAACACAAATAACACCACAAACAGGAATATGTTAAGCTTTCTGGGGACATATAAACAGGGACCTAGGCTGGAGACCCCAAGGTTGCCCGCGAACACCCGACCCCCTGAAACTCTGCTTCTTCCATCTCTTGGTTACTCAGCTACAGATAAGGAGAAAACCAGTTAGAATTTCTTTTGCAGCTTCGTTGGGTGAGCAACACATCCATTTCCCCTGTCCCACCCTTCTCTGCAACCCAAATTCTTGAAAGCAAGGCTTTTTTCCAAAGGAGAGAGTGTGATTACCGTAACACATTAAGGATGACTGTGGAAAGTCATCTATTGTCTGATAAATTCATAATTACAGGTTGCATCTCCATATTCTCTTAGAGGCACCATAACAGTCTCTTTGTTTTTAATTCGGCCAGTGGAGAGGAAGACTTTAAATTATTTAGAAGGCCAGCTGTGTTGTACTTCAGCTGCAAAATGTGAACGAACTTTCTCAAGTGTGCTTGGCATATATGCTGAGCTGAAGCACACGCAGCTCATGCAGGCAAAGTATCCTTGTGCTACAGACGCCTAGGCAAAGTTACACGGGGACTTAGACATTGCAAAACACCAACCCCAGCTCCCCCACTGATGAGGACACTCTGTATCACTTTTTCCTCCTGTCTCACATCTTGTAATGGGCTCCACTTCAACTTAGCATCCTACCACTGTAGAATTTTAGAATTAAAAGATGGCTTAGCAGTAACCAGATCGAACGCCCAAGCATCAGAAATAAAGAAAACGAAGTCCAGAAAGCTGAAGAGAATTTTACACGGCCACACTGTCCGGTAAAGGTATTATCTGCCTTAAGTTTTATACAGCCCTACACCAGAAGGTACTTTTCTTTCCAAACTAAAGTCCAGACAAGAGCAGGTGCATTCAAAACAAAAAAACAACAACAAAAAAGGACAGGAGGTGAACGTTTATGATTAGACAGTAGTTCCGACTGATTGTTTCCTGGCACAGGGCCTACCTCCAATAGCCAATACCAACTTTCCTACTTGGAAATGATTCCTCATCCCTTCCAGGAAAGTCAACACCAAGCAGAAACAAGGGCTGACTCCAGCGTGCTTGCTACAAGCTGAGGAATCTACAGCCTGTGTGTCCTGTTAGCAAAAGAGACAGAACTGAGGGTTGTGGCAACCTTAGTTTTTCACAGTGGTTTCTCCAATTTAATTTCTCTCCTTTACCTAATTCTTGATCCCCAAGCCCTGCCAACGCATCTGCAGACCTTTCCCCATTAACCTCTTGCGTTCCTATCTCTAATCTCTCTTTCTGCTTGGTGCTACCCTCCTGCCCAGCAAAGGTTTAAGCCTCCCTCTGGGCTCAGCTGCTAACTGAAAGGTTGATGGTTTGAACCTACCCAGTGGCAATGCAGAAGAAAGGACTGGCAATCTGCTTCTGTAAAGATTACAGGCAAGAAAACTCTATGGAGCGCAGTTCTACTTTGTAACACATGGGGTCGCCATGATTCGGAATCAACTCAATAGCAACAGGTCTGGTTTTTCTGGCATCATAAAGCCTACGTGGTGCAAATGGTTAACACTCAGCTGCTAACTGAAAGACTGGAGGTTCAACTTCACCCAGAGGCACTGCAGAAGAAAGGCCTGACAATCTACTTCTATAAAATCAGCCATTGAAAACCCTATGGAGCATGGTTCTACCCTGACACACAGGGGGTCACCATGAGTCAGTGTCTCCATGGCCACTTGTCTTTAACCATGTGCAGAGTCCTGCGCTCAGTGCGGGAGACACAGTGACAAACGAGGGAGAAATCTCCCTGCCCTTGTGGAGTTTACATTCTAGAGGGGACTAGACAAGCAAGTAAGCAAATAAATAAATAGGGCAGCAACTGGTTTTCATCATAAGACACATACGAGATGGCTGTGTGTCACCTACAGGCCCTCCCGCCAAACCCTACTGGCCTTGTGGTCTTTTTCTACACTTCAAGCTTCTAGAAATCAAGTCACCTGTTCCTACTGCCACCTCTTCCCTACATCCATTTGCTCCCTAACTCCCTGCATCCTGGTTCTGCTCTCTCCACGCTAGCAAAATGCCCGGACTCCCCAACGCAATTCAATCTCCAAATCCTGTTTCCAGTATCACTTACGTTGGCCCTCATACCTCTTTCCAATGGCCTTCTGCCAGGTCTCCCTGTGGCTTCTATCTTTACCTTCCCCAATTCATCAATTATACTGCTTTCAGACCTACTTTTCTTAAAATATAAATCTGATGTCACTTGCTGTTCAGAAACCTTCAATGACCTACCACTACAGGTCAGCCTTATTCTATAGGACACAGCCTATGGTTTCCAGTTTCCCCAACTAACTTTCCAAAATCCTCCTCCTCCACGGGGTCTCACTCTGGCCACGTGGAACTCTTGCTGGAACCCATGTAGACCAGCTCTCGCATGTCTTGCTGTCTTCTCTCTTTTTTCTTTTTCTCTACTTTGAATATGCTCTCCCCACTTTCTCCACTTGGTCTATTTCTACTCTTGCTGTAAAGTTCTAGTTCAAGTGTTAACTCCCCACTCCCTGGCTAGCAGAGCTCACTCCCTCCTCTTCCAACCTCTCTGCTCATATAGCACCAGTACACTTCTCTGTCATGGCACTTAACATTCTGCACTGTAACTATGATTTTTTTTTAAAGAAGACTATCTCATCCATCAACCCGTAACCTGCTGTATACGGGAAGTGTACTAAATTTTCATCCTTCTTTGTAACTCGGGTCCCTTTGGAAAAGAAAAAGGAAAATGCAGAAATAGTGGGAAAGCCTTTTGTAGATGTATACAAGCATGAATATCTTGAGCAGTGTTGTTCTGGGGAAATATAACGCCAGCCATACATGTAATTTTAAATTTCCTAGTCGCCACATTAAAAAAAAGTTAAAGAAACAGAAAATAAACTTAATAACATATTTTATTTAACCCAATCTATCCAAAATATCACCATTCCAACTTGTAATCAATAAAAAGTTATTGAGATATTTTACTTTTTCTTTTCATACTAAGTCTCTGAAATCCAATGCGCATTTTACACGTACCCTACATCTTAATTCCAACTGGCCACATTCCAAGTGGTGAATGGCCTCAAGGCAGTTACTGCCCCAGATACATGCAAATATTGAGCACGTGTCTACACATAACCCAGGAATTCTCGTGGCACAAAGATGACTTGTGCCTTATTGGTAAACCACAAAAATTGATTATTAAAACTTCAAGTGCCTCTGAAGCCATGGCACACCCTATCACTCCCCCTGAGTCAGGACTCAAAGACTGTCTAGTTTCACCCACATCCAAAGTGCTGAGGGAACTGTCTTCCTTGTCTGGGAGTCAGAACTGTTTTGTTAGTTTTTTAGAGTTTTAAGCAAAATACACATGGGGATCCCCAGATCCTAAGTCTTCTGTGTAGGCACAGTTGTCTTTTTCTCTCTTTGGCCTCTAAAATTTTAGCTACGCAGACCCAGCACATGACACAATTTTCTACCTTTAACTCACCATACCAATCTCTAAACTATTTTAAAATCCTAGCTCAGAGTCAAAATTTTCCAAGAAGTCTTTAGTTGTCTGGCCTCTGGTATAAATCTTTCTTTTCTCTTTAATATGATTTTTACAATTTTGTCATATAATGCTTTTAAATTAATGAAATTTTTATGATTTTGTGGTGTAACTCATTAATTTCTGTTGCTCAGTGGAGGGATGGTAGAGAAATCTGGAGCTCCTGCAGGTACCGGTAATACATGGTGAATAAGAATAGAGAGGTTAATTAGGCAAGTTTGATATGCATTTTAATTCTAAACAAATACAGCAGGATACACCTTAAATTCATCTGAGAAATGTTTCAATCACATATAATCTCAAAAAACCTCCCCAGTGGTCTGCCACAATACTGGAACACCCTCTTCTTACTTTGCAAGAGCAGCTGTTAAGAGGCCTTTCAAATATAAATACGACAACACCCTAAATCATTATCACTATTATCAACCACAGCATAAGGTTAGTCCCAATCACACAGTAAACAAGTCAGGTGAGTTTTGAGGGGGAGGTGGGCAAGAACTTATCGGGAGACCAGGAAAGGTGCCCCTGACCCACGCCATGGTGCTTTCAATCGCCTCATACGGATGCGAAAGCTGGACAATGAATCAGGAAGACCAAAGAGGAGTTGACACCTTTGAGCTGCGGTGTTGGTGAAGCCCACTGAATATACCATGGACTGCCCAAAGAATGAACAGATCTGTCTTGGAAGAAGTACAACCAGAATGCTCCTTAGAAGCAAGGATGGCGAGACTACATCTCACATACTCTGGACATGTTATCAGGAGGGATCAGTCCCTGGAGAAGGACATCATGCTTGGTAAAGTGGAGGGTCAGCCAAAAAGAGGAAGCCCCTCAATGAGACGGACTGACACGGTGGCTGAAACAATGGGCTCAAACATAACAACGATCATGAGGCTGGCGCAGGACCGGGCACTGTTTCGTTCTGTTGTACACTGGGTCACTGTGAGTCAGAACCAAATGGCCCCTACCAACAACAGCAGGAAAGGCAGGGCCAAATGGGAAGCAGGACAGTAAACCTAAACCCTAACCCTAACCCAAACCTGTTGCTATGGAGTCGATTCTGACTCATGGCAACCCCATGTGTTACAGAGTAGAACTGCTTTGTAAGGTTTTCTTGGCTGTAATCTTTACGGAAGCAGGTTGCCAAGCCTTTGTCCTGTGGCACCACTGGGTGGGTTTGAACCATCAACCTCTAGATTAGCAGCTGATGGGAAACCCCTTCCACCACCCAGGGACCATGTAGAGCATAAGGACAGTAAAGGACACTAGCCACCAGGGGGAAGTCCTCACAGAGAGGCACATTATGCATTTTGTGTGGGGCTGGCTCAACAAGTAATGGAAGAGGAGCTTTAGTCTGTCCAGGATCAGAGGTCTTAGAACCAGCCCCATCTTCATCAGCATGAAACCCTCTGCCAGCTGCGTTCTGTCCTTAAATGAGGACAGCAACATCTTCCTGTCCCCAAGTCTGCTCTGGGGGGCATGCAGGCTCGGGGGAATGACTGGGCTGTCAGCTCTCCCTATCTTTCCTCACACGGCTGTCCCGCTAGCAGTTAAACTGTTCTCTGCTGTGGTTTCCGAGTTCTTTCACAGCCTGGCAAAACCACGCTTGCAGCATCTCTTTCTAAGGTTCAGCCTGGGAGACACTTGTTAAAATACCATGAACTCTTTCTGAAGACGTAAGTCTTTTGAGAATCATCTAAAGAAGGGAAAAGAGTTCCGGGACCATACAAACGTGTTTTTACCAGGTTTCCTGGGAAATGCAGCTTCCCTTCCTTTTCTCAGAGGGCACGTCAAGGCTCCTTCTCAAAGAGCAAATGCCAGAATCTGGCAGGCTGCAAGAACATTTCATTTTTTTCTTCAAAAGAGGAGAGTCATTTTATACATTAAATAATATCCTTAGTATTAAAATTAAAAAAAAAAAAGACCTAATTATCAAGATGGTACACTTGTCTTCCAGGCCCATAGATGGGTAGACCATTCCTGTCTTTAAGAACAGCAGAGCAATGGCAAGGTAGAGAAACCAGGCTACGCACTCTGATTTTCTTGTAGAGAATCCTTTTCTCATTACCAACACTCAACCCCAGCTGCCTCCCCCCAGGAAGCCTGGCTTCCTCCTCCTTTCGCAATTGCATACACACTTGGTTTTCTCCATTTAACAAGCAAATCTGTTTGCAAACAGGAAGCTGCAGAAGTGGGAGGGTGTGAAACAGGCAACCGAGAGGATAGTTCTAAAAAAATGCATCCGTGGAGCAGGAGAATGACTTAGCCACACGGCTCAGCTGGGGGGTGCAAACTGTTAACATGCCCAGCTGTTAACTGAAGGGCTGGAGGTTCAAACCCATCCAGGGGTGCCTCAGAAGAAATGCCTGGCTGTCTACTTCAGAAAAATCAGCCATTGAAACCCCTACCAGGCACAGTTCTACTCTGACACACACGGGGTCACCATGAGTTGGAACAGACTCGATGGAAACTCGATTACTAAGCTTCAGAGAGTTGCAACCAAACCCATCCACCTCCAGTGATACAGCAGAATGACTGAGTCCCATCCTCCTGAGCCCTGGTTATAAACTCTAGGCCCTGAAGCGAAACTATGAGGCTTTCCTCTCCTTTTGCCACAGGACAGGGAGACTTCTGCCAACCAACATGCTTGGGGTCGCTGCAAAGTGATCCTAGCGGTGATAAACAGATTATTTAGTGGAAACCCACACATCACCACCTGCTGCCTCTCCAAAGCTCTTAAAAAGAGCTGGGGTTTCCTCTATCAACTCCCTCTCCTGGGAAGAGTGGCATCAAAGCCCAAATCCACTTTAGGAACATACCTCTGGCACTCATGAGAGGTCACCAACAAGTCAGTGCCCAGAACAGCTCGTGGCCTTCCCAGCCTCTGGCCAACGGGGTTATTAAACTCAAAAGCCACATTTCTTCACCAGAAATTACTGAATCGACTGAAACTACAAACCTATAACAGTATCCCAGAGGGAAATAAGCCCTCTTCATTTCAATAATCCTACTTATAATCCTTTGTTTGCCTAAGTAACTACTTTTCCTACACAAGCAGTCTAGTGAATGGCAACAACAGGTGTAGCTGACACATGAGAAACAGAACTGTGATATCATATCCATCATAATATGAGATTTCTTGACAGACAACTGTGACAAATTCTTTCTTGAGGGTTAACTTGGCCCTAAAATGTCTTCACGGAGCTGATGACTCCAGCAAACATCCAAAAGACAGACAGACCAGGCATCTGCAAGGTGCCTGACAATTTTCTCCTACTTCTCAAGACTTGTCATCAAGGGGATGGCCACCCGCACAGGACGTTAAGACGTCATCCCTGAGCGTCCCAAGGCAAGATACTGCACAGAAACACAGTTTTCCAATGAAGACAGTCTCCCAGAAAGTTCTAGAGCCTCTCAGGTCCTCATGACTCTTTGGTATGAGCAGCAGGGAAAAATAAATGTTTGAGATAAAGTGGATGCCATTGTAAGTTTTATGACTCAGATTTTGGCAGCTTTGCGGGTATATTAAAAAACAAATTCTTGAGAAGATTTAGAGGACTGACGAAGACACAGTACACACAGAGACCAGGTGATACCGTTTCTCCACCCTGCGAGTGTCCTAGCTAACCAACCTTGTAGTTCATGCCTTCTTACGGCTACAGGTGATACTGTTTCTCCACCCTGCGAGTGTCCTAGCTAACCAACCTTGTAGCTCATGCTTTCTCGTGGCCACAGGTGATACCGTTTCTCCACCCTGCGAGTGTCCTAGCTAACCAACCTTGTAGTTCATGCCTTCTTACGGCTACAGGTGATACTGTTTCTCCACCCTGCGAGTGTCCTAGCTAACCAACCTTGTAGCTCATGCTTTCTTGTGGCCACAGGTGATACCGTTTCTCCACCCTGTGAGCGTCCCAGCTAACCAACCTTGTAGCTCATGCTTTCTCGTGGCCACAGGTGATACCGTTTCTCCATCCTGCGAGCATCCTAGCTAACCAACCTTGTAGCTCATGCCTTCTTACGGCTACAGGTGATACTGTTTCTCCACCCTGAGAGCGTCCTAGCTAACCAACCTTGTAGCTCATGCTTTCTCATGACCACAGGTAATACTGTTTCTCCACCCTGTGAGCGTCCTAGCTAACCAACCTTGTAGCTCCTTCTTTCTCGTGGCCACAGGTGATACTGTTTCTCCACCCTGTGAGCATCCTAGCTAACCAACCTTGTAGCTCATGCTTTCTTGTGGCCACAGGTGATACTGTTTCTCCACCCTGTGAGCATCCTAGCTAACCAACCTTGTAGCTCATGCTTTCTCATGATCACATGAGGCCACAGAAACCCTCCTCACTATGTAAATGTGAACAGAATTCGTAGATTTGTTCACTTTGATACTTGCAATTACATGTGTTTGCTTGCCTTCATATTTCATAAAGGCAGGAAACACCTTTGCCTGTGTCACATAATACCTAACAGAAGCCCAGGTGGTGGTTGAGCTTTGTGTAGAGAGGAGAAATGTTTCATCTAAAAATTTGTCTGGGACCCCTGGACACTCTTTTAGCTCAGCAGTGAAGTGATACCTGAGGTTCACCCTTTGGCCAAAGATTAGACAAGCCCATAAAACAAAACGAGATTCAATGGGCACACCAGCCCAGGGACAAGGACGAGAAGGCAGGGGACAGGAAAGCTGGTAATGGGGAACCCAAGATAGCGAAGGGGAGAGTGTTCACGTCGTGGGGTTGGCAACCAATGTCATAAAACAATATGTGTATGAATTGTTTAATGAGAAACTAGTTTGCTCTGTAAACCTTCATCTGAAGTACAATGAAGCCATGGTCCCTGGACGCTCTGTTAACCCAGAACTAAAACTACTCCCGAAGCCCACTCTGCCGACAGAGATTAGACAGGACTATAAAACATAAATAATACTCATGAAGCAGATACACAAGACCAAATGGGCAGCTCCTGTCCGGAGGCAGGGTGAGAAGGCAGGAAGGGACAGAAGCTGGTTGGACAGACACGTGAAAGGGGAAGTGTGCTGTCGCCTTATAGGGATTGTGACTACTGTCACATAACAATGTGTGTATACATTTTTGTATGAGAAATTAACTTGAGCTGTAAACTTTCACCTAAAGCACAATAAAAATAATACAAATAAAGTACAATAAAAAACATACTATACAGCTACAGTAATAAATAATAAAAATTAGTCTGGGTATCTCCTAACTTTTCTAGGGGATTAGCAAGACAACTTCCGCATAAAGTAAACAGACTTAAAAACAGTTCAAAGGATGACAACTCCAGGCATGGGGGGCTAAGAAGTGGGGTGCCAGCAGGAAGCCAGCTTCTAAGCAAGGATAGAAGGTGAGAACAGTCTCCTGCTGAGCCCTCTACCCACTCCTGTGCTGTGCAGGCGCCCAAAGGCCACCCAGATCCCCTTGCGTCTGAAAGCATTTAGAGTGGGGAGCAAACTGCTCTGACATACTTACACCTCCAGTCCATCTCTCCCCATCTGTCTTAGTCATCTAGTGATGCTCTAGCAGAAATACAACAAGTGGATGTCAAAGAGTAATTTATTCTCTTACAGTCCAGTAGGCTACAAGCCCAAATTCAGGGCATCAACTCCAGGGAAAGGCTTCAAGTCCAAATTCAGGGCATCAACTCCAGGGAAAGGCTTTCTCTCTGTCGGCTCTGGGGGAAGGTCCTCATCGTCATCAATCTTCTCCCGGACTAGGAGCTTCTCTGCGCAGGAACCCCAGGTCCAAAAGACGCGCTCTGCTCCTGGCACTGCTTTCTTGGTGGTATGAGGTTCCCATGTGTCTCTGCTCACTTCTCTCTTTTATATCTCAAAAGAGATCGGATTAAGACACTATCAAATCTTGTAAACCTCATCAGCATAACCTCATCACAGTGATAGAATTTACAACACACAAGGAGATCACATATAACCCCAGCATAGTGATAGAGATTACAACACATCAGGAAATCACATCAGATAACACAATCATACAATACTGGGCATCATGACCTAGCCAAGTTGCTACACACATTTTTTGGGGGACACAATTCAATCCATAACACATCAATTAGATCAGAACAAGGCAACCTAACACACTAGGCTGCTCTTTGCTTTCTGGGAAGTTGGCTTTTTCCACCTGACAAGGCTTTTCTTCTTGAATTCATTATGGATGGCTGGTCCTTGTGTTTGAATAATGAGGATGAACTTCACTGACAAAAAGTTTGTCTAAACTTGTAACAAATCTTTTTCAACATTTTGACATGTAGTGAATAATTAGTTTCCATGATGGCGACAACGTGTCTATTCATTCGGATTTATTTCAGACGATTCCAAATTATGAAGCCTTGAGCCTGTCAAGTGTTGGGAAGAAGCTAAGCAACATGTTCAGTTATTTATAAATAAATAATACCACCGAGCAATAATATCACCAAGTCTGATGAGCTAGCAGATCAGGCCCAAATATCTGCTTAATCAGTGCTGTGACGTGTATTCCCCAGGAGGCATTATATGAGCCGATTATACAGTTTCTCCTGCAATCACTCATCACTGTACAAAGAGTCCCAATCATGTTTAAACAGTGAGATACACAGTTTTCCCAGCTCAAAATCAAACAAGGAAAGAAAAGAAACAGAATCTCTTTTAACGTGAAAGCCCACATTCTTCGGGATTTGTACCTGCCTTGGCCTGCCCTGGGCCATGGGAAATGGTTTCAATCCCAGGACCCCTTATCCCTGGACTGAGGTTCTTTCAGGGTCTCTCAGGTAACCCATCAACCATGTGGACAGGAAAGGGTGGAGAGCTCTTCCTGACCCTAGCCTAAGGGCGAAAGGGACAGGGAGATGAATTTCCTGACTCCCTTGAGGGTCTTGTGCCTTTCTAGTATACAAGATAATTTCTTGATCTCCAACAAGAGATGGCTTAATTCAGCTATTTTTCAGGCATAAATAGGACTCCAGGAGTGAGAAACTCCCAAGATAGTGCCTCCTGGACTTCCCCCTCTGGCAAAGGTAGAGTAGAGGTCCAGATTTATTCTCCCTTCTGAAACAAGCAAAACAAACACAAAACAGACAAAATACTGGATATAAAACCATTATTTTTAAGATAATGAACATCGGGCAATAAAGAACGGTGAGCCCTGAGAAATGAGAAACCAATGAGGGGAGCTGTATGATTGCCCCAGGTGTCCGCCTTGTGGGAGTTCCAGGCTGCGGCATGGGGAGGGGAAATGTCAGTGGTGTCTGAGTTTGACGAGACAGAGTTGAGTCTGGGGAGACCAACGTGGCTACTGTTCATAGGACACAGCACCGGAGAGGAAAGAGCTGCAGAGAGAGGACTCTAGATGGTGTTACTGGAACAAGAAAGCCTGTCTTGTATTTCTAAGTAGACAGCAGTTAGCTAGGTCATTGGCCAAGCCAACTGGATAGAGAAAGTCTGTGGAAATTCTCTTCCTGTCACTGCTGATAGAAAGTTCACTGACTAGCAATCAAAAAGTGAGCCCTTCCTGCTTTTAGTTGATCTGGATACATGCTGCATACAGAGTGGATTTCATGAAACCTCACCTCTGATGGATTTGTGAGGGTCACTTTTCTAGCCCTAGATCACTTGGAGTATGTTGCTGTTGTTGTTGCTAATTGCCATCAGCATCATGGTGACCTTATGTATGAGAGAACGAAATATTGCCCCGTCCTGTGCCATCTTCATGGTTGTTGGGATGTTGAAGTCCATTGTGACAGCTATTGTGTCAACCCATCTCGTTGAAAGTTTCCCTCATGTTCACTGACCCTCTCTGTGACCACGCATGATGTCCTTTTCTAGTGACTAGTCTTTCTTGATGTGTCCAAAGTAACAAACTGAAGTCTGGCCATCAGTATTCTGTTGGGATGCACAGGGTTTTCACTGGCTAGTTTTCAGAAGTAGATTGTCAAGCCTTTCTTCCTAGTCTTAGTCTGGAAGTCCCACTAAAATCTGTCCACCATGGGAGATCCTGTTGGTATGTGAAACACCAGGGGCGCAGTCTTCAGCCTCATAGTAGCACACAAGCCACCACAGTGTGATGTAGATGGCTGTAAATTTTAAAGATCCAATCCTCTATTCTCCAGGAGCAACAACTGAGGTTCAGTCGAGAGACAGCACAAGTTTAGGTTCTATGCTGCTAAGCAGGGTTTCCAGATAAAATACAGGACACCAGGCAATACTTGAGACACACTTGTAATAAAAAAAATTATTTGTTGTTTATCTGAAACTCAGGTTTTACAGGGTGTCTTTCCCTCCACTTCCTAAATCTGGCAACCCTACTCCCAAGAGCCCTACATGATTTGACTCTTTTGAGAGAAACAGGAAAGTAGGAACTGCTCAGTGGTGCCTGTATCTAAAACTGCTGGCTAACCTAGAACTCAGTGAACAAACCAGGAGTACATGCCTTTTGCTTGATTCTACGTTACAGACATTTTACAGACTCCCATTTTTCCTTTCCTCTTTCCCACTACCATAGATAAAGGTTCACACTTACTATGAAGCCACGTGACTCCCATCTAACCTCATCCAGTGATACAAAATCAAAGTTACCAGATTCTCAGATTTTCTGGCCTACCTGAGTGAAACGGCATGTCACCCTTCCAACGCCTTCTGTCCTCGGGCAGAGTACAGGTCAATGCCCTCACAATGCCCTCCCAGGCCCTCCGTGACTTGGCTCCCGCCACCTTACCTGCTGTTTCTCCATCACACCCAGCACGACTCAGTTCAACTGCACTTCTTGTTCCTTCTGCCTGGAACGCTCTCTGCAGACATCTCTACAGCTCACATCAGGTTTCTGTTCATTGAGGCTCCTCTCTTCCTCCCCATATACACCCTACCCCAGTTACCATGTTTTACATCTCTCCTGACACATTATATACTCTATTAGCTTATTTACTTATTGTTGCTCTCTTTCCTATTCTAGAGTAAACACTAAATTAGGGCAGAAACATTGCTTGTTCACTGAAGTATCCTGAGAACCTGGAAGAGAACCTGGCTTGTACCTGGTATTCAATAAATACTTGCTGAACCAATCGATTAATGGGCCTCAGGTAGTTCTGTATTTTTCAGCTGGCATATCCTTGTCTAACTTTCAGAACACAGGGATGGAAGTTATACCAAGAAGCAGACCAGGTGGCTGTCTACACTGTATTATTTGAGGATTTCCACAGCAAGGCCCACCTGACCTCCAAGTAAAGACCCTCTGCCCACTGTTTCACAGTGATCCTTTATTCCTTAGCTCTTAAAAGCTTACCTTTTTAAAAAAAAAAAAAAAAATCCAGTACAAGTATTGTTGGGAGGCAACTGAACCTCATGAGTCAACACTTTCACTGTAAGACTGAGGGGAACAGATCACAGACACAGGTTTGATGGCAGTGAGGTGAGTCCAGAGGTGGGGGGAAACACAGCTGGCATCCAACGGGGCTACTGTTTCCCTGTATTCACCCAAAGAGACTCTACTGAACATCATGACAGCCTTTCTATCCCATCCGCCCACTACCACAGGCCTCCCTGAGTTCAGAGAGAAGAGCAGGGCCACAAGGGAAGTGGATGGACAATGGGCAAAGGTAAAGCATAAAGAACGACTTTTCTTGTTTTCTTATGGGAAACTAGTCTGCTAAGCAGAAAGACTGTGAGAGGCCACACACCTCAGACAGAGGAGCTGACCTGTTACCTTGCTCTCAATTGCTGAATGTTCTTCTTGTTAATTCTCCCTACGAGACTTGGAGAAAATGTTCACAGCATTGGAACCATGTGATGTCACAGCCAGGGGAGGTCTCAGAAATGGGGTCCAAAACCTTCATTTGACAGAAGCAGAAAATGAGGCTGGGAGGCATAAAGTGAATTGCCCCAAACTACATAGTTCATACGGCTGAGAGATGTTTCCACACCTGACTTCCAGATCAGGGTCCACCAGCACACACCACCTCTCAAATACAACATAAAACGCCATAATACAATTTCTCCTCACAGTCCATACTTACACCAAAGAAAATCAACTTGGTGTAGATCAGTACACTT
Source organism: Dugong dugon (assembly GCA_030035585.1). Lineage (NCBI taxonomy): Eukaryota > Metazoa > Chordata > Mammalia > Sirenia > Dugongidae > Dugong > Dugong dugon. Next base: position 1,462,989 of record CM057472.1, read on the forward strand.
ACTCAGAAATATGTAAGAGAGAAATGAGGGCGTGTGCCCTTGAAAAGGCATGTGTAAGAATGGTCACAGCTTCATTCATTCTAGCTGAAAATTAGGGACAACCCATGTGCTCACCAAGAGTAAAACGGATAAACACTGTGACTGTATCCACACCTGGAATGCTACACAGAATGAACTACTCATGGATACAACGTTGAGCATAAGAAACCAAAAGAGCACATGATACGAGATCCCAGTTTCAACTCATCAATGGTGATAGAAGTCAGTACAGTGATTAACTGGGTAAACCCACCAAAACCAGTTGCCGAGTTGATTCCAACTCATGGAGACCCCATGTGCGTCAGAGTAGAACTTGGAAGCAGATTGCCAGGTCTTTCTTCCAAGGCACTTCTAGGTGGACTCAAACCTTTCACTTAGCAGCCAAGCACATTAACTGTTTGTACCACTCAGGGACTCTCAACTCTGGGAAGGGGAAGGGTACTGACTGGAAGGAGCACAAAGGAGCTTTCTGGGGGTGATAAAAACACTTTATATCTTTATCTAGGTCATTGGTAATGGGTGTATCCATGGATAAAAATTCAATAAGCTGTACACTTAGGATTTATGCACCTTTTTGCACATGCTACACCTCATAATGATTTGTTGGTTCCAGTTTTGTCCAATCACCTAGTGGGCATCTACTTTTTGGTCTGGCCTGTATTTATTCCTTTTGGAACTGCCCTTCACCACTCCATGAGGTCCCATCACATGGATATACCTTTCCAGCCACAGGGGTGAGTAGGTAACTCAGGCTGGACCCCCACAAGAACTCACATCTCTAGACACAGCGCTTGGTCCAAGAATAGGCACATGACCTAAGCAGGACCACCAAGAGTCCTTTTCAGGGATTAATATGGGGAAAGAGGGTCACACTCTTCTACAGGATATACAGCTGTGAGGATGCTATGGGCCTAGAGTCACTGTGGGGCCCTTTGCAACACAAAGAATGCTTTCCTGAAAATGAAGCAGAAGCCAGTAGAGCTATGCAAGGGAAGCAGAGTCCTGACGACATGGTCTAAATCCTCAGACAAACTGGGTATGAAGCCAGCACCACGGCTTGGACAACCCAGTTACACTAGCAAATGAGCTTCCCTCTTTGCAAGCTCGTTTGAGTTGGGTTTCTGACACTTGCTACTGAATGAAACCAACCAGTTGACAACAAGTAGATTCCAACTCATGGCGACCTCACGTGTGTTAGAGTAGAACTATGCTCCACAGGGCTTTCCATGGCTGATTTTTTTGGAAACTGATCTCCAGGCCCTTCTTCTGAGGCACCTGAGTGAACTCAAACCTCCAACCTTTAGATTAGAAGCTTAGTGTGTTACCATTTGCATTACCCAGGGGCTCCTGCTACTGAATGAGCTTGATTAATAAACACCATTACTATCTATGGGCCTTACTTGCTTGTATGTATAGAAGAAGCATCAGTTTATCAAGTGAGTTGACTACTATGCTCTTCTGGTGCTATGGATCACTTTTGTGTGGCCTTTCTAGCCATGGTCTTGTAAACTCCCACCCACGTGATTGGGTGGGACTGTGTGATAGGGTACTTGTGCCCACCAAAGGAACTGGTCAGTTCTGTCATCCCACTGGGCTTGAAATGAGCCACCCCAGAGGCAGGAAAGAAGAGGATCCCACCACCATAAGGTGGAAGAGCCAGAACATCCTCTGGATCCAGAATCCCTGCACTAAGAAGCACCTAGAACCAAGAGAGAGAGAGAGAGAGCTCTAACTCTGAAGGCAGACAGAAGTGGCAGCAGAGACTTGGCAGCAGAGATGTCATGATGGGCTTCCTGGCCCACAGACAGAGAAAGCTAAGTGGCTTCGGGCAGAGGCCAAGGGCCAGGGAGAGGCGTGCCTGGGAGCACAGCTGGGAATAGGCTGTCCTGATGAAGAACAGTAGCTTGAGTGTTCCTGAGCCTGAATTGTAACTGTTACTTTCCTAACAAACTCCATAATCATGGGTATGGTCTGTGAGCTCTGTGCAGCCATTGCAATGAATTATCGAACCCAGCAGAGAAGGAGACAGTGCCGTGGGAGGGACAGCTGGTGTCAGGATTGGTGAAGACGGTGGAGAGAGGAGGCATGTCTGATCTCGGCCTCATAGGAATCAGCCTTGGGCTGTTGATCTTGATTCTCCTTCTCCCTGGTGAAGTTAGGGGAGGTGAGACCCCGCCCTCATGCTGTTTTTTACAGCTCTCTACCAGGGAAAGTATTCTGTGAACACTCACTATGCACAGGCTAAAAGAACATGTCAGCACACCAGAGAGGTTTCATGGTCCTCTGGATTTGCTCAAGGCTATTTCTCTCTACCATGAAGGCCAACACAAATCCTTCCACAGCCCCAGAATCTTCTCTAGCAGCCTAGAATCTTGGCCAAGTAACTCAGTAACAGGCCTAGGGAGCGCCACTAGAGAGTGGACACAAGGCAGTTTATAAGGTCACGTCTTGCCCGGATGAACTCCGGGCCACATACTTATGAAGTGTATCAGGAGAGTGGTTTAGAGCCTTAGTCTCCAACGTGAGGTTCATGGCCTTGGGAATGGAAACCAGCCCTGGCTGCCAGCTCAGAGCACTAAGCTGCCTCCTACACTAAATATACTCCCCCGGGAAGACCAGAATTTTCTTTTACATGTTTGACTAAAAATATCACCACCTTTGATTCAGAGAACACTTTATGCAGTTTATGGTATTTCCATAAATATTATCTCACATGGGCTTCTCCCTGGGAGGTAAGTATTTTCATTCCTATTTTGTATGTGGGAAGACCGAGGTTTTCCAAGGCTGCCATTTGCCCAAGGTCACACAGCTCGTTGGTAGCAGAACCAGCTCTTAAACTTGGGTCATCTAACTTCAGGATTCATGCTTTGCGTTATGCTCCAAAGGTTCCCCAAGACACAACCCCTGGGATACTTGACATCTGATACCAAAAAGAAAAGAAAAAGATCCACCAGTACCACCACCACCAACAATTAAAAAAAAACAACACTGATTTTTAAACATGCAAACAGATTATGTGTACAGATTAAAGGTATATATTCTACCTAGAAAGAATAAAAATTCATCTCTAGCTTTCAAAAACAGATTAATTAGTCACAGTCCTATGAATACTTTCAGAATGAACTTTAACCATTTTCCAGTTGCATTAAGACTTTGTTACCGTGGCTAACACCTCAGTTTTGGAGAGTTTGCTTGACTTGCGCGCTTGAAACAGTGACGGGAGCTGAGTGTTTTCCAATTTTGACAGTTCGAGGTGATGAACACTGTAGTGAACAGTCATCTCCCATTAAAAATTATAAACAGGTTCCTATTTTGTGGATTTGCTATGTGTATTAACTGGGTTAGCTATTTCAACGATTCTCGCTGTGCTATGAACAACCAGCAGGATGCAGAGAACGGTAAAGCCCAAAGAAGCCAGACTCGGAGATCAGAGAAACTTTTTTGCAGATCATAATCACGCCGTCCATGTGAATTTGTAAGTTCCTTAGCATCTCTGAGGCCCCATGTTCCAGCTGGTAAAGCAGGGAGAATGCTGACCATTTAGGATTGCTGTGCAGATTAAATGGGCACACATGTGCTTGACACACAGTAAGTGTTCAATAAAAAGCAAATTCCCTTCTCCCTAAAGTTCCCCACTGTTTCATCATTTACAGTCAACACTATAAGCTAAAAAGCCACAACACAGCAATATTTTCTTTTGACAGCCTGTCATCATTTCTATTAATAAAAGGCACCATTCCAGATGCAATCTAACCATTATTTTACTACCACGTCCACCCCTAAAACGGAGAAGCAAAACACTTCTGAAAGAACAGGGGCGTGTGGCTTGCTATTACAAGGGAGAAACAGCCATACAAAACAACTGCTTATCTCTGAGTTGACAAGATATTCCGTATGCTTTTTGACAATTGCATTTATTTTTTACAGCTCCTCTAAACTGATGGCTGAGAATCTTCTGGTTTTCATTTGGAAACCATCCAGAACTTTTTTAAAAAGACACACTCAGCCAAACCCAACTAGCAATAGAGAGATTTTAAAGGAATCGGAGGAAACAATGTACTTGATTATGCACAGATTCCACTTAGTCATCATTTAAGGTCAGTATTTCATGTAAGAGACACAGAGAAATTCTTGAATTATTAGCAATAAAGTTGATGAGAGACAACATTATGGCTACTTGTTTACTTCACGGAAACAAGAAACATGATTCAATGTTATGTTTTTTAAAATCACATTAATTTAGATCAATACATCATACATGTTTACTGAGTTTTGTTACAGAATTATTATTCTACAGTGAAATTAAGAATCTAGAAGAATCTCCAGAGAGTTCATCAAACATTAACACTGAAAAGACTCATGTCTACATTTCTTGCACATGTATACATACAGTTACATACTAAGGATACTTGTGTTTAATATGTATCAGGCATACACATTACCGGATAAAATGTAGACACTTCAAAAATAATTCAGTTCATCTCTGATTACTAAGAACATCTGACAGCCACCAACAGAGAAAACCAATCTCAGCCCCTCAGTATAAGCTTCATCATTAGCTTGGTGGCGTTCAGCACTTATCTTTTAGAGTCTAAATTTGCTTATCTTCACAAAACCCAAATATTTTGTTAATCTAACTGAATATATTGGCCCAGAGTTTAAAAAATGAAGCAAAACAAAAATGACATCGTAGTAAACTAATTTGTTAGCTATTACATGTCGTTAAAAAGTAAATATCAACACAGATAGTTAAGATGTGCTAAAGAGAGATCTTTCATTAGTTACTGAGTTTCAAACCTCTTTATATAGTCCTGGTTCAGGAACGAAGTCTTCAAGATTCTTCATCTCTGAATCAGCTGTCTGGCCACTCACTAATTTCTAAACAGCCTCATAATAAAGATGCAAACTAAAGTAAAATACAAAGTGAAATGCCATTAAATGCTGGTGTAAATACTTTTGCAATAGTTGTTTGCTGGTGGACTCGGTTGCTCATGGCATGACTGTGGCTGGGGCTGAGGAGCCAGCACCGCCCACCCATACCCACCTGTGGTAACCTCGCCACATGTCTGCACCTGACTCCACCTTCAGCCTAATTAGTCCCAACACTATCAGGCATATGATTGCATAACAAACAGCACCCAACAAAAACAACAACTGCCTAAACGTCTATATTTCCACCATAAATGAAGTTCTAAAATAGAGGTCTGGATGAAGCTGATGAATAAAGAATGTTTACCCAAGTCAGACTGCAAATCTACATGTCAAGTCTTACAGAAACAGCAAACACCTGGCTAATGCTTTTCATGTATTTCAGGCACCTGGCCTAGGAAAGCCTCTTCTGAACCTTAAATATTTTGGGAGAGAAAACTGAATTAGGAGACCTTAAATTCCCTTGTCAGTTAATGATCACACCACTCCAGCTGTCTATCCACTACCCTTCCTCATTTATAAGACAAGCATTGTGATAGTCTCCCTGTCCTATGAGGAAGACTCTCGCGAATTAATTCATCACAGACTCAAGTACGAACTTATTAGTGTCTTATAACTCCTTTCCTATCTGATATTCTTACATTGTACAGAAATATCGATGACCAATAAAACGTTCTTGAGATACAACATTTACACTGATTTCTAGTTCTTTTCCCCAAAATCAACGGCTCCCTAAATACTTCTAACCATTTCTGCAGAAGATATTTGTAGATACTCTGGTTCTCCAGAAGCTGTTTTATTACAATCATAGGGAATAACCTCATCTTTCTGTTAGAGCATATGACCCTGATTAAGGAGCCCCTGGGCCTTGGATATTGTCTTTATTAAAAGTCATTTTTTAAGTTAATGTATATTCCTCAGAAAATCTTGAAAACTCAAAGGAGAAAAGAAAGGAAAGAAGAAAAAGCTAAACCACCTATGGTCCCGCCGCCCGGAGGTAATCACTGTTAACAGTTTGGTGAACATCCTTCAAATCGTTCATATAGATACAGATTTGAATAGGAGGGAGACAGATCATATTAATTGATTTATAAGATGCTATCAAGTATAAGATTTACCCTTGATACACTAATTGCATTTAAGGGATTCGAATTTCAAAAATGCTAAACAATTGAAAAAAACTTGTCTTAAAACCAAAAACCTCTTGCCACTGAGTCGATCACAACTCCTAGCGACCCTGTCGGACAGAGGAGAACTGCCCCATAGGGTTTCCAAGGAGCAGCTGGTGGGTTCGAACTGTGGAAATGTGACATATTTTCCACGTGGCATAACACTGAACACAGTTTTGTAATCCCTTTCCCTCAAGTAAAATATTGTGAAAATTTTTCCATGTAAAAAATTATTCTAGAATTACTGTAACATTTTTTAAATGGCTATACCATACTCAGTTGGGGAGGCGTTATAGCTTAATAGAATCACTGGAAGATTTGTTACAGGATTTCACCAAGAAGCTTACAGAGAAAGAACAAGTCACGTTAGAATCCATCACACCTGAGCCAAATCCCCAGGTGTGATGGATTCTGACACCCCTGCTCTTTCCCAAGTTGTCTGCATATTAAGGCTCTTGGTTCTCTCCATCTGTTGCCCTTGAGTCTATTTCGACTCACAGCCACCCTACAGGACAGACTGGAATGGCCCCATAGGGTTTCCAAGGCTTTAATCTTTATGGAAGCCAACTGCCATATCTTCCTCCCACGGAGCTGCTGGTGGGTTTGAACCGCCGATCTTTTGGTTAGCAGCTGAGCACTTAACCACTGCACCACCCGGGCTCTACTCGTTCTAAGTCCTGGCTGTTGTGCAAACCCAGGATTCTGGATTTGCATCTAATGTTAGTCTGGGAGAACGAAACATTCAGCCTAGGAGAACCAGGAAATATCAGCACGGTTCAGGAGGCCCATTCTTCGCATGCTGCGCACAGGTGACAGCGTACAGTCCCGATCAACACCAGGTACCCTGGATCTTCCCGACTGAGTGAGCCCGGGGCCCAGAGCTCAACTCTGCTCCTGTGGGTCCATTATCCCCTCAACTCTCAGCCCCTGTCCATTTCTGCTGCTTCAGGTTGCTCCTAACCACACAATCTCACTCCCATAGAAGGGCAACAAAAACATACCCAGGCAAGAAAAGCATGCTAAAAAATCCCTCTCCAAAATCCCATGCAGAGAGAAATTTCTTCTTATACAAAGTGACACTATAGATTCAGCTGCCATTTGAAGGCATTCTGTCAGGATGGTACATTTTAGTCTTATCAAAATTTTCAGAGTCCCTGTGTGGTGCAAATAGTTAACATGCTCAGCTGCTAACTGAAAGAGTGAAAGGTGGAAGGTTCAAGTCCACCCAGAGGCAACTCAGGAGAAAGGCCTGGTGACCTATGTCAGAAAAATCAGCCATTGAAAACTCTACTTTGACACACATGGGGGCTGTTCTAAATTGAATAGTGTCCCCCCAAAATGTGTGTCGACTTTGCTAGGCCATGATTTCCAGTATTGCATGGTTTTCCACCATTTTGTGATCTGATGTGATCATCCTGTGTGTTGTAAGCCCTAACCTCTATAATGTTAATGAGGTGGACACAATCTACAGGATTAAGCTGTATCTTGAGTCAATCTCTTTTGAGATACGAAAGAGAGAAGTGAGGAGAGAGGAGAGGGACCTCATTACCACCAAGCAAGGAAAGCCAGGAGCACAGCATGTCCTTTGGACCTGGGGTCCCTGCACTGAGAAGCTCCTAGACCAGGGGAACACTGATGACAAGGACCTTTCCTCAGAGGCAACAGAGACAGAAAGCCTTCCCCTGGAGATGGCGCCCTGAATTTGGACTTCTAGCCTCCTAAACTGTGAGAGAATAAATTTATTTTTGTTAGTCATCCACTTGTGGTATTTCCATTATAGCAGCACTAGATAACCAAGACAGGGGCTGAAGGAAGAAGGTTCCTCTCGAAGTCTTCTTTCCTGTGGCATGAAGTATCTGTGGGAGGAGGCAAAGTCTACCTATGACTCCAGACTCAAACCCTCTGGTATTGCAGTGACTGTGACTAATATCAGGAATAGATACTTCACAAATATTAATTTATAGTTTTCAGGAGTGCAGAGATGAAATTGTGGGGTTGGGGGCTAGAGAGACCACAAAGGTATAGAAAGTAGTTTTCTTCTGAGCAGAAAGCAGGAATGGCAGCCCCAGGTCCTATCTGGCCCACCCAAGTTTTTGTCTGTCTCAAATGATTTTTTGTGCGTGTGTGTGCTTTAGGTGTAAGTTTATAGCTCAAGTTAGTTTCCCATACAAACATTTATACACACTTTGTTACGTGACCATACATTCTTCCTTTCCACCCCGGATTTTCCGTGTCCTTTCAACCAGCTCCTGACCCTCTCTGCCTTCTCATCTCGCCTCCAGACAGTAGCTGCCCATTCAGTCTCATGTATTTACTTGAACTAAGAAGCACACGCTTCATGAGTATCATTTTATGTCCAGTCTAATCTTTGTCTGAAGAGTTGGCTTCGGGAATGGTTTTAGTTCTGTGTTAACAGAAAGTCCAGGGGCCATGTCTTCTGGGGTTCCTCCAGTCTCAGTCAGACCATTAAGTCTGGTCTTTTAACTAGAATTTGAGTTCTGTACTCCACTTTTATCCTAAGCCACCAGGGACTCTCTGTTGTGTTCCCTGTCAGGAGAGTCACTGGTGGTAGCTGGGCACCATCTAGTTCTTCTGGTCTCAGGCTGATGGAGTCTCCAGTTTATGTGACCCCTTTTGTCTCTTGGGCTAATATTTTCCTTGTGTCTTTGGTGTTATTCATTCTTCTATGCTCCAGGTGGGTTGGGACCAATTGATGCATCTTAGATGGCCACTCGCTAGCTTCTAAGACCCCAGATGCCACTCACCAAAGTGGGATGCAGAACCTTTCTTATTAAGCTTTGTTATGCCAACTGACTTAGATGTCCCTTGAAACCATGGTCCCCAGAACCCTTCCCCTGCTACACTGTCCCTTGAACTGTTTGGCTGTGTTTAGGAAACTTCTTAGCTTTTGGTTTAGTCCTATGGTGCTGACTTCCCCTATATTGTGTGTTGTCCTTCCCTTCACCTAATTCTTGTCTACTGTCTAGTTATTGAATTCTCCTCACCCTCCCCCCCCCACCCTCGTAACCATCAGAGAATGTTTTCTTCTGTGTTTAAACCTTTTCTTGAGTTCTTACAATAGTAGTCTCATACAATATTTGTCCTTTTGCAACTGACTGATTTCACTCAGCATAATGTCTTCCAGATTCATCCATGTTGTAAGATGTTTCGCAGATTCATCCTTGTCCTTTATCATTGCGGAGTATTCCGTTGTGTGAATATACCATAATTTGTTTATCCATTCATCCGTTGATGGGCATCAAATAATTTTAAAAATATGACTTCATTGCCAACATTCACAATCAGGAAATTGCATATAAAATTATGGATTGACAGTTGCTCTTGAAAAATTTGAAGTTCTGTCAATTTTGGTCTCAAGTTCCTTCTTGGCAACAACTGGCTGGAGCTGGGCGGCAGGTGTGCACTACTTTCCTGAAGCTGCCATAGCAAATGACCATGACCCAGCAGCTCAAAGCAACAGAAATTTAATTCTCTTGTGGTTCTAAAGGCCAGAAGTCTGAAATCAGTATCACTGGGCAGAAATCCAAGCATTGGCAGGGCCTTGCTCCTTCCGGAGGCTCTAAGGGAGAATTCATTCCTTGCCTCTTCCAGCTTCTGGTGGAGGCCGGCATTCCTTGGCTTGTGGCCACATCACTCCAATCTTAAGGCCATCACCTTCAGGATCATTTTGTGAGTGTCTTCACACTGCCTTTTCTTCTGTATATCTGTCTAATCTGCCCGCTTCTCTCTCAGAAGGACTCTTGTGATTGCATTTAGGGCCCACCTGGATAATCCAGGAAAACATTTCCATCTCAAAATTCTTAATACAATCTCATCTTCAAAGACTCTTCCTCTTTGTAATGTAACATTTACAAGTTCCAGGGATATGGACCTGTTATCTTTGGTTGGGGGTGGGTGGGGCATCATTCTGCCTACCACAGTGGGTCACCTATTCTCCAGTTTGCCACAGTCTCTAGCACCTGGTATCTGTTACAGGTGGCCAGTTCCACTCATATGTTACCTATCTGGCCACTGTGATCATCTGGGTTTGAGATCTCTGATCTAGAGACAGAGGAGTTGAGGCAAAGCTCAAAGTTGGAGAACTTGTGATAAAGTCACTCTACTTTGCTGACAACAGATGAAGTGGCTCTCAGGTGGACAGAGCCCAGGTGAAAACCATGACCACCACTCGAGGCTCAGCCACAGAACCTGGAAGGGGTTGGAGCATGTCCCACTCCTCACCCACACAGACTAGATGTATTATTCTGTGACTCAATCTAAATTAGTATTGTTCTAAAGAAGGCCTGAGCCGGGCTCTTTAGGGAGGTATGCCATTCTGAGCAGAGTAAGTCCAGCTTTCAGGAATTAGTCAAGTGGGCCAATGACTGAATCTGATATCCCCTGGGCATTGCGGAAAAGTCACCAGCAAAAATCTGAAACGTCTATGTCCCTGAAAGACAACTCGGTGGATGGAGTCTCACACCCTCACTCAGGCCAGACCTCCAAAGGCGGTAGGAACAGAGAGACATTTAAGAACTCCATCTCACGGCAAGCGGCCCTCAAGATAAATCACTCAGCTAACCAGAGAAGACTTTACAGGCAGGATCCCCAGTGTGAGCCTTGTCCACGTTCGTCACTCATGGAGCAGCCAGATATGATTTCTAGGATGTCTGACAAACATAAGGCCCCAGCTACAGTGGAAGGACTTAGCAGAGCCTGTGTCCCTGGCAGGCTATCGGTCACTGAGCTGGCCCAGATTCTATCACTGGCTCAAATTTTATTCTCTGCCTGTCTCCCTGATTTGCCTGTCAGTCATTCGAGAACCTCACCTGACATTCAGAAATGGCCAGCATCAAGCAACTGCTGTGCATTTATGCTGGGGATAAAAGGGCCCTGAATGGGTTCCATTTTTAAGCCTCTGCTATGAAGAAACTATCACAAACACAGCAGTGCTCAGGAACTCTGAGTGACAAAGAATAAAACAAAAACACTGTGATGGTTCATTTTATATGTCACTTTGTTAGGCTATGCTGCCTGGTTGTTTGGTCAAACACTCGTCTAGATGTTGCTGTGAAGGTATTTACACGTGATTGACATTTAAATCAATTGACTTTAAGTAGAGCAGATTCCTCTCCATAGGTGAGTGGGCCTCATCCAGTCAGCTGAAGGCCTTAAGAGCAAAATGGAGGATTTCCATGAGAGAAGCCTTCTGCCTCAAGACTGTAAATAGACCTCCTACTGAAATTTCCAGACCACCACCTGGCCTACAGGTTGTGGACACAGACTTGTGACCACATCAAGACTTTTAGAGTATCCAGACTGTCATCCTGACCTATGGATTTAAGATTTGCCAGTATCTCTATTCCAAGAGTTTTCGCCTAATAAGTCCACTGCTCAAGTGCCGCAGCTAGATCCTCATGGCGTGACTAATACCAAGTTACACCTCAATGTGTGCACAGCTATGGGGGGGCAGTGATACTAGTCTCTCACAATTGGGCATGGAAACTATCATTTTGTAGAGTTGAGCAAATTTTTTTATTTATCATCTTGAAATTACATTGGTATAAATCCATGGAATAACACAAGATATTTTCTTGTCCAACAGCCTACCGACTTTGGGGAACTTGTACAACTCCAATGCTGATGCCGCACCCCAAACCATGCCAGTTAAATTGGAACTTTCGGGCTGGGCCCAGGCATCAGTATTTTTTTTTTTAAACTCCCTATCTTTCAAATTCCAAATTTAATTCCATTCATCTCTCAGAATTAGCTTTCAAAATCCATTTCTCTCCCTCCTATCATTATCCTAAATTGATACATTATTTGGAAGTCAGCTTGACTCATGAAAAAACTGAATTGGTACACGTTTGCTAGGTTGAAGCCCCAGAGATTCAAAGATGAGCTTTTCTATACAGCATGACTTCAGAATCAAATCAGCTTGCAGCTTCCGCCAAGAGTCTCACGAAATGGAGGAAGAAATTCTTCCACTGAAACAGCAGCTCCCTTCACAGGATAACACCCCAAAGAGACACCGAGGTGAGAATCAGCTCAACAGCCAAAGCAACAACTTGTGACTCAACAAGACGGAAAAGGAGGGTGTCTCACACCCCTCACCCCCAGGCCTGAAAGCAAAAGTCTGTAATCTGGGCCAACCAAAACCACACAGAAAGTTGGAACATAAAATATGAGATCTTTCTCTCTTGACCCACTGGATCAGATTATAATATACTCTGGTTTTCTGAATATATTCTCTTTTGAGCTCTGCAGAAAATATTTTAAACAATGCTTCCCCCCACCCCAAGCTTGTGTACCCTATAATATCTGCCTTTCCTCCCCATGGTCTCAGACCATTTTGGGATTTGCACCATGCTTACACCAAGGGCTCTTTTGCTCTGGGCTGGAGACACTGCCACACAGTGTAAACCGGGTGGCCTTTAGGATTGAACCCTGGCTGTGTGGCCTTCAACAGTCCACAAAACAGAAAACGAGAACAACAACAACAACCGTTCCACTCATCTCCAAGGTCACAGAAGAATGGAGAGGTGGCCTATACCACACAGGGTAATACAAAGAACACAGACTTTGGAACCAGACGGATCTGAGTTTGGCTCTGCCGCTTACTCTCTGGGTGATCTTGGGAAAGTCACTTGACTTCTTTGTGCCTCAGATTCCTCATCTGAAAAGAGCATTATAACATCTATCTCCCAGGACTGCCAGACACATTAAATGAGATAGCGTATGTAAAACACCTAACCTTGTGTCTGGCACACAGTCCTCGCTCAGCAGCTGCTTGTTTTCATTCGCTGGGATAGATCAGGAAAACCACAGGAAATGCCAGGTTGTGGCACAAGGATCCAAGCCTATGGAATTCAACTTGTCATCCTTCACTAACGTCCAACAGAGGCTGAGACAGTAGCAAACTGGCAACGGGTCAAGCCGGAATACGGGATAGAACATTCCAGTCCTGAGTCCTACCAAGCAATCTTCCCATGGTGCTGAATTCTCCTCACCTTGCACCTCAACCATAACAAGCTCAAGTGGGCCCGTGATTGAGGTTCACAGAACTTCTTCCCTTCTACCAATAATAAACTTTCACTATGTCCTCCCCCTAGGTTTTAATATTTGGTTCCCTCTCTCCTTTTTTCCAGAAATGGCTTAAAGAATGTTGCATTTCCAACACATGTTATATAGGTTCTCAGCACGGTTCCTTGGTTTTTATGATAATTCTGCTATAGAAATATCCACCACATGGAAGGGATGGTTATTAAGGATAGGAAAAGTTCACTTGATTATTTATGCTGAAGTTCTGGGAATATGATTATGTGACAATATTCTCTCAGCCCTGAGATGTCTCAGTTCCTCATTTAAAATCGAATCAGCAATGAGATAAGATTCTACCTGTTAACAAAGGCCCCAGGATAATGCAAACGGTTTGCCTTTGACTAGTGAACTAAAGGTTGGTGGTTCAAACCCACCCAGTGGTGCTGTGGAAGAAAGGCCTGGCCATCTGCTTCCATAAAGACTGTAGCCAAGAAAACTCTATGAAGCAGTTCTACTCTGTAACACATGGGGTCACCGTGAGTTAGGATCAACTCAATGGCAACGGATAGGTTTGGTAGGTTTTTTTGATTTACCTGTTAAACACCCATCTAGCAGAATTGTTTCCTGAACCTGTTTAAGCCATTATAAACCAACATGCTCAAAGGCAGATGCTGCCAATGATATCTATATTGAGAGAAGGAAATTCACAGATAAATATCTGATTCCTCACCCCTCAGAACAGCTCTGAGACATGTTCCACATGGTCTCTCAGACGTCCCCAGCAGGACTGAGTCTCAGATGCCCATACGGGTAACTTGCTATTTACTCACCCTGGTTTGGCTTCTTTCCCTTCTCTGCATCACTTCCCCACTCCCTACCAGCACTTCCTGGGATCACCTTCCAAATAAACTACCTGCACACAACTTTATCTCAAAGTTTGCTCCTGTGACCATCCAACCTCAGATGCTGACACATGCCATGTGGCCAAATGGGTTAGCCGTACACCGAGACAGAGTTTCTTCATTCACTGATTAAACAGAGACTTTCTCTGAGGGCTCAGTCTGTGCCCAACACCGTGCCAGGTGCTAGGGCTGCAACAGTGAACAGGACAGATACCATTCCTTTTCCTGTGGAATTTACAGCCTCATGGGGGGAGACAGACATTAAACAAGGAAGTATCTAACGGATGGGTGCTATGAACACAAAGTGCAGAACATGAGTGTATATAATAAGGAAACCCATCGAAGTTTGGGGAAATGATTTCCATTAGAAAGCAGATTTTCGCCAAAGGCTGAAGGATGGGTTGGCGTTAACAAAGTAAAGAATGGGTTGACTGATGTCCCAGTCCAGAGGAAACAGCACATAAAGAGCCTTAGGCTCAAGAAGAGAGAGAGAAGACCAAACAAACAAACCAAACCCATTGCCATCGAGTTGACTGACTCAGCAACTCCATGTGTTACAGAGCAGAACTGAGCTCAATAGGGTCTCCTTGGCCATAATCTCTACAGAATGAGCCCTGGTGGTACAGTGGTCAAGCGCTCAGCTGCTAAACAAAAAGTAGGTTGGCAGCTGGAACTCACCAGAGGCTCAGCGGGTGAAAAGACCGGGAAATCTGCTCCCATAAAAATTACAACCTAGGAAACTCTATAGGGAAGTTCTACTCTATTATACTGGGTCACTATGAGTTGGAATCTACTTGACGGCACACAACAATGAAAACAGCAATCTTTTTGGAAGCAGATGATCAGGCTTTCCTCCCCTGGTGTTGCTGGGTTGGTTTGACCCACCAACCTTATAGAGAGTAGTCAAGTACAAACTGCCTGTGTCACCCAAGGATCCTGGAGAGAAGACAATGTGGCTGAAACATAGGGGAAAAGTCCTGTATCCTCTTCCAATTTCCTGTAAATTATCAAATTGGGGAAAAGACCCTAAAGCAACTGAAAAGACAATTTCATTTCATTTGGGAGTTAAATGAAAAATTCAGCACATTATTATTACTCATCTAATGACTTAGAGGGGCCCTGATGGCACAGTGGTTAAGAGCTTAGCTGCTGACCAAAAGGTCAACAGTTCAAATCTACCAGCCGCTCCTTGGAAACGCTATGGGGCAGTTCTACTCTGTCCTATAGGGTCACTATGAGTCAGAATGGATTTGGCAGCAGTGGGTAATGACTTAGGAATTCTACCTGTCTGGTCCAGCCCTCAAATATTTGGTTACTTTCAAACTCCATTTACGAACACATGCAGTCTTGAAGTTACCAAAACTATAATCATTTGGCTGCATAGCAAGTGAAACCTCAGGGGAAGCAGAGCAGTTCAGAAGTGCAGGCCTTCCAGTCCTTCCTTAGAAAAGGATGTCTGTGTTTGAGAATTACTCTGGAATCTCTGATCCTGTGGGGAGTGTAAGGATGAGAAGAAGGGGGTATAATTAACATACTTCCTACTGTTTCAGGGGTTGCGAAGATCACTCCCACCTTCAGGAATTCACTAGAAGGATTCACAGGACTCAGCATACAGTTATACTTGTGGCTAAGATTTATCACAGCCATGTAGTAAGGATACAGAGCTGGATAACAATGGGAAAAGACACAGGTAGAGTCTAGAGAAATCCATGCACAGGTTTCCTTACACTTTCTCCCTCTTGTAAGGGGGCATGCTCCTTCTCCAGCAACTAAAAATGCAGTAAGATGGTAACATGTGCACAGTGTTTTCTCCCCAAGGAACCCAGTTAGAAACTCAGTACCCAAGTTTTTTCTTACTGGGGGATGGTCACATAGGTACCCTTTGCCTAGCATGTATCAAAATTCCAGTCTCCGAGAAGGAAAGGAGGTATTCAGCATAAATCACACTGTTTGTACAGTCTAGGCAAGGTGGGCACCCCCACCCTTATCTCTTAGAGAATGGGCCAAGTGCCAAGTTCCCAAATGCCAGCCAAGGGCCAACACTGCAAGCAGATCCTTCTAAAGATAGCAGCCTCAGACCTGCTACGTTAACATTTTCTCTACACACCTTTCACCCTGTGAATAAGAAGCAGTGATAAAAAATGGGCCAAATTTTCAACTTTTTAGCTTCACAAAGGCAGCAGATAAAGACAAGTGCTTTAGTAGGACATTTTGTAGGAATTCTCTTCTGCAGTGGCTTCGTCCTGAGTGGTTTGGAAAAACTTCAGTAGCTCAGCTGAACTTTGTTGTTGTTATTGCTGTGGGCCATTTAGTCGATTCTGACTCATACTGATCCTATAAGAACAGGGTGGAACTGCCCCATACGGTTTCCTAGGCTGTGATCCTTATGGGAGCAGATCGCCAGGTCTTTTCTCCCACAGAGTATCTGGTGGGTTCGAACTACCAATCTTTTGGTTAGCAGCCAAGTGCTTAACCATCACGCCACCAGGGCTCCTTAGCTAAAGTGTAGGTATCCACAAGAAATACACATATTGAAGCCCATCCAGGTCCAGCGAAAAGAGTAGACCAACCAAAAAAACTCTTATTTTATAGCCTAGAACAGACAATCATCAGTCAGAACAAGGTCAGGGACCGACTGTGGAACAAACCAACAATTGCTTATGTTCAAGTTCAAGTTGAAGTTGAAGCTGAAGAAAATTAGAATAAGTCCACAAGAGCCAAAGTATGACCTTGAGTATATCTCACCTGAATTTAGAGACCATCTCAAGAATAGATTTGACGCGTTGAACACTAATGACTGAAAACCAGAAGAGTTGTGGAATGACATCAAGGACATCATGCGTGAAGAAAGCAACAGGTCATTAAAAAGAAAGAAAAAAAAGACCAAAATGGATGTCAGAAGAGACTCTGAAACTTGCTCTTGAACGTCGAGTAGCTAAACGAAAGGAAGAAAGGATGAAGTCAAAGAACTGAACAGAAGACTATAAACAGCAGCTTGGGAAGACAAAGTAAAGTATTATGATGACACATGCAAAGAGCTGGAGACAGAAAACCAAAATGGAAGAACAAGCTCAGCATCTGTCAATCTGAAAGAACGGAAGAAAAAATTCAAGCCTCGAGTTGCAACAGTGAAGGATTCTACAGGAAAAATATTAAATGACACAGGAAGCATCAAAAGAAGATGGAAGGAATCCACAGAGTCACTGTGACAAAAAGAATTGGTCAACGTTCAACCATTTCAGGATGTAGCCTGTGATCAAGAACCGATGGTACTGAAGGAAGAAGTCCAAGCTGCACCGAAGGCACTGGCGAAAAACAAGGCTCCAGGAATTGATGGAATACCAATTGAGATGTTTCAACAAATGGGTGCAGCAATGAAGTGCTCACTTATCTATGCCAAGAAATTTGGAAGACAGCTACCTGGCCAACCGACTGGAAGAGATCCATATTTATGCCTATTCCCAACAAAGGTGATCCAAGAAAATGCAGAAATTATCGAACAATATCATTAATACCACACGGAAGTAAAATTTTGCTGAAGATCATTCAAAAGCGGCTGCAGCAGTATATCAACGGGGAACTGCCAGAAATTCAGCCTGGATTCAGATGAGGATGTGGAACCAGGAATATCATTGCTGATGTCAGATAGATCTTGGCCAAAAGCAGAGAATACCAGAAAGATGTTTACCTGTGTTTTACTGACTATGCAAAGGCATTTGACTATGTGGATCATGACAAATTATGGATAACATTGCAACAATGGGAATTCCAGACAACTTAACTGTGCTCATGAGGAGCCTGTACATAGATCAAGAGGCAGTCATTCGAACAGAACAAGGGGATACTGCATGGTTTAAAGTCAGGAAAGGTGTGCATCAGGGTTGAATCCTTTCACCATACTTATTCAACCTATATGCTGAGCAAACAGTCCAAGAAGCTGGACCATGTGAAGATGAACAGGGCATCGGGATTGGAGGAAGACTCATTAACAACCTGCATTAAGCCGATGACACAACCTTGCTTGCTGGAAGTGAAGAGGACTTAAAGCACTTACTGATAAAGATTAAACATCACAGCCTTCAGTATGGATTACATCTCAACATAAAGAAAACAAAAATCCTCACAACTGGACCAATAAGCAACATCATGATAAACGGAGAAAAGACTGAAGTTGTCACAGATTTCATTTTACTTGGATCCACAATCAACACCCATGGAAGCAGCAGTCGAAAAATCTAAAAGACGCACTGCATTGGGCAAATGTTCTGCAAAAGACCTCTTTAAAGTGTTAAAAAGCAAAGACGTCACCTTGAAGACTAAGGTGCACCTGATCCAAGCCATAGTGTTTTCAATTATCTCATTTGCCTGTGAAGGCTGGAGTATAAATAAGGAAGACCAAAGAATTGACACCTTTCAATGGTGGCGTCGGCGAAGAATATTGAATATACCATGGACTGCCAACAGAACGAATAAATCTGTCTTGGAAGGAGTACAAACGGAATGCTTCTTAGAAGCAAGGATGGTGAGACTACGTCTCACATACTTTGGACATGTTATCAGGAGGGATGAGTCCCAGGAGAAGGACATCATGCTTGACGAAGTGGAGGGTCAGTGAAAAAAAGGAAGACCCTCAATGAGATGGACTGACTCAGTGGCTGCAACAATGGGCTAACGTATGGCAACAATTGTGAGGATGGTGCAGGACCAGGCAGTGTTTTGTTCTGTTGTACATGGGGTCACTATTAGTCAAAACCAACTCAGCAGGACCTAAGAACAACAAACAAGAACAGACAATACAAATGGTCTGTACTTGATGATGGCTTTCATTTGGAAAACATATTAACACCGAGACTTCACTCTTTCATCTGTCTCCAACAGCAAGGCTCTGCTTGGAATAAAAGTGCACATTTCCAAGAAATGAAGCCAAATCATCCAGTGACATAAAATCCATTTACCACAAACATAAACCACATTTTGAGCAATAATTTTCATATTCAAAATGATAGAAATTGGAAACTGATCAGGGCAGCATAAACAAATATTCTCTTCATTTTAACTCTTTTATAGCCAAAGTCACCTTAGTGACAAAGCAGCATATTTACAGGATGCTATTTTCTCACGTAATTCATTGTCACACTACATTTTCATAAATATACCTGAAACGTAAGACAGCTGCATGTAATAACAGCCCATAAATACTAAACTACATTTTTGAAAAAGCAATGTAAAAATATTAAATAAAATTTTGCAAAGAGAAATCATTATTTCACATAAAATATTTATCTATATATTAATTTTTAGTTTTTTTCCACAGGTATATGTTTTATAAAGTTATAATAATACTGCACATCTATTTCCTAGGTTTTTCAAGATGACATAAATATATTCCATGTTTCTCCATAGATGTTATAATCATTACATTCCATTATTTGTTGTACTAGGATCACATTTTACTTTTAATATACGTCCATTAAATAAATTGGAGCCCTGGTTGCACAGTGGTTAAGAGCTCAGCTGCTAACAAAAGGTTAGCTCCTTGGAAACCCTATGAGGCAATTCTACTCTGTCCTATAGGGTCACTGTAAGTCAGAATCAACTCAGTGGCAATAGGTTTGGTTTGGTTTACTAAATAAATTCTTAATTTTTAATCAATGTAATCTATACATATGGTTAAAGAGTTAAAATGACTTATAATGAATGAAAGAAAAGCCAGTCCCCCACCTTACCACACCACATCCCAGCTGCTGTGTCGTTCCTAAGTAATGACCACTTTTATTTAAATATTTCTGTTTTCAGTTTTTCTACTGATTATCTCTATTTCCCTAAATGAATACTTAATATCATAATATCTAAAATTAATAAATTGAGAAATAATCTATGGATTTCAATTGTTAGTTTATTGGTTGCCTTTGTAATTAGATACTATACTTATCCCCTCCTTTCTTATTATATCTACTTCAGGTAGTATATTTTTTTAACTCCCTACTCTGTGAGAATAAAGAGTTATAAATGTCCTTGTACTCCCCTTTATTTCTCCTCCCCAACTTCTAACTCTTAACTTCTGTTGTTCATAATTATACTCATACAGTGTAATGCCTGATAACATTCAGATGCTGTTCTGCAGCCATGATTTTCTTCCATGCCTTGACTACAGGTCAATTCTAAAAGCTGAAATTAATAAACAGTGTCTATATAATGATTACTCCATAAATATTGTTAATTCTTAGAGCCAAATGGTACAGTATGGTTATATTTCCTTTCTGTACAGATTTTTATTTTTCCAGGAGTTTCTACTTGCCTTTGTTTTCCCTTTTGCAGTGTTTTTATCACCACGACAGTATTATCTAAACAATCAAGAATAGTACTGAATCTGTGGAATCTCTTTCCACCATTCATCCCTGCTCTCTGATATATCTCTCTCCTAAAGCAATCCTTCCTCCTGCTCCAAGGAGGACTAATTGATACCAATCAGTCAGTACAACCTAGCTGTTAACCTGGTATTCTCCTTCATTACTGTCTTGGGTTTAAATAATTGTTTCCATAATTCCACTTAGAATATATCTGAAAATATCTGTATTCTACCCTTAAACTTGAGTGACAGTTTTGCTGGGCACACAATTTTCAATTAAAAGTAATATTCACAGCAGGGCCAAGATGGCGGAGTAGTCAGATGCTTCCAGTGGACCCTCTTACAACAAAGACCAGAAAAACAAGTGAATCTATTATATATGGCAATCTAGAAGCACCGAAACTCAAAGGCAGAGTTGAGGAACAGGACTGAGTGGCAGGGGGAAGGAGAGATGGTTCAGAAGCAGCAAGGGGCTGCGAGACCTGACCCAGAGAGAGCCTGAGCCATTCAGGCCTGATCAGCTCAGGGGTGAACAGTGAGGCAGGCAAGCAGTGGTGCTCAAGAGGCGCGTGTTCCACACGGGGAGAGACCCAGCGCCAGGGAGTCTACACGGCCACCCAGAAGGAATCAGAAGCATCCCTGCATCAGCGAAAGATAAGTACTTGTATATGGCCTACTGCACAGATCAAAAATACCCCCCTTAGAGAAAAACATCTCTCCCATCTACCTCCCCACTACCTGCTCTGCACTGGGTCCTGGACCGGCTTCAGCAATTGTCAAGTCCCGTAGGCCAGAAGTTGGATCCGTCACACAGCTGGAGCCATTCTCCCTGCCTTTCAGAGTGAACAAATGAACAAGGGAAAAAATAAACTGCCAGCTCACCTAAGCCAGAAACCCAGGGTAGGCACAGCTCCTTGGCCTAGGCACAGGTATAAGGGATCCATGACTTTGAGTGCCTTTCCCCCTGCGTAGACTTGTGTGGGCCCAGTTCAGCAGCGTACGCCCTCATTACCACAGTAAAACAGGGTATATACCAGAAGTCTAACTTCAACTATTTCAGCTGTGAAGTGGCAGGTTCTTGACATTTGACACTGCTCTGCCCATTAAGCAGGGTCTTCACTTACCCACATCAGAGGCTTGAGGACTGGTGACTCCACCCATGCCACTTAGCCACAAGCGACAGGGGCCCATGAATAAGAGGGGCCCCCTGGTCCTTACAGCCAACAGTATTAGGTGCTCATAGTCCGGCTACAAAACCCACCCACCTATGTGCTCTAGCGAACAGGGACACGCCTTCCTCCTGGACACTTGGGGGTGGCCATCAGCCACCTTGCTCAGAGTTTGCCTTGCTCAGAGTTTGCCCCTGCTGCAGCCAGATGCCTGTGCCTACACCAACCACCCATAACTGTCTAGGACTGTAGGTGAGAGCCTACACCACACACTTGGTGCCAATTTACCTGGGCACAAGAGCTGAATCCATACAGGAGGAGTGGGCGGACTCCTGAGCTCACATACCTAGTAACAGATCTAACCACCTGGTGACAGGACATTAGAGCTTCAAAGGTGCCAATAATCAAACTAGCTCATACGAGCAGCCTATTTGAGCATATCAAAACAAAACAAGAAGCTAGGACACAGTAAGCAAACATAAAATAAATAAATATAATAACTTATTGATGGCTCGGAGACAACAGTCAATATCAAATCACATAAACAGGCAATCCATGATGGCTTCGACAATCTCCCAAAATAAAAAAATCTAGACATTTTCCAATGGAGGAAAATTTCTTGGAATTACTGGAGGCAGAATATAAAAGATTAATATACACAACTCTTCAAGAAATTAGGAAGGAAATTAAGCAAAACATAGAACACGCAATAAAGGAAATTAAAAAGATTAGAGAAGAGCATAATGACAAATTTAACAGCTGCAAGAATCCATACAGAGATAGCAATCAGAATTCCAGAAGATTAACAGTAATATTTCAGAATTAGACAACTCAACAGAAAGTCACAGGAGCAGAACTGAAGCAATGGAAGTCAGAATTAGTGAGACTGAAGATAAAGCACTTGACACCAAATTATTTGAGGAAAAATCAGATAAAAGGATTAAAAAAATGAAGAAACACTAATAATTATGTGGGGCTCTATCAACAGGAATAACCTACAAGTGATTGCAGTACCAGAACAGGGGGGGATAACAGAAAATACAGAGAGAATTGTTGAAGATTTGCTGGCAGAAAATGTCCCTGATATCGTGAAAGATGACAAGATATCTATCCAAGATCCTCATCGAACCCCACATAAGGTAGATCCCAAAAGAAAGTCACCAAGACATATTAAAATCAAACTTGCCAAAACCAAAGATAAGGAGAGAATTTTAAGAGTGGTTAGGAAGAAACGAAAAGTCATCTACAAACGAGAGACAATAAGAATAAGCTCGGACTACTCAGCAGAAACCACGCAGGCATGCAGGCAATGGGATGACATATATAAAGCCTTGAAGGAAAAAAACTGTCAGCCAAGAAATAATATATCCAGTAAAACTGTCTCTCAAATATGATGGCAAAATTAGGGCATTTCCAGATAAACAAGTTTAGGGAATTTGCAAAAACCAAACCAAAATTACAAGAAATACTAAAGAGAGTCCTCCGATTAGAAAATCAGTAACAACTGATAACAACTCAAGACTAGAATACGGGAAAGAGCTACCAGGTATAAACCCACCTGAGGAAGACACAAAAGTAAATCAAAGCTAAAACACTGAAAATAGGGAAACAGATGTCAATATGTAAAAGACGAAAACATTAAAACAAAAAAGAGGGACTTAAAAAATGTAGATATAAATTTTTCATATGGAGAGGAAGTCAAGGTGATATAAAGAACTAAAAGACTAGTACAAACTTAGAAAAATATGGGTAAATATTAAGGTAACCACAAAGGAAACTAACAATCCTACAAGTCAAGATAAAAGAACTAGAAAAATATAAAGATTCAGCAAACACAAAAACAACAACGAAAAAGATGAAAGAAAATACATAAAGAAAAATGACTCAGCACAGAAAATTAAGTGGAACAAGGAAACTGTCAACAACACATAAAAAAAAGGCATCAAAATGACAGCACTAAATTCATACCTATCAAAAATTATGGTGAATATAAATGGACTAAATGCACCAATAAATAGACAGAGAGCGGCAGACTGGATTAAAAAAACACTGTCCGTCTATATGCTGCCTACAAGAGACACACCTTAGACTTAAAGACACAAACTAAAACTCAAAGGATGGAAAAAGATATATCAAGCAAACAACACTCAAAAAAGAGCAGGAGTGGCCATATTAATCTCTGACAAAATAGACTTGAAAGTAAAATCCACCACAAAGGATAAAGAAGGACACTATATAATGATTAAAGGGTCAATACACCAGGAGGACATAACTATAATGAATATTTATGCACCCAACAACAGGGCTCCAAAATACATAAAACGAACTCTAACAGTACTGAAGAGAGATAGACAGCTCCACAATAGTAGTAGGAGACTTCAATACACCATTTTCGGTGAAGGACAGAACTTCCAAAATGAAGCTCAAAGAAGACACGGAAGATCTAAATGCTACAATCAACCAACTTGATCTCATAGACATATAACAAACACTCCACCCAACAGCAGCCAAGTATACTTTCTATTTCAATGCACATGGAACATTCTCCAGAATAGACCACATATCAGGCCATAAAGCAAGCCTTAAGAAAATCCAAAGCTTTGAAATATGACAAAGCATCATTTCAGACCATAAAGCCATAAAAGTAGAAATCAATAACAGAAAAAGCAAGGAAGAAAAATCAAACACGTGGAAACTGACTACCACCTTGCTCAAAAAGTACTAGGTTATAGAATAAATTAAGGATGGAATAAAGAAATTCATAGAATCAAACAAGAATGAAAACACATCCTACCAAAACCTTTGAGACACAACAAAAGCAGTGCTCAGAGGACAGTTTATAGCAATAAATTCACATATCCAAAAAGAAGAAAGGGCCATAATCAAAACATTAACCCTACAACTGGAACAAGCAGAAAGAAAGCAGCAAAAGAAGCCCTCAGATGCCAGAAGAAAGGAAACAGTAAGAATAAGAGATGAAATAGAGAACAGAAAAACAATTGAAAGAGTTAACAAGACCAAAAGCTGGTTCTCTGAAAAGATCAATGAAATTGATAAACCACTGGCCAAACTGACAGAAGAATAACGGAAGAGGAAGCAAATAACCAGTATAAGAAATGAGATGGGTGATATCACAACAGACCCAACTGAAATTAAAAGAATCATAAAAGAATACTATGAAAAATTGTACTGTAAAAAATTTGAAAACCTAGAGGAAATGGACAAATTTCTAGAAACTCACTACCTACCTAAACTAACACAAACAGAGTTAGAACAACTAAATAATCACAAAACAAAAGAAGAGATTGAAAAAGTAATTAAAAACCTCCCAACAAAAAAAAAAAGCCCTGACCCAGATGGCTTCACTAGAGAATTCAACGAAACTTTCAGAGAAGAGTTAACACCATTAGTACTAAAGCTATTTCAGAGCATAGAAAAGGATGGAATACTCCCAAACTCATTCTATGAAGCCAGCATAACCCTGATACCAAAACCAGGTAAAGATATCACAAAAAACAAAAATCACAGACCAATATCCCTCATGAACATTGACGCAAAAATCCTCAACAAAATTCTAGCCAGTAGAATTCAGTAACATATCAAAAAAATAATTCACCATGATCAAGTGGGTTTTATACCAGGTATGCAGGCATGTTTCAACATTAGAAAAACAATCAATGTAATCCATCACATAAGTAAAACAAAAGACAAGAACCACATGATCTTATCAATCGATGCAGGAAAGGCATTTGACAAAGTCCAACACCCATTCGTGATAAAAAATGCTCAACAAAGTAGGAATAGAAGGGAAATTCCTCAATATAACTAAGGGCATTTATACAAAGCCAACATCATCCTAAATGGAGAGACTTTGAAAGCATTCCCCTTTGAGAACGGGACCAGACAAGATACCCTTTATCACCACTCTTATTCAACACTGTGCTGGAGGTCCTAGCCACAGCAATTAGGCTAGAAAAAGAAATAAAAGGCATCCAGATTGGTAGGGAAGAAGTCAAAGTATCTCTATTTGCAGATGATATGATCTTATAAACAGAAAACCCCAAAGAATTCACAAGAAAACTACTGGAACTAATAGAAGATTCCAGCAAAGTTTCAGGATACAAGATAAACATAAAAAAATCAGTTGGATTCCTTTACACCAACAAAGAGAACCTCGAAGAGGAAATCACCAAATCAATACCATTTATAATAGCCCCCAAGATGATAAAATACTTAGGAATAAATCTAACCAGAGACATAAAAGACCTATATAATGAAAACTACAAGACACTACTGCAAGAAACCAAAAGAAACCTGCGTAAGTGGAAAAACATATCCTGCTCGCGGATAGGCAGACTCAACATTGTGAAAATGTCAATTTTACCCAACACGATCTACAGATACAATGCAATCCCGATCCAAATTCCATCGGCATTTTTTAATGAGATGGAGAAACAAATCACCAACTTCATATGGAAAGGGAAGAGGCCCTGGATAAGTAAAGCATTACTCAAGAAGAACAACAAAGTGGGAGGCTTCACACTACCTGATTTTAGAACCTATTATACTGCCACAGTAGTCAAAACAGCCTGGTACTGGTACAACAATGGATACATAGACGAATGGAACAGAATTGAGAATCCAGACATAAATTCATCCACCTATGAGCTGCTGATATTTGACAAAGGCCCGAAGTCCATTCACTGAGGAAAAGACAGTCTGTTTAACAAATGGTGCTGGCATAACTGGATATCCATCTGCAAAAAACTGAAACAAGACCCATACCTCACACCATGCACAAAAACTAACTCACACTGGATTAAAGACTTAAATATAAAATAAAAAATGATAAAGATCATGGAAGAAAAAATAGGGACAACCCCAGGAGCCCTAATACATGGCATAAACACATTACAAACTAGAAGTAACAACGCACAATCACCAGAAGAGAGACCAGATAAATGGGAGCTCCTAAAAATCAAACACTCATGCTCATCAAAAGGCTTCACCAAAAGAGTCAAAATACAACCTACAGATGGGAAAAAACTTTTGGCTACAACAAATCCGATCAGTGTCTAATCTCTAAAATCTACAAGCTACTGCAAAACCTCAACAACAAAAAGACAAATAACCCAATTAAAAAATGGACCAAGGATACGAACAGGCCGTTCACCAAAGAAGATATTTAGGCAGCTAACGGACACATGAAGAAATACTCATAATCATTAGCCATTAGAGAAATGCAAATCAAAACTACAATGAGATATCATCTCACCCCAACAAGGCTAGCATTAATCCAAAAAACACAAAATAATAAATGCTAGAGAGGTTATGGAGAGACTATAACACTTATACACTGTTGGTGGGAATGTAAAATGGTACGACCACTTTGGAAATCGATTTGGCACTTCCTTAAAAAGCTAGAAATAGAAGTACCATATGATCCAGCTATCCTGCTCCTTGGTATATATTCTAGAGAAATAAGAGCCATCACACGAATAGATATATGCACACCCATGTTCATTGCAGCACTGTTCACAATACCAAAAAGATGGAAACAACCTAGGTACCCATCAACAGATGAATGGAAAAACAAATTATGGTTTATCCACACAATGGAACGCTACACAATGGTAAAGAACAACGATGAAGCCGTGAAATATAATATGGAGGAAGCTGGAGGTCATTATGCTGAGTGAATTTAGTCAATCACAGAAGGACATATATTGTATAAGACCACTATTATAAGAACTCAAGAAAAGGTTTAAACATAGAAGAAAACATTCTCTGATGGTCAGAAGGGTGGGGAGGGAGGGTGAGGGTTATTTACTAACTAGATAGTAGATGAGAATTATCTTAGGTGAAGGGAAGGGCAGCACACTCTACAGGGGAAGTCAACACAACTGGACTAAACCAAAGCTAAGAAGTTTCCTGAATACAATCAAACACTTTGAGAGACAGTGTAGCAAGGGTAGGGATCTGGGGACTATGCTTTCAGGGGACATCTAGGTCAACTGGCATAACAAAGCTTATTAAGAAAATGTTCTGCGTCCTACTTTGGTGACTGGCATCTGGGGTCTTAAAAGCTTGCAAGTGGCTGTGTAAGATGCATCAATTGGTCCCATCCACCTGGAGTAAAGGAGAATGAAAAACACCAAAGACACAAGGAAAGTATTAGCTCAAGAGACAGAAAGGGCCACATAACCCAGAGACTTCATCAGCCTGAGACCTGAAGAACTAGATGGTGCCCGGCTACCACCAATGACCGCCCTGACAGGGAACACAACAGAGAGTCCCGGATGGAGCAGGACAAACTTGGGGTGCGGAACTCAAATTCTAGTAAGAAGACCAGACTTAATGGTCTGGCTGAGACTGTAGGAACCCCAGAATGCATGGCCCCTGGATTCTCTATCAGCCCAGAACTAAAACAATTTCTGAGGCCAACTTTTCAGAAGGATTGGACTGGACTGTGGGACATAAAGTGACCTTGTGAGGAGTGTGCCTCTTAGCTCAAGTATATACAAGACACAAAACGGGCAGCTTCTGTCCAGAGGTGAGATGGGAAGGCAGAGAGGGTTAGGAGCTAGTTGAATGGATATGGGGAATCAGGGGTGGAAAGGAGGAGTGTGCTGTCATAGTATAGGGAAAGCAATTACGGTCACATAACAATGTATGTATAAATATTTGTATGGAAGACTAACTTGAAACGTAAACTTCATTTAAACTACAACAATTAAAAAAAAATAAAGAAAACAAGAAAAAAAAATTCTGGGGTCAAATAAATTTGGGAAGCCCTTCTAAAAAAAAAGAAAAAGTAATTCACTCAGAACCTTTAAATTTTTCTCCATTAACACTGAGCAAGCTTAGTTCATGTGGTTCTAGTTCCTCTGTGGGTAGCTGTGTGTGTATGTGCGTACGTGTATGTGTGTGTTTTGTTGGGTTTTTTCCTCCTCTAGAAGCTCATAAAAGTTTCCATTTATCCAAGAAATTCAAAACTTTCACAGTGTGTTTCTCTGTAGATCGTACATTATTAATTTTTATTAATTTGTGCTGGACATTCATTGAATCCTGTTATTCTTGTCCTTCAGTTTTAAGAAATTCTCTTAAAATATTCCTTGATAATTTTCTCCTCTGTCTTTTCTTTTTTGTGTCTCTGGACCTCGTAGAGTGATCCTCTATGACATATTTTTTCTCTCACATTTTCCATCTCTACCTCTTTATATCACTTTCTAAGAGGCTGTCTGAGTATTATCTTTCATCTGTTCAGTTGATTTTTTTAATTGCAAAAGTTATTATTTTAAATGGTTTATTGTTTCTTTGTTTTTTCAGAGGATCTCGTTTTACAAGTGCATATATACGCAATTTTTTTTTTTTTTTTTGAGAATTATCTAAGAAAACATGTTCTCTTGTTCTCTATCATTTCTGTTTTGGAGGGAGGCCATCTTTTTTGTTTACTCACCTTATTTTCTCTTTTTTTTATTTTTCAGATTTTCCTTAAGTGTCTGCTGATCTCTAGTTGTTCGTATTTAAGAATCAGGCAATGAAAAGCTGACAGATAATTGTCACAGAAACATTGAGGTCCTGCTCAAGATCTTCTCAGCAATTACCATTCTGTCCCATGCTGGCCTGATTCCAACTGGATCTGAATATATCAGTTCATGGCAATTTTTCAATTTAGGGCACATTAATATTCCATACAAACACTATACATTGATAGAAACATTTATCTCCAAGAGCATAGCTCCTAGACCCATTACAAATTGTTCCGTATTTGGAAATGATCTGTGATTACGATAAAACTGAGGCATCAAGGAATGAAAGACCAGTGGGTTGAAGAAACTGCTGAGAACTCAGCAGTTCTGATTCTTACTGCCCATCTTCTGTCTGAGAAGACAGAAAACAAGCAAGGGGGTGGTGGTGGAAGGGGGAGAATTTCAGGCTGTATGAATGACATGAAATGCTATCAACTTCAGAAGAAACAATGACCTAGAAGGAAGAAAAAGATTTCTCTAAAGATTTCAGTTCTTATAAATCCATAAATTCTCTTTTCTTGAAGATGTATTGTCTCTATTTTATAATGGTAGACATTTCTAGGGGAAAACTTAAAAAAGAGAAAGCACTGGTGTCAGCAGCTCATTTTATGAAAATCCTTGATAGGGAGGCAAGTCATTCCTGCCCAAAGTCTCCAATAACAGAGGATGAGTGTATGGGCTTGCCATAAAGATTTCAAACTCACTCTGAGGTGTTTCATTTTGTTTTTGTTTTTTTCTTTTCATTGTTGTGCTTTAAGTGAAAGTTTACAATTCAAGATAGTCTCTCATACAAAAATTTATACATACGTCATTATGTGACCCCAGTTGCTCTCCCTATACTGTGACAGCACACTTCTCCCTTCCTCCCCAGATTTCCTGCGTCCATTAAACCAGCTCCTGACCCTCTCCGCCTTCTCATCTCGCCTCCAGACAGGAGCTGCCCATTTAGTCTCATGTATCTACTTGAGCTAAGAAGCATACTCTTCATGAGTATCATTTTATGTCCCACAGTCCAGTCTATTCTTTGTCTGAAGAGTTGGCCTCAGGAATGGTTTTAGTTTTGGGCTAACAGAGAGTTCAGGGGCCATGTCTTCCAGGGTCCCTCCAGACTCAGTCAGACCATTAAGTCTCATCTTTTTACTAGAATTTGAGTTCTGCACCCCACTTTTCTCCTGCTATGTCAGGGACTCTGCTGTGTTCCCTGTCAGGGCGGTCACTGGTGGTAGCCGGGCACCATCTAGTTCTTCTGGTCTCTGAGGTGTTTTTAATGCAGGAAGATAGGCAGGTATTTTTTAACTTTGGAGTCTCTTAACTCTACATCTAAAAGCAGTAGTAGAGGCAGCTCCAGAAAATGAAAAAAATAAAAAAAAAGACTTGAATTATACCACTCATCACTCAGCTAAAAATAATCAGTCAAGCTTAAGTATCCTGGCATTTACAGGAGCAAAAATGAATTTTCTATTGTCGCTGTTCTCAGCGAAGAGAACGTATTTCTCCACCTTCTACAAAGGAACCAAAAAAAAAAGAATTACAATTGAGCACAAAGGTTTAGCACCTGACTCTAATTCAATTCGGCCAAGCGGCCCAGAAGTAATCAATAAACACTTATTAACCAATCACACGGCATCTCTGCTTCCATGAGTGAAATGGTGAATGCTATACAGATCCAGAAAATAAGAAAACCCTTAATATAGTTGAAAAGGGAGGCATGGTGGTGCAGTGGTTAAAGCACTCAGCTGCCAACAGACAGGTCAGTGGCTGGAATCCATCAGCCGCTCCGCAGGAGAAAGATGTGGCAGTCTGCTTCCATAGAGATTTACAGCCTTGGAAACCCACAGGGCTGTTCTCCTCTGCCCTATAGGGTCGCTAGGAGTCTGAATTGACTCAAAAGCAATGTTTTGTTTTGTTTTGTAATATAGATTAAAAAGTAGGGGAATAAAGAAAAAGCCATGGTGAATGACTGTCTTTACATCAAATTTCCCAGAAAACTGTTTAGATTTCTTCTTTCTATACCTTGTTGGGACCACCGAACAAGGGAAGAGGAAAACATCAAGGCTAATTTATCCCAGTCATATTGTCCTGTTCTCTCAATAGTTGCCCTTGACCTTTAACTGTCTCTACGATAGAGCTTTGGGATTTTCTCACTACTCTCAATCAATCCTTATAAAATCATTAGTCAAAAACAATGAGTGCAAAGTACCCAAGTTGTATCCACAGAATTAACTTACAATCAGAGGACTAAAGAAATTATCCAGATAATTCAGGCAAAACTTTGATGCCCATGGCCCATGTTATTTAGTAAAATAATTGCTGCTTTGTTCGCTGTACCCAGTCAAATGCTGAGAGAGAGATCTAGGTTGCCAGATTCTTTGAAGGGTCAGAAAAGAACATGAGCAGGTGAAACCGTTTTCCTCAGTAAAAGTCCAAAAACTCTATTATTTGCATATATAGATATATATATTTGAATTTGTATTATATGAATATATTAATATTCACATTGGCAAGGTTCCCAAAGGAAAATCTAGATATAATACCTGTCATTGTTGCTGGGTACTGTCGAGCGGATTCCAACTCATAGTGACCCTACAGGACACAGTAGAACCTCCCCATAGGGTTTCCTAGGCTGTAAACTTTACAGTAGCAGATTGCCAGGTCTTTTCTCCCACGGAGCTTCTGGAGAGTTTGAATCGCTGACCTTTCGGTTAGTAGCCAACCACTTAACCACAGCTCCACCAAAAAAAAAAAAAAAACAAGCCCATTGCCCTCAAGTTGATTCCAACTCATAAGCATCCTATATAGGACAGAGAAGAACTCCCCATAGGGTTTCCTAGGAGCAGCTGGTGGATTGGAACTGCCGACCTTTTAGTTAGCAGCTGAGCTCTTAACCACTGCACCACCAGGGCTCCTTATTTAAGGCCTAGTGGACAGAATTTACCTCTCTGTAAAATGGGGACAGAGTACGCAGAGCAATAGTTGCTTTATGTTCTGTCTCCATGATGACACTTACTAGAGACTTAGGAGGACTCTTGTAGTTTGAAAGCAAGACTTGGGCACTATGGACTCCATGAGAATGCTGGCTGTCAAGCCATGTTATTGGGTATGAAACGCAGAAGACAATCCTGGAGGTCCTCAACAAGGACCACCAGTCCTAGTCAGAGAATACTAATTACCTAACAGAGGCACCTCAAAGGTGACATATCTCAAAACTGTGACACAGCCCAAAACTGCATTCATTTCTTTTTAAATCTTTGTCCTGTTTCCTGTCTGGCTGATGGCAACACCTGAGAGCCAGTTGCCACCACAATAGAAATCTGGCACTCACGCTACGCTCCTCCTCTCCTTCCCTCATATGCATGTCCTGGAGCTCCAACACGCTCCGAGTTCACTTGTCCATCTCAATCTTTACTGCTGCACTCCCATCGGTTGTTCCGGGATTCCTTTTTTTTCTTTTTTTTTTCTGTCCTCATTATTGCACAATGATCTATTCTTCTAGAAATGTGATCATGTCACTTTCTTACTTAAAATCCTTTAGAGATGCCCAGTGGTTCTAGATATAAAGATTCGTTCAGTTTTAACTATATTTGTTTTCCAGCCAAGGTAATACAGATACAAATTTAAATTTTTAAATATTACCAGAGAGTATACAATGAAATGTAAACTCCCGGGCTCCTACTTCCAAAAATCAGCCAATGAATACCTGATCCGCAGCCTATCATGGGAACGGTGCAGGATTGGGCAGAGTTTTGTTCAGTTGTGCGTAGGATTGCCGTGAGTCAGGGCCAGCTCAACGGCAGCTAGCTAACAACAACATATATCCCAAAATTTTTCTACAAGAGTAGATAAAAATTTTACATAAGTACTTTTTACCTAGTTTATGTGGAAGATTATATCGTATGAACACATAGATCTACTTCATTCCTTTTGACATTTGCACATTATTCAACTGAAAGTATAAACCATAATTTATTTAACTAACTAACACCTGTCTGTGGACACTGATGTTGTTTTTTAGTCCTTTGCTCTTGGAAACAAAATTTTGACTCAGCAGACAAAGGCCTTTATGATCTGCTGGCCGTCTGCACGCTTTGCCTCATTTCCTCCGATTCACTCTTCCCTCCAGCCACACCAAGCTACCAGCAATTCCCAAAACTCTGTCCTGCTAGGCCACACCTGCCTGTAACGGCCTTCCCACCCTGCTCTGTCTGGCCATCTCTGACTAATCTTTTCAAAATATTCAAATTCTCATCTAATTGTGATGCTTCTCTTCTGCACTTCCTTGGTTCCTGTGCTAAACTTTGTTCCATGGGTTCTGGAAACCATTGTGATACCTTCCACCAGCACTCAAGACAGAAAATGGATGAAAGGGGGGAATATCACAGACATGAAGTAATAGAAACGTAAAACCAAAACCCACTGTGACCCTAATACTTTGCAACATGCTTTCTCCCTTTCAAAATGAGCAACTGAGACCTTGACATAACCGACACTATGATGAACCTACAAGTTTTTTTCTGCCTGTCTTCTCCTTTCTGTACACTTTTGTTGATGGCTTTGTTTTGTTCTGTCTGGCCACCTGTGACTTACAATCCCCCACATAAAGATTAGAGCCCAGATGTCTGGTCTGTAAATCCTGAGCCTGATAAGGAGATGTCCAGCATGTATCTCTTTAGTCTGATAAAGAGTCTCTTGTAATTATCTTGTAATAAATAACTCATCTGGCCATGCCATCTGTGGGCTACATACCTAAAAGACACTATGTCCCCCTTATGACAATAACATATAAGCCCTAATGTAAAACTGCCTTTCGGGACTCCATAAAGACAGCCTGCATTGCTGCCAGACTTCCCACTGGTGTCATCGCCTGAATAAACTTTCTCTCTCTTTCTTTTTTTTCAATTGTGCTTTAAGTGAAAGTTTACAGTTCAAGTCAGTTTCTCATACAAAAATTTATACATACGTTGCTGTGTGACCCTAGCTGCTCTCCGTATACTGTGACAGCACACTCCTCCTTTCTACCCTGG
The DNA here is from genome assembly GCA_030035585.1 of Dugong dugon. Classification (NCBI taxonomy): domain Eukaryota; kingdom Metazoa; phylum Chordata; class Mammalia; order Sirenia; family Dugongidae; genus Dugong; species Dugong dugon. The sequence continues at coordinate 1,497,140 of CM057472.1, forward strand.
ATTCCCCATGTCCATTCAACCAGCTCCTCACCCTCTCTGCCTTCTCATCTCGCCTCCAGACAGGAGCTGCCCATTTAGTCTCCTGTATCTACTTGAGCTAAGAAGCACGCGCTTCACGAATATCATTTTAAGTCCCATAGTCCAGTCTAATCTGGACTTAAAATGATACTAATCTTTGTCTGAAGAGTTGGCTTCAAGAATGGTTTCAGCTCTGGGTTAACAGACAGTCCAGAGGCCATGTCTTCTGGGGTTCCTCCATTCTCAGTCAGACCATTAAATCTGGTCTTTTTACTAGAATTTGAGTTCTGCACTCCAATTTTCTCCTGCTCTATCAGGGACTCTCTGATGTGTCCCTGTCAGGGCAGTCATTGGTGGTAACCAGGCACCATCTAATTCTTCTGGTTTCTCTCTTTCTGACTTGGAGTACGTTTCATTGGCTCGACTGCTCTAGGGCACCAACCCTAACTGGGCAACACCATTGTCACTGAGTCGATTCCGACTCATAGCGATCCTACAGAACAGAGTAGAACTTCCACATGGGGTTTCCAAGGAGTGGCTGGTGTATTTGAACTGCCGACCTTCTGGTTAGCAGCCAAGCTCTTAACCACTGCACCACTAGGGCTCCAATAATAGAGACTTACCGGATTAAAAAGAAGGTGGGATAAGGCCTGTAAGAATCCAAATGAAAATCAACATCACACTCCACGGCATTGCCACACTCACCACCAACACAGAGAGCACCTGAGGGACAGAGGGTGCCGAAGTGGGTAAGCAAGCGACTATACTCATGGGAGGAAAGCATCAACAAGGCAGCATGGGCTAAATGAGCACTGTATATTGCAAATACCACAACTGACCAAGTCAGGGAATGTCAGGATCTGGGGCTGTCAGCAATGGTTTCAAGCAGCGGTAGGACTGAACTGAACCCTGAAGGAGGAAGTAAACTGAGAGGAGCCCTCAAGGTAGGAGGAATGTTATGAGCAAATACCTGGAGAGCACCATGTTGACCACTTAGGCTGGGGGGCAGAGGCTTGTAGCATGCAAGGGAAAAGAGGACTGACCTGAGACTGAGTCCCAGGCGTAGCTCCTTCACAAATTAATTCAATAGATATTTACTGAGTGCCCACTGTTCTAGACACTGGTGACAAAGCAGTGAACAAAATAAAGATCTCTGACCTCAGGGAGCTTCCATTCCAGGGGCTCTACTGCTAATTCCCAGTGTAACCTTGAGCAGATCACCTCACTGCTCTAGTTCTTACTCCTTACTTACCTATAACATATGGGACATAGGTATCTCTAAGATCATTCTTCTCTCAAATATTCTAAGATGAACAGGAAGATACTGGAAATGGTAGAACTAGATGACAGCAAGCTAAGGAACCTGGATCCACTCATCTAGGCAGTAGAAAGCCTCCGTTGATCTGAGAATGGGGAACACTTTTGATGTGGAGCTTTAAGAAGACTGATCTGATAGACTGATGACAAGTGAAAACTGGAGGTCTGACACAATTTACGAAATTATTGATCTTTAGAAGGTGATGAAGTCCCATCCTAAGAATAAAAATCATGTATAAGTAAGACTAACTTGAAAAATCATAAATAAGTCACTTCTTACTAAAAATCCTGGCTCGATTAAATAGCTTATTACAGAGGCTTCTTTGTCATGATACTAACCAAGATAGACAGAACTGGGGGGAGTTTTGCAGGCTAAAGACATTTTTGTGATTGACTTATTTTACTTCGCATAATATGTTCAAGGTTCATCCATGTTGTGGCGTGTATCAGGACTTCATTTCTCTTTATGGCTAAGTAATATTCCATTGTGTGCATTTTCCACATTTTGTTTATCCATTCACCTGTTGATGGACATTTAGGTTGTTTTCACTTTTGGCTATTGTGAATAGCGCTGCAATGAACATTGGTGTAAATGGGCAGGCTGAAGACATTTTTGGATCTCTGTATAACGCTGGGCTTAAGTGTACCTGAGCTGTTTCATGGGCCCCCAGGGAATGTCCCACATACCAGAGGAATACCATACAGCTCCTACCGGCTGCAAAATACTACCCAGGGTATGGTTTGGCAACATGCGTAAATATTGATGACACCCAAGTACATGAGTTGTCTTCCTTAGCTTGTGGAATTTGCTATCTTTAGCCCTCTCTCAAGAAAATTCTAGAGTACTTATCAACCTAGTAGTTAATCGCTCAGCCATCTCTAGTTCAGCCTTCCCCATGGCTAAAAGAACTTTAGAAGTTATTCAAAGATAAAGGTTCCCAGCCAGAAAGTGTTTTAAAATAGTATGCAAAAAGAGTTTCCCCACAGTGAGTAATAGTCACTTACTTAAGTACCCCAACCGAGGTCCCACCTCCCTCCTCTAAGAACAGGCTCTCAGTCAGTCCCCTTTGCTAAGCCTGAGGCTCCAGGAGCTCCTTTACCTACCATCTTCAGGGAGAGAAGCCAGTAATTTAGATATAGGAGCAGAGTTAAATGACTCAATCTCAATCCCACTCTTCTTGACTTACAGATTCCATTATCTACTTCCAATCAGGTGAAAAGCAAATGGAAGACTGCTGAAATCTAGCGTGGTGAGACAGTTTAAGCCAAAACCAAGTGAACTCTGCTAACAGAACAGTGACAAAGGCCAAAGGACATCACATGAGAACCAAACGTCCATTTACAGTGTCTATTCCGTTCCAATCCTCCCAGCATGGTCCTTCACGTCCACTCCTTCTAGACTGTAATAAGGTATAGCCACCTGACTTCAATAAACAAGGATCACTTCCATCCTTATTTCAGAATAGGACATCAGCAACTTCTCAAATTCTTGAAAACCATAGCATTTTATAATGTATGGACAAGCATTTCTCCAGCTTTATCTGATTACTAAGCACCAGAACTCTTTGTACTCCTTATTTTTCTCCTGATCGGAAGAGTATTAGAATATGCTGTCTTTTACCATCTCCACGTTATATGGATGTGGAGAAATGGATGCCCGGAGGGCATCAGAAGAAGAGGGAACCTTTAGTAACCCAGACAAGGCTTCCACCTGGATTAAATGTAACATTAAAACATATTTTCAATCTGTTTTCTGTCCTAATATCAACTTCTGGCAAGCCAAACAAATACTCAGGGCCCAAACACTTTCCTGATATATGCCCTCTCTCCTCATCTGCTTTTCATTTAAGCAGCTTGGTTGTTGCCTATAATTGCAAACCAGCTTCTCAACAACCACTTTAGCCTCTGTCAAAGATGAAGAGAAATCCTCAAAATACCTAAATCAATGACATCTGAGACTAGGAATTCTTTTAAAAGTCTGCTGTTTATGGCCTCTGGCCATTTGACAACCCTTCTCCCAGTAAGCAACACTGCAAGTTTAAAATGGTGTGAGGCTCAGAGACAGGCAGAAGGGACAAGGAGCTGTTTCACTTCTGATGTTCTGGAGCTCCCAGGATATCTGGAAGAAAGTGCTGAAGAGGGTGGGAGGAAGCCGGACTGGCCACCCTGCTCTTGCCTAGAATCGGCTCTTCCCTCATCAAGCTCAACTCATTCAAATAATGCCTATGTGCCTCTACGGCTGTACATGATAATAACTAAACCCTTTGCCATCAAATTGACTCCAACTCATAGCAACCCTACAGGACAGAGTAGAATTGGGTTTCCAAGGAGTGGCTGGTGGATTCAAACTGAAGACCTTTTGGTTAACAGCTGAACTCTTAACTACTGTGTTACCAGGGCTCCGTGATAATAACTACTATTTATTAAATGCTTATTCTTATTCTATGCCAAGCACTATGCTGAGGGCTACATGTATAACAGTTCTTTAAATTCTCACAGCAACCCCCTTAAGAATTATAACCAATTGAATTTTATAGGTAAAGAATCTGAGGCACCAGGAAATTAGGGTGATATGTTCAAGGTCATCCAGGTAGTAAGTAGCAGAGCTGGAGAAATGCAGCCCTAGAGCTCATGCATTTAACAACTGAACTACCTATATTCCTCTGAAGATGAAAGTTCTCAAACTATAACTTGCCCCCAGTTGGACTTCTTCCCAGACTTACCCGAGGCAGAGACAATGCTCTTCGTTACCAAAGACTGCATTTCCCAGCCTTCCTTGAAGTAGGTTGTTATCGTGTGACTGGGTTCTGGACAGATATGAATACAAGTGATTTGAGCAAGTCTAGGTCAGACCCTTAGGAACATCCCGTGCAGTCCTTCAGCTCCCTCTTCCCCATCCATGGACCTTGGAAGGCACAAGTTCTAGATGCCCTAGCTATAAAACAGAAGAAGCCTAGGTCCCTGAGTCATTGCCTGGAGAAGAGCTGCCCAGGAGAGCCACTCAATTCACATCAGGCAGTGATGTAAGCAAGAAATAAACTTCTACTGGTTAAGCTACTGAGATTTCAGGGTTTGTTTGTGACTGTGGCAAAGCTGGGCTCATTCTGAGAACATATCACCCAACTTAGCTTCAGGTCTTAACCACTGTAGTTGTGAGTCAGCTCCTGACTTATGGTGACCCCATACACAACAGAATGAAATGTCGCCTGGTCCTGCACCATCCCCATGATCTGTTGTGGACAATTCAGACTGTTGTGATCCATAGGGTTTTCACTGGTTGATTTGCAGAAGTAGATCACCAGGCTTTTCTTCCTAGTCTTAGTCTAGAAACTCTGCTGACACCTATTCAGCATCATAGCAAAATGCAAGCTTCCACTGACAGATGAGTGGTGGCTTGTGGTGGTGGTTGCATATAAGGTACGTTGGCAGGGAACAGAATCCAGGTCTCCTGCAGGCAAGGCAAGAATCCTACCTCTGAACCACCACTGCCCTCTCTTACCTATTAGGGTTCATTATTGTCTACATCTGCCTAAATGAACCTACATGACACACACTGCTTTCCTTGGTTCCCCAAACTAATAAATCACCTTCCTGACTGAAAAGGGTTATGGCATTTCTGCCAGATTTCTTTCACAACATTGCCTCATGTGAGGATAGATAAATAGATAAATGAAACAGAACAGTGAGTCCAAAAATAGACCCACACATATGTGGTAAATTGATTTTCAACAAAGGTGTCAAGGCAATTCAACAGGGAAAAGAAAGTCTTTTCAACAAACGGCACTGGAACTATTGGATAGCCGTATGTAAAAAAAATAATGAACTTCAAACCCTATCTCCCTCCATTCACAAAAATAAATCTGAGATGGATCATAGACCTAAACGTAAAGTTAGAACCATAAAACTGTAGAAAACATGACCATGGGGAAGCAGACAATTTCTTAGACAAGTGTAGTGAATGCTTTGATAAGCCACCTGGGCCTCCCCTTCAGGACAAGGCTCTTATTCCCCCAGCTGCAGGTGTTGGCTGTTGATGGCTCACAGCTGAGTCTCTCTCTCCAGACTTTCCCTCAGCACAAGAATCTGCTTCACTCAGAGCTATACTCCATCCCCAAGGCAGCCCTCACCCAACGACGGGTCAAAATGCGGATACAAACACCTGGCCCCTTGGCCTGAATTTTGGACACCTCTGAAGGACTACCCACAAGAAATAAAACGTGTCCACAAAAAGACGTATCCATGTAGGAAGACTCAACATTGTGAAAATGTCAATTCTACCCCAAGTGATCTACAGATACAATGCAATCCCAATCCAAATTCCAACGGCATTTTTTAATGAGATGGAGAAACAAATCACCAACTTCATGTGGAAAGGGAAAAGGCCCCGGAGAAGAATTACTGAAGAAGACGGACAAAGTGGAAAGCCTCACACTACCTGATTTCAGGACCTATTACACCACCACAGTAGTCAAAACAGCCTGATACTGGTACAACAACAGAAACATAGACCAGTGGAACAGAATTGAGAATCCAGATGTAAATTCAACCACCTATGAGCAGCTGATATCTGACAAAGGTCCAAAGCCTGTTAAATGGGCAAAAGACAGTCTCTTTAAGAATTGGTGCTGGCATAACTGGATATCCATCTGCAAAAAGCTGAAACAAGACCCATACCTCACACCATGCACAAAAACTAACTCAAAATGGATCAAAATCTAAAACCATAAAGATCATGGAAGAAAAAATAGAGGCAATGCTAGGAGCTCTAATACATGGCATAAACAGAATACAAAACATAAGTAACAATGCACAAACACCAGAAGAGAAACTAGGTAACTGGGAGCTCCTAAAAATCAAACACTTAAATGCTCATCAAAAGACCTCACCAAAAGAATAAAAAGACAACCTACACACTGGGAAAAAAATTTTGGCTATGACATATCCAATCAGGGTCTATATCTAAAATCTACAAGATACTGCAAAACTTCAACCACAAAAAGAAAATAACCCGATTAAAAAATAGGCAAAGGATATGAACAGGCACTTCACCAAAGAAGACACTCAGGCAGCTAACAGACACATGAGGAAATGCTCATGATCGTTAGCTATTACAGAAATGCAAATCAAAACTACAATGAGATACCATCCCACTCCAACAAGGCTAGCATTAATCCAAAAAACACAAAATAATAAATGTTGGAGAGGTTGTGGAGAGACTGTAACACTTATACACTGCTGGTGGGAATGTAAAATGGTATAACCACTTTGGAAATTGATTTGGCGCTTTCTTAAAAAGCTAGAAATAGAAGTACTATATGATCCAGCAATCCCACTCCTTGGAATATATCCTAGAGAAATAAGAGCTGTCACACGAATAGATGTATGTACACCCATGTTCATTGCAGCACTGTTCACAATAGCAAAAAGATGGAAACAACCTAGGTGCCCATCAACAGACGAATGGATAAACAAATTATGGAATATTTACACAATACAATACTACACAACGCGATGAATCCTCGAAACATCTCATAACACGGATGAATCTGGAAGGCATTATGCTGAGTGAAATTAGTCAATCACAAAAGAACAAATATTGTATGAGACCACCATTATAAGAACTCAAGAAAAGGTTTAAACACAGAATAAAACATTCTTTGATGGTTACGAGGGTACAGAGGGAGGGAGAGGGGAAATCACTAACTAGATAGTAGACAAGAATTATCTCAGGTGAAGTGAAGGACAACACACAATACAGGGGAAGTCAGTACCACTGAACTAAACCAAAAGCTAAGAAGTTTCCTGAACAGAACCAAACACTTTGAGGAACTGTATAGCAGGGGGAGGGGTCTGGGGACCATGGTTTCAGGGGACATCTAGGTCAACTGGCATAACAAAGTTTATTAAGAAAATGTTCTGCATCCCACTTTGGTGAGTGGCATCTGGGGCTGCTAGCGAGCGCCCATCTAAGATGCATCAATTGGTCCCAACCTACCTGGAGCAAAGAAGAATGAAGAACACCAAAGTCACAAGGAAAATATTAGCCCAAGAGACCAAAGGGGCCACATAAACCAGGGACGCCATCCGCCTGAGACCAGAAGAACTAGATGGTGCCCAGCTACTACCAATGACTGCCCTCACAGGGAACATAACACAGAGTTCCTGACAGCACAGGAGAAAAGTGGGGTGGAGAACTCAAATTCAAGTAAAAAGACCAGACTTAATGGTCTGACTGAGACTGGAGGAACCCCAGAAGACATGACCTCTGGACTCTCTGTTAACCCAAGAACTAAAACCATTCCTGAAGCCAACTCTTCAAAGAATAGACTGGACTATAAGACATAAAATAATACTCACGAAGAATGTGCTTCTTAGTTCAAATAGATACACGAGACTAGATGGGCAGCTCCTGTCTGGAGGCGAGATGAGAAGGCAGAAAAGGACAGGAGCTGGTTGAATGGACATGGGAAATCCAGGATAGGAAGATGGAGTGTGGTGTCACATTATAGGAATAGCAACTAGGGCCACATAACAATGTGCATATAAATGTTTGTATGAGAAACTAACCTGAGCTGTAAATTTTCACCTAAAGCACAATTTAAAAATAAATAAATAAATAAGACTTAACCGTGAACGTACGTTGTAGGCTTGTTCACGATATCCCCAAACTAGAAACCCAACCGTCCATCAGAGGAGAATGGATAAACAAATTGTGGGATATTCACACAAAGGAATACTACTCAGAAATAAAAAGGAACAAACTACCCATCCTCCCAATGCCAGGAATGATCTTACAAACGTTAGAGTGAGTGAGAGATGCCAGACACACAAATACACACATGGCATGACTCCATCTATATTAAACACGAGAGCACGTAAAATTCTGATACTAGAAATTAGAAAGTGGTTGTTCCTGGGGGGTGGGGAGGGGAGGGTAGCAGAAAAGGGGCCAAAGGGAATTTTCTGAGTTGATGGAAATGATCTTTATATTAAGCAGGGTGGTGGTTACACAAGTACATGCAACTATCAAAACGCATGGAACTTACAATCTATGCATTTTACTTCAAGAAAATTACACTTTGATAAAAAAATAAAAATAAAAAATGCCTGCCTCCCCTCTGAGCTTGCTCGCTCAGCCCCACACATAGGTAGCCTCCCCTTCATTGTGGAATTCCCAGTGGTGTATTTTAAGAGCGGTTCACAATACCACTCCCGTGTTCCAGTTAGGGGACTCGAAACTTTCCTGTCTGGTTTCACCCAGAGCTCAGCCCCTCTCTTTCACTCTCTCCTGTATTTTATCTGACTGGTTTTGCCTCCTTTCAGGGGTTTTCAAAGGTTTTTTGAAGAATGTGACAATTTCTTGTATTTCCTCATCTCTGATTCCACTCCTTCAAGATGACTTAAAAAAAAAAAAAAGTTGCCATCAATTTGATTCCGACTCAAGGCAACCCTATAGGACAGAGCAGAACTGCTCCACAGGGTTTCCAAGGCTGTACATCTTTACAGAAACAGACTGCCACATCTTTCTCTGGCGGAAGGGCTGGTGGGTTCGAACCCGGGACCTTTCGGTTAGCAGTCGAGCGCTTAACCACCATGCCTCCAGGGCTCCTTTCCAGATAACTAGGCCTACTATTTTTCCAGCTTCAGAATCAATCTCACCTTGGTCTCAGACCAACAAGGACTTAATACAAACAGTAACAATGGCAATACCAATAATTGCCATTTGTTCAGTGTAATTGGTTTACGTAGTGTGCTACGTGCTTTGTATACATGATCTCACTTAAAAATTCAGGACAACCTCTTAAGGTATGTATTATTATCCCCACTTTACAGATGAGGAAGCTGAGACTTAGAAAAATTTTGTAACTTGTTCAGTCATATAGCCAATAAGTAGAAAAAGCAAGACTCAAACCCAACTCTGCCTCTAAAGGCTAGGTCCTCTCCACTAGACACTACCTGCTTTCAGTACACCATTTAACAAAATATCTCTTGCTTGAATAAATTAATTACTATTAATAATGTGATAATTATATAAATATTCATGTAGTTTGTAAATATAAATAACAGATGGTTTTGTTTTGCTTAAAAACAAAGGTCATCAAGTCAAAAGCTCTGATTCAGATGGGGTAATGCCCACCGAGGGCTAGGGAGCAGCTGAATGCAGCTGCTGAGGGTCCTGACGGGCACCGAGGGCCTTCCCAAAACACCTCACACACATGCTATCACAGTGACATCTCTGTTCATTGAATTTTCAGCACAATACAGTTCATCTCCTCTCAATTATAACATTATCATTTCATTACAATTCACAGCACAAATTTTGCTGTGGATGGAATCGTGTGATATGGCAAGATTTTTTTTTTTTTTTTTAAACCCCAATGGGATTCAATTCAGACCACCAGATAACAACTTTCAGCTCTCCCAAAAGGGCAGTGTGTGATCAGGTATGTTGAGAAATCTTTCTTGATGCCATTACGCCGTGGATATTTTCTATTTCCCTTTGTTAGGGGTTGCTCAAAGCAAAGAAGGCAGAGGTGGCATTGACCATGACTGACAAGGAGGGGGGTGGGATTTGGTGGGTGTGTGTGTCTCAGAGACACAGAAAGAGCCAGAAAAACAGAGACGGGTGAGACTAGGATGCCTTGGAGGCCACTGGCGGAATGATGGATGAGCTTAGAAGCAGCTACATGTTAGTCAACCCAGAAAGCCAACCACTGTAAACACTCAATTATTCACATGCTGTCTTAGTCATCTAGTGCTGCTCCAACAGAAATACCACACGTGGATGGCTTTCACAAAGAGAAATTTATTTTCCCACTGTCTAGTAGGCTAGAAGTCCAAATTCAGGGCATCAGCTCCAGGGGAAGGCTTCCTCTCTCTGTCAGCTCTGGAGGAAGGTCCTCATCATCATCAGTCTTCCCCCGGACTAGGAGCTTCTCGGCGCAGGAACCGCGGGTCCAAAGGACACGCTCTGCTCCTGGTGCTTCCTTCTTGGTGGTGTGAGGTCCCAATTCTCTGCTTGCTTCCCTTTCATCTTCTGTAAGGTAAAAGGTGGTGCAGGCCACACCCCAGGGAAACTCCCCTTGCATTGGATCAGGGATGTGACCTGGGTAAGGGTGGTGTGACAGTCCCACCCTAATCTTCTTTAACCTAAAATTACAATCACAAAATGGAGGCCAACCACACAATTCTGGGAATCATGGCCCAGCCAAACCGATACACACATTTTTGGGGGGACATAATTCAAACCATGACACGTGCTGAGGGTATAGTGTCTGAAATGGGCCATTTTTTTCTTTTGATTTTTTGCTACTCATCTTCCTCCTTCTACTTAACAATCTTTTCAACATTTCATTACTGATTAGCTGCTCTACTGGAGGTTTGATGGGGAAAATAAAAAGATACCAAATTAAAACCAGCCGATTGTGTTTTCTGACAGCATCCCTGATTCAAGACACAGTAAAGAAGGTGTTTAAACCATCCACTAAAACATGATCCCTTTTCTTTAATTATCTGTAAGTTTCAATTACCCTTTATAGTTCCTGGCCTCTTCTATTCCTACCGCAACACATTAAAAACCGGTTTTACCTTTCTTTTTACCTGTCTGTCCTGTATTTTTCTAAAATACCATAAATACTGGCAGCTCCTGGGGAAAAGTCATGAGTCAGGGCTTAAACACTCAGCTTTGGGAGGCGGGACTGACACTGTGTAGGACCAAATCTCCTGCATGAAAGAGCTGTTTGCTCAGTCCCTCGGGGATGGATATTGTTTTAAAGGTTGCAATGTTAGAACTCTCTGCTATTTTTTAATGAAACGATATGTCTTCCGCCTCACATACCACTGAAGCTGCTTATAAATTAAGCCATTAGGGCACTTTCGGGCATACTCTGCTCTGGAAGGGGCGGGACCCCTCACTGTTGATGTAGCACCCCGTAACTCACAGGGTGGGATGTACAGTCCTGAAGAACACAGTCCCAGCTCTGCCTGCCTCCTTCTCATGTAAAGCCACAATGGCCTAAGTAAGATCAATTCGACAGGGTGCTGTCTTTTTCTCATCTGTGCTCACCACTTCCAATAACCCTCAGTTTAATTGCGTTAGAGCTCGTGCGTTGTTGCTGCTGCTGTTGTTGGGTGCCACTGAGTGGATTCCAACTCATAGTGATCCCATGTGATAGAATAAAATACCCCCATAGGGTTTTCTTGGCTGTAATTTTTACTGGAGCAGATCGCCATGTCTTTCTCCCATGGAGCCACTGGTTGGGTTTGAACCACCAACTGTTTGATTAGCAGCCATGTACTTAACCGTTGCTAGCATAATCCATTGCCATTGAGTCACTTCTGTCTCAAAGTGACCCTACAGGACAGAGTAGAACCGTCCCATAGGGTTTCCAAGGAGTGGCTGGTGGATTTGAACTGCCGACCTTCTGGTTAACAGCTGAGCTCTTAACCACTGGGCTAGTATAGAGGGCACCAATTTGATTGTTTTAGGTCTGCATCAGAATTAACCATTCTGATAACTTCTGCTGATATTATATGTAATCTGAAATACACCATAACATAGATTTCAACTCATCTCCTAGAAATTTATCCTGGATAATAAAACAAGGCGCAGCTATTACATCAATATCTGAAAAATGCCTAGAAGTATGCATTGTGATTCCATTCAATGGTGTAGGACCAACAACTGCTATTTTTCCTAAAACTGCTATTTTTTAGTAGCTTGATCACCTACTATGTCAGACCCTCTGCAGACATTATTTCATTTAGACCTTACTACAACCTATCAAGTAGGTGATTACTCAACCCATTTTACAGACATGGCTACAAGGTTCAAAGACGTAAAGGAATTTGCTGAAAGCCTGTCATCTGGCAGGTGAGTGAGAAATAAATACTTCACATGATCTGGATCTGTTCTGGCATTTATATACAGATGGTAGAGAAGGGCAGCGGAAATAAGTAGAGCCTATACGAACACCATATGAACGTGTACTTCTAGTAGTTGATGAACTGTGATTCCCCAGTCAGCCATTTGCAGATGCATACTGATGAATTCAAGAGAAACCAGGAAGGAGAAGACTTGATCAGCGTAAATCCCCCGTTCCTGCAAAACTAACTCAAAGTGATCACGCAATAAATTCACTGACAGGAACACTGGAGAGACAGCCATATGAGAAGTATGAGATGTTGTCCAGGCCTGCAAAGGACAGACCAGGTGTCGACTCTAACACAGAGATCAGGAGCAATGCACAGGTGTCTTTTGTTTGCACTAAATTAAAACTCTTATGACTTTGGAAAACGCAAAGGTTAACACAGATTGGAGCAGTCAAGAAGGTCGATGAAGAAGTTGAAGTATGAGCAAAGTTAAAGGGTGAGACAAAATGAGAGTGACTTGCAAGTCGATGGCTAGCAAAGGTTATTACTGTTGTTATTCTCAGCTGCCATCGAGTCAGCCCCTGACTCACAACGATCACAAGCACAATGCAACAAAACGATATCCAGTCCTGCAGCATCCCCCTGAACAGTTGGGGACTGGACCATTGCAATCCCCAGGGTTTTCACTGGCTGATTTTCAGAAGTAGACCATCAATCCTCTCTTCCTAGTCTGTCTTAGTCTGGAAGTTCCACTTGAAACCTGTTCCGCATGGTAGCAACACACAAGTCTTCCCTGACAGACGGAGTGGCTGTGCATGAGGTGTACTGGCTGGGAATCAAACCGGGTCTCCCGCACAGCAGGTGACATTTCTACCTGAACTACCAACGCCCCCAGCAAAAGCACAGTTTAAGGAAAAGGAGGGAGAGATGAGGAGTAGCAGGAGCGTGTGGTGAAGGTGTCCAGGTCCTTCAAAAATGGGGAGGGGCCTTCAATGTCTACACCTTTCAGCTGTTTTAGCTTTGTGTACAGTAAAGAGAAAGCTGTCAAAGCTCCCGAGCTGAGCAGTGACACTATTAATCCCTGAGTTCCCTGTTTATGAGTTGGGAATAACAATTGTGTCTACTTCGCTGCATTGCTGAAGGACCGAATGCAGGAATTCACGGAGAGCAGTGAGCACAGAGCCTGACACAGGAGCGATCATTTGCAAAGCATACAACAGTCAAAATGCCGAGCTGGCTAGGGTGAGTAAGCTTCAGTTGAAGCCCCCAGGCCTCAGCCTCCTGGCTGAAACACCCAATAAACAAACTGGTGCTCAGGAGAGCTCCACGAGGGCCAGCCATGACTGCTGGCTTAGCTCAGCAGCGCCCTGCACCCTCCCCATCTCACAGCAGCCCCTGGACTTACAGGCAGCAATCTTGAACCCGGACTGTGCTGACCGTAAGCTGAAAGGCATGAGGAGTTGCTGCATATCCAGCCTGTGCTGCCCCAGGCGGAGAATCAGTCACTGGATCCCAGAAAAAGGATATGCATCTTCCTGCTAGGTGCCAGTCTGTCCCTAGCTCCAGACTGTCCTTGTCCCTGGTGTCTTGTTTGTGGAGAGGCAACTCCAAGTAGTGGAAGGAGCTCCCGACTCAAGGTAGAGGCCCTGCAGTGCCGCATTCTAGCTGAGCGACCATTCGTCCCTCAGCCCCTTTAACTGCCTGCCTCTCTCATTTCTAAAACAGGATAATAAACCATAACCAAAACCACTGTGACCCTACAGCACAGAGCAGAACTGCCCCATAGGTTTCCAAGGCTGTGATCTTTAGGGAAGCAGACTGCTACAGCTTTCTTCCATGGAGTGGCTGGTGGGTTCAAACCACCAAACTTTTGGTTAGCAGCTGAGTGCTCAACCACAGAGCCACCAAGCCTCCTTAAACAGAATAATACAAAGAACAGTTATAAGGATCACATGACATAACATGTGTGGATGTTTTTGCTCAACTGTAAGTTACTAAATTAACAAATAAAATGAAAACAATTATCTGACCAGGGCTCATTTATTTAATCACCAAATATTTACTGAGCACCTTCTATGTGCCAAGCACTGTTCTTGGAGGTGGGGGTGACATATGGGACAAAAGAGACCAAAAGCCCTGCGTCGGGGCACTTTCCGCATATTCTAGGGTCTATATCTCCCAGAACGTAGACTGTAGACGGCGTGGCAAGGTACCCATCTCTAGCAGCTACTGTTCTACCTGCGAGTTATCCGTATTTCTGGGGTCTCATGTCTGTGTTCCCACCTGTCTAAAGCTGCCTTAACCCTGGCCTTGCCTTATGCCCAGCCTTGGTTCCTATTTTCTCTCCGGTTCCTCTTGATGCTGTACTTGACCTTCTCCGTCCTGGCTCACAGCCTTGCTTGTCTTGTACCAAAGCTGCCAACATCCTGGCATGACAATTCTCATCAAATGCCCAGTTGGAAAATGGAAGGCTGCGCACAGTACATACAACAAGTCCAGTAAGTTTGGTCTGCATCGGGGACACAATAGTGATTACCTTCATGAAAGATGAGAGACACAGACACAAATTGAGAGTCAGCACTCCTTATGGCCAGCTGCGCCCAGTCTGCAAAAGCACAGCTCGCCAGCTGCTTTTCTCAGCACATCTGGCCTTGGATGGGCTTTGGGATTCTGAGCCAATGAGAGCACCCAGGGAATGATCACTGCTGATTTTCTGACATCATGATTACAGAGCTCAGAATAACTCATCAATCACAAGGTGGGAGGTGGAGGTGGGGCAGGCCAGGTGGACAGGTGTCAGAGCGTGGTGAGTAGGGGGAGCCACCTACTCAGACCTGCTCCAACCAAAACAACAGCCTTTTGTGGAAAGTGGCTGAGCGCACGGTCTGTAGAGCAGCAGGTAGAAGGAAAAGCCTTCAGCTCCAGGACACACTTCCAAGTCAAACCAATTTGGTTGCCATGGTACCAAGGCTCCCACAGGAGGAAAAAAAGATGCATTTTCAAACACTTGTTGGTAGCACAGAAACAGTCAAATAAATGGCAGTGTGATGGCTGAAAGCATCATGAGGTCATTTCAAGTCAAGTGAACAAATATACATTGATGAGCGCTTTTTCAAAACCCAAAACCAAACCTGTTGCTGTCAAGTCGATGCCGACTCATAGCGACTGTGTTAGGGACCTGATTTTAAGTATTTAATGGATGCTGAGATGGTAAGATATTCTCTGAGCTCCGAGCCTGTCTAAGGGGTTTATAATCAAGTTTGGCAGAGAAATATTTCACAAAGAGAACTAAAATACAACATAGAATGTCAGAGCTACTCAAAGAAAGGTGCAAACATCTATTCATTTAATCATTCATTAAAAAAAATATTTGAGTCCCTACTATACACAGAGTCTCTATGAGTTGGAATCAACTCGACAGCAATGGTTTTTTTTTTTTTGTTTTGTTTTGTTTTTTTAATACCAAGCTCTGTGATAGACGCCGGGTATTCAGTGTCAAGAAAAGAAGACAGAGTGCCTTCTTTTGTGGAACTGACAGTCTAGGGTGGGGAGAGACGCAAGAAAGAGACAAGAGAATAGAAGATGATGATGATAACGGGGAAGATGGTGACAGGCAGACAGGTAAGTAGGTAGAGAGAGAGAGAGGTCAAACTGAGATGCTTCCCGTGAAGGTAACACACAAAAGTGCTCCTCTGAGGCACAGCAGTCCAGGGACAAGGACTAGAAGGCAGGAGGGGACAGAAAAGCTGGTGATAGGGAACCCAAGGTGGAGAAAGGACAGTGCTGACATGTCGTGGGGTTGTTAACCGTTGTCATAGGGCAATATGTGTACTGTTTAATGAGAAACTATTCTGTAAACCTTCATTGAAAGTACAAAAAAAAAAAGAATTCTCTATGTGAGATCAAATGGACAACAGCAACTCAAAAGGTTTGATGGGAAGCCTAGGGGGCAGTGAGTTGAAGATAATGGTGATGGAATAATTTAGAAAAGGACAGTGAGAATAGCAGCACAACTGGAAGAACAACATCACTGTATTGCACATGTAGAAGTTTTTGAAATGGTGTATCCTTGGCTACGTATATGTTCACCAAAAAAGAAAAAAGGTCCTCCAAGTTCAAGAAGGGAGAGTTGACATGTGGGTTTGTTAACCAATGTCATAAAACAATACGTATACTGACTGTGTAATGAGAAACTATTTGTTCTGTAAACCCTCACCTAAAGTACAATTAAAAAAAAAAAACAAAAAAACAAAAAAAAGTGCTCCTCTGAGCACAGAGGTGGGGGAATTATTACAGCTAGAAGAAGGCAGGCAGGCTTCAACGGAGGAAGCAGCATGTGAGCTTGGCCATGGATGACGAGTAAGTTTCTACCAAACAGGGAGAGGACCCAGGGCATCTAAGGACAGGAAACGGAGCAAAGACACAAAGGTGAACAGGCCAGTGGGACCTGTGGACAGTTAGATGGTTGGGCCTAGCTAGAACATAAGAATGCCTGAAGGAGGAATACATGCCTAGAAAAGAGATTGACACCAAATCCTGAATGCTGTGAATACTGTGCCCAGGATTTGAACCTTCTCCTGTAGCACACCACAAGGAAGCCAACAGGGCCCATGGTGCGACCAGAGAACTCAGTGGTTATGACCCGATTCTGGAGCCAGCCTGCCTGATCCTGCCACTCCCTTCCGGAAATGACAACTTCTCAGTGATTCAGTTTCCTTCTCTGAAAATTAGGTATTACAGAGTTGTTTTAAGGATTAAATGACTTGACACAACTCAAATGCCTAAAGAAGTAGCTGGTACGTGGTAGTAAACCTTATTACGGAGCAGAGAAGGGTTGCTTCATGTAAAGCACCTCTCACAGAGCTGCTGCAGACCAAGAGCTCAATAAGGCCCTCCCCCAAGCTTCGGGAAACGTGGCTGAGGATGACTGAAAGGCCCCATGAAAGGCCCCATTACTCTGAGGTGGACTGAGGTAGGTAAAGCTTTCTTTCAGATTTAAATCTTCTCTTCTGGAGCTTGCTGTGAGTTTGGGCTTAAGTCTTTTTTCTCAGATCACAAGGCACTAGAACTCACTACAAGAAAGGGGCTCCCTCAAGAGACAGAAAGGGCCGCATAAACCAGAGACTGCATCAGCCTGAGACCAGAAGAACTAGATGGTGCCCAGCTCCACCAATGACTGCCCTGACAGGGAACACAACAGAGAGTCCCTGATGGAGGAGAAAAGTAGGGTGCAGAACGCAAATTCTAGTAAAAAGACCAGACTTAATGGTTTGACTGAGACTCAAGGAACCCCAGAAGACATGGCCCCCAGACTCTCTGTTAGTCCAAAACTAAAACCATTCCCGAGGCCAACTCTTCAGACAAAGATTAAACTGGACTATGGGGCATAAAATGATACTCGTGAAGAGTGTGCTTCTTAGCTCAAGTAGATACATGAGACTAAAGGGCAGCTTCTGTCCAGAGGCGAGATGAGAAGGCAGAGAGGGTCAGGAGCTGTTTGAACGGACAAAGGAAATCCGAGGTGGAAAGGAGGAGTGTGCTAGGGTCCCATAACTATGTATAAATTTTTGTATGAGAGACTACTTGAATTGAAAACTTTCAACTTGAAGTACAACAATAAAATTAAAAAATATATAAAAAGAAAGGGGCTTCCTTCCATTGCTCTCCTGCGGAAGGAGCTGCCGGAGGATGGAATCTGTGGAGGTTCCCTGGGCATCCCAATGAGGGGGAACAGAGGGAGGCTCTTCATGGCATTCCTCTTGGGAGCAATGTTCCCTGCCTGGGAACAGTACAGTCATTTATATAAAACATAATCAGTGAGCTGAACACAACAAAACATGGAACCAGGAGGCCCATCTACTCATCCCCCCACCTTCCCGTAGTCTCAGCTTCAAGTGCCTCTGGAAAATGCCAAAGGCAAAGCCAGCATTAGATGGGGACCACACAGACCACTGTGGGGGCTGCTGAAACTGGACCCTGCTGCCCCTCTAGGCTACACAACCCTCCAGACTCTGAAAGGAGAGAAGCAAAGTATTTAGCCAGACCTCGGGATAAGGAACCAGCATGGGAAAAAGACAGAAAGAACCACCACAATGGGGAAGCAAAACAACCATTTTCAAGAGCAAACTGGGCTGTGGCCCTGAGTCTAGACCAGCTGTTATATGCAGGGGTTCGTCTGTTCCTTGTGCTGAGTCCTTACATCTTTCTGTGATTTACCTTTGTGAGGTGGTAGCTGGGCTGTTTTCTTCCAGAGGGGAGGATTAGGCTGTCTGAGGAAAGGTAACCATTTATTGGCAAAATAACAAAATATGAATAAAACCAGGTTTCAGTGCAAGCCTCTATTCCTCCTTCCCACCTACACTGCTAACAATATCTAATCTGATATTTTCACTTTGGAAAACATTTGTCTTATAAACAAAGTGAAGGATAATTTTTTTATTCATTGCAGAGAAGCCACACAACTTCATGTAAGTCAGTGATCTCTGTGGGCAAAATGGTGGAACTGGACTGGGAGAGACTGAGGTTCTTTGCAACTCCCAGGGTCAGTGGACTTAGAGAAATGTGCTGCCAGTAGATTTTTCCAAAGGGAAAAGCACAGGCAAGACACACGGACACTTCTACTGGCTTTATCTTCAGAGCTATGGAACCAGTTCAGAGATCTATAATAAGATTTCACTGATGTCTGATAAAAAGGCTCAGTTGTTTTATTCTGTTTTTTAATCATGGTGTATACAAGGCACTATTTAACTTCTTTTGAACAAAACTCTTTCCCAGCAACCCTTGTACCCAGCCAACCACTGTGCTCATTGGGAAAGGTCCTTCTCTGGCCTGGGCAGGATTTGAGGACCCTGTTTTCTCTTCCTTCTCTCCAGAAGGTTACTCTGAGTACATGTTCTTACGACTGGAAAAGCTGAGTTTATTATAAAATGCCCTATGGCTCAGATTTTTTTCATTAACTCAGTCTGACTTCTCCACCATTTAGATGAAATCAGCTGTATTTTAAAAACTTTAAAGACTACAACATAGCCAAGAAAGAATTATCCAGGAGAAAAAGGATAAGGGCAGTGTCTTAGTTATCTAGTGCTGCTATAAAAGAAGTACCGCAAGTGGATGGCTTCAACAAACAGAAATTTACTCCCTCACAGTCTAGTAGGCTAAAAGTCCAAATTCAGGGCACCAGCTCCAGGGGAAGGCTTTCTCTATCTGGCAGCTCTGGGGGAAGGTCCTTGTCATCAATATTCCCCTGGTCTAGGAGCTTCTCAGAGCAGGAACCCTGGGTCTAAAGGATGTGCTCCTGGCACTTCTTTCTTGGTGGCATGAGGTCCCTCTCTTCTCTGCTCAATTCTTTTATATCTCAAAAGAGATTGACTCGAGATACAACCTAATCCTGTAGATTGAATCCTGCTTCACTAACTTCACAGAGGTTAGGATTTACAGCACACAGGATAATCACATCAGATCACAAAATGGTGAAGAACTACACAATACCGGGAATCATGGCCTAGCCAAGTTGACACACATTTTGAGGGGACACATTTCAATCCATAACAGGCAAAAGGTAGAGGGGAAAAAAGAGAATTCAGAAAAACTAAAGATGAGGTCTATACAGTTCTTTCTTTTTTAAAAAGTTCTTTTTTTCTATGTACTTTCTAAACTTTTTTCAGAAACGCAATGTGACAGAATTTAACATCTGGCAATACACTGTACATGTTGTGATTTGATGACATAACCACTAGGAGGTATCACAGCCTCTGGCAACTAGAGATGATTTACTTACAAAATAAAAATAATGCTTATTTTTCATAGTTTTCAAATCATCTGCTATGCCATTAGTAGTATTCAAATGAACAAATGACTGAAATGCTATGCTCCCAGTGCTAGGGTGACCTCTCTGATATCAGATAAATCTCCAACGTCATCCAGACATCCTTGCATCCCTCCAGAGATGGGTGGCTGTGGTATTTCATTTCATCTTAGCTGTTAGAAAATGCATGCTATGTTTAAATCAACCTCCTTTATTTTCAACTGGTTGGTCCTATTTGTCCCCATTTGGTCCATAAATAGCAAGTCTACTTCTCTCATATTTTGAGTAAAGTCATTTACTATATGTCTTCAAGATCCCTAGGTGGCTCAACTGGTTTGCACTTGACTGCTAACCTAAGGTTAGTGGTTCTAACCGACCCAGTGGTACCTTGGAAAATATGCCTGGCGATCTGCTTCCATTAAGACTACAGCCAAGAAAACCCCATGGCGAGTTCTACTCCGAAACCCATGGGGTCACCATGAGTCAGCATCAACAGCAATTGACAACAACTACACGTCTCCAAGCTATGTGCTCCCCATGGCTCCAACAGTTCCTTCCAGAACATGGTTCTCAGGTCCCTTAGCCATTCTAGCCATTTTCCTACGAAAACCCTCCTATTTATCTTTGTCTATCTCAACGTAGCCCAAGCTCACATTAGTTCTTTCCCAGGCTCACCACATTGTAGACTCATATTGAGTTTATTGTCAATTTAAAACCTCTAAGTCTTGTTTACATGTACCACTGCTGCTGGTTCTCTTAGCTTCTTGGAACTAAGTGCAGGCCTTCTTGTTTACGCCTATTAAACGTCATCTTCTTAGATGAGGTCCATCATTCCTGTCAAGATCATTTCATATTCTGCCATTCAACATAGTCGCTTTTTTTGAAGGCTTTATGACATCTGCAAATTGGTAAGCATGTCTTTTTTTAACTTTACCTAATTCATTGATAAAATTGTTGAATGGACAAGACCAAGAAGAGGAAAAATGATGCATGACCAGAAAATGAATAATCTATGACAATCATTAGCAAATTATCAGTCTATGTATTTCAAATCAATTAATTCACAAAAAATGTATTGATCACCAATTTTTTGTGAAGCACACAGGTGCTGCAGTAACAGTGGGAAACAAAACAAAAATGCTGCTCTCATGGGGTTTACATTCTAGTAAGTAATAAATAATCAGTAGCCAATGGCAAGACTTTGACTCACTTACTTTGGACACCACCATCAAGAAAGACAAATCACTAGAAAAGGACATCAGATTCGGTAAAATGAGGGAAACCCTCAGTGAGATGGATTGCTACCATATCTGTGACAATGGACTCAAATATACCAACATTCATGAAGATGGCACAAGAGTGGGCAATGGTTCATTCTGTTATACATTCTGTTATGCCTTCATTCTGTCAGAGCCAACTCGACAGCAACCAACAACAACAAATCCTTTGAGTATGGCCATTAGTTATCAACAACAATTCTGGTATCATTCAGTTTACATTTCTCAATTTGGTTCACAACCCTTTCATGACAGACCTTATTAACTGCCTTATGAACTGCAGATATATATGTCAAACACTATCCCCATCTTCTAGTGCAATAATGCTAACAATTACAAAAAAAAACAACTTCTCTGAGATGACTTATTTTTGGTGAACCTAAACTGGCTCCTACTGATCACTAACAGTTTTTTCTAACTTTCACAACCATCCTCTTCATAAACTAAAGGAGTCCTGCCTGGAATTGATGTTAAGCTCACTATCCTAGAGTCTTCACAATCCACTTTCTCCCTTTTTAAATTTGGAAACTTTATTTGCCCTCCCCCCACCTCCCACCTTCACTGAGCATTTTTCTTGTCCTCTCAGAAAGACTGTCAGAAGTTCAATGGACTTACTGATGGCTTTTTGGTCCCATGGGATATAATTCATCCAGGCCAAGAGCCATGAGCTCTCAATTCCTTGTTATTAATTAATGTTCATTCTGCCAATCTCAGGACCAAGATAAGTGCTGTTCTATACAAGAGTTCTATACAAACTGTTCCTTCTTGTTACTCTTTCTGCACCAACCTGACATGGACTGAATTATGTCCCCCAAAAAATGTATGTATCAGTTTGGCTGGGCCACGATTCCCGGTATTGTGTGATTTTCCTATATTTTGTAAATCCTGCTTCTATGATGTTAATGAGGGAGGACTCAATCTACAAGATTGGGTTGTATCCTGAGGCAATCTCTCTTTTTTTTTTTTTTTTTTTTTACTGTACTTTAGATGAAGGTTTGCAGAACAGTTTCTCATTAAACAGTCAGTACACATATTGTTTTATGATATTGGTTAACAACCCCATGACCTGTCAACACTCTCCCTTCTCAACCTTGGAGTACCTTTTTTTTTTTTTTTTTTTTTGGTGAAAATATACACAGCCAAAGATACACCATTTCAGAAATTTCTGCATGTACAATTCAGTGACATCAATTATATTCTTCCAGTTGTGCTGCTATTCTCATTATCCTTTTCCAAATTATTCCATCACCATTATCTTCAACTCACTGCTGAGGCAATCTCTTGAGATATAAAAGAGAAAAGTGAGCAGAGAGACAGGGGGACCTCATACCACCAAGAAAGCAGTGCTAGGGGCAGAGCATGTCCGTTGGACCTGGGGTCCCTGTGCAGAGAAGCTCCTAGTCCACAGGAACATGGATGAGAAAGCCAACAGAGAAAGAAAGCCTTCCCCTGGAGCTGACGCCCTGAATTTGGACTCTCAGCCTACTTTACTGTAAGAAATAAACTTCTCTTTGTTAAAGCCATCCACTTGTGGTATTTCTGTTAGAGCAGCACTAGATGACTAAGACAGTAACTAAAGTGGCTCTTAATGTTGCCATTATTTTTCACACATCAGCTGATCTGAACTCTCTCTTACACGTTGGTGTCACTCTGTCATACTCCTCTTGGTTATATGTCCTTCTGTCCATCTTTGATACATGCCCTTTTTGCCTCTGAGCTCTTGAGAGAGCTCCTCAAGCATCCATAATGCAATTACAAATGATCTTAGGAAGGAAGAAGATACGTTCTTAAATGTATGTTCCTAAATATCTTCTTTTCTCCCTCGCTGAGATCATCTGCAATGGCTGTGGCAGTTACTTTTTGAGACTTCCCAAACGTTATTGAGCGCTCTCTCCCATTGGAATTGCATGCCCTGGCATCACACTTACACTCTTTTCTGAAGTTTCTGAAGCCTGCCCTGCTCAAATCTAGGGTCCCTCTGCCTAGTCTTCTGCAGCTTTGTCCTGATGAGCTCCAAGGACAGAATCACCTTCTTCTAGGACCCCTTTCTTCTCTAGCTTACCAACCAGGGTCTTCCTGGTCAGAAAGAACTTGGCCTATTTTGTCACTTCCTTTACCAATTAGGAGATGAATTTTTCAGCAAAACACATCAACGTGTTGTCTGACAGTTTGCTTTTTAGCTGAATGAATTTGTCTGTAAAAGCCCAAATATTTGAAGTCTCCATCACTACTCCATCTTGCATTTCTGCCAGTTTGGTAAGCTAGAAAAACATGTGAAAGTAATATGGATAACACTGTCTATTTAACTCAAAATATTAACATTTCAATATGTAATCAATATAAAAATTTTAACGATATATTTTTATACTAAGTCTTTGAAATTAGATGTAAATTTTATACTTACAGCACACCCCAACCTGGATGCTAAATTTTCATTGGAAATACTTGATCTACATTTAGATTTCATAAAATTTACAGGTGAAGAAGTAACTTTACATATCCAAGTTGTTCCAAACATACTTAAAAAGTAGCTGAATCTAGTAGCAGTTTTAAATTTAAATTAAACAAAACAGTCACAGCAGACACATCTCTAGTGCTCAGTTGCCACAAGTGGTTAGAGGCTATATTACTGGATTTCACAGTCTACAGACACAGTTGACAAGTTTTTGACTGCGAGAACCTCTTTAACATAAATTTCGTGGACCCAATACATAACAGTCGTTTTTATGTTAATATCCCATTGAGACTGAGAAAATGCCAATAGGCAAAAAGTATGCATTCAGTAATACCTTTAAATACTTTAATTTTACTCATCACAACATCTACATATATTTGAAAAAATACCACTACCAATATCTCAAGACAGCATATTTTTTTTTAAGTCAGCACAGATTTCTTAGTACACACGTGGATTTGAAAACCTATTGTAGTAACCCCTGCCATAAACAGGAACCCTTAAGCCAAAGGCTAGAATCCACTGGCCAAAGGATTCCCTACGCCCCCAAAACAAGCATTAGAAATCTGTACTGATAAAAATGCAAGAGAAGGCCCTTAAGCCAACATTTAGCTGACTCATAGAAGTCACTAATCAAATATTAGCAAGCCAACTATCTAACACAGAACCAAGACGTTTTAATTGGAGTGAGGAAGAGAGGATAAGAGAGAACATTTGGAGTTCAGACCACGCTGGCAAAGACACAGAGATGAGAAAAGGAGGGCATTACATACGTAATCTGCTTGTTTTCCCTTTCACCCAAGGCTGATGGGTGCACATGGCACCTCGTGATGTTCATTATACTTTTATTTATTCACACAGCCAATGTGTTGGGGAGGTTAGGGCAGGGTGAGGATACAAGGAAGTATGTAACTCCCAGCCATGTCCTATGGCCACCGCCCTTATCCTCTGGTAGGGGAGAGAAGACCCAAGCTCAACGGATCCTGTCACAAAGTAGAAAGAGTTAGTTGTCATAAGGGCAGTGCAGATACATTACGTAGGTAACCCCTAAGATTTCACAGGAGGAAAATGTTAGCAACATCTGGGGGGGTTGGGGTAACTCTGAGGGAGGGGATGACTTCTGCATTTTGTCATGGGCACTAAAGGGTGGTCATAGCGCATGGTGTTCCAGGAAAAGCTCTCCAAGCATGAGGTCGATTATGAGAAGACATGTGGACAAGCACGTGAGGGGACGGTGAGCAACTCAACTCAGCGTAAACGCCGTGTGGGCGAAAGAAAGCTGGGATTGGCAAGAGAGGCTGAGGTCAGCCTTGGCTGCCAGCCTAGGGACTTGGGCCCCATTAAATGAAACACTGGGAGCAGCTAAAGGAATTTACGAGGAGAGTTCAATCATGTGTGTGGACTTAGACAAATGTACAGGCTTATAATCCTCATGAGGTGGGGTGATGATGATGACAATGGTAACTAACATTTATTTAGTGCTAGATCCTGTTTTTTTTTTTTTTTTTCAGACCCTGTTTTAAATACTTTATATGCATTAACTCATTTAGTTCTCCCAACAACCCTCTGATGCTGAGGAGAGGGAGAACATGAGGTTGCTCATTCTGGAACAGAGAGAGGCAAAAGAGAAATACCAACCAATCAATCCAATAACACAAGCTGACAGGGAGTTCTTATTCACAAGAGCTGCAGAGCATTTGGTACAAAAAAACAGAGGCAAACTCACTGCAGGAGACAAGAGCGACGTGTGATGCATAACCCAGCACTCACCTGGTGGGTTCACCCCGTGGGATACAGAGAGGACAGCTCTGAAGATGGTCAGGCTGTGGGTGGCCGGCCAGCGACGGGAGGCTCAGCCCCTGAACACAGGCGTCTCAGCTGGCCTCCAGTCCGCTTCTTTCATGAACCCCCATCAAGCCACCTTAGAGATGAAGACCTAGGCTTGGGCCACTTTTTCTCTAAGTATGTTTTCCTGACAACAGGCATCAGAATTGTCTGGGAATTGCTACCATGCAGATTCCTAGGCCCCGTCTCAGATCATTTAGCTCTGAACCCCTGGGAGCAGGCTCTGGAAAGCTGTGTTTATAACACACCTGCAGGTTATTCCTCACACATCAGGAATTAGGTACCATAGGCTCGTGTACCTGTCAAACCCCTCTTACTCCAGAGGGGAGCCACATAAAATGAAGGCACTCCCCTCAGCAGGGAGCTATCAATGTCACAGTGAAGCAGGTCCTTTCTTCTGCTCCCAGTTGCCATGGAGTCGATTCCCCCTGTGTGTCAGAGGAGAACGGTGTTCCTTAGGGTTT
This sequence comes from Dugong dugon, assembly GCA_030035585.1. Lineage (NCBI taxonomy): Eukaryota > Metazoa > Chordata > Mammalia > Sirenia > Dugongidae > Dugong > Dugong dugon. Next base: position 1,523,192 of record CM057472.1, read on the forward strand.
TAAATGGCTGGTTTTTCCGAAGTAGACTGCCAGGCCTTTCTTCCGAGGCACAGCTGGGAGGACTCCAAGCTCCAACCTTTCAGTTAGCAGCTTAGTGCGTTAACCAGTTGCACCACCCAGGGAATCTTTCTGCTGCTTAGTTAGCCCACATTTGACATCTACGATGCTGCCTGAGGCCTGAGCACCTGCAATCCCTGTAGTTTCTTCTACCTTCTCTGCTCTGACTGCTTCTCGAAAGGTGTAACATTAAACGTCCACGGAAGGCGTTCTTCCTCATCCTCTCCCATGAAGTCCATCCTACTGATACAGACATCTACACTGTCGTCTAATCTCAACACTGCCAGGATGGAGGAAGCATCTGAAGGTGGCTTTTATGCCTGTGACTGTTTCAAAAACCACAGAAGTGTGTATTTGTTCGTTATCCTTCTAATTAGGCTGTGGGTGTGCTGAAGGAGTGTATCCTTGTATCAGTTCCAGGCCACATGGTCAATAACCACACAGCGGAGGGTCCAGGTGAGGAAGAAAGGGCTTCTTTACCAACCAGGAGAACTGAGATCTAGTGGCAATTTCTCACCTATACCCCAAAGGTGCCGTAGCAAAGCCTTGCCAGCACAGCTGATGGACTGGGTCCAGGCTGTGGGCAGCGTGGGCCCCGCTGGGTTCAGGCTGGGATGCCTCCAGCTAAGTGGAATACAGACTGCTGCCACAGCTCCCCCATCAACACGGTCCCTGCTGCTCTGTGCTCTGAGGGGAAAGCTGGGAAAAGGAGGAACAACAGGAGCAGAGCGAGAAGGGAACAAGGAAGAACACGGGGTCCAGCCTCTGCTGAGACTCCAGTCTACTGTTGTGTTCTCGGAGCAGATGCCTGGCCACTGAAGCACGGGCCAGCTTCCCTGGGTTACAGAAATAAATTTACCTGCACCGACAACTCAAAGCTCAGGTGCTTTAACTACCCAGGTTCAAACCCCAGGTCCACCACTTACTGGTTATGTGGTCTTAGGAAGGTCACTTACCCTAAGGCTCCAATTCCTCTTTTCTAAAACTCATTCAAAATATTTATTAAGCCACTCCTAGGTACTGAAGTTCAAGTCCACCCAGAGACACTCGGAAGAAAGGCCTGGTTATCTACATCCAAAAAATCAGCCACTGAAAACCCCATGGTGTACAGTTCTACTCTAATACCCATGGGGTCACAATCAGTATGAATCAACTTGATAGAAGTTGGTAGTAGTAAAGTTGATATATACACGTGTATATATACAACCAAAACCAAATCTATTGCCATCGAGTTGATTCTGACTCACAGCAACCCTATAGGACAGAGGAGAACTGCCCCATAGGGTTTCCAAGGAGCAGCTGGTGGATCCGAACTGTCGACCTTTTGGTTAGCAGCCGTAGCTCTTAACCACTGTGCCACCAGGATTCTTCATGTATATATGTGTGTGTGTGTGTGTGTGTGTGTGTGTGTATGCATGTACACACACACACACACACATATATACACACACTAAATGCATACATATATACACATACACTAAATGCATATATATACACATACACTAAATACATACACATACATCTAGATCTAGATATATACACACATATGCATATACACACAACCACATGCCAGGTCCTGTTCTAGGTGTCTGATACAGTAAAGAACAAAACAAAGTCCCTGCTCCCATAAAGTTTACATTCTAAAGAGGTGAGCCAGATAATAAATGCATAAAAATTGATATATAACATAATGCCACATAGTGATAAATATCATTAAGAAAAACAGAGCAGGGTAAGGAGATAGAAGGTAACAGACGTGCTGGTTTAGATGGGGGGTCAGGGAAGACCTCTCTGAGAGACCACATGTGAACAGAGACTTCAGTGAAATGAGAGAGACAGAGCCAGGAGGATATCTGGGGGAAGAGCATTCCAAGTACTGCGAACAGCAAGTACAAAGGCCCTGAGGCCAACTGCGTCTAGTATGGCTGAGAAACAGCAAGGAAAACACTGTGGCGAAGCCAAGAAAGCAAGGTTGTGAGTGAGAGACCAAAGACCCGATCCTGTTGGGGCTCTGAAGACTGTGTAAGGAACGTGGAGTTCGAAGATGTTGGGAAGTCACTGGAGGGCTGGGTTTGTTTGTTGTTGTTGCTATTGTGCCTTTCCTAACGAGAAAGAAAACGAGGTGCTATGTGAGCTGTAAACGCAACACGCTGGTTACTGTATGGAGAACAGATGGAAGCAGGCAAATATAGGAGCAATAGTTATGAGACAATTGCAGCACCCAAGCGAGATGGTGACTCAGCCTGGGGAGGAACAGTGGAGGTGCTGTAGGGGGGTCAGCGTAAATTTTGGGAGTAAAAGAGTTCCGACCTCGTAGGGTGGCTCGGAGGACAAAACAGAAGGTCCCTGGAATGGTCTCAAAGTGCTGAGAATCATGCCTGGCACACAGTAAGCACCCAGCCGTGTGAGCTGGGCTATCACTCCTCTGTGGTGAAAGGACCCCCATCATCAAGTCTCAGGAGAAGGCAGCGGTTCACTTTGTTGGTCAAAGGGTGATGAGTGAACCCCATTTTCACAAGCTGAGTGACTGCTGAGGTGCTAGGGACTGTGAGAGAGGCTAAACGTTCCATGTTTTGTGATCAAGTTCAAGAGATTCCTGTCTTTTCCACAACACCATGACCGGTATTTCAACAGTTGTTACAAGGAGACAAAGTCAAAATGTTTGGGAACATCAGACTCTGGGGCACAAATCAAAGACTCAGCTCCATCACGGGAATGGGCTAAAACATGGCAAGTGACCATGTTTCTGTAGCCTTTTTCACAGAAACACAACAAAGTGTTTTATCTGTAGAGACAAGACTGAATTTGATGCATTTCAGCCTTGTCTAAATCCCTCTTTATGGGTCAGCTAAAGATACTGCCAATCAAATTCTACATAAGCCAAATGGAAGCTGGGAGAATCTGTCAGTGGAGAAAGGCCTTGGACACGTTTCCCCTATTGCTGCTGGAAGCTGAGATCACACATGGGCAGCGGTGCCGTGACGGGTAGAGTGCCTGGCACAAGGACAAAGCCTGCACCTCCCCGAGCACCTTCGGGGGGCCTGGCAGCTTGATCGAGCCCTGTTGTTAATCTGGACAACGACTCCATGAAGTTGGCCTTGCCTTCCTCACTGTACAGAGGAGGAAGGCAAGGCTCCAAGTGGCTACGTGATTTACCAGGGGTCATACAGCCAGGGGTTAGACCCAACCTGATTCCAGACTCTTCCATTATTCTAAGTGCCAGAATAGAAGGAGAGAATAAGAAGTGAAGAGAGTGTGACTTCCATGTGCTGCTAACGTGAAAAAGGCAGTAAGCAGTCATCTGCCCCTGGCCATTTCCAATATCACTACTGACTATCTTGGTATAAAAAGAGCTCGGACCCATCCCGCCTGCTTAGTGGAATGTTCCCATCTGGTTCAACACAGGCTTGTAATACTTCTCATCAAAAGACCCCAAACATGATCCAGCTGACTGGTGAAGAGGGGTATGAATGAGTGTCCTGCATGTTTAAAAGAGTAATTAAAAGTCAGTGAAAGAACAAGGACGAGGAGGCAGGAGGGGACAGGAGAGCTGGACAAATGGAAATGGGGAACTCAAGGTTGAGAAGGGGAGACTGTTAACATGTCACAGGGTTGGCAACCAAGGTCACAAAACAATGTGTATATTAATTGTTTAATGAGAAACTAATTTTCTCTGTAAACCTGCATCTAAAGCACAATTTTAAAAAAAGGGAAAGAAGTTATTTATTAAAATATACATAAATGAATTCTATTTTTCTAGTATATTTATAAGGATTATTGCCCATTTTAAATAGGCCTTGTAAAACAGCATAATAGACAAAAATGTAGCACACTGGGAAACATGGATGGTTAAGCCTGATCAACTCTGGCAGATTCTGATTTTAAAATCCAAAGGATTCTGAAAACCAGAGCAGTTCTGCAATGCAGGAGGGTCTTTGCTCCAAATTTGACAGATTCGGGTGAGATGGAATGACCTGTGACATAGGTCAACGGGTGAAGACAGTAATGCCCAAGTCACACTCTGATCTATGTGGCCAGACCTTCTCTCTTGTCCGATGTGGTAATTAACTTTTCCAAAATAAGTAAGTCCCAAAAATGAAAGTTTGGGTTTTTTTTTTTTTTTAAGGAAATATTTCTCCGATCAATTCAAGAACAGAGCTGAAGTTATTTTAAAGAAATCCAGCAGTACCTAAATAATTAATTTAAGGCTGGTAAGTGGCAGAAAAGTAGATCTGGCCCTCTTTCAAAGTCTTTAGACTTCTGTTTGTTGCATCCTCCACCCAAGGCCACAACCAGGCCGTGTGGTAAGAAAGCAAAGGCAGAACTGGCAGACATGCAGGATAGACAGGGAAAGACAGGACACATCTTCCACTTGCTAAAGTCACTTCCAAAAGAGTCAGAGAAGGTGCCACTGGGCACAAGGGGTCACTCCTTTCCCTGGGATGACCCAGGATAGATTATCTCATGATGAGTAATATTCCTGATCTGATGATGAGTAATAATACTGAACTATCCAATAATGAATATCATTGCTTAACTACAGCCCATAAAGTCATTATTTTCCCATGTAATAACTATCCCTACCTACCATTTATTGGATGATCACTGTGTGTTACATCAGAGGGAAGTTAAATGTTGCAGTGGCCCCCAGAGAGCAAACTACAATCTTATTCTACCAAACAACTGCCTGAGGACTTGGATGGAATCCTTCCTTTCCAGCCGTCAGAGCTTGGGTAGAGGCTTGCAGGCATCACCTAAATCCACCTGGGACTCCACCCAGAGGATCCCGTCCCCCTGTTTCCTAGCCAGGTTTGTACACTCTCTTGATGCAGCCTTGTGTCCCTGGCCTCCACACCCTCTCAGGAGCCTCTTCAGAGGGGCTGCCTGGTTTTGTATTTCCACTTCACTCCTAGGGTCCTCCTAGATCACTCCGGTCCACATGTCATGTCAGCCCTGCCTGACCTCAGGACCCCAGGAGCAAAGGCTGGCCCAGAGCTCCATGATCCTACTTGTCCGGGGGGGCGGAGTTCTGCCAGCGTTGAGGGCACAGAATCACAGATGTTGGTACCTGGCGCATTACAAAGAAAACATACGCTGCTATTCTTACGTCCATTTGTAAAGTGAATTTCCCTTCAGTCAAGACTGGGCTAGAGCTGATAATCTAGTCCAAGATGACACCTCTTAAAAACAGACTAGATTTACAGCGTGTTGATATTTTTATCATTTATTCAGTTTAATTCCAGTGGCCTATTTCACACACTTAAATTTCAGAAACCACCAACCAAATCATCAGATTTTAACAAAAGCATTGTCAGATCTTTTGTTAGTAAGAAAAAACCCATGGCCATCAAGTTTATTCTGACTCATAGTGACCCTATAGGACAAAGTAGAACTGCCCCATGGGGATTCCAAGGAGTGACTGGCGGATTCAAACTGCCGACCTTTTGGTTAGCAGTGGCAGCTCTTCACCACTGTGCCACCAGGGCTCCCCCCAAAAGATAATCTTAGTGCTTCTTATTAATAAATGCAACCAAGGCACCTTCTATAAACTTGTAACAACAGCTTTTGCAAGTTACTTTTGATGAAGTGTAACTTACGTAACAATCCATCATTGCAATCACTGTGTTGGAGTTAATGGCTTTTGCTATTTGACAGCCTAACTCTAATGCTTACTGAAGTTAATGAATCCATAAGCCCATAAATTAAATATTTTGTTTGGTTATATTCTTTCAAGTGAATGAAATGAACTGATCTCTCCTTTTCCCTACACAATTCTGAGCAGTAAATTCAGCTGATTTTTGCTTCTACTTCTGGCTCTCCTCTTTACCTGCAAATAGCTCATGTGTGGCTATTCCAAGTTCACCCGTCTTTTCTAGATCCATTTTCTCTAGCTCTGTTGAGCACTCCACCAGTCTAGATAACTGGTCCTGACTAGTGGATTAATACAAAAAAAAAAAAAGATGGGAAATTCCCATTTGGTCCCATCTGTCTTAAATATTTAGCTTTTATAGATTCCAACTCCACCCACTAACACTAACTTACATATAAGTTTATATATAAATATAAACTTTTATATAATAATAAGAAGAAAATAATTACCCATCAAGTTGATTCTAACTCACAGCGACCCCGTGAGTTTGAGAGTGAAGCTGCACTCCACAGGCTGTGACCCTTTAGACATAGATCTCCAGGATTGCCTTCCAAGGTGCCTCTGGGTGGATTCAAATCACCAACTTTTCAGTTAGCAGCTGAGCACTGAACCATGTGCACCGCCCAGAGACTTCTACATTAATAATAGTTATATAATAATTGTAATAATAATGCTGTTGTTAGCTGCTATCAAGTTGGCTTCTAGTCATGGTGACACCATGTAAACCAGAACAAAACACTGCCAGGTCCCCTGTCACCTGCATGCTCATCTTCCAGCACTGTATCAGACAATATCCTGCACGCAACCTACAGGATTTTCACTGGCTAATGTTCAGAAGCAGACTGCCAGGTTTTCCTAGTCTCTCTTACTCCGGAAACTCTGTTGAAACCTGCCTACCATGGGTGGCTCTGCTGGCATTTGAAATACTGCTGGCATAGTTTCTAGCATCATAGCAACACATAAGCCACCACAGTACCATAAACTGACAGGCAGGTGGTGGATAATAATAATACCCACCATTTACAGGATGATTTCTATGTGCAAGGCACTGTCATAACTAACTCATTTACAGATGAGGTAGCAGAGGGTAGAAAACTTGAGAAACTGGTCAAAGCTTCTGTTAGGGCTTCTACCTATAATTCTAGATTACTTATAAATGGTAATTGGGCCCACTTACTGAGTGCTTGAAGGAGCCCTGGTGGCACAGTGGTTAAGCGCTTGGCTACCAACTGAAAGGTCAGTGGTTGGAACCTACCAGCAGCTTTGTGGGAGAACGATGTGGTAGTCTGCTTCTGTCAAGATTTACAGCCTTGGAAACCCTATAAGGCAGTTCTACTCTGTCCTATACGGTCACTATGAGTCGGAATCAACTCAACAGCAAAGGGTTTTTTTTTTTTTTTAACAACAATAGCACCGATTGCTTATTGTGTCAGAAACTATGCTGTAAGTTTTGTACATGTTTCTTATTTAATCCTAAAAATAGCCATATGATGTTTTCATAATTTTATTCCCATTTTACTGAGGAATAAACCAAGATTCAGAAAGAATAAGTGACTCAACCATTTTCTGTACATAATTTTACTTATGTTGTATGTTCTTAATCATCATTGTTTCTTCACCAGCGCATCTGCTCCACACGGACACGTCCACAAATACAATTCAGATTCAGACTTCTAAGCCCACCACCCAAGGGGCCGTCGGCAACCAGGGGGTCAGTTCCATCTGGTCCATCCACACTTACTTTGTTTTACTCACCTGTTTATAATAGCAATAATAATAATAATCACTGAAAATTTCGTATCACATTACAAAGCATGTCAGTATACTTTATTCTGTTGGCAAAGAATATTGAAAACACCATGGACTGCCAAAAGAATGAGCAAATCTGTCTTGGAAGAAGGACAGTCAGAATGTTTCTTACAAGCAAGGATGGTGAGACTTCGCTTCACATACTTTGGACATGTTGTCAGGAGGGATCAGTCCCTGGAGAAGGACATCATGCTTGGTGAGGTAGAAGGTGAGCAAAAAAGAGGAAGACCCTCAACGAGATGGATTGACACAGTGGCTGCAACAATGGGCTCAAATGTAACAATGATCACAAGGATGACACAGGATCAGGGAGGCGGTGTTTCGATCTGTTGTACACAGGGTCACTATGAGTTGGAACCGACTCAACGGCACCTAACAACAACAACAACATACTTTATTCCTGTCCTGTGGCAATGCTATAAAGCAGGAATGATAATTATTCTGCTTTAAGAGAGAAGGAATCTTCCCACTAGGACGACTATTACCAGAAAATCAGAAAACAAGTATTAGTGAGGATGTGGAGAAACTGGAACCCTCACCCATTGCTGGTGGGAATGTAAAATGATGCAGCTCTTGTGGAAAATAGCTGGACGGTTCCTCAAAAAGTTAAACATAAAATCACCACATGACCCAGAAATTCTCCTCCTGGGTATAGACTCAAAAGAACTGAAAGCAGGGACTCAAACAGATACCTGTACATCAACGTACAATAGCCAAAAGATGGAAACCACCCAAGTGTCCATCAACAAATGAATGGATAAACAAAATGTGGTATATACATACAATGGCGGTCATAAAGGGAAATAACGTTCTGATACGCACTACCGCACGGACGAACCTTGAAAACGTCATGCTAAGTGAAATAAGTCAGAAACAAATATTGATTGATCCCACTTACATGAAATATCTAGAACCGGCAAACGCACAGAGATAAAAAGTTATTAGTGGTGACCAGGGAGGGCCTGGGGAGAGGTGAATGGTAGTTATTGCTTAAGGGGTCCTCAGTTCCCGTCTGGAGCGATGAAAAACTTTTGAATAAGGATAGTGGTGAAGGTTGCACAAATAGTGAATGTAATTAACGTCACTAATCATACACTTACAGATGGTTAAAACTGCATATTTTTGTTACATATAGTTTACTACAATAAGTTTTTTTTTTTTTTTTACAAAGGGAGAGAGAGATAAGGGATCTTGGGTGTAGCTGAGGTTAAGTAGCTTGCCAGCGGTCATGCATTTAGTAAGGGACAGAAGCAAGACTCAAGCCCGAGCCTTCTCACTCCGAATTCTGGGCTCCTTCCAGGAAACCATGCTACTTCCCTTAGATTCTGCAAACGTCATGATCTGCATGACTCACAAGTCTAAACTCTTAGTCCTCATCTATCTCCCAAATTCAAGTACAACTCTGCTCTCCGCCTGCCAGAGGGATACCTCTATCTGAATGTCCTAGCTTCCTTCACAGTATCTGCTACAGGGTCCTGCATGACGTTGGCACTTAACAAATACTTTAAATAAATAAATGAATAATTTCAAGGAGAAAAGGTCCAATAACTGAGCTAAGTAGTGTGGCAACTGGGTAGTGTAGAGACCAGGGAGATACCAAACTCTCCTCCTCTCCACCCAAGCTGGTTATCATTGGCATCAGTGCTTCCCAGCCCAGAAGACTAGGGGTGAGAAGAAGCCATTTCTTTCTAGTAGACCAAGGCCAAAGGACCTCCATGGAGCCAGCTGCAGTGAGAGTTAACACGAGCCTGGAGGCTAGACACTCTTGATGTCTCCCAACTGGATTAAAAAGCTCTTTAAGATTCCACAAGGAAATATGGCAAAAAAAAAAAAAAAAATCCTGAATATGGACATCACGGCTTTGATTGTCTTATGGCATCCTCAGTAGTAGCCAGCCCATCTCGTATGTTACCAGCAGTGTGACCTTAGACAGACAACTTAAAAGTTTCTAAACTTCAGTCTCTTCATCTGTTCAGTGGGGATAATAATATCTACTTACTAAATAGGGGTAGTAAGGAGCCCTGGTGGCACAATGGTTAAGCACTCAGCTGCTAACTGTAAGGTCAATGGTTCAAACCCACCAGTGGCTCCATGGGAGAAAAGAGATGGAGATCTGCTCCCATAAAGACTACAGCCTAGGAAATCCTATGGGGCAGCCCTACTTCTATCATATGGACTCACTATGAGTCAGAATTGGTTCAATGGCACCCAACAACAACAGGGGTGATAAGGAGGGTGACAATGAGGTACTATACGGTGCTAAACAAACATGAGCCATTATTAGCAATGAGTCTTATTCTCTTTGTCAATAAGTAATGACTGCAAGTTAGCAACCTTCACAGCTAAACAGTGAAAAGGCAATCTCCCCTAATCCCATGCTTCATTTGGAAAATATAAGGATGACAAGCCTGCCAGAAGCCACGAATGACATGATCTTGGCTGTCCGGGTTCATGGTGAATGCTTGTCCTGTCAGAGACTGACCAACAAAGGCCAATTACTTCACTTGTGATTTGCTAAAGAAATTAAGGATCTCAGAAAACGGTAAGCTTACACATCAGCCTTGATAAACTATTCCCTGAAAGGAAAGTGTACTTATTTTATAAAGAGAATAAGTGAGGGTTAGTGCCAAACTACCCCAACCAACCCTTACACCCACAACTTCCCATTATGCACAGAAAGCTGATTAAATCAATCTCAGACCAGGTCTGCAAAGCCGATGAAAGGCCTGGGGCTCCCAAATAAGAAGTCAAGCGCTGCACTATGAAGTGATACTTGACACTTAACAGTTTTTCTTCCTTGTAAAGATCTCTCATGTACAGGATTTCAAAAAGACTCTGAACACTTTCCCACAGATTCATATGCGGCATTGTTAAAATATTGTGTTTGCAGTCTGCAGAAAGAAATGTACATAGGGGAGGCAATGCTGCATCAGATAGGGTGAGGGTGGGGAGACCAGACCAAATTCCAAAAAGAGAAATACAACCAAGTGAATAGAAATGCTAACAAATGGGCATCTGTTACAGATTGAATTATGCCCCCCAAAATATGTGCCAACTTGGCTAAGCCATTGTCTTGGTTATCCAGTGCTGCTATAACAGAAGTACCACAAGCGGATGGCTTCAACAAACAGAAGTTTATTCTCTCACAGTCCAGTAGGCCAGAAGTCCAAATTCAGGGCATCAGCTCCAAGGGAAGGCTTTCTCTCTGTCGACTCTGGAGGAAGGTCCTTGTCGTCTATCTTCCCCTGGGCTAGGAGCGTCTCAGGTCAAAAGGACACACTCTGCTCCCAGCACTACTTTCTTGGTAGTATGAGGTTCCCATGTCTCTCTGCTCGCTTCTCTCTTTTATATCTCAAAAGAGATTGGTTTAAGATACTACTTAATTTTGTATATTGAGTCCTGCCTCATTAACATAACTGCCTCTAATCCTGCCTCATTATCATCACAGAGGTAGGATTTACAACACAAAGTCATATCAGATGACAAAATGGACAAAATGGTATAAAATCACACAATACTGGGAATCACGGCCTAGCCAAGCTGACGCATATTTTGTGGGAACACAGTTCAGTCGATGACAGCCATTATTTCTAGTACTGTGTGGCTGCCCTCCATTTTGTGATCTGATGTAATTATCCTCCATTTTGTGATGTGTCGTAAATCCTAACCTCTGCCTGTGGTTATAATCCCATTTGCGAATGGGTTATGTTTGCTGTATAAATGAAGCAGAATTATGTATGGTAATGAAGATTAGGTTAAGTTTGCTAGTTAATCAGGTAGGATTAGGATGTATCTTGAGTCTAGGGGAAGATTAACCAATAAGCACAGTATGCACCAGCTTACAGTAAGCAAGGTACACACGGCTTTATTTGTGTTTACTTACTAATCTGTAGTGCACAAAGCAAGGTACGCACAGGCTTAACTGTGATTACTTACTAATCTGATGAAATTGTGCACTACAGATTAGTAAATAAACACAATTAAGCCCATAAGTACCCTGCTGATTGGGTAATCCATCTCGAGTCAATCTCTTTTGAGATATAAAAGAGGTTAAAAAAGCTAACTAAGTAGTAGAGATGGAGGAAGAGAGATGCTAAGCTATATGAAGATGGCCCAGGAGCAGAAGGACCTCACTACCACCAAGACAGAAGAGCCAGAAGCAGAGTGTGTCCTTTGGACCCCAGGTCCCTGTGCTGAGAACCCAGGGGAAGACTGATGCCAAGGCACGTGGAGATCTCCAAGGAACGCCAGGCCCACAGATGTGGAAAGAAGACAAGGACCTTCCCCCAGAGCTGACAGAGAAAGAAAACCTTCCCCTAGAAGTGGTGCACTGGATTCAGACTTCTAATCTAACGTGTGACAGAATAACTTTTTGTTTGTTAAAGCCACCTATTTATGGTATTTCTGTTACAGCTACACTAGATAACTAAGACAGCATCTTACTACATAGTTCCTTTACGAGTGATTTCTTGGCAGATGCTACAGAGAGGCTGAATTTCACAGCTGCGAGGTCAAATGCATCTCTGAGGCATTCTCATAAATGCCACCTGTATCTGACCAAATGGGATGTTAAACATTTATTTTGGGTAGTGACAATAAACACTCATTAAATTTTGCATTTGCCAAGTGCTTTTGCTGTAGAACTCTGTGTGCCAAGAGTCGTGAAATGACCTCAGGAGGTCACGTCAACCTTTCTTTTGATTCTGTGCAGCCTTTCTTTTGATTCTGTGCAGCCTTCAGATGGATATCCCGTCTTCTCTTCAGAGATCTTTCAAGGGAGAATTCATAGCCTTCCATTTCCCAGGCTGAAACAGTTAGAAAATTGTTTTCTTTTCTTTTCTTTTCTTTTAAATACATAGAAACTAAATATCCTCTATAGGGAAAATACTTTCTTACACATAGGTGTTATAAAGATGGACTGTGTTATTCTTATAGGGATGCCTTCCTCGGAAGCATATGCCTGGGCTCTGTGGAAAAAATATTAAGGACACCATTAGAACTCCTATAAACTGGGGGAAAACTGCTCTGCAACCGTGTTTCACAGAATCACAGCAACACAGAACTTTAGATCTAGGAAGAACCTTTATAATTTGTGAATCCAATTCCTCTTTTTAAAGAGTGGGGGTAATCCCCCACTAGGGTGATGATCCATCCCAGGTGGGATTTCTGGGATGTGTAACTTGCAGTGCTAGAACCTGGACAGTCCCAGGAAAACCAGGACAGTTGGTCACCCTATCTACCACTCAGGTTCAGTCTATCAGCAAGTCTTGTTAGCTTTACCTCCCAAACACATTTCAAATCTGATGCCTTCTCTCCAATTCCACTCGACCACCTGGTCCAAGCCATTATCATCTCTAGCTTTGCCTATTGCAACAGCTCCCAGCTGGCTTTCCTTACTTCCACTCTTGTTCCCCTAATATCCCTTCTCTACAAACCACCAAGAGTAATCTCTTCAAAAAAGAAATAAAATCACATAAATATCCTGCTTAAAGTTCTTCAGTTGCTTCCCTTGACAAACAGAATAACAGAAATGTCTCACCAAGGCAAAAAATAGACCTGGCTGTATCTTACTATTTTCCCCATAGCTGACTTTGGTTGCTATCATTTAAATTCAATCCGAATTTTAAAAATGCATTCATATACCTTGGAAAAGAGGAGTGGAGAAGAAGAAACAATAATAGGTTTGCCGCTCTAAACCTTTCTCCTTGACCTAACAAGTGTGAGAAGAATACCTTGTAGAGCAGATTCTCCACTTCGGGAAGCATTTCAAAGGACAGTTCATGTTAGGACTAGGGTAGATTTCAAGGTATGAAGGGGAGGAAGAAAGCACTGGGTGTATCAGAACATCTGATCTTGTTTACAACCACCAGAGGGTTTCTACCCTACAGTTACTCTCTGAGAGTAAAGAAAATAGCAAGGAAATTCAACAACACAGAAAAGACACTATTAAAGGCACGAAAAGACAAGCCACAGACTGGGAGAAAATATTTGCAACACACGTATCTGATAAAAGACTTGCATCTAAAACATATAAAGAACACTTAAAAGTCAACAATAAGAAAACAAACAACCCAATTAAAAATGGGCAAAAAATCTGAACAGACACACCACTAAAGAAGAGACACAGATGGTACAGATGGCATATAAGCATATGAAAAGATGCCAAGTATCATCTGTCATTAGGGAACTGCAAATTAAAACAACAGTGAATGCGATACCACTACATACCTATTAGAATGGCTAAAATCCAGAAAATTGAAAATACCAAATGCTGGCAAGGATGCTAAACAACAAGAACTCTCATTCACTGCTGGTGGGGATGCAAAATGGTGCAGTCACTTTGGAAGACAGTTTGCCAGTTTCTTACAAAGCTAAATATAGTCTTACCATATGATCCAACATTCACACTTGTAGGTATTTAACCAATCGAGCAGAAAACTTATATCCACACAAAAATCTGCACATGAATATTTACTGCAGTTTTATTCATAATTGCTGAGAACTGGAATCAACCAAGATGTCCTTCAATAGGTGAATGGGTAAATAAACAGTGATACAGCCACACAATGGAATATTATTAAACAATAAAAAAATAAATGAGTTACCAAGCCATAAAAAGACATGGAGGCGCAGTAAATGTATATTGCTAAATGAAAGAAGTCAGTCTGGAAAAGGCAAAACTCTAAAAACAGTAAAAAGATCAGTGGCTGATGGGTTTGGGAGCAAGGGAAGAGAGATGAACAGGTGAAATACAGGAATTTTAGGACAATGAATCTATTCTGTATGATTCTATCAAGGTGGACACACGAGATGATGCATCTATCAAAACCTACTGAAATTTACAGCACAAAGACTGAATTTTAACATATGCAAATAAAAAAAATCATTTCAGGGGTCAGAGGATCACAGGAAAGAATGAAGACTGACAAGAGAATCCAACAGTTTGATCATCTCACTGTATGACAGTGAAGAGGGTGGAGAAAAGGCACTGATCTAAAGAACTATGGGAATGAGTGAGTCTGTGAGAGTGGGGGCAAAAGGAACTGCACATAACCATTGTAGTCTAGTTGTTTCCCACAGGTTAACAATTTTGATACTGCTATACATGTATACTAGGATCGAACAATTCAGTCAATGGATGGCGGATGGTGAGAGCCAGGTGTCTCACAGATGGAGTGGGAATTTACAGATAAGCAAGGGGAGGAGGTTAGGATAGTCCATTGGCAATGGATTAGAGTTGGAGACAACAGTAAGAACTCATGTTTAACTTAATAAAGATACAGCCGGTTACATATAGAAATATTTATAGATATGTACATATACACGAAGGTTGGGATACATAGACATGCTTCTTTGTTCTTGCAGCTAAGAGGGTCTAAAAGAAATGACACCCTAGTAGCAACAAGCACACCTAGCACTTGGAGCTTGATTTCTAACACCGTTCTCCAACAAAAGGAACTAAGGCTGTTTGGAGAAAAGGCTGATTTCTAGGACTGGGGCAGAAAATATACAAGATGAGTCTGAGGCATCTTGTAGTTCCAGAAAGTAAGGGAATGCTAAAAAGAAAAAGAAAACCCACATTGATGAGGTATATCAAAGGGGCACCGTAGTCAATTAAAAGATCTCCCAATGACCAAAGCTGAAATAATCAGAGAAACAAAATAAATAAAATGATGCTGAATTATAACCCAAATTATAGACTAAATATCCATGAGTCCATACCGATATAAATAAAAGACTGAATAAATTAATAAACGGGGGAGAAGAGATAAATTTCTCATGCAAAAAAAAAAAAAAAAAAACCTGATGTAAATCTTCTGCCCTGAAGGAGGTGGAGCATATCCTCCCCATTCCTTCAGGGTGGGCTGTACAAGCGATGTCTTTCCAAAGAGCACAGTATGGAAAGCAGGGAAAACAGTACCTTTACAGTGGAGACAACTGACAAGTTAGACACTATGCCATGTGCTCAAAGTCAACATCAACGGTCACAGACTATGTTGGTAGTGTTGTTGTTATTGTGTGCTGTCCATTCAATTCCCACTCAGAGCGACACCACAGGACATAGCGGAACTGCTCCATAAGGTTTCCAACACACGGCTGGTGGATTTGAACTGCCAACCTTTTGGTTAGCAACTTGAGCTCGTAATCACTTCGCCACCAGGGCTCCTACGGTGATAGTATGTACCCTTAATGTGATGTGATAAAAACAGCACTTTACCTCTGTGATCTTCCTCTCAAAAACCCATCACCCCAGTCTAATTATGAGAGAAACATCAGGCATATTCCAGTAGAGGAACTTTCTATAATATACCTGACCAGTACTCAACAAAACTGTCAAGGTCATCAAAAACAAGAAAAATCTGAGACACTGTCACAGCCAAGAGGGGCCTAAGGAGACATAATAAATAAATGTAATGTGGTCTCCTGGATGCGATACCAGAATAGAAAAAGGAAATTAGGCAAAACCAAAGGAAATCTCAATAAAGTATGGACTTTAGTTAATAATAACGTATCAATACTGGTTTATTAATTGTAACAAATCTGCTATAGTAATGTAAGATACGACTAAGGGAAACTGTGTAGGAGGAGGGAGAGCAATACGGGACCTCTCTGTACTAGTCTGTTCAATTTTCTTTTTTTTTTTTTTGTAAACTCAAAAGTATTCTTAAAAAATAAAACTTATTAATAAAAAAACTCAACCACACTAATTTGTTTTCTAAGGCGCTTTCAAGATGTTTATTAAAAAGCAAGCACAAATGCACTGGTCTCCTCTTGCTCATTCTGGTATCTCAAAAGGAGAGGGTCAGGGGAAAACTGCCTACCATTTCTTCAAAGGGGTTTCTAATTATGACAAGATATTCTGAAAAAAACAGGTCACTCTGAAGAATTTTGAATTTCCAAAGCAGTTACGAGAATGTGGATTCTCGTATTTGAGTATCGGTGTTTGAAATATTTCCCTAGATACAGGTGTTCAGAACAGGAAGTGAAGTGGTGTGCAAACCATCCCACTCTCTGCCCAAAAGGTTCTGGGCTTCCTGGTCATCCAGTTCGATGGGTCACTTCTGCGCTTTGGGCGCAGGTTTCACTTGGTGGCCTGTGCAATTCAGTAGCACCGCTTTCAAACCACCGAAGTCAGGACGCAGGAAAAGCGGAATGCCGCAATGCTGTCTGCAGAAAAACCAGTCTCCTTTGGTTCAATACATTTTTACAATTTTCCTGGTCAGCTGGGTCTCTTTCACCCCAACAGAAACACACACACACTCTGACTCTCTCCCTTCAAAAACAACAGTATTGTCTGTGTATATTGTCAACAACAACAAGCTACATAAAAACAGGAAAAAAACAGTATTGCACCTACCTCACGATCTAACAGCCACCTGCCACCTTATAAACACAGAGGTCAATGACGTATAAAACTTGGCATCACCTTGTTTTAGAAAAAGATATAAACGATTGTTTAAAAGTATGATGTGACCATTCAATGGAATGCTATATAGCCTTTTAAAATAAATGTACTACCATAGAAAGATATCTAATATATTTAAATAAAAGAAAAACAAGTTACAGACTAAGTATAATGTGATACGATTTTTAATAAGAAATGACATAATTAATACATTCAGAGAAAACTACTGGACAAATACACACCATACTGCTTTACAGACGGGCAGAATGACAGAGGATTTTCACCTTCATGCACATATTTCTATAATGTCTAAATGTTTATAAACAGAAGCTATCAATTTTGTAGTTTAAATTTTTTCACTACTTAAAAAAAAAGTCTATTTTCTCTTGAAAACCATGTTCTCCGATACAGTGAGGTGCTGGCCATTCAGGGGAGAGCTGCACACCCTTTCCTCTGCCAGGACCCAGGTTGGACACATGCATGGCAGAGTATGAAGTCTGAGAACCTGTCCTTCATCCCAGAGACGGTGTAGAGATACATGCTACCTCTCCTGTGCTGAGTCTGTACCTGAACCCAGTCATGTAACGACTTCCAGAAGCTTCTCCGGAACCACAGGACTTCAATGCTGTAAAGAGTTCATCTCACGCAACCCTCCACTCATTGCAAAAATGCTCTCAGCTGAGTCCCTGCCTGGTGGTCATCCACCAGCTGACTGGACTCAGGGACCTCATTACCTGACAAGGCAGTCGTTATATTCTTAGGAAGTTTTTGATATTTAAAAAATAAAACTCTTTAGATAGCTGTTTAAAATTATACAATTGTTATTCGATGACATTCCATATAAACCAAAACCAAACTCACTGCTGTCGAGACAATTCCAACTCATAGCAACCCCATAGGGTTTCCGAGGCTGTAAATCTGTACAGAAGCAGACTGCCACATCTCTCTCCTGCGGAGCCGCTGCTGGTTTCGAGCAGCTGACCTTTCAGTTAGCAGTCGGTCGCTTTAACCACTGCGTCACTAGGGCTCCTTGACATTTCATGTAGATATTTTTAACGCTGTGCCTAGCACAACGTCTGACACAGTGGGTAGTCAAAAAATATTTATTGAATGTCTAAGTTAACAGTCCAAAAGTAGGTAGGCCTACTCTCTGTTCTTCTTTTACCTGAGTTTATATTTTTTTGGCAACAACATCACATGTTACTTCCTACTGAACTTGCAAAACCGCAGTGGATTTCCAGTTCTGGCTGTGCTATTTATCAGCTGTGCAAATTTGGGGAAGTTGTTTCACTTCTGTGAATTCCTCTTTCCTACCTGTAAAATGCAGGATCAGGGAGGTGAATTTTAGCAACAGAATTCAGCAATTCTGCTATAGCATCAGGACGTCTGCCATCCTGGGAGAGCAGTCTTGCCTATAGCCAGGACTTCCCAATTATTAAATAGGATCTTGTTAGTTTAGGTCTCTTATTTTGTATATTATCACACCCCCGTATCCCAGTGCTTCGGTGCCCTGAGGGTGTAGTGGTTAAGAGCTTGGCTGCTAACCAAAAGGTCAGCAGTTCAATCCACCAGCTGCTCCTTGGAAACCCTATGGGGCATTTCGACTTTGTCCTACTGAGTTGCTATGAGTCAGAGCCGACTCGATGGCACCTAATAACAAATCCCAGTACTTCAGCTTTACACTGGCTAGAGATTTCATAAGGCAACTTTATATGCATTCAGACTAGATCATTATCTAAGGAAACCATCTTCAAAATGTTTCTATCATTATACTTATCAAATGTCTTTCACCCAGAGCTAGTCTTTGAAGTTAGAGTTGAATGGAAACATTTGAGAAGCAGTTTGAAGGTCTTAAGAACTATCTAGAAAAAACACTTCACCTGGAAAAATAAACACACTTTTATTTATATATATATATATATATATATATATATATATATATATATAATATATATATATGAACTAATTCCACAACTTCTTTTGGAAAAATAATATTTTGTTTGCTAAGAGTTAATACCTAAAGATAAGCAAATGGAGGACTAGATGCTTTATAAGGGAATACTTTCCATTGTGGTTGTAACTATGGTGAGGTCTAGTTTTCCCAATTTTAGCCCTAAACTGGCAAGTGGTCAGTACTGGGAAATATTTTCTAGAAAGAAATTACTTTTCATTACTCAATTCAATGCTAACAAAACGCATTTGTTCAACTATTCGGCATATTTCGGTCCTAGGTGCAGGCTCTTTAATGAGGTCAAAAGGGGAGTTTCCAATTACAGAACAGGTTTACTTGCAGGGATTGAAACTTCTCCTTCAAAGACGAGCATTCTCATTTTCTCTGCCCGGTTCTGAGCAGGTGGCCTCTCCTTAATCTGCAGTGATTCTGCTTTATAAAATGTAACAACAAGAATTCCAGCAAGTGAATGTCTGTTTTTGAATTTAAGCATTCCAGGGCTTAGCCTCTGGCAGGAAATTTTCTCAATCTTACAGGAATTTGAACCCAGTTATTTTTGGTTTGACACCCCCCTGCTGGGAATTTGCATTTCTACCCCAGATATACTGAGTCAGAATCTACATTGTAACAAGATCCCCAGGTTTTCTGGTTGGACTCCCTGCTGAGAATTTTGTTTTGTTTTGTTTTGTTTTGGGGGGGATAACCAATTCAAAGCCCTGCAATCTTAATTAACACAAGGCTGTTAGAAGCTGCCATCTTTGGAAATCTTAACTTTTCTCCATTCCGCTAATTACTGCTTCAAAGCCAGAAGATAACAAGAATTACTACTGCGTAGGAAAACTGCAACCCAAGACATCTTTCTGAATCACAGCGTAATCAAGCTTTATGTAACTGGGCCAGATAATTAGAAAGTGAAGAAAAGCATGTTTTTATTCTTGAGACAGAGGATTTTCCACTTTGTTCTTAACTTACTTTATCTGAAAGATGGAATCATAACAATGGGAACTAAGTATATTCATAAACGGCAAACTACTTTGGAAATACCAAGATGTGTAGACAGGAAGGAATGCTAAAGGAAAAAAAAAAAATGTTTTTCTACCGATAGGAACAATCTCTTTTCCTGAGGCAGAGAATGACTGGGAAGGAGGATCACAAATCACTCTGAAAATGAAAAGGGCAGGAAAATTTGAAAGAGTGAAGTGAGAACATCTGGGAAATCACGCTGCGGGGAGGGGAGGGGACAGAAAGGCACAAAATAGTGACAAAATTACCCAAAACAAATTATCTTGTGTAACTCAGCAGGCGGTGCCCTGAAGAAGACAGTACAGAGAGAAACATAAAGGGAGGTGTCTGTTAGACAGAAAAAGGGAAAGGGAGTAAGAAATGAAGACTTTTTCTTTTTAACTTTGTATATGATAACAAAAATTAAAAAAACCAAACCTGTTGCCGTGGAGTCAATTCCAACTTATAGCGACCCTATAGGACAGAGTAGAACTGCCCCATAGGGTTTCTAAGGAGCAGCCGGTGGATTTGAACTGCCGACCTTTTGGTTAGCAGCTGAGCTCTTAACCACTACACCACCAGGGCCACATATGACAACATAAGGCAGGTTAGAAATCAAGAGCTTGTAAAAGACGCCCAGGTGAACACACCAAGGAACAGAGTCACTCACCCTCAAGCTTTTAAAGAACACAGAGCTTTCAGAGGACCCGTGGAAACATTCTCTTTCCCTAACAACATACTGACATTACAAAATACACTCCGAGGAAAGGTAGTTCAGTGGCTGTTTTCTGTACGTATGTATGTTTTGTTTGCTTTTATGGTGGGGAGGTGGGAACATACGAAAATCCAACTGCTCATCGCCATTATTAAAGACAGCTTTTTTGTTGTTCATTTGTTTTAACTGAAACAAGACAGAACATTTAAAGCAACCAACCCTGATTTTTAAGAGCCGTATACTTCTGGCCCTCTAGAACCTCATGAGAGAAGTTGGTAGCTAGACACTTGAGCACATATCACGATTAGTCCTCTGACATTGCCTGTGAGGATGAACCTGAACAGCAGAGTTTGAACAGAACTTCCGAACTGTTAGTGAATATCAATAAGAAAAGCCTTTTTTCTTTGGGAACAGTTTTGAGGTTGAGTCTCAGAGTATGGCAGAGAAATTTATGGTTGGATTATAAGGGAAATGTGAACCAGAATCTGAGGCATAGATTCAGGTGGCTGGAGCAAATAAAAAAAAAAAAAAGAAAATCATTCAATTTTGAAGAAAAGCATCTTGTTTCTGATTTTGAATTTAGTGGAAAGGAGAAGGATCCTGAAAGAGGAAACTGAATGTTATAAATTGGCTTTACCTACGTAAAATAAAGACCATTGGATAATAACGTGTACATGAAACTACAGACCTGCTTCCCTTAAAAATGAAATGAGTTCTTAATCAAATTACTGCAGGTTATGGAAACCCCACTTATTAATACATTTTCAATCATCAGTCAATGGAGATAAACACATCAATAGAAAGGAAAACTGGCATTAAAGGGTTGTTATCTTAGTACAAGAAACTACCACTAAATACCACTCTGCTGAAAAGAAGTGAACATCTTAAACTTTCAACAGCCATAAATTTCTGGGTGTAACTTTCTCACCTTCTATTTTATTCCTAATTTGTTAAAAAAAAAAAAAAAAGTTTTGAGGCAATACAACAGTCAGGTTTCTAAACCCCACACTAAGGCAGTCTGCAGATGGCAGGGGCCAGAAGTCAATGGAAGGCTCCCAGCAGGAGTGCTTAGGTGACATATGCCGCCATCTTAACTGCTGAGGTAATCTACTCCACCACAGCTCCAAGGGCAGGACTTGCTGCTCCCCTGGAAAGCCCAAATCCTGCCCACCCACTCCCATGTTACTCCTCTTACTTCCCTTGCTGAGTCATTTGTTTATCATGCTACAGTAGCAATGGAGCACCTGGACTGGCCAGGTGGCTCATTAGGCCTCAATTCTAGTCCCAGCCCTGCCACTAATTTACTGTATGCGCTTTGACTAGGTCATCCTTGAACCTCAGTTTCCTCATCTGAAAAATTATAAAGCTGATCTAGAAATGACTTATAATCTCTTTGAGCCCTAATATCATTTGATGTATGTTCTACCTTTTGGGACAGGTAAGATAGGGTTTCTGCCCTCCTGCAGGCTGTGGATATTACCAGTCATAAATGCCTTCTAACGATCCTTCTCCACCTGCCAGAGGTTAACGGTTATCCCTAATCTGGGATTTATCATTCTCATGCTTTCCTTTATAGTATAGTTACACTACATGTCTATGTAGCTGTAAATAATATATTGTTCAGTTTTGCTTGTTTTTAAGAGGAAATAAATGCTTGTATTAAAAATAAATGTATTTTTCTAGGATTTTTTTTTCCATCAGTATGTTCATGAGATTAATCTACATTGTTGCAGAAAACTGTAGCTAATTCATTTTCACTGCTTTCTTTATAAATACAGATAAACAGGTGTACGATAGGCACACTTTGTCCATTCTATTGTTTATGGGCATGTGGGTTGTTTCCAGTTGTTCAGTATTATGGACATGCATGAGCACATGCCTGATGGATCTGTGCACGAGTTTAGATACTATCTAGGAGAGGAACTGCTGGGCCACAGGGTATGGGCATGTTACACTTCACCAGGTTATCAGATAATACCAGACTCTTTTCCAAAGTCACTATACAAACTGACAGTCATGATGTATTCACTTTTTCATTTATCGATTAACTGAGCCTGATAATATTTTGTTTAGGATTTTACATTTATGTTCAAAAGTGAACTTGGCCTGTATCTTCTGTTGGTTCTATCTTTTGTTTCCTAAATTCTGTCTTCAGCTGAGTCTAATCTGCTGTTTAACCCATCTATAGGACTTCGATCTTCAAATAATATACTTTTCATTTCTCAACATCTCTGAAAATAAGATCTAAAGTGTATTTCTTCAGAGAAATGAGTCACTAACAACACAAGACTACTTTAAACTAATTGTCCAGCTTGGAGTTTTCTGGTCACACAAGGAGTGTGGATTTTGTTCCCAAATCCAGAAGAGAACAGGACTGTAGTTAAGAATTCTCAGGGGACACATTTTTTCCTTTTCCTGCCCATCCAGAGCCAGAGACATATACCCCTATGAAGAAACGCTGCCTGTTTACCATGTTTTTTCAAGTTCACCAACTGAGGTGGCCACCTTTAAAAAACCTGGTTTTCTGTAGAGGTCTCTGATTTGAACATCCTCCCTGCTTTGGGTTATGAACCTTAAGCTCTATGCCACTAAGATTGGCGGATAGCTCTGAGAAAAATTCCAGCTCTACTCCTGGGTTACCCCTGTGAATTAGAACTTTCTTATAATTTCAGCCCCAAAGGAAATTTTGTACTTTCCTGGCAGATCAACCATGCATTAAAGATTTTTTAAAAAGATCTTACCCAGCAATTATTAGTATTTTGTCCCTGTCAACAGGAGTAGGGGGATGTTGATTCTCACTATCTAGTAACAACTTTGTCAGAAATGGAAATCCTGGAGACTTTTTTAAAGAAAAGTTCTGTTTATTCATCAAAATCAATTTAAAAGTAATTATTTATTACTAAGTTCTTATTAAAATACTGCTTTCTCTTTATTGCATCTCCTCAGCTCTCTACCATTATTCATTAAAGAATTTACTAACAAGTGCCATAAACACCATCTCCCTCTCTAGGCTGTGAGCCCCTTGAAGGCAAGGAGTGTGACTTGGCTATCCTGGATTTTCCTCTTATTCTCTCTACTTCTAATGCCTGGCAGTGCCTGACACATATTATGCTTCTGATAAATAAATGTTAAATGGATGTATGGATGGATGGAATAAAAAAAGAAAAAAAGAATAGCAAATCTTCATGTTACACTAGTATCCTTAAATTTAAAACATTAAAGCTTTTCCCCACATCTAAAGCCATATTAAGCTTTTTTATTTTTAACTTTATATATAAGTATATAACATTATACATAATTATATATTATATAACTATAATGTGTCGATTAATATGCATTATTAATATACACTTGTACATTAAATATGTATTAATATAAGACCCGTTGCTGCCAAGTCAATTCCAACTCATAGCAACCCTATAGGACAGAGTAGAACTGCCCCACAGAATTTCCAAGGAGCAGCTAGTGGATTCGAACGGCCAACCTTTTGGTTAGCAGACTGAGCTCTTAACCACTATGCCACGAGGGCTCCGTGTATTAACATAATGCATAATACATAAATAATATTATATATATATATTTTTGTCAGAGGAGAACAGCTGGAAGCATTGTCATTACGAGTTGAAACAAGAAAACTAAGAGTCTATTCTTAGTCAAACAATTAATTTGCCACCAAAAATCAACTAATTCAACCAGACTATCTTCAGCACATTTGCCTAAAATGTGGAATTAGCTAGTGGCAGACCTTATAAGTACAGTCAAAAATTAAACAGCTGTAAGATATAATTGGTGGAGTAAATTTAATGACAGGTTACTTTCCCTTCTTAACCAGGTAAACGTACCCTAAGGTGCTGAGGCATCAAGAACATATTTTAACTTAATACTTGAAAGAGAATGACCCCATTTTCAAAGTTTAATTATTCTTCCAAAAGGTCCAAAGTATATTTGTCCAGAAAAAAACTGTGAGCTCTAACATATTCGAAAATATGCAGTAGGATGAAAAGGCTCCATTCCAAAAACTAACTTTTAAAGTAGGTTCTCTCAACTCTGCTCATATAAGTGCAAGAAGGACTCTGTCTCTTGAACGCATGCTTCCGGGGAAAGCAAGCTACCTGAAGATAAGGTGGAGTCCTCATGCATTTACACAGAGCTTATGAATCTGAATGCTTTAAATCCATCAAATGTACCCTCATCCACCCAAAAGTGAGTCAAAACGAAAAACAGATGTATTAAGAGCAAAGACAGATAAGCACATAATCACATGTACTAGTCTCTGACAAGTTCTGTGTTCCAGCAAAGCCTGGTCTAAGCCGCCACCACCTCCCACCTGCACCACCGCAATCACCTTCCAACCGGTCTCCCTGCTTCCACTCCTCTGCTACTATGTGGAAGCTGGGGTGCTCGATCATGTCACCACATTCTTAAAACCTTCCAACAGCGTCTTACCAGAATGACATCCCAACTCACTACCACTGAGAGCAAAGTACAATGGTCAGAGGGCAGTCTCTGGAGCCAGACCACCTACTTGAGCACATAAGGCTGTGTGAACTTAGAGAAGTTACTTAACCTCTCTAGGACTTCATATTTTTATGATTAAGATGGGGCTAATAACAATGCCTACATTACAGGGCTGACGGGAGGGTTAAATAAGTTAATACATAAAGCAGTCAGAATAGCGTCCTCCACCTGATAGCATTAACATGGCCAAAAGGCCTCTTTATGTTTGAACCCCACCTACGTCTAACTTCCTATCCTGCTGGCTTCCCCTTGCTCAGTTCACACCAGCCTCTCCAGCCATAGGGCTTCTAACAGGTTGTTCTCTCTTTTTTCTCATGTTTTCTCTATGGCTTCTCCCTTGTACCATTCACAGTGCAACCCAAACATCACCTCCTGATCACTCTGCCTTGAATAACCACCCAGACGTTCACCACCTGTCACTCCCTATCTCCTGATTCTGTGTTATTTTTCTTAGTAGGTTTTATCATTATAGAAAATTACACAAATTCATTGTGTATGTGCTCATTGTCTGTCTCTTCCATGGGAACATTAAGCTTCATGAGGACAGGGACTCTATATGTTTTGTTCACCATCATATCCCTAAAGCCTAGTGTAGTCCTGGCACACAGTAAAAAAGCATTTGATTAAGAAACATTTGTTGAATACAAGAATAAACGAAAATGCTTAATGGAGTACACCAGAAAACAAACCCATTGCCATGGAGTCGATTTGGACTCATAGCAACCCTACAGGACAGAGTAGAACTTCCCCACAGGGTTTCCAAGGAGCGCCTGGTGGATTCATACTGCTGACCTTTTGGTTAGCAGCTGTAGCTCTTAACCACTGCAGCACCAGGGCTCCACAGCTCTCTACAAATAAAACATATTGTTAGTGTTACTGTGAGAGAATATCAGGGGCGGGACTGAACTTAAAAATAATCTAGTCCCATTCCTGAGATACGTGAAGAATAGCCCAAGTTTGCGGAACTGATGGCAGAGCTGAGTACAACCCAAATAATAAATGGAATTTTTTAAAGAGAGGATCCCGTGAAACCTAGTATTTTACTGCTTTTACATTCAAAGTTTAACTACATCCAGAAGCTTGACAAAGGGGATAGATAACCTTGAGGCTAGGAGGGGTCTGAGTACCCATTCTTACCGCAGACACAAGCTATGCCATCCTGCTACTAGCATGCTTACAATTTCAGTTATGATTCATTTATATGAATTAAAGCAGTGAAGACTGATGTTACAATGAACCCATCTGGCATCACAGTATTGGTCAATCTATAATATTCTAGCTCAGATTAATTTATAAAAACAGTAACCAAGTACAAACAGAATCACAAGGTGAAGGGACCCTGGACAGGTAAACTTCGAAGGGAGAACGGGCTAGAAAAGGTGACAGCATAGGAGAGAGAGCCTCCCGGATGAGCTGATCTAGGAGCAGCACCCCAGGGTACGTGTCAGGGAGGTCCAGGCGGTGACAGGAAGGCTGGAGAGCAAAAAGGACATTAGGACAACTTGTTCCAGACAGGGGGCTACAAGGACAGCGAAAACAAAAACGAAGAGTCTCCTGTTTTAGCTTTACTTAGTATAAATCTGGGGAATAAACAGAAGGCAGAGGAAGGAGTTCAGGAAGGAGAACAAATCTGGTTGATGAAAGGGAGACAGTGGGCCCCAGAAAAGGGCATACCCCAATCACTCTGGAACAAAGAAAACGTCACTCTGAAATTGAAGCAAAAAGAAACAACACTTTGGAGATGTTACTCAGGTGACTCATTAGTCAGGATGGTTCCTCCACAGAACACAACACAAGTAAATCCAACTGGCTTGACTGTGACTGTCCTAGGCTCAGAGTGCCCTAAGCTGGTGTACGATGACGGCTCTAAAGGATCTTTGTGTTTTAAATCCAGGATCAATCCCTTTGGCCCATCTGTGCCTTGCTTTCTTGGTCTTCTTGATCTTCTTTCCCACACCAGGACTCTCCAGTCTCTCTTCTTCCTACCACTGCCATCTTGGTTTACCAAGTGTTGTCTTCCTGACTCTCAACTCTTGGCTCCACTTCCTGCCTCCTGATGAATGTCTCCGTCTTGGCACTACATCCTACAGACAGACGTAACGGTAACCATCCCACTGTACAACACAGCCTACAGTCTCCTACAGTGGGGTACTACCTCTGCGGGCAGGCACTGAATAAACAGACTGACTTATCGGATGACTGTAAGAACAGATACCATTGAGAATGTAAAAGCTTTCAGTGTTAAGAAATACGGAGAATGGAGAACTGGAAAGTAAGCATGTACTAATGTGGCTCCAGCTTCTAGTGTATTAGTTGCCGCTGAGTGTATTTTGTGTTCCACTTCTTCTGACCGAAATACGCTAGTGTGCAACACGGTCACGCTAACATGGGTTCACCTGATGCAAATATCCTTTTGGAAACATCAATTTTCATTTTGTCTCCATCAGTTCCTCACTCATCAAGCAGCTTCATGAACTTTTAAAACCCTACACAGATAGCAGGTTTGAGCCAGTAGACTCTCCTGGTAGGTTTGAAGCCTGAGTTTCTAGTTTTCGTGAAAATCTTTTGGAACTTTTGTAATTATCACTCAATAGTAACTTCCCTGGGGACATAAAAATTTTCATTTCTTGGGAGACAAGTTAAATCTCTAATGCTGACCCAGTCATGGAAGACCAGCTTAGAACTACATACTAGCTCTCACCTGTATATAAAATAAAGAGAAAAATTCACCAACACGCATGCTTGATTTTCCCTTCATAAGCCTTCTCTGAGTCAGGGATAGAATGGGGATGGGGGAGAAAAGGAGGCAGGAGAGGGTGTCAAGATTCTCACTCTAGACTTGGTGGACAACTACAGAATGTCAAAAAAAAAAAAAGGCAGGAACTGTTGTTGTTCTGTCCTTAACTGGAGCTCTTCTGGCTTATATGCTCACTCCAGAGCTAAAACTTTACCTGCACTTACTGATACTTCCAGAGTAAGACTGAGGAAAAAGAACAAAAAATGGGGAAAGAGAAAAGCAGCTGAAAACAGGGGAAGGAGAAGGAAAACAAAGACATAAAGCCGAAAAAGGGAGCAAGGGATGAAGGAAGACAGAATGGAGAGGCATGAGGAGGAGAGGAGAAAGACAAGTAGTCTTCTAGGTCCACACATGTCTGAACGAGTGCCAGTTGTGGCTTTATGAAAAGGATGAAAAGTGCTCAGGCACTTGAATGAACATATTAGATTAACAAACCAAAGTCCAAGGCAACAATGACACCTCTGTAACATCTACAACATCTAGGAGTCCCTGGGTGATGAGAACGGTTAATGGACTTGGCTGGGAGGCACAAATGGTTTGCAATTGACTGCTAATCTAAAAGCTGGCAGTTCAAACACACCCAGTAGTGTGCCATGAAAGAAAGGCCTGGAGATCTGTTTCCATAAAGATTACAGCCAAGAAAACCCTAGGGAGCAGTTCTACTCTTTAACACACGGAGTTGTCATGAGTCAGAACGGACTCGATGGCAGTGGGTTTGGTTGTTTTGTTTTATTTAACATCTAGAACATCTAGAAGGAGTCCCAGGATGCTGTAAATGGTTCACAAGCTTGGCTTATTACTGAAAGGCTGGCGGTTCAAGTCCACCCAAAGATGCCTTAGAAGAAAGGTGTGGTGATCTACTTCTGAAAAATCAGCCATTGAAAAACCTATGGATCAGAGTTTGGAATCAACTCGAGAGCAACTGGTTATATTATACATGTTTGGTTCTCTTGTTTGGTTGGACGGAGGGAGCTAGAGAAAGTCCAGTCCCCACCTCTCTGCCTCTGACACACACTGGTTAAAATCAACAGCAACTGGTTTTTTATTTTGTTTTTTGTTTTCTGGTAGGTCAGTGAAAGGTAGGGAGCTCATCTGACAATGTAGCATGGGACCTTAGACCTGAAGAAAGGAACCTAAGAAGAGATAACTGAAAATACGGTGGAGGAAAAAAAGAGGAAGCAACAGCTATGATATATGGTCCTCATAAATACACCTACAAGGGAACAACGTTAAGGATGAACAGGGCAAAGCCCCCTGGAAAAGTAAGGTGGGTGGAGCTGTGATAAGAACCCACCCAGGGGGCTTGGTGATACTACACAGGTGGACATCAGAGTAGAGTTATGGTTGGAACATGAGGTATCAGATTTCAAAAAAAAAACCTACGTTTTCTCCTGCATTCTCTATTTCATTAGTTTGTTCTCCAAGTGTTCATTCACACACCTACAGGCTAAATGCTGTGTTGGCCGTTGGGGATACAAGAGAAATAAAAACAAAAACAAAAAACCCAGAGTCCCCGACTTACCCTCAGTATCTCTCTCTCTCTCTCTCTCTCTCTCACACACTTCACACACATCTACTTCTTAAACTTTACGGAAAAAAAAATCCTTGCCCTTAGAAGTTCACACTGTCTGATTCAGAATGGAATCTGTGATTTCGGAATGTAGAGCTCCTTTTTGTAAGTAATTAGGTAAGAACATGCTATTTGGAGGGATCTGAAGTAATACTTGCTAGACATCTAACCTAAGAAATAAGCTCTTGCAGAAATAACAATTGAAACATCATTCCAGTAATCACTGAGCCACTATGTACCCAAATAGGAGCACTGGTAGGTACTTACAAGGAGCCCTGGCAGCACAGTGGTTAAACCAAGCAACTGCTAACTGAAAGGCTGGCAGTTCAAAACCACCAGCAGCTCTGCAGGAGAAAGATGTGGCAGTCTGCTTCCATAGAGACTTACAGCCTCAGAAACCCTATGGGGTCGCAATGAGTCAGAATTGACTCGACAGCAGTGGGTTTGGTTTGGGTTTGGGTAGGTACTTACTGTAACCACTGCTCATCTGTCAGTTTGTCATACTGTGATGGCTTGCATGTTGCTGTGATGCTGGAAGCTATGCCACTTACTTCAAACACCATCAGAGTCACCCATAATGGACAGGTTTCAGCGGAGCTCCCAGACTAAGACAGACTAGGAAGAAGGACTTGACAGTCTACTTACTAATGCCAAAGATGAAGAAAATTGAAGATTTTTACCAACTTTTGCAGTCTGTAATTGATCAAATATGCAATCAAGATGCATTGATAATTACTGGTGATTGGAATGCAAAAGTTGGAATAGGGCCTCGATGGTAGAAATGATGCTGTATATCACATGACAGAATTGTGCAAGACCAATCACCTATTCATTGCAAATACCTTTTTTCAGCAACATAAACAGTGACTGTACATGGGGACCTCACCAGATAGAATGCACGGAAATCAAATTGACTTACATCTGTGGAGAGAGACAACAGAGAAGCTCAATATCATCAGTCAGAACAAGGCCAAGGGCCGACTGCAGAACAGACCATCAATTGCTCATATGCAAGTCCAAGGTGAGGCTGAAGAAAATTAGAACAAGTCCACGAGAGCCAAAGTACAACCTCTGGTATATATCCCACCTTAATTTAGAGACCATCTTAAGAATAGATTTGATGCACTAAACATTAATGACCAAAAATCAGATGAGTTTTGGGATGATATCAAGGATCTCATACATGAAGAAAGCAAACAGTCATCAAAAAGACAGGAAAAAGAGAAAAGGCCACAATGGTTATCAGAAGAGACTCTGAAACTTGCTCTTGAACATACAGTAGTTAAAACAAATGGAAGAAAAGAAGAAGTGAAAGAGCTGAACAGAGGGCTTCAAAAGATCACTCGAGAAAACAAACTTGAGTAACGTAATGAAATGTGCAAAGACCTGGAGTTAGAAAACCAAAAGGGAAGAACACACTTAGCATTTCTCAAGCTGAAAGAACTGAAGAAAAGATTCAAGCCATAAGTTGCAATATTAAAGGATTCTATAGGCAAAATACTGAATGACACAGGAAGCATCAAAAGAAGATGGAAGGAATACACAGAGTCACTGTGCCAAAAACAACTGGTCGACATTCAACTACTGCAGGACGTAACATATGATCAAGAACTGATGATACTGAAGGAAGGGTTCCAAGGTGCAGTGAAGACACTGGCAAAAAACAAGGCTCCGGGAATTGTCAGGATACGAATTGAGATGTTTCAAAAAACAGATGCAACAATGGAACTGCTCACTCATCTATGCCAAGAAATACAGAAGACAGCTACCTGGCCAACCGACTAGAAGAGATCCATATCTGTGTCCGTTCCAAAGAAAGGTGATCCAACAGAATGAGGAAATTATCAAACAATGTCATTAATATCACACACAAGTAAAATTTTGCTAAAGATAATTGAAAAATGGTTGCATCAGTACATCAACAGGGAACTGCCAGAAATTCAAGCAGAATTCAGAAGAGGATGTGGAACAAGGGATATCACTGCTGATGTCAGATAGATCTTGGCTGAAAGCGGAGACTACCAGTGTTTTACCTGTGTTTTATTTACTATGCGAAAGCATTCAACTGTGTGAATCATAACAAATTATGGATAACATTGCAAAGACTAAGAATTCCAGAACCCTTAATTGTGCTCATGAGGAACCTGTACATAGACCAAGATGCAGTCGTTCAAACAGAACAAGGTGATACTGCGTGCTTTAAAGTCAGGGTTGTATCCTTTCACCATACTTATTCAATTTGTATGCTGCACAAATAATCTGAGAAGCTGGACTATATGAAGAAAAACAGCATCAAGACTGGAAGAAGACTCATTAACAACCTGCTATATGCATATGGGAAACCCTGGTGGCATAGTGGTTAAGGGCTACAGCTGCTAACCAAAAGGTTGGTGGTTTGCACTCCTATTTAACATTGTGCTGGAAGTTCTAGCTAGAGCAGTAAGGCAAGAGAAAGAAATAAAGGGCATCCAAATTGGTAATGAAGAAGTTAAACTCTCCCTGTTTGCAGATGATATGATACTATACATAGAAAACCCTAAAGACTCCACGAGAAATTTACTGGAAGTAATAGAAAGATTCAGCAGAGTAGCAGGATACAAGATAAACATTCAAAAATCAGTTGGATTCCTATACACCGGTAAAGAGAACGATGAAAAGGAGATCAGGAAATCAATACCATTTTCAATAGCCCCTAAAAAGATAAAATACTTAGGAATAAATCTGACCAGGAATATAAAAGACCTATACAAAGAAAACTACAAAACACTGCTGCATGAAACCCAAAGGGATCTACATAAATGGAAAAACATACCATGCTCATGGATAGGCAGACTCAACATTGTGAAAATGGCAATTCTACCTAAAGCAATCTACAAATACAATGCAATTCCGATACAAATACCAACAACATTCTTCAAAGAGATGGAAAAACAAGTTATTAACTTTATATGGAAAGGGAAGAAACCCCGAATAAGTAAAGCACTACTGAAGAAGAAGAATAAAGTTGGAGGACTCACACTACCTGACTTGAGAACCTACTATACAGCTACAGTACTCAAAACAGCCTGGTACTGGTACAACAACAGAGACATTGACCAATGGAACAGAATTGAGAACTCAGATGTAAATCCATCCACCTACAGTCACCTGATTTTTGACAAGGGCCCAAAATACATCAAATGGGGAAAAGACGGTCTTTTTAACAAATGGTGCTGGCAAAACTGGATATCCATTTGTAGAAAAATGAAACAGGACCCATACCTCACACCATATACAAAAACTACTTCAAAATGGATCAAAGACCTGAATATAAAGCCTCAAACTATAAAATTCATAGAAGAACAAATAGGACCAACACTTCAGACCTTAATACATGGCATTAACAGGATACAAACCATAAACATCAACACAAAAAACCCAACAGATAAACTAGATAATTGGGATCTTCTAAAAATCAAACATCTATGCTCTTCAAAAGATTTCACCAAAAGAGTCAAAAGAGAACCTACAGACTGGGAAAAAATTTTTGGGCAGTACAAGTCAGACAAAGGTCTAATCTCCATAATCTACAAGAAAATCCAACACCTCTACAACAAAAAGACAACCAATCCTATCAAAAAATGGGCAAAGGAAATGAACAGACACTTCACCAAGGAAGACATTCAGATGGCCAACAGACACATGAGGAAATGCTTGCGATCACTAGCCATTAGAGAAATGCAAATTAAAACCACAATGAGATACCATCTCACCCCGGCATTACTGGCACGAATCAAAAACACTGGAAATAACAAATGTTGGAGGGGCTGCGGGGAGACGGGAACTCTTATACACTGCTGGTGGGAATGCAAAATGATACAGCCATTTTGGAAAATGATATGGCGTTTCCTCAGAAAGCTAGAAATAGACGTACCATTCGATCCAGCAATCCCACTCCTAGGAATATATCCTAGAGAAATAAGAGTCATCACTCGAATAGACATATGCACACCTATGTTCATGGCAGCATTATTCACAATAGCAAAACGATGGAAACAACCTCGATGTCCATCAACAGACGAATGGATACACAAACTATGGTACATACACACAATGGAGTACTATGCAACGAGAAAGAACAATGAATCGGTGAACCATCTCATAACATGGATGAAACTGGAGGACATCATGCTGAGTGAAATAAGTCAATCACAAAAGGACAAATATTGTATGAGACCTCTATTGTAAAAACCCATGAAAAAATTCACATGCAAAATGTAACAATCCTTGTTGGTTACCAGGGATGGGGGGGGGGGAAATACTAAATAGGTAATAGGTAAGTGGTAACTTGGGTGAGAGATGAGATAGTACATAGTACAGGGGAAACTAACACAACCTGCACAAGGAAAGGTCATGGAGGCCCTATAGACACATCCAAACCCCCCGAGGGACTGAGTTGTTGGACGGAGGGCTCTGGGGACCATGATCTCAGGGAACATCTAGCTCAATTGGCATGACACTACTTATAAAGATAATGCTCTACATTCTACCTTGGTGAGTAGTGTCTGGGGTCTTAATA
Source organism: Dugong dugon (assembly GCA_030035585.1). Classification (NCBI taxonomy): domain Eukaryota; kingdom Metazoa; phylum Chordata; class Mammalia; order Sirenia; family Dugongidae; genus Dugong; species Dugong dugon. Next base: position 1,557,225 of record CM057472.1, read on the forward strand.
GCCTATGAGCGGCCATCTAAGATACTCCACTGATCTCATCCCTTCGGGAACAAGGGAGAACGAAGAGAACAGGATACAAGGTAAAGATTAGTCCGAAGGACTAATGGTCCACAGCTACCAAGGCCTCCACGGGACTGAGCCCAGTACAGCTGGATGGTGCCCGGCTACCACCAATGACTCCTCTGACCAGGATCACAACAGAGGGTTCTGGGCAGAGCTGGAGTAGGATGTAGAGCATAATTTTAACTCCCAAAAAAAAAAAAAAAAAAAAAAAAAAAAAAGAAGACCAGATATACTGGCCTAAAGAATACGAGAGAAACCTCGAGAGTGTGGCCCCCAGACACCCTTTCAGCTCAGAGGGGAAGTTACCTTCAAGGTTCGATGTTAAGCCTGGGAATGGACACCCCAGTAAAACTAAATGGGACTAACGAGGTACAGGAGTCCGGTGACAAGGGCCAGAAGGCAGAGGGAGAGTAGGAAACTGATGATAAGGAACACAAATTGAATAAGGACACTGTCGATGTATTGTGAGATTGTTGACCACTGCTATAGGGCAACATTTGTAGTAACTATTAAATGGGAGGCTGTTTTGTCCTGTAAGCCTTCATCTTGGGCGAGAATGGCAGCACAATTGGAAGAGCATAGTCAATATCACTTAAATGTGTAAGTAAAAAGTTTTGAAATGGTGTTTAAATAAAATAAAAATAAATAAATAAATAAATAAATAAATAAACAAATGAGACTAAAGAGGTACAATAGTCCACTGACAAGGTCCAGAAGACAGAAGGGGACAAGGAAGCCCCCTGGTGATAGGGAACACAAGGTGGAGTAAGGATATTCTTGATGTGCTGTGAGATTGTTAACCATTGTCATAGGGCAACATGTGTAGTAACTGTTAAATGAAAAACTATTTTTTCTGTAAGCCTTCATCTTAAGTGAGAATAACAGCACAGTTGGAAGAGCGTAGTCAATGTCACTGAACTGTGAATGTAGAAATTTTTGAAACGGTGTATCTTTGGCCATCTGTAATTTTCATCAAAAAAAAAGGTTGAGAATTTAGAGGCTTAATACGTTGTGGGGTTGTTAACCAATGTCAAAAAACAACATGTGTACTACTATTTCATGAGAAACTATTTGCTCTGTAAGCTTTCACCTGAAGTACAATAAAATATATATTAAAAAAAAAAAAAAAAGAATAGCTGACGCACAGAACACTAATGACCGAAGACCAGATGAGTTGTGGAATGACATCAAGGACATCATACATGAAGAAAGAGATCATTAAAAAAGACAGGAAAGAAAGAAAAGACAAAAACAGATGTCAGAAGAGACTCTGAAAATTGCTCTTGAACATCAAGTAGCTAAAGCAAAAAGAGGAAATAATGAAGTAATAGAGCTGAACAGAAGAGATTTCAAAGGGCAGCTCAAGAAGACAAAGTATTCTAATGACATGTGCAAAGACCTGGAGACAGAAAACCAAAAGAGAAGAATGTGCTTGGAATTTCTTCAGCTCAAAGAATTGAAGAAAAAATTCAAGAACCAAGTTGCAACAGTGAAGGATTCTGCAGGGAAAATATTAAATGATGCAAGAAGCATCAAAAACAGATGGAAGGAATACAGTCACTATACCAAAAAGAACTGGTGGACGTTCAACCGTTTCAGGAGGTAGCATATGATAAGGAACCAATGGTAAGCTGGACTAAAGGCACTGGTGAAAAACAAGGCTCCAGGAATTGACGGAATACCAACTGAGATGTTTCAACAAATGGAGGCAGAACTGGAAGTGCTCACTTGTCTATGCCAAGAAATTTGGAAGACAGCTACCTGACCAACTGACTGGAGCAGATCCATATTTATGTCTATTCCTAAGAAAGGTGATCCAACTTAATGTGGAAATTATTGAACAATATCATTAACATAACACACAAGTAAAATTTTGTTGAAGATCATTCAAAAGCAGCTGCAGCAGTACATCAACAGAGAACTGCCAGAAGTTCAAGCCAGATTCAGAAGAGGACGTGGAACTAGGGATATCACTGCTAATATCAGATGGATCTTGGCCAGAAGTAGAGAATACCAGAAAGATGTTTACCTGTGTTTTATTGACTGTGCAAAGGCATTCGACTGTGTGGATCATATCAAATTATCAATAACACTGGGAACAATGGGAATTCCAGAACACTTAATTGTGCTCATGTGGAACTTGTACATAGATCAAGAGGCAGTCTTTGAACAGAACAGGGATACTGCATGGTTTAGTCAGGAAAGGTGTGTGTCAGGGTTGTATCCTTTCACCATACTTATTCAATCTGTATGCTGAGCAAATAATCCAAGAAGCTTGACTATCTGAAGAAGAACAGGGCATCAGGATTGGAGGAAGACTTATTAACAACCTGTGATATGCAGATGACACAACCTTGCTTGCTGAAAGTGAAGAGGACTTGAAGCACTTACTGATGAGGATCAATAACTACAGCCTTCAGTATGGGTTACACCTTCACATAAAGAAAACAAAAATCCTCACAACTGGACCAATAAACAATATCATGATAAAAGAAAAAAAGACTGAAGTTGTCAAGGATTTCGTTATACTTGAATTCACTATCAACACCCATGGAAGCAGCAACCAAGAAACCAAATGATGCACTGCACCGGGCAAATCTGCTGCAAAAGAGCTCTTTAAAGTGGTAAAAAGCAAAGATGTCACTCGGAGGACTAATGTGCACCTGTCCCAAGCAATGATGTTTTCAATCGCCACATATGCATGTGAAAGCTGGACAATGAATAAGGAAGACCAAAGAAGAATTAATGGCTTTGAATTGTGGTGTTGACAAATAATATTGAATATACCATGAACTACCAGAAGAACGAACAAATCTATTATCTTGGAAGAAGTACAGCCAGAATGCTTCTTAGAAGCAAGGATGGCGACACTATATCTCACGTACTTTGGACATGTTGTCAGGAGGAATCAGTCCCTGGAGAAGGACATCCTGCTTGGTAAAGTAGAGGTCAGCGAAGAAGAGGAAGACCCTCAATGAGATGGACTGACACAGTGGCTGCAATAATGGGCTCAAGCATTACGATTCTGAGGATGGCGCAGGACCTGGCAGTGTTTCATTCTGTTGTACATGGGGTCGCTATCAGTCAGAACCGACTGGATGGCACCTAACAATAACACTCAGCTAAATTAAACTTTTGGTTGTTGGGACAAGCTGTATGAGGATAAGCAGCCAATTAGGGCGATCCAACCTAATCAAAAACAATACACCACTGGTCTGCCCATGTACCCAGACTTCTTACACATCTATCACTCCTCCAGAGAAAGTAAAATTCTCAATAGGGGTTAAATAACCAACATTATCCAATTGAATTCAATTGAAAACAAAGGGAAAAAGGATGGGATTAACATTTGACAGACAGGAGGGGACAACAGTCAAAGGCCTGGGCCACTGGACCACTCAAGAGGGGGCGCTGAAGTATGTGACAAGAATTAAGCTCTAGTTTAGGTTCAGCCTTTGCATCCTTGGTGATGAGGGGATCAGAGAAGGTGCATAACCAAACTTTTATAGTGGAGTGACTTGTGTTCTTGGAAATACAGTGAATTCCCAGAAAGATAAATTCCTATACTTAAAACATAAACTAAAAAAAAAACCTCCCCAAACCAAGCACAATGGATTGTTTGTGGGTTTGGATTCTCCAAAACTGGTTGCCCATCCGTTGACATGGGTAATCAAAATGTGTCAGAGGAAAAAAAAATCAATCGGCATTTGCGTCAAGAGGCTTTACAAAGTACCTCCTTTGAGAACTAATCTGCCAATCTGCGTTGCTGAGGCCGTGTCTATTCCCAGCTTATTTCCACCCATAATGTTGTTGTAGTTAGCTGTCCTCGAGGAGATTCCGCCTCATGGCAAGCCCATGTGTGCAGAGCAGAACTGCTCCATAGTGTTTTCAAGAATGTGGCCTTTTGGAAGTAGATTGCCAGGTCTGTCTTCTGAAGCACTTTTGGGTGGGTTCAAACTGCCAACCTTTCAGCTAGCAGTTCAGCACTTACCCATCTGTGCCTCCCAGGGCCTGGTCATATTTACAGGTAAACAGAATGTCGAAAATCAAAAGCCTGGAAGAGTCACAGGGTGTTTGTCCCTCTGTACAACTACAAAACAACCATGCAGTGACATCTGGAGTAGCTAGTGTGACCAATGTCAATGTCTGCACTGCTTATTGAGATAAAGGAGCCCTGGTGGCACAGTGGTTAAAGTGCTCGGTTGCTAACCACAAGGTCAGTGGTTCGAACGCACCAGCCACTCCATGGTAGAAAGATGTGGCAGTCCGCCTCTGCAAAGATTTACAGCCTTGGAAACACTACAGGGCAGTTCTACTCTGTCTTATAGGGTTGTTATGAGTCAGAATCAACTCAAGGGCAATGCATTAAGTTTTTGATTTTGATTGAGGTGATATTAATATCTAAGATTTATCAAGGAAAGCACTGGGCACCATTGCAGGCACCTTACATGAGTTGACTCATCTAATCCTCATTGCAACCCTGTGAGACACTTTAATTTTCCTCATTTAACACGTGTGGAAACAGGTACAGAAGTCAGGAAACTTCCCCAAGGTCACATATTTTAGTAAGAACAGTCTGTACCAGAAAAGCACAGGAAATTTAAATTAATTATTATAAATGTATCTGAAGAGTCTGATATCCTCGTTCTCTCAAAACAAGACTGTGAGCTCCCTCTTAACCCTGAGCTATCAGAGGCATCCAACAATGTCTTATTCATCTGTGTATCTCCCAGTACCTGTCTCAGGGCCAGGCACTGAGTAGTTGGTCAATGAACATTGAATAGACAGCCCGCTTACTTTAAATTTCACGACATCTGTATCTCTATGACAATTTTAAAAAGTGTTTAAAGACTCGCACGATCTGAATTCATTTTAATGATAAAGTCTATCATTTAGTAAGCCTTATTAATCTGTCTGCCTGCCATACTTTCTTCCACACCGTGACAGATGATGCACTGTCTTTTATGTTGACATTTTCTTCCAAGGACCTTGATGTGTATTGTGAGCCTGATCCTATTCATAAACATATTCATGCATTCTAGGGAGGGCATTCATTCAAACAGAATCTGTGGATTTACCCACAGCTGCAAACTGGCTGCAACTCAGAATCCTGCAACAGATGTGTTTTGCTTGGCTGGCCGTATTTAAGGAATTTGGATTAGAACGTGTACAGGCCCACCTCTCTTTATTGCCTTCCACACGTTTAGTGACCTTCCTGACCGACCCCTTTTGGTGTTTAAGTGTGTGATCCCTCTGATCTAGAGGTACCTAGGGACTTGGAGTAGACCGAATCTAAGACCTTTGTGTTCCTGAAGTTTATAATCAGCCATAAGCTCATACTTTAGGTTACCAGGAGCCTTTTCAGGCAATCAGGCAGTTAGCGTAAACAGCTATCATTCCAAGGTGCCCCCTCCATATATACGTAGCTTGTTCTCTCGTAGGAGATTCAGAGTCCCTTCGCTCCTATTTTCAAGGCATCCCTGAGACGTAATCATTACCACGCCAAACGAAAACTCAGGAAAAAGCATACAATCCTACAGGTGTCTGGCAATAAAAATACCACCAAACATAGCCGATGCTTTAGCTCTGACTTTTCTCACTTGACTGGTACGTTCTCTGTTTTGTTTTCCAATCTAAAATGCCTCTTGAAAAGAAATGAGATTTGTTCAAGACATCAGTATGGTTTATTCTTGGACTCCCCTCTCTCCTAGTCACCCTGGACGGTAGAGAGGACAACCTGGAGGTAAACCACTGCTACAGCTCAGAACAACAGTCATGTCCTGCACAGCAAAGTACAGGGGCTGAGGAGGGGATCACAGCCCTCCAGGATTAGCTGCCCTGTTTTGATTTGACCTCTTGGATTCAGCTTTTGGTTCAATATGGGGTTGTGACCAACTGGATCCCTCCAGCTGCCCTGGTCTTTACCATCTGGATCTGCTCCATGGCATAGAGTGCAGCTGTTCAAATCAATACTTCTTACACTGTGGGCATGTATGTGCCACCGAGGGAGAACTTTCCATGTCTTCCTATAGTTCCACTGACTAGCTCTCTCTGCTTGGGGCCACTAGAGAACTCAACTGTGAAATTACAGAGTTAATGCTAGGCCTTGTCACTGCTCTGCTGAGATGCTGGCACATTCCAGTACGGATCTTTCCTATTTGCTCTGTTGGGGGAAAGGCGGCACCCCTCCACACTCTCCTTTTTTGTGTGTTTGTTTTTGCTGTAGGAACTGTTCCAAGGTGATTTCAGGGACTCTGGAGCATTTACTTGGGATTACAGTGAGTGATACATCAATAAATATGATGACTGATAACGGAGTTTTGCCGCTTGAACACTTTTCAACGCCAGGAAGGGGACACCTTACTTTCCACTTTGATGTAGACTCACCCTATCTTATTTAAAAAAACTCAAACTTTTTCTTACTGTTGTCTCTGATTCTAAATTATCTAAAACAGAGTATCTATTAGCAGCAGTCCTGGCTGAAATAGTCATCTTCTCAATGCCCAGAATGAGGTTGGTCACTTCCTACTATGTAACGCAGGGGTTCCTCCCCTCTGCTCAGAGGTCACAAGCAGATAAAGATGGAATCTCCCCTACAACCACGCCCTGAACCCAGACTCCTGTGCCCTGAAGATTCTTCTGTCTCTTCAGGGCTCCCCAGCACAGTGCCCACTCAGGCTGGCCCCTCTCGGTAATGCTCCCAAGCGATCAGCATTCTTCAATCCAATTCCTGTTCCTTCAGGAACTGATGCTGTTCAGCTGTTAATGATGCTAATCATTAATGGGACCTACGAAGCTAATAATTCTGCATTTCAGTATCTTGACACAGGGGATTTCTTGAGGCAATGCCTTATCCTAAAGGCAGATCAAGGCTAAGGATATCCTTCTGTACCTGGGTCATGCTGACACTGACACCAACCCACACTTTCATCCCGACATGTTCCTGTCCCTTAGAGCTGCACTGCCCTGCTCGTATCACACCGGCTGGTTCCTACAGCATAAAGCCACTTAGAAACCGAACTCAGAGAAAAACTGTTGGTGGCCTGAAAGATTCTGCCCAGGTGGCAGCCGCTGTGTCCCCAGAGCTCTCTCCTGCCTCCTTTCCACTCTGAAGTCAGCAGCGGCGAGCAGCTGTCACCCCAGAGGGTAGGGCTCCATGTTCAGCGAGATTTCTGAATCTCTTCATAATCTGATTTCAGGATACAATGTCTGCTTGCTTTCTTCTTGGGCGCTGACTCCAATAAAAATAAAGACTTCTTCAAGTAGACAAGCCCATATGCGGATTGGAAGATCCGAAATCAACGGGAATGCACTGTCTACGGAGGTGGAAGATCAGAAAAAGCCTAGTGCCTGCCTCCGTGTTTCCCACCTGTAAAGCCACGTCCCACCTTACTGTGGAGTCAGCGACGTGCTCCCAGCTGAAGAGGGGAAGGGGCGCACGTGAGAACGGAGTCACGCTCTTTTATTTTGGAATACTGCACTGTCAGTCTCAGAGCAGATCTGAACTTCGTCTTCTAACAATCCTGAATCAGAAATGACATAAGAAAGCAAAAAAAAAAAAAAAACCCTGGCATCCCAGGGGCTCATCCCTGTAGCAGGATCAGGGCTAAGGTGCCAGCACTTTTTCTTCCCTCTCTACAATGAAAAGGTGTTATGATGGCAAAACTCACTGAACCCCAAGGAAACTGCAGTGGCTGGAAACATCTTTGTCCTTAAACTACCCCACTGGCTTCCAGACAAGAAGATGACTGAGGGGACATCAGCTCGAGCCCCAGAAGCCCCAACCTGGCTCCCTGGGGACAACTACTCCCCACCACAGCAGCATCTGCTTCATCTCCATGTGGCCAAAAGGAATTTTTCAAAGGGTCCGACTCCCCAAGCAGACGTGACTGAAGCAGCAAAATCCCGAAGTCTAAAAGGTGGGTGGGTTTTATGGAAAAGTTGGCCCCACTGCTCTGGAGGAAAGGAAGAACGGTCTTCTAAAAGAAACTGATGGGAGGGAAGAGGAGGGAGAGTTTTGAAGAGATACGGGATTTCCATTAGAAAAAGTGGTTCTGTGGGAAACAGTAGCTTTGGCGATTTTCTGAGAAGAGAAAAAATACCTGTGTTCAATTTGGTAGATGGAATCTTGGGGACCTACATGGCCTTCTGAAGGCTATCACATCAAATGACTTGCCTTCTCAAGTCTTTTAATTAACTATCTTAAGAAAACTTTCGATTTTGCTTTAGTTGAGCCATTGCCCAGATATACTGGGGCTAGACCAAGGCTGGAGAGAGCCCAACAACTCTGAGATGGAGGGATGACCTGTGGCAAGAGCATATTTGAGAAATGGGCAACTGTGGAACTTTCTAATCAACAAGATCCAGTCCCAGGCAGGATTGATCTCCTACTGCCAGAGATACACAATGAAAATACCTTACTCTACACATTTCTTCTCTCATTGGGGTATTACTGGAATTACTGTATCTCTCATAACACGTCTGTGAAGCTGTTAAGTAGGGGAGACAGAACCTCCATTTTCTTAAGGAGCTTGCTCAAGGTCACAGTGAGCTCCATCTAGAAATAAGAATTCCTTCCTCTAAGTTCAATATTTTTTTATTACATCATTCTACTCCTGCTGGATAAGTCTTGTATTAAGACAGCTATAAGGACAGAGCTAATTTAGAAGGGTTTACACTGGCATGGAATGTGGAAAATGAGTTACAGGATTGGGTTATTAAGGCACAAGGGGTCCTGGAGGTACCTAAGAGATGAGGGAAAATCATTCAGAAGGATGATAACTCAATTAGAAAATGACAGAGTTACTGGCTACTAAATTAAAAACTCTTTAAATAGTAAGGTAAAGTCACATTTTGAAAAATATGGAAAAAAAATTCTTCCCAAAAAGAAGTGAAAACCAATTACCACAACACAAGCAAAAGAGGCAAATAAGCACAGACAGATATAATAAGACCTATTTAAATACATATCCTTCAGAAGTAATGAATGTAGTACTTCGCTCTCAAAATAAATTCCTCCCACTCTTATTTTTTAACATTTTTTCCCCTGAGATCAACCCTAAGGAACCACATAAATATATCTGTTTTCCCTCTAAATCAATATTAGAAAAGCAATTAAAAGTTGCTAAAAATACATTTCACCTCCGTGACCCCATCTTTGCTTAATAATCACATCAGCGTAAGGGAAAGGTATGTGCAGACATCACACACACCTCCTTCAACTGCAGGGCCATTCTCTGGTCTCACTCCTCTTACAGGGGGCTACAGCACATTCCAAATATTTCCGAGTTTGCAGCCATCATTGTCTCTTTCCCCTGGAGCCCAGAAGATTTAAATCCCTCACAGCCACCTTGGTCACCGCAATCAGTGTCTTAGCAGATGTGTGAGCCGCTGTCCCCTAGTGCCGCCAAGGCCTTTCCAACCCAAGTTAATTCCTTTGCAGGAAGGACCCAGCTTCCTCCTCATATCCACCTCAGGGCTTTGAACTGGTTCCTTCCATTCAAACCCCTGCTGAGAATCTGCATTTCTAACAAGTTCCCCGGTGATGTTAATGCTGCTGGTTAGAGAGCACTTCTGAGAACCACGAGTACAGCAGTGTTCTCAAAATTCATCATACGTAAGAATCACCTGGGGATCTTGTTAAACTGTAGATTCTGATTCAGTATATCTGGGGTGGAAGTGCAAATTCTCAGCAGGGGTTTGAACCAGTTTGAAGTCCTCATCTACCTGGGATATTTCCCTGGTGTTATGGACTGAACTGTGTCCCCAAAAAATATCTGTCAACTTGGCTGGGCCATGATTCCCAGTGTTGTGTGACTGTCCACCATTTTGTCATCTCATGTGATTTTCCTACGTGTTATAAATCCTAGCTCTATGATGTCGATGAGATGGGATTGGCAGCAGTTATGTTAATGAGGCAGGCCTCAATCTACGAGATTGGATTGTGTCTTGAGCCAATCTCTTTTGAGCTATAAAAGAGAGAAGAGAGCAGAAAGACATGGGGACCTCATACGACCAAGAAACAAGAGCTAGGAGAATAGCATAACCTTTGGACCCGGGGACCCTGTGCGGAGAAGCTCCTAGACCAGGGGAAGATTGAGGACGAGGACCTTCCTCCAGAGCCGACAGTGAGAGAAAGCCTTCCCCTGGAGCTGACACCTGAATTTGGACTTCTAGGCTACTAGACTGTGAGAGAATAAATTTCTCTTTGTTAAAACCAATCACTTGTGGTATTTGTGTGATAGCAGTAGGAAATGACTGAGACATCTGGAAAGCAGGCTACATCAAGTGTCCAGCTAGGCCAATGTAGGTCTTTAATCAGGTCAGCTCTGAGAAACCAAGGGAGAAGAGACTGAAAAGCTGGGGAGCCCTGAAGTGACCTTGGGAGGCAGAGTGTGGGGATATTGTAAGCTTTGCCATTTTAACCAGCCAACTCAATTCAGCAAGCAGGTCCCAGCCCCGCTCCTGCAATAACACATGCCGGAGTACCTGGGGTCTCATTAGTACTCAAAAGCCCACTGCACCACTGTGTCTACCTCCTCCGCTTACCTCCTGAAGGAAAAGTTTCCAAAAGCATGACACTGGAGTCATGCAGTTGTTATGTGTCTTAGTTATCTAGCGCTGCTGTAACAGAAACACCACAAGTGAATGGCTTTAACAAGCAAATGTATTCTCTCACAGTCTATGAGGCTAGAAGTCTAAAATTAAGGTGCCAGCTCCAGGGGAAGGCTTTCTCTCTTTGTTGGCTCTGGAGGAAGGTCGTTCTCATCACTCTTCCCCTGGACTAGGAGCTTCTCGGCACAGGGACCCCGAGTCCAAAGGACACACTCTGCTCTCGGCGCTGCTTTCTTCGCGGTATGAGGTCCCCATCTGTCTGCCTGCTTCTCTCTTTTATCTCTCAAAAGAGATTGACTTAAAACACAACCTAATCTTGTAGATTGAGTCCTGCCTCGTTAACGTAACTGCCCCTAATCCCACCTCATTAGCATGATAGAGGCAGGATTTACAGCACATACGAAAATCACATCAGATGACAAAACAGTGGACAGTCACACAATACTGGGAATCGTGGCCTAGCCAAGTTGACACACATTTTGGGGGGGGGGACGCCATTCAATCCATAACATTATGTAAATGGACGATGCTGAGGGGAAAAGCAAGCAGGGATCTGTAGATCACGAAGTGAGAGTTCACCGTCACCCCAGCCTGGAACAGCAAGCTCAGGAGGGGCGTGTGTGTGATCTTTAATTGAAACTAATGGAAACCGATGTTTACCTCACTTTGATTTTCTGTTTCAATTAAGTTTGCGGTAGAGAGGGGGTTGGCAAGGAGAAGGCTGTGTGATTTTAAAAACAGGAAGCTAAACTTGGAGGGTGTGTGTGTGTGTGTGTGTGTGTGTGTGTGTGTGTGTGTGTGTGTGTGTGTGTGTGTGTGTGTGTGTGTGTGTGTGTGTGTGTGTGTGTGTGTGTGTGTGTGTGTGTGTGTGTGTGTGTGTGTGTGTGTGTGTGTGTGTGTGTGTGTGTGTTTAGTGGACGCTGTAGCCTAAAGGGTACCAAAAAAGGGGAGGGGGGAGACATCTCCCTGGCACTCCCAAAACGTGACGCTGTGCCAGCCGCCCAACCAACCGTCCGGGAGGTGGAGCAGTTGTCACTCTTTCCATGTAACTTCTTGCTTTCAGATCGGCGGCTGGCAGGATTATCTCCTTCTGAGCAGCTTCAGAGCCACACCAGTGACACTGGCTAGGTCAGCAAGAACAGTCAGAAGGCAAGCTGATGGCACTGCCAAAAGCAGTGGTAGGGAAAATTTTAGCCTGAAAGGAAATTCGTACATCTATCTGTCTGTCTGACACTCTCTCGTTGCCAGAAATGACTGCCAATGGTTTCAGAAGGCCAGAGAGTTTATTAACTTGATGTGCTGAAGCTTCATGCCCCTTATTTAGGGCCTTTCCCCAAGTTAGGAGAGGGTGGGCTTCAAATGTGTCATAGGACAGAACCTAGCAACTGTCCAAAGCCCCTTCCCACACCTACAGCGATCACTGCAGTAACGCTAGGCCACTTCATGCCGTCAGTACTTCCACTGCTTTCATTTTTGCCCCCATCATAACATGGATAATAACTAGCAACAAGGCGACAAGGATCCTTGACATGATGCTATCCTACGGTATAGAAAAAAGTAAGTTTAAAAGCACCTACCCTCTGGGATTACAACCTTCTAAACAATTCACAGCTGCAAAGATATAATTCTAGTCCATCCTCAACGATCAACCACGTCCTGGCCCAGGCAAATGCTAAGGCAAGGAGGCATCAATTATATGACTAGCGTATGACAAACATGCCTGAAAATATATTGTTTGGGGAAAAGATAAACCCTAAAATAAAGGTAGGTGGGGAATTTAAAACAAAAAACCTTCTCTGACCCAGGAAAATTCAAAGGTGAGAACATCCCCATGCTAGCACATCCCAGTGATTCCTGACTCCCCTCAAAGCAGCAAGATACAGTAAAAAAAAAAAAAAAAAATTATGCAGAGATGAGAAGCTTATGGTGATTAGGTTCCAATGAATTGCTTTGTCTAGTTCATGGATATAAACGGAGAGTGAGTTCAGACAGCAGCCGGTCTCACTTCTGATGCCAGGCTCTAGTGGGAATTAAGCATTACACAGTGACAATCACCAGTAATGTGTAGGTCGCTGGGCGGTGCAAAGTTTGCAATCGGATACTAACTGAAAGGTTGGCAGTTCCAACCCACCCAGTGGTGCCTCAGAAGAAAGGCCTGGCAATCTGCTTCCATAAATATGACAGCCAAGAAGACCCTATGGAGCTCAGTTCTACACTGGAACACACGGGATCCCCATGAGTCAGAATCGACTCAACAGCGATGGGAACCAGTCACTTGCTGGGCAACCACAGCCAAGTCACTGGGTTTCCTGTGCTTCATCTTCCCTGGCTATTTTCTCCTACGAGCCAAAGGTGCAGAAGGGAACCCTCAGTAACAGGGTTATTAAAGAACACGTTGACAATTACTCAAGGTGATGACTAGCAGGAGAAGACCAACAGTAGATTTGGAGCCTTCTGCCCCCAGGGCCACTTCCAGCTCTCTTTCTAAGCCATAAGTGATGCAAGATACTCTCCGACAGGGATTCTTAAACCTGGATCCTTGACCACCACAAGGGGACAGAGATGGGCTTTAAAAGCAGCCCACCTGCTCTGATCCATCGACACAAAGTTTAAGGACCACTGCTCCACAGCACGCTTGGGTTACAGATGTTCCAGAAAGAAGACTCACTGCCTGGTGGAGAGGGAAAGTCGGGGAGGTGCCGCAGATGCCAGGAGAAACACTATGGGCTTCTGAGAAACACCAGCAGGGTCCTCAGCCTAGACCTTCTGGATCATCCATTCAACGCTGGCCCTATCTATGAAAGGGAACTTCTTCAACCAGCAGTGTCAAGAAGGTCACCAATAATAAGCAGAAGATACGTGAGCTGCCAGCCATCCGGCACTGAGGACACCTGTTATAGGAGAAGCAGAGGAATTCCACAGGACTTTGGGAGGATCAGGCAGCTTTGCAACCAACCAAACCCATTACCGTGGAGTTGACTCTGACTCATATTGACCCTAAAGGACAGAGTTTCCAAGGAGCCGCTGGTGGATTCAAACTGCCCACCTTTTGGTTAGCAGCTGTGTTCTTAATCACTAAGCCACCAGGGCTCCAGCTTTACAGCAGGAGGGCTAAAATGAGTTCCACCTGTGTTTGAGGGCCGTGTGCAGTATGAGAGATGAGGATGGAGTCCCAGTCTGCAAACCAGACCCATGAGGAAGAGGTGCATCCTCTGATCCCTCAGTAGTATCAGGAGGGAGATGGGTCCCTCCACATCCCCCAAATAAGACCCAAGTGCCAGCCCTGATAGAGACCTTGTTGTGAAGAGAGACTGAAGGGAAATTGAAGGAAGCACTTTACCATGGGGAGAGAACGGCCAAAAAGCTGGGCAGTGGCTAAGATGTGCTCTTCAGAGACCAGGTCGGAGCGCGCACTTAAAAAGGACGAGTGAGGGACGGCGAGAGACAGAAGGAATTTCATGGGATTCCTGGGATCTAGACCGCACATACCCGATCATCTAACACTTACGGTGCAATTTACAGTTTACAGCACACTATGACATTTGCTATCTAATTTATCCTTATCACCCTAAGGTCACTATAAATCGGAATCGACTCGACGGCAAAGGGTTTTGGGTATCCTGAAACGCTGGTTATACTTTCTCCATTTTACACAGGAGGAAACTGAGGCTAGGAGGGCCAGATTGTGCGAGTTGCTCAAGGTCACGTGGCTCACATCAGCGGTAGGACACATCGCAATCTTGCCGTTTCTCCCGTTCCAATCCCCGCCTCCCTGTGCCTGTCCACCTTGAAGGCTTTACATCAATTCCTAAGGGGCAAGGTTGATGTGGCTGCAACGACTTTGCCCCCCCTTCCCCTAAAATCTGGGGCGGAGCCGCTCCTCCCGGTGCCAGGGAGGGGACCTGAGTGACGCGAAGCCTCAGACTGGGGTTTCCCTGTCCAGCAGCGCTCAGGGGAGCCGGGAGCTGGAAAAGGCGCTGCTCTGGCACTCCACTCCAGCAACCAGGTAACGCTCCCTCCAGCTGCAGTTGCGGACTTGGGGTTTAACGTGCGCGGGGCAGCGCTGGGTGAATTCGCTCCCCAGCGATCCCAGGACTGGGAACAAGCGCCTGCGCCCACTTCCCGGACTCTGCTCCCCAAGCTTGCCCCTGCCCCGCAGGCTTCTTCCCGGAGGTTCCCCAGCGCAAAGGGCCGGGGTGGTGTTTGGGGGGTGTCAGAGCGGGCAGACAGTGGAGCTAAGTCTTCCACCTCTGGGTCAGGGCAACCACTGGCAAACCCCGGCTGGAAGTTTGGGTATCAAGGGTTTCAAACCAAGTAGCAAGTTGTCCGGAAAAGGAGCAGACTGGGCTGGGGGCCTGGCGTCGGGTGGCGGTAGGGGAAGAAGGGAAAGAAAGGCAGGAGAAGGGGCCCCTTCCCACGCAGCCCCTCGCGGCGCCGCGGGAGGTCGCCGGCCCGCCTCTGCAGCCGGCCGGTGCGGACACCGCGCGGAGCACTGGGCACCACGGCGCCGCGCAGCCCCTCCTCGCCCATGTCGGCGCTCCTCCCCACCTGCCCGCCGCCTCGCCCCGCCGCGGAGACTCACAGTCCGCAGGAACTGGATCTCGTCCTCGCCTCCTTCTCCCCCTTCAGCCATGGCTCCCGAGGCGTCGGTGGTGCCCCAGCCTCCGCGCCGCTGCTGCCCGCGGCAGCCGCTCGGCGTGCGCCGGCTGCTGCTGCGCTCTGTCGCCTCCTCCTCCTCCGCCCGCTCCTGGCTCGGTCTCAGCTGCGCCGAGCTAAGCCCCAACCATATAGGGAGCTGGGCTAGCACTCCACTGCACTGCAGAGCGCCAACGCCAACCCAGCAGTCCGCCCACCCCTCTCTCGCCGAAGCCAAGTGCGCGGCGGCCGCGGGCGCACGGGGTGCACGCAGAGGGCGGGGGCGCGGGCCGAGCTGGCGGGGGCGCCCGGGAGGGCGGGCGGGGGGCCGGCGCTGTGGGGCCTCCCACGCACCGCACACTCGGAGGAGACGCACGCTCGGCAGCGCCGCAAGGAGGCCCCCTACCCTGCTGGATTCGCAAACAAAGGCCGGTCGTTTTGCTCCAGCCTGGCGAGACTGAGGGACAAGCCCGCTCCTTTTGCCCACCTTGTCCGCGGGTGTGTGTGCGTGGATGTGTTATTCGGACCCGAAAGCCTTGTCCAGACTCCCAAGCCTCGGAAGGCTGAGCGGGGTCTGATTAGTTCTTACCGGCGCGGGGAGGGAACGATGCAGTGTGGGTGACTGTCCATTCATAAAGTTTGCAACTTCCTGATTAGCCCTTTCTGTACCTTAAGAGAGCCCCTTCCCTTCTTCAAAATCCAAGAAGTACAGTGTACCAAACCCCTCGATTATTCAGCGTTGCAGTAACTTCTCTCTGCGCACCAGTAAATTTCAGGAGCTCCCATACCGTGCTCAGTTCATAGGTCGGACGATGTCAGAATTCTTCCACTTTGCCTGCTCCTCAGCCCCTAAACTTAATCTGCGTCTTAGGGTGCCAGCCCTGTGGACTCTAAAGGAGTAAGAGGGAGCATACACAAAGGGAAACGCCTTGTCCCCTGCCAGGTCCTCAGGCTGCAGTCTTGGGGGCTGTGGGATTGGTCCTGTCTGAGGCTGAGGATGTAGGGTGCCCCCTTCTGGCAGCTGTCCAGGAAAGGTTGGGGCAAGAGAAGTGTTCCAGACAAGGGCACCCGGAAGAGATGCAGATCTAGGATGCAGAAGGTGTGTAGGCGGCAGTTCCCGGCTAATGGTGGTTGACGACGACGCTGGAAACTCCAAGCATTGTCACAGCTTCAAATAAGGCCTCCTTATCAATGACCTCCAACCCTTGATTCTGCGTTAAGACTTCTTTCCTAAGCTCCAGTCCCACATTTTCTGCTGGACATCAGAAATGCTAAGAAAAAGTTGGTTGGTTGGTTGGTTTTTTTTTTCCTTACATTGTCCCAAAACTACCTCCCTATATAGTCTGTGGAGTCCCCGGATGGTGCAAACAGTTAAGGCTCTTGGCTGTTAACCTAAAGGTTGGAAGTTCAAGTCCACTCGTAGGTGCCTCAGAAGAAAGGTCTGGTGATCTACTTCTGAAAAATTAACCATTGAAAACCCTATGGAACACAGTTCTACTCTGACACACATGGGGTTGCCATGAGTGGGAGTTGACTGGACAGCAACTAATACTGGTATATAGAGCCCCTGCACCTTGGGCCTGGTGCTGCTTTCTGAAGCTTGCCTGGAACCACTCTGCTCACTGTGGCCCTCCACATCTTGGAAGGAGCCTGTCATGCTCACCTCTGCCATGTACCTCCACTCTTCACTTCTGGCTAGATTCCTCATCCCCCCACCAGTCCCTGTACAGCATGGTTTCCAGAGGCTCCATCATCTTGGATGGTCTTGTTTATAGGCATCCCAGTTTGTCTTCTTCCTCCTGAATTGCAGTGCTACTCCTCCTGTGTTTTGGACAGTTTTTCCATACAGCCTGTCTTAGGTTGGGTTCTCTAGAGAAGCAACATCGGTGAAGCATGTATTTCTATGTATATATGTGTGTATAGATACATATATACGTATATGTGTGTGTGTGTGTGTGTGTGTGTGTGTGTGTGTGTGTGTGTGTTTAGGAAACCCTGGTAGCGTAGTGGTTAAAAGCTACAGCAGCTAACCAAAAGGTCAGCAGTTCGAATCCACCAGGCAATCCTTGAAAACCCTATGGGCAGTTCTACTCTGTCCTATAGGGTTGCTGTGATTTGGAATAAACTCAACAGCAATGGGTTTGGGATTTTTTTTTTTTTTTTTTTTTGGTGTGTGTCTATATATATATATAGAGAGAGAGAGAGAGATTTATCTCAAGGAAATGGCTCATGTAGTTATAGAGGCTGGCAAGTCCCAAGTCTATGAGTCAGGCATAAGGCTGACTCATGCAGCTGAAGGAGCTGACAAATCCAAGATAGGCAGGTAAGAGGGCAGGCTACTGGCTCACAGGCTGTGGAGGCCAACAAATCTCACGATCGGCAGGCAATATGCCAGGCCACTGGCTCAAGTCCCAAGAACTCGAGGTCAGATGATGATGAACCGGGTGCAGGATCCAGAGCGAGCAAAAGCCAGCAAGTGTTGCCAGAACGTCCATATGTATTGGATGAAGGCCACACCCCTGAGGAAACTCCCCTTATAACTGATTGGCTGATCACATCATGGAGGTGATTATATTATATCAAAATGGAGGATAACTACATCATTACATAAGTGCCAAAGTACATCATCACGTAACTGCCAAGTGATATCAGTACATAACTGCCAAATCACTGAGAATCATGGCCCAGCCAAATTGACACACAACCTTAACCTTCACAACCCACCCCTTATCAACTTCACACCTGTACACATCTCCTTAAACCATACACAATCTCTAAATATAGAAAATTACACAGTCATACTTGTGCCTGACATGATACAACTAACACATATAACCGAAAATGCACTAGCCCTGTTTACATTTTATATTTTATAAGTAAAGAAGAAAAAATATTTGAGGCATACATGCAAGGAAGGAAATCATAACAATTACAGTCTTCGTTTCTGCAACTGATCACATAGTTGTAACTGGTATTTAGAACTACCTTCTTCCACCACCCATTCCGTACTCCCCTTGCCCTCAGCAAGCACCTCAGCTGGTCATGGTTCTTTGCCTGCTGGGGTGACCCAAGCCTTCATTCCTGAAGGGTCTGGGACATTCGTAGTCATGTTGGAATTGGCTTGTTGTAGTTTTCCATTGACTTTAATCACAGGGCATGGTAGCACTAAAGAGACGTCCTAAAGGATCTCCTTATTCCAGACATACTCTTCTTTACCTCCATTATGTAATGTCAATCTGATTTCCCTTTGGTAATCAAGATCAATCACGCTAGCCAATACAGTAACTCCCTTCTTTGCCTGTTGATCCAGAAGCATGAGGAGCCCAATGTGGCTGGGTGGCATTCTTAACTTCCAGTTCAGTGGAATCAATATTGTGTCTCCTGGTGAGAGCATTTCTGCCTTTGGAACTATGATCTCTAGACCTGCAGAGCATAGGTTGCAGGGACAGGAAGCAAAAATTTTGTGAGTGGGTTACTAGGCTAATAGTGAGTGGTGCCACTCCCATTTCTACCCCTTGATTCCTGGAACCATGAATCCTGGCTATGGAAGAAAGAGCACCATATACTGGACCCTGGTTTAGTGCATGTACAGCCTCCTGGAAAACATTGCCCCGACCTTGCAAGGTATTGTCACCTAGCTGGCACCGTAAATGTGTCTTTAGAAGGCCATTCCATCGTTTTATCAAGCCAGCTGCTTCAGGATGATGGGAAACATGGTAAGACCAGTGAATTCTATGATCATGGGCCCATTGCCACACTTCATTTCCTGTGAAGTGAGTCCCTTGATCCAAGGCAGTGGTGTGTGGGATACCATGACGGTGGATAAGGCATTCTGTAAATCCACTGAATGTAGTTTTGGCAGAAGCATTGGGTACAGGGAAGGCAAATCCATATCCAGAGTAATTGTCTATTCCAGTAAGAACAAATTGATGCCCTTTCCATGATGAAAATGGTCCAATGTAATCAACCTGCCACCAGGTTGCTGGCTGATCATGTTCAGGAATGGTGCCATATTGAGGACTCAGTGTTGGTCTCTGCTGCAGGCAGATTGGGCACTTAACAGTGGCTGTAGCCAAATCGGCCTTGGTGAGTGGCAGTCCATGTTGCTGAGCCCATGCATAACCTCCAGCCCTGCCACCATGGCCGCTTTGTTCACGAGCCTATTGGGCAGTGACAGGAGTGGCTGGGGAAAGAGGATGACTTGTTTCCACAGAACACATTATCCTATCCACTGCTGAGGTCACATGAGACACAAACATCTTCACTTCTTTAGCCCATTCAGAGAGGTCTATCCACATACTTCTTCCCTATACCTCCTTGTCTCCAATTTTTCAATCATGTTTCTGCCATGTCCCTGACCATCCAGCCAAACCATTGACCACAGCTCATTAATCAGTATACAATCGCACATCTGGCCGTTTCTCCTGTCAAGCAAAGTGAACAACCAGGTTCACTGCTTGAAGTTCTGCCCACTGGAAGGATTTCTTTTCATCACTGTCCTTTAGAGAGGTCCCATAAAGAGGCTGTAGTGCTGCCGCTGTCCAATTTTGAGTGGCGCCTGCATATCACACAGAACCATCTGCAAACCAGGCACAAGTTTTCTCTTCCTCAGTCAACTGATCATAAGGAACTCCTCATGAGGCCATAGGTGCAGACTGGGAGATGAAAGGTAATGTGACAGGAGTGGAGACTGTGGGCATTTGGGCTACTTCCTCATGAAACTTACTTGTGCCTTCAGGTCCTGCTCAGGCCTGATCTCCTATATACCACTTCCATTTAATGATGGAGTGCTGCTGTGTACATATGACTTTATGACTCTGTGGGTCAGACAACACCCTTTTCATGATGGGCAGCTGAGGCTGCATGATGACTTGGTGTCCCATGGTTAAGCGTTCAGTCTCTACTAAGGCCTAGTAACAAGCCAAAAGCTGTTGCTCAAAAGGAGAATAGTTATCTGCAGAGGATTGCAGGGCTTTGCTCCAAAATCCTAAGGGTCTTCCCTGTGATTCACCAATAGGGTCCTGAGAAAGACTCCAAACAGCATCTCTATCTGCCACTGACACTTCAAGCACCATTCAATCAGCTGGATCATATGATCCAAGTGGCAGAGCAGCTTGCACAGCAGCCTGAACCTGTTGCAGAGCCTTCTCTTGTTCTGGTCCCCACGCAAAACTAGCAGCTTTTCAAGTCAGTTGATAAATAGGCCAGAGTAGCACACCCAAATTAGGGGTATGTTGCACCCAAAATCCAAAGAGGCCCACTAGGCTCTGTGCCACCTTTTTAGTTGTGGGAGGGGCCAGATGCAATAACTTATCCTTCACTTTAGAAGGAGTATGTCGATATGTCCCACACCATTGGACCCTAGAAATTTCACCACCGTGGAAAGTGCCTGAATTTTTGTCAGATTAATTTCCCACCTTCTAACATGCAAATGTTTTTCCAATAAGTCCAGAGTCATTGACACTTCTTCCTTACTAGGTCCAATCAGCATAATGTCATCAATGTGACAGTGTGACATCTTGTGGAAGGGAAAGGCCATGAAGGCCCCTGTGGACTAAATTATGACATAGGGTTGGAGAGTTGATATACCACTGAGGTAGGATACCAAAAAAACAGAACAAACCAACAGCATTGCTGTCGAGTCGATTCCAACTAGTGAAGGTGTATTGCTGACCTTGCCAGCTGAAGGCAAACTGCTTCTGGTGTTCCTTCAGAACTAGAATTGAGAAAAAGGCATTGGCCAGATCAATAGCTGCATACTGGGTACCAGGAGATGTATTAATTTGTTCAAGCAATGAAACCACATCTGGAACAGTAGCTGCAGTTGGAGTCACCACCTGGTTAAGTTTACAATAATCCACTGTCATTCTCGAAGATTCATCTGTTTTTTGCACAGACATAATAGTCAAGTTGAATGAGGAGATGGTGGGAATCACCACCCCTGCATCTTTCAAATCTTTGATTGTTGTTGTTGTTGTTAGGTGCCATCGAGTTGGTGCTGACTCATAGTGACCCTATGTACAACAGAAGGAAACACTGCCCGGTCCTGCGCCATGCCCAAAATCCTTATTGTGCTTGAGACCACTGTTGCAGCCACTGAGTCAGTCCATCTCGTTGAGGGTCTTCCTTGTTTTGCTGACCTTCCGCTTCACCAAGAATGATGCCCTTCTCCGGGTACTGATCCCTCCTGATAACATGTCCAAAGTATGTAAGACATAGTCTCTCCATCCTTGCTCCTAAAGAACATTCTGGTTGTACTTCTTCCAAGACAGATTTGTTCATTCTTTTGGCAGTCCATGGTATATTCAATATTCTTTGCCAACACCACAATTCAAAGGCATCAATTCTTCTTCAATCTTCCTTATTCATTGTCCAGCTTTTGCATGCATATGATGTGATTGAAAATACCATGGCTTGGGTCAGGCACACCTTAGTCTTCAAGGTGACATCTTCGCTTTTCAAGGCTTTAAAGAGGTCTTTTGCAGCACATTTGCCCAATGCAATGTGTCTTTTGATTTCTTGACTGCTGCTTCCACGGGTGTTGATTATGGATCCAAGTAAAAGGAAATCCTTGACAACTTCAACCTTTTCTCCATTTATCATGATGCTGCTTATTGGTCCAGTTGTGAGGATTTTTGTTTTCTTTATGTTGAGGTGTAATCCATACTGAAGGCTGTGGTTCTTGACGGGGCAGTAATCTCTGCAATCCCTCCAGGGATGTAGTATTGCTTTTGGTTTACCATTTTCCTAGGTAGGGCAATTCTAATGGCTTATACTTGGCTTTTCCTACCATAATAGGCCTTACTCCACTTGTCAGGTATCCAGAGTGGGGGTTCTGCCAGTTGCTTAGTATATCTAGTCTCATTATGCATTCTGGACCTAGGGAAATCACTACAGGATGGGTTGGGGACCCAATGGACCAATGTGAGATGAAACTGAGCTAAGACTCCATTAATAACCTGACCTCCATATGCCCCTGCTCTGACTGGTGGGCCACCGTGACATTTTGGGTCTTCTGGAATTAGTGTGAGTTCAAAGCCAGTATCCAAGAGTCCCCAAAAAGTCTGATTATTTCCTTTTCCCCAATGAATAGTTACTCTCATAAAAAGCCATAGATCCCTTTGGGAATACTGGGAGAGATATTAAAAGTATAAGTATTTGGCAGTGTAGTAAGGTCCTTCCTCAAGGAGACATGGCCTCTCCTTCATTCAAGAGGTTATGGATCTGTAAACTGACTCAAGTCTGGGACTTGACTGAGGGGCCATAATTCTCTATTTTGGCAATTTGAGTTACACTCCCAATCACTTAGCCTAGAAGTCTTACCCTGTACAGATTAAGTAGATATTTAGTAGATTTTCCATCTATTTCACTCCTAGACTTTCACACCAAGACTAAATAGCCAATGCCGTAAATCCATACAAGTCAGACTATTCTGATTACTGCTTTGATTCTGTTATCTGTTATGGTAACCACGCCCACCTTGTCTTTGTCGATTGAGTGCTTCCACTTGGTCACTACTACCATGAGGTCCAATCAGCCTCATTGTAGTTAGGTGTCTTAATTCAGTTGGGGCAGTTCCCACTGTCAAATCTGACTTACATAAAATAGCAATCACAACAGTCTTCAAGGATGGTGGGGCTCCCTTCACAAATCTGTTCCTCACAGTTGTGGTAAAAGGTGTGTCCTCTGGGCACTCCATGTGTGGGTCTGTGGGTTTAACCTGATAAATCCACTCTAACTTGCCAATATCCCTAAGCCTTTGGGTACCTTCATCTATAGTATATCAAGGTAGACGTGGTACTTCAACCTGATTTAGTAATCCATGCTTGAGAAAACCAACCAAATAAACTCTTAGATCATTTCCTAACCTCTCAAGCTGAAACACTGAATGAAGAATCTGTGATTATGGGCCCATATGAATAAACTCAGACTGATCCAAGTTTATGTTCCTTGCAGCATTACCTCATACCCTTAATAGACATTCCCACACATATTCCCCAGGTTTCTGTTTGGACCTATTAGAAAAGCCAAGCAGTTCTTTTGGTGTAGCGTACCTCCTCCTGGGTCACACTTTGTACTTCACCTTTTGGTGCTCACTGGAACTTAGGTCTAGTTATAGGTCTAGAAGCCAAAATGTGTTGCAGGGCTGTGTTCTGAGAACATTCAGCAGTGTCTTGTAAGGCATCTGCTTCAGGTGATGCTCCAGGCAATGACTCAGATGCCTCCCCAGGTGATATCTCAAAGTCTCTTCAGACACAGCTGGGTTAATCTCATCAGTTGGTGGTGGAAGGGCTAATGGTTTTACTGGGGAGGGTGGCTTAGCAGACAAAGATGGAATAATCTCTTCAGATGGGAGTGAGAAGGCTGGTTCTGTTGGCAGGAGTGATTCAATGGAATCTAGGGGCTCAGTGTACCCAGCTTTCTGATTACCTGCCCATATTTGCCCATCCCAAGCTTCAGTATCCTATTTCTTCCCAATTAATGCCCTTACTTTAATTTCAGGCACAATTTGAGGTTGGGAATTCAACTGGTGTTGTAATTCAGCCACTCTTAAGAGAAGACTCTGGGTTTGGTTTTTGGCAACATCAACTCTGTTATAAGAAATAAGGCTTTCTTTCAGGGCACAAATGGGAACTTTGAGGTCATTTATGTGGTGCTTGGGCTGTGACTCTGAAGCCCTGAGATCATTTCTTTCTGTCACCACTTTGTCTAGTGAAAGTAGGATGAACCAATCAGCTTCCTTATAATTCTCATTCTGCAAAAAATTGTAGAAAAATATCAAACGTGCAATCACACAGAGCCTCACCTCTCACCAATACTTAATTTATTGGTGGTGATATTTTGAGTATTTCTATTGCTATGTCACTATGGATTAGTAGTGCCCTATTTGCTACTGGAAGCAGAGTTATCAACATCTTTAAAACTAAACAGACTTGAGAACCAATCTAGAAAAGTAATCCTTAAAACTTTGTTTCTCTATAACCACTCTCAGTACCAAATGTCTTAGGTTGGGTTCTCTAGAGAATCAAAACCAGTGAAGCGTATATACATACGTGTGTGTGTGTGTGTGTGTGTGTGTGTGTGTGTGTGTGTGTGTATGTAGAAATGGGGGGGGGATTTATCTCAAGAAAATGGCTCACGCAATTATAGAGGCCAGCAAGTCCCAAGTCCCTGGGTCAGGCGTCAGTCTGGAGGCTTCTCCTGACTCACAGAGCTGAAGGGCTGACGAACCCAAGATCAGCAGTTCAGATGTCAGGCTGCTGGCTCATGGACTATGGAGGCTGATGAATCCCAAAATCAGCAGGCAATGTGGCAGGCCACTGGCTCAAGTCCCAAGAACTGGAGGTCAGATGATGATAAGCCAGAGGCAGGATCCAGAGTGAGCAAAAGCCAGCAAGCTTTGCCAGAATGTCAATTATATATTGGATGCAGGCCACACTCCTGAGGAAACTTCCGTTACAACCGATTGGCTGATCACATCAGATCACATCATGGAGATAATTACATTATATCACAAAATGGAGGATAACTACATCATTCATAACTGCCAAATTACATCATTACATAACTGCCAAACTACTCATAACATAACTGTCAAATGACAGAATCATGGCTCAGCCAAGTTGACACACAACTTTAACCATCACACAGCCTAATATTGAGTTTTCTTTTAAGGCAATACTGATGACACCTGTTGTGTTTGCAGTAACCAGGATTTCTATGTTTTCTTCCTCCACATGAACTGCTATAGTCAAGCCTTCCCCATTGTGACCAAGTTCAAGTACTTAAAGACCAGCTTTAAAAATGTATGTTTCTTCCTGTTATGTTTAATTTTATTAGTTTCTTCGTAAATATGGTCTTTCAAGATGCTTTTGAATCTAGATTATGTTATCCAAAGTGTTATTATCACTAAACTAGGATGTAGCATACTGCTAGAGGCCTTCTTGGGTTAACTTTCCTACTCTTCGTTTATAGCTGTTTAATAGGTCAAAAACCCACCTAAATACATTATTTGGCAGCCCAAAAACTTCTTGTTGATGAGGAGACTCTGAATGCGTTTCACGTACTTTACTGAAATTAAGATATGAGAGACAGGACACCACCTGTTTTATCAGTCAGATAACCCTGCCACAAAATAAAGTGAGAAAAGTGCTACAACTCAACGTTAGGATGCCCACTTGGACTTCTGGTGATCTTTGTGTCCTTTTAACCAAAAACAGACATGTTGCCATCGAGTTGTGTGATGGTTAAGGTTGTGTGTCACCTTGGCTGGGCCCTGATTCTCAGTGGTTTGGCAGCCTTTTGATGTTGCAATCACTTTCATGATGAGATTTGATATAATGTGATCTCCTCCATGACAGGATCTGCTATGAGTAGCCAATCAGTTGAAAGGGGGTTTCCTTGAGTGTGTGGCCTGCTTCAAATATAAGTGGACACTCTGGCAAGCCTGGTGGGCTTTTGCTCACTCTGGATCCTGCAGCTGGCTTCTGTTCGACTGTTCTTGGGACATGAGCTAGCAGCTTACCTGCAGTCTTGCCTGCCGATCTTGGGATCTGTTGATCTTCACAGCCTGTGAGCAAGAGCCCTGCTCTCTGACCTGTCGATCTTGGGTTTGCCAGCCCCTGTGGCTACATGAATCAGAAGCCTCTATCCCGAACCATGGACTTGGGATGTTCGTTTCTACAACCACCTGAGCCATTTCCTTAATATAAATCTCTTTCTATATATATTTATATGCTTCACTAGTTTTGCTTCTCTATAGAGCCCAGCCCAAGACAAGATGATTCCGACTCACAGTGACCCTATAGGACAGAGAACTTCCCCATAGGGTTTCCAAGGCTGTAAATCTTTACAAAAGCAGGCTGCCACATCTTCCTCCCGTGGAGCTGCTGGTGTGTTCGAATCACAGACCTTTCAGTTAGCAGCGGAGAGCTTTAACCACTGCACCACCAGGGCTCCTTTGCATGGTCCTTTAGAGGTGGTCAAAAATGACCTGTTAAATAACCCAACCTAGGATTATTCTGGGGCTCATCCTGTAGCTTCTCAGGCTGTAGTTTCAGCCTATGTTTTGGGAAAAGTGAGATTTACCTCTCTCCCTGAAATCTACTGGTACCTCTTCCATTTTCTCAAATTTTCCCCCAAAATCACCAATAACGATACTGTAATCATGTGATCAAATTATTTCACCACCTCAGGATTTAATGTATCCAGGTCTGCAGATACAACTTTGAGCATGACAGCCAAGGTCCTTGTCTTCAGAGATGGTTGAAAGAGAGAGCTGGAAGAAAGGAAATTACCATTTAAAAAATATATATATGTGTGTGTATATTTACATTAATAAATATAGATGATATAGATACAGATGTAGATGTAGAGATAGAGATATGTATTAGGCATTGTGCTTTAATGCATGGTTTGTCATTTATCTTTCCATCGAGTCTGGGAGAGACTAAACCAAGATTAAGTTATTTATAAAAATCAGCCACTAAAAACCCTGTGGAATACAATCCTACTCTGACACCCACGGGATCACCATGAGTCAGAATCCACTTGGCAACCAGTTTTTTTAAGGTCATATTGCTAATGAGTGGTAGAGCTGGGATTCAGACTCGGGTTGTTGGCTGACTCCAACCCAGGATTTTTCAGTACATTTTTTTTTATACTACACTGATTTGCTTCTGTGGAGTCCCTGGGTAGAACAAATGGTTAAGCTCTTGGCTACTAGGTGAAAGTTTGGCAGTTTGAATCCATCCACAGGTGCCTTGGAAGAAAGACTTGACAATCCACTTCCAAAACATCAGCCATTGAAACTCCTACAGAGCACAGTTCTACTCTGACACACATGGGGTCACCATGAGTCAGAGTCAATTTGTAGGCAATTGTTTGTTTGGGCCTTGCTTCTAGGACAGCGAAGTGAAAACCGTCAGATTCACACGTGCACCCTCTGTCCTTCCACCCACCTAGAAATCAGGTTTGTTCCCCCAACCCTGTGTTTTAAACTGGGTCTTCCCTAAGAATAGTTACTCTTGGTAGAGTGCATGGGGACTTGGACCTTAGGTCTTAAAAGACGTAGCAGCTACTACATTCTAAAATTAAAAAACAAAGTCTCCTAGGTTTCCAAAACCTCAGAGAAAGCTGTCAGCCATTATTGGGACTTCAATGAGTACCCACAGAACAAGAAAATATTCTTGGGGTATTCAAAGCCAGCCCTGAAAACCAGCAGCATTTGAATGCTGGTGCTCTGTGTGGCCAATGTCAACAGCAGCTGGAAAACGTGTAGTAAACACTGTGAGCCTGGGGCCGAAGAACAACAGTCTTGTTTTTATTGTTTCAGCACTTCGATCCCTTTTACACATATAATTTTTAAAGGCCCAACAAAATCTGAAGCCTGATTATTGAAATAAAATTCATGTATTTATTTTCTCCTCTGGTAGAATGTTGAATGACATAATTGTCCTGAGAATTTTCTCACATAACAGGGTCTCGTGTATGTGTTTTACTGGCAAAATTGATATAGCTTTAAGATACTAATGAAAAATGGCCATAATCATATAATTCAGTATCTCGTTTGCTATACTTTATTAATCATGGTGGTCAATTGGCAAACTGTGTTAATGAGTCCAGGGTCATGGATTCAACTCCAGAAGGGCCAGTTAGCTTCACTCTATTTGCTGGCCAAAGACCCTGGCCCCTTCACTCCGACTAACAGCCTTATAAATCCATGCTCATTTAGCCATAGGGGAGGTGGGGACTAAGTAGGCCATACCATGCGTGGCGCAGTGGTTAAGAACTATGGCTGCTAACCAAAAGGTCGGCAGTTTAAATCCACCAGCTGCTCCTTGGAAACACTATGGGGCAGTTCTGCTCTGTCCTATAGGGTCACTAAGAGTCAGAATCACAGAAGCTAAGAGGGCATACTTGATAAAGATAGCCTTCACCCGTATTGTTGGAGATACATTAAACTCTACACAACACTGTCTGTCTTCAGTATCATTTTGGTCTCACCTCCAAACCACACCAAATTATGTGACTTTTTACAACTGAAGTATTACTTTTGAGTATTATGCCATAAAAAACAAAAAACCCTTGCTGTCAGTTGATTCTGACTCATAGAGACCCTGTGGGGCCCTGGTGGCACAGTGGTTAAGAGCCATGGCATGCTACAACCACAAACCAAAAAAGGTCAGCAGTTCAAATCCACCAGCTGCTCCTTGGAGACTCTATGGAGCAGTTCTACTCTGTCCTATAGGGCTGCTATGAGTCAGTTATGCTCTATGAAAATAAAAATTCTAATAAGTAAATGGAAACACTTAACTTCAATACACCACCCACAACCAAACCTATTACCATGGAGTCAATTCCAACTTACAGCGACCCCGTGAGCGTCAGAGTAGAACTGTGCTATGTAGAGTATTCAATGACTGTGATCTTATAGCTCACCAGGACTTTCTTCCATGGCACCACTGGGCAGATTCCAACTGCCACCCTTTTGGTTAGTAGTTGAATGCAAGTCGCTTGTACCATCCAGAGAAGCCAACTTCAATACAAACCAAAACCAAACCCATTGCCAACGAGTCAATTCCAACTCATAATGACCCTATAGGATGGGGTAGAACTGCCCCATAGGGTTTCTAGGGCTGTAATCCTTATGGAAGCAGACTGCCACGTATTTCTCCTGCGGAGTGGCTGGTGGATTTGAACCACCGACCTTTCGGTTAGCAGCCAAGCGCTTTAAACACTGCACTACCAGAGCGCCTTTCCTAACTGCAGGAGTCATCCACTTGCTGAAATGCATTTCTCCATTTAATTGGGCTCATGGCTTTGGTCTGCATTGATTGGGTTCCACGTAAGGGAAGTGTAACAGGCAATGAGGAAAGAACTGTAGGGTTGAGGGAGCCAACCTCTCTTAGCTGCCGTTTTTTTAAATCGCTCCCGTATACATAAGGACCATCCATATATAGACTGAAGATCTGTTTGTCTTGCAGTTAGCAAAAAGAAAAAACAAAAAACACCTTTCTGTACTTTTTCTTCAGTTGTTTAAATTGTGATACTTTTATCGGTGAGAAGGTAAGAAGGCATTGTCACCAATAAAACCTATGAACAGAAATAACTCCTAAAAGTATACACACTTTTAATTTGGTACCAGTAGGAAAAATGGCATACACATTTTAAAGAAGACTTTTTTTCTTTTTAATGTTAACAACAACAACAACAAAAACTAAACCCATGGCCGTTGAGTTGATTCCGACTCATAGCGACCCTATAGGACAGAGTAGAACTGCCCCATGGGGTTTCCAAGGAGCAGCTGGTGGATTTGAACTGCCAACCTTTTGGTTAGCAGCTGAACACTTAACCACTGTGCCAGTGAATATTGTTGGTTTCCAAGATCTTTACAATAAACTACTAAGTTGATCGTCTACCTTTGGTCCAAAGAACTAGATGCCATGCCAAAAAGTCTTGACTCGATTCCTTTCTTCATTATACAGGAGACAGGTGCAGGGAGAATATTTTTTCTTCCAATGATGATGATCCCTGCTTTATACCTCTCATGAAAGTCACAGACCTTACAACTGCTTAACACAGGCAAGGATCCAAAGTTACCGCTATCTTCTGCAGCTGAACACATGGAATTGTCTTTTTTTTTTTTTTCTCCGCTGACACTGTAAGATCGGAGGATTACGTTATGAGGTCAAAGTTAACACACTAGCTCTGGAGAAAGGCTCCTGAAATTAAACCATCCAAGTGGGCGTTTTCTTGTAAGGTCTTTGCGGTCTCTGGGTCTGGAGAAAAGCCTGGGAGGTGAATCCTTTCCCCATGTACCACCCATTGAGCTGATTGTCTCAGGGTGGATCCAGCTGGAACAGTTTGTTAGCGCAATAGACTAAGTCCCTGGCAGTGTCAGAGCTCATTTGCGTTTGCCTCCAGGTTAGCCTCTGTTTAACCCAGAACTTTTTACTCTGGCCACGGTAGAGCATGGACTCAGATAGTGGACAGACCTGGGTTTGAATCCTGAGTAACCAAAGCAGCCAGTTGCCATAGAGTTTTAACCACTGGGACCTCCCAGAAGCAGATCACCAGGCCTTTCTTCCAAGGTGCCTCTGGGTAGGTTCGAACCATCAACCTTTCAGTTAGTAGTCAAGTACTTAACCATTTGCGCTACTCAGGGGCTCCCTGAGTCTTGGGTTGGACTACAGTTTACAGATTGGATGACCTGAGCAAGTGATTCAGACTCTCAGAACCTATTTCATCTTCTGGAAAATGAGGATGAAAATACCTACTTCTCAAGGTTACTGGCGGGATGATTTAGTGAAAAGAAAATGTTCCACAGAGTGTCTTGTACCAAGAGCTCAGAATAAAATCCCGAGTTCTCTCTTGCTCATCTGTCCCCCTCCTCCTCTTTTGCACCAGCTTCCAATGTCTGCCTTTCACGTCTGTTTGCGTTCCTGCCTTTCTTCCAGTTCC
The DNA here is from genome assembly GCA_030035585.1 of Dugong dugon. Classification (NCBI taxonomy): domain Eukaryota; kingdom Metazoa; phylum Chordata; class Mammalia; order Sirenia; family Dugongidae; genus Dugong; species Dugong dugon. Next base: position 1,587,999 of record CM057472.1, read on the forward strand.
GTTCTCATTTGACTTTTCATAAGGCCTTTCCTCACAAAAAAAGACACAATGCCTCTGATTTCAGGAAACAATTTCCAGCCCCAATAAGCAAAACATTTTGGGCAGATCTCACACGTTGCAAGTGAACGGGTGAACACCAGTACCGCTTTCCGGTGTTTGTTCCCTAGGGAGTTTTGTTCCGAACTGTATTATGTTCGAATCTTTAATGAGAAATGCCTTCCGTTGCTATGGCATATTGAAATTTACGACTTCTCAGGAAGGTGGAATTGTCAGGGCGCCCCCTCCCAGGTTTTCCTCCAGGGCTTTGTAAGATTTGAGATCTAGAGGTTTATGAAATTCCGCTTAATTAGATAAGTCTCACCTACACTAAACTCCGTGCCTTTGATTTCCAGTTTCTGCATTTTAATTCTTCCTGCGGTTCAGTGGCACAGATTTATTGAAGTTGCTGCCAGCCACAATTTGCTCTGTCTTGCTGCAGTTCTAATAGTTCCTGCCGAAGTAGGCAGGGACGCAGTGGGAAGGACAGGAGTGTTCAAGAAACTTTACAAAACAAATCTTTCTCTCCACACTGCAAGGATGTTCAATTTTCCGTGGGCCTTCAGGGCTCCACTGTCCTGGGATGTGAAGTCTGATCTCAGCTTTCTGTTTAGCGTGTCCTTGCGGCTGACAACGTTTATGGCAGAACGTGTCTAGACTCTCAAGAGTCGGGGAGACTTGCCGTGCTTCTGGGTGACTTCTGCAGCTTTCATCTGAGGTCCAAATAAAAGTCAGAGAATTTAAACTCTACCTGCCACATTCGTACCTTATCGCACAATCTGGAATTGAAGGGGAAATAAGCGTTCTAGCCCAGTAGGTCTACAGACCAGAAAAATTTACAGAAAGTATTTATCAATATCATGGGATTGGCAGCAGGTTTTATGTTGCCATTTAAGTACATTAAAAATCCAACTGCTAATGGCTATTACCATGGTTTTATAAAAGAAAGTTTATTTTAACATAAAGCAATAAAGAGGACAAATCTCAGAATTCAAATAAATACATCTGACTTTATGAATAACCCACAACATAATGTCGTGCTCACTCACTCACTCACTCACTCTCTCCTTCCTTTGCCGCAAAGGAGATGGAAACATGAGCAGATACCGACGCTGGCTGGTCTAAGATGAAGAAACCGAGGCTTCCTAAGGTGAACGGCATTGATGAAAGTCGGGACTAGAGCCCAGATATCCTGGCTCCTCATCTAGTACTTGTTTTCCCTGCCTTTGTTGTAATTGAATTCATCATAATGGCCCAAAGGTACAGCAAGATCCTGGAGTGTCTTCTTAATCATCAAATAAAATTATTTTGTCTTCTATAAGGTTGAAATGCTAGGTGAATTTATTAGGGTTCAATTCTTTAAAACTTGGTAATGCATGTGTGGGAATTCTGTAGTGAGTAGCCAGAAGGCCTGTTCCCAATGGGATTATTTGCCATCTTTTAAAACCAGTAACAACAACCAGGGGTAAAAAAAAATAAGATTTAGGTTAATGTTAAAGATTCTTCACTTAAAGCCTTGCTACACACTAGCACACTGTTGAGGAGAGTTTGGGATTGGTAGAACCCATATGCTGGCGTGGTTCTAGAAAAAAAAAACCCAAACCCATTGCCATCAAGTCTATTCTATCTCATAGCAACCCTATAGGACAGAGGAGAACTGCCCCATAGGGTTTCCAAGGAACAGCAGGTGGATTTGAACTGCCAGCCTTTTGGTTAGCAGCCAAGCTCTTAACCACTGCACCACTAGGGCTCCAGCTCTTGAAAAGCCCTTCACAAAAGCAAATGGTTTATTTACTAAACTGCATGACTTAAACCCCACTTTTCACATTTTCCATACCTTTTCTTAATTTGTACCTCAGCATTGTAGCCAATGTCTCAAAGTTTAGGAGAGGCATCCTAAGCACCATCTTTAATTTTGATCCCTGTTGTCCTTAACCCTTGAAGTATTTGGCCCTATCGATTAGTTAGTATTTCTGAAAGCTGCTGCCCTCCTTGGGGTCCAGGTCACGGCACTGTACTCGCTCTCCTCCTTCTCTGATTGTTTCTTTTCTGTCTCCTTTGCTGACTTCTGTTCCTCATTCTGACGTCAGAAATGGGCATCCCTGAGAATCCAATCTTGAACCGCCTTCATTCCCTGTAACTCATATCTTATCCTCTCCTATTACTTCACCCAGATCTTCGTCATCAGCTCTTCCAAGTTCCAAATTCGCTTTTCTGCCTTGTGCTTGGACTTTGAAATCTGCTTATGCAGGTGTATACCCAGCCAATCGAAGAAGAATCACAGCTACCTTCCTTCAAGTCCTTGGCAAAGCTCATTTTCTCTCATTATATTCTGAATCTTGCCTTTGCTTTTAAATGTTTGCAGTCTGGATAAACTTGGTCAGTTGTTTGAAGAAGACTCTTTATTAGAGGAATTAGTTTTGTTTCTTAGACACCGAACTCAGTTTGAACCTTAGCACTGACACTGCTAGCTTTGTGAAGTCAGGTAAGATACTTCACCCTTCCTTGGCTCAATTTCCTTATCTGTAAAATGAAAATAAAAGTTTCTGATACACTTCTTGAAGATTTAAAGAGTCAATGTCTGTATAATTTTTAGAATACTGAGTGGTAATGAACTAATGTTGGCTTCATTTCTGGTTTTCCCAGAAGCAAACCCTGAGACAAGGATTTGGGAGGTGGCCCCAGGAAATACCAATAAGGAAGTGAGATTGGAAAGGGAAGGAAACCAGTAAAGGGTAAGTTATCAAGCCAGTCACCACTGTGAGTAAGTGGAGCCTAATCTCACCAAGGAACTCGGGGCCACGCGGACACCCACCTCAGAGTCACCCACTAGAAGAGCCAGGAAACTGGGATGTTTATACACTAACTCCTGTCAGTCAATGGTTGAAGTCTGCTCGCAGGAGTGTTAATTCTCTAACACTTCCAGCCTGTCCTGTCAATATAGGAGAGCCCCCCAGGCAGGTGGAAATTGGGCTGGCAAGTACCCTACAGTTATAGGCCCAAGGAGATAAGAGGGTAGCAAGGTCTACCACAGTACTCAGTAAATACGTATCATCTTATCACCACTGAAGTCCAAATGCAGAACAGATGTAAGCAGAGCTATTCTGGAGGAAGTTGGTGGGAGAGAGTGGGGTTCATGAGCCCAGGATTTGGCCCTGTAGCCCAGTCCTCTCGTTTCGGTGACATCTCTGAGTCGCATCTACGGAATCATAGGGATCCACAGAGCAATTTGTGGAGTGTACCTACAGCTGTGAGTGATTCAAAGAAGTTAAAAAATCCACTTCCTGCTCTCGAGGAACTACAGCTTAGTTTCAGAGACAAAATATAAACACGGTAAGGTAAAAAGTAAGAGCAATGAAGTTAGGACTTGTCAAGTGTCAAGGGAGCGGAGCAGACAAGAAGCACACAAGTTGCTTGGAGGGGTGAGACCGCCCCTGGCTGGGGTGGTCAGAGTGGACTCCATTGAGTAGAATGATTGGTGGTGGCAATACATGGATGGGGCCCAAGAACTCCCCTGATCCAGTTCTGGCTTTCAACGTTGAAGGCCTGGGGCTGGGACTGCTGCTTAACACAATCCATCAGTTATGCAGGCATATGCAAAGTGCTTTATGCTAGTCTTCTAAAACCACCATTCCCAGTAGATCCAGCTTTCAACATCTCTCTCTACCTCTGCAATGACCTTCTATCTTAAACATCATCTCTTGTGTCATAATATTAGCTGTCAGCAGTCCAGTGAGGTGGGTTTTTTTATCTTCATTTTAAAGACAAGGAGATTGAGAGTTAGGTTAAGGAATTTCCCCAAAGTTTCATGGCTAAGCTGGGATTTGAACCCAGGTCTACATGATTTCAAAGCTAGAACAAATCGCTGCATCTTTATGCCTCAGGTTCTAGCGAAGAGAAGTAAAGGAACTCTTTTAATTAAATTTGGGATGGTCAAATTACATCCTGCAGATTGATCCAAAGCCCTTGACTGTTTATTCTTGCTCGGTATCAACACAGCTAAAGGGACTATTTCTGAGGCTGTATCTATCCCAGCAGCTGCTACAAGCTTACGGAAAACAGATTGGGAAAGGACAAGACATAATGGATTGAAATCACTTGAGTGACAGCTTCCTTGCCTGGGTCAACAGGCGGTGCGTTGGTGGCATTCTTGAATCTCTAGGACTGGAAGAATTCCTTGAGATCTGAGTTCAGCCCCACTTCTGCAGCGCGAAATTGCAAGGCTTATTCAGCTAGTACTTAGCATTCCATCTGTTACCTTTTGACAGTTTTTTTAATCAAAGGTACTCAGTACCTGAAGCTTCCTTTCACCCTAACGGATATGTTATGGATACCATTTATTCAAGCATTCATTTGTTCACTCCTAATATGAGAGCTTAGAAAAAGAAAATGGGTAAAATGTTCACTTTGATTTATAGCCAAGGAGAGAAAACAACCAATAATGATCCTTTAAATTGGCCTCTCCCTTTTGCAGACACCCTCAGAAGGAAAAGGCTGTGCAAGCTTCTGGGGCTGATGGCAGGCAGGACGGGTGCAGGATCCGCTCAGTGTCCCGTTCTAGGCATGGCTCTCCAGTCCCTGCAGCCAGAGGCTCTCTCCATTTCTACAGCAAGTAGCTCCAAGACCAAACCAAAAAAAAAAAAAAAAAACAAAAAAAAACCAAACCGGTTGCCATCAAGTCGATTCCAACTCATAGCGACCCTCTAGAACAGAGTAGAACTGCCCCCCATAGGATTTCCAAGGAGTGGCTGGTGGATTTGAACTGCTGAACATGTTGGTTAACAGCCTTAATGCTTAACCACTGTGCCATCAGGGCTCCATCTCTGTGATCAGGCGCTGAAAATGCTTGGGTAGAACCACAACATGATGAAATGGATCAAATACGAAAAGAGGTCCGCGGAGGATGCTTCCAAGTGTTTTTGGATATTCCGGGCTCGGTGAAGCACTGGGCTCTCTGGGCCACCTGTGTATGTGACGTGCCATTCCAAGTTTAGAACTGCTTGAAGTTGGCAGGAGCTTAGGAAACTCATGTTGAAAATTCAGGGCTAACTCCCCAAGGGACAACACTTAGTGTCAATGTGCTGACAGGGGCATTGAGCTTTTCTCCAGAAGGATGTACAAAGTGATGTTTCCCTGAACTTTCAATGACGACTGTAAGTTTTTTCTTTTATGGTTTTTTTATTGCGTTTTAGGTGAAATTTCACACTCAAGTTAATTTCTCGTTCAAAAATGTACATACATACTGTTTTGGGACATTGGTTGCAATCCCCACAATGGGACAGCACTCTCCCCCTTTCCACTCCAAGTTCCCTGTGTCCATTTGTCCAGTCCTGTCCCTTCCTGCCTTCTCATCCTGCTTTTTTTATAAAGGATAATAATAGTAAGCCAACACTTAGTGTGCATTGACCATGTGCCAGGCACTGTTCTGGTTATTTATATGTATTAAATCATTTAGTCCTACAGTAGTCCTATATGGTCAGTATCATCATTATCTACCTTTTACAAATGAATTAACTAAGGCATAGAATTCGAGATTCTTGCCCAGGATCACACAGCTAATAAGTGGTAGGATTTCAATTCAGGAAATCTGTATTGGTTATCTATTGCTGCATAACAAATCACCCCAAAACTTGGTGACTTGAAACAACGTTTATCATCTTACAGTTTCTGTGGGTGCAAAATGCCGGTGAAGCTTAGCTGGGTCCTCTGGCCAATCAGGGTGTCAGCTGAGGCTGGTCATCTCAAGGCTCAACTTGGCAAGGATCTATTTCTAAGCTCACTCACGTATTTATTGCTAGGACTCAGTTCCTTATGGGTTGTTGGACTGGGGGCCTCAGCTTCTCTCTGGCTGTTGACCAGAGGTTATCCTCAATTCTTGCCACGTGGACCTCTCCAGAGGGCAGCTCACAACAGAACAGCTGGCTTCATTAGAACAAACAAGAGAGAAGATTGAAAGAAAGAGAGAGCTGGCAAGGTGGAAGTCACAGATTTCATGACCTAATCTCAGATCATCACTTTGCTATCACTCCTTAGAAGAGAGTCACCAGATCCAGCCTTCACTCAAGGCGTGTGCGAATACCAGGATGCGGGGCTCATTGGAAGCCATTTTAGAGGCTAGTGTTACACAGTCTGACTACAGAGTCGAAGACCTTAGCCATGAGAGGAGAGGGGTCACACATTTTCCCTAAGGTCAAATTTGGAAGAACCAATAAGTGCGGGATGAGGAAGTTCTAGCCCAGAGGCCCACTCCAGTCAGGATCTAAAATAGTAAATTTCAGGTCACGAGCCTCAAGAGAGGCTACTTGGCAAGCTATGACAGCTATGCCATTCAGCTCTACGGATTAGGAAATGAAGGCTTGTGAATAACGATTAACCCTCTAATACTATAAAGTTAATGATAAGAACAGTTTAACTGATATACAGTCACCCTTCCCTCTTCCTCTTTCCTTCTTTCCCCATCTTCTACGATTTTGTGTGTTTCTCTGTGGCAATTTCTGTTTTCATCCTGTGTATCTCCTCCAATTCCACTTCTATCTGTCCGGCTTTCTCTTCCTATCTCCTTCTTACTCTGTATTTTCCTTTGTCCTTCTGAGTCTCTAGGGGTTTTTTAGTTTTTTAATTTATAAGCATTTTTAGGAAGGAAGAAGTTGATCGACCAAATTCACAATAAGGCCAGGTGTGATGGTCAGTTTTATGTGTCAATTGGCCAGGCTATAGTATCCAGTTATTTGATCTAATATTAATATAAGTGTTGTTTTGAAGGTATTTTATAGATGTGATTAACATCTACAATCAATTGACTTTTTATATATGGAGATTAGCCTAGATAATTTGGGTGGGCCTGATCTAATCAGCTGAAGGAATTTAAGAATAGAATTAAGGTTTCCCTAAAGAAGAAGAAATTCCACCTGTGGACTACAATATCAGCCGTTTCTGAAGAGTTTCCAGCCTGTCCTTCCTGATGGCCTGCTCTATGATTTCAGACTTGCCTAGCCAGCCTCCACAATCCCACAAGCCAATTTCTTGCAGTAAATCTCTTAGTATATGTATATCCTACTGGTTCTATTTCTCCAGTGGCACCCTGACTGACACAGGTGGGAATGTCCACTAGTTCTGATGGTTGTCTTCATGGTAGCTGAGAAAGGGGTACATGTTTTCATTTTAAAAGAGGAGGTGAATAACTCAAAGAAATGAATTTTCAGAGGCGGTTTGTTTTCCCCCTCGTGAGAATTTCAGATGTCCCTCAAGTTATGTCATGCTGGCTACCTCCCCTTCGGCCTGAATCAGTCCTTGATAATTTCCTCTTCAGATTTTTTTCTGCTACTGTTCTCTGTCCCATCAAAACTGACTTATCCTGTTTTCCGTTCTCTCAGAGAACTACTTGCTATTAAATTGTTCTATTATTCTGTCTTCCTCATATTTATATTGCTAAAATCTGGGTCTTGCACATTTATGCCACTTAATACAAGTTTCCTTAAATGATGATGGATACATCTGCATTTTAATGGGAGCATTCAATGTCTTATCTCAAAGGTAAGACTAACGGCCAATATACCAAGAGAGATCAGTGAATGGGAAATACTCTGAGGCCAGGAGGACCTGTAGATGCTTCTCAAATCCTACCATTCAGGTAGCTGCCTGATTGGCCACCCACAGTCATACAACATTTCTGTATTCGTACCCATACGTGGTCATAGAATGATACTCAGTTATGCAAGACTGCATGTAGACCAGTGGTACCAAGTATGGTCTGAGGACCTCTAGGCGGATCTGCCTTTCAGGGAATTTGTTGGGACCACCTTTTCCAACTACATGTCTATGTGAAGCTGGATTTTCTTTATGCACCTCAATCAAAACAACATATCACATCAGACTGGATGAAAACGTAGATATGAGGATCTAGCTTATTAAGTCATTCATTAAAGAGATTTGAAAAAATGCCACGTTTCACTTTTCTCTCTCGGGGGAGGGGAGAGTATCGTTATTTTTCACAAAAAATGTTACATGCAATAATTCTATTATTGTTATTTTAAAATAAATTAATAAATGAATATTTTAAAAATTTTATCTGTTTTAATTTCTAATCATTAGCTATAACACATATAAACAAAGATCTTTGTTTTCTCAGTTTTTAAGAGTGTAAGGAACCATAAGATCAAAACATTTGAGAAATTGCTGCTATAAACTATTCATTTTTTTCCTGACGGAGGAGGAAGCAAAGTGTGCTCCTGGGAGTGACTGGCTGACCCCAGGGATTGAGGACAATTTGGAGTGACTGTGAAGCCCCACGTCCTGTCCCATTTGCTAACGGCCAAATCCAGCTCCGTAGCCGTGTCTCATATTCCTTGTTTATCTTTTGCAGAGCCCAGCAGGGACTTGAACACATAGTACACCAAAGAAAAACCAAACCAAACCAGACCTGTTGCCATCTAGTTGATTCCAATTCATAGTGACCATATAGGACAGAGGAGAACTCCCCTGTAGGGTTTCCAAGGAGCGGCTGGTGGATTCAAACTGCTGGCCTTTTGGTTAGCAGCCGTAGCTTACTGTAACTTGTAACCACTGTGCCACCACGGCGCAGTCTCTAAATATTTATTGATTAATTTCTGTTCATCTGCAATTGTGTATAGTGTACTAATTTAGAATAAGGGACTCTCTGCCATATAGCTCAAGAAACTTAATGTTGACCTGGAGGGCTAATACCCCAGCAGTTTGGGAGACACACCCACCCTCTGCCCCTGGAGCTGCCCCGTTGCAGCTTCTATGTGAGTCCAGGGATTGGGGGATAGAGACAGAACAATGTCCATTCACCACTCCAGAAGCTGGAACCTGGTCTCTTGAGCCTGAAACCATTCCTTGGTCCATGAAGTCACAAAGTTGAGTAGATGCTGAAGTTTTCCTTGGGTTAGAGAAGCTGAAAGGGTACAACACCTATTTTTACAGCATAGAATTTTAGACAAACTATAGATTAATGAGTGATGGTATAGAACCTGCAGTGGACTACCTGTATACATGTTTTATTCTAGTATAATAAGTCTACACTAGAGTCCAATTATGAGTTCAGCTCAAACTTCACCTCTGTAGCTTGAAAAAAAACCACACCAAATCAGTGGTTGATTTTTCTCAAGTAGCTCACCAGGCCTGGCTTCTGTGGAGTCTCTAAGTGGACTCAAACCACCAGCCTTTTGGTTAGCAGCCAAGCACAATAATTATTTGTCCCACCTGGGGACTCTCTCTGTAGCTTACCAGCTGTGAAATCTTGGGCAAATTTCTGACTCTTCCAGCCTCAGTTTCCTTACCTATAAAATGAGGATAAGGATAACATTGACCTGAAAACCTTGTAAAAATTAAATGATGTAATATATGCCGAACGCTTAGCACGTATGCCTGGCACAGTGGAAGACTGGATAACAATGCTAACTGCTACTGTTATGGAGCTCTGGTGGTGCAATGGCTAAGCACTCAACTGCTAACTGAAAGGTCAGCAGTTTGAATCCACCAGCGGCTCTGTGGGAGAAAACGCCTGGCAATCTGCTCCTGTAATGATTACAGCCTAGGAAACCCTATGGGGCAGTTCTACTCTGTCCTTCAGGGTCGCTATGAGTTGGAATCAACTCAGTCGCACACACCAACAACTGCTGCTATTATATGTCTCATACTGCTTCCGAGCCCTGGTGGAACAGTGGTTAAGTTCAGCAGCTAACTGAAAGGTCAGTGGTTTGAATCCACCAGCTGCTCCTTGGAAACCCTATGGAGCAATTCTACTCTGTCCTTTAGGGTTGCTATGAGTTGGAATTGACTCGATGGCACTGGGTTCGGTTAATATTGCTTTATTGTGGGCAGAGTAGAGCAGCTGGAAGATGGACTTTCCATTCTTATTTGGTAGTTAATACTTAATTTGCAAAGCACTAGAGGGACAATTATTTCCCATAGTCCTTACTGGGGATAGAAGGAGAAAAACAGATCTTGTCTTGCTTCTTTTTCACTCTTATCAAAAGCCCAAAGATTAGGGAAAAGGAGGAGGTGGACAAGCACCCTGTGGCTAAAGAAAATGTGTTTCCCCGTTGACCTGCCATGTGTGGGTTTGCGGCAAACCCCTTCAAGTCCCTCCAGGTCCTGTTTGCGTTTGACTGGGAGCGTGTCCTGCTGGAGCCGAAAGGACACAGCGCTGACCTGGCAGCGCGTGTTCGCCACGGGTCCTGGGGCTGCTGATGGAGTCTAAGGGCAGAGTTGGTTTCCAGGTCCGGGGCCAGGAAAACACGCTCCTTAATGCCCACATATTTGCAGTGTGACACACGGTTTGGAAGCTCGTCGCAGACTGCTGCGGCCACCTGATTTATCTCCCAGGAAAGATTGTCTTCATGAGATATTATTAGGGATGCATGTGTGGATGGTGTGCGCCACTGAGAGCAGTAGCGCCCGACTGCAAAGGCTCCTCCCCTCACCGGCCCTGCCCGGGAAAGCTCCTTGGCAGGAGGGGACTGAGGCTTGCCTGGTGATGCGTTTGAGAATCCAAGGGCTGATTTCAGGCAGTGATAAACGCGCTGTGCGTCTGGGAACTGCTTTCATGTTCTTCTGCGGAAGGAACAGAACAGCATGAATTCAGACTGAATGGCTGGTTCAGTTTGCGTTTGGATTAAAACCAAAGCAGGACAAGAAAATACCCACCACGGCACCAAGGAGCCACCAGTGGGAAACCAGTGCAGAGGTGTAGGCAAGAGGGTGCTGGAATGAAAGCAGCACCAGAATAACTGTTTTGTTTTGTTTTTCTGCTTGTTTCAGAAGAGGGCAACAAAATAATAGGAACGCTGGAAAGCAGCCATGTCACAGAATGCCTAAAAAGGGGTGAACAGGAAGCCATGCTATTTCACTAGAAGCTTAAAGGGTCGAGAAGAGGATGTAACAAAACCTTCAGTAGGTGTAACGAGCTGGTCTTGGTTTTTGCTAAAGACGGAAGAGGAGAACGTGGGTTTCCTCTCTAACGTGAGGAATTCGGCTTAGACCATGAGAATTCTGCTTCTGTAATAACAGCTGGGAGGGGACCAGGGAAGGTAACGGAACAAATGCCCCAGTGAATCTTTACAACAGGAGGGATCCCTATATATTAGTAGTGTCTCAAGGTCACTTTTCAATTTTGGAGAGTGAGTTACAAATAATACAGTGCGTTATTTTCCACCTTAAAAACTTTAAACCTAAAGAAGCACTTCAGTTATTACCTCAGACAGCAATGAGGCAATATCAGGGATTAAAAATAACCAGGGCAAGATATAAAAAAATCAAAGAGAGAACAATAAATATGTCCTTACTGAATGAATCAGGTTTTTTAGAAGCAAAGAACTGTGAATAGGAAATCTTGGAAGATTGTGGGCATGTGTGTGCTTATTTTAATTTTCCGAGTGTATATTCTTGTTTGTAATTTTTCCCTCTACATTGGGGGCTCAGTGGTGGTACAAAGGAATCCTGGTGGCACAGTGGTTAAGAGCTCAGCCGCTATCCAAAAGGTCAGCAGTTGGAATCCACCAGGCACTCCTTGGAAACCATGTTGGGAAGTTCTACTCTGTTCTATTGGGTCAGTATGAGTCGGAATCGACTCAACAGCAACGGGTTTGGTTTTGGTTTGCGCGGCATAAACGGTTAAGCATTCGACCACTAGGTGAAAGCTTGGTAGTTTGAACTCACCCCTAGGCGCCTTAGAAGATAGGCCTGGTCATCTGCTTCAGAAAAGACACAGCCTTGAAGACCGTGTGAAGCAGTTCTGCTCTGCACACGTGGGGTCACCGTAAGTCAAAATCTACTCAACAGCAACCAACAGCAACCAGATTCTAAGCTTTGCAGAGACGCACACATCCACATACGTGATTAGGTTAGATCGCCCTCTGGTGGCAAGAGCTAACCTAGCTTCTGATAAAGCGTATGTATAGTCCGCTATCCCTCAGGTTAACTAAACGTTCTTATAAACAGGGTTTTTTTAAAAATTATTTGACTTTATTTTTAAGACTAGTTTTGGGTTTACAGAAAAATTAAGCCGATAGTACAAACAGTTCCCACATACCCCTTCCTCCCCAGCACAGTTGCCCCCGTTAATATCTTGCATTAATGTGGTCCGTTTGTTAAAATTGATGAACCAAAAGTGACACATTCTTATTAACTGAAGTCCATAGTTTACATTCAGCTTCACTCTCTGTGTTGTATGGTACTATAGGTTTTAACATAATGTTATGTATTTCCCATCATAGTATCATACAGAATACTTTCACTGCCCTAAAAATCCCGTTTTTATATGTAGCAAACACAAAATTGCAATTTTACAAAATTAAGAAACAATAAGCACATAATTATAGTTCCTATTCAGGAAGCATTTTTGGGATCTTAGAGAACCTAAGTAATATCACTGTACTCTTATATCAAAAGAGGCATCATTAATAGGAATTCTGTATTACAGAGATTGATAGAATGCCTGATGAATAAGCTTATATTATGGATGGGAAAAAAAAGACACTCTGGTTTTTAAAGATAGGCTCTCAGGCAGGGCAATCTTCCTAAACCTGCTTGAAATATACCTGAAAAGAAAAAGTTCAGAAATTATTGAAGATATCTAAGAGGTAAGAAAAAACCTTATTAATTAAATAATTGAATTTCAGTAATTGCCTAAGCAGCAGGCTTAGTCAACACCCAGGATTCTAGCCCTGTACTGTCACTATCTAGCTCTGAGTTCTTGGATTTCATTAGATACCCCTGATATCCTTAGAATAATTTGTCTATTTTTTCTTAAGCTACCTCCAGTGTTACTTACAACCCAGAGTCCCAACTGACACTCTCTGGGGAATGTCAGTCAGCATTGTTGTTGATAGGAGCAGTTGAGTTGATTCCAACTCATAGCAACCCTATGTACAACAGAAGGAAACACTACCCAGTCCTGCACCATCCTCACAATCATTGCCATGTTTCAGCCTATTGTTGCAGCCACTGTGTCAATCCATCTCTTTGAGCATCTTCCTCTTTTTCGCTGACCTTCTGTTTTACCAAGCATGATATCCTTCTCCAGGGACTGGAGAATGTGTCCAAAGTATGTGAGACAAAGTCTCGCCATCCTTGCTTTTAAGGAGCATTCTGGCTGTACTTCTTCCAAGACAGATTTGTTCATTCTTCTGGCAGTTCATGGTATATTCAATGTTCTTCACCAATGCCATAATTCAAAGGCATTAATTCTTCTTTAGTCTTCCTTGTTCATTGTCCATCTTTCACATGCATATGAGGCAATTGAAAACACCATAGCTTGGGACAGGTGCACATTAGTCCTCAAAGTGACATCTTTGCTTTTTAACACTTTGAAGAGGTCTTTTGCAGCAGATTTGCCCAATGCAATAAGTAGTTTGATTTCTTGACTGCTGCTTCCATGGGCGCTGATTGTGAATTCAAGTAGAATGAAATCCTTGAAAACTTTAATCTTTTCTCCATTTATCATGATATTGCTTATTGGTCCAGTTGTGAGGATTTTTGTTTTCTTTAGGTTGAGGTGTGATCCCTACTGAAGGCTGTGGTCTTTGATCTTCATCAGTAAGTGCTTCAAGCCCTTTTCCCTTTCAGCAAGCAAGATTGTGTCACCTGCATATCGCAGGTTGTTAATGAGTCTTCCTCCAGTCTTGATGCCATGTTCTTCTTCAAGTAGTCCAGCTTCTCGGATTATTTGCTCAGCATACAGATTGAATAAGTATGGTGAAAGGATACAACCTTGACTCACACTTTTCCTGACTTTAAACCACGCAGCGTCCCCTTGTTCTGTTTGAATGACTGCCTCTTGGTCTACGTACAGGTTCCTCATCAGCACAATTAAATGTTTCAGAATTCCCATTCTTCACGATGTTACCCATAACTTGTTATGACCCACATAGTTGAACACCTTCACACAGTCAATGAAACACAGGTAAACATCTTTCTGGTATTCTCTGCTTTCAGCCAGGATCCATCTGACATCAGCAATGATATCCCTTGTTCCACGTCCTCTTCTAAATCTGGCTTGAATTTCTGGCAGTTTCCTGTCGGTGTACTGCTATAACCGCTTTTTAATGGTCTTCAGCAAAATTTTACTTGTTTGTGATGTTAATGATATTGTTGGATAATTTTCGCATTCTGTTGGATCACCTTTCTTTGGAATGGGTACAAATATGGGTCTCTTCCAGTTGGTTGGCCAGGCAGCTGTCTTCCAAATTTCTTGGCATAGATGAGTGAGTGCTTCCAGTGCTGCATCTGTTTGTTGAAGCATCCCAATTGATATTCCATCGATTCCTGGAGCCTTGTTTTTCACCAGTGCCTTCAGTGCAGCTTGGACCTCTTCTTCAGTACCATCAGTTCTTGATCACAGGCTACCTCCTGAAATGGTTGAACGCTGACCAGTTCTTTTTGGTACAGTGACTCTGTGTATTGCTTCCATCTTCTTTCGATGCTTAACGCGTCATTTAATATTTTCCCCAAAGAATCTTTCAATATTGCAAAAAATTCAAATTTTTTCTTCAGTTCTTTCAGCTTGAGAAATGCCAAGCATATTCTTCCCTTTTGATTATCTATCTCCAGGTCTTTGTGAATTTCATTATAATACTTTACTTTGTCTTCAGGAGCCACCCTTTGAAGTCTTCTGTTCAGCTCTTTTACTTCATCATTTCTTCCTTTTGCTTTAGCTACTCAACGTTCAAGAGCAACTTTCAGAGTATCTTCTGACATCCATTTTGGTCCCTTCTTTCTTTCTTTTTGATCACCTCCTGCTTTCTTCTTGTATGATGTCTTTGATGTCATTCCACAGCTCACCTGGTCTTTGGCCATTAGTGTTCAATGTGTCAAATCTATTCTTGAGATGATCTCTAAATTCAGGTGGGATATACTCAAGTTCATACTTTGGCTCTTGTGGACTTGCTCTACTTTTCATCAGCTTCAACTTGAACTTGCATGTGAACAGTTGATGGTCTGTTCCACAGTCATTCCCTGGCCTTGTTCTAACTGATAATATTGAGCTTTTCCATCGTCTCCTTCCACAGATGTAGCCAATTTGATTCCTGTGTTTTCCATCCGGTGAGGTCCATGTGTATAGTCACCGTTTACGTTGTTTTAAAAAAAAAAAAGAAGTATTTGCAATGAAGGAATAGACGATCTTGAGAAATTCTGTCGTGCAATCTCCGGCGTCATTTCCATCTCCAAGGCCATGTTTTCCAACTACCAATGCTTCTTTGTTTCCATCTTCCGCATTCCAATCACCACTAATTGTCAATGCATCTTGACTGCATGGTCGATCAATTTCAGACTGCAGAAGTTGGTAAAAATCTTCAGTTTCTTCATCTTTGGCCTTAGTGGTTGGAGCATATATTTGAATAGTGGTTGTATTCACTGGTCTTCCTTGTAGGCATACGGGTTTTATCCTATCACTGACAGCATTGTACTTCAGGATAGATCTTGAAATGTTCTTTTTGACAATGAATGCGACAACATTCCTCTTAGAGCTGTCATTCCTGGCACAGTAGACCATATGATGGTCTGATTCAAAATGGCCAATATCGGTCCATTTCATTTTTGACAACTTCTACTTTTCCTAGATTCATACTTCATACTTTCCACATACCAATTATTAATGGGTGTTTGCAGCTGTTTCTTCTCATTTTTAGTCATGACATATCAGCAAATGAAGGTCCTGAAAGCTTGATTCCATCCACGTCATCAAGGTTGACTCTACTTCAGGAGGCATCTCTTCTCCAGTCATCTTTGGAGTGCCTTCCAACCTGAGGGGCTCACCTTCCAGCACTATATCAGACAGTGTTCTGCTGCTATTCATAAGGTTTGCACTAGCCAATTTGTTTCAGAAATAGACTGCCAGGTCCTTCTTCCTAGTGTGTCTTAGTCAGGAAGCTCAGTTGAAACCTGTCTACCAAGGATGACCCTGCTGGTATTTGAAATATCAGTGGCAAACCTACCAGTATCACAGCAACATACAAGCCACCACAGTACAACAAACTGACAGACAAGTGAAGTCAGCATAGACCTTACAATAAGTGTATATACATTATAAAGACAATTAAAAACGACAAAAGCATATGGAGGGAGGCTTCCTCTGATTATTTGGAACACACTAGGAAATGTGGCAAAAGCAAACATCAAGATTGACATAGGTACAGCTACCAAGAGAGCCTGACATCTAATCTCAAGCCCAGATCTGGGGGAAGGAGCAGTAATGGATCCAGGTTTGGCCAGGGGCCCATCGAGGTCTATATAACTGTAACTGTGAATAGGGCAAATAATGTAGGCTCGGGGGCTAGGGCAGTGTAAAAATGGCACGAGGGCAGGGCTGACCCCTCTAACTCACAAGTGGGAAGGAGAATCAAGATCAACAGCCCAAGGCTGATTGCTATGAGGTGGAAGTCAGACATGCCTCCTCTCTCCACCATCTTCATCAATTTCAACACCAACCATCCCTCCCATGGCATTTTCTACTTCTCTGATGAGTTCAATAATTCACTGCAATGGCCACATGGAACTCACAGACATTACTCACAATTATGAGGTTTATTAGGGAAATAACAGGTTACAATTCAGATTCAGGAGGGCTCAGGATAGAGTTCTTTTGTCAGGACAGCCTCTTCTCAGCTGTGCCCACAGGCCTCTGCTCTACTCAGGCAAGTGTTACAAAACTCTTTTGATAAGTGCCCTGAGGCACCCCACTCCATGAGCAAGCCTCCTGCTTGAAGGCACTCAGCTTTCTTGTTCTGTGGGCTGGAAGCCCATTCTGCCGTCTCCTTCCAGTCTCTCCTGCTGCCGTTTCTCTGTCACTGCTTCTCACCGTCCTCAGTGTTACAGGTCTCTCTGTCTCTCTCTATCTCTCTCGGTCTCCTGGTTCCAGGAGCTCCTCAGTGCAGGGATCCCTGGTCCAAAGGATGCGCTCAACTCCTGGCTCTTCTTTCTTAGTGGTGGTGAGATCTCTTCCTACCTCTGAGATGGCTTGTTTTAAGCCTAGCGGGATGGCAAAACTGACCAATCCCTTTGTTAGGGTTCCATATGCCTTATTTGCATAGTCACATTCAATCATTGTGTGTGAGTCACAAAGACTATGGCTAGAAGGGCCATATTAAGTAATTTATTGCACTGCAGGCAGATAACCCAAGAGATGTCCATTGCAAGGGCAAATTCCTATCAGCCTAAGAAAAGCGAGTAATCTCATGCTTTGAGCCTGGATAAGTATGCTTTTATGCTGCTGCTTCTGCTGCTACTATTGGTAATTACTAGGGAAGTAGGTCTTTTTTATCACTGTGAATTTGTTTAGTATGACTAAAGCCATAGTGAATTCTAACCCACGCCACCGAATGGTTTTATGACTCCATAAAGATTTCTTACAAGGAATGGATAGTAAAAAAAAAATTAATCTCATAGATAAAAGTGCAACTGAGCCTTAAATGTCTGCTATAAAACTCCATTATTAGAAAAAAAAGTCAAATTTTAATAGAAGGATTTGAGATAGGAGCAAAGATGATTGATGAAATACTTCTACTGTGCTTTTAGTTATCATTTTTAAGTTTCTAGTGTCTTTAAATTCATGCATTAGCTATTTCCTCTAATACGCAGGCTATAGGATCATGAGTCAATGTTAATTTTATAAATTAGGGAAAAAATTGATGAGTATCTCAAGATCACTGAAAAACGCCTAGAAGAGTCCATACTTTTTGTTTGATCCATTCATTTATTCATTCATCAGATATCTATGGAGCAAGTCTGAATATAGTAGCATCAATACGACAATTACATAGATAAGTAGTATAGATAATAGGGTGAAATGGGTGCTTTAGAATTCCACAGGATTGGAATTTCAGAAGCTGAAGGAACCTTAGAAATTATGCAGTTCAACTTTCTCACAGCACATGAATTGCCTGCAGAATATCTGGTACTTAGGGTCTTTTCTTAAGGAGCCCTGCTGGGGCAGTGGTTAAAGTGCTCGGCTGCTAACCAAAAGGTCTGCGGTTCAAAACCACCACTGCTCCACAGGAGAAAGATGTGGCAGTCTGCTTCTGTAAAGATTTTCAGTCTTGGAAACCTTATGGGACAGTTCTACTCTGTCCTACAGGGTTGCTATGAGTCGGAATCAACTGGATAGCAGTGGATTTTTTGGTTTTAGGGTATTTTCTTAACACTTACAATGGATGGATGGATGGATGGATGGATGGACAGATAGATACAGAGGTAGAAATACAGAGATATATAGCTGTAGATAGATGTAACATCTACAACCTAATGAAACAGTTCATTCTATGTTTAAACAGTTCTAATTTAGAGGAAGTTTCTCCTGATATTGAGCAAAAAATTTCACTTAATTCTTTACTTAGAAAGCTATGCAGATATTCTAAAAACTTTTTTCCATGACATGTGTTCTAATATTGAACCCATGTTCCCCTAAGTTGTCTGTTTTCCAGAAGACAGGCTGGAAATCCTTCCATATTCTGGTTTGCCTCCTCTGGAAGGACTAAATTTGAATTGTTCTTCTTAAATGTGATGCCCAGATTGAACCATATAATTCAGATTGGATTTGATCTGTTTAGACTGTAATGGGGCCACTTCACCTCTTGGTATTCATTATACATCTAATAATGAATTATGGAAAAACGTGTGCTGTTTTAGCAGCTATATAGCACATTGACGGCTAGTATTATTCTTGAAGTCAACCACGGCCCCGGATCTTGTTACTCTAGCCATCCTCCTAACCAGGGGAAGTGTGGTGTGTATGTTGGGAGGGGAGTCTTGTTGGGGGTGGGGGGTGTTAGCTAAGGAAATGCCTCTCACACTTGCTGGGTCTCGGGAACAGAAGCTGGACACGTGGGCAGAGGAGTACACAAGGCTGGTCTTGGGCTAGGGGGCTTAGATTAAGGAGAAAATAGAAAAGGGAATCCTGGCTGAGGGCAGGTCAGAAAACAAGCTAAGTTAGAAACTTAATATACAAGGAGTAAGTTGAGATTAAAAAAAAGATCCAACGGGCAGTGACTTTAATAAGGGACAGGCAAGGATGAAAAGTAGGTTTCAGAGGTGGAACCTGGCAGGGTAACTTGACGCAACTTTAGGTCTTCTAAGCTGTTAAGCTGATCAAGCCTTCTCTAGCATTTTCAGACACTTACTCAGAATTTGCTATGTACCAGGCTTTGGGCTAAGGAATAGGTATAAAAGGTAAAGAAGACTCAGTCCTGGACCCCAGAGTTCACACATCTTCCTATGGGAGGTGGACACAGGACATTGACTACTACATAATGTGTCCAGTCCAGTGATGGAGAAACATGCAGAGACCATGGAAAAGGGGCAAATAACACAGCACAAGTTGCATGGATTGTCCAGAAAGGCCTCTGGGGGAGGCCATGGCCTAAGCGGAGTTAAGCAGGTAAAAGAAACAAGGAAGGATTTTCTAGATTGAAGAGACAAGTCAAGGCCTGCGGAATGGAAAAAGGAGCTACGTGGAGCTCAGTGTTACTGGATTGTCGAGTGTGAATCATTTAGAATTAGTCAGATCTCTCATTTCTCTGCTGGATAAGTTGTGTTTAGAACCTAAAATCACTACATTTATTAATTTAAATATTTATCTTATTTGTTTCATCCCTCATAGTAGTCTCAGAACATTCTCGAAGTATAAAAGGACTGTATTTGCTCTCTGTCCAAGGTACAGATCATCTGAATATTTGATAAACATTTTCTCTAGCTTCTCTTTAGTTCTTGGTAAAAAGGTTGAACAGCATGGAGTCAAGTCCAGAGCCCTTCAGTATTCTCTAGAGATCGTCTGCCAAATTGACATTGATCCAGCAATCAACAGCCCACACATATGGTTATTTAATTAGCTAACACTCAGCAGTAATGGGAGGTAGGATGGCTGCGTATGGCTGGGAATGGCATGCTAGGAGAACTTGGAAGTGATCCAGATATGAAACCACACCTGCCAAAGGGGCTAGGCTTCAGGAAAACAGATCCACAGGTAAACACTGCGGGGCAGAGACCAACAGGCATCTGAAAATTATGGGAACAAACAACCAGCAAGTGGCTGACTGGGGAAGGCAGAGAGTGAGGCTTACATAAAGTAGTGGGCTGGTTCTAAAAGGTGAGTGGGACATAGTGATAGGAAAACAGGGGCAGACATTTGGAAATCCATGGGGACATTTGACATCAGGAAAAAAAAAAATAACAAAACAAATCTATGATCTAGTAGGGCTCCAGGTACTAGTCAAGATCATGGGAAGGACACCAATTTCCAGGGAAGAAATAGCAAAACCAAAGCAGGGTCTTAAAGGCAAGAGAAAATCAAGGATCTAACAAAGATGAACCCTGGGGCCTAGAGGACCGAGAAAGACCTAAATCTAGTCACTGGAGCTAACTAGACTAAATAACACATTAAGTGGGGACTCAATTTCAGGAGAGAGAAAACAGTCTAAAAATGGACACTGAGTCAGAGCTGGACTGACCACAAGTGTGACCTGGGTCAGAACACCTGATACTCTCTTGCCTGGAGACAGAGTGAGGCTAAGTCTACACATGGAATTGAGACAGGAGGGTTCTAAAGGCCAGGAATCTGTCAGCCATAACAAGGGGCTCACGTTTCTACACCTGGTCCTCTCTGTAAGACTTGGTCGCATGCCTTGCTCTGTTGGAGATGTCTTTGTTGTTTCCCTGATCCTTTAGTCTTACAACCTTATCACAAAAGGAAATGAGATTACTCCGATGGAGCCAGCTTCCCTGTGGGAGGCTGGCTGCTAGTGATTACTGCTTCCTTTTCTTGTCACGTTTAGTCTCATAATCCATTCTAGTTTTGCTGGGAAGAAACTCTATACAAAAAGCTGAAAGGTGCTCAGTAAAGGGAGAGACGACTCCTTGGTTGGGGAAAAATATGAATAGTTTCCTGTGACATTTCGTGTTTGTCGTTGAAGGATAATGAGTAGATTTCAACTGGTGGAGAAGAGAGTGGTGGTCATGATCTAGTGTGAGGGAATATCCTAAGAATAGTCATGGATGGTTGTAGATGTGTGTTCCAGTTTTGCTGGAGTATAACATACGAAGCTAGAAAGATAGATAGGGTCAGATCCCTGAAGCCAGAGAATATGAATTTTGAGTGAAATGTAATGGGTAGTCACTGAAGGTATTTTCCTGGCCAGAGTGGAGTTTAAAAAGAGTGATATTAATCGTAAGAAAACTTCTGACAAATCCAGAATGGGGGGCGCTCTATAAAATAACTGACCTGTACTAGCACAAGGGTTGAACACTCAGCTTATATCCAAAATGTTGGTGGTTGGAATGCACCAGCGGCCCTGTGGGAGAAAAGACCTGATGATCTGCTCCTGTAAAGACTTCAGCCTGGAATACCCCAAGGGGAAGTTCTAGTCCGTCCTATAGGGTCGCTGTGAGTCATAATCAACTCGATTGCACACAACAACAGAAATATCTATCTAAATATTTATCTGTCTAAAAACATCAATACCATGCAAGACAAAGACAAAGAAACTGCTACATATTAAAGGAAGCTAAATATCCATGACAACTGAATGCGACGTGTGATTTGGGATTTTCTTTAGCTGTAAGAGACATTTTGGAGACAATTAGAAAAATCTGAATAAGGTCTTTAGATATAATATTATCTCAGTGTAATTTCTGATTTTGATAGTTGGACTGTGGTTGTATAAGAGAATGTCCTTGTCTTCAGGCAATGTACACTAAAGGTAAAGAGACATCATATCTGCAACTGTCAAATGGCTCAGAAATATACATATACAGGTATATATATTTGTATACATATACGTATATATATGTGTGTGTGTGTGTGTGTATATATATATATATATATATATATATATATATATACACACATACACCCCAGTTATACATATATGTGGGAGAAAGAGCTGGCAATCTGCTCCTGTAAAGATTTTAGCCTAGAAAACCCTATGAGGCAGTTCTACTCTGTCCTATAGGGTCCCTATGAGTTGGAATCGACTTGACAGCACACAACAACAACATGTATATGTTATATATATACATATATATGTATACACACACACACACACACACATATATACACATATATTAGTAAAGATTTTACCTTGTGCAATAAACGATTAGGCCTTTGCCCTCAGCTCCTGGGAAGCAACCGCTAAGCCTTTGAAATAGCCTGCCTAATTAAGAGTGCTTTTGTTTACCTGAGGTTCTTGGGTCACACCAGATAGTCTAAGCTGACAATGTGATTTATGGTGGGAGACTTTGGGCCATACAGTATCAGCTCAACTGCTAGAGAGACTGGAGACTAAGGTCAGTCACGCAGGCGGTAAGCCACGTCTATGTGACCGAACCCCAATAAAAACTCTGGACACCAAGGCTTGGGTGAGCTTCCTGGGGGAGCTTATTTACATCAGAATTCCAGCCCCTACTCTGAGACCTTCTTATTCTGACTAGCACCCACAGAGCTCCCCCAGGTGATTTTTATGCAAATAATGTTGTAGAGAATTGCCTGCCATAAATCCTGTCACTTACTCACCAAGGAGAAAATTAAAATGTGCTGCTGCAGGCGTGAAATAAATGTTTAACATGCAGCCCTCCACCAAAGGGAGGTTTAGTTACTTCACCATCCTTAGAGGACAGTTTTCTTTGCTCTGTACCCGTACCGTACCTGTTGCTGTCGAGTCTATTCCAACTCATAGCGACCCTGTAGAGAGCCTTCTGTTCTCTGCCATCATGTCACCAAAATACTTTACCTTCTGCAAGAGCCCCAGTAATTGGTTACAGTTGTATAGTTGAAATTCATATCGACTTCTCACTACCTGGAGAGTGTTCCACCCCAGGAGTGGGACCCACTGACTCAGGCAGCACCTGAGTCCCTGGAGAGGGGCTGAAATGCATCCATATTAGCACTCTCTGTCTTGGATATTTTGGAAACATACGGCCAGCAGAAGAATCCCTGAATCTAACTTTTCTTTCTTGTTTATATTAAATAAAATTTTCAAATCTTTTTCTTCTATTTTTTTCTTACAGGAAAATTAGACAAGCAAAATACACAAAATAAAAAAAATCCCTCCCAGGGACAATCACTATTAACATCCTGGTGATTCTTCTAGACTCTTCTGCTTTCATCAAGTGTTGTTATGATCTTTTGTGAGCTCGGCCCCGCTCACGCTCTACCAAGAGATGAGTCCCAGCTCTGGGTGAGGCACTGGGAACAGAGCAGAGAGTACAAGGCAACTACACAGCTTAGCACCTTCTCAGGGGAGGAATTCAGATGTCCTAAGGTGGCAGTGGAGTCGCTAGGTGCTGCAAAAGGTTAATGCACTAGGCTGTTAACTGAAAGGTTGGAGGTTTGTGTCCACCCAGAGGAACCTTGGAAGAAAGCAGGCCTGGCAATCTGCTTCCTAAAAACCAGCCGTTGAAAACCCTTTGGAGCACAGCTCTACTCTGTCACTCATGGAGTCGCCATGAGTTGGAGTCAACTCAGTGACTACTGTTTTTTTTGTTTTTTAAGATGGAGGCAGTGTGTTCCGCAAGAAGAACACAGTTTGCTTCACTCATATACCCTTCTAGCTGAATTGCCCTTCCCACTACCCTCTGCTCAAGGCGGGCAGAACTGGCCTATTTTGTGCTCAACGAGAGCCCCCTAATTATGTCAGGATGGACAACTGCCTCAAACGTAGTGATTCACATGGAGATATACCAAGAAGTGCAGAGCAGAAGGATTCTGCCCACAGGGGAGATGGTAATTAGTCAAACCAGACAAATCAATTCCCTCTATGATTTAGACGTATGACTATAGAGAAGATTGGTCTTTTGAGAGCTGATGATAATAATTATCACTGCTGTTTGTTGAGCATTTACCATATGCCAACCATTGCTCAAATATTTACTGAGTACCTATTTTGTTCCAATTATTTTTCTACATAATGGAGATATAGTAGTAAACAAAATAGACACACACATACAAAATACCTGCTCCCATGAAGCTTCCATTCTCATGTGGGCAGGCAGGGAATTTTTTGAACAAGTGAAATAAATAGAATGTTAAACGGTGATAACTGCTATGAAGAATAAGGCAGGAAAGGAGGACAGGCTGGAGGAGAGTACGATCATAAAGATGATGGTCAGGGAAGGCCTCATGGAGAAGGTGATATTGGAATGAACACCTGAAGGCGGTGATGGAGTGAGCCATGTGGACACAGGGGAAGCGTATTCCAGGAAGGAGAAGCCATGTGAGGCAGAACAATCTAGGCCAAGGTCCCAAGTAGCTAGAATGGCTGGATTTGAGTGTGGGTGTAAGAAGGAGAGCAGAGGAGGTCGGACGTTAATGAGTGGAGGGAGCAAGAGGCCCATTTGTGTTGGGCCTTGGTTATGGCCCACTTTAATGACTTTAACTTTTACTCTAAAGTGAAATGGGGAAGCTCCTGGGAGTGGGGTGTAGAAGACTGACATAATTTGGTTTTCCTTTTAACAAGATCCCTCTGGCTGCTGTGTGGAGAGTAGACTTGAGGGGCCAAGGAAGATGGGAAATATAATAACCCAAGTGAAAAGTGGTGGAGGTTTGGACCAAAGTGGTAGTAAGGGAAGTTCTGAGAAGTGGTTGGTAGGTTTTGCACATGTTTTGAAGGTAAGGCTGTCAGGATTTGCTAACGGATTAGAAGTGGGTGTAAGAGAAGAAGAGGACTCAAGTTACCATTTCTTGTGACGACGAAGACCATGAGAGAAGCAGGGTATGAGAAGAAGAGCAGATGCTTGGTTTGGACGTGTTAAGTGGGAGGTGCCGATTAGACATAAAAGTGGAGATAACTGGCCGGCAGGTGTATATTGAGAATTGCCAGCATGTGAGATGGAAGATCACCTAGGGAGGGAACAGGTAGAGCAGAGAAAAAGCCTAAAGACTGTTACCTGGACGTGCCACTATTTAGAGATCAGAGAGATGAAGAGAAACCAGGATATGAAACTGAATGTGAGAACTGAATGAGGTGGGAGGAAAACCAGGAGCAGGAGGGGTCTTGGATGCCAAAGTGAAGGAGGAAGGGATGGTGGATTGTGTCAAACACAGCAGAGAGGCCAAGAAGGACCCGGAGGGCTTGGCAATGTGGAAATCATTAATGGTCTCAACAACCTTAGTTTTGGAGGAATGATGAGGGCAACAGCCTAATGTGAGAGGTTTCAAGTATGGGGAGGAAGAACTGGAAACAAGATAGACAATTCTGCAAGTTTTGCTCTAAAGGGAAAGAGCTAAATGGATGGTTGTCAGAGGTGGATGTAAAAATCAAGAGAGGACTTTTTAATTTTTTCATGGTAGGAGATGTTTGTACACTGATTGGAATGATCCAATAGAGAGGGGGAAATGATGCAGGGAAGACAGAGGCCATCCCTAGCATGGGGTCCGTGTGTTGAAGAGAGAGAATGGGGAGCTTGTTCATGAGTGGAAGGACTGGCCTTAGAGAGGCCCACAGACAGCTCACCCATGGGAAGAGAAGGTGAGGCAGAGTACACAGACACAGATGTGGTCACTGAGGTGGCGGTGGGAGCTCGTGGAAATTGTCTTCTGAATGCTTTCATAATCTCAGTGCAGTATGAAGCGAGTCATCAGCTGAGAATGAGGGTGGGAGCTTTGGAGAAAGAGAAGTATTTTGAGTAGACGGAGAGGTGAATGGGTTAGAGAAATGTAGCCTTGCTCTGAGCGCTTTGCATGAATGGATTTATTAATCCTCACAACTGTCCTAAGCAGTGAGAAGGAGTCTCTCCATCTACTAATGAGGAAACAAGCTGATGAAATAAATCTACCCAGTAAAGCAAGATCTCACTAGGCGGACTCCACCAGTCAAGAGTGAGAGCAACAACTAGGTTGTCTATAGACCTGCTTCAGGGACTGAAGGGTTTCAGTGTTTGTTCTTGTATATCCTTATGATTTGCCTTATTTGTCTTAACTCAGTCATTGAGCCAGCCTCCATTCTGTATAATAAAAATAATCCAATTAGCAAGTATCATAATTAAAATTTGAAAATCGACACAACCCTCTCTCTGCTAGTCAGAGGGTATGGCAGGAGGCCCCACCTGCGTCTCACAGATAATTTCTGGGCCCTTCTGCCTCCAGGTCTGAATCCAGTTAGATTTCCCACGAACGACCACACTTCTGGTTGTAGCTCAAGAACCGTTTTTTCTGTGGGGTCGCTGCATGAAAGCATTGCATGAAAATGGCAAATATGTTCTCTTTAAGACTGGGAACTTGCCTAAGGAATTTTAATCAAATTTGAGAGAATTGAGATATTTAGCATTTCGGTCTTTCAAGTTGATCGTGTTTGCATGAAGCAAGTCTCTGTCTCTAATGTGGGAAGTGTTTGCTGTGTATAACTCAATTTGCCAAGTAATACAAGTATTTCCATTATTGTCGCTATTTCTTACTTTTTCTTGGCCCCAGAGTACCAATTTTACCCTGATGTGTCAGTAAAAATGGTGACAACTATTTGTTGTGTTGACATTTGGTCTGTTCCAAATACTTTAATCAAAAATATGTATATTCAGTCCTGTCTGCCAAATGTTAATTAAAATGGGTTTTCTACTGCATTCCCCATTTCAAATAGTCATTGTGACTTTGGCGTAAGTCTTCATCAGAAAAGGAAATATCTAGCTGTCTGTTTTTATTTGAGAAATACCTGAGGAAAGGTAATACTTTATGGCTTAAAGCAACCTCACTCAAATCCGACACCATTCAGATTGTGCTCTTGAGAGGTCGACTCAAATCCATCTAAATTTGGTTTGGGAAAGACTGTTCTGGCTCACTTTGGTCTAGACATACAGCACTTGAAGTTTTCTAAATAGGTGTGCAAACCTGACCTGAAGTGCTCCCTGAGAAGAATGCTCTTTTGCATGAACTAAAAATCCACTTCCTTTCTCTTCATTACCATCTGTTGTTTTGGATTCCCAAGCCAAACTGAAAGTAAGGAAATAATGTCTCAGGTTTTAGCGATCCCGTTTGGATTTATAGGCTTCATCTGCCCTGCAAGAACATGTGTTTTTAATTTACAGAAACCCCAGTCACCCTTTAAAAAAAAGGTAACACATCAGTTGTTCTGTATAATGAGATAAGCAAAACAAAAAAATCGCCGGAGAGTCAACTCTGACTCATGGTGACCTCATGTGTGATGTGAAGACGCAAGCAAAAACCGACTTTATTTAATGGATGTTATTGTTGTCGCAATAGTTTTATTACATGACGTTTATTCTCGTTAGCCTGGTAGGCTATGTGCCCACCATTACGATACTCAACTACTTCACTTTGGGGATTTGGATGAAAGGAGAGATGGATGTCTGTTACTCACATATTCATACAACAAATACTTATTGATTGTGTACTATGTATCAGTCTCTGTCCTAGTCACTGAAAATACACAAATTAGCAAGAAGGCATGCTTGGGAATATATAGCACACACAGACAGACATGTTAAGGCAAATTCTGTAAGGAAAAATGCTTACCTGGTAGACTTACTGAGTACCAAAATCTCGATTACATTTGCAATTCTTTGATCGGTTGAATTGATTCAGATAGACACCTATAATAATACTTGAGAAGTTATTCCTAATCTTTGAAAAGTTAATCAAAGGACTAAGGATATCTGAACTCATATTACAGAATAATAGTTCATCATTCTCAGCATAGCTAATCGATAATAAAGAGAGATCGAATAACTGAAAATACTGTACCATAGTGTTTGGAGATTAACTTCCAATCCCTCCTTAGTGCAAATTAGTGGATTATTTCTCTTCTAGGCCTCTTTGTCCTCCCTCAGATTCTACTGAACCTCTTTTTGGGGCTCCATGCTATTCCTGCCCCATGCTGATCTGGGCTTAAATGGCTGCTTACTTGTGTCAGGACACTTGTTGCTAATTGCAGAGAATCCTAAGGTTGTTTTCTTGTTTGTTTGGTTTTTTTTAAATCTATAAATGTACAGTTCAGACATTATATAACAGGGCTCCCATTAACTTTATTGCTTAGGAGGTTTGTTTTGTTAAGTAAGCGAAACACTTGCCAATATACACTCACTAATTGGAAATAGTTCCTCGATTTGCATATTGCTGATGCTTTCTGTCTGTCTCTCTCATCCAGGTTGCATTTGAATCGAAAAAAAAGTTCCCCATTGCACAGAAATTACAAGTGCCACAGTTCTTGTTTTACCTAATAACTATTAGACGTCCTTACGTTGTTTAGAAACCATCAAAATTCTAGGAGCTCATATTCTAGCAGGTGTTATGTGTTTATAGCGGAGATGTATCCAGAATGCTGTGAGATTAAAGAAAATGGGGTAATTCATTGCTTTAGGGGTTGGAGGGGTTCACAGACGGGCTCACAGAGGAAGTGAAGTTTAAGCTAAGCCTTGAGAAGGAAGACTAGAAGTTTACTAGGGGAAGAAGATTATAGAAGGACTTTCAAACAAAGAGGAAAGACATGGAGGGGATTAGTCTTCCTCATGTTTTGTTCAGGGTTGTTTTTAAATAATTATAATCTGATTTGCTCTGAGTTCTACTACCACAGATGAGGCCCAGCCCTCAAGAATGATGGGAAGGAGACTGCTGTTCAGCTTCAACCTTATGCATCTATTTCAACTCAAATAGACAAAGACCAACCCTCCTGAATAGCTACTGAACTCCTTTTCATGTCCAAATGTATTTGTCCTGCATCCTCATTCACTGAGGGCATTTTCTTTCTCTTTTCAAGGCAATAATTCTTTATTTCAAAAGGCCCAAGATAAAAGCTTAATAACTGATCATAACTGATACAGTACTCTTTCCAGGAGTAGTATTTTATCAGGTTAATCCTACATGCAAAATGCCTTAGTGCAAAGTAATGAATTTTTATTTGTGGAATATTTTGGAAGATTGGTGGGTATCTATTTTAATATAGTAACTTTAATGTCTATGCTAGCAGCACGGGCTGTGTAAAATATTATCCCTTCTCTGAGTGTTCAGTAGCTAGTTTTGTTACTCTCTAAGTTGTTTCTTAGCCAAGATGATCTTAGTTCCATTTGCCCCTTTTAACCAAGATTATATTTTCCCCAAGTCATGACAAAAAGATTTCACTGAAAGCTGAAATATCCTTTTCAGTACTAATTTGTTCTAAAACTAGGAAGAAGAATGGCAATTAAAAGAAAAAAAGCACGGAGGAGCATTTTTACTCATTTAGCAAAACAAGATTGCATTAAAAGTGATTTCTTTTATAATGAGGCTTAAGAACATTGTAATTTATCTAACTTTTTTTCCTTTCTATGGAAAGCCTTTCATCACTGTACTGGTTTCCTAACCAGTAAAATGTAATGGAAATACATTAATTAAATTCTCTAATAAGATTCTGTAGCCATCGGCCCTAATCTCTAGGGAAACCCTAAATCCCTAATTACAGCTTATCAATTGCAATTAACTTCTCAAACCATTCTCTAGACTTACTTTAGAAAAGGAAAAAGAGTTGCTAATATATTCTAGGAAAGATTGAAAGCCCTTTCAAAGGCCATCAAAGGGCCATCACAGACCTCTGGGGGAAAACCCTACCCCCACGTTTGCAAAGTCTTCCTCATAAAGTAGATGTTGTTTTCCTGAGACAGTCTCAGGACTTGAGCTTCTCATGCAGAGACTCAGCAAACATTTATCTGGGCCAGGTTTAGGTCTTTTGGGCATGATGGTTGTGACAGCTTCGTTGAGTTTCGGTCTATCTATACTATAGCAATTCCTACTGAACATTTCATATTTTCAAGTGTCCCAGTTTCAATTACCCAGAGTCAAGCCCCCAGGGTAAGGCACAGAGTGGCTGAAAAACTGTCACTATAAATCAGAGAAACAGGACTAGGAAGGAGTACAGTAGGTTGAAGGGCTAAACCAGCCATGCTCTTTGGAGCCAGAGCGTTGAGCCTGGGGTAATAGTCAAGTTTTCAAAGCTGGAGTCTTTCAGGTATGACTGTTCCTTCTGGCCTATGAGATTCAGTAGATGTAAAGGGCTCTGTCTGACTTCTGGTCAGATTCCTTCGGTTTTGGTAGGCTACAATGGTGAACAGGTTTTAGTGGAACTTCCAGACTAAGATGAACTAGGAAGAAAGTCTGACGATCCACTTCCAAAAAGCAGCCAGTGAAAACCCTATGGATCACAATGGTCTGATCAGCAATGATGGTGGCGATCGCACAGGACCAGGTAGCATTTTGTTCTGTTGTGCATGGGGTCACCATGAATTGGGGGCTGACTTCATGGTAGCTAACAACAACAACTGGAACACATTCTGTTGTTCAGATCAGAGTATCTGAAGGATTTTTTAAGCATCTCACTCCTGGTTTCCTTGCCTCTTCCTCATGTGATACATGAGGATTAGACAAGGTTCTGGTTATCTACTGCTTTGTAAAAACAAACGACACGCAAAACTCAGAGGCTTAAAATAATTCCAGTTATTATTTTTATTATTTAATCATAAATATACAACTTGGGCAGGGCTCAGGAGGGACTGCTACTCTCTTCTCCATGTAGTGTAAGCTGGGGCTGTTCAGTTGAGGGCTGGAGGAACTACCTTCAAGATTTCTCACTCACATGGCTGGCAAATTAGTACTGGCTGTTGCCAAGGAGCTCAGGCCAGCCTGAGGGCCTAGCGTCCTGATTCTTCTCCATGATGGCCTCTCTATCAGCTGCTTGACCTTCCTTAAAATATGGTGGTTGAGTCCCAAGAGAACCAGGCAGAAGCTGAGTAGCCTTTTCAAACCTGGCTTCAGAAGTCAGTCAGTGTCACTTCCACCACATTTTACTTATGGAAAAAGTTACAAGTCCACCCAGATTCAAGAAGAAGGGGCTTACTTGGACTCCTCATCAAGGTTCTAGAAGTTCATATAGAACAGGAGTTATTATTGTGGTCATCTTTGGAAAATGTAATCTGCCACAGTCAGGGAGTCTGTTCATAAAGTACCTGGCACTCTGTGATGTGTCTATCCAGGTCCTACCCAGGCTTCAGCCTTCAAATCAAGACCCACTTCCTTCTTGGAACCTTCTGAATATACTACAACCCTCACCAAACTTTTCTTTCTATCTTAAATGATCACATTGTCCTAATTATACTCCCGGGGTTCTTACAGTATAGATCCTTCCCAAATATTAAGAACACCATGAGAAAAGCTTTCTATCATGATAGATTAGAAGGAGATTTCTCCTTTTTTGGTGATGAAGCCATTATATTTGCATCCTGGCAATAAAAACTTTGATTACAAGCTGTGCAATTCAACTATTGCCTTGTGATAAACTCCCTATTAATGATAAAGAAAATTTTTATTTTACTCTATCAGTTTTGATTGACAACTTAGTCTTAATGTTATGAAAGTTATTCAAAATGCAAAATATGTAGATCTTTTCTAAATCTCTAAAGCTTTTGTTGTTCACATATTTGCATGTAAAGTGAGAAATGCAAGGTATTCTGAAACATGTATTAAATCTGTATTTTTAATCTTCTTCCAGGTACATGATCCAGGGACTGAAAATTAATTCTTCTTGATCTGAAGACAGAATTAATTCCTGACACTGCAACTATTTGTCTTGTTGTCATGCTTTACTTGTGGAGAACTAAAACAGCTTGATAACACAAACCTTTCTGACCTGTGGGATTTCTAACAAAAAGGTTAAAACTGCATTCCGCAGCCACACAGACTGGCAGAGACCTCCTCTGTAGCCTAGGATAGTGGAACAAAACAGGAGCAGTGCTAAATAAAAGGAAGCTGTCAAGGATACAAAATTAGAACTCACTACGCCACCAGGGTTTCCAAAACCTTAAATAGGAGCCTTTAATTCTTTGTTTTCCTAAGCTGCTGCAGCATATAGCTCCCTGATGCATCATTACAAACACACTACTACGTGTTGGGAGAGCTGTGGGGAGTCCAGTAGGCTGACTGTCCTTAGACTCATCTAAAAAAATCAAGGTGTTAAAAGATCTCTTTCATCTTGATACAGCAGATACAGTCTTTCCATTTGTTAGGATGCATGAATGGAATTATATAAAGGAGGTAAGCATTTGCGGATATGGCCACAGCAAGTGATTCATATTCATGGATTATATACTGTGCAGAGATTAAAAAAAAAAAAAAGAATCAAGAAAAAAGAACACACGATTCACACTCTTAAAAGTTTATATTTATGGGAACATACGACTTCAAAAAAGAGCCCTGGTGGAGCAACGGTTAAGCGCTCGGCTGCTAACCTAAAGGCTGGCGGTTCAAACCCACTCAGTGGCCATGTGGGAGAAAAGACCTGCCGGTCTGCTCTTGTAAAGATTACAGCCTAAAAAATCCTACGGAGTAGTTGTACTCTGTCACAGGAGTCGGAATCCACTTAATGTACCTGACAATAATGACGATTTCAAAATATGAATATGCCTTAGAAAGATCTAAATAGACTTTACTAATTAGTCACACATATGTAGTAGCTAAGGGCTATTAGAGTTAGTTAATTGCAATGCAAACAATGCATTCAATTATATGTCACTGAAAAAGAAAAAAAAAATCATTTACAATAGCATTTGCCAAGGAGATATTGACACCAAGTGCTGTATCACCACAACTGGTTCTAACCAGCTGATGCTGTTACAAGACCATGATCTGGCCAACTGACTTTTGACAAAGGTGCAGAACTAATTCAATGCAGAAAGGATAGCCTTTTCAACAAATGGTGCTGGAGCAATTTAATGTCCATAGGCCAAAAAAAAAGGAACACAGCCTAATCCTAATCCTCACACCTTACACAAAATTAACTCAAAATGGATCATAGATTTAAATGTAAAACATGAAAACATAAAACTTTTAGAAGAAAACATAGGAGAAATTCTTCAGGACGTAGGGCTTGGTGAAATGTTCTAGAAATGACATCAAAAGGATGATCCATACAAAAAAAATAAATCTACAAATTGGGTGTTAAAATTTTTGAAAAAGTACTATGTAAAAACTGTTAAGAGGATGAAGAGACCAACTGCAGACTGGGAGAAAATATTTACAAACCACATAGCTAACAAAAGTTTCATATCTAGAATATATAAAGAAACCTCAATACTCAACAGTAAAAAACCAAGTAATCCAATTAGAAAATGAACAAAGGACATGAAGAGACATTTCACCAAAGAGGATATATGGGTGGCAAATAAGTATGTGAAAAAAATGTTCAACATCATTAGCCATTAAGGTAAATGCAAATTAAGACTATGATGACCTATGGCTACAAATTTATTAGAACAGCTATAATAATAATAATAAAATAGTATCAGTACCAAATGCTACTGAGGATATAGGGAAACTGGATCTTTCATACATTGCTAGTGGTAATGTAAAATGGTATGAGCAATCTGAAAAATTCTTTGGCAGTTTCTTAAAAAACTAAATATAAATTCATGCCGTGATCTAAGAATTATATTCCTGAACATTTATCCCATAGAAATGAAAATTTATATCCATGCAAAAACTTGTACACAAATGTTCATAAGAACTTCATTTGTAATAGCCAAACCTGGAAACAAGCAAAATGTCTTTCAATAGGTGAACGGTTAAACAAACTGTGGTACATCCATACCATGGAATATTACTCAGCAACAAAGAAGAATGAACTATTGATAAATGCAACAACTCGGACGGATCTCAGGGGTGAAAAGCATGAAAAAGAAGAATCCAATCTCAAGAGGCTACCTGCTATATGATTCCACTATATAACATTCTCGAAGTGGCAAAGTAATAGGGATGGAAAATAATGGTTTCCAGGGGTTAGGAATGTTGGAGGGGAGGGAGTAGGAATGACTATAAAGGAGTAGCACAGGAATCTTTGTGGTGATGGAATAGCTTTATATCTTCATTGGGGTGATGGTTACATAAATCTACACATGTAATAAAGTAGCATAAAACTGTACATCCACACTGTACCAATGTCAATTTTATGGTTTTGAAGCTGTACTATGGTTATGTAATGTGTTTGGGGGAAATTGGGTGAAAGGTACATGTAATCCTTGATACTATTTTTGCAACTTCCTATAAATCTATAATTATTTCAAAATAAAACATAAAATTAAAAGGCTATGATTTTCAAGCAGCCCACCAGATGAAGATGACAAATGACTAAGAACTTTGGAGGTCCTAGTATAACAGACTCTTACTGGATCAAATGGAAAACTCTTTCCTGATCAATGAATAATGGCACTTGATTTTAATCCACCCAGTGCAAATACATGGATTCATTCCTCCCTACCCAGACTACAAACTTTCCATTTAATTAATTGAATTAATTAACATAATTAGCGTAACTCTTAATTAGCATAACACACCCAAAACCACGTTTCTAGCAATAAACCCTCCTCAGTCAGCTACTCAGTGAGTTCATTTACTGGTGCACATCCCATTCCCTGGCAAGTAAATCAACTCAGGGCTCACTGTGCTGATCACTGTGGTAGTCATCACATTTCCTTTATCGCCACAAAATATTTGAAGCATCTGATGGCCTTATGCCATATCTAAATAAATAGGGACTTACAGTTCCAGGTACTAGGCTGAGTTCAGGGTTGGGGAGGATGGTTTATGGGTGACAGAGATTGAAACCCAGGAAGAGCCCAAGTACTGTGTCCAGGAGAAAACTCAGAATATCTAGAGTCAAGTAGGCTATGGCATCAAAAAAGTGAGCAATAGAGGAAAAAGGAGAGTTAGGAATAGGAGGAACAAATGGAATGTGTGGCTAATTGCCTCCATGAATAACTGCCTTGTTTGCCATGAGACCAGAAGAACTGGATGGTGCCCTGCTACCATTACTGAATATTTTGATCGAAGATTCTGGAGAAGAATCTTGATAAAAAAGGGAGAAAATGCAGAACAGAATTTCAAATCTTCATGGACTCTAGACTTTCTGGAGCCATGGAGGCTGGATGAACCCCTGAAACTTATTGCCCTGAAATAATCTTTTAACCTTAAACCAAAAATATCCCCAGAAGTCTTCTTAAAACCAAACAATAGCGTAACTAGTAAAGAAAGTCTACCTTGAGCATTGTGCTTTTTTGAGATATCTATCTATAAGGGACCAAACTGACAACAACTTCAAAGGTTAGTTAGGAAACTTAGGCCATAGTGAGTTTATGTTAATGGAGGATGAACAACTCAGAAAAGGAGAGTGAAAATGGATGCACAGCTCAAAGAATGTAACCAACGTCATGGAATTCTCCATGTAGAAATTGTTTTGGTATGTTTTGCTGTGTATATTCTTAACAACAACAACAACAAAAGTGAAGCCAAGAGGGCTAGACAGAGAAGTAAAAATGAAAGAAGAATGTGAGAAAGGACGGAAACTGGAACTATTAGAACAGAGCATAAGGCTTAGAATGGTTGGTGAAGACAGAATCTGGAGAGATTTGCTGAGGTGATGGATGTGGAGGGAGTTATTCATGGCGCTGAGCCAGTTTAGATGCTTATAATAATGATAATCATAGTTACCGTTGCTGAACATTTATTTTGTGTCAGGCATTGTGATGTCTTTTTTTTTTTTTTTTTAACCTCACAATAACTTTATGAGATGGGTACATATTATCTACATTTTATAAACTAGAAAAATTCAGATTAAAAGGCTTGAATAAGTTGTCCAAGACCTCACAGTTGGGAAATGGTGGAGCAGAGATTCAGTTAGCTGCACCTGAGTCCAAAGTCAATATTCTTCCACAACTTTCTACTGCCCTACTCACGCTCATCTCTATCTCTGTCTGTATCTCCAGGCCTAAAGCAAAAGAGTGGAAAAATAAACAAAAAAATCAGGACTAGGTAAAATATAAATAGAACAGGAGATTAAGATTAAAGAAAAGATATACAGGCCATAATGTCCAGTACAGTCATAAAAATTTTGGAAAAGGAGGCTGAGAATGGTTACACAACTTGAAGAATATAATCAATGTCACTGAATTGTACATGTAGAAATGGTTGAATTGGTGTATGTTCTGCCGTGTACATTCTCAACAACAAAGTAAATAAAATAAATTCTAAAAAATTAACACTAACAAAAGAATAATGTTGAACAAATAAACTCTTGAAAAGAATTATTTAAAAAATATTAAAAATGAAAAAAAATTAAGGCTTCGAATATGGTTTTGAGCTTCCTAATGTCAAAGCAAAGCGGGAAACACGGTCAGTTTGGAAGTTCACATTGTCTACCAGGGGTATTAAACTAAGAATGGCTCATTTTGGAAGATTTTACGGAGAGGATGAATTGCCAGTGTTTTGAAAGAAAGGAAGGATGCAGTTTGGTGGAGAGAATATGTTCTTCCTCAGTGATTCTCAACCAGAGGTACCTACTACCCAGGGACGTTTACCAGACTCATCCGGCTGAGACCTTCAAATTACACAACCCTCACCTCTGAATAAACCTCCTGGGGCACTGGGCTCCTGGTGAGAATTCTGCCACGGTGCGCTTTATTGCTAATGAAAGCCTGCTAATGAGAGGGTACTGGTGAGAGTTTCTCAGGTGTCTTGGAAGGAGAAGAGGATGAAGAATACCTGTTCTAGATAAAGGGCATGGAATGAGTCATTTATTCATTCAGCCATTTTAAAAGCACTTAGTATATGCCATGTGCAATACTCATTCTGAGACAAAATGAAACTGAAAAATTAAAAATGTATAGGAGAATGGATGAGAATTAGGCACCACTGCATGTCAGGTATTGTGTTAGGCTTTACATATATTATTTCATCTAATTTTCACAACAGCTTTGTGAAGTAGGTGTAATGCTCCTGTGATGGTTAAGACTGTGTGTCAACTTGGCTGGGCCGTGATTCTCAGTGTTTTGGCGGTTGTATAATGTTGTGATCACTTCTCTGCTGAAATTTGATATGTGATCACCCCATGATGGGATCTACTGAGTGGTACTGGTGGGGGCGGGGCCTGTGGCGGCTCACCACCCCCTCAGCCTTCATCTCTCCACCCTCCGCCACCAACTTCCTTCGTGCTCGCCTTGCCAAGGCTCTTGGCTTGTTCTGGACCATGCAGCTATTTCTAGTTCGTCTGACCTCCAGTTATTGGAACTTGAGCTAGCAGCTTACCTGCTGGTCTCAGGATTCCTCGATCTTCACAGCCTGTCAGCAAGAGTCCTGCTCTCTGACCTGCCAATCTTGGGTTCGTCAGCCCCTGCAACTACGTGAATCAGGAGATGCCTTTCGGTCTTGCCTGCTGATCTTGGGATTTGTTGACCTTCACAGCCTGTGAGCAAAAGCCCTGCTCTCCGACCTGCCAATCTTGGGTTCACAAGCCCCTGCGGCTACATGAATCAAGAGAAGGCTTTATCCTGATACACAGACTTAGGCTGTTCCAGCCTCTACAATCGTGTAGGCTGTTTCCTTGATATAAATCTCTCTATATATATTTATATGCTTTACTGGTTTTGCTTCTCTAGAGAACCCATCCTAAGACAGCTCCTTTCACAGATGAGGGGCTCAGGGAGATTATTTTGCTCAATGTAGCACAAATAGGAGATACCAGGATAGAAACAGAAACTGGTGCTTTCTGTATCTCACCAAGCCTGCTTCCATTCTCCATTTTCAGGGCCATCCTCCTATTGAACAACTCCAAGAGCGTCTTAGTCATCTAGTGCTGCTATAACAGAAATACCACAAGTGGATGGCTTTAACAAGGAGAAGTTTATTGTCTCACAGTCTAGTAGGCTAGAAGTTTGAGTTCAGGGCACCATCTCCTGGGGAAGGCTTTCTCTCTTTTTTCTCTCCAGAGAAAGGTCCTTGTCATCAATCTTCTCCTGGTCTAGGAGTTTCTCGGTGCAGAGACCCCAGGTTCAAAGGACGTGCTCTGCTCCTGGCACTACTTTCTTGGTGGTATGCAGTCCCCCCAGTCTCTCTGCTTTCTTCTGTCCTCTATATCTCAAAAGAAATTGATTTAAGACACAATCTAATCTTGTAGATTGAGTCCTGCCTCATTAACATAACTATCTCTAACCCTGCCTCATTAACATCATAGAGGTTAGGATTTATAACACATAGGAAAATCACATCAGATGACAAAATGGTGTACAATGATACAATACTGGGAACCATAGTCTAGCCAAGTTGATACAATTTGCGGGGGTGGGGGGGGAGGCACAATTCAATCCATAACAGAGAGGTATCATCCCTATTGCACTGTATATAAATGGTGCCTTCTGGAACACAATGGGGAGGAAGAGGAGGAGAATCAAAATGACTTTGATGAAAACACCCTCTCTCAAGGGGCTTATGGCCTAACTGTGTAATGAAGACCAGTGTGTACATATTCCTAAAAACAATGTAAAATGCCAAAAGAGGATAACGGGCGTGGAGGGATTAATTCTGCTGGACTGCGGGCTTGGCATCTGAAAAGGTGTACAAGAAGTAGCATTCGAACTGAGCTGAGAAGCATGAATAAGATTATGATAGATACTGCTGCATGGAAGAGACATTCCAGGGAGACAGTGGTGTGTTCTACCAGGCCTTTCCAAGGACTTGAACGTAGTAAAATTTAGCTGGAAAAGGTTAGACTTAGAGGAGTGAATTGAGGGTAGGGGCAGAAATGGACAGATTTCCAAGTCCAAGCACACACCTTTATTGATATCTCTCCAATTCTGTTTCTTGCCTCATCTTCTTAGTCAAAAGAGAGGAATCCAAGGATTCTTAGTGGAGTG
The DNA here is from genome assembly GCA_030035585.1 of Dugong dugon. Classification (NCBI taxonomy): domain Eukaryota; kingdom Metazoa; phylum Chordata; class Mammalia; order Sirenia; family Dugongidae; genus Dugong; species Dugong dugon. The sequence goes on from CM057472.1 coordinate 1,626,693, forward strand.
ACATAACATGTAAAAGTTCCAGCTATCATTCCAGTAATTTAAGACCTCAGAAATGAAGTGGGAATTATAAAGGACTAAGCAGTGGAATTGGGCCTCTGGACCTAACACTCTTTCCTCTTTCCTTCTCCACCTCCACATACTCTTTCCGTCTTTGAGATATCATACCTTTCCTTTCCAACAACTTGGCTGTGCCACCAACTCAGGGAAAATAAAGGAGTTTTGCAGCTCTAAGAATCCAACTTGGTGAAGGCTTTCTTGGCTCATAGATAAGGCATGGCTCATATTTTTGGTGTCCTAGTCTCAGACGTTCCTACCCCATGCCTCATGGGTGCATTGAATGGAGATGCATGGTTTGAATGTGGTTGTAGCTGCTTGCACGTACTACAACAAAGATCATGGAAGAGAAATGAAAGTGGCCTTCACTACTATCAGGCCTAGAGATTTGGGAAAAAATGTATTCCATAGAGTTGATTGTTGTTTCAGAAGAGATTTAAACTGTGTCCAGAAAGTTATCCCATAGATCTTATTGCTGCTTCAGAAGACATGTAAATTGCCCTGAAGCTCTGAACTCTGCTGCCACTCTGCCTACAGAGATGGCCATGAGTTGTTGCCACCCCACCCACTATGACATGCTGCCCCACCCAGCCAGAGAGGATAGGTCTAGCTATATGTGGAAAACTCAATCAATAAGGAGATGCCTTTTCTGAAATTTCTGATGTTCATTTGGAAATCTTGGTTGGGGACAGTACTTGGCAAGAGAAGGGTGAGCTCAGAGGGTATCGTCATAGGCTGAGATGACTTGTGTGGGAAGAGAATAGAAAGCAAAAGCAAGCGAAGGGAGAGGGATGAAAAGAGCTGGGAGATAGAATTGAGAAAGGAATGAAAACAAAAAAGCTTCAAGGGGAAGAGAAAAGAAGAGATGGAATGTGAAACTAGAAGGGAGTTTTGGGATTCCACTTTTCTTAGACTGGACTTGGTCCTAAAGTTTGATTTTAGTGCAGTGGTTAGGAGATGCCATCCCTGAGAGCCTGACATTTGTTCCTTCCTTCCAGAAGTTGTATTTTTTTGTCCATGCTGCTGTTTCTGCTGTTGTTCTGCTGTAATGCCTAGAGTTTGTTAGAAAGTAGGATGACAATATCAGGTAGCTGACTTTTTGGTAACTTCTGCCTCTTCCATTGTCTTCCCTAAGTTTCCCTGAGGGTTTGGGTTAGTGAATGTATTTGCCAATAGACATACACTTGCACGCCATAGCTGGGTAAATGCTGTCAAGGAAGAAGAAAGGTAGCAAAGTGTGAAATGTTTTGAGAACAACTAAGTTAGGGGATTAAAAACAAAACAAAACCCATTGCCATCGAGTTGATTCTGACTCATAGAGACCCTATAGGACAGACTAGAATTGCTCCTTAGGGTTTCCAAGGAGTGCCTGGTGGATTCGAACTGCTGAAGTTAGGGGATAATCATTCGTATTAAAAAAGATTTGACTTGTTGAAATTTAGTTCATGCAAAATATTGCAATTGATCCTGGAAAGTGAGAGATTATAGGAAGCATGGTTCTTCTTGGGCTCTGTCTTGCCTGAACAAAATGTCCAACTTCTGACTGCTCCTTCCTTGGCCCATTACTCATTAGTCAGTAGAGGCTTCATTTCCATAGCAAGTGTTTGTATTAACACTGTAGGAAATCAACCATGGAAGAAGTTGGACAGGACCCATCAGATGATGTGTAAGTCATGAGAATGATAAAATATTTCAGTAGAATAATACTCTCTGTAGCCAGGTGGTAAGGAAGAATTGTATTACTTGTGCAGGACGTTTTCTCCTCGAACCTGGGAAGGCTTCCTGGGGAGAAAAGTCTTTGGTTTCAGTTCTGTATACTACAGACTGATGGTGGGGTTTTCGGATATAGCTAATGTCTTAAACAGCAAATTAATGCTGTTTGGAGAAAAGACCCACTCTCCCCATTTCACCTGGCCCCTGCACCTCCATAACTGGGTCAGAAGATGTTTAAGCAGTTAACAGAAACAGACTGAAGACATTCCTCTCTCTTGCAAATCTTTGAATGCTTCATAGGCGTGACTTGAGTCACATATACTCTGTATAAAATGTTTTGAAAACAAGCAAGTTAGAATATAATTACTCATATCAAAAATATTTCTTTTGCTTTGTAAAAGACTTCAAAGGAGTAGGATTTCAGTGAGTTCCACTTATAATATTTAAAATTCAAATATGATTTGACTCCAGGAATTTATTTCACGCAAACTGTAGAAATCAGTTTATCACGGAAAGTGAGAAAGTTCGGTCTGGGTTAGGCATAATAACAACCGAAGACAGAAGAATGAATGAGCTTATGGGGGAAAGCCTTTTTAGGGCTTATGTTCTCCTGTTCTGAGTTTAGTAATAAAGACAATTTTCCTGTAGGTATGACGTGGTGGAAATACCAAAATCAGAAGTCACAAAACAGAACCTTGACTACCTGAACTCATACTTTGAAAAGGACCTGCAGAAACTGGATGAGGCAAATCAGGTTCTTCCGAGAAAAATTCAGGAGAAGTAAGAAGCTGTTGAAAGGTCAGATGGTGCAGTGGGTGAGGGAAGGGCTCCTCCTCCTTTGAATGTTCTGCAGGACAGAGAGAGGGCAGGAGGAAAGTTCACCGGTCAGTGAATCTTGGTGTGTTATTTGAGTCCTGAAACATGCCCCCAAAGGCTTTAGTTATTAAATTTCCATATTAGGTTGACATTTTATTGCTACTGCGTTAGGTAGTCACTCCAGGCCCCTGAGACCCTTGACGGTAGTGTCCCCCCCTGGGGCCTCGGTGCTGTTGCAGCTTGCTTAGACTGATCCATACTTACTGACTTGATATGTTTCAGTCTGGAAAAAGAGCTCGCCCTGTCACCAGGACCAGCCAAGGAGAAGGAGGATCTGAACGACAGCCCATCTGAGGAAGAGGACGCCCTGAGGGATGTGGAATTAGAGACAGCAAAGCTGGTAAGGAGGTGGCTAAGAAAGGAGTATCTGAGGCATTTGCTCGAAATCTGTGCTATCTCTTCCCCAGGGGATTGTCACGTATTCATCTCCTCTGTATCTGTATCTGTAGAGGTCACAGCCATTGGAGACTGTGCTCTGTGATGTGAATAAAGCTCTGGGCATAGGGCTCAGTGCCTGAGCTCTGTTCCCAGGTCTGCTGTATGGGGCCAGAGGACACTTTCCCCACTTCACACACACACACACATATTTTAAAAATTGACATTGAGTTGACTATGACTCATGGTGACCCATGTGTGAATAGAACTGTACTCCACAGGGTTTTCAATGGCCGATTTTTTAAGGAAGTAGATCACCAAGGCTTTCTTCCAAGGCTCCTCTAGACGGACTCCAACCTCCAACCTTTCTGCTAGCAGCTGGGCGCTTACCCATTTGAAGCACCTAGCGACTCCTATACACTTATACCCAGATGTAATTTCAGTGACCCAGTGAGGGGGAGGGTGTAGGAGTAGAGCAGTTTTGTCCCATTACTTCCTTCTTTCTGCAGGAAAAATATAATCAGATTCTGAGCAAGAATGTGCTGGAGCTTCAGAAGCAGGTAAGATGGGTTTTCAAGGTTCCCAGGATCCCCAAAACATGGCCTTCACAAGAGAAAGGCTGGTGCAAGTGGGCTGGGAGCATGAGAGAGAGGGACAAGTCACATTCAGAATGGAGAAATATATGCATACTTGTGGAAGGGCTGTTTTCTACACCACAATGTCCACTCTTGAAATGAGGCTCATTTCCTAGGAATCCCAACAGATTCAGTGTCTTCCTGAAGTCTCCAGCCAGAAAGATCAGAGAGGGAGCGACCCACACAACCTATCTTCTCCCTCCCCACCTGCCACCTTCTAAACATCCTAGTACAGACTCTGACCCATACCACCACTGGGAGTTACAGATTGTGCTGAGAGAGTCCAAAGACTGTAGAGGGAGAAAAGATTTGCCCCTCTCACCCCCAGCCACTCTGCCCATTCTCTCTTCCCTCTCCTCATTGTGCTGTGGTTTCCACTGGCTCTGGGAACAAAAAGGTCTATCCAGCTAGCATGGAGTCAGACAGCTTCCAGAGGAAAAGGAGACACATTTTCATCAAGCTTCCATTTGGAAAGTGAATAAATTACACCCCTCCCCACTCTGCAGCACTGTGATCCCCAAGTCTGCTGTTATTCCAAGTTTTCATGTCTCTGTGTCTTACTTAGTTCACAATTTTTGGAATGGAATTTCAGATTTCAAGGAAATTTAAGAATGTTGGCCTTGATAAAGAAACCCTAAGGCAGATGCTGACAGACTCAAAGGTGAGTAGAAAAGCAAATCTAGAGGTTTTCTGGGAGATGGCTGTATCAATTTTAGGTTCCAGGAGGAGGAGCAGTCTTCAAGGACTCTCCTAGGCTAGGTATGCTTGTGTGCTTGTCAGAGGTGGGCCAACTTCCATTGTTCTCTCTAGTTAACCTTATGGACCATGGGGCATTTATAACATACGTGTCACACTAGTAACAGAGATGACCGCAGTGGCGTTAAAGTGGAGGGGACTTGCTCTAGAGACCTTGCCACCTATCAGTCAATATAACACACATGCTGAACGCCCATCAGGACCTGCCCTCAAGTTTAGGATCTAAATGAGAAGGCAACACAAAGACTAACTTCCATGATCATACAGGGATACAGCAATGATCTTATCCGATTTTCCAACTCACGGCTCATAGGCCAAGGAAATTTTGTTTTTATCTTTTTCCTCTACCTGAAGGTAAACTCATTGAGAGCATGGATTTTTTTTTTTTTTTCCTATATTGTTCACTGCTGTTCCCCCAGAGCCTAGAACAGTGCCCGGCACATAGAAGATGCCCAATAAATACTTGTTGAATGAATTAATGGATGCCCACAGGGGGCAAAACCCTGTGTGGAAGCCCTCTGCAGATTCATGTGAAGAATATAGCTACTTGGCTGATCCCAGAATACAATAGCCCCACCATCCTATTTTTCTCTCTAAAAACGAGGAGTGAAGTTTCTCTTTTGCTCCCTCTGTGATTCAGAGGGGATACCAGTGTGCCTATAGAATATGAATGGGAGAAAGAGGTTGGTGATCTTTGGTTAGTAGACTTAGAGGAACAGGGATGGTTGGGCCAGGGACTAAGGAGTCAGACTAAAAAAAAAACCCATTGCCACTGAGTCGATTCCAACTCACAGTGACCCTATAGGACAGAGTAGAACTGCTCCATATGGTTTCTGAGTAGCGGGGTGGTGGATTCGAACTGCTGAGCATTTGATTAGCAGCTGAACTCTTAACCACTATGCCACCACAGCTCCACCACTGTGTGACTTTTAAGCAAATCACTTAAATTCTCCATGTCTTTGTTTCCTCATCTGTAAAATGGGGGTAATAATAGTGCCCACCTGATAGGATTGTTGTGAAGATAAAATTAGATTGTTATTATCATATATCTTCAGTATATGCTAGCCATTCTTATCATGCTCTCTGCTGGTCTGCGGAGAGAGGGTGAAAGCTGCCTGTTCATCTTCCACAGAAGAACGTTGCTGACTTTCCTCCATCCCTGTGTTCCACAGGTGAGACCACAAAAGGCAAAGCAAGAGAAGGAACTGCTCAAGGTAGAGGCAGTGTCTCTTCCACTGAGGGTCTAGCCCAGGATATAAATAGGAGAGAATCCCAAAGGTCTTAGCACTGCTTGAGGCATAGGAACTGGAGGAGCAGGAATATTTGGCAAACGCATCTCTGATTCACATGCAGGTGAAGGGAAAGACAGCTTACATTAAAAGTACTGATCTGACTGTTTTTAAACCTTCTCCTACCTCAAATATAAGGAGCCCTCGTGGCGCAATGGTTAAAACACTCAGCTGCTAACTGAAAGGTTGGCAGTTCAAACCCACCTAGCAGTTCCATAGGAAATCTGCTTCTGTAAAGATTACAGCCAAGAAAACTCTACGGGGCAGTTCTACTGTCACATGGGGTCACTAAGAGTTGAAGTCAACTTGATGGCACCTAACAAGGACAACCAAACCAAAAAATCAAACCCGTCGCTGTGGAGTCAATTCTGACTCATAGCAACCTCAAATATATTGTTGAATCCCAAACCCATGTGTCCTGAAACTTCCGCCTGATGGTTCACCTAAAAGGCATAGCACAACCTGGGCCAACAATTGCCTTTGCTTAGAGTCAGACCCTGAGCCCGAATGATGAAATCGCTGCTTGCCTTCAGACCAGGAGTTGCTAGGGAACCAGCCAAACATCCAATGCACCAGTTAGAGGGCTCTGGGGATCAGCCTAGGCTTGGGTGGAGGCCAGTGTTTTCCTGGTTCTGATTTAAGGCATGGGTTTGTCCATTTTCTTTCTAGACAGAAAGCAACTACCAATCTGTGCATCAGCTCTGTGAGGACGAGGCCCACTACATAAAGGTACAACGTTTCTGTGGGAAAAATCAGAGCAGAAGCAGAATTTCTCCAAGGCCTTGATGGGGTAAGGGTCCCCTTGGCTTCTCATTAGGCTGAAATCTGCCACTGGGGCAAAATGCCTTTTTTAAAACAACAATAACAAAACAGACTTTACGTAAGGATTTACTTTGTGCAAGGCACTGTGCTAAGCACTTGACGTATGGTATTTTCTCTCAGTTTGCCCAATAACTCTGTGAGGATGATACTGTCATGATCATGAGGAAACTGAGGTTTGGAGGAGTTGGGGAACATAGCTGGGGTTTGGACACAAGCAGAGTCAGAGAGAGAACCCTTTTTCATGTATATCCATTCTGGTCGCTAATAATCTCCTATTTTCAACGAGAACCCTCCCCACCTGTGTGTGCACACTCATTCATGCGTGCACGCACGCGTACATCTACTGTTCGCAATATTCAGAGTTAGAAATTGGTTATATATTTTAATCAATGCCATTGTAATGAAATATATGGAAATTCTCAATTATGACAAACATATGTATATTTTTTATTTCCGTGGAAAGAAATACCGGGAACTTCTGAGACAGACGGAAAGGGAAAAGGGGATGTGTTTCTTGAAAAAGCAGTGCAAGTTTTCTAAATGACCTCCTTGATGTGCTGAAGTGACAGACCCAGACGACTTTAAGGGTAAAGTGATTCTCAGAACAGTTTCTGTCCTGGTGTGAATGGGCTCCAACAAGTCATCCTATCAGCCTCTGCTCCATGGCCCAGACTGAAAAATCATCAACATTCAAGCTTCTCCCTGCCTGTCTCGTCTGTAAGTGTTTAAAAGGACTCTTTTTGTACGTTCTTTTCACGTGTCCTTTGCTGAGTGCCATTCCTGAGAACTGGCTCAGGCTGTGCTCCGAGAGGAAGTATCCTTGTAAAAAGAGGGGACAAGCTCAGAAATGTCTCTCCATATGTGCATGCTGTCCCCTCTCACTCAGTCTGCTGTCCCCACCAGACTGACTGGAAGCCCCAGTGATGTGATTTGATGCCCTGTATCCATAGACTGGTATGTCTTAGGACTTAATACACTTTCCTTTTTGCCTGTATATACTTTTTTATTGTATTATGTATATTATGGAATATACAGTGTATAACTTGAAGAATTTTCATACATGTATATACACATGTTAACATTATCCACATTGAGATCTAGAACATTTTGAGCACCCCAAAAGTGCCCCCCTCCTTGCAAAGGTAAATTCTATCTGATCCTATCATTTTTTCTATCATTTTTTCACTTTTTATCTTCTTGAACTTGTAAATGAGACTATAAATATAAATGAAACTATTCAATACTTCCCCTTTTGGGTATGGCATCTTTTACTGTGAGATCCATCCATGTTGCTACATACAGCTGCAGTTTTGTTCTTTTTTTACAGCTACATGGTTTTCCATTGTATGAATATGGCATAATTTATCTATTATACTCATGATGAATATTCTTGTTAATTATAATTTGGGGCTATTAAGAATAAAGCTGCTGTGAAAATTCTTGTTCACTTCTTTTGATGGATTTATGCACTTCTGTCTCTTGGGTCTATACCTAGGAGTGCAATCGCTGGGACATAAGGTATCCGTATCTTTAGCTTTATTAGATGAAGCCAAACAGTCTCCCAGAGTGGCTGTACCAATGTCCTCTCCCATAAGCAATGTCTGAGAGTACTAGTTATTCTACATCTCCCCTAACAATTGGTATTTCCAGTCTTTTTTAATTTTAGCCATTCTGGCAGGGGTGTAGTGATAATCTAACTCTGGTTTTTTAACAATACATTTCACTGATTACTAATGACATTGTGTATCTTCTCAAATGCTTATGGAAACTTGGGTATCCTCTTTCCGGAAGTGTCTTTTGCCTGTATTTGAAGGGTTGTCAGTCTTTTTCTTACTTACTGATTTGTAGGAGTTCCATATATTTTCTTGATAGGGTCCTTAGTTGGATGTATGCATTACAGTCTATTCTATTGCTTACTTTTTTAACTCTCTTAATGGCATCTTTCAATAAACAGTCATTCTTAATTTTAAATAAATATAATTCATCCAATTTACCAGTCTTTTCTTTTTGGTTATTGCCCTCCTTAGGTCATAAAACTATGGTATACTTTCTTGTAGAATTTTTTTATTGTTTTACCTTTAGGTTTTTATTCCATCTAGAATTTATTCTTTTCTGTGGTGTGAGGTAGAGATCAAGATTCATTTTTTTCCCTTATACTAATAGCTAACTAACCCAGCACGGTTTATTAAAGAAATCATATACCTAACCTTTTTTTTTTTTAATAAGTCAGATTATCATATATTTGTAAGCCTGTTTCAGGATGCTTTATTCTGTACTATTGGTCTGTGAGTTTATCCTTGTGCTAGCACTACACTGTTTGAATTACTGTAGCTTTGTAATTAGTCATGATATATGGTAGTTTAAGTTCTGCAGCTTCGTTCTTCAAGATTTTCTTGGCTATTCTTGACCATTGGAATTTCCAAATAAATTCTAGAATCAATTTTTCAATTTCCACAAAAGAATACCCACTGAGATTTTTATTGCAATTACATAGACTCTGTAGATCGGTTTGGTGGATAATTGATATCTGAAAAACAATGAGTGTTCCAAGCCATGAGTATCATGTATCGCTCCACTTACTTAGGTCTTTAATTTCTCATAGTTTTATGTGTAGTGTTCACATACATTTATTCCTAGGTGTTTGTTATTTTTGATGCTATTGTAAATGGTATGTTTATTAATTTTATTTTCTCCTTGTTTATTACTAGTATATAGAAATGTAATTGATTTCTGTAAATTGAACTTGTATTCATCGTCCTTGCTAAATTCACTTATTCTAATAAATTGTAGATTCTTTTAGAGTTTCATCTGTGAAGAATATAGTTGTATCTCTTCCATTTCAATCTTTATAGTTTTTATTTCTTTTTCTTGCCTTATCACATTAGCTACAACTTTGAGTATACTGTTAGCTAGATACGGTGACAGTGGATGTTTTAGAATCTTGATTCCACATGTGCAGTATAGGAGACAGCTATTACCTTCAGCAGAAAACCTCTGTAGGCATTTGGACTCACTTCTCTATGGTTCCCTCCTCTTGTTTTTCTCCCTGAGGCATGGAAAATTTGACCATCCTAAATGCCGTGTTCTATCTCCTCAGCCCATTGATGCTGCCACTTGTTGCTTGGGAAAAAGCCTAGATGAATGAGGAGTTCACCTCAGTGTGCTTTACTTCCCACAGTTAACAGAGTTTGTAACCAGTCAACTTCTGACTGTATTCTCCAATACATTCAAATGGCTGTTTTATGTATTTTGTCTAGTTTTTATAGCCGACTTTGGAGGTGGGCTAGTCTGATACAAGCTGCTCCATCATAAGTTTGTAAGATCAGAACCAGGAGTCTGTTCCATTTTTCCCTTTATTTGATGATTACAAAAAGAAACTCCCACAAAAAAGGCTGAGTAAGACTTTACTGGATCTGACCCTCTGCAGGGTCCATCTGGACAAGAAAACACAACAAAGCAAATGAACAAACAATGACTAGAAGACATTAAGAGAGTGAATAAAAGTAGGCAGATTCTGGAGGGAAGTTGACACTTGGAAAAAGGGGGGATTTTCCCATTTTTATCACTTTTAGCCTGAGACCTGATCAAACTAGGTGCTGTGAGGTACTGTGAAAACCCAGAGAGAAAATCTGAGTCTTTCTGGGCTAAAACAATGGAGTGCAGAGCTGGGGGCAACCAAAACCACTGGAAAGAAAGTTGAGAGTCAGAGATGGGGAGTCTGAAATTCTGTGTCTAAACTATCCCCAGATCTCTGGATGACTCCAAGCCATGCAAGCTCAGGGAAGTCTGTGAGCAGCACAGCCCAGGAACTAAGACCTGACCTGAGATGTCGACTGCCGCCAAGACTTTGCAGTTTGAATCCAGCATCTGGGTTACATCAAGACTGGTCTCCATTAGTTTTCTTTTCTCTTTGAATAGGTTACATCTTCCTGATTCCTTGTATGCTGAGCAATTTTGAATGTTGAACATTGTTAATTTTGTCAAAAGTTTAGGTAATAAATCATAGGTGTTGCATGACTTGGAAAAGCATTTTTCATCGGCCCATTAAATTATGTCACAGAGTCCTTGGCTCTAACCTTTCTTTATCCAGATCCAAAGCCCAGAACAACTCCTCCAAAATAGTGAGAACTGGGTTAACTTTTGTGGAGACCATCCAAAGCAATATGGTAAGTCTTCCCTGCCCCAATTTGAGGTTTTCCTCTACCTTTTCCCTTTCCTGGATTTTTGCTTTCCTTCTCATCTCCTCTCATCTCTCTGTCCACCTCCATGTATTCTCTTCATCCTTATAACAACTCTAGTACCTTGCTCCACACCATAGCAGCTAGGAAGTGGCAGAGCGAGGATTCAAACCTGGGCAGCCAGGGTCCGTGCTCTTGGCCACCGCACTCTACTGTCTCTCTGTGAGCACATGAACAAGCTTAGTTGTGGCTTTTATTGCTTCCCACTGGAGAAGACCATCACTAAGAAACACAGGAGGATCTTTTGGTGCAGGTTACACCACCTTGGCTTTTACCTAGTCTAGGCTATATTCACTCACTAGAAGCAGGTGACCTGATGCAGAAGGGCAGAAGGAATGATAAGAATAAACACATCCACCACCCAGAAAACATCAAGCAGCACACAACACATACACACACCCCTACACCTTTTATTGTTTGGGTTGGTATCTTTTGACGCTTCATGTTTAGACAAAGTCAACCCTAATCTTTTTACCTAGATCTGAGTGTCAGAGATGGCTCAGCCTTGGTCAGATTCTACAATTACTTGCTGTAGGGCACCTGAAGAGGACCACCCGTCACACGCTCTGGAGTATGATGGTCCTGGACATTTTATGATGACATCCAAAAAGCTCGCCCCATATACAGTGATTGGAAAGTCTTTACGTTTTTGTACTTCAACTTTTCTATAACGAGGTCTATTCTATTGGAGGACTTCAATGTCAGGACAGCTGTATTCAATCCCACTACAACAATTTTTTTTTTTGTTTTTTTGGTATTACCTCTTATCCTCTGCTACCTCCATCCCATGCTTCCCACCAGTTTTGTCCAAAGAGAGCTGGAGACCATATCAGTTCACCCCAGGCATTTGTGAGTATGAGGTTTGCTGTGTTGAGCTGTCTCTCTCCTCCACGCTAATGACAGTCTCTTCGTAAGCATTTTCAGTGTCTTGTCTTCATGATCATGATCTTCATTAGCTGCTGGGTTATGTGCTTTTCCACCTATAGTACATAAACTGAGACCTTCTTGTGGACACCCTGCCCATGGTAATGAGCAGGGGCACGTTGAAGAGGCTGAGGGACTTCCTTTGCCCCTTCCTCACTCTGGAGGTGGAGGAAAGTTCTTCTGCACTAGTCTGTGGAGGCCTGGGGTCCACACACACAGAGGAGTGGAGGTGGTATGGCCGTGGCCACGTGTGGGGGAATGGGCCAGGAAGGAAGTGGAGGCTTCAACGAGCTGTACTTTGATTTCATCTTCATTTCATTCTCTTTCCTTGCTTTCCCTCTGGAGTGTGTCTCTTTGAAATAAAAAAAATAGGTTTGACCAGAGTCCATCGTTTTGGTCTGTAAATTTTGGTCTGTGGTCCTGGAGCCCCAGCCAAATGAGGAAGCTCAGAGATGAGGCACTTACAGGTTCCTGCCTGTGCTAGTAAGAAAAGCTGTGAGAGAATAAAAAATTCCTTGTATTAATTTCCTTGTGCCGCTGTAACAGAATTCCACTAACTGGGTGGTTTTAAACAACAGAAATGTATTGTCTCGCAGTTCTGGCGGCTAGAAGCCCAAATCAATGTATCGGTCAGGTTGTGTTCTTTCCAAAGACTCTAGGTCTAGGGGAAGGGCCTTTCTCGTCTTTCCTGGCTTCTGGCAGCTCCAGGCTTTCCTTGGCTTAGAGCTGCATCTTCACATGACCATCCTTTCTCTGTCTTTCTCTGTTCATCTTCTCTTTGATAAGGTCAGCAGTCATATAGGATTAGGACACACTCTACTCCAGTATGACCTCATATTATCTGATAACATCCTCAAAGACCCTATTTCCAAGCAAGATGACGTTCATAGGCACCAGTGGTTAGGACTTCAACATCTTTGTGTGGAACACAATTCAACCTGTAACACTCCATGAGGACTTCCATCATGTTCCATGTTAAAAAGGTTAAAAAAAGAAAAGTGTTCATTTGTTAGATCCTCTAGTTACCTTGAAGGACCACAAAGGGCAGTCAGTTGAGGAGCCACTTGGGTGGACAGAAAAGGCTTGTTCCTTTCTACTATTTTCATAACACATTTTGCCCCGTATGGCTCTTTTATCTTATAGTATGCTGTCTTATAAGAGTGGGATGGCCTGAAAAGCTAACCTTTTCCATGTACACAAGTGGTTACTTATACTCATTCACAAAGAAACTCAATTACCCTGAAATTCAAGTGCCATATAAAAGGCAGTGTGTGAAATCAGAAAGTGCTTTAGATACATCCAAACACAATTTTGTACTCTACTTATTGCTCAAGTCTCAGTTCAAATGGGCATCTCTTCTATAATGCCTGCCCTGATCCCTCCCCACTGAGACAGCCTCCCTCCCCTTTTTCTGAAGCTCCGACCACCTCTCGGGCTTCCCTTTCTGCCCTGCCCACTCTGTCTTGCAGTGTCGCTACTGTGTTCCTTGGCTGCGGAGCTCACAATCCCTTATTTCTGTATCATCCCACGTGTGTCTCCCTAGAACAGTGTCTTTATGAAATACTTAGTAAAAGAGGGAATAATTTCTTGGATAGTTGGTATTTCTTTTCAGAGTATATGGAGGGTGACAAATTGGGACAGTGAGCCTAGAGCCTGTCTTGTGAGATTTCACACTTGGCAGTACAGTCAACTGGACATCGGTGGTGCAGAGGAAGAGAAGTAGAAGGATGTGGCATAAGGCACTAGGTCATCTGGCCAGCTGGCGGCGTCTCCATGGTTACTGAAGCTAAGTGGTGGAGGTGCCCTCCTATACGTTCCTCAGGCTCTTGCTTTCTGGTGACCTTTCTCCTTTCAAGACTGTTCATGATATTGGTTTTAACTGAATTTCACATGAACAACAACGTCAGGTGGAAGGGGCATACTGTGTGTTTGCCTTGGCCTCAGATATGGCCCTGTCCCATGATTTCTTTCTCAGGGGTGAGGGGAGAGGATGGTCTCAGAACAAGTCTAGTGAAAAATGAAAAACCGATCAACACCACCCTCTTGTGGCCAAATGAAAGCTCCTTGTATTCAGCTGGCTTCACCCAAAATGCTATGTGGTCACAGGTTGAAGCAGGGAGGATGGACTAGGTGTCACGTCTGTGCAATTCTCTCTATGAGCTTTAGTAAGTCCACTTAGTCTTCATTCACTCAACAAATATTTATTGATCACCTTCTTGGAGACAAGCAGCGTTCTAGGTGCTGAGATTACAGTAACAAACAAAACAAAAACCTCTGCCCACGTTCCAGAGGACAGAGATGGACAATAAATAGACCACTGAATTATACAAATATCAGGCCATGTGAAGAGGCGTAAAAAAATAAGGCAGGGAGGGAGGGATTGCTGAGGAGAAGCAGTTGCAATGTTCCTGAGAAAATGGCATCATAACAGAACTGAATGAGAGAAAGGAGCCAGTGGGGACCCAGTGGAGTGGTGTGGCAGAGAGGGGGATGTTTTCCAGGGTGGAGTGTGCCTGGTGCACCTGAGGTTCTTTGCTGATTTCCTGCTCACACCTCAGTAATGGCCCCTTCATCAAAGTCTCTTCATCAGAACCATCTGAGTTGAATTCTGTTTTCTGCCAGGACCCTGACTGATAGATACACTGTTCACTGGCCAGATCATTCCTTAAGCTAAAGGGTTTCAGGATTTGGGTGAAGGTGTATGTAAGACCGCAGGTGTATGTGAAGAAAAGAGATGCAACCAGCCAAGAAGTGTACAAACACTATTTCCTGACTCTCTCCCATCTCCTGCCTCGCAATCCCTCATAAGCTCATAGATCTCTTGGGCTCTCCACCACCGACCAGCCCTTACAACAGACACATTCACAGACACACATGGGCTCACGTCAGTATTCGAGATTGACTAGGAAATGTCAGCTTGGGAAAATATGGACCAGTAGGCCCTTTACTTGCAGTCAGTGATCCAATGGAGTGATGGAATCTTGAAGCCCCATTGGAAATCCAGGTTGCAGAAGCACAGTGCCTTTGCTGCCCCCCAGAGAACCTACCTTTGAGTAGGAAGCTGGCTCCAGCAGGACCTGGGTGGCATTGCCAAGTCTTGGAAGCAGAAGAGGGGTTATCATTGCTATAAAAAAGCAGTGCTGGGATGGACATCTTTCAGTAACAGGGAGCTCACCATCCCCCAAAATAGCCATCAATTTCTGAAAAGTTTTAATAAAATAACAGAAAGCACCTAGTACAGCAAGGGGCGTGTGGTGGGTGTTCAACCAACACTAGCTTCCTTTGTCTTGTAGTAAATAAAAGCTTGCCTTCATCTACCAATTAATCTTAGTTCTGTCCTGTGAAGCAACACAAAAAAATGACTTCCCCCTTCATATTTTAGTCACCAATATTGAAAGGCCTTCTGTTCTCCAAGATGAACATTCCCAAGTCCTTTAACCAGCTCTCACATGATGACATTCTAGATCTTGTATTATCTTGGTTACCCTTCCTGGACATCAACCACACTGAAGAGGGCACCACAGCTGAGGTCAAACTGGCAAAGTACAATCTCCCTATTCTCCTGTTATTTGAACAGTATGCCTTTATGAATGCTGCCTACGATTTCGGTAGCCATTTTGGCAGCTGAATCACACAGATATACCGAGCTCGGGGTCTATCAAGACTCCTAACCCTTTTGAAGATGAATTATTCTTACTCTACAACTCCTCTGTTTTGTATTTGTGTAGATTAAATTAAAAAAAAAAATCCTAAACTCAGGACTTTCTGCTTACTCTGTTAAATTTCATTTTGTGGCATTGAGTTCATTTTCGTCTGTTGCAATCTTTCAAAACGCCGATGCCGTGAAGGAATTAGCTAGCTGACTCAGTGACCAGAGACACCTGTGAGAGTGGACATTGCTGAACTTTGGATGCAGAGGCTTGGGTGTGACGTCCCCTTGTAGTAATTGTGTGACCTCAGGCAGCTTGTTGACCCTTCCTGTAAACAATGCTGTCCCCCGGAAAGAGTGTTGCCACAGCTGGAAGCTCTGTCAGAATTCTGAAATGGAATTTCTTTGGGTCTGCAGGCTTGAATTCAATTAAATGGATTAGGAGCTCTCTGTCTTCTTGCCTATCTTAAAACTTAATGACTTGTTGACTGTTTTGAGCTATCCTTTTTATCTGCTGAAGATCAATTTCCTTGATAGAGAAGGCCCATGTGAAATAGGACTCTTATCTATTAACATTATACCCTATGCCCTAAGGAGTGGCCTATCCCTTTCATGTCTCCTTGTTCCAGAAGGCATTAAAAGTGTTTGTTTGTTTTTTTTAATTGCACTTATAATATCTTTTGTAAGCCCCAGTGTTGTCTTGAAAACAGCACTGAACAGGGAGTCAATGCTTGGATCCTTGTCTCGGCTCTTTTGTTATTTCTCTGATTTGATGCAAGCCACACTCCTCTCGGGGCCTGAGGCTGTTTTCCAAGTGATTTCTAAGATCATTCCTGCTGACGGTCTTTGACTCTATGAACCAGTCCATTCATTTGTCCTGTGAATGAGAACAACCCCTCTTCTGAATGTCCTCCAAGCCTGTCAGTCTCCTGCCCTCCCCGTGATCTCAGCTCTTGCCTGACCTCTCTTCTTCCCCTGGGATCCCTCTGGAAGGACTGGAAGTGCTGCTACCACTTGTCCTTGTTAGGAGTCTCAGTGGGTGATCCTCCTATAATTCCTATCTTCCTTAGAAGAAACAGTATTTCCTAAGGATGGGCTAAGCAGTTCAGTTTAAAGGCTCAGTTCAACAAACATGTATTGAGTCCTACTATGTGCTTCAGAAAAAAGACCTGGTGATCTGCTTCCTTAAAGATTGTTGTTGTTGTTAGGTACAGTCGAGTTGATTTTTGACTTATACCGACCCATGTGACAGAGTAGAACAGCCCCCTGGGGCTTTCTAGGCTGTAATTATTACTGGAGCAGATTGCTAGGTCTTTCTCCCATGGAGCCACTGGATGGGTTTGAACTGCCAACCTTTCAGTTAACAGTCAAGCTGCTAACCACAGTGCCACCAGTGCTTCATAAAGACTATAGTCAGGAAAACCTTATGGAGCAGCTCTGCTCTCTAACACATGGGGTCACCACGAGTCAGCATCAACTCAATGGCAATGGTTTTTTTTTTTTTTTTTTTAGTACTATGTGCCAGGCTTAACTGTACAATGGATGCACTGAGATGCTGGAATTGGGTGGGGTTGGGGTTGGGGAGGGGAACAGTCAGAAAAGATAAGCAATTAGTCCTGCTCTCAAAGACTCTCAATTTTGTGCAGATCCCAGCCTTCAACATCAAGGTTAGAGGTGACTCTGAAACTACTCTGAGGTATAAATGCTGGCCTCATGAGGGTCCAGAACTGTCAACAACCACAACATTCACTGGTCATCAACTGAATCGCAGACATTGCATTAGATACTTCCATACGTCATCTTTTTCAGACCCTAGAATGCTGGGTACTTTGGCTTCCATTTCGTAGATTGATGAATGGCGTGAGATTACCCAGCTAGTAAGCGGTGGGGCCAAGGCTCACAGGCCCACCTCTGGACTCTTCCAGAACACATGCTTTTCATGTTTCTGATGTAACAAAGACCTTTGAAGTCATCTTCAAATCCAACCTCAGTCTGCAAATCAGTAGAACTACTGAATTAGTAATTGCCATCAGTTACTTTTTCATCAGCTCTTTCTCTTTTTCCTTTATATAAACTTTATTTAAAGTTAGTATAAAAAAACCAAACCCATTGCTGTCAAGTCAGTTCTGATTCATAGCAACCCTATAGGGCAGAGTAGAACTGCCCCACAGGGTTTCCAAGGAGCATCTGGAGGATTCAAACTGCTGACCTTTTGGTTAGCAGGCAAGTTCTTAACCACTGCACCACCAAGGAGAGATCCAAAACCATTGCATTCACTGTCTTAAATTTTACTTTGGAGCTTTATTATTCCTCTAGTTTAATGATTCCCATTAAATCAAAGATGCCTTGGATAAATGCTTTTTTAAGGCATTACAACCATACCTTAGTATGAATACACGGTGTAAGTGCTGGGTTTTATAGAAGGGACCTGTAGGAAATAATTGAGGTCACTGTCATCTAAAAGTGTGTGAGGGTGTTGAATCGAGGGAGGTAATGGAGAAACTGAAGTGATTGTTAGAATGGTGAATCCACGGAGAGCAGCTTTGCCTGAACTGACCCTGAGGGGCCCATAAAAGCTTTAGTTCTCACACAGAACCATGTCACTCTCCTGTTCTAGCTTTTAGTATAAAATAATTGGACTTGGAGGGAGCCCAGCCCACTCCAGAGGTGACATTGTCCCCTGCAGGCTGCTGTCTTGCAAGACCCATTTGAAATGCTCATGGTAGTTCTTTCTCCCATGCTCCATATATGCTAACCAGTTAGGATTTCATCAGCTCTTCTGAAATGCTTGACTTTATGCCAGGGTTGTCATCCCCTATATGTGGGAGCCAACTTGAAAGAACAGCATCAGCTGTCTGCTCTGGAGTTCAATGAGTTTGACACCTGGAGGGCTCCACTGGCTCTGTGGCAAGACCAGGAATGGGCAGACACTGCTCGCTCCACTTGCTTGTGCTGGGGGAAGGCTTTGGGCTGCTGTCCTCATGGCTCTCAGCTGGCAAAGCTGCCCGTGTGGGGTCATTTACCCTTTGCCAGCAGAGGGGTGATTTGCCAGCAGTCTGGAAGCCTGACCCTTTGCTTGGAGCTTGGGATTTATTTTTCTTCTGAGAGGTTTATTGGTAGGTTGGTTCAGCCTACAGTCAACCTGAAGCTTTTCAGATCCTGGATTTCTCAGTCTCAATGAGCTAAGACACAGAAGAGCGAAAGGAACTAAAGCAGTGGCTTTCAGGAATCTTTAGGAAAATTACAATCCAGCGAGGGGGAAGATTGGGTGGAAGTGAGAGCTAGGGCAGCTAGTGGTGTGGGGAAAGTCCAGGAGGGTCTAACGGGAAAGAGAACGGACTTCCAGCTATGGATCTACTATCCCTTTGCTAGAACTTCCCTAATGCAAATGTAGGTGGTTAGGAGATTCCCTACCTTCTAGAACAGTTAAACCTAGGCTACATTTGCCATGAACTTTAAACAAAACCACAGTTTTGGCAGTTTAAACCCTGTGCAGTTCACATTCAGTACCGTAGTCTGGAGAGGAGAGGTAAATCTGAGATTAGATGCTGAATGGTCCACTTGCCCCTCCAGGCATTGTCTGAGTAGCTCTGGTCTAGGAAATTGATGAGTCAGCATGGGCCTCACCGCCCCCCTGCCCCCGCCCCAGTGTACCAGTGACTACCTGTGTCATGGGCAACTCATCCTGTCCCCAAGACTCTGTCCTGGGCAGGTCACCGCTGATGATCTTACAGACGAAAATGTTGATTCAGCAAATTTTCATATCTCACCTACTTGCAAATTACTGTTCTAGGAAAGATGGGGACAAGAGGATTGTGTATTTTATTACGTGATTCTTACCTTGAAAGAGTTTCTAATCTACTAGCAAGGAAAAAGCAAAGTACTAAATAGCCGTGATGCAAAGAAGAGGGAGGGAAGTACCATTAGTAGAAACTGAGCCCCAAAGAGGCTCAAAGGAAAAAGGTTACATCTAGAACAGAAAAGAACTAATGGAGGAGATGTATGTGATCCGGCATTGAAAGAGATGGGATTTCAACCCATGGAAATGGAAGAGGAAAGACCTTCTAACTGAGGAAAAGTGAGGGATGGAGACTCACACACTCCCCGAGGCTTTTAAAGAAACTAATCTAAGTTGCCCTGAGAGAGGCTAGAGCTTCACTAATCTTTCGGATATTGAAAGAAAATTCTCCCAGCACAGAAAACTCTTTTAACAGCAGCTTACTTGATTACTAATTGTTCATGAGACTTTATGAGTCATTCACTTACATTTGGTATGCAAGAAAGAGTTTAAAAGAGAATCAATAGAATTTTGTCTCCAACGGATTAGGTATTGACAACACTGGAAGGAAAACGTACCAGATAATCCTGAGGTTGAACTTTCTAAATTCTTTTTATTTATTTATTTTATTGTTGTAGTTTAAATGAAGTTTATATTTCAAGTTAGTCTCCCATACAAAAATTTATACATACATTGTTATGTGACCCTAATTGCTCTCCCCATACTGTGACAGCACACTCCTCCTTTCCACCCCAGATTTCCTGTGTCCATTCAACTAGCTCCTAACCCTCTCTGCCTTCTCATCTTACCTCCGGACAGAAGCTGCCTGTTTAGTCCCTTGTATCTACTTCAGCTAAGAGGCACACTCCTCACGAGTATCACTTTATGTCCCACAGTCCAGTCCAATCCCTGTCTGAAGAGTTGGCTTCAGAATTTGGGTTAGTTCTGGGCTGATAGAGAATCCGAGGGCCGTGCTTTCCAGGGTTCCTCCAGTCTCAGTCAGACCATTAAGTCTGGTCTTCTTACTAGAATTTGAGTTCTGCACCCCACCTTTCTCTTGCTCCATCAGACACTCTCTGTTGTGTTCCCTGTCAGGGCAGTCATTGGTGGTAGCTGGGCACCATCTAGTTCTTCTGGTCTCAGGCTGATGAAGTCTCTGGTTTATGTGGCCCTTTCTGTCTCTTGGGCTACTACTTTCCTTGCGTCTCTGCTGTTCTTTATTCTCCTTTAATCCAGGTGGTTGGGACCAATTGATGCATCTTAGATGGTCACTTACAAGCTTTTAAGACCCTTGACACCGCTCACCATAGTAGGATGCAGAACATTTTCTTAATAAGCTTTGTTTTGCCAATTGACCTAGATGTCCCCTGAAAGCACCTAGGGTGTTTCCGTCTTTTTGCTATTGTGAACAGTGCTGCAATGAACATGAGTAGGCATATATCTATTCTTGTGACGGCTCTTATTTCTCTAGGATATATTCCAAGGGGCAGGATAGCTGGATCATATGGTACTTCTATTTCTAGTTTTTAAGGAAGTGCCAAATCAATTTCCAAAGTGGTGTACCATTTTACATTTCCACCTACAGTGTATAAGTGTTCCAGTCTTTGCAAACAACCTCTCCAGCATTTATTGTGTTTTTTGGATTAATGCTAGCCTTGTTGGGGTGAGATGATATCACACTGTAGTTTTGATCTGCATTTCTCTAATGACTAATGATCATGAGCATTTCTTCATGTGTCTGTTAGCCACCTGAATATCTTCTTTGGCAAACTGCCTGTTCATATCCTTTGCCCATTTTTTAATTGGGTTATTTGTCTTTTTGTTGTTGAAGCTTTGCAGTATCTTGTAGATTTTAGAGATTAGATGCTGACTGGATTTGTCGTAGCCAAAATTTTTTTCCCAGTCTGTAAGTTATCTTTTGACTCTTTTGGTGAAGTCTTTTGATGAACATAAGTGTTTGATTTTTAGTAGCTCCCATCTGTCTAGTCTCTCTTCTGGTGCTTGTGCATTGCTACTTATGGTTCATATTGTGTTTATGCCATGTATTAGGGCTCCTAGCTTTGTCCTTATTTTTTCTTCCATGATCTTTATCATTTTCAATTTTATATTTAAGTCCTTGATCCATTTTGAGTTAGTTTTTGTGCATGGTGTGAGGTATGGGTCTTGTTTTGTTTTTTTGCAGTTGGATACCCAGTTATGCCAGCAGCATTTGTTAAAGAGACTGTCTTTTCCCCAATTAATGGACTTTGGGCCTTTGTCAAATATGAGCTGCTCATAGGTGGATGAATTTATGTCTGGATTCTCTATTCTGTTCCATTGTTCTATGTATCTTTTTTTTAATTTTAATATTATTATTATTTTATTTATTTATCTTTTTTTTATTGTACTTCAGGTGAAGGCTTACAGAACAAATAGTTTCTCATGAAACAGAAGTACACATGTTATTTTATGACATTGGTTAACAACCACACAACATATCAACCCTCTAACTTCTCAACCTCTTTTTTTTTGGTAAAAATACACATAGACGAAGATTCACCATTTCAAAAGTTTCTACATGCACAGTTCAGTGACATTGACTATGCTCTTTGAATTGTGCTGTTATTCTCACTTAAGATGAAGGCTTACAGAACAAAATAGTTTCTCATTTAACAGTTACTACAAATGTTGCCCTAGGACAATGGTTAACAATCTCACAACACATCAATATCCTTACTCAACCTTGGGTTCCCTATCACCGGCTTCCTTGTCCCCTTCTGCTTTCTGGCCCTTGTCACTGGACTCCTGTACCTCGTTAGTCTCATTTGGTTTTACGGGGCTGTCCACTCCCAGGCTGAACAGTGAACCTCGGAGGTAACTTCACCACTGAGCTAAAAGGGTGTCTGGGAGCCATACTCTCGGGGTTTCTCCGGTCTCCTTTAGGCCAGTAAATCTGGTCTTTTTTTTGTGAGTTAGAATTATGCTGTACATCCTTCTCCAGCTCTGTCCAGAACCCTCTGTCGTGATGCTAGTGCCAGGCTGTTTTGACTATCATGGCAGTATAATAGGTTCTAAAATCAGGTAGTGTGAGGCCTCCCACTTTGTTCTTCTTCTGGAGTAATGCTTTACTTATTCGGGGCCTCTTCCCTTTCCACATGAAGTTAGTGATTTGTTTCTCCACCTCATTAAAAAATGCCAGTGGAATTAGGATCAAGATTGCATTGTATCTGTAAATCGCTTTGGGTAGAATTGACATTTTCACAGTGTTGAGTCTTTCTATCCATGAGCAAGGTATATTTTTCTACTTATGCGGGTCTGTTTTGATTTCTTGCATTAGTGTCTTGTAGTTTTCATTGTATAGGTCTTTTACGTATCTGGTTAGATTTATTCCTAAGTATTTTATCTTCTTGGGGTCTACTGTAAATAGTATTGATTTGGTGATTTCCTCTTTGAGGTTCTCTTTGTTGGTGTAAAGGAATCCAACTGATTTTCATATGTTTATCTTATAACCTGAAACTTTGCTGAAATCTTCTGTTAGTTCCAGTAGTTTTCTTGTGGATTCTTTGGCGTTTTCTGTGTATAAGATCTTATCATCTGCAAATAGAGATACTTTTATTTCTTCCCTACCAATCTGGATGCCCTTTATTTCTTTTTCTAGCCTATTTGCTCTGGCTAGGATCTCCAGCACAGTGTTGAATAAGAGTGGTGATAAAGGGCATCCTTGTCTGGTTCCCGTTCTCAAGGAGAATACTTTCAAAGTCTCTCCATTTAGGATGATGTTGGCTGTTGGCTTTGTATAAATGCCCTTAATTATACTGAGGAATTTCCCTTCTATTCCTACTTTGTTGAGTGTTTTTTATCATGAATGGGTGTTGGACTTTGTCAAATGCCTTTTCTGCATCAATTGATAAGATCATGTGGTTCTTGTCTTTTGTTTTGTGTGGTGGATTACTTTGATTGTTTTTCTAATGTTGAACCATCTCTGCATACCTGGTATAAATCCCACTTGATCATGGTGAATTATTTTTTTGATATGTTTCTGAATTCTATTGGCTAGAATTTTGTTGAGGATTTTTGCGTCAATGTTCATGAGGGATATTGGTCTGTAATTTTCTTTTTTTGTGGTGTCTTTACCTGGTTTTGGTATCAGGGTTATGCTGGCTTCATAGAATGGGTTTGGGAGTATTCCATCCTTTTCTATGCTCTGAAATAGCTTTAGTACTAATGGTGTTAACTCTTCTCTGAAAGTTTCGTTGAATTCTCCAGTGAAGCCATCTGGGCCAGGGCTTTTTTTTGTTGGGAGTTTTTAAATTACCTTTGTAATCTCTTCTTTTGTTATGGGTTTATTTAGTTGTTCTACCTCTGATTGTGTTAGTTTAGGTAGGTAGTGAGTTTCTAGAAATTTGTCTATTTCCTCTAGGTTTTCAAATTTGTTAGAGTACAATTTTTCATAGTATTCTTTTATGATTCTTTTAATTTCAGTTGGCTCTGTTGTGATAGCACCCATCTCATTTCTTATACGGGTGATCTGCTTCCTCTCTTGTTTTTCTTTTGTCAGTTTGGCCAATGGCTTATCAATTTTGTTGATCTTTTCAGAGAACCACCTTTTGGTCTTGTTAACTCAATTATTTTTCTATTCTCTATTTCATTTAATTCTGCTCTAATTCTTATTATTTCCTTTCTTTTGGTGCCTGAGGGCTTCTTTTGCTGTTCTCTTTCTACTTGTTCCAGTTGCAGGGTTCATGTTTTGATTATGGCCCTTTCTTCTTTTTGGATGTGTGCATTTATTGCTATAAACTGACCTCTGAGCACTGCTTTTGCTGTGTCCCAAAGGTTCTGGTAGGATGTGTTTTCATTCTTATTTGATTCTATGGATTTCTTTATTCCATCCTTAGTTTCTTCTGTAACCCAGCAGTTTTTGAGCAAGGTGTTGTTCAGTTTTCATGTGTTCGATTTTTTTCCTTGTTTTTTCTGTTTTTGATTTCTACTTTTACGGCTTTATGGTCTGAAAAGATGCTTTGTAATATATTGATGCTTTGGATTTTGTTAAGGCTTGCTTTATGGCCTAATATGTGGTCTATTCTGGAGAATGTTCCATGTACGTTGGATAAGAAAGTATGCTTGGCTGCTGTTGGGTGGAGTGTTTGGTATATGTCTATGAGATCAAGTTGGTTGATTGTAGCATTTAGATCTTCTGTGTCTTCGTTGAGCTTCTTTCTGGATGTTCTGTCCTTCACTGAAAGTGGTGTGTTGAAGTCTCCTACTACTGTTCTGGAGCTGTCTATCTCTCTTTTCAATGCTGTTAGAGTTTGCTTTATGTATTTTGGAGCCTTGTCATTGAGTGTATAAATATTTATTATAGTTATGTCCTCCTGGTATATTGACCCTTTAATCATTATATAGTGTTGTTCCTTATCCTTTATGGTGGATTTTACTTTAAGGTTTATTTTGTGAGAGATTAATATTACCACTCTTGCTCTTTTTTGAGTGTTGTTTGCTTGATGTATTTTTTCCCATCCTTTGAGTTTTAGTTTGTGTCTTTAAGTCTAAGGTGTGTCTCTTGTAGGCAGCATATAGACGGAATTGTGCTTTTTTATCTGATCTGCCACTCTCTGTCTCTTTATTGGTGTGTTTAAACCATTTACATTCAGCATAATTATTGATAGGTTTGAGTTTAGTGCTGTCATTTCAATGGCTTTTTGTGAGTCCTTCACAGTTTCTTTGTTCCACTTAATTTTCTGTGCTGTTTTTCTTTATGTATTTTCATCTTTTTCATTGTTGTTGATTTTGTGTTTGCTGAGTCTTTCTATTTTTCTAGGTTTTTATTTTGACTTGTAGGATTGTTGGTTTCCTTTGTGGTTACCTTAATATTTACCCCTATTTTTCTAAGTTTATACGAGTCTTTTATTTCTTTATACTGCCTTGACTTCCTCTCCATATGAAAAATCTATGTCTACATTCTTTAAGTCCCTCTTTTTTGTTTTAATGTTTTCATCTTTTACATATTGACATCTCTTTCCCTATTTTCAGTGTTTTAGGTTTGATTTACTTTTGTGTCTTTCCTATCTGGGTTTATACCTGGTTACTCTGGCCTGTGTTCTAGTCTTGGGTTGTTATCTGATGTTACCAATTTTCTAATTGGAGGGCTCCCTTTACTATTTCTTGTAATTTTGGCTTGGTTTTTGCAAATTCCCTAAACTTCTGTTTATCTGGAAATGCCCTAATTTCACCATCATATTTGAGAGACAGTTTTGCTGGATATATAATTCTTGGCTGGCAGTTTTTTTCCTTCAAGGCTTTATATATGTCATCCCATTGCCTTCTTGCCTGCACGGTTTCTTCTGAGTAGTCTGAGCTTATTCTTATTGACTCTCATTTGTAGATGACTTTTCGTTTATCCCTAGCTACTCTTAAAATTCTCTCCTTGTCTGGTTTTGGCAAGTTTGATTATAATATGTCTTGGTGACTTTTTGGGGGATCTACCTTATGTGGGGTTCAGTGAGGATCTTGGATAGATATCTTGTCATCTTTCATGATATCATGGAAGTTTTCTGCCAACAAATCTTCAACAATTCTCTCTGTATTTTCTGTTAACCCCCCGTGTTCTGATACTCCAGTCACTCGTAGGTTATTCCTCTTGATAGAATCCCACATAATTCTCAGTGTTTCTTCATGTTTTTAAATCCTTTTATATGATTTTTCCTCAAGTAAGTTGGTGTCAAGTTCTTTGCCTTCAATCTCAATAATTCTGACTTCCACTGCCTCAATTCTGCTCCTATGACTTTCTATTGAGTTGTCTAATTCCGACATTTTATTGTTAATCTTCTGGATTTCTGATTGCTCTCTCTCTATGGATTCTTGCAGCTTGTTAAATTTGTCATTATGCTCTTCTCTAACCTTTTTAATTTCCTCTATTGCATGTTCTGCGTTTTGCTTAACTTCCTTCCTAATTTTTTGAAGAGTTCTGTATATTAATCTTTTGTGTTCTGCCTCCGATAATACCAAGAAATTTTCCTCCTCTGGAAAATTTCTAGATTCTTTATTTTGGGAATTTGCTGAAGGCATCATGGATTGCCTCTTTATGTGATTTGATATTGACTGCTGTCTCCAAGCCATCAATAAGTTATTATATTTCTTTATTTTATGTTTGATTACTGTGTTCTAGCTTCTTGTTTTGTTTTGATATGCCCAAATAGGCTGCTTATGTGAGCTAGTTTGATTATTGGCATCTTTGAAGCTATAATGGCCTGTTGCCAGGTGGTTAGATCTGTTACTAGGTATGTGAGCACTGAAGTCCACCCACTTCTCCTGTATGGATTCATCTCAGGTGCCCAGGCAGACAGCCATGAGGTGTGTGGTATAGGCTCTCATCTACAGTCCTAGACAGGTGTGGGTGGTTGGTGTAGGTACAGGCATCTGGCTGCAGCAGGGGTACACACTATGTGTAAGGCAGGGGACTGATGGCCACCCCCAATTGTCCAGGAGGAAGACACGTCCCCATTCCCTAGAGCATGTAGGTGGGTGGGTTTTGCAGCCTGACTATGAGCACCCAGTGCTGTTGGCTGTAATGACTGGGGGGCACCTCTTATTCTTGGGACCCTATCGCAGGTGGCTAGGTGGTGTAGGTGGAGCCACTGGTCCTAAGGCCCCTGATGTGGGTAGGTGAAGACCCTGCTTAATGGGCAAAGCAGAGTCAAATGTCAGAATCTGCCACTTCACAGCTGAAACAGTTGCAGTTAGAGTTCTGGTATATACCCTGTTGTACTGTGGTAATGAGGGCCTACACTGCTGAAATGGGCCCACAGAAGTCTATGCAGGGGGAAAAGCACTCATAGTCTGCGGATCCCGTATGCCAGTGTCTAGGCCAAGGTGCCGTGCCTACCCTGAGTTCCTGGCTTAGGAGAGCCGGCAGTTTATTTTTTCCCATTTGTTCATTTTTTCACTCTCCAAGGCCGGGAGAGTGCCTCAGTGCGTGTGATGGATCTTACTTCCGGCCTAGGGGACTCAGCAATTGCTGAAGCCGGTCCAGGACCCAGTGCAGAGCAGGAAGTGGGGAGGTAAATGGGAGAGAGGTTTTTCCCTGAGGGGGGTGTTTTGACCCGTGCGGTAGGCCGGACGCAAATACTTATCTTTGGGCGATCGAGGGCTGCTTCTCACTGGTTCTGCGTGACCAAGTAGACTCTCAGTAGCTGGGTCTCTCCCTGTGCAGAATACACCTCCGGAGCACCAGTGCTTGCCTGCCTCACTGCTCACCCCTGAGCTGATCAGGCCTGAAGGGCTCAGGCTCTCTCTGGGTCCAGTCTGGCACTTCCTTGCTGCTTCTGAACTGTCTCTCCCTCTGCCTGCCACTCAGTCTGGTTCCTCAGTTTTGCCTTTGATGTTCAGGGCTCCCAGATTGTCATATATAATCGAATCACTTGTTTTTTGGATCTTTGTTGTAAGAGGGTCCACCAGAAGCACCTGACTACAATGCCATCTTGGCCCTGCCTGGTGAGACTTGCTTTCTTTAAAATCTGGTAGCAAGGCTGGGGAGAGATGCTAATCCTTAACTACTTGAGATGTCTTAGTGACTACCTTTTTTGTTTAAAAGTACCTAAGAAAGTGTTCATGAGCAAATTGGCTTACATACATTTTTGACATATTCCTAGAGAGACGACAAACTGGCAGCAGGTAGTTAATGGAGAACGTTGGAGGAAAACAACTTTCTCTAAATACAGTTCATGAGGACTCTAGATTTAAAATCTGAACTATGACTAATTGCATTAGAGGATGCACGTTTTCTGCAATTAGTAATAAAGGTCTTCAATATAAAGGAAAGTCCACCCAGAACAGGAGGGGTGTGGAATAAGAACAGCAAGGTGCTGGATAAAAGGACCTAACACCCTGTAGACAAGGTTTTCTTCACAAGGCTAATTGACATTTGGGAAGGCTGGGCATTCAGAAGTATATACACATGAAGGTGTGTCCTTTTCAACTATTCCCATGAGTCTTCACTATCTTCACTGTGGCTCCTATGACTTGGAAATGAGGACAAAGACCAGGCTAGACTCAGCTCTCAAGACGTGAAGGAAAATACTATCCTAATACTCCATGACCTTCTTCTAACCCACTAAATAAATGAGAATATGTTTGTAGCAGTTTCTGTAGCCCAACCAATTGTTATGATCTTTTCTACAAGATGCTTTCCAATCATGTTTAATAGTAATTTTTTTTAAAAGACAGGTCAATAAGGAAAGACAACATTATGCATGGAGAAAATTAGTTAATTCCGGAAGAATTAAGTGGAAATTACAGAATTAGAATTCATATTCTTCTTTTTATGAATCACCTCTAAAACAGGGTCAGTAAAATAACTGGGACAGAGGACAAAGACTTCCTAATATATTGAAAAGTCAAAGGGATAGCAATTTGTGGAGGCTTTGAGAATGTACCTCAAAGATCTTAATTAAAGGGAGGTTAATTGACCAGGCACACCAGTCCTCTGAAATACATTGCCACATTTACTTCAAGGCCATTCCCACTCCCCTACCGCTGTTCCCTGAATTCAGCAGGGACACTAAGGCAGTCCTGAACCTGGAGATGGGACTTGTCTCACGGCCAGCTTTGGCTTGAGGACTCCTGACGGTCTTGCTCAACCTTCCCTGCGTGGAAGCTTCCACCTAACCTTCTTTCTCTCTATCCTTAAGTTGTGGACAGACTGGTATGCCAGGATGATGGTTCTCCCAGCCGTTCCTGGCTCCCTCTCTGTTTTCTCACACAGGAAATAAAATCTTTGCACATTTAATCATGTCTTGGTGTCCACTTCTTGGAGAACCTGGACACACAACTCTTTGTACCATTTTTTCCCCATCTATTCCAAATACAAATATAATCATAATTACTTCACGACCAATTCCCTTTCTCTCAGTCCTTGAGATCACTAAAATCTTTGGGTGAAAACCTACCTACTTTGCAAGTGGGCATATACTACCTTTGACAATTCTGATCTGATGTTATTAAAATCTACTAAGAGTCCCTCTTTGAGAAACAAGAATATAATCCACTTAGATGTTAAATTGTAATTCTTAGAAATTTCCTTGAAAATCTGTAAAGAGAT
Source organism: Dugong dugon (assembly GCA_030035585.1). Taxonomy (NCBI): domain Eukaryota; kingdom Metazoa; phylum Chordata; class Mammalia; order Sirenia; family Dugongidae; genus Dugong; species Dugong dugon. Next base: position 1,655,877 of record CM057472.1, read on the forward strand.
TTAAAATGCCCTCCAGATATAGGACAATCACATCAGTAATTCCGTAAAACAAATTCCCATAGCAGTAATTCAAATTTTAGTTTATGTACTTGTGCAAAATTAGGTGAACAAGACCTTAGGAATCTTTTATTCTACCTCCCTTTTTTACAGAGGGGAAATTAAGGCCCAGATGGGTAAAAGGGCTTTCCCAAGGATGCACATGCTGTGCTGTCAGAGCCTGGGTTCTAACACAGATTTCTGAATGCTCACTGCTGCCCAGAAGGTACCACACCAAGTTGCTTCCAGCTGAAGAAACCTCTTGAGGATGGAACAGTATTTAAACGTTTTTTTCCACATTTTGAGTTTCCACTTGCAAATTCAAGGGCAGTATTAACAGTAGCAGATTTTTTGTTACGTGTAATGGGAACCTGAATTCTTGTATTATCTCTCCTAAAAACTGCTGCCTGGCCTTGGGGGAGTCCTGTGACATCACTGGACCACAGCTTAATCTAGAAAATGTTGGTGTTAAACTCAGTTGTCTTCAAGATCCTTCCCACTGTCACATTTTCTATCTGGTTGTGGCATGCAGGGGAGGGTTTTTCAAGTGATTAAATACAGGGTACAGCAAAGGGCAGTCACAAGGTCAAGGAATATCTGACCCTTGCACTTTAAGATAAACATCTAAGTTTCTAAGAAAATTAACAGCAGTCGTGGGTATGCTACATACTACCTCAAGAGAGACAAGCACATGATGAAAATAGTATCCAAAATAGATCAAAGTAAGTTAACTCCAAACTGAAAAACATTTTCAGTCATTCTCTTCTCTACATAACAAATTACCCAACAAATCCTGTTTGAAGGTCATTTATTATAAGTAGTCTGTCAGCTCATTAACCAATAACCAAACTCATTGCTGTCCAGTTGATTCTGACTCATAGCAACCCTATAGGGCAGAGTAGAATTGCCCCACAGGGTTTCTAAGGAGCAGCTGGTGGATTCGAACTGCTGATCTTTTGGTTAGCAGCCGGGCTCTTAACCGCTGTGCCACCAGGGCTCCGTTTAGCCCCTTTAAATGTCAACTCCATACACGGTAACACTTGGCATCTTATGATCCCTTTAGACTAATATTGTAATTACATGGTTGGAGATCGTGTTAGACATTTAAGTGGTGCTTTTGTTTTTGTTAATACAGAAAGGCTAGTCATTTATTTGACCTGTAATTTTAGGTCCTGTGCCATGTTTTCATTACCACATATGTTTGTCTCCTCTTTGCTTGTCTCCAGAGACAAGAAGAATTTAGGTATTTTTTTAAAGAATTGAAAAAAATATTGTAATACCTTCTCATGCAGTATGTTGTGCTGTGCTTAGGGGGATATAAGATATATAAGACATAGTTGTGCTATGTAGCTTCCATCTGCCTTCCCAGTCAATTCTCACTCTTTTCCATTTTATTTGTTCTGGCCCTGGAGGTTGACTGGTAGAACTCCCTTGCTTCCAGTTGGTTTCTGCCAATGGGGAACCCCAGCAAAAGATAAGAGGGAGAGAGGAGAGTGAGATTAGGGTATTTATTCTCAGGCCACTCCTTGTGATGTTGCCTCCAGCTCAACCCTCAACAAAATGTTCTTATGCACAGAGTCTGTGAATGACTGCTCCCTCAACCAAATGGCCCTGCTCCTCTCAGGTTCTGGTAATCTATCCCTCCTTTTACCCCTATGGCCTAGGTGTGTCGAGAAGAGACCCACTGGACTGGGCAGTTAGGAGGTTCTAGCTGACTTTCATTAGAACACTTCTGTGGTGCAATGGGATGGCAGCCCGGTAGAGGACTGGGCAGTGAGGAAATGTAGGGAGGAGCAACCTTAGCTGTGAAAAGGAGAAAAGTTGGGGAAGTTGTTCTGTGAAAGGAATCTTGAGTAAAGGTTTTTGTTTTTGACTGGGGAGACTTGAAATGTTTATAGGCTGAGGAGAAGAACGTTGTGATGGATAGGCAGAGACTAAATCAAAAGCATGGAGCCAGCATTTGACTTGAACAGCTTTTCTTTTTAAGGAAGTAGGTTATGAGGGGCATGTTCATACATATACCTCTAAGGTCTGCAAGAGGGAGAGTTGATAGAGTTATTTCCTTTGAATTTCCATGCTTTCTGTGAAATATGATGTTGAGTCAAGGAGCTAGAGGAGGGGTTTTCAAGAAAAAGTGAAGTTTTGGCCTCTGAGAAGAATGGGAGGGGAGCTGTCCAAGGACAAGTAAAGGAAGGCTACATGGCATTGGAAGCTCAGCTGAGGCTGGATGTTACCAATCTAAGTGACTGCAGACACAGGATTGCTCTGCACAGCACAGGTGGACACAAGTTTAACTGAAACTGGTTTGGCTTTATGGGGTTTACCTGGTGGTTGCAGGGGAAGCACATGGAGTTGAGCGTGCTGACAAGAGAATGGACAATGGGATCCAGACTTAGTAATGAAGGAAAGTGTGATCAGTAGAGTGTTGATAACTTTAGAAAAGTGGAGGAAAGGATTTTACAGAGATTTTTTTAAGGATTAGATATGATAATTAGTGTACAAAACTTGATCAGGAACTGTGCAGGGTGTGCGATTTTACCCTACTTTGAAACTAACAAGTTAGCTTGCACAAGATGCAGCAGAAGACACGAGACACCTGGGTCAGAAATAAAGGACTATGTTACTCACAGCAAAAGCAGTAGCCAGAGCTTCATGCTCATTGCACTGGTACTCTATGTCCCTAAGTTCTACGCAGGCAACACAAGGCCTGTGATAGATGCGGGAGGAACACCAATTTTGAAATTCACCACTTTTTTAGTAAGTGAAGCCTACTCTTTGTCCAGAGGGAAACATGACCTCATCCTTAAAGGTTACCTGCAGCAAACACAACCCTGAGGAACGGACTGGCTAAAGAGTGGTCACAGTCTCCCACGCCTGGCATACTCAGCAAGAACATGCAGGGATGGTCAGGGCCCATGGCAGACTGCCTCTTCCAATAACTTAGCATAGTGTCTGCAGACTGTAGGTTTTCAATAAATATTAGCCATATTAATGATCATGCAGGTATTCATTATTCAGTTGCATGCTAGGGATTCAGGGGAGCTAAATGGAAGAGTCAAAGATCCACAGTCAGGGGTATACATATTTTACTAGTAGTAAGAGACATGATATTAAACTCTAGTAAAATGAAAACTCTGAAGTGTTTGACTTATTGGAGATGAAATACAAAGAAAATAAGAACTAGAAGTCTTTGAGTAAATTTGTTATAGAAAATTACCCTTGTTGATGTTATACATGTATAAAACACGGAAGCAGAATATACGATGAAATGGCTAAAGTAAATCATAATGTAATCACATTTCTGTAAACATAATGGATAAGTGTAAAGTGCAGGGAAAGAAATGCAATGTGTCTAGGAAGGTTAATTTTACATCATATGCCATTTACCTAAGAATTGAAAAGAGGATGACTGGGTATACAAAACTGGAAAAAAAATTGCAGGATAATTCCAAAGACAAGGGAATGGACTGAATTACCTCCTAGACTCCTAAAATAAGATCTTTTATAATCTAATAGAATGTTGTATAAAAGCACACAGAATACTTTTGAACCCAACCCCCAGCCCCTTTTGCTTGTACCTTCTCTCCAACTTCAGAAAGACAGTAAGAATCCTGTACAACCTACTCTTGTACACTTGTCAGTTTATGCTTCTTGTCCCGTGCTCTTTAATCTCAAAATCTTTATGAGATTGGGAAGGCATTCCCAACCATAGACAGGGAGTTTGATTTATAACTGAATACTCAATTAAGCCATTATCCTTTATGTGCTCTGATATTAATCTTAACTGAGGGGCTATTTTCTCAGGCTCTCTGGATGAGAACACTGGTTCTTGGAGGTTACTGGGAAATGCTTTTGTGAGCATCATAAGATTGTCTCTTCCCCACCCTCACCCCACCACAAATATTCAGTGCCTAAACCCTAGCCCTGGAGACCTGGTGGCACAGTGGCTAAGAGCTTGGCTGCTAACCAAAAGATTGGCTGTTCGAATCTACCAGCAGCTCCTTGGAATCCCCATGGGGCGCTTCTACTCTGTCCTATAGGGTTGCTATGAGTCAGAACCTACTTGACAGCAACTAACAACAACAAGGAACCCTAGCAAAATTCATAATTACTAATCTAAAGTTATTCAGGGCTTTTCTTCCTAGCTAAGATCATTTAAAAACCAAAACTAAGCACAAAAACAAAACAGAATTGAGTTTTGCTCCACCCAGATAAGTCAGATTGTGGCACAACTGTCCCTTTGGTTTATCATTTTGGCTAGTAGTTTTTCGCCCAATTGACTATTTCAGATAAGCCAGTCGAGGCCATCTTTAGGATCTGGTTTGTTAAGGATTTGGGACAGCTGACTTAAATCTCTGCTAGATTTGCCAGCTCAGTTGGGCGCTGACTGTGGGTGCGGTTAAATCCCTCAGGCCTTAGGGCCCGGGGCGTACTTTCACTGGTTTTATCACCAGGCAGACCCTAGGGTCCTGAGAGCTCAAAGATGAGACGTAGAGTCTTCCCTTAATCATTGTTAGGAGGATGAGGGGAAAGCAAGAGGAATCATCTGGATTGTAGGAGGGTAAAAATTGCCTCGTGGTAAAATTTCAATGGTGAGATGTTCTAATCATCCACATATACATTATAAAAAATATTATTTATAAGAAGTTTGGGGACTTCTGTTACCGCTGTGCAAATGTTAGTTGTTTATTTGGGGTTTTTAAAAACTTATAAGCCTCCTTCTCCATTTCTTCTAAGAACTCAGATCCCAAGAAGTCTTTTTAAAATAGCATAATCTCTTTATCTCATCAAAGATAAGTCAATTGGCTTATTGAGGGAAAATATCGGGGAAAAAAAAGCAAGGAGCTTCCTCCCCATCCCTACTGTTTTCCTGAGTGGAAATATATTTTATATAATCTACATAAAGTACTTTAAGTCTCTATCCTTTGTCTTATAGTTTAAATAATCATGATGAACTAATTGTAATGTTACGCAAATCTTTAAAATACAACTTGAAAGGAAAGGAGATTCTAAGGGTGAAGACCATCTTCCTATCAATTCATCTTGTCTCCCTCTCATATTCTAGAATGGTATAAGATATGGATATGCAAGTCATGTGCCCTTTGGAAAGGAGCCAGTGAGTCTCGGCTATAGCATGGGAACCAGATGGCTGGACTAAGGAAGACAATAAATCAAGGCGACTGGCAGAGACATCTGGTCACCTCAGCCCTAGTTCCACTTCAGGTATAAACCTGCTTTAAAAAAAAAAAAATCCTTGGAGATGTACCAGTTGAGAACTGATGCCACACGATGAACTGCATTTCTGCTAATGATCATATTTAGTAAAACAGCTGGCCTTTCAATATTGCAAGAGCAAATGCATTCTCTTTTCACTGTAATAGAAAGCTAAGCCACCTGTTGGTTTACTCTGTAACAAACGTGGTTGAAAGGAAAAATCAGATCCCTGTTAGGTATACCTGGTTCTTGCTCCTGCTTTCCCTTACCCACGGGGAATCATAAGTTCCAGCTCAGTAGGTAGCATTGTTTCCTCCTGGCTCGGAACATCCTCTCACCTCACATGACTCTAGTATCTAGGCATTAGACGCTTCTGTGTTAAGTGAGAAAAGCTAAGCTAAACAGCTTGTTCTGAAGAAGGTCTGTTGTGAAATCCATCCAAAAATCCAACAAGTAGGAGTGATATCTGTTGCTGAGTGAATTGGGTTATCTGAGGTGAAGCTGAGTTACTAAACAGCAAGTACAATCAAGAAGAGAGCAAGCTGGAAGGACTTAATGTGGGTTCTGGTGCCTATACAGCAGGATTAGAACTGAAGAGAAAAATCTGAAGAACCTTGGGCCAACAGCCTTTTAGTACTCTTTTTGGGGTAGCTATGGTATAGTGGGTAGAACCCTAGTTTGGAAATTGAAGACCTTTGCTCAAGTCTTAGTCCTATATGGCCTTATGTTAAATTTTTCTTTCTGAGTTCTAAAGGGTTGGTGTAAGAGTAAATGATACAATGAATATTAGAGCACTCATGATTTTTCACTCACAGGACATTAGACAATGTCTGGAGACATTTTTGGTTTTCACAGCTGGGGGTGGGTGGTGCTACTGGCATCGAGTGGGTAGAGGCCAAGGATGCTGCTGAAAATCCTGCACTGCACGGGGTAGCCCCCCACAACAAAGAATTATCCAGCCCCAAACGTCAATAGCACTGAGGTTGAGAAACCTTGTCTGGACTCATCTTCTTGCTTTTGCTTGACTCTGATTGAGAATAGGAAAAATAAGAGCTTAACTAAGAAGGAGTTCTCTGGTAGGTAGTTGACTTGTTGGAGACAGGGAGGTTGGGGGCTGCAGACGCAGGTGATAATCTGGGTCGCTTGTGGTTATCTATTAGCCTTGTTATGAGTTTTCACTGGCCTCAGTTCCCAAGTTGGTAGATGAATAAAGTGGGATGGCGTTTCTATGGAATTTACAGAAATAGTTGGTACCTATATCAACAAGCCCTTCTGAGTGTCTGGGTTATAGCCATAAACTTTAGATGGAGTATTATATTGGAATCTTATTAGTTTGTTGGATTTACACTGGCTCTTCAAGAACATCGAAGCAAAGGAGACTCACTTGTTAAAAGTTATATTTAAATTTAAGGTATACGTTTTTGGGGGTGAGGTGGCAGAGGGTGCATAATAATTTGGGAGTTCAGAATCCATTTTTAAGCCCATATCCAAATCAAGGAATTCTTTCTGTGAAAAGCTGCAGAATAAAAACAATCGTCCCATGGCCGCAAAGAGAATGCAGAACGCTGAATGGGAGGAGCAGATAACGTTGTGGGTAGATTAAGGAAACAGAGAGAGAGAGAAAGAGAGAGAGAGAGAGAGAGCTAAAGGAGCACAGAGACAATCAGACAAACTGTTACTAAGGTAATCAGTGGTGAAGTAAATACACACAATAAGCAAGGTATATAGTCACAGATTGATGGTATCTTTCAGGCATTGTGCCAGGCACAGTGCTAAGTGGTGTGCCACATTTCAGTTATTAAAAATGAAGAGAAGAACAAACTATGACGTGGGCACTGTTATCATTCCCATTTCACAGAGGAGGAAATGGAGGTTTAAAGAAATCTTGTATCTCAAAGATCACACTTAGGAAGTGGCAGAACTAAGATGTGAGTCGGGGTCTGCCTTGTTCCAAACACATTCTCTTAATAACCACACAATTATCTGTGAACCCTCTAACACTTTTCAATAGCAGAAACAATACCCTTAGTAATAGGCTATGACTAGGACCCGCTACATCCTTTGCCAGACCCGGTGCAAAATGAAATCGCAGAGCTCCTTGTTCAAAAATTTTAAGAATTTCAATACGGCTACAGCAGAGCATTAAACCAAGTGTGGAATCCTTCTACGTGTGGAGCTCTGTGGGGCTTCAGAGGTCCCATGCCCATGAAGCTGGGCTTGGATGTGACGTGACAACATGGAATGGAGACATACCCACAGAAGATCAACTACGGAACACGAGTCAGACAAAAGAAGAGGGTGCAGCTTAGATCAGAAGGCAGGACACGTGTTCGCCCCATCACCCTCTTTAAATTAATGAGATGGAACTGGAAATTCATATCAGAGACACACATTATTGTATTTGTAGTGGGTGGCATATAGATTATCTAGTAAAATGTACATAGAACTAAATGCCTAGCGTGGTTTCGATTGTCCTTGACTTCTTGTTTCATAGAGTTCATGTTAAACGACTCCTCTGGTGTTGTACTGAGCTCTCTGGGCTAAGCGAGTCCCCCTGGACCTGCTGTCAAGATTCTGGTGTCCCAGTGGTGAAAACAGGTAAGCCTCTCCACCTCAATCCTGCTCCTCCTGGTCCTCTCTACAGAATGTGGCTCTTGCCAGTTTTATTGCCTGATTTTTGTCCTAGGGAATGTCACTTATGCCACATATGACCTATGCACAGCCCCTGAACTGCTCCACCTCTCTCAATCACAGTCTTGATCTTCTGCGATCAGAAGCCATTTTACAGAAGGGAGCTAAGGATAGATGGGAGCCAAGTGAGTCTTTCCACATGCAAAGGAACACAGCTTCTCCTAAGCAAAATGGTGAAGCCGTCAAACTTGCGTTCAAACCAGTCATCCTCTCATGGGTCATCCCTTTCTCCTTGGTAAGGATCCCTAGTGGTGCAGTGGATGAGCACTTGGCTGCTAACTGAAAGGTCAGAGGTTTGAAGCCACCAGCTTCTCCGAAGGCAAAAGATGTGGCAGTCTGCTTACATAAAGATTACAGCCTTGGAAACCCTATGGGCCTGTGGGATAGTTCTACAATAGGATCACTGTGAGTTGGAATGGACTCGATGGCAACGGGTTGGTTTTGGATTTCTCCTTGGTATGGAGCTTCCTCATAGACTTCCTGATTTGGGTCTCATTATACCTTACCTCAGAGCCTTGGTGGTGCACTGGTTAAGAGCTCAACTGCTAAGTAAAAGGTTGGCAGTTCGAATCCACCGGCCTCTCCTTGGAAACCCTATGAGGCAGTTCTACTCCATCCTATAGGTTCTATAGGGTCTGTATGAGTTGGAATTGACTTAACGGCAATGGATTTGGTTTTTTATTGTTGTTGTTGTTGTATCTTACCTCATTCATATTGACTCATTTCCCAGCCAGCCCACACCTGACTTTTTCTCTCTTCTCGACAAGACTTAGCTGACTTTTCTTTTTCTATCCATCAGGGTTGGCCTATGTGATTGGCCGGGAGGAAATTAATCCCATGCATTAATTGGAGCTAAAATGAATGGCAAACACTAATTTGATGGATTGCTGTCACATTTTAATGCCTTAGTTCAAGGATGAGTAATGAGGGAGCATTAGGCACCCAGGCTGAGTCATTACAAGAGGTATCTCTGGTAGAGAGGCTACTCCAGCTGTCTTTTAACTCACATTAACAACATTGTGCTTATTTCATTGAGGGAAAGTCCGGCTCTCTGTAAAGCAAATGAAACAATGGGCAGTAAATACTTGTTCACCGTTAAATGAAAACTTAAATGATACACTTTTTGCTTATCAAAGGTTGAACTTAAAAAAAGATCATGAATGTTGTTGAGGATGAAGTGAAACTGACATGCTTGCATCCTGCAAAAGAACCCTGGTGGCACAGTGGTTAAGAACTAGGGCTGCTTAACCAAAAGGTCGGCAGTTGGAATCCACCAGCTGCTTCTTGGAAACCCTACGGGGGCAATTCTGTTCTGCCCTATAGGGTCACTATGAGTTGGAATTGACTCAATAGCAGCGGATATTAACAGGTAATATACTGCAAGGGTGTAAATCGGTGCACATTTTTTGGAGAAAAAATGTGTCAGTCTGTTTTGTGTGTGTGTGCTTTAGTGAGTTTACAGCGCAAGTTAATTTCTCATACAAAAATTTATACACGTTGTTACGTAACACTAGTTGCAACCCCTATAATGTGACAGCACACTCCCCCTTTACACTCCCGTTTCCCTGTGTCCATTCAACTACTTCCTGTCCCCTCCTGCCTTCTCACCCTGCCTCCGGACAGGAGCCGCCCGTTTGGTCTTGTGTATCTGACTGACTAAGAAGCACATTCCTCATGGGTATTATTTTTTGTTTCACAGTCCTGTCTATTGTCTGAACAGTGGGCTTTGGGAATAGTTTCAGTTCTGGGTTAACAGAGCATCCAGGGGCCATAGTTTTGGGGGTTCCTCCAGTCTCTGTCAGACTATTAAGTCTGGTCTTTTTATGTGAATTTGAGCTCTGCTCCACACTTTTCTCCCACTCTGTCAGGGACTCTTTGTTGTGTTCCCTGTTAGGGTGGTCCTTGGTGGTAGCCGGGAACCATCTAGTTCTTCTCGTCTTAGGCTGGTGGAGTCTCTGGTTTATGTGGACCTTTAGTCTGTTGGGCTAATACTTTCCTGTGTCTTTGGTGTTCTTCATTCTCCTTTGCTCCAAGTGGGATGGGACCAATTGATGCATCTTAGATGGCCACTCGTAAGCTTTTAAGACCTCAGATGCCACTCACCAAAGTGGGATGCAGAACATTTTCTTAATAGACTTTGTTATGCCAATTGACCTAGATGTTCCCCAAAACTACGGTCCACAGGCCCCAGCCCCAGGTACTCTGTCCCTCAAAGTGTTTGGATGTATCCAGGAAACTTCTTAGCTTTTGCTTTGGTCCATTTGTGCTGACTTCCCCTGTACTGTGTGTTGCCCTTCCCTTTACCGATCCTTGTCTACCATCTAGCTAGTGAATTCCCCTCCTATATCCTACAGAAATAAGAGCCGTCACATGAGTAGACATAAGCACAACTATGTTCATTGCAGCATTGTTCACAATAGCAAAAAGATGGAAACAACCTAGATGCCCAACAACAGACGAATGGATAAACAAACTATGATATATACACACAATGGAGTACTATGCAACGAGAAAGAACAATGACGAATCCATGAAACATGTCACAACATGGATGAATCTGGAGGGCATTATGCTGAGTGAAGTTAGTCAGTAGCAAAAGGACAAATCTTGTATGAGATCACTATCATAAGAACTTAAGAAAAGGTTTAAACACAGAAAATGTGGCAGTTTGATGGTAATATGTAAGTATATATATACTTGATGGTAATATGTTATACATGCATATATACAGACACAAGTGTATATATGCTTAAATAAAGTATTTGAAGGGCCTATATGAAGAGGTTGTCAATGTCCTTTGTGGTCTGGCCCCTGCCTACCTCTTCAGCCTCATGTCTCGCTCGTTCCCTCCAACTCTGAGTCTCCACACACTGGCTTCTCTCAGTTCTTCCACACACTTCATGCTCCCTCCTGCCAAGAAGCTTAGCACGTGTTATTCCTTCTGCCAGGAAGGCCCTTCACCCCTCTTTTAACTAATTAGTTCCCTCAGATCTTGGCTTAAGAGTCACCTCCTCTGGAAGCTTTCCCAGAGAGCTATTCTTCTGCCCTCCCCCCAAGTGGGGTCAGCTTCCTTTGTATTTGCTTCTAGACAACTGCATTCCTTAGTTTGTAATGCTCTGCTTTGTGTGTTTATATTACTGTCTCCTTTTTGCGCTATAAGATCCCAGAGAGTAGGTCTGTGTGCACCTTTGTCTCTTCCGTGCCTAGTAAAACCAAAAACACCAAACCCGTTGCTGTCGAGTTGAATCTGACTCATAGCGACCCTGTAGGACAGAGTAGAAATGCCCCATACCGTTTTTAAGGCACGGCTGGTGGATTCCAACTGCTGACTTTTGGTTAGCAGCCGAGCTCTTAACCACTGCGCCACCCGGGCTCGGTGCCCAGTAAAGGGGATGGTATTTAAAGGGGCTCAAGAAATCCTTGATTAAATAAAAGAACTGTGCGTTTATAATGAGTTTTTGTCTTCTCCCTTGCGCTTTCTTGTGTTCTTCAAATTACAATGATCATGTGATACTTTTATAATCAGAAAAGACACCCTAAGAAAGAGATTCCTTTCTTCTTGAGGCTGCAGCTGTTCTCAGCAGAGCTTGCTGCCCTTGGCACTGAGTCCCCTGAGTACTGACATCCTAGGCTAGTTTGTGCCATAGAACATGATTATGCTATGTTGTCCGAAATTCTGCCCTGGCTGGGGATAGTCTTCCTTCTCCATCATCTTTGGGTGGTTCATTATAAAGCAGGTGCCTCGAATCCTGCTGTTACCTCCGGCCCACAAGGGTGCAGCCTGGGGCTTCCATGACTCAGCAAATGACCCTTGACAAAGCTGCACACCCAGGCCTGTCTTGCCAGCTAATGATGAGTCAGTGGGATTTCAGCGAGTGGAAACCGCACCGCAGTGTCTGAGGACATACATCTCTTAGCATGAAACTCACTGCCTCCACGCCACTCCCCTGTATTCAAGATAACTGCAATCACTACAACATTTCCTGTTGAGTCAAGCTTAAGCTTTTCCAGAGCATTAATACGAGTGATTTAATAGTTGAAGCTTGAGATGGAAGTTCTTGCTTTCTTCATCCGACATGACAGCCCAAATGCAATTTATGCGAGAGGAGCTTCTCCATATGGTGCTTCGGGTGGTATTTCAGATATTTTTAATACTTCTGTAGGCAAGTTAAAAACAAGCTTGTCAGTCTGCAAACATTTTACCAGCCTCTGCAATGTTCACCTACACAGCGCAACATTACAAGTGTAATTTGTCATTTCAAATCCTTTTCGGAATGAGTTGGGGAATAAATATGGATGACACACCAGAAACGAGTGAGCCCCCTCAATCTGAAATCATTCTTGTGGTCTGGGTAAGTATTTTTCATTGTTATTTAAGTCTTGACTTTTCCACGGCCCAATTTATCTTATCTCAGGCTGGGAAGCCATGGTAAGTGTCGCACAAAGCCTTGTAGGTCTTTGCATGTGTTGCAGAGATTGGCGTTTTGATGCCAGTAAGTATTTTCAGAGCATTTGGGGGTGATGAATAGCTATCAATTGATAGAACGGCATCTATATTAGGATGGATGTGGCAGCAGGCAAGTTGCATTTATGTGGTGCTGAGATGAAAAACTGACTGTACAGGCAAGGACAAATGAGGTGGGAACATCTTGGAGATTAGGTTTGCTCCCAGCGTTCTACGTTTCAGAGGGATGTGATCATTGGTTTCCCGTGGATGGATTTGTCCTCCCATAGGTTATTTGTCTTGGGGCTGGAATAAACGTACAATCTGTCCTGGTGGATGTCGCATGTATGAATGTGAACAAACAGGACCATTAATACCAGTGGCCTCGTGGAAGGGGCTCTGGGATAGTTTGTCATTCCCCATCAGTGACAGATGAAGAAACTGAAGTCCGGAGAGGTTAAGGTGAATTTGAGCTGGACTACGTAGCTAGTTAGTGGGATAAAATGTTGAACTGTTTCTAGGATTATCTGGTACGCCGTCATATCCTGTGAGAACATACTCCTTGTCTGTAGGAGAGTATGGTCCGTTTTCCTGGGAGTGCTCACGGGGATGATCTTCCTATTTCTGCTCCATTTACACCTCCCCATCCACTCTGAGCATTTAGTTCTCATTTGCACTCCGGCTGCTCTTCTGTTGACGTCCATACGCGGGTTCTACAGATCCCCCTTTCCTGACATCCGCTCTTGGGTAAAAAACTCCTGACTCCTCATTGATCAAGTAAGGGGAAGGTGAGACCCCCAAGGCCAGCTACAACATCACCCGGCACATTCCATCTCTCTTCTCCCCAACTGGATTTGAAGTTCTGCCAAATGGAACCACCAAAATGCTTGAGATGTTATCTCTGCCTTTGTTTCCCTAGTTCTTTTTTGACCTCCTCTTGTGATTTTCTAGGTCACACATAGGAGTCACCAACTTCAGGGAAAGACAGAGATTCAATTCAACAAAGTAGATTACTTCTTACATGCAAGGCATTGAGGAGGACGGAAAGGTAAACCACAGACAATCCTTTTGCTTTGAATTCGGACGGAGAAACAAATATGTACTCAGCCCTTTATGAGGCACAGTGTGGTAAGAAAGGTATAAACGATGCATTACAGCAACACAGAGCTGGAGATGAACTCCGACAGGAATGAGAGAAGGCTTCATGGAGGAAGTGACATTTGAGCTGGCGTTTGACTGTGGAAGGGTTTATTCATCTCTTTCTTTGGAAGGAAGCACGTAGTGGCTGACAATGACATGCACCGTTTTCAGACTGTAGATGAATCTCTCAGGCTATAGCGTGGGGAGCCTGAAGATGGTCACAGCGTAGGACTGGGAGCTTCAGGAATGTTAGAATATACATCTGAGCCCAAAGTCTGGGCTCCTTGTAGGGAAGGAGTTGTTTACTCTTTTGAGAGAAGTTAAGGGATCTGGGGGCGGTAATGTCTCTCCATATTGGAGGTGATGGTACAAGCAGAAGTGAATATTTGCACCGCAGGTCTCTCCCCTCCTTTTTTCTTTCCCCTTCTCTCTCTGTTTCTGTTTTTCTCTTTTTCTACCAGATCCAGGGTCAGGAGCAAGCCTCTTTGGGCAGTAAGATTCTGGGGTTATTAAAAGCATTTCACACAGGCTAAACCGTCCTAAAATTTTGGAGCAGTCTCCTGGGGGATCTTATAAAAATGCAGATTCTCATTAAGTAGGTCCAAAGTGGGCTTGAGATTCTGCATTTCTAACAGGCATTTGGATGAGGTCACTCCTGCTGGTCTTCAAACCACACTTTGGCGTGAACTTTACTATCTCATTGTGCTAGAAGTGAGCTGGTGATGCTACCCCTAGAGGCAAAACAAACAAACAAAAGACAGTTTGAAAATGGATGGGGAGTTACGGGAAATCCTTCTTCCTGTCATGAGGGGTCTAAAAAGAGGATGTGTAAAGAATACGGTAAGCCCCAAGTAGCCAGGAACCATCTTTTATATGTTTTTAGTACCATTTAGAAATGGAGAGCAGGGTACTGTGATTTAAAAAAAAAAATCAACTGAGTTCAGTATTTTAAAATTCATAGGCACTGCATCATGTTATTTCAGGAGAGGGGAGACTTCAGTGGGGGATTATCAGAGACAGTCTCTTTCCTTAGGAGGGCAGTATGGTCTACTGCAAAAGTATGGGCCTCAGGGCCAGAAAGACTTGGGAGTAAGACTTTTTTTCCTTAATTATGCTGCCTTAAGTGAGTTGTCTTCTCATGTCTCAGTTTCCTCATCTGTGAAATGGGCACAACCCTGCTGAGTGGTTGTCAGGACTAGCCATTATGTTCATAAAGTGATCTCTTCGAGCCTGATCCAGATTGACCTCAACTAGCCTGTACTTTATCGAGGTCAGGAAACGGGTTTTTTTGAACTGTATAGCCTCATTGTCTAGCAGAACACCTAACATATAGTAGGCACTTAGAAACTGTTACATGAGGAACATGAACAAGCCTAAATGTCTATACCACTAATCTGTTAATTAGTGATGTACCTTTGTACTGATCTTTAACCTTTAAATTACTTATATTTTGTTTTTATCAATAGGGTCTTTGGGAAAAAAATGTGTTATTCTTCTCCTCCTCCTTTTTACACCACTTCCTATTCATTTCTTCCTCCTAAGCTTAGAGCAAGTACATATGTCTGCGTTTGACTAAAGGTCAGAAAAGCATTTATGAATCTCTTCAGAAAAATGATGGAAAAATCCTGGAATAGACTTTGGGTTATCACTTTTTTTTTTTTTTTTCCTTCCGTGGCTAAGCTCTCATAGTCATGATGTGATTTTCTGTTGGCTTACTTTAAAAGACATCTACCTCAGTTAGAAATCTGTTTAGATTTAAGCCCTGGAAAAACTTCCTTCCTTCCCATCAATATCAAACCACAGCTTCCTCCTCTGAGCAAAGCTGACTTGGAGTTGCTCCTGACACGTTTCAGAGGTGACGCTTACCTCTTGGAAGGGCACCTAATGCTGCAGGTTCACAAAGTCAGTGGTGTGGGAACTGGGTCCCTCTAGGACAGTTTTTCATGTTAAAAAAAAAGCTTGAAGGAAGAGTTGTGTTCATGCTTCTAGCTCGTCTTCTAACTGATAATGATGATGCATTTTAACCAGGAGCAGTGGGGACCCAGCACTGATGTGACTCTTAACTATGTGACCCAGGAACAAATACTTGATCTCTCTGAGCCTCAGTTTCCCTACCTATAAAATAGGATTTACACCGGGTACACGTGCAGATTGAAAAATATAACATATAGAAAGTGTCTCTCAGTGTTTGGCCAATACTAAACCAGTTAGAATAAATCTTAGTTCCCATAAACTCTTATTTCTAGAAAAAAAATTTTTTTTGAGGAAAAAAAATCACTTTAAAATACTTTGCCTTTTTCACATTTATTATTTGAAAAATGAAACTGTTCAGGACAAAATTCCATTTTTTAGCACTAGATGGCTGGTGGCATACTAGTTAAGAGCTATGGCTGTTAACCAAAAAGTCAGCAGTTCAAATCCACCAGGCGCTCCTTGGAAACCCTATGGGGCAGTTCTACTATGTCCTATAGAGTCGATATGAGTCGGAATCGACTCAACAGCGACAAGCAAGGAAGATGGATGATAAATTTTCCATGTATCAGGGAGCAGCTTAAAGGCAATACCCTTTCATGCTTACCTGCTTGGAACAGATCTAAATGCTCCCCAACCCACATATATCACTATATCATTAGGTCTCAAATACTTCTACGAAAGGCTTGAGACTTGACGGCAGTTCATTTCAGTTACGATAAAAGTTATTTGGGGCAAATGGTTTACTTTGGCATCAAGGTCTACCCTAATTCAGCAGCACAGAAACCATGGCAACAAGATCTTATGTTAGCGTCAAAGTCCTAATTCAGCAGCGCAGAAGCGGCGGCCAACAAAACCTTGAATTCTTTGGTTTTCCAACAAGCAGGTAACCTTTCTTGTGACACCCAAGTCTCTTGACCTCCAAACTCAGTCTTCCTTTTCGGGATCACCAAGGCCCTTCTACTGTCGTTGTTGTTCAGCCCAAACCGATTTAGCTTTGAACTTCAAGTAGTCAAAGCAATAAGGTCCCTGTAGGTGCACACGATTTAAGCTTGTCTACTAATCTAAAGGTTAGACCCACCCGGCAGCACCTAGGAAGAAGGACCTGGCGATGTTCCCCATGTTTCCCTGAAGACTACAGTCAAGAAAGCCCTCTGGAGCAGTTCTACTCTGTAACACATGGGGTCGCCATGAGCCAGAACGGACTCCACGGGGTTCGGGTTTTGTTGTTGTCGTTGACCTGCCAGCAGTTCCGGTTAGAGAGGGGGCTGTATAGGGGTGGTGGTGGGAGACTAACGTAAAGTATTCGGGTTTCCGTGTGACTTCCACTACTTTTAGCACGTGGCTAGGCTGGGGTGCAGGGCCAAGGGGCGCCTGCCAGACCATCGGGCGGCCCAGCCCTGCGGGGTCTCCCAGGGCGGGAACCTCGGCGACCGTGGGAGCCACGATTCCCTCCCTCCAGAGCGGTGAAGCGGCCCAGAGCGTGCGCCCAGGAGGCAGCCGGGAGCCGGCCAGCTGTCTCTAAGCCACACACGGTACCGGGGACCGGCCGTGCCGAGCAGGTCCACGTCAGACCTAGCCTAGCGACCACCGCCTCAGACCGCGCAGCCTGGCTCTCCCTGCGTCCGGTCACCGTTTGGCACCCAAGCCGGGCCCAGCGGCTCGGCTCCTGATTGGGCGCAGCGGCCCTCCGGCCCGCCTTCCTACCTGCGGGTCCGGGCGCCGCTGCACGTGTCCATTGGCCGATAGCCGTGCCAATCAATTCACTTCTCACCTCCCCCAAACAGCCGGTCCGGCCGGCGCGTGCTAGGGAGGCGGGCTCGAGGCTGGGGGCGTGGGGGGGGGCGTGGCTTCGGCGGAGGACGGCGCAGCGGCCGCTTCCTGGGCTCCCGGCTAGAGCGCCGCGTCCTCGCTGCAGCTGGCACGGTGGTGCACCTGGTCAGGTAAAGAGAGCCTGGTGTGTCCTGCTGGCGGTCGGCCCCGCCTCTTCTCCTTCACCACCACCGCCGCCTGCTCCGCCTCCCCGGGCTGCAGGGCTCTCGGGGCGAGGCATCTAATCCGTTTGCCCAGCTACCTTACCTTTCTCCCCTTCTACGTCCGCTCCTCCAGCGCCCCACCCAGGCTGCTTCGAGGTGCGTTGGTGGGGCCTCTGGGTCACCCCAACGCTCCTCACTACAGAACGCCTGTCCTTCCCACTCGGGTCCCAGCCCCCTTGCCCCGCCAGTGCGGTCTCATTCCCGGCCTGGCACAGGAAGGGTGCACAGGCGGGCGAAGGGGGATGCAGCGCCTGAAGCTGGGTGTGCTTGGCTCAGAGGCTTGGGGGGAGCACCGCAGTGGGCTTGGGGTGGCATGGAAGCTGATTCATGATTATGACTGGCAGTGACTAGGATAGCTGTTGCTGTTTTGTGTTTGCGTTTATAGGTGACACTCACCATCGCCCATTTTCTTATTTTTCTTCATTAGCATCACCAGGACCACCGCCACCACCATCAACGGCATCTCCCGGCTGCCGTCTGAGCTCTCGGGGTTCTCCATCAGCAGACTCTGTTCAGGCATGTAAGTGTTGACCCCCGCAAATAGCAAGCAATGCCCTTGCTCTCTGAGGGCAGAGCCAAGCCCTCCCTGAACTCAAGGACAGGTAGCTGGGAGCAGGGTGTGAGGGGAGGTGGACCTTCCTTATCCCCATGTGCGGTTGAGGTTGCCAGAGAAAACCCTTTGTTTTCATCAGCCACACTGCTGCTTGCTGACTCCTGCAGACTGACATTGGCATCCACACTCCCGATGGGCTGATGCAGAGGCCAGGAGTTCTTGTTCCTGTGCACTGTGGCTGCTTCAGTCAGAGAGAGGGTAATGTCCAGACCCAGGCCTTTAAGGGGACCAGGTCCAGTAGCCAAGCATCTGACTTTATTTCATGGTGGCACCAAGTGTACTAAAGGATGCTCCATGTTTGCATATGGGGTATGTGGCATGATGTGCTTTGCCACCATGGGGGATCTGAGTTACTAGAGGGAGAATTGTGTTGTCTACAGCAGGTGGCACCTAGTGGGCACTCCACTGGGATTCGGTAGCTAGAACTTAGGTGTTCCTAGGGCTTACTGTAATATCTCTTGGATCTCAGACGTTTTCAGGAGGAAGAACAGTAAAGTTGAGGATGGCGTGCCAGATTAACTGGCATTATGGGAGATGTTGCTTTAAACGTGTTATGTTTGTCTCAAGTCTCTTGATCAGAGGTGTCCAGTGATTATTCTCCTGTGTTTCAACTGTTGATAGCCTAGTAGCAGGACCAAGGGATGAAATGCTCTTAGATATACTACAGGAACTAGGAAGCAGTGGCCTCAGGGGAGGGGAACAGTGAATAAGAGCTGGGAGGCAGCATATTATAATGGGTATATTCAGAAATCTGTCAAACATGGGTTCACATCCTGGCAAAGCCACTTGCAGTTATTAGCTGAGTGACTTTGACAAGTCACTTACCCTCTTGAACTTTGGTTTCTCATCTGTAAAATGGGGATAATATTACCTGCCTCAGAGGGGAAGCTGTGAGGAGTAAATGAGGTGATACAAGTAAAATGCTTAGTAGTTCCTAGCAAGTAGTAAGTGGCGAAGGAATGGTAACTGCCGTTAATAATGCTACCAACAAGGATAATAAAGCCCAGGGTCCTGTCCCTAAAAAGCGCATTCTTTCCCATTTTCTTTCTCCATCCTGTTTGTATCTCAGAGATGATGCTAATGGAAGATCGCAGTCTTTAGGCTTCCTCACAGGACTGTGTTTCAGGAGGTGGCACTGATCGAAGCCACCTGTGTTGGGACAGACATTTCCCTCACTAGACCCTGCAAGCGCTTAGCAAGCACTTAGTTAGGATGCATTAAAGATGCAGCTTTGGAGAAGGTTTCTGGGCCTCTGATCCTGTCCTTGACTGCTCCTTCCTCTCTGGCTGTTCAGTCCACTGACTTAGTGAATTGCGCTTTGTCCAGAATCACTAGTAAATGCATTGGCTTCTGCCCAGGGGAAGCAAAACTGCTTTTCTTCAAGTGTCCCTGGGAATTGAAGAAACTCTAACTTGCCAGTATGGAAGAATGCGTGTTATGATATTTTTCTTCTCTAAGAATAATATATTTCTCCTTTTTCTGGTGGAAAACAGCAAGCAATTATTACTGAATATGTGGGTGGTTCAATTTTCTATTTAGCAAGCGAGATTAATGGGGATACTTTGAAATTTAGAGTATATTGTCAATGATCATATAAGAAGTTAGGATCCTTTCTGTTGTATGGCATGGAAATCCAACAGAAAGAATCCTAAGCAAAAATGAGCATTTTTTTTTCCTCATATAACTGAGCCACACCAGGTTCTAATGTCTTGATGGGGGAGCTGGCCAATTCCCAGCCAGATCCTGAGATTCAGAAGCTTTGGAGGTTGTTAGCTTGTTTTCTGTCTCTTTGTCTCCGTCTCGTGAGTCTGTCTTTTGGTTCAGTCCTTCTTTCTCTGTGCTGGCCTCCTTTTCTGTCGCAGATGCCATGCTCTTGGTGCCTTCAGAAGCTCTAGGTTCACATCCTTCTAGCTCTGTAACCCAAGGGAAGTTCCCTTCTCCTCCAGCTCCAAAGTGAGAAATCAAGAGGGCAGAACGGTGACTGATGGGGCCTGAGTCACAGGCTTAACCTGCCTACACGAAATGACATAAGTCATTCAGTCTTGTGGGCCCAGTGATTGTTTGGGGATAGCCTGCACATCCTGGCGTGCCTTCAGTCTTGTGGGCCCAGTGATTGTTTGGGGATAGCCTGCACATCTGGCGTGCCTTCAGTCTTGTGGGCCCAGTGATTGTTTGGGGATAGCCTGCACATCCTGGCGTGCCTTCAGTCTTGTGGGCCCAGTGATTGTTTGGGGATAGCCTGCACATCTGGCGTGCCTTCCTCTCCAGCATAAAACCAGTGAGACTTTGCACGAAGGAAGGGAGTGGGACAGACGGGGACTTGACTTGGTGATGGCAGACACCCCGAGAGAGAATTCAGAAGTGGTGTTTTCCTACCTCACACACCGTGACTCAGGGTCTGGGTTTATGGCTAAAGATTTGGACTCATGCATGTTATCCCAGGCAGTGTGTATTTTAGATGGTCGTGCCTTTAATCATTTTCTTAAAACTTTATTTGTATAATTGTGAAAATACATCAGAGATTTTTAATAACATGCAGTGATTCCACTGTTGGCGGTTTGATCATGTTTGGGGGGTTACCCCTAATCTCCTTTTGGGACCTAGTTTTAAAAAGAGCCATTATTTTTAGATACACATAGTATCTGTCTTAAAAATCAGCTTTTATTCTCAGCAGGCCTCGGCCTGTGTGTTGACAAAGTTACAGCCGTTAATCTGATTTGCTTGATCTTGCAAAGATGCTAAACCATGGGAATTGCATCCTCGCGGATCAAACAGGAGCCTGCACTGACACGCTGGCCTTGGTGGGGAAGGGAGATCTCTGTGTTCAGCGTCTGTGCTGACAAAGTCGTTACCTGTGTGTGTGCTCTGTAACGTAATAATTACTAAAAAAGGAAGATGGAAGGAAGGCTGTGAACCTCCTTCCTTAACAACGTAGAAACACAGGGGTCTGCGAAATGCCCTGTTCCGTCCCAGTTGGGTTTCTCAAGTCCTCTGGCTAAAAGAAAAAAACCTGTTCCAGAGAAATTTCTATTTTTGTGTTTTGTAGGCTTTGAGTATATAATGCTGTAGTGTGTGTAAGAGAGAGAAGGAGAGGAGAGTGGGGTCCTCCCTTTCTTTGGGCCTCTTGATTTTACCACTTGCCTGAAATCACCAAGATCTCTGTAGTTCACCTCTGTAGGAAGCAGGCTACTAGCTAGGTTGTTTTTTAACCAGTATACCTCCTGTACATCAAAACTGACCTGTAGTGTGTTCCATCATGTTAAGGCTACGACTATTTATGCTTGTAGAGTGTCACGTTGTTGTGTGCCGTTGAGCCAATTCCGACTCTTAGTGACCCCGTGTGACAGTAGACCTGCCCTATAGTGTATTCTAGACTATCATCTTTACAGAAGATCGCCTGGTGTTTCTCCCACAGAGCTGCTGGGTAGGTTCAAACTACCAACGTTTAGGTTAGCAGCCGAGTGCGTAACGGTTCTGCCACCAGGGCTCCTCCTAGAGTGTCATGGATTATTGTTAAAGACCGACACCTTTCACATAAAACTTCTTTTAAATTTTTTTAACCTTGGTCTTCTGAGTGACGGGCTTTTGGGGGAAATATTTTGGAGATCAGCAGCACATTTTGACAGTCTTGCTGGTCATCAGGACTTGGGCACGAATTGAGAAGTGGCAGACGCAGCCAGAAGGTTGAGTAGGTGGATAAGGCTGTCAGATTGGGCAAGAAACACCAGTATGTTGCTGTTGTTGGGGTGCTGCCACTAATGTCCTTGCCGTGGGCCCTCTGTGTCACAGGAGGAGAGCTTTGGAGGATGTTTTTGTGAAAGAAGCACAGAGACATGGTAAGACCTCCATCACACAGAGCAACACTTTCCTGTTCTCCTTTAGCCATAGTTGACCCATTTTTTTTTGGTAAGGGTTTTTTTTTTTTTTTTTTTTTTTGGACATTTCTTTTTTTATTGTAGTAAAATGTACCTAACATAAAATTTACAGTTTTAATCATTTTTAAGTATATAATTCAGTGGGATTAAGCACATCCACAGTGTTGTAACCATTACTGCTATCTATATTTCCAGAACACTTTCATCATCCCAAAAAGAAAGTCTGTACCCATTAAGCAGTAGCTACCATTATCCCCCACCCCCGTCCTGGTAACCCCTATTCTACTTTGCATCTCTGTCTCGAGAACTTACCTATTCTATGTAGCTCCCTTAAGATGAGTCATACACTGTCTATCCTTTTGTATCTGGCTTATTTCACTTAGTGTAATGTTTTCACGTTTCATCCATGTCATAGCATGTATCAGAAGTTCGTTTCTCTTTACGGCTAAATAAGATTTTATGGTATGTTGGTACCATATTTGGAGCCCTGGTGGCACAGTGGTTAAGAGCTCAGCTGCTAACCAAAAGGTCAGCAGTTTGAATCCACCAGCTGCTCCTTGGAAGCCCTGTGAGGCAGGTCTGCTCTGCCCCATAGGGTCCCTATGAGTTGGAATCGACTCGATGGCAACAGGTTTAGTACCATGTTTTGTTTATCCAGTCATCTGCTGATGGACACGTGGGTTGTTTCCACCTTCGGGCTATTGTGAATAATGCTGCCATGAACATTGGCGTATATGTATCTCTTTGAGTCCTTGATTTCAGTGTTTCTGGATTTATACCTAGGAGTGGAATTATGGAGTAATATGGTAAATCTGGAGCTCTGGTGCCCCAGTGGTTAAGAGCTCAGGCTGCTAACCAGAAGGTTGGCAGTTCAAATGCAACAGCCGCTCCTTGGAAACGCTATGGGGCAGTTCTGCTCCATCTTAAAGGGTCACTATGAGTCGGAATTGACTTGAGGGCAACAGGTTTTTGGTAAATCTATGTTTAACTTTTTGAGGAGCTACCCAGCTGTTTTCCACAGTGGCTGCACCATTTTACATCCCCACTGGCAATGGACAAGAGGTCCAATTTCTCTATAGCCTTGGCAACACTTGTTATTTTCTGGGTTTTTTTTTTTTTTTTTTTTTTTTTTTTAATAATAGTCATCCTGTTGCTGTTGTTGTTATTGTGTGCTGTCATCCTAGTGGATATGAAACGGTATTTCAGTGTGGTTTTAATTCACATTTTCCTGATAGCTAATGATATTGAGCATCTTTTCTTTGCCTGTTAGTCATTTGTATATCTTTTTTGGAGAAATGTCTATTCCCATCCTTTGCCAATTATTGTATGTATGTTTTTTTAACTGTTGATTTATAGGAGTTCTTTTTTTTTTTTTAACTTTTTTATTGTACTTTAGATGAAGTTTACAGAACAAATAGTTTCTCATTAAATAGTTAGTACACATGCTGTTTTATGACATTGGTTAACAACCCCATGACACGTCAACACTCTCCCTTCTTGATCTTGTGGTCCCTAGTACCAGCTTTCCTGTCCCCTCCTTCCTTCTAGTCCTTGTTCCTGGGCTGTTGTGCCCCATTAGTCTCATTTTGTTTTATGGGCCTGTCTAATCTTTGACTGAAGGGTGAACCTCGGGAGTGACTTCATTACTGAGCTGCCAGGATGTCCAGGGGCCATACTCTCAGGGTTTCTCCAGTCTCTGTCAGGCCAGTAAGTCTGGTCTCTTTTTGTGAGTTAGACTTTTGTTCTACGTTTTTCTCCAGCTCTGTCGGGGACCCTCTGTTGTGATCCCAGTCAGAGCGGTCAGTGTTGGTAGACGGGCACCATCTAGTTGTACTGGACTCAGTGTGGTGGAGGCCGTAGTAGATGTGGTAGGAGTTCTTTATGTGTTCTGGATATTAATCCCTTATCAGATATATTTTATCCCATTCTGTAGGTTGTCATTCACCATGGTAATTTTGGGAGTCCTTACAGTTTCCCAAACTTGACATGTGCACAAATGATGTTCAAATGAAATTGTCTAAGTAAACGACATCGTCTGTGAATGAGTGAAAATCCTTCTGAGCAGCACATAAATGATGGTGGTTTTGTCTTGTGCTCCCAGGAGCTCTTCTTTATAGTCTCAAGAACTCTTTGTAGTTCCTCAGTTTCTCTGAGCGTTATTTTCTGCTCTTTGGTGTTGTGAGGATTATTGAGGTAGGATGGGGAAAGTATTGTCAGGTGAAATTGCTGTTATAGCACTTAATGATCTTTCTCCTCTGTGGCATTTACAGCCGGACAAATATTATATTAAAAATGTTCAGTCCTCAGGGGACAGTAAATAAAATCTTTGTCACCCTGTCCAAAGGATGCCTTGCTGTTTTGATGCTCGCTGACTGGAAGCCCATCCCCGGAAGTGAGTACTAGCGGAGCTGATTTTTTCAGAGTCCCTGCAACTTGAATGTTGATGTTCCATTCAGAGGAAAACGTTCTCATAGGGTATCTGAAGGGCAGGCAGTGAGCTTCCCAGTGGGTCCATCTCTGGGCTTAATAGGAAAGATTTAAACACCTTCCTTTGGTTGCCTAATCTGCTGATACCTCTTTGTGGGAGGTAAATGGTGCTGTAGCTCCTGCGTAGATGAGGAAATCAGGGCACAGAGAGATTAACGTGCTTGCTTACAGAGCTGGCTTTCCCCGCACGGCGTGCATTCCGCCTCTGTCTGTGTCCTCGGAAGCCACAAAAGAACATTTTTGACTTAAAAATGTTTTAAACTTTCAAAATAGGATCAACCATAAATGTAGTACAGTTTAAGGGTTTAAGGATCCCTGGTGGTGCAGTGGGTTAAGCACTCAGCTGCTAACCGAAAGGTCGGCAGTACGAACTCACCAGCCACTCCATGGTAGAAAGATGTGGCAGTCTGCTTCCGTAAAGATCACAGCCTCGGAAACCCTGTGGGGCAGTTCTGCTTTGTCCTGTGGGGTTGCTATGAGTCGGAATAAACTTGAAGGCAGTGGGTTTGTTGTGGTTTTATTCTGGATTTGGATCTAGTGAAAAGCAAGATCTTTTTTTTTTTTTTTAGCTGTTACAATTATTATCCCTTATCCTGGAAGATGAGGATAGCCACTTTAGAAAAATGTCCATGCCTAGCCATATTTGGAAAGCCTTGATATAATATTTTAAAAGCCCACAGGTCTGCATAAAATGGAATTGACTTACAGAATTGACATCAGTCCTGTCCCCACTGGCCAGTGTCCTTCTACCCTTTTGTTTCCGCTTTCTCATAACGTCCTCTACCTTCTACTAGCTGGGCATTTAAACACCCTTTTCCCTACCTACTTAACCCTCAAATAAATATGAACAGACATATCACACATGATAAGAGATACTGTCCTGGTGTTGAGGTCACTTTCTGATTTGCCTTAAGCTAGTTCTGATTTATTTTAGGCTCTGAAAACATAGGTTAATTCTACTTTTCATGACTATTTGAGGAAGGGAAACTCCATGATACCCCAATGTCAGAAGGGAAACTGGCATGTTGAAAAAATAAACTTAATGTTTTTTTTCAAACAGCATTATCTTATTTACGACCCTATCAGTCTTGTATGCAAAATTATTCTCTAGGTAGGTGACAGCATGTTTTTCTAGTTGTACACAGTGGAGAAGACTGAGATGGGAGGTAAAAAGTGACTTGCCCACGGTCACTCATGGTCAGTGGCACAGCCAAGAGTAGATCCAGGTCCCCCGCCTCCCTGGGCTGTGTTCATTGCATCCCTCAGGTCCCCCGCCTCCCTGGGCTGTGTTCATTGCATCCCTCAGTGTCTCTTCAGGAAATAGCAGCTCTGCTGACTACAGAAAGGAAGAGCACAGTCAACTCTCAGACTCAGTTTTGGGGGCTTGTCTTTTTTTTTGGCATCTTTGCTTAGAATGAATTGATAGCTGTCAAATTGCAGCACCGTCAGCTACATCCAGGATCTTAACTGACACAGAATTATTAAGAAAAACAAAATCCTGATGTCATAGCCAGGCATTGTGCAAATGGTAAAGCAAGAGGGAAAGGTAACTGGTCTTTAAGTAAGACTCCAAAGTGCATGGGAGCCGCTGCTCGAACTACATCTAAGACAGAAGAAACACCCAGAGGAGGGAAGAGGAGTGTATAATCTAAGACACTTACATAGGCAGGACGCGGACCCAGGAGAGCAGTGTCAGGAAAACAACGGTCGTGAATAAGAAGAGGACTTGAAAAAAAATGCCAAGGACAAATTTTTTAAAAGCGAGTGGGGGCTTTTAACATTATAATTAGTGTGTAATATGCAGTCCTGCTGCTTGAGAAAGGTGGGGGTCACGTTAACAGAGGGAGAGGAAGCAGAACTACTCAGATCTCATTTGCTCCTGTCTTTTCCATTCAAGTGTAGCAGATAAGAATTTCCATCTACAGAGACGTGTGTAAGAAATACTTCATTACTTTATTTTTTATACACTATGTTCATTTCTGTTTCAAGCTTCTTCCCTCTGGGAAGGTGGAAAACTTAACCTCAATTCATTGTAGGGTCAAACTAGTGCCCAGGATTGTGCCAGGGCTCCAGGAGGCTGACACAGTGCCCAGCATTGGAAGAAGGGACCCTCTGGTTACAGGAACGTCTGTTCACACAGGTTACAACTGTTTTTGCTCACTTGACTCTCGGTTCCAGTCATCCTTGGCTGTGTCCAGGCCATGCCTGATCCACAGAAATCTTTGGTGATGGTACTGTGGTTCCTTCTGCCCAGATGTACCACCTATGGTTCTGGGATCTTGCAGCCTCCCTGGGGCACTGCCAGAAAGTAGTACCTGGGACCCCCACTCCAGGATCCACAAACCTCTTTCCCTCCTCTCCTAGCAATCCTGGGGAAATCATTTTCCCTTCTTGTTTCTTCAAGACTTTATGTCCATAAATCTCACTCCTTTTTATATCCTTCAAGAAATTCCCTATGCTCTTCTAAGGACTTAAGATTTTGGAAGAGAAAATTCAGAAGTATTCATAGGCTCTTTCTCTTTTTCTCCTTGCCACATACTTCATGCAGTGAACACCAAGTCTGATACCTGCCTTAATGGGGGCCATACAAAAGGGGAAAATGCAAGGAGAAGTGTAAACAAACGGAGAGTCATATGTCTGAAAATTACTTTCCTTCAGAAGTTTAGTAATTTTGGATGTCTGTCTTACATCTGTTTTACTTTCTCTGAGAATAATGCATAATACATAGACATATCCATTGCCCTTGAGTTGTTTCCAACTCATAGTCAACCTTATAGGACAGAATACAGCTAACTACCCTGTAGGGTTTCCAAGGAGTGGCTGGTGGATTTGAACTGCCAACCTTTTGGTTAGTAGCCACAGCTCTTAACCACTGCGCCACCAGGGCAAGATCCTCTAGCCAGAGCTAGTTGAACCAGAGATAGAAGTCTGACCTAAGAAGGGTCAGTTGGAGACTCTTTCCCACAGACCAGAGTTTTAGATTGAAGGAGGGCAGTGACTAAAAGTCACTGGAGCTAAGTCACAGTAAGAGAAATATTCCAGGGAGATGGGTGTGACCAGTGAGCCCTGCTGCAGAGGCCATTGGAAGGCTCTGCTTTATCCTCTTCCTTCGGCTCTTGGCTTTTCAATTCTTCCTTCAATTTCATGATACTGCGTAGAGTCTCTCTAATGTGCTTAAGGTAGCCAAGGTTAGTTTTAGTTGCTTGTGACCAAAAGTATTTTAAGACTGGTCTTCAAAACTGCAAAGACAGAAAAACATAGTTAAAAGGAACCAAACTCAACATAGGAGAAGAGACGGTGAGATAAAACTGAGCTACTTCAGATGAGTTTGTCTAATGACTTAAAGTCACAGTCGCTGGAATTGTATTTGTGATCCTGGAACAACTTTTGGGATTTTGAGGAATTGTTTTTACCTGTGAGCCCTGCTTTGTAATAGGGTATGACATGCTAGAGAACAGTTGGATGATATGTAGGATTTTTGAAAGATAAAAGTCCTTCTATTTGAGCACTTGCCCAAGAGCCTGGCGTGGTTTCATCCAGATGAGAAGATGTATGAGAACACAGGACTTGCTTTCAGGTGTTCAAAGGACTGTTGGGTGGGAGAGGAATTGGAATAACTCATTGTAGGAGTAAGGGCAAGCACCAATGGAAAGAAATTAATGGGTGCAGATCTTGGCTCAGAGTAAAAGAAAACTCTTACCTTTATCGCTCTCTGAAATGCCATGAAGTTTCATTGTGGGGTAGAGGATGCTTGCAATGAAGAGTTCAAAGTGAGGCTGAATGGCTGTTCAAAAAGATACCCAGTGAAGGAGAGTGGAGAGTGTCCATCATTGGGAGGGAGATGGGGTAGAACGGATACCTTCTAAGTTTTCTTTATGTCTAAGATTCCATCATTTCCTCTGTGAACATTAGTAATTCCTGGACTAGAAATGCCAACCCATGTTTTGACAATGCAATAGGAGCTAGAGCATTTTACAAATATTTTATGAAACTGTTTCTCCTTCCTTTATTAAAAAAAAAAATTATAGGCTACAAACTTTATTTGAGAGAAGACATTTCCAAAAATTAAGTGAAACAACGCAGTATTTTTATCATCTAAATTGAAATTAACAGTGATTAAAGGTTTCACAGGCAGGTGGTGCACTGAAATGAAAAGCTTTCTGTAATATTAATGTGTTAATACAAGCTCCAGGAAATACTGAGTTAGATTGTCCCTGAATTTCTAGACTGAAAATGAATGGGTTCCTTGAGTTATTTTAAAGAGCTTTCAGAATCCCACCTTCTCCCTCAAGTCTTTCCTAGATAAATGAAAAAAAAGTTTCCATGTTGCCTGTTCCCAGAGTTAAATAGGTAGCTCAGATATTTCACCCACCACTCTATCACACATGAACTAGTCTTTAAGGGTGTCTTAGTCATCTAGTGCTGCTGTAACAGAAATACCGCAAGTGGATGTCTTTAACAAAGAGAAGTTTATTTCTCCACAGTAAAGTAGGCTATAAGTCCAAATTCAGGGCGTCAGCTCCAGGGGAAGGCTCTCTCTCTCTGTTGACCTTCTCATCAGTGTTCCCCCAGACTAGGAGCTTCTCAGCACAGGGACCTCGAGTCCAAAGGACGCACTCTGCTCCCGGTGCTTCTTTCTTGCTGGTATGAGGTCCCCAATTGTCTGCTTGCTTCCCTTTCCTTTTATCTGTTGTAAGATAAAAGGTGGTGCAGGCCACACCCTAGGGAAACTCCCTTTACATTGGATCACGGATATGACCTTTGTAAGGGTGTTACAATCCCACTCTAATCCTCTTTAACATAAAATTACAATCACAAAATGGAGGACAACCATACAACACTAGGAATCATAGCTCAGCCAAATCGATACACACAGTTTTGCGGGGGACAGAATTCAATCCATGACAAAGGGCTATATGTGGCCATTGTGCCTTTTAGATTATTAATGAGGAGGTAAGAACTAGATTGCGCTAGTCTGTCACTTACCATAGCAAGCAGATGTTGACATTTAGTCTTCATGTCTTAATCAGGAGGGGACAAGGAAAGCCAATTCGTTTGAAAATCCTGGCCTTAAGGACACCATCAGACATAGTCTGAGATCATGAAGCTTTTCATAATGTCTTTCATAATCTCTCTCTCTCTCCATGTAAAAACCCTAACACTGTAACCATGCATATAACCATTCATTAACTCTCTACTGTATCAAATAGATTAAATTTATAAAGAACATTCAGAAGAATCCAGTCTTTCCTGATTTGCAAATTGGATTCTTGGGTAATTTTAAAGACACCATTTGCAACATAAGTTATGAACATACTTTCTATCTTTTTAGACTCTAAATTTAAAGGAAAGAATCATAAAAATGTGTAATCTGATGTAAAATCCTTTTACAAATCACTTTTGGAAATGTGAAAAATGTGGAAAAGGTACAAAGAAGAAAATAGCAATGATCCATATTCCTACCAGCAAGAATTAACTATATCTTGTATATTTATGCTCCCCCTTTGTTTTTAGGAAATGCAGGCTTTTTAAAAATTACATACGCTGATTATCAAGAATTCAAATAAGGCAAAACGGTACAAAGATAAAAAAATTTACAAATCACCCCAAATACTACAATTCCCATTATTAACCCTGGTAAACACCATTTCAGATATATATATAGATACAGGTGTAGACACACATACATAGAAGAATGGATAAATGTTTAGATAGAAATACTTTTTTAAAATATTATCAAAACAGAGATGCTATTTAAAACAAAAATAATACATTAATATTTTCTTGAATTTCTTGCAATAAAAAGAGACTGAGTTGAAACTAAAAGAATGGTCAAACTTCCAATAGGTTTATCTCAGCTTAAGATATGTATTTCCTAAAGATTTCCTCTATGATTAGAAAAAAAATCATAAAAAACCATTATGAGGTTGGAGTCATTATATTGCCATTTTTATGAACTACTTTCTACTTTAGACGGTATCAGTTGATTCCCTTTTTGAAAGATGAACACTTTTGAAAATTCCTGCATCTCCCTTTTCCTCACCTTCTGAGTTTTGTTAGGGGTATTATTATTTTTATATTGTTCAGGATAAAACATTTTATTTTGATATGTAAATATAATTTTGAGAGTTATTTATTAGTAGGTTTATGCTTATGTGGATTTATTGCATACAACCTCTGGGTTTGATATTTTTGTGCTTTGCTTTTAATTGTTTTATTTATTGTCTAATAAATGTAAACCCAGCAACTTGATGTAATCATTTATAACCTCCAGTACTTAAGGTGTCTGAAATTGAGTAAACCATTATCATTCATTCATCAAACACTTGTTTAGTTGGTGCTAGGTATTACTGCACTCTAGAAACTCAGTGTTGAATAACACATTGGATTCCTGCCCTCAAGAAGTGAGAACAAGCAATAAATATTCAATTCCTAGATTATGAGCTCCATTAAACCCACCCAAATCCTCTGCCATCGAGTTGATTCCGACTTATAGTGACCCTGTAGGTCAAAGTAGAGCTGTCCTGTGGGGTTTCCAACGCTGTAAATCTTTATGGAAGCAGACTGCCACATCTTTCTCCCACGGAGCGGCTGGTGGGTTCAAACCGCTGACCTTTCGGTTAGCAGCTGAGTGCTTAACCACTGCACCACCAGACCTGCTCCATTAGACCTGCTTCGTTACTTCTTTATTCCAGTGCCCATCAAAGGGCCTGGCATTCCGTAAGTCCTCAGTTCCTAATTGTTTAACTGAATTGGCCTCCATGTGCCAGAAGCTGTGGTAAGGGCATTACACGTTGTATCTAATTTTCTCTTAATAACAACTTTATTAGGTAGGCATTTATTGTTGCAATTTTATAGCTGAGTCTCAGTAAGAAAATTCCCAAAGTTATACAACAGGGTTTGATTGTAAAACTCATTCTCTCTTCATGACAACAGGCCTGGGTGATTTATGTTGGAATTAATAGAGGAAAGAGGCATGTGAACCACTGACTATAATACAGTGAAGGGAGTCATATAAGAATGTATATATGCAGTTTATACAGTCTAGAGGTTAAGAACATAGTCTGCTTGGTGCTGAACCTCCACTTTTCCATTTGTTAGCTATGTGACATTGAGCAAGCTCCTTCACTTCCCTAAGCCTTAGTTTCTTATCTATAAAATGGGTTTAACTATGGGAGGTTCAAATGAAATAGTTCAAGTAAAATGCTTAGCATGAAATGGTAGCTAGTAATATTATTTTTACAGAGTTCTCTGGATGCTCAAAGGAGGGAATAATATTTTCCTCTGGATTTCCAGGAGAGGAGACATTTGTACTTGGGCTCTGTTGGAAGTATAGAAATGCATCAGGTGAGAGGTAGATGGACTTTTGGCAGAAAGAGCAGCATGAAACATGGAATGCTAAGGAGAATGAAGACCATCAAAGACCCAAAGAAAATATTAGCCCAAGAGACAGAAAGGGCCACATAAACCACAGACTACATTTGCTTGAGACCAGAAGAACTAGATGGTGCCTGGCTTCTACCAATGACGGCCCTGACAGGAAACGCAACAGAGCCCCTGATGGAGCAGGAGAAAAGTAGGGTGCAGAACTCAGATTCTAGTAAAAAGACTAGGCTTACTGGTATGAGACTGCAGGGACCCCAGAAGACATGGCCCTGGACTCTCTATTAGCCCAAAACTAAAACCATTCCTGAGGCCAACTCTTCAGACAAAGATTAGACTGAACTATGGGACAGAAAATGATACTCACAAAGACTGCGCTTCTTAGCTCAAGTAGATTCACGAGACTACAAGGGGAAGCTCCTGTCCGGAGGCGAGATGCGAAGACAGAGAGGGTCAGGGGCTGGTTGAATGGACTTGGGAAATCTGGGGTGGAAAGGAGGAGTGTGCTGTCACAGGATAGGGAGAGCAACTAGGGTCACATAGCAGTATGTGTATAAATTTTTGTATGAGAAACTAACTTGAATTGTAAACTTTCACTTAAAGCACAGTAAAAAAGAAAGAAACCTAGGAAGCCAGAGGTCCTGCTGAGATGTGCCATATTTGCTTTACCCTCTGTATGTCCTGAAACTTCCTTCACTCTTATGTGTTATATTGCCAGGGTGTCCAAACAGGAGTACCTGTGTTTAGAGAGGCTGACTTGCAAATGGACCTTCTTATCTTACTGGACCATCTTCCCACTGAGAAGGTGAATAAGGCAGTGTTTACACAGCTCGGAGGAAGTGGGAGGTGACAGGGCAGTTTCAGAGCTGTTGGTCTAGGAGGCCAGGGGCCATCCCAGGCCAGCTTACCAGCAACTGATGGCCCTAACCTTGAAAAGTGTTTCTCAGCCTTGTTTTCATTTTTGTGTCTCTTTTTATTTTATTTTTTTTATAGTTAAATACAAAGTTTCTGTTTTTTTAATTTGGAATCTGCATTAATGTACGTACAACATATCAGAAAGTAAGACAATAAATTTATATGGAGAAGGTGTTAGTATGCTATTTGAGACATATTTGGTTAGATTTAGAGCCATTTGATTAACTGTTGAGAAATTATAAATGAATTTATGTGTGTGTGTGTGTGTGTGTGTGTGTGTGTGTATGTATGTATATATATATATCTTTTTCTGCACTTGCCCACATAACTAATTTTGCCAACTATAAAAATGCATCCATAAAGGTTTGCACCAGTACTATAAATATTACTTATTTAACTCATTCAATTAAATAAAAACATTTTCAGGTACTATGCTACATGTAGATACTATCCTTGCCAGATAAAACAATTTTTTAAAATGATTATACCTTATTTAAGTTTAAATTGGCAATTACAATGGCGAATTCTAGGTAAAAAATGTATTTTCAGGGAATTATTCTCCATTTGACTGTTGGTTATTCATTGAAGATAATAAAGACAATTTTTTAAATTTTTCTAAAATTAATACGTATGATCTTTATTCATAGAAATGAAATCAAGGAGCCCATGTTCCTTAATTTAGATATTGAAATCTAGGAATTGCTAATCTATACATAACTATGTTGAAGGCCCAAAGTTTTTTTCAAGTCCCTTCACCTTTTAAACTTCTCTCCACTTATTGAATGTAGCAATTTTTTCAAAGCTGTTTTCATCAAATTACCGGTGATTGCTTTGTAAAAAGCATCAGGTTACATGGAGTATGTAGAGAAATTCCATCGAGAGCTGGCAAACTGAGCAAGTTCAGATGCTGTTTTACTTATATTCAATATGAATGCCCCTCTTTTTAGATATGTTTTTCTCTGCCTTCTAATTTTAATGCCATGTACATGCTGCACGTATGTTTGTGTACTGTATGTTTACCCATGCTTTATACATAAAAACAGTAATATTTTAACCTCCTATCCTGGGAGCACGGTGCTTAAGCACTCGTCTGCTAACCGAAAGGTCTGCAGTTCGAACCTGCCAGCCGCTCCACAGGAGAAAGATGTGGCAGTCTGCTTCTGTAAAGATTACAGCCTTGGTAACCCTATGGGACAGTTCTACTCTGTCCTGTAGGGTCCCTGTGAGTCCGAACCAACTCCACGGCAATGGGTTTGGGTGTTTTTTTTTTTTTTTTTGACCCCAGGCCAGATTTTGTCCCCTTGGGGGCGATATGGCCCCCACTGAGAATGTGTGTTCTAGAGTGACTGACAGTAGCTAGAATGATCCGGACTCAGGAGGGCCTTCTCAGGTAAGCCGCATTCTGGTGCTGGCCCTAAATTTTGAGGCTCCAGCTGCCATGCTACAAATAGTCACTGATTATGCTTCCAGTTGTACTTCCACAGTGATTCCTTCCAGAAAGATAATCGGAACCACTGCACTAACCCCCAGCTGGTCTCTCTCTGCTTCCACACCTGCTCTTTCATGGTCCGTTTTCTGTATAGCAGCCCGAGTGACTTCTAAAAATGTAGTCAGATCATGTCTCTCCCCAGCTTACTACTCCTAAACAGCTTCCCATTGGACTCTTTCTCATGGCCCCCAGAGTCTCCTTGATCTGGCTTCTGCCTACCACCCAGTCTCACCTGATACCAGCCAGTGTGCCGACGAGGGTACCCCTGTGGACAGGAAGAAAGCCGCCAGGCAGAAAATCACATGGGTTTGCAGGGAGCAGTTGTTGGTGGGTGGAGATGACTCAAGAGGTTATGGGTGGGCACCCGCGGCACTGGCTGTACCACCAAAAGGGAGCATAAGTGGAAATTTGTCTGCTCAGGGGAGTCAGGGAAAACTCCTGTGAAAAGGTGATGAGGATGGAGCTATGACCTGAAAACTGTCCAGGAGTTAATATGTGGCAGAGAGATAGGAATCATATTCCATGTAGAGGGGACAGCTGCACAGAGCCCTTACAGCAGGAGGGAGTGGCCTGCACGTGAGCCACTGAAAGGTACCTGTGGCCAGGGTGTGGTGCAGACTGAGGCTGGAAAAACAGGTGGGGGCCAGTGTGCACTACAGATTAGTAAGTACACACAAGTAGACTTGTGCATACAGTGCTTTCTGTAGCCGTGCATACCTTACTGTAAGCCTGTGTACCTCGCCGGCTGTAAGCCGTGCGTACCTCGCCGGCTGTAAACCCGTGTGTACCTCGCCCGCTGTGAAGCCGTGCGCACCTCGCCCACTGTGAAGCCGTGCGTACCTCGCTCACTGGTTAATCCACCTCTGCCTGGTAGTATCATGTTTTTTAACATCTCAGGGCCCGGCACATGACCAGGTGAATCTCTGTCTTTGCCAGTCATTGCCAGCACCTTGTACTTCCATTCATTGTCAGCGTGCACTCAGCCTTAGGTGTCTGTTAATCTCTGTCTCCCAGCCTGCTGGTTCCAGCCGCTTTCCCTCCCATCTGCACCATGTTGCCCTGCCCCTCAGTTCCACGAACTGGTCTTGACCATGCTTCACTACAGGGCACTTTAGTGGTTGCCAGTTGCCCCCTAAATAAGGTAAATATTACCACTCCTAGATTCCAGTTTGGCCCTCCCCTTCTCTAACATTCTATTTTTTCTCGTCCCAAAGCAGAACTGTTTTGTTAGTAAACACTTCCAAAGAGCTGAGGGAGGGTACTGCTGCTGCTCCTCCTGCTATAGTAGCTGACAGGCTCATGGTCATCAGGCACCATTTTAAACACTTCGCATTTTATTTATTAATATTTTCATTAACAAATGAATTGCTCATTGGACAGATTTTTACTAAGCCCTCCCTGTTTTCTCGTTAATCTCTCAAGCACAGGACATAGCAGTGCATTTTCATGGATGCTTTCATGAGGATTACCTTCTGCAGTGGGTGGGGGAGACGGAATAAACAGTAAGTGTATAGTGCTTGAGAAAAACAAAAAGTCACGTGGAGAGGAGAAACAATAAGACTAAGCCTAGATTGTTCGGCAGAAACCGTGCAGGCAAGAAGGCAATGGGATGACATATATAAAACCTTGAAAGAAAAAAATTGCTAAACAAGAATAATATATCTTGCAAAACTTCCATTCAGATATGATGGTGAAATTCGGGTATTTCCAGATAAACAGAAATTAAGGGAATATGTAGAAACCAAACCAAACTTTCAAGAATTATTAAAGGAAGTCCTTTGATCTGAGAACAAACAATGTCAGCTCACAGGCTGAATCTAGGATGCAGGATTGTACCAGCCAGATACCAATCTAAGAAATGAACTCTCAAGGACTATCCAAAACCAAAAGAAATACAACAGAGAATCAGAGCAGTTAATCTGTAAATGACAACAACATCAGAACAATTAGAGAGGGAATAAACGGTGTAGGTACAGAACCTTCTAATGGAGAGGAAGGCAGGGCGATACCAAGTAATAATAGACTGCTTCAAACTTAGAAAGATAAGGGTAAATCTCAAGGAAACCACAAAGAAAGTTAACAAACCTACCCATCAAAATAAAGAAGAAAAACGTAAAGTCTCAGTAAAAACAAAATCTACAAAAACAAAAGAAATGACAAAAACCACAAACAAAAGGAATTCAGCACAGGAGGGTAAGAAGAACAAAGAAAACTTCAGCACCACAAAAAGACGCACTACAAAATGACAGCAGTAAACTCACATCTATCAATAATTACACTGAATGTAAATGGACTCAATGCACCCATAAAGAGATGGACAGTGACAGATTGGATAAAAAAAACCAGGATCCATCAATATGCTGTCTACAAGAGACACACCTTAGAAACAAAGACGTAAATTTATTAAAAATCAAAGGATGGAAAGAAATATATCAAGTAAACAGCTACCAAAAAAACAGCAGGAGTGGCAATACTAATCTCAGATAAAACAGACTTTAAAACAAAATCCACAATAAAAAACAAAGACAGACACTATATAATGACTAAGGGGACGATCCATCATGGAGACATAACCATAATAAACAACTACGCACCCAATGACAGGGCTCCAAAACACATAGAACAAACTCTAGCAGCACTGAAAAGAGAAATTGACAGTTCCACAATAATAGTAGGAGACTTCAACACGCCACTTTCAGTAAAGGACAGAGCATCTAGAAAGAAACTCAGCAAAGATACAGAGGACCTAACCGGCACAATCAGCCAGCCTGAGCTCATAGACATATACAGAACACTCACCCATACAGCTGCAAAGTACCCATTCTTTTCCAATGCACATGGAACGTTCTCCAGAATAGACCACATCTTAGGCCACAGAGTAATCCTTGACAAGATCCAAAGCGTTGATATAATACAGAGTATCTTCCCTGACCACAAGGCCATCAAGGTGGAAATTAACAACAGAAAGAGCAAGGAAAAAAATCAATTACATGGAAACTGAATAACACCCTGCTTACAAACCACTGGGTAATGGAAGAAATCAGAGATGGAATCAAAAAATTCCTAGAATCAAATGACAATGAAAACACATCATACCAAAACATTTGGGACACAGCAAAGGCAGTCCTCAGAGGACAATTTATAGCAATAGATGCACACATCAAAAAACAAGAAAGGGACAAAATCAAAACATTAACTGCACAACTCAAACAAATAGAAAGGGAACAGCAAAAAAAGCCCACAGCCACCAGAAAAAGGAAATAATAAAGATCAGAGCAGAAATAAATGAAATAGAGAATAGAAAAACAATAGAAAGAACAAAACCAAAAGTTGGTTCTTTGAAAGAATCAACAAAATCAATAAACCACTAGGCTGACTGACAAAAGAAAAACAGGAGAGGATGCAAATAACCCAAATAAGAAATGAAATGGGGGACATGACAACAGACCCAACTGAAATAAAAAGGATCATAATAGAGTATTATGAAAAACTATACTCCAATAAATTTGAAATCCTAGAGGAAATGGATAAATTTCTAGAAACACAAGGCCTACCCAAACTATCACAAAGTGACGTTGAAAATCTGAACAGACCCATAACAAGAGAAGAGATTGAAAAGGTAGCAAAAAAAAAAATCCCAACGAAAAAAACCCTGGCCAGATCGCTTCACTGGAGAATTCTACAAAACATTCAGAGAAGAGCTTGTACCAGTACCACTTAAACTATTTCAGAACATAGAAAAGGGGGCGACACATCCGAATTTGTTCTATGAAGCCAGCATAACCCTGATACCAAAACCAGGCAGAGACACCATAAAAAAAGAAAATTACAGACCAGTATCTCTCATGAATATAGATGCAAAAATCCTCAAGAAAATTCTAGCCACCAGAATTCAGCATCATATAAAAAAAATAATGCACCACCACCAAGTAGGATTCATACCAGGTATGCAAGGATGATTCAACATTAGAAAATCAATCAACGTAATCCACCACATAAATAAACAGAAAGAGAAGAATCACATGATCATCTCAGTTGATGCAGAAAAGGCATTCGACAAAATCCAACACCCATTCCTGATAAAAACTCTCAATAAGGGAAATTTTTCAACATAATAAAGGGCATCTATGCAAAACTAACAGCCAACATCATTCTTAATGGAGAGAGGCTGAAAACATTCCCCTTGAAAACAGGAACAAGACAAGGATGCCCTTTATCACCACTCCTATTTAACATTGTGCTGGAAGTTGTAGCTAGAGCAATAAGGCAAGAGAAAGAAATAAAGGGCATCCAAATTGGTAATGAAGAAGTTAAACTGTCCTTGTTTGTGGATGATATGATACTATACATAGAAAACCCTAAAGACTCCATGAGAAATCTACTGGAACTAATAGAAAGATTCAGCAGAGTAGCAGGATACAAGATAAACATATAAAAATCAGTTGGATTCCTATACACCAATAAAGAGAACAATGATAAGGAAATCAGGAAAACAATATCATTTATAATAGTCCCTAAAAAAATAAAATACTTAGGAATAAATCTAACCAGGGATGTAAAAGACCTATACAAAGAAAACTACAAAACACTGCTGCAAGAAACCCAAGGGATCTATATAAAAGGAAAAACATACCATGCTCATGGATAGGTAGACTCAACATTGTGAAAATGACAATTCTACCCAAAGCAATTTACAAAATACTATGAAATCCCAAACCAAATACCAATAACATTCTTTAAAGAGATGGAAAAACTGATCATTGACTTTATATGGAAAGGGAAGAAGCCCCGAATAAGCAAAGCACTATTGAAGAAAAAGAATAAAGTAGGAGGGCTCACACTACCTGACCTCAGAACCTACTATACAGCTGCAGTAGTCAAAACAGCCTGGTACTGGTACAATGACAGATGCATTGACCAATGGAACAAAATTGAGAACCCAGATGTAAATCCATCCCCCTACAGTCACCTGATCTTCAACAAGGGCCCAAAGTCCATCAAATGGGGAAAAGACAGTCTTTTTAACAAATGGGGCTGGCAAAACTGGATGTCCATCTGCAAAAAAATGAAATGACCCATACCTTACACCATATACCAAAACTAATTCAAAGTGTTCAAAGACCTAAATATAAACCCAAAAACTATAAAGTTCATAGAAGAAAATACAGGATCAATGCTAGAGGCCCTAATACATGACATTAACAGGATACAAACCATAACCAACAACACACAGACTCCAGAAGATAAGCTAGGTAACTGGGATCTTCTAAAAATCAAACACCTATGCTCTTCAAAAGACTTCACCAAAAGAGTAAAGAGAACCTACAGATTGGGAAAAAAAATTTTGGACATTACCAGTCAGACAAAGGTCTAATCTCTATAATGTACAAGAAAATCCAACACCTCTACAACAAAAAGACAAATAATCCAATTAAAAAATGGGCAAAGGAAATGAACAGACACTTCACCAAAGAAGACATTCAAGCGGCCAACAGACACATGAGGAAATAGCTTGCGATCACTAGCCATTAGAGAAATGCAAATTAAAACCACAATGAGATACCTTCTCACCCTGGCATTACTGGCATGAGTCAAAAACATGGGAAATAACAAGTGTTGGAGGGGCTGCTGGGAGATCGGAACTCTTATGCACTGCTGGTGGGAATGCAAAATGATACAACCATTTTTGAAAATGATATGGCGCTTCGTTAGAAAACTAGAAATAGAAATACCATATGATCCAGAAATCCCACTCCTAGGAATATATTCTAGAGAAATAAGAGCTGTCACTTGAATAGACATATGCACACCAATGTTCATTGCAGCATTGTTCACAATAGCAAAAAGATGGAAACAGCCTAGATGCCCATCAACAGATGAATGGATAAACAAACTATGGTACGTACACATAATGGAGTACTATGCAACGATTAAGAACCATGATGAATCTGTGAAGCATCTTATAACATAGTTGAAACTGGAGGACATTATGCTGAGTGAAACAAGTCAAACACAAAAGGGCAAATATATGAGACCTCTACTGTACAAACTCATGAAAAAGTTTACACACAAAAAGTAACAATCTTTGTTGGTTACAAGTGATGGGAGGGGTGGGGAGGGAAACTGAATAGGCAATAAATAAGTGGTAACTTTGGTGAAGAGTGAAACAGTACACAGTACTGGGGAAGCCAGCACAACTTGTACAAGGAAAGGTCACGGAAGCCCCATAGACACATCCAAACTCTCTGAGGGACTGAATTGCTGGGTGGAGGGCTGTGGGGACCATGGTCTCGGGGAACATCTAGCTCAATTGGCATAACACAGTTTATAAAGACAGTGTTCTACATTCTACCTTGGTGAGTAGTGTCTAGGGTCTTAAAAGCCTGTGAGCGGCCATCTAAGATACTCCACTGGTCTCACCCCTTCGGGAGCAAGGGAGAATGAAGAGAACAGGATACAAGGAAAAGATTAGTCCGAAGGACTAATGGACCACAGCTACCAAGGCCTCCATCAGAC
Organism: Dugong dugon; assembly: GCA_030035585.1. Classification (NCBI taxonomy): domain Eukaryota; kingdom Metazoa; phylum Chordata; class Mammalia; order Sirenia; family Dugongidae; genus Dugong; species Dugong dugon. The sequence goes on from CM057472.1 coordinate 1,696,687, forward strand.
TGAGTCCAGTACAGCTAGATGGTTCCCGGCTACCACCACTGACTGCTCTGACCAGGATCACAACAGAGGGTCCTGGACAGAGCTGGAGAAGGATATAGAACAAAATTCTAACACAAAAAAAAAATACCAGATTTACTGGCCTGACAGAGGCTGGAGAAACCCTGAGAGTATTGCCCCCAGACACCCTTTTAGGTCAGTGGTGAAGTCACTCCCGAGGTTCACTGTTCAGCTGGGGATTGGATAGCCCCATAAAACAAAATGGGACTAATGAGGCTTAGCAGTCCAGGAACAAGTACTAGAAGGCAAGAGAAGGCAGGAAAGCTGGTGATAAGGGAAGCCAAGGTTGAGAAAGGGCAGTGTTGACATGTAGTGGGGTTGTTAACCATTGTCATAGGGCAATATGTGTACTAACTGTTTAATGAGGAACTATTTTGTTCCGTAAACCTTCATCTAAAGTACAAAAAAAGAATTATGTGAGATCAAATTGACAACAGCAACTCAACAGGTTTGTTGGGAAGTGTAGGGGACAGTGAGTTGAAGACAATGGTGATGGAATAATTTGGGAAAGGATAGTGAGAATAGCAGCAAAAATGGAAGAATGTAATCGATGTCACTGAATTGTACATGTAGAAATTTTTGAAGTGGTGTATCTTTGGCTATGTATATTTTCACCAAAAAAAAAAAAAAAAAAAAGGTCCTCCAGGGTTGAGAAGAGAGAGTACTGACATATCATGGGGCTGTTAACCAATGTCATAAAACAATATGTGTACTGACTTTTTAATGAGAAACTATTTGTTCTGTAAACCTTCACCTAAAGTACAATAAAAAAAAATAAAAATAAATCTATTTATTTAAAAAAAAAAAAAGTCTAACATGTAACAGGCGCTCAAGGTATGATTTTTTAAGTGGAAAATGTACCACTTCATTTGGTGGACCTCCCTCCGGGTATTCCTCAGTGGACTCTGCTTGTGTTTTGCATTTTTACATGCTGATCTTGCCTTCTACAATTTTCAGATAAATCACTTATTTAAATGAGATTATGTATATGGTATTTCTTCAAAAATTATAAGGCATTGTAAACTTAGTTCAACTCTGAGAATAATAAATATTACCACTGAGGCAAAGCCTCTCATTTGTAGATGAGAACTGCTTGGATACTTTTGACATCCATGTGAGAATTCTGCTAAGTGGGGGTACTGTTTTCAGGGTTTCTCTTCTTTGATATGTACTAGATTATGATTTCACAGGAGCCCTGGTCGCACAGTGGTTGAAGTGCTTGGCTGGTAATCAAAAGTTCAGCAGTTTGAACCTGTCTGCTGCTCTGTGGGAGAAAGATTTAGCAGTCTGCTTCCATAAAGATTACAGCCTTGGGAACTCTATGGGGCACTTCTACTCTGGCCTATAGGGTCACTAAGAGTGGGAATTGACTCGACAGCAATGGTTTTGGTTTTTTTTTTTTTTTTTTTTTCCATACCTAGTTTTTTTGTTCCTGGTTCTCAGGCAAGCAGTTCAAAGGCCAGCACTTCGGGAAGTGTACTAAGCTTGGCTTTTGAAGATTCACCTCTTTATTTAAAAGCAAAGGAAAGGGGAGGGATGTGGGGAAATACGAGGTAACCACCTTCTTGATCTTCTTGTAGAAGAGAAGTAGTGGAAGGAGAAAATAGATGGATAAAGCACTTAGAAACTAAGTAGGTTTCTTCTCTCCATAGAAATAAGCTCAAAAGTCTCCATGATTCAGACCGTAGCTCTTGGAGAATAGTTCCTTCCTCTGGAATGAATCTAGTTTTAGTAATTAAAGTAAACATGAATAAGGAAAATTGTCTTCATCTGAAAGGTTTTCAGTGTCATGGGCTCCCCCTCCAGCCCTGTGGTTTAGCATCCAGATTTTGCAAAAGAAATCCTGACCTAATTAATCTACAGTACTTTTCTTTTGGAAACATTAGGGTATGGAATTTGGGAAGATTTCTGATTGCCCAGTTCTTCTAGAAGTCCAAATATGGGTCAATCAGTCATACACAGGGAACATGAAAAACCACTTGACATTGGCTCAGTTTGATTCTATGCTCTCAAAAATCTAATGGCTAATACAGGGCTAGATATGCTTGATTGATCCCTTAAATATCAGTGGATCAATTCTGAGTGTTATAGAATGACATGTAACTGAACCAACAAAGTGTTCATGGTTTTTGGGGACTACTATTTTTATTTGAAATGAAAATTTTATGATTTGGAATGTTATGGAATATAGCTTCAGATAGAAAATGTTCTGTGCCTTTACAAGAAGAATATATAATGTATACCAAAAAAACAAAAAACCAGCTCTGGTTGGAAGTAGTCCTGAAGGCCAGATTATCCAGGCACCCAACCACTTAAGGAGGTACAATCAGTAGGACACGGTAATGGATTGGAATCTGGGAGGTGAGAGATATTAAGGAGGACTTATAGGTCTGTATAGGGTCACTGGTGGTCAGAATCAACTCGATGGCAGTGGGTATAGGCCTGTAAGGAGTCCTGGTGGTGCAGTGGTTAAGCACTCGGCTGCTAACCGAAAGGGCAGTGGTTTGAACTCTCCAGCCACTCTGCAGGAGAAAGATGTGGCAGTCTACTTCTGTAAATATTTGCCTTGGAAACCCTATGGGGTAGTTCTCCTCTGTCCTATAGGGTCGCTATGAGTTAGAATCCACTCAATGGCAATAGGTTATAGGTCTGTGGAACTGAATGGATAACGATGTAATTTTCTCAGAATTTCTACCAAATAGTCATCCAATATAATGCTGAAAAATGTCCAGGGATGGCAAGCCTTCCAAAGAAACCCATTCCATTGGGTAACTTCGATTTTCCTGTCTTTGGGCTGGAAGCCATATTTATCATCTTTTTCCTGACAGAATTTCTTCTCTTTCTTATTCTTTTCTGTGACACTTGGTTCTTCATCCTTCTGTAACCTTAATAACCCAAGAATCACTTGCTTCTGGATTCCAGTGAGGTCACATCTATTATTGTTGAATCTTAGTTCTTCCTGTTTATAGAGGATTTCTTCCACCTCTCAGAACCTCCCTCAGTTATTTCCTGGAGACTCATATGTACTCAACAGTTGGTCTAGTCATGCCCTGTTCTAGGCTCCTTGGCACCTCCTCCCAGCCTCTGCTGCTGGTCCCACCATTAACCTGCTGCTCTGCTGGAAGCCCTGGTGGCACAGTGGTTAAGAACCGGGCTGCTAACCAAAAGGTCGACAGTTTGAATCCACCAGGTGCTCCTTGGAAACCCTATGGGGCAGTTCTACTCTGTCCTTTAGGTTCGCTATGAATTGGAATTGACTCGATGACAATGGGTTTTTTTTCTGCTGAGTACAGCAAGCTTCTGTAATGGCTTTTTTTAGTTCTTAGGGCACTGAAGAAGTGGGTGCATGGGGAAGAATGCCCCTTCTCTAACCCTGTCCGTGATTTCTCACCTGAGCTCTGAAGCAACATTGCTTTGTCTTGTGGTTTCACAAAGTCTTTTATGAATTCAAACAAATCTGCTACCTTCTTTTCTCCGTCTGGTCAGATACTGTCCCCTTTCTCTTTTTTGTCTTCATCTTTCTTCCCTCCTTCTCCTTACTCATGACTCCCCCTTTCTCTCCAAACCCCTATAACCAAATACCTCCTCTTTTCTTTTTCCTGTCCCTCCATTCCAAGAAACTTCTCCTCGTATGTCCACTGTGTGATAAACTCCTGAAAGGTGGCTAGTTCATCATTTTCACAGAGAGGTGGACTGAGTATCCCAGGCAGGGCTCAGGTAGGTCACGCTGCTACGCAGCACCTTTAGATGATGTCCTTTAGCTGCTCCATCGTTTTCACCCGGGATGTATGATGTTGCTCTTTTGTCAGAAAACCCCTGGGAAGATCATCCAGTACTTGCTACATTTTAGTGATATGGCTCTCCCCACCTCTGTTTTCTTTCCCGTCGGAGTTATCTTCTTTAATTTCCATATTTTATGTTTTCTTTATTTTTATTGGGATTTCGTGCCTCTTGTTTTTGTTTTTTTCCTACTTTTTTGTATCCTTCCTGGGTGATGCAAATGATTGGCATGCTCTGCTGCTAATCAGAAAGTTAGAGTTCAGGTCTACCCAGAGAACCCTCAGAAGAAAGACCTTGCGGTCTTCTTCTGAAAAATCAGCCATTGAAAACCCTGTGGAACACAGTTCTACTCGGACGCACATGGGGTTGCCGTGAGTTGGAATCAGCTCAGTGGCGTCTGGTTGGTTGAGGGGTGAGAGGCGGTCCTGGAGCCCCTTCTGCTTGAAAACATGACACCGGGAAGACTCCTGACTTTGGGTTTGGACGGACCTTGTTTTGAAGCCCAACTCTGTCACTTCCGTCTTATGACCCTCATTTACTATAATGTACAAAATGAAGATAACAACCTTATAAGGTAGACAGTAATTCCTAGAGTTGATAAGATAACAAAGGTAGATATTTCCAACTCAGTGTCTAACCACATAACCAGTATCAGTTCCCTCCTCTTCTTCCATTGGCTGTCCCATCTCTTGGTGACCAACTTGAACTTAGTATACAACTGGCTGTGGTTTATCACTGCATGAGGATACACATAACACTCATACAGCATGTGTTGTGCCTTGTAGCATCTTGCCATTCTTCTTCCCGGTAATGGAGTATACTAATGGTTTCTGTCTCATATTTATCATGGATCCTTGTGTTAGTATGTGGGTGGATCATTTAGTCATAAATTCATACATTCTGCTTCTTCGGACTTTAGAATGGTGTCAAATTTTCATCAGTACTGTAAAACTTACAGCACCGTATATGTAAAACACATTTCTTTCATTTGAATCATTGTGTTTTAAACATCATGTTTGGCCATATGTTATAATGGCAGCTAGTGATATTAACACATAGTTAATGTTTGTATAAAAGACCACATTTTTTTATTGTACTTTAGATGAAGGTTTACAGAACAGTTTCTCATTAAACAATACACATATTGTTTCATGATAATGGTTAACAACCCCACGACATGTCAACACTCTCCCTTCTCAACCTTGGGTTCCCCATTACCAGTTTTCCAGTCCCTTCCTGCCTTCTAGTCCTTGTCCCTGGACTGTTGTGCCCCATTAGTCTCGTTTTGTTTATGGGGCTAAGAAGACAACTTTTTAATGACATTTGTAAGTATTGTATTGCTTGAATATATTTTACTGAAATGCCTTAGATATGAGGAAAACTAACTGTATTATAATTCCAATAGCGACATTTGGGGTTTGGCAAGGCAGTTGAGACTGAGGAAAAGGGACATGAAAATGTATCTTGTCTCCCAACATCAAGATTTAAGAAAACCTCATAGTTGATTTTGTCTCCATTAATAATTAAATTCCAAGAACCATTGGTGGAATTAGAATTGCATGCCACAAGATTACTTATATTATAGATGTTCGTATTTATTGAAGTGTTTAATGTTCCGAAACATGCTTTTTAGAAGAGTGTTTTGAAAGCTGTAAATTTATTTGGCTCAAATAGGCCTCCAGTGCATCCAAATGGATGTTTCCCCTCATGGAGTTAGTCACTTTGAGAAAGATTTTTTTGGTAAATCCTGATCTCTTAATCTACCCAACTGGAAAATTGATTTATCATGCTAGTAATATATCTACTTCAGACAAGCTTATCACTTAATCTGATGACAAAAGAGTACTTCATAGTGTGCTCTCTGGTGGCGTCATCTGGTTCATAGATTTACTTTGCAATTTACAGACAGAAATAGGTGCTGACTGAAACTTAAATGGCTGTAATAAGTTATGGCGCCCCAGGCCTAGTTTCCTCCATTTTGCATTCTCACTGCCATCGCCCACCTAGTTCTGCTGTACTTATTATTAAACATGTTTTTATTTCTAACTGTCTTTGAATCTTGACACAAAAAACCAAAAACCAAAACCATTGCCTTTGGGTGGATTCCGACTCATAGTTACCCTGTAGGATACAATAGAACCACTCCATAGGGTTTCCAAGGAGCAGCTGGTGGATTCGAACTGCCAACTTTCTTGTTGGTAGCAGAGCTCTTAACCACTGTGCCACCAGGGCCCTGAAACTGGCCACAGATGATGTAAAATCGTGATATCAGAACTGTGCTCAGAGTCATTCCGTTCCCAGGGATTCCATGGTGTGCTGGTGACAGACAGAGATCTGCCACTCTTCCCATCGGGAACCAGAACAACAGCCATTTGCCTCAAAATTCAATTTTGATTCTTTATTGTATATACTTATTTCGTACATCTACCTAGAAGTTTTAGCATATGAAATTCAGAAATGTTTTTATAAAGTTGTTTTATGTTTTCCTAAGGATGTTTTTAGAAGAAACTCAAAAGAATTTATTTTTTAAATGTATTTTGAATCCCAGAAACATAGTAGATTTCTGGAAGCAATCAGGCTGCTGTAACAAGTTATCTAGGGCAACAATCTATACCTCAAAGCTTTGGCTTTTCTATCAGCTTTATAAATGTATACTTCTTTTTATTGTTTCTAAGCCTGCATTTGGATAGCTGCAATTTTTGACTTCTGGTATAGTAATATCCTTTTTATGTTTTTCCCTTTCTATTGAGCTCAATTAACAGATGGTTGAGAATAAATTTATGGAATCATCTAGGAATACTTCTAAAATTGTATGTAAATGGTGTGGGAAAAAAAACTCTGAGACACCTTCTGTGTAACACATCCAGCTGCAGGAATTATGGATGTCATGGATTGAATTGTGTCCCCCAGAAATATCTGTCAGCTTGGCTGGGTCATGATTCCTAGTATTGTATGATTGTGTAATCTGATGTGATTTCCTTATGTGTTGTAAACTCTATCACTCTGATGAGGTTATATGTGATCTCCTTATGTGCTATAAATTCTATCACTGTGATAAGGTTATACTGATGAGGTTTACAAGATTAGATAGTGTCTTACTACAATCTCTTTTGAGATATAAAAGAGAGAAGCGAGCAGAGACACATGGGAACCTCATACCACCAAGAAAGCAGTGCCGGGAGCAGAGCAGGTCCTTTGGACCTGAGGTTCCTGTGCTGAGATGCTCCCAGACCACAGGAAGACTGATGCATCACAAGGACCTTCCTCCAGAGCCAACAGAGAGAGAAAGCCTTCTCCTGGAGCTGATGCCCTGAATTTGGACTTGTAGCTTACTGGACTGTGAGAGAATAAATTTATCTTTGTTGAAGCCATCCACTTGTGGTATTTCTGTTAGAGCAGCACTAGATGACCAAGACAGTGGACATGATATTTTTATAGAAAGTAGTGAAGCTGTGGGTGGCACTCAGATGGGGAATTCCCAGAGCAGCTCAGTTTATTAAAGGGAAGATGATTGATTCCAGGATGGTACTTGTCTTAATTATCTAGTGCTGCTATAACAGAAATACCACAAGTGTGTGGCTTTAACAAAGAGAAATTCCTTGTCTTACAATTTAGGAGGCTAGAAGTCTGAACTCGAGGCTCCAGCTCCAGGGGAAGGCTTTGTCTCTCTGTTGGCTTTGGGGGAAAAGTCCTTGTCATCAATCTTCCTCTGGTCTAGGAGCCTCTCAGCACAGGGACCCTGGGTCCGAAGGATGCATTCGGCTCCTAGTGCGTCTTTCTTGGTGGTATGATGTCCCTATCCTCTCTGTTCAATTCTCTCTTTTACATCTCAAAAAAGATTGACTCAGGATACTGCCTAATCCTGAGTCCTGCCTCATTAACATAACTGCCTCTAATCCTGCATCATTAACATCATAGAGGTCAGGATTTACAACACCTAGGATAATCACATCAGATCACAAAATGGTAGATAGTCACACCGTACTGGGAATCATGGCCTAGCCAAGTTGACACACACTTTTGGGGGACACAATTTAATCCACGACCGTCCTGTTTCCTCTGCTAAGCCTTTGGATCTGACTATAGCTGCTGTGATGTAGAGGGTCTCTGTTTTAGGATCTATTGAAATTAAGAATAATTACCATCTGTGGCTGAGACTTTAATTCTTTTAAAATCAGATGTCAAGAGATAGGGACTAGATTGATATTGTTTAGATATTACCTTTACAACTTCTAACCCTCTGCTGAAGGTGGGATTTGTTTAAATGTTTGGGTAATATAGTTCAAGTGTCAACACCCACAGCCAAGCTCTGGATCACAGAGAAGGTGCTTCAAAGACTAGTGGGGCTCTGACCCTTTTTTTTTAAATGCCCCTGATGTAAAAATTTACTGACATTCAATCATAATTCTCTTCCTTTATTTGAGGCAAGTTTAATGCAAAGTTTTAACCTTTCTCAGCTTTTCCTGAGAGAAAGAAAATAATCCTCGTGTAGAAGCGTTAGAGGTCTTCTGAGAGTCTTCCATAACAGACTTGTAATCACTCCTTGCATTTTAGGAAATGTAGTATTTTGTAACTTCTACGTGAAGAGATTTTTAAGACAGAGATACTTGGGCTCAAGTTTCTAGTTCTGTGACTTAATAGGTTTGTGACTTTGGGTAAGTTACTTGACCTCCCTAAGCTTACATGGTTCTCATGGATAAAATGGGAGATTTATTAGCACCCACCTTGTCGGGCTGTGAGACTTAACTGAATGAGGCACGTGAAATCTCTTGGACTAGTGCCTGGTGCTTGGTAAGAACTCATGAAATGTTGGCTGATATTATCCTGGTCCTCCTCACCTTCCTCTTCTCCTCAACCAAGTATGAATCTACCCGTTTTATTACATCACCTCTGCCTTTAACTGTTACTGGATTTTTACTGTTTGTCCCCAAGTTGTTGTCTTCCTGCCCCTTTATTAATCTACCAAGGAAGATGTGCTTGACAGACTGCAGCGATGATTCCAGGTGTCCTTGCTGAAGCAGACATGGACACTGGATTGGAATGCAGTGGTTCCAACTCACGGTTCAGTGCTTTACTCAGTAGGTTACCTGTCCCTTTCTTGGGAGATCTGTTTCAGTGTGCGTGTGTGTATATATATATGTGTGTGTGTGTGTATGTGTATAATATTATATATATATTATCTATATCTGTATATGGTTACTGACATTTTGCAAAATACATTTCAAAATACATCTCTTATGGAAGAGCTCATAAAAAGACACCAGGTTGAAAGAATAAGGGCTTTTTTGATCCCTATAGTAAAAGTAAGGGTTTGTGAGATTGTAATACCAGTATGTCTCCCTCAACAATAGCGACAAAGCAAAAATGAAGCAGATACATGTATGAAATAGTTCCCTATAAATTACAGTTCTATGTAGAATTCTGAATATTTGATCAGGCATGTAATTCTTCTCAAAAGGTATCTACTTCAAGATTTAATAAAATCATATTTGGATGAGAAACTTTTCCAAGGAGTGGCTTTGAGTCCACTTGCTTCACTGTCTGTAGTACTATATTGCACTTAAAGTCCTATTCAACAATAAAGTTGAGGTTGTTTTAATGACATTTTGTTGTCTTCAGTCTTCTTCAAAAAAGAAAAAAAAAGGCTGCCAGCTCAGGTAATGGAAAGAGCATCAAATGACAAGTCCAGAAACCTGGATTTGAGTAACCACTTCTGTTGCTCACTAGTTGTGTGACCAGGGGAGAGTCACTTTAAACTTCCTGGTCTCCTTTCGTCTCCTTGTGTGTATATTGACCATTACAACATTGGTTATGTCTTCCTCACAAGAGCGGTCGTGTGGCTCAGATAGGAGTTTGAAGGGCTATGAACTGGTTATTTTTGGTTTGACCCCCTGTTGAGAAAGAATTTGCATTTCCACCCCAGAGATACTGAATCTGAATCCCTATTTATCGAGGTCCCCAGGTGATTCTTATGCATTATGGGGACTGCCTGGGTATCTTGTTAAAATGTAGATTCTGATTCAGTATATCTGTGGTAGAAATACAAATTCTCAGCAGGGGCTTGAACCAAAAATGACCAGTTTGAAGCCCTGGAAGTTCAAGCCACACAACTTCTCTTATGAGAGTTTTATACAAATTTTGTATTATTGTGATATATGAAAAGATTTGGAGCATTTTTTTTTTATTGTACTTCAGGTGAAGGCTTACAGAACAAATAGTTTCTCATGAAACAGAAGTGCACATGTTGTTTTATAACATTGGTTAACAACCCCACAACATATTAACCCTCTAACTTCTCAACCTCTTTTTTTTTTTTTTTTGGTGAAAATACACATAGCCAAAGACACACCATTTCAAAAATTTCTACATTCATAGTTCAGTGACATTGACTACACTCTTCCAATTGTGCTGTTATTCTCACTTAAGATGAAGGCTTATAGAACAAAATAGTTTCTCATTTAACAGTTACTACAAATGTTGCCCTATGACAATGGTTAACAATCTCACAACACATCAACAATATCCTTACTCAACCTTGGGTTCCCTATCACCAGCTTCCTTGTCCCCTTCTGCTTTCTGACCCTTGTCACTGGACTCTTGTACCTCGTTAGTCTCATTTGGTTTTATGGGGCTGTCCACTCCCAGGCTGAACAGTGAACCTCGGAGGTAACTTCACCACTGAGCTAAAAGGGTATCTGGGGGCAATGCTCTTGGGGTTTCTCCGGTCTCCTTTAAGCCAGTAAATCCGGTCTTTTTTTTTTTTTTTTTTGTGGGTTAGAATTATGCTGTACATCCTTCTCCAGCTCTGTCCAGAACCCTCTGTTGTGATCCTGGTCAGAGCAGTCAGTGGTGGTAGCCGGGCACCATCTGGCTGTACTGGACTCAGTCCGGTGGAGGCCTTGGTAGCTGTGGACAATTAGTGTGGACAATTAATCTTTTCCTTGTATCCTGTTCTCTTCATTCTCCCTTGCTCCCGAAGGGATGAGACCGGTGGAGTATCTTAGATGGCCGCTCACAGGCTTTTAAGACCCCAGACACTACTCACCAAGGTAGAATGTAGAGCATTGTCTTTATAAGCTGTGTCATGCCAATTGAGCTAGATGTTCCCCGAGACCATGGTCCCCAGAGCCCTCCGCCCAGCAAGTCAGTCCCTCAGGGAGTTTGGATGTGTCTGTGGGGCTTCCATGACCTTTCCTTGTACAAGTTGTTCTAGTTTCTGATTTGGAGCATTTTATGAAATTAAAAACATAATATGAGGCAAATAAAATGGGTTTTCTTCCAACAGAGTGGCTATAGGGGAAATGGGAGAGTGGGCAAAGCAACTTTATTTCTGGGATCCCTGTGTTCTCTCCTCCTCCGTGAAGGCTGTGTTCCGTAGCAGATCTGTAAACCTGAGAGTTCCCTTATTAACACCCTTTCTAGGTCCTTACTTTTCCATAAAATGGGCCACAACAGTCCGTTGAACAGAAAAGCCTGCTTAAACCTGTTCTTCTGTCCAAAGGTAAAGTCATTATTCAAGAACAGCTTCCTTAATCTGGAAGTTTAAATATTTGATTTAAAGTTCTTGTAAAAACAAACTCTACAACATGAGTTCATATATCTAAAAAGATGCTTCTAATTTGTAAAACAAAGTTATCTTTGTCTTACCTATGAAATAGAATGTACCAAGACCACCTTTTGAGATGCTGTGGAGTCAACCATTATTCTTACCCACTTATTCAGTGAGTAAGAATCTGGTATGTATGTACAGATTCCTTTTTTAAATCATGGGGAGGGATTTATTCCTATATGAGCTTATTAATTTATTTCTCATAGATGATGTAAGCCAAGTAGTGACATAAACTCAGCAATGTGTTGACGATCTCAACATCGATTATTCTCATGGAGATCACAAGGAAAGCTGATATACATTTATCTTGATGTAATAAAGCTCTGAAGGGGGAAGGGAAAGGTCAAGAAAAGATTTCCTGAAGTCTGTAAGAGAGTCTTCACTGCTCACACCTTGTAGCATATCTGTATATCTGACTGGGTTGGTTTAGAGGTCAGCAAACAAACAAACAAAAAAGGAAGTCCTTTCTCTTCCCCTTTAATAACAAGCTGTGACTTTGGCCAGAAATTTATTGACTAAAATAATTCTATTGACCAAAATTTGGCCTCTTGTATTTTTATAGAGATTTACCACTATGTTATAAGGTCTTGCATGGAATGTTGGTGGTTTCACAGTCAAACCAGAGTTCCCAAAGTAGGAATTTTGCTTTTGCGGTATAGATTGGCTTAGTGCCTTCTTTCTTATGACATTATAAGAATGCAAAGAAAATCATGAAATTATTGAGTCTTGATGAAGGAAAGAAAAATCTTTGAGAGAATGTGTAAACCCTCTTATTTCACTGCTCTCTATCTTGTAGTCATCTTTCCCTTAGCCCTTGTCTTTGAGCATGAAACAGCCCTCTTTCTTGCCAATGCTGATCCCTCCCCATGTTGCCTTGATCCCATGTCTTCGCCTTCTTCAGGGGCCTTCCTTCATCTCTTGTCCCATGCTTTATCCCATCTTTCACTTGTATCATCAATATCTCCTCCTTTACTACCTTCTTCTTTTCAACCTGAAAACATGGGTTTCCCATGTCTTAAGAAAACAAAGCAAAGACAAAGGCCTGATACCTGTGCTGGTTATTACTGTTATTTACCTTTCTTAGCCATAATTTTTCTTTATTGCTCTTTGCAGTATAGTTTCGTGTTCTATTACGCTACTAAAAATATCTAAATATTTTTATAGATATTTAAAATTTTAGTATTTAAAAATATCTAAAACTCTGTCCATAATCTCTTCTAATTTGTTTCTCTCTCAACCTCTTTGCAGAATTTGATGTCCCCAGCTCCTCATTCTTGAGTTCGTACTTGATCTCTTTCTTCTCCAATCTGACATTACTGCCAAGCTGATCTTCCTGAAGTTTAGTGCTGATTATACTTCTTCCTTGATCAAAACCCGTCAAGGGATTTCCGTTTGTCTATGAAATTAGTGTTAATGTCCCACCAACCTAGATTTAAGACTTTCTACAATGTGATGTTACTCTATCTTTATTGACTTCTCTCTCCTGATATGTACTTAAAAACAAGACAGAATCATTTTTCTCTTTGTACATGTTAGCTAATTTCCCAGTCTTGTATGATATTCTCTTTTCTTGGAATTCCCTTTCTTTAATCTCAACCTGTCAAAATCCAACCCTTTAATGAACAGCTATTTGAAATGCTTGTTTCTTCTTAAAAAAATTTCTGATCCTACAAACATGATGTGGACTCTCCTTGTTTTGAACTCCTGTTATTTGTTCTTTGTCTTATAGGGTGGATCTCTTTCTGCTTTATATTGTGGTAATTTTATTATTACTCCTATAGTTTGTAGGTTTTTTGAAGACATGTAACAACATCTCCAGGGAGAGAAGAGCTAAAAAGCTATTGCAGACTTACCTTTCTTTTTATTTCTTCTCTTTGAAGAACATTAACTGCAGTCCTCCAAAGGCTTGTGGAAAGGAGATAGGCAGGCACTAACTTGTCCAAATTCACACGAGAGGGAAAATTGAAAGCTACCTAGGCCTGAAGAGCAAGGGGAGGGAGCAGTAACTGGTCCCTAGAGAAAGTAGCTGTAGCTGAAGAAAGTCTACCTAAGAGGAGTTGTGGCCTTCACTAGAGAACATGCCCACTGCCAGACCATAGCCCAGGAAGGGGGGAGCCGGGGGATAAATGTCCTGACCCCTCCTCCATCCTGCTTTCTGATTTGCTGCTGGTGTTTCCCAGTGGCTAAACCCGGTGGAAGCCAGAGAGCAAGGAAGCTTGTTGATTGAACCTATAAAGGTCAGTCTCCTGTTGCTTAGGGTGGTGTGGAAAAGGGTGGAGCATGAATCTGAACAGACAAATGGAGAAGTTCCAGTTCAGGAGTCTGTCTTAGCAGCAGTGGGCTCAGATAGAATCACAAACCGTGACTGTGCCACTGGCCGAGCAAAGAAAGCTTTGCATTGGCCTTTCACGGCCAGAATCAATTAGGAAATCTACACTCAGCAGACAGAATGTCTGCAGCTAATTCTGGGATCTAATTTTAGGCATTGGTGAAATATGTTACGAACACTGGATAACATCTACTAAAAGGCCATAATTTACCATTCTGGTGAGGTATAACAGATACTGCCGTTTTTGTATCAACTAATCTATTTGTTTACTGGAAAAAGAGTCAGAAGAACAAATTAGAACAGCAGTGTGATGCTGGAGAGAATGTCAGCCTGGAGTTTGCCAGAGGAAATGGGAGGCAGGAAGACTCCCCAGGAGTCAGAGTGCTTTTGCACTGAGCACAGCCAGGGAAGGTCACTTCATAGACCAGATTAAGATGTATAATTTAGCGTGTTGCTCCTGCAGAGCTACTGCATTGTAGTCCAAGCAGAGTGAGGCAGTGCTGCTTGAAATAGTCCTGGGAACCCAGCGTGGAATTGTAGTGCTGGTGTATTTAACCCCACTCCGTATTGCTTTTCTTGTTTATTTTGCTTTTTTCTCCTAAGATTTACAGTTCTTTCTCCTCTGGTGTCTCAGATGGAAAATATATGAGATGCTGCAGCTCTGCTCTCTGACTTTCTAATGGATTGTCTCAGAGGGGCGTTCACCCTGCTCTGAAGCCCTCTTTAGACATGGTGCACTGCTACAGAGTTGAGGTTAAAGTTCATTTGCTCAAGGCAGACATTTTTCTGCTTCAGAGAGGAGGACTTTTACAGTTTGTTGGTCCTCTAGCAGATGTCATGGAGTAATGTGCTGTTAGTGAATTGGAAACTTAAGATTAAATTTCTCATTCCACAAAGGACATGACACCTGTAGGAATAAAGTGCATGTGGTGCATGTATCCAGGTACAGACAGTAGCAGAGAACCAGGGATGCTCGCTGATAGTTGAATCCTGACAGTCTTTTCTTTGGTTGAGAGTGAGATATTTAGAAAGCACCATAGGCAGTTACTTAACTCTGTGCTTTCAGAAGAAACTCTATGAATTTTCACTGATGATAGTAGAGGGAAGATATGCACCAGTATTTTGATAAAAATAATTTCAGACTATGGAAGGGAAGTTGGAGTATTTGAAAAATTTTTGTGTTTCTTTGCAGTAATCTATCTTAGTTTGTTTGGACTCTGGATGTCCAAAATTATAGCAAAGCTAATTCTGAAATGCATCCCAGGACCAGAAAACGTAGAACGGTCATTTTTCCTAAGTTTCCTCTAAGACCCCCTGTGATTGCCGAATTCCGGGAAGTTAGGTATGTTTTTGTGCCACTGATGTATCAGTACCTGTGCTCTTGTGCGTTCAGAGGAGAAAGTGTTTTTTTTTCAAGTGATTCCAACTTACGGTTAACATAGTTCATTCTACTTCTGTGATGGTTAAGATTGTGTGTTCAACTTGGCTGGACCATGATTCTCACTGTTTTGGCAGTCATGTGATGTTGTGGTCACTTCCCTGTTGAGGTTTGGTATGTGATCACCTTCATGATGGGCTCTGCTGTGAGTAGCCAATTTCCAGGAAAGGGAGTTTCCTTGGGTGTGTGGTCTGCATCGATTGTGAGCAGACGTTCTGGCAGGGCACAGGGGCTTTTGCTCACTCTGGATCCTGCAGCTGGCTCCTGTTTGTCTGACCTCCGGTTGTTGGGATTTGAGCTAGCAGCTTTGTTTACAGTCTTGCCTGCCAATCTGGGGATTCATCGATCTTCACAGCCTATGAGCAAGAGCCCTGCTCCCCAATCTGCCAATCTTGGGTTTGCCAGCCCCTGTGACTGTGTGAATCAGGAGAAGCCTCTATCCTGACTCACGGACTTGGGACGTTACAGCCTCTACAACTGTGTGAACCATTTCCTTGATATAAATCTCTCTATATATACATATATTTATACACTTTACTGGTTTTGTGTCTCTAGAGAACCCAGCCTAAGACAACCTCCTAATCTCTACTCTTCAATTTCAGTGAATTTTGTTTAAAATTCTTTGTTAAATGATGAGGACTTGACAACAGAGGTACTGTAGGCACCGTCCCTGCTTGCTTACAGAACTTAGGTAATCATGGTATGAAGAAGTCCGTTTGCCCCTGGATGTGAATCCTCAGAACCTGGCATAAGAGTATTTTATCTTGGAACTGGAACACAACTCTTATAATATAACTATTTCAGAATTCCAAGGATGGGACTTTTTTTTTTTTTTTTTTACAATTCCCAGTGATGAATTTTTGCCATGTATTCTGCCACAAACCGCATGACCACTGTTGAGATCTGCAACCCAAAAAGTCTCTCCTTTCATCTTCTACACCTCTGGTTTAATCCCTGGTTGTCTGGTTGAAGTGGTCTTCATCGTCTGTAGGTACAACACCATGGTTACAGTTGTCACTGTTTTTACACTATTCCTCTGCAAAAGAAAATGTAGCAAAGAAAATTATAGAAGAAAGGTGTAACAGGTCTCTAAAATGAGGGGCTATAGAAGCTAAGAATTTAAGGATATAAAACTGGGTACGTTACTCCTGTTACTGTCAGAGAAGTAAGGAAGAAAAAATTTGCTTGTATTATGGAGGCCCTGTGGCTTAATGAAGGTCCCTGGGTGGCGCAAATGGTTTGCTCTCAACTATTAACCTAAAGGTTGCCAATTTGAACCCACCCAGCGGCTCCATGGAAGAAAGAGGTTTGGCAATCTACTTCCATAAAGATTACAGCCAAGAAAATCCTGTGAAGCAGTTTTACTCTGTAGTACGTGGGGTCATCATGAGTTGGAATCAAGTTGATAGCAACAGGTTTTTATTCTTTTGGTTTATAGAATTCTGGGTTGACACGTCTTTTCTTTCAGTACTAAAAATGTTGTTCCACTTCCTTTTGGCAACTGTGCCTTTTGACGAGAAATCTGCAGTCATTCAAGTCATCCTCTCTCCCTCACCCCATAAGTAGTGCATCATTTTACTCTTGCTACTTTCAAGATTTTTTGTTGGTCTTTTGTTTTCAGCAGTTTGATTATTATGTGCCTGGGCATGATTTATTTGTGTATATCCTCTTTGGGGTTCACTGAGATTCTTGAATCCGTAGGTTTATCTCTTTTGCAGAATTTTAGGAGTGTTTAACCATTATTTTTTTTTTTCTGTTCTGGATTCTTTTTCCTCTCTTTGTGGGTCTCTGGTATCATAAGTATTAATCTTTTTGTTTTTGTCTCATAGGTCCTTGAGAATCTCTTCTTTTTTCCACCCCACAGTCCTTTTTCTCTCTGTTGCTCGGATTCAGTACTTTCTGTTAAGCTATATTCAGGTTCATTGTCTCTTTCCTCTGAATCTCCAGTCTTCTGTTGGTGTCTATCAAACCTATTTTTTAAGTTCTAAAATTTCCGTTTTGGTTCTTTTTTTTAATTGGGTAAGTTTATATTTTAAAAAACACACGTTCTATTTCAGTATTTTTTACACGTACACGTCAGTGACATTATGTTTATCATGTTGTGGAACCATCAACACTATCTCTTACCAAATTTTTCCATCACTCTTAACAGATGCCCAGTGTCTCCTTAGCAGTTACTTCCTCTTTCCTCTTCCTGCCCACCCCTGGTAATTTTGGTTTCTATACTTTGCCAGGAGCCCTGTTGGTGTGGTGATTAAGCACTCAGCTGCTAACTGAAAGGTCAGTGGTTCCAACCCACCAGCTGCTTCATGGGAGAAAGATGTGGCACTCTGTTTCCTTAAAGATATACAGCTATGGAAACCCTTTTGTAGTGTGTCGGAATCAACTCAGCGGCAGTGGGTTATACATTTGCCTATTCTAGATATTTCATGTAACTGGGATCATACAATATTTTTCCTATTCTGACTGACTCATTTCACTCAGCATAATGTTTTCAAGGTTCATCCTTGTAGCATGTATCAGGGCTTCATTATATTTCTTATTTCTTTGCTGATGCTTTCTATCTTTCCACTCACTGCAAGAGTGCTTACCCTTTCTTCTTCGAGCATTTTTATTATAGCTGCTTTAAGTCTTGGTCAGATAATTCCAATATCTGTGTCATTTCAAAATTGACACCTGTTCTGTTCATTGATTTTCTCATGTTAGTTGAGATTTTCCTGTTTCTTTGTATGCCAGGTACCTTTGAATTGTGTCCTGGATATTTTGAATACAGGTAGTCCCTGACTTATAATGAGGTTCCATTCTGAAAACTCCATCATAAGTTGGTTCTGATGTAAGTTTAATACCTCATTTTATTTTTAGTTTTTATTATTACTGCCTTTTATTATCAGTTTCTTTATAAATATGGCAGTGTTTTGAACACTAAATCATAAAATCAAACATCTTCAAGTGAACTTCTGAGAATGATAACGTCAGCAAATTACATGCTACAGCGTACTACTAACAAAAAAAAAGTACAAAAAAACAAAAACACCGGACAGTTGTGTAAGGTTCGTTGTAACTTGAATATGTTGTAGTCGACTACCTGTATTATAAGACTCTGGGTATTGTTTAAATTCTGTGAACAGTGGTGATTTATTTTTAGGAGACAGATAGTTTGGTTCAGACCACAAGTTCCAATGAGCCTTCTTTTGGTTTTCAAAGCCTTTGAAAGGCTCTTTGGTTCTGTCCCATGTGTGTAATACCCAATGACCAGTCTGCAACCTGGGACATAGCCTCTCTTAGTTTAATTTTCAAACTAAACTTTATATTTTGGGCCTGGGCAATGATCTCTCTTAGTTTAGTTTCCAAACTAAATAGAATCCTTTGTATTCTGTTTAGGACCAGATCTACATATGCACAGGTAGGGAGTGAACCCAGGAGTTCCTAAACATCTGTATGGGGTCACTTTCTAAGCACCTCCCTCTCTGAAATTTCCTCTATACTTTTGGGCTTCCTGGAGCTCTGCTTTTCAGTCTTCTAGCCAGAAAGCTGGAACTTTCTTTGTTTTGTTCTGCTGCATCCTTTTTGCAAGTGTGCCTATATCCAAGGCTGAGCAGTACGACAACAGAGAGAGAAAAGAAAGCAGTGAAGATTTGTGAAGATTTTCCCCTACCCTA
Organism: Dugong dugon; assembly: GCA_030035585.1. Lineage (NCBI taxonomy): Eukaryota > Metazoa > Chordata > Mammalia > Sirenia > Dugongidae > Dugong > Dugong dugon. The sequence continues at coordinate 1,715,559 of CM057472.1, forward strand.
CTGGGAGTACACCTCCTCTGATCAAAGAGGAATTCCCTGCTTCAGAGTTTTAGGTGTCTACAGGCTCCCATTGCCACTGGTGTTTCTGATAGGAGACCTTTTTTTCACTCCTGATCATGAACTAGAGGGTTTCTCCTAGAGCGTTCTTTGTGTTGATAGTCATTTCCATATTTTCAGCTGGTCTGAGTCCAGACTGGGGGTAGACTGGAAGAAAAAATTGGTAAACTCAACTCCTTTGCGGTTGGGTGACACTGACAACTTCAAATTCTGGTTTTGTTTTGTTTTTTTTAAATCAATCTCTTGGTGCTATTTACTTTTCAGAGTACTGAAATAGCTACTCCATGCATTCTATAGCTATATTCAGTGGGAGAGACAGGGTAGGGTATGATTATGTAATCTTATCTGGAAATGGAACTCCATCATATTATATGATGACTTCTAAATGTATAACTCTAGTCTAGATCTCCTCCCTGAGCTGTAGTTCCTTCCTTGCATCTAACAGTCTACTCAACGTGTCTGCTTGGATGCTCCAGTGATACCTCAAGTTCAAGGTATACAAAACTGAATTCATCTTGCATTTCTTACCTTTGTGAATAGCACTATAATCTGTCCAGTCACGTAAATCTAGAAACCTGGGAATAAACTCTTCTCTCTCACACATATCCAGTCAATTCTCTCTTCCTAAATTGATTGCCTGTTCTTCATCCACATTATCAGTGCCTTAGTCCAGCCCATAAACACTTCTTTCTGTACTACTTAAGGGGCCTTCTGGGTGGTTTGTATCTCCAGCCTCCTCCTCTACTGATCTATTCTTGAGTTTGATTCTGGAGTAATCTTTCTGTAATACAAATGTAATTAAGCAACATTCTTGCTTAGCATTCTTTAATGGCTGCCCATGGCTCCTGGGGTGTTCAAACTCCTTAGCCTATGTCCGATATAGAATCTCTTATACACCTCTGGTTCTCAGTTTCTGGGCTGAAAAGTCAGCAGTGTGAAGTCTTTTGTTCTTAATAGTAGCTTTATGCCTTGCATAGTGGCTTTATTGCTATACAATAGAAAGTTGTAATTTCCTAAACCTTGACTTTAGTTTCTCAACCATAACTAATATACAGAGTACTAACCATAACATTTTCTCCATTTAAGTAACCAAGAATTATAAAGACCAGGAGAAATAGTGCTTAACCCTGTAGTACAGCACCACAGGCTTGGCATAACCATCTCTTGCAATGAATATAGCTTTCATATGAAAGTCCCCTCCCCTTAATTTCTGAATTAAAATCTTATTTGGGTTCCACTTGACAGATGCAGGCAGTTTTCACTTCCAGATACATGAATTTCTAGTGCCCTCGCCCTAGATTATATTGTTGAAAGGGCAGCCTTGGGGAGCAGCACTTTATCAGATCAGACATGCTGCAACTATCCAGTGAGTGGTAAAGGCAACGCAGTGTGAGACAAGGTTGAGAAATTGTATGAGTCATGCTGAGTTAGCAAAGTACAGGAAACTCTTTTGCTCAGATTTCCTTGAAAACCTGATGAAAAGCAGCTTCATCAGTAGAAGGCAGTGGATGAGTAAATCTGGGAAGCACTGGACTGAGACAGACCTAGGTTTGAAACTTGCTTCTTCCAAGCCATATGGCCTTAGATAAATTCTTGATGTCCCTGAATTTCAGTTTTCTCATCTAAGAGGGATATCTGCTGATTACATAAGATAACAGCATGAAGGTATACGTATATATGTGCTCAACGTGTAAGATTTTCCTCTCTTAGGGAATGAAGCTTTTAGAATAAGCAGTCACATTCCGATCTGAAATCACGGTGTGAACGTTGTGCAGAACACAAAAACCTTGAATAGATTGTGAAAGATTTTGACTCTTCCCACACCACACACCACACACTTCTCCTAATCCAGGGAATCTGAGGAGGCAAGGAGAACGAGGAGGAGAATGATGTTTGAAGACAGAGAAGGCATCTCTTAACTTTACGTTCCTCGGAATAGGACTTCTGCAGCGCCCCTCAGCTTTCCCGAGCATTCATAGATTGACTCCTGATGCTTCGTGCTCAGAATGGTGTACGGTGGTTGCGGGCCAGCTTGATAATTGCTTTTATAACTAGTTGTTATAAATATATAATAAAAAATGAAAAAAAAAAAAAACTATCCCAAGTGAGTTCTTGGATATATCCAGAGAGTTTGTACCAGTTAACTACTAAGTATCTATATATGTGTCCATCTTTAGGAAAGGCCAGCAATGAACATTTTAAAAAGGTTTTAGAAATAAGATCAGACAAATGAGAATAACCCATTAAACCCATTGCTGTTGAGTCGATTCCAACTCATAGCAACTCTATAGGACAGAGTAGAGCTGCCCCATACGGTGTCCAAGGAGCAGCTGGTGGAGTCAAACTGCTGACCTTTTGGTTAGCAGCCCAGTACTTAACTACTGTGCTGCCAGGGCTCCGTGAATAACAGCTGCTTAGAAAATTTTGAAAAAGAGGTGGACTGTACTGGCCTCCCATCTTGTGTGCTTCTTTCCTTCTAAGGGCACTCTGAGTCTTCCAGACACTTCTGGGTTGACCACATGTCTCCATTTTTTACCTTTATTTTATCGCTCTTAGTTTCTTCTGTGTTTTTCAAGGAGGGTTTACTGCAAAACTTTCCCTTCATTTTGTCTTCCTCCGCTTAAAAATTTACTTTTATGTAGCTTTTTCCTGTTTAGAACCAGTTATGAAAGACCTGAGGAAAATAATTCACCAAACATATCAATGATTGATAAATGATTATTGTGTTACCCTTCTTAAGGGGATTTCTTTTAAGTAAGCTAGTCTTGAAGACTGGGTAATACCTTAATTTAAAAAATCAAATATTTTCTATTTTTGTTTATTGTTTTAGTTTAAGGGAAGGTTTACAGTTCAAGTCAGTCTCCCATACAAAAATTTATACATACATTGTTATGTGACCCTAGCTGCTCTCCGTATACTATGACAGCACACTCCTCCTTTCCACCCCTGATTTCCCGTGTCCATTCAACCAGCTCCTGACCCTCTCTGCCTTCTCATCTCACCTCCAGACAGGAGCTGCCCATTTAGTCTCATGTATCCACTAGAGCTAAGAAAAATCAAATATTTTAAAATATAGAATTCTGAGCCCCATATCTGTGTGAGGGGGTGCTAATATTTGAGGCCGTGGAGTCTTTTCCTGATAATCCCTCACGTCACATGAGGGAGCGTCCACCTTCACTGCTTACATGTCATTTCAGCCACTTCTGTGTTGAAGTCATTGAAAACACACACAAGGCTAGTAGTGACTTGCAGATTTTTGCTTTTCTCGTGCCATTCCATTTGTCCTCAGAGACAGGAAGTAGAAAACAAACAAACGAAAACCTTGATTAAGGCTCCTAATGAGTTAGTTATTCGGGGCCTTTCCAGTGATCACTTGTAGCTAAAAGTGAATATATGAGTTGTGTTCAAAAGAGGCTCCAGTTTTCTAGCCTAATACCTTTCCCTCCCATTGTGCTTTAAGTTAAACAGATAATTAATACCAGACGTTAAACTAATTGCCATCGAGTCAGTTCCAGCTCATGACAACTCCGTGTGTGTCAAAGTACAACTGTGCTCCATTGGGTTTTCAGGGGCTGACTTCCAAGGCACCTCTGGGTGGACTCGAACCACCAACCTTTTGATTAGCAGCGGAGTGCATTAACCACCTGCACCATCCAGGAAGTACTATCAGATGTTAGAAGGTACTTTTTGTAGAGTAAAAGGCTTGAGTCATCTTTGCAAAATAGTATTGTAAACATGAGTTGTTAAAATGGCCATGTTTTCTAGGGATCCCAGATGCCCCCTTTCTTCAGGAGTTGTGGGAGGTCTGATGGCTCTGTTTTATAGAAGAATATAAGCAGAGCCCTCGAGAAGCTGAAACCTGCACTAGGAGTGTGCACTGGGTCCCCACGTGGGCAAGGAGGACTTTTGTACTGGGGTTCAAGTTAAAGCGCTCTCTCTTCTCTCAGCTGTAGATAGCTCTCTTGTTCAGGGCTGGAGAGGGAGTGGGGAGAGGTTGAAATCAGCTTCTTGACCTGTGTCTCGAGATGGTTGAGGTCAGCCAGAGAGGAAGGCTCGGTGGTTTTGCTTTGATTTATTGTGGCGTGTGATGTGTGTGCACTCTGTTAGACAAGATGCTTTCTTCCCCTGTTCCTCTAACAGGGAATCTCATGGCTGGAAATGACCGTCAGCTGCTCTCCTTGCGTCCCCACCATCACATGCCCCACCACCGGAGCCCGGGAGGCCTGACCACAGACCGACATCTCGGCGGCATGAATTATTAGGCATAATGGAAGGCACTCACTGTACCCTCCAATTGCGTAAGCCCGTCACGGAACTCTGCTACATCAGCTTCTATCTTCCCCGGGGGGAAGTCAGAGGCTTCTCATACAAGGGCGCTGTAACTCTAGACAAATCCAATAAAGGATTCCATAGCTGCTACCAAGTCAGGGTGGGGTCAGACATCATCAGCTTCCGCCGGCGGCCGAACCAACATCCAGGCGACATATTCTTCAAGCAGACGCCCACGAAGGACATTCTGACTGAGCTGTACAAACTCACAGCGGAGAGGGAGCGACTGCTGGCCGACCTGCTGAGCTCGGACCACATCCTGGGGATTACCATGGGCAACCAGGAGGGGAAGCTGCCTGAGCTGTTGGTGAGCCTGGCACCTGAGGACGACTGTTTCCAGGGTGCTGGCGACTGGCAGGGGGAGCCCCACGTGGGCTCTCTGAATAAGAGGAGCACCCACGGGCACAAAAAGCCCCGGAGGTTCGGCGGGAGGAGGAAGAGCTTTCAGACACCTCTGCAGAAGAGGGTGAGAAGCAGAGGGCAGGGGGGTCAGGAGTCAGCGGCTCAGACGGGGAAGGACCGCATCTATTCCAGCAACTCCTTCCCTCCTCCTCAGGCCAGGCGCAGTCTCCTGGAGGAAGGAGGGAGCTTGTTCCCAAATGGGGCACTTACCACATCCCTGCAGAGAAGCAAGAGCTGCCCCCCCAAGATTCCCGGGACACTGGATGCAGAGCCCGGCTTTGGAGTGGCTTCTGAGGACACTGGGCTTGGGGGAGGAGCGTGGTCTCCTGACCACAGCTCCACCGAGGCAGGAGATAATGGTGTTGAGGGGCCACAGAGGGGGCCTCACAGTCTGGGACATCGGCAGATAAGTTTGTCTGAAGACCACCAGGACCCTGAGAAGCAGCCGGAGACAGAGAAGGGCTGGAGGGAGAAGTCAGCCGAGCAGACTTGCGGGAAGAAACCTGTTTCCAAGGTGGTGGCCAAGGTCCAGAACGTGTCTGCTCAGGTGCAGAGAGTGGTTCAGACACGGGAGGAGGGCAAGAAAAGGATTGCCGTTTGTCCCGAAGCCCGAGCCGAGTTTATACCCAAAGCAGACTTGCTCTCCCTCCCGGGAGCCGAGGCCGGGGCTCAGTGTTCCAGGCTGTGGGGCAGAGAGCAGCCAGAGGACCCGTCGTCAGCCAGACTAAGAGTCTCCACTTGTCAGGCGTCAGCCAGTGCCGAGGGGGCTGTGAACAAGGTCCTCCTGAAGGTGATCGAGAGCGAGAAGTTAAATGAAGCCTCTGAAGGGAAAAGGCTGGGCTTCCCCTTCGGCGCCAAAGCCACCCACGCCCTCCCAGAAACCAGATGCAAGAGGAAAACTGGGTTGCCTCTGAGTGGCCACAAAACCTTGTTTCTGAATCTGCCCCAGAGCGCAGGCCCCGACTCCTCACAACCCAGAGGTGATGAGAAGAGACTGTCCCCCGCAGCACGGGCAGCTCTTGGTGTGGTATTTAATAATTCATGCCCTCAGTCCGGCACACGCAGACTGATGCCACCTCTTTCCTCTCCTCTGTCTCCAAGGCTCCCCAGCCCTCAGCAACATCACAGGATCCTCCGGCTCCCTTCGCTGCCTGGTGAGACGGAAGCCGCTCTTAGTGACTGTCCTCCTAGAAAGCGGGGTGCTGTCTCTGCATCCCCCTCAGCTGACACATTAGAGCCACCATCATCTGCCAAGGTCACGGAGACCAAAGGAGCCAGCTCAGCCTCCCTCAGAGCAGGCCAGCCTCGGCTGGTGCCTGGGGAACCTTTGGAAAAGAGCTTGGGGCCAGGGAAGACCACAGGTCGGCTCCAGCACCAGTCACCTCCAGGTCAGTTCCTGCTTAAGATGTTTTAAATTTGTTTCTGGGTAATTAAAGACCGTCAGTCTGCTTATGCTTTTCAGAGGCTGGCTAATAAACAATGAACCACGACCCCTAGGCCTGTAACAAGAAAACTGAGGATGGTACAGGGGAGTGTGGAGATGCTGAAGATGGGGCCAACTTAGGGGGCAGAGGGTGTAGCTGCTTCCAGAAGCAAGGCTTTTTAAATGTCTTTTTTTTTTTTCCCCTTTTGGCACACACTAAAGCTGCCTCCTTGGTTTCTTAACACAGGACTCTCCAAGAAACAGGAATAGGCAGAGAGAAGTAGCAACTTGTCATTACCTTTATGGCTAACACTGGGTCATTGGCCCCTGGACCCAAATTCTTCTGTTTGTGCTGCTGGAGTCATTCCTGGGTTTGCAGGGATGCTCTGAGCAGAAGAGCAGAAGCACAGCACACTGTATCTTTTCTCATCTGTCTGTGGTTGGAGGGTTTTTTGTTTTTTTTTGTTTTTTGTTTGTTTTTTTTTACTTTTGATAATTACCCCTATAAGCTCCAACATTTTGTGGCAAAAGCTTTTTTTTTTTTCTTTCTTTCTTTTTACCAGAACAGAGATGAATTTAGTCTACTTTGAAGAAGCTTGGTTCACGTTTCACTCCGATTTTTTCATTCCTGAAACAAGCATGGTGTAACTGTTTATTTCAAAGTTACGTTTTCGTTTATGAGCTACTACTGTGACTGTATAGCATAGTTTCTTCCTCAAAAGATGTTGCAAAACTAATCTGGATTGTGTTCTTAATGTGATTGAAAATTTCACATGAAAGTAAGCTTGGGGGTTCAATAAGTGGCCTGAAGACCAAAAAAGACAGTCTATAAGGAGTGGCACTGCTGTATGCGTTACCTTTCCCAGCCAGCATGGCTGAGTGCTCGGGGTTTTGTACACGGTTGTGTGGGTAGTCCCTTCTTTTTCAACAGTCTTTTAACAGCATATGGTCGGTGCCTTGTCTAGGGGATAACTTGTAACATGATACCTGATCTGTTAAATGTTAGAGAAACATCATGCCTATGTTTTGAGATAAAAATATCTAGGAAAGAGGAATTTCAGAAGTTCTCTGTACATTTTGAGCTCTTGACATTTTAGGAGCTTCTCTATCTAACTCACTGATTCAGGGGATGGTTCCTTACAGATGTCATAAATGCTCTTTGTCTTCTTTTTGCAGTGTGTCTTAGTTTGGTAAGACGTGACACCTTTCCAGTTTGCTTCACCGGTAAAGTCATAGAGCTGTGGGGTTTAGATCATATATCACAGAACCCTGGTAAGGAACCTTCTTTATTCTCTGTGGACATTGGAGCCTTGGAAATGCTTGGAAAGGAATGTCTCCAGAATTAACTGGGCAAGAGACTTCTGGAGGGATGGGCATAGAATAGCCCAAGGCTTAACTCCGGAGGGTTCTTTTTAGAAATCACACCAAATTCTAGGATTGTGTGAGCCCCTCATCCTGAAACTGTGCCTTAAATATATTGATCTTTAATAAGTCTTTTATTTTCTGATTTAGGGTTATCTGGTGCAGTGGTGGAAACCCTGGTGGCATAGTAGTTAAGTGCTACGGCTGCTGACCAAAAGGTTGGCAGTTCCAATCCACCAGGCGCTCCTTGGAAACCCTATGGGGCAGTTCTACTCTGTCCTATAGGGTCTCTATGAGTCGGAATCGACTTGATGGCAACGGGTTGTTTTTTTTTTTCGGTGCAGTGGTTAAGAGTTAGACTGCTAACCAAAAAGGTCAGGAGTTCAAATCCACCAGGCGCTCCTTGGAAACCCTATGGGACTGTTCTACTCTGTCCTACAGGGTCGCTGTAAGTTGGAATCGACTCGATAGCAACTGGTTTTATTATCTTGTTCTCCTTTTTCTGTATAAGAAACTATAAAAGCGCCTTTGTATCTGGGTCCAGGCAGGCACAGAGAGAACATTCAGTTTTTCTTGGTGGCTGACCATGAGCCCATTGGTGGCTGATCATAAGCCCACTGAGGGATAAGTGCAAGGGATGATCTCAGTTCCCCTTGGCTTCTCCAGACAGTTGCCCACAACCAGTCCCTTTAACTGGGCCACCGCCTTTCATGGGGATCTTTAGTAGTACTTTCAGGAGCCAGGCATAAGAATCAGAAGAATTCCTTGCCAGGGAGACTGCTCACGCTTCTAACCTTATAAAAGCAGAGGTTGAAGGGGAAGGAGAGAGGGAGTGGGAGAGACCTATTTATCTGGCATGGATAACTTCTCATAACCGGACATTTTCTGCCAGGATGTCAAGAATTCTCTCTTATTGACCCTTCTTTGAGAGGATTGAGTGAAGGAGTTCTCCAGATAGTATCTTTGATTTGTATCCAGATATCTGTATCCTATGTGCTTGTCCGCTTTTATCCCTCTAATTACCCTCGTCTGTAGCCTTGAGTCCCCTTTATATTCTGGATCCTTCAAAGACTTCCTGTCGCTGGTGGGTCCCTACAGGGAGAATTTTCCTGATTCTAACTGCCTTTGTCTTTCACTTAATTTCTCCTCCCACTAACCCCAGAAGAGACCTCAGACAGCCCCCAGAAGCCCAGATAGATGGATAGAATTCACTTACCATCACTGTATCCAGGCCCTTTATTTGAGTCCAACTCCCACCTTCTCCCATGTTAACTATTAACCAGGTTGAGTTTATGGCCTGTGGACATTTATTTCCTGTGGAAATAACATCTAGGTATTTTATTGAAGTGATATGATTAAGATTATCAAAAGGTCTCATTAACTTCTCAAGTAAGAGATTAAGTCTGGCAAAAGTAATCAGATCTATTTCCAGTTGGAAGACTCTTTAGTGTTATAGGCAAGTAGTAATTCCCAGGAAACAGTGAAATCGGCTTTTCCTTTCTCGGGACCGTGCAATTAAAGCCAACGTTACCATCCACACAAGAAAGAAATAGCATAGAGGTACGACAGAGGCTTTTGACCCACCCCCAACTGGCTTTGTAATTTGCCCAGCTCTTCATTTTAAGGCCTGTGCACAGGAATGCCTTGTCTGGTGATGATATGCTCAAACAGACAATACACTAGCAATGAATAATAGCCAGGGTTGTCCTCTCATGAGGTGATTTTTTTCCCCCCTAACTTTGGAATTGGTGTTATACTATTTCACTGTGATGATGAACCTGCTGTAGAATGTTCCCAGGTCTTTGGGGAATGTGGTATTTCCTCAGACCTTGGAGGGACTCCAGCAATTGGGCTAATCTGCCTAGTAGTGTTCGTGGGCTTGGCTCTGGGATTGCTTTCCATTTTGCTGGGTTTCATTTACCATTTATTCATTTGCTCTGAATAGACACTTCTAATGCCAGAAGAGTCCCATGGAGCTTGGATCACCATACTCAGGAAAATGCCCGGTGCTTTACAGTGCTCCTGAACAATTTCGTGATCATTTTCCTCTGAAATCACTGAAGGGGAAGTGAAAGCATTTGCCCCAGGCGTCGTTCTTGATATTGTGAATCATTTGATCATTTCCTGTGCCTATCAAAAGATGTAGTTAATGTCAACTGATTAAGGGTTGAGAAGGCATACTTGTAATATATTTTATTGTAGCTAATAGTCCTGTGAAAACTTTGATTTCTCTCTGGGCATACGTTATGAAGAGCAGCTATAAATCCTTCCCATATGAATGTAGGGGTTTGATGCAATTCTAGTACAATTTTGAAGAAGCTTCACAGCATTAAGGGATATAGGCAGCCATTTAAGATTATTATAGAAAGGGTATAGTACGTAGAAAATTATCTATAGTTAATTGTTTAGAGAGAAAATAGAATTAAAAATTGCATATACCATATTATACCCATGTAAAACAAATATAGGAATTAAATTGTCAGGAAATGTATTGCTGTACACTCTTGAGAAAGTCATGGAAGCATAACTGAAAATATATGCACCTTTGACCTAGCGATCCCACTTTTAGGAGTCTGGCTTACATAAATATATGCACCAGTAATAATACATGCATCAGGCTGTTTACTGCAGTGTTGTTGATAGTGGTAAAAAGTGCCAGAAACAATCTGAATGTCTGTCAGGAGAAAAATGGTTAAATAAGTTATTGTACGTTTACTCTGTAACGTTATGAGGCTATTCAAAGTACTGAACTAGATTTATAGCTAACTAATTGAAAAATAATATCTAGAATGTGCTCAGTTTTTGTAAAAACAAGTATTTCCCTCCTCGTGTGTGTGTGTGTGTGTGTGTGTGTTTGGAATGGGACTGAATACCGTGGAGAGAGGTGTGCAAAAAGACTAGTCGGGTTGTTAACATTCTCATCGAGGTCAAGGCAGAGTGGGGGTGGGGAATGAGGTGGACGGGAAGGATGCAGAAGCATTGGGGAGGAGCGGTAACGTTTTTTCTCTACATATTTTTTGTATTGCTTCTCTGGTTGTGGTGAATGTGTCATTTTTTATAATTTCCAAAGAGTGATTAAATTTTTTTTAAGGGGAAAAAAAAACAGTGCCCCCTAGAGGTGTGTGCACACCCCCTGTGTGTGTTGGGGAGGGTAGGACTGTAGCTTAACCACACTTCTCTGTGTTTTCCCCACGCACTTTGGCGAGGCACAGAAGCCCCGTGCCAAAACTGTAACATTGCTGCCAAGGGAGATGGAGGTTGCCAGAGAACCCTGACAGCGACTCCCAAGAAGAAGTCAGGGAGGTAGGATTAGTGTTAAAAAAAAAAAAAAAAAAAAAAAAGACTATTCAACTTTTGAGACTGTAATTGGATTACATGCATTTTATCACACTGATAAGATAAAGCCTAATCCAGAAATCAAGAGAACAAACTCAGACTCCTGGATAGGACAGGGCCTGAGAGCAGACAGATTCCTGGACAGGACAGTGCCCTGACAGCAGACAGACTCCTGGACAGGACAGGGTCCTGATAGCAGACAGACTCCTGGACAGGACAGCGCCCTGACAGCAGACAGAGTCCTGGACAGGACAGGGTCCTGACAGCAGACCGACTTCTGGACAGGACAGGGTCCTGACAGCAGACCGACTCCTCCAGGCCTGAAGGAGCATGAGAAGGAAGTGCTCATTGGAGCCCAGAGAGAGTATCTTAGTGGAGAGGACAACGTGCAGGAGCAGTGGCTGTGGTAGACGCACGGCGCGGGGAGGAAGCTGGGGCAGTGAATAGCCTGACCTCCCTCCCCTTTGATCTTCTGCCTGTAAACCCCTTTTGACTGAATGGACCAGGAGGCAGAGTGTAAGGGTGCAGGGGAATGCGGTTTATACAGATCAGCCTCCCAAGACCAAGAGTAGGGCACAGAACGGGGGAGAGTGGGTCTGGAGGGGCAAGGATGAGATGATGCAGCTAAATCGAGGGCCATGAAGACAAAGAAGGGACTGTTGCATGTAACCCCTTTGAGAGAGCTGTTTCAGTTATAAGAGGCTGAATATGAATAGGTGGCGAGGAAGTAGAAGTGTAATCTGACTATAAATTTTTGCTTTCAACTAATTGGTGAATGGATGTAGAAAGATCGAATGGTGTTTTAAATGGATAGCAGAGTAAAGAAGAATATGTATATGTGTGGTGTATGTTTTGTTACTGGAACAGTGGTTATCTTGATAATAAATGATTATTGCAACCTTTCATTTCTTTGTATTGTGACTTTTCTACCTCTAAATTTAGTTAGATTGAATGTTTCTTTCATTGTTAGAAGTTCAAACATGGATGAAATGTAAGAATTCAAAGATCTTTAGAAAACAAAAAAAAAATCTGGTTTCCAAGAACAAAGCTCTTATATTTGATGACGATTGATGTTATATTGTGCTTTGTTGCTTTTTGTGAAAAGCATAAAAAGAATTTAAAAATATCTTCCCAGTTATCTCAAAGAATAGCAAATTAGCATATGAAATGTTTTCTACCAATGAAAAATTTGTGTTTTGAAGTCAGTTTCCATATACAATAAATGATGAGTATTTCTTGCATTCATATTTTGTTTTTCAAAAGGCAAGGATCATGGCCAACATCTGACGCCTTAAAATCCCAAACCAGCTGTATATAGGAAACATTTTTTTCCCGATTAATGTTAAGTTGTGCTTTGAGGGTAGTGTCTTCTATTTAATATTCTCTTATTGTTTTTTAGTGGTCTCTTTTCTGTTCTTGGATTCTGAGCATAAAATTTAAAGCAAGGATGGAAGTCTGTGGTCCTAAGCCGTACACCACCATCTAAAGTATTCCTGAAGAAGTACAGAAACGGGAGAATTAACACTGCAGTTAATTGTGATAGCCATGGAAAAGTACTGAAAGAGAAACCTAGGTTATAGAAATAGCTATTAAATTCTGAAGAAAAATTTATGGCGTATTTGTTCACATAACTCAACCAGTGCACCTCAGAGCATCATGGGTTGGGGCATTAAAAAAAGACTATTAAACTTTTGAGGTTGTAGTTGGAGTACATGCATTTTATCATATTGATCAAGTTCTGAATATTGAAGGTGTACGTTTTGTTCTATTCCTCATGGACTCTATTTTATTGTACTTCAGATGAAGCTTTACAGAACAAATAGTTTCTCATTAAATGGTTAGTACACATATTGCTTTATGACAATGGTTAACAACCCCATGACACATCAACACTCTCCTTTCTCAACCTTGGGTTTCCTATTACCAGCTTTTCTGTCCCCTCCTGCCTTCTAGTCCTTGTCCCTGGACTGCTGTGCCACATTAGTCTCGTTTTGTTTTATGAGGCTGTCTGATCTTTGGCTGAAGGGTGAACCTCAGGAGTAACTTCATTACTAAGCTAAAAGGGTGTCTGGGTGCCATGCTCTTGGTGTTTCTCCAGTCTCTGTCAGTCCATTAAGTCTGGTCTCTTTTTGTGAGTTAGAATTTTGTTCTACATTTTTCTCCAGCTCTGTCTGGGACCCTCTGTTATGATCCTGGTCACAACAGTCAATGGTGGTAGCTGGGCATCATCTAGTTGTACTGAACTCAGTCTGGTGGAGGCCTTGGTAGTTGTGGTCCATTAGGCCTTTGACTAATCTTGTATCCTGTTCTCTTCATTCTCCCTTTCTGCCGAAAGGGTGAGATCAGTAGAGTATATTAGATGGCTGCTCACAGGCTTTTAAGACCCCAGATGTTACTCACCAAGGTAGAATGTAGAACATTTTCTTTATAAACTGTGTTACGCCAGTTGAGCTAGATGTTCCCTGAGACCATGGTCCTCACAGCCCTCCACCCTCCAGTTTGGTTCCTCAGGGAGTTTGGGTGTGTTTATGGAGCTTCCATCACCTTTCCTTATACAGGTTGTGCTGGCTTCCCCAGTATTGTGTACTGTCATGGACTCTTTTATGAGGAGAGGCTTTTTGGAGACAGTAGACACTCCTCTGGGCTCAGCCTCTTCCAGCTGTTATCAGGTAAATGACTCTGTTATTGCTTATCTCACTTTATCCACTTTCTGATCACTTATAAAATAGTCACTTCTTTTAGGTTATTCCTAAGTGATAATAGAACCATATTTAATGCATATGTGTGGCTCCTCGGCCTTGGTGTTAGGCCGTATGATCTCCCTAGAGTTCCTCTGTTGACCCTGACACCTCAGCTTCCTGTCATAACGTGCTATAGAGTTTCTTTGTGCTCATAGAAAGTTCTAGAAGTTTTTTTTCCCAGTCACGGATTATTCTGGTACATTGAACCAGAGGCTTTCTAGGGGGCTCAGTGCTTTATAGAAAAGAACTTGCAAGTAGATCAGAATTGGGATTCAGACATATATGGGATGTACAGGAATTTGTGGGGTCCTTGAAGGATGTTGGGTGGTAGGGAGGAACATTGAATAACTGAAGGAGAAGTATTGAGAAAAGAACAAGTCTTGGCCAAGATGCCTGTGTACAAACATCTGTACATCCTCCTAGGAGTACTGTACGCTCTAGGGAGAAGGGACTTTGGCATGAGGGGAAGGAAGAACTTTGTCATTAGAAGCCTAACAGTTTTAACAGTGTAGAAGAGCTGTTGAAGAGGAGCACAAACTTTCTTGCTGTCCAGAGGCAGAGAAAAACCCCCACTTCAGCTGTCTGGGAGAGGCTGGTAGCAGCCCAAGGGTAGCAGAGTGACAAGAGCAACAGAGCCAGAGAGTGACAATAGCAGTGGACCCCCAGGTACAGAACCCTGGTGAGGATCTTGCCTACCAGCTCCCAGAGGGCTCATCTAGGGACCCCTGGGGGGCATAGTTGGGGAGAAAGATCCCCAGATCATGAGGAAAGTCTGGACATCATGATCAGCAAGTGAGTCAGGGCTTCAAACATTGAGATTCCGATTTTGTAAATTACGTAATACAGTTTTCATCATAATAAGGCAGTAAGTTACATCATCCAGGTTTATTTTTTTCCCTAAAAGTTTTTGTTTGCCCCTAAGTTAAGATTTTGAGTTTGAGTTTATAGTTTGGAGAGAGAACCCAGAAATACTCTTGTGACTGATTAAAGCTGTTGGTTTCCAGGTTATCCAAGAGAAAGCACAGGGGAATTGGGGGGGGGGGGGGAATAAATCATACCTGAAGCTAGAGCCTGAGCTGTATTCTTCTGAGGATTCAGGCATGTCTGGGTGTGTCAAGGTAGTTGGAGACTTGGGCCTGTCAAGAGTCTTTTGCTGGAGAGCACAGAGGATTGTCACTGGGAAGAGCTCATCCTAGGGAAAGCAGGACGTCAGGCATTTTAGAGAGGACCAGCTTCAGAGAGGAGGAGCAGCGCCAAAAATAGCAGAGTGTATGTCCTCCATATTTTCCACTCACCCAGCCCACATAGACCCATACCTGGATCCTAGGGAGAGAGGACTGCAGTTACATAGCAGAATGAAAATTGAAAAAGTAGTTTTATTAACAATTCTTTAAGACATGGGAGGCAAAGGTTGCTTACCAGAGTGTGGCAGACGTGTAGATGAAGAGTCCCTTCCATACTCAAGGCTGTGGAAGCACAGTGTGGATGGGGAGCTTGGTGGAACAAACCTCGCAGGACTAGACCTGTCTTACTCTGAGGAATAGTTGGGGGGTAGGCAGTAGCGTCTTGGGCAAGGGCGTCTGGCTCCATTGGCCTAGCAGCCCTGATGGTAGCTCCAGCAGCATCAGGAGGCACCTTCAGCCACCAGAGCAGGAGAGGACAGTGGTGATGGTGGGGAGGGTTACATTCGAGCATGTGG
This sequence comes from Dugong dugon, assembly GCA_030035585.1. Taxonomy (NCBI): domain Eukaryota; kingdom Metazoa; phylum Chordata; class Mammalia; order Sirenia; family Dugongidae; genus Dugong; species Dugong dugon. The sequence goes on from CM057472.1 coordinate 1,730,908, forward strand.
AATTGCTAGAATGATTCTGGAGAAATTGATGTATGAGGAAGGGGAACCCTACAATTGTTAGAGCCTGAGAAATACTGATTTTGTACCCGGTTATTGGGAACCAAAATAATGTAGCTGAAACTATGTCATACAACATTATGAAACATTAGCTTTATTGTAATTGTGGGTTAATATTGGTTGGCTCATGGGGCCAGAAAGGCTTTTAATCATCTACTCTTTTTTTGGCATTCTTTTCCAGTGATGAAATGATGCTATGGTAATAGTTCCACAACTGGTTATTCTCTGCACATTTCTTGATTTGCTTCTGTTTTTTAAGGCACTTGTTAATGTAGTATCTTTATTGGTCTCTTACTGTTTTATGTAGGTTAATTTTGTATTTTCCACCTAATTTGTAAGAACACTTGAGAACAGAGATCATATACTATACCTTCGATGCACTCCCCACGGAGTCTAACTTAAAACTGGTTCACTCAATAGCTTTTTAAAAATATATATGTATATATAATGTCATTTCTTGTGTTGTTGTTGAGAATATACACAGCGGAACATACACCTATTCAACAGTTTTTACATGTACCATTAATGACATTGATTGCATTCTCTGAGTTGTTTAGCCATGTTCACCCTCCTTTTCTGAGTTGTTCTTCTCCATTAGCATAAATTTACTGCCCCCCTAAGGTTCCTGTTTAATCTTTCGAGTTGCTGTTGTGAATTTGGTCGCATATAGATAGTTCTTAAAAGAGCATGATGTTCAAGGCAGACTTTTTTTATTAGTTAAGCTAAAACTTTTGTTTGGTTTTAAGAGGACTTCAGGGAGTATTTTTGGGTTAAGGTTTAGAGATTATCTCAGGACAGTAGTTTCAGGGGTTCATCCAACCTTCCTGGCTCTAGGAAGTCTGGAGTCCATGAGAATTTGAAATTCTGTTCTGCCTTTTCCTCCTTTTGATCAGGATTCTTCTGTGGAATCTTTGATCTAAATATTCAGTAATGAAGCTGGGCACCATCCAGTTCTTCTGGTCTCATGACAAAGGAGGCAGTTGCTCATGGAGGCAGTTAGCCACACATTCCATATCCTCCTTCTATTCCTGACTGTCCTTCGTCCTCTATTGTCCCAGGTGAACTGGGACCAACTGTTGTGCCTTCGAGGGCCACTTGCAAGCTTTTAAGACCCCAGGCATTAAAAGTTGAATTAAGAGGTGGAACAGAGGCACTAAGCATGTTCTTAGGCCAGTTAACTGGGATGTCCCATGAAACATGACCCTAAACCTCCAAACCAAGAAACCAAATCCATGAGGTTTTGATTGTACATAAGCCACCTCAGCAGCTACTCTTTCTCTTTCTTTCTGTCATTGTAAATATATCACATAACTTTTGCCAACTCGTATTTTTACAGATGTACAGCTCATTGATGGCAATTACAATAATCTGTTGTGCAACCCTACCTTGATCAGTGCGATATTTCCACCACCGTTAGCCCCCCTTTTCCTTTCCCTCTCACTCCTAGTAACTACGAATAAACTTTGGTCTTTATACGTTTGCCTTTTCTTGTCCTTTTATATAAGTGAGGTCATACAATATTTGTCCTTTTGTGATTGACTTATTTCACTCAGCATAATGTCTTCCAGCTCCATCCATATTTTAGCATGTATCAAGGCTTCATTTCTCCTGTTGTCTGAGTAGTATCCATGGTATATATGTGCCACATTTCATTTATACTTTCATCTGTTGATGAGCATTTAGGTTGTTTCCACCTTTTAGCTATTGTGAATAGTGCTGCAATGAACATAGATGTACAAATCTCTGTTTGAGTCGCTGCTTTCAAGTCTTTTGGGTATATACCTAGGAGTGGGATTGCTAGGTCATATGGTAGTTCTGTTTTTAGTTTTTTGAGGAACCATCACACTGTTTTCCACAACAGGCGTACCATTTTGCATTCCTATCGGCAGTGGGTAAGGCTTCCCAATTCCCCACATCCTTGGCAACATTTATTTTGTTTTGTTTTGTTCTTTAATATTAGCCATCTAGTGGGAGTAAAATGGTATCTCATTGTGGTTTTGATTTGGCTAATGATGCTGAGCATCTTTTCATGTATTTGGTGGCCATTTGAGTGTCGTCTTTGGTGAAATGTCTATTAAAGTCCTTTGCCCATTTTATGATTGGGTTATTTGTCTTTTTGTTGTTGTCAAAGTTCTGTATATATTTTGGTTATTAGATTCTTGTCAGATATATGGTTTACAAAGATATTTTCCCAGTCAGTAGCTTGTCTTTGCACTTTTTTGGTGAAGTCTTTTGATGAACAAATGTTTTTAACACTCAATAGCTTTTGAATTTAATCAGGGTGGTTTCATTTTTGAATTAATTAAGTAGCAAAGAAATTGAGATTGCATGTCTGATTACTTGTGTCATTCCAATTCGAAATCATAGATTTAAGGATAACATAGTAAAAGAAAACGAAAAACCAAAGTCTTGCTAATTACTTCTGAATCACTTCAAGTCTCATGGTCCCTCTACAAGCTCTTTCAATTTCTATAGCTAATGGTAATCTTGTCCCTCCTGATTTCCATATCATTTGTTGTCAAGAAGATATGTTTTAGACTTTAATTGTCTGTATTTTATCAGTTTAGTATATATTTTTTTATACTGTTCTCTTATTGTTTTGTATGTAAATCTTTAGTTCCTATCATGCTTTTGAATGCAGGACCCTGTCTTGTACTTTGGATGGACGACTTGCAGTTCTTTGAATAGTAGGTCACAGGGTAATCACTGTCTTAGTTTAATTAACTTCTTTGGTTTTTGACTTTAATTAAAAACAATGTCCCAGGTTACAGTGACAAGGCAGTGACTGTGAGTTACGGATTGCCCAGACAGAGTAGGATGGTTGGGAATTCCTTCAGCTGTGTGCCAAACAGAGGAGTGAAGTGAGTTTGTCCCTGCCGTGTGCTTGGTGTTCACTTGTCATTTGGAGCCTGTTTCTGCTGGTGATAGAACACATCAGAATTGAAACAGAAGTGTATTTATTGATTTTTACTTTTGGAAAAGGCCTTTTCCGAGACAAGAATGGTGTGACGTTTATCATTATGTACCTGGAGTCCATTCAGTCATGGGCATAAGGCATGTACTCAGTGTTTTACTGAGTGAATGAATAAATGGATGGATGAACAGTGAGAAAACTTGGTCTGCAGACTAGTAACAGTGGTAGAGTTTTCCCACTTGTCCTATGCTAAGAAGAATGAAACTGGGTTCATGCCATATTATGTACTCAGTGTTTTACTGAGTGAATGAATAAATGGATGGATGAACGATGAGAAAACTTGGTCTGCAGACTAGTAACAGTGGTAGAGTTTTCCCACTTGTCCTATGCTAAGAAGAATGAAACTGGGTTCATGCCATATTATGTGATTACTATCTTGGAAACCCTATGGGGCAGTTCTACTCTGTCCTGTAGGGTCACTATATGAGTTGGAAATGACTCAAACGACAAGAGTTTGTTTTTTGTTTTAGTTTATCAATGTTAGGTGCTGTTACTAACTCCATTTTGGTAAATAAATCTTTATTTTTAAACCAACATTAAAGGTGTTCATCTGTGCATGGGTTTAGGAATATGAATGTACTCAGAGGACTAGAATGAAGTTAAATGAAATTTGAGTTCTCTAAGCCAAGTGTTTTTGTGAACAAAGAAACTGCCCTTTTAATTGAAATAACTTTGTAACTTGATCAACTTTACCAAAACTGACCTTTTTAATCTTAAAACGAGACTTAACTTTATTGCCAGAGTCAGTCACTGAGAGGTAGCCAAGTGATCAAAATTGAAATGGAAACCGGAGGCGGCTTTATGTTTCATGTATTTTGCTGGTCACAGAGTAACCATGCTGCATCACGCACAGTCAAAGGCCAGCACATTTGCACTGAAGTACACTTTATGATCCAACACATTTGTAAACTAGAAGGGGCTAGTTACAGGTACTTGTAACTCTTCTAGGATGTGATTCAGGGGCTCCTGCAAGGCCCACCTGCTGGGTACCTGATGCCCACCATTGAAATTTTTCCATTACTAGAAAGTTTGTGTACATACAAATATAAGTTGAAGCCATATGATTGATTTCCAGAAGCTATGTGCAAAACTCTAAGTCATTATATTAATTTGGCCATAAAACGTCTGTCATTAGCTAGGATGGCAGGGTCCTTAGGGAATGGATTATGGGACGGGGTTTTGAGAGTGGAAGCAGAAGTCAAGGGTAGGAAGGGAACGGGCAACCCTAGATGATGGTGTGAGGATTTGAGGCCGTGAACTAGTGGGGTAGCGTGAGAGCACCAGTGACCTTAATTACATCTGTAACATTCCTTTACATTTGCCGTATTACATAACCTAATCACAGGAGGGATATGCCTTCACAGTCACCGGTTCTACCCTCACTCATGGAGAGGAGATTACACAGAGCCTGTCCACCAGGGGATGGGAATCCTGGGTACCATCTTGGAATTTTGCCCCCCACAGCATCCTTCCATTATTTAGGACTGCCCTTGCCTTTTCTCACCTTGTCTTCCGCTCCTACCCTCAGAACTCTGTCCCCACAACTTTCTGTAATGTAACCTAACCTGTACCACAATAGATGGCTCTCCACTTCTGGATCATACCAGTCATAGGTGCACTGGTTACACGTGTGCGTGCTAGAGCTGAGCTTTCTGATGCCAACTCCCAGCTCGGTTACCTACCAGAAAATATGCAGCTTCCTCTACTTCCTCATCTATAAATGGAGTTATAACATAGTAGACACTATAGTTAACTACTTATCCAGTTGTTGTAAGAGTGAAGTGATATATTTAAAGTGCTTGCAATAGCATCTGGCACATACTACTCCAAAACGTTTAGATAGTATTTTCACTATTCAGGGCCTCATTGGTTTTATTCATGCATTATTTCTCACATGGGATATCCTGATACATTTTTATGTATCCTTCAAAATGCATCCTAACTGTGGTTACGCAAGGTGTCAGCATGAAGAGAGCTTGTGTGAAGGGTATGTGAGAACTGTCTGTACTATTTTTCAACTTTTGTCTAAGTCTAAAATTATTTCAAAATAAAAAGTTTTTTAAAAACCATCCAAAATTTTATCTCCACTATAAAGCGCTCTGACTCTTCTCCCTGTAGAAGGAGTCCTCCTCTGTATTCACGTGGAATTTTACACATCGTGTTCGTCATATTACTTCAGAGTTACTTGTCTCCATGTCTGTCTAGAGTATGAATCCCATGGAAGCAGAGACTGTGCTTTCTTCATCTTCGTCTTTCTAATGTATTGTACTGTATTTGATATAGCTTACATAAATTCTGACTCAGTAAATAGTTATGGAATTAACCTTTGCTTATCGTGTGCAAGAGATTCACTAAGTGGCCAAATGGGATGTGATTATAGGAAATTGTAACCTGTGACTGAGTGAGCATGGTTAGAACAGTGGTTATGAACCTGTCGTCCCAGGACAAACGGCATTATCCTCACTTGGAAACTTGTTAGAAATGCAGTTTTTTGAGAGCCATCCCCCAGACCTACTGAGTCAGAAATTCTGAATGTGGAGCCGGCCAGGCAGTCTGTGGTTAACCACTTTAGGGGAGACCAAGATAAAAACACCAAATATTATACTAAGATATAGCTATGTTCAATGAATACAAAGTCCTTCAAACTCAAATATTTTATTAGAGGAAAACTATATAGAATTATATTCAGTTATTGAGAAATAATTGAATTCCCACTTAGCCATTTTGTAATGATTTTGAATAATTACTGTAGACCTCTTTAGGTATAGAGACTTATACACTTACAAATACATAGTTTCTCAATTTTTTTAGTAGCTTACTGCCAACCAGTTCTTGTGCATTAGTTCAATATGGGAAAATAGAAGCTGTTCTGGCATATTTTCTCATCTGACAGTTGTTGCTGTGATCACAACTTTTTTTACTGTTAATCATAATATTAAGCACTCTAGCCTCAAATAACTATTGATGCCTGCCAAGTGCCAGCTACTGTCATGTGGTCCCAGATGCTGCTCCTCCAGATTGTATCTAAGCATCCATTAGTCTTTTGATATTTAGCTTTTATAACCAATTTTCTGTTATCAGCAAATATAAGTTGAGTTACAGGATTTCATCTACCATAAAATTAAGATATCACAATCATACATTTGCAGCTTTCTTCTAAAGAACAAAGCTACTGTTTTGTTTCCATCCATCTAATTTCTCAAAGAGCAAATGTTCTGGAAAACCGTGTGGTAGTGCGTGACTCACCATACAAGGAGCCTGCGTCCAGAAAGCGTTTACTTCAGCCTCTTTGCTGCAGGAGCTCTGAAGTCTTGGCTTGTGCGTTATTGGTGAAAAATCACTTCCTTGCATCCTCTGGATGATATTTTCCTTTCAGAGATTTGGGGGCAGTCCCCTCAGAACTCACCTGCCTTCCGATGGCTTTTTCCTTTTCGTGTTAAACAGGTCCTAATTCACACAACTGTTCAGCTGAGCTGGTTTGGGGAGGAGGCCCCTGCCTTGAAGTTAGGAAACTCAAGTTTCAAATCCTGGCCTCTGTTGGTTACTAGCTGTGTGATTTTGAGCCAAACACAACCTCTGCAGCTCTGATGGTCTCATACCTGACACAGGTGAATGTCACTTTCAGAGATATTGTGAGAATTAAATGAGACAGTGTAGAGTATTTTACAAATGTAAAGAATTATTTTTAGGATTACAAATGGCAGCCTCAATAAGAGCAATCAGCTTTCAGTTATCTTTGGTGAGTCCCACGGCTTCTGTGTGAAAGAGGAGCAAAGATAAATGGACATCCTCTGCAGCTGCCTTTATTTTCTCATCCTCGGTGGGCTCTAGTTATTGGCATCCTGTGAGTAGTTCAGTGGTAGAATTCTCACTTTCCATGTGGGAGATCTGGGTTCGATTCCCCAGCCAGTGCCTCTCACATGCAGCCACCACCCATCTGTCAGTGAAGGCTGGCGTGTTGTTGCTGTGATGCTGAACGTGTTTCAGCAGAGCTTCCAGACTAAGTTGGATGAGGAAGAAAGGTCTGGCTTCTGCTTCTGAAAATAAGCCAGTGAAAACCTTGTGCATCGCAGTGGTGTGATCCGCAGCCAGTCATGGGGATGGCGCAGGACTAGGAAGCATTTCTACCCACTGTGCATGGGGCCACCATGAGTGCAAGGCCTACTCACTGATGGTGAACAACACAACAGGAACGTCCAGCTGGGAACCAGGTAAAAACAAAACAGAACCAGGTGCTTTGGAGTCAGCTCCAGCCCATGGTCACCCGCGTGTGTCAGAGTAGACCTGTGCTCCATAGGGTTTCAGCGGCTGGTTGTTCACAAGTAGATCTCCAGGCCTTTCTTCTGAGCTGCCTCTGGGTGGTCTCGATCCATCCTTTCAGTTAGCAGCCGAGTGTATTAACCGTTTGCACCACCCGGACACAGGAACCAGGTAGGATAATAATTTTATCATTTTGTATTCCAAGGTAAATATTTCTGGCAATAGTGAGAACATGATAAATCGAAAATGGGTAAGAATTAAAAGGGTCTCCAGTGGTCTTGGTGTTGGAGGTTGTAAAGAGTAGATTCCGAAACCCTCTGGACTCAAAACTAAGTGAATGTTATTAGATCTGCAGTGGAGGGAGAAAACAGAATGGAGGTTCACTGTAAGGTTCCTGCCCTTAGTGACTGGGAAGACAATTGCTAGACTAAAATAGGCTGCATTCACAGCCAGTTGACAGTCCGACTCCGATGGTTGATGATGGATCTGCGTCAGAATGTCAGGAGGTATCATTGGCATGTCATGATTGGCATGTCACGAGACTCATCACTGCCTGGTGGCCTGTTGAGATCTTCTTCTTTCAACATCTTGTTGGCATTCTTCATCAGATTTAGAGAAAAACTGAAAAGGAGAGAGGTGTTAGATAACAGAATCAAAGCTTGTGAAATTTTTCCTGTGCTAAATGGAACAAGATTAAAGTCTAAAGGACAATGGAAGCATCCTGCATTTAGATTAAAAATAGCCATTTATAAGCGAAGGCTGTAGGAGACCTTGGCTTCAGTTCTAGTTGCCAGTATATTGATTTTGAGTCAGTTGGGTAAGTGGCTGTTTTTAAAAAAAACAAGCCAGACTACATTAGTAATAGATATTCGTATCAGAGAGAAAGTGCTAGATATAGTCTGACAGATCTGGAGTTTTGGGTCTAACTAGATGTACGAGGGAAACCCTAGTGGCATAGTGGTTAAGAGCTACGGCTGCTAATCAAAATGTCAACAGTTTGAATCCACCAGCTGCTCCTTGGAAACTCTGTGGGGCAGTTCTACTCTGTCCTGTAGGGTCGCTGTCTTAGTCATCTAGTAGTGCTGCTGTAACAGAAATACCACAAGTGGGTGGCTTTAACAAAGAGAAGTTTATTTTCTTACAGTCTAGTAGGCTAGAAGTCCAGATTCAGGGTGTCAGCTCCAGGGGAAGGCTTTCTCTCTCTGTTGACCTTCTCATCAGCCTTCCCCCGGACTAGGAGCTTCTCCGTACAGGGACCCCGGGTCTGAAAGCCCACTCTGCTCCTGGCACTGCTTTCTTGGTGGTATGTGGTCCTCAGTTCTCTGCTTGCTTCTCTTTCCTTTTATCTCTTGTAAGATAAAAGATGGTGCATGCCACACTCCAGGGATAGTCCCTTTGCATTGGATCAGGGATGTGATCTCAGTAAGGGTGTTGCAGCCCCACCCTAATCCTCTTTAACATAAAATTACAATCACAAAATGGAGGACAGCCACACAATACTGGGAATCATGGCCCAGCCAAATAGATACACACATTTTTTGGGAGACATAATTCAATACATGACAGTCGCTATGAGTCGGAATTGACTCGATGGCAACGGGTTTCCATGTACATATTTGAACAGGGCTGTTGACAATTTGCAGAATAAGGGGACTGAGACAGAGAGATGTCTGGAAATTATTTCATAGGAGAAAGCCCAATAGAATAGTAAACATAAAAATGGGGAGGTTGATAAATGACAAAGGTGGTATAGTGGAAGCTGTGTGTGCCACCCAGATCCCCCCTTCAGGACGTCGGCACCCATTCCCTCAGCTGCTGGGCATGTTGCCTCCTGATGGCTCAGGCTGAGTCCCTCCCCAGGAACTGCCCTCTGCCAGAGGGAGATGCCTCACCCAAGGATACACCTCCTCAGGGGAAGCCTTTTCCAGTCACTGATCTATGCTGGAGGGTACAAAGGCTTCAGAGCTCGCCATGAGATGGGTTGAGACCTCTGTTGCAGCTACATAAGAGTTAAGCATTTTCTCTTATATATTCCAGCTAGTTCTTTGTGCACCTTCCATTTTAAAACACTTGATGTTGTTGTGATTATTTGTTTGCAAGGGGGTTGTGATGGTTAAGATTGTGTGTCAACTTGGCTGGGCTGTGATTCTTAGTGTTTATATGTGATCACTCTCATGATTGAATATACTGTGAGTAACCAATCAGATGAAAGAGAGTTTCCTTGGGGGTGTGGCCTACATCTGAATATAAGCAGACGTTCTGTCTGTTTGCTCACTCTGGATCCTGTGGCTGCTTCCTGTTGTCTCACCTCCGGTTCTTGGGACTTGAGCTATCAGCTTATCTGCCGAACTTGGGATTCATCGATCTTCACAGCCTGTGAGCGGAGCCCTGCTCTCAGACCTGCCAGACCTGCCGATCTTGGGTTTGCCAGCCCCTGCAGCTACGTGAATCAGGAGAAACCTTGTGGTCTGGCCTCCTGATCTTGGAATTCATCAACCTTCACAGCCTGTGAGCAAGAGCGCTGCTCTCCGACCTGCTGATCTTGGGCTTGCCAGCTTCTGTGGCTGCGTGAATTGGGTGAGGCCTCTACCCTGATCCATGGACTTGGGACATTCTAGCCTCTACAATTGCGTGAGCTGTTTCCTTGATATAAATCTGTCTCTCTATATATATTTATATACTTTACTGGTTTTGCTTCTCTAGAGAACCCAGCCTAAGACATGGGTCTCACACTAGATTGTGAGCCCCTGAAGAACTGGAATCATGGAATGTTTATCTGTGTGCCTCCAGCATTTACCATAGTGTCTGGCACTTGACTAGTTAGTATGTACTGGATGGTGAATGAACTGGTTCCTTTGCCCCAGTGGCTTTTCCATAAAATGAGAACCCCTTCAAAACGAGAGCTGAAAAGTCAGGTCTGTAGTGGTTGCTTTGTTTTCTTTTTGATGTACCCAGTAAAATTAGCTCAAGATAAACTTTATTTTTGAAGAGTTTTAATTGCTTATCACCTACAGTGGCGCATATGGCTAAATGTGGTCTCCACCCCTCGTTATAATTAAAATGGGATACGCAGGTAAACTGGTTCTTTTTGCCATATGTGAAAAGTTGCATATGGACAAGATCAGTTTTATTTTTCTTTCTTGTTCATTGCTTTTCTTCCAGGCATATTGTTGCCCAATAGTAGCATCAGGATTTGTTTTAATCCCAAAAAAATGAAATAAGTATACTTTGCCTAGAGAGGTAAAATATGTTGACATATTTTAAAAAAATAAAATATCTCCCACCAGGAAATATAAGTCTTTGGAAACATAGACTATCAAGGCATTTGGAAAACTTTTAACTTCCTTTTTAAAAGCCAGTGGCAGTTCTACAAATTCCACATGGAAGTATATGATTTGGTTGGTATTTGCTGCCTCTTAACAGTGATTATAAAATATTAAAGCTGGGAGGAATCTTTTGGTCCAGGGCCTTTGTCTTACGCTGGGCTCTCTAGAGAAGCAAAATCAGTAAAGCGTATAAATATATATAGAGAGAGATTTATATCAAAGAAACAGCTCACGTGATTGTAGAGGCTGAAATGTCCCAAGTCCATGAATCAGGATGGGAGCTTCTCCTGATTCACATAGCCCCAGGGGCTGGCGAACCCAAGATCGGCAGGTCGGAATGCAGGGTTCTTGCTCACAGGCTGTGAATATCGACGAATCCCAAGATTGGCAGACAAGACAATAAGGCTTTTCCTGATTCGCATAGCTGCAGGGGCTGGCAAACCCAAGATCGGCAGGTCCGAGAGCAGGGCTCTGCTCACAGGCTGTGAAGGTTGACGAATCCCAAGATTGGCAGATAAGCTGACAGCTCAAGTCCCAAGAACTGGAGGTCAGATGAATAGGAGGCCACCATAGGATCCAGAGCAGAGCAAAAAGCCAGAACGTCCGCTTACATTTGGATGCAAGCCACACCCCCAAGGAAACTTCCTTTCAACTGATTGGCTACTCACAACAGATCTGTCATGGGAGTGATCACATAAAAACACTGAGAATCAAGGGCCAGCCAAGTTGACACACAATCGTAACTGTCACAGCCTTCATGTTGCAGATAATGAAAATGAGTTCCATCCAAAGTGTCATAACTGTTGATATGATATCCAATGATAGAATAGTCCAGATCTTCTAACTCCAATTTTGTATTTTTTCTTTTTCTTCATATACTGCTCCCACCACCAATGTGAAGAAACTTACATGGATTTTTAAAAGGAGCCCTGGTGGCGCAATGGTTAAATGCTTGGCTGCTAACTGAAAGGTTGATGGTTTGATCCTACCAGCAGCTCTGTGGGAGGAAAGACCTGGAAATCTTCTCCCATAAAGATTACAGCCTAGGGACCCCTGTGTGGCAGTTGTACTCTGTCATATAGAGTCTTTATGAGTCAATTCAACTGGACAACACACAACATTGATGGTTGGTGACTTTGAGTTTGGGTTACATTAACTACTTCAGTATTTACTCTGGAGCCCTTGAAACTTCCCCGAGAGGCAATTACCTGGTGGCCTTTGTGCCATTAATGATTAGCTTTCATTAGTACCTAAACTCAAGGTGATATGCAGCCATAATCGAGAGTAATATAGTTATTTAGACTCAAGGTCAGTATGAAGCTAGAGGTAAAGTTCTTTTTAATTGTGTTTTAGGTGGAAGTTTACAGAGCAAATTAGTTTCTTATTAAACAATTAATACACAAATTGTTTTGTGACATTGGTTGCCAACCCCTCAATGTGTCCACGCTCTCCCCTTCTCCACCCTGGGTTCCCTGTTTCCATTTGTCCAGTTTTCCTGTCCCTTCCTGCCTTCTCGTCTTTGTTTTGGGGCAGGTGTGCCCTAATAAGAGGTAAAGTTTTGAAAAATAAATTAAGAATTTAGTTGCTCACCAATTAAATAAATTATGATAAAGATTCTGTTAAAGTAAAATAGTTTTATATAATAATTGAAATATCATTAGTCATATCCCTGAATTTCTAGTTGTTCATGGTAAAATAAGAAACTTAGAATCATTCTCTGAGGACAGTAAATCTTTGAGGATCTTTTAGCTCTAAATATTCAGACTTGATGGTTCTAATAACAGAGCATTCACCCAGACTTTGCTCGTCTTGTAAACTTAACTGATGCCTGAAGTGTTGCTTAGCAAAGAAAGAAGATTTTCTTCATTATATAATAGATGCTTTATTTTATTTTTTCAAAAAGACTAAAATGCTATCTTGTCTTTCTGAATGGTTCCTACGGATCTTATTCACTAATCTCCATATATATGTTTGCTGTCCTTCATTTACTTGGTCAGACTGTTGATTTATTAAAACTAAACAAATTTTAGTTGTTCAATCCATGTGATTTCTCTGTACTTGCCTGGATGGATTTGAAAGAGATTATCATGGAAGAACGTGCTTGAGGCCGAATTCTGCTGCTATAATCTAATGAAAGTTACGTAACCTTTCTGGGGATCCGTTTTCTCATCTCTACAATGGTAATAACAGACTATACTTCATAGAGTTATTATGAAGAGTAAATAAGATAGCCAGTGTAAAGTGGCAAGTTCAATGTCAGGCAATCACTTCCTTACCAAAAAACAAACAAACAAGAAACATTTGTCCTGGAGTCGATTCTGACTCATGGAGACCCCAAGTGTTTCAGAGTAGAACGACATACAGTTTTCAATGGCTATGTCCTTTCGGATATAGATCGCCAGGCCTTTCTTCTGAGGCACCTCTGGGTGGATTCAAACTGCCACCCTTCAAGTGCTTAACCATTTGCACCACCCGGTGACTTCTAATCACGTCACTACAGATGAAACTATAGCTGCTAGTAAAATTTCTCTTTTCAGTGCTGATATGGTACTTTTCCAGTTGATTTCACTGTAGCCCTTAAGTACTTTGCTCTTACTGTCCTAGGTTATGTATTTTCAACGACATTGCCTTTTGATTGTATATTCAAAACAGTTGGTCATGAATTTGATAGCTGGTGAAGACGGGTGTGTATGCTTCTGATTTCCAGGACAAATTCTTCTACTTCCCCTCCCCATCACTCTTTCCCATAGAAACTTCATAGAAAAAGGATTGCTGGATTTCAGTAAAAGTGTTCATAAAAACCCACTCGGCCAATTCCATAGAAGCTGGCACCAATCAGTAGAGTGTGGGTTCCTTTACTGTAGGGTTATATCTTTTTCATGTTTATATTCTCAGCACCCAATCAACATAAATAAATCATATGGCAAGCATTTTGTAGAGCATATGGAAGGGAACAAATCTCCCTCCACATTCTGATGATAAAGACGTGGTACCTAAAAGGGACTTTAATCAGTTCCATAAGCAAGAACAGATAATATTCTGCCCATATGTGTAATATTTCTCATACAAAGGAACAATTAAAAACCAATGAAGACTGGCATGGGACCACAGGAAGGGATGATCCTAGTGAATGAGCAATGAATGAAGTAGATTCCATACCTGATTTGACCTCAGCTGAGACTGATCTTATAGACATGCTCACAATGGGTTTTTAATTGGTTTTTCAATAAGAGGACCTAGAACATGCTGTCGAAACCCAGCGTATATAATTTATAGTTTGTTGCATATAGTTATCCTTAGGTTAATTTGTACTGGATTGTACATAGTTCTTTATTGCCATTATAAAGTCATAAGTTAAAGAATCGCCCTTGCTTTGGGTATTACTATAACTGATTTGGGAATCTTACCTAATTACTGTAAACAAGATTTTGATGCCCAGAATAAGTGAAAGAAATAAGCAACAATTCTTGCAGAATGCTACTTTGTTGTTGTTGTTGTTAGGCACCTTCAAGTTGGTTCTGACTCACAGCGACCCTGTGTACAACAGAACAAAACACTGCTTGGTCCTACACCATACTCACAATCGTTGCTATGTTTGAGCCCATTGTTGCAGCCACTGTGTCAATCCATCTTGTTGAGGGTCTTCCTGTTTTTCGCTGACCCTCTACTTTACCAAATATGATGTCCTTCTCCAAGGACTGGTCCCTCCTGATAACATGTCCAAAGTACCTGAGATGAGGTCTCACTGTCCTCACTTCTAAGGACCATTCTGGTTGTACTTCTTCCAAGACAGATTTGTGTGTTCTTCTGGTGGTCCATGGTGTATTCAGTATTCTTCACCAACACTGTATTTCAAAGGCATCAATTCTTCTACAGTCTTCTTTATTTATTGTCTAGCTTTCATATGCATATGAGGTGATCGAAAACACCATGGCTTGGGTCAGGTGCCCCTTAGTCCTCAAAGTGACGTTTTTGCTTTTTAACACTTTAAAGAGATCTTTTGCAGCAGATTTGCAGAATGCAATATGTCATTTGATTTCTTGACTGTTGCTTCCATGGGCGTTGATTGTGGATCCAAATAAATGGAAATCCTTGACAACTGCAACATTTAACAGGGATTATTCTAACCAAGTTTGTTAAGCATTACATCAGTGCCAATTTTTTGGAGTACTAGAATATTCAAATGCTCTCATAACATAATTTTTTTTCTTCACCCATACTATTTACTTAAATACTGGTTCAACAAGTATGACTTTTTATTCCTGCCCATGAAAATTCATGTCTAAAATTAAGTTTTTGATCAGTGCCCCACTGCAGCTCAGAGTTGATTATTACTAGAAGTTGTTTCTTAAAAATGACTGCAGAAATTTCCTCCAGTGTACACAGATGTGTCTCTGCCTACATTGGCCAGTGTGTCCCCTCATCCATTTCACCAGGAGGAGAGATTGGAAGAGTCTATTCATTGTTAATTAATTGACTGCTAAGTACCCAGCTCTTTACTCCCTGCCCTGCTGTAGAATTCTAGATAAACCAACAATAAGGTTCACAGAATGGAGTGAATAAGTCGTGGGGAATTGACACGTATTACAGTGTCCCCAACTGTGCTAGGCTAATTATATGGGATTTCATGTAACCCTTAGGAGTCTGTGCTTTTCCCACCATTTCAAGCCCTCAGTGTGTGCAGGAGGAGAAATGAGATCATTTGAAGGAGAACAGTTTTACAGTACAGTTCTTGTTTTGTTTTTGGCTTCTGCATTTTTATCTTTTAAATTAAAAAAAAAATCGCCCAATTAGGTAAATATTCTTTTATGACTGAGAAGGTAATTTCACTGATATAAATCCATCAAATTAGTGTTTGCCATTAATTTTAGCTCCAGTTAATGCATGGGATTAATTTCCTCCTGGCCAATCACATAGGCCAACCCTGATGGATAGAAAAAGAAAGGTCAGCTAAGTCTTGTTGAGAAGAGAGAAAAAGTCAGGTGTGGACTGGATAGGAAATGAGTCAATATGAATGAGGCAAGATATAACAACAACAACAATAAAAAACCAAATCCATTGCCGTTAAGTCAATTCCAACTCATACAGACCCTATAGAATCTATAGGATGGAGTAGAACTGCCTCATAGGGTTTCCAAGGCACAGCTGGTGGATTCAAGCTGCCGACCTTTTGGTTAGCAGCCGAGCTTTTAACCACTGCGCCACCAGGGCAGGTAGTGTTTTTAAATGTATGTTCCAAATATTTCCCTTAGTTAAAATTTAAAACTTGATTTTACCACCCACAGATCCACCACCTATGGTGTATTCTTGCCAAAAAAAGCTAAATCTATATCTAATCAGGAATCTGAGGCTAACTTTCAGCTTACGGGATCTGGAAAATAGAGAAATAAGTTAAACAACACCACAAGCAAGCCAGCAGATCAATCCATCATGTGGAACTGTCTTGGTTTCTTCAATAAGTCAAAAGCATTAACAAATAGACAGAATGAGATGAGGGAGAGAGACTGGAAATATATAAAAGAAATTTAAGAGACCTAACTACCAAATATAATTTGTGGACTTGGTTTGCAATATGATTGAAACAAGCCTTCTGTAAGAAGATATTTTGAGACAGTCAGGGAAATTGAATGTGGGCTAGATAGTAGGTGATGCCAAGGAATTAGTGTTACATGTGTTAGGTGTGATAGTGCCATTTTGATTATGTAAGATGGCAGTTCTCAAAGTGTGGTCGCTTACCAGCAGTGTCAGCATCACCTAGGAACACTTTAGAAATGGAAATTCTCAACCTCACTCCAAGTCTACTGAATAAGAAACTCCAGCGTGGGAGTCCAGTAAAATCACTGATACAAGCATATGTATGTTTGTTGGGGGACATCTAGCTCAATTGGCATAACATAGTCTTTAAAGAAAATGTCCTACATGCGACTGTGGTTAGTAGCGACTGGGGTCTTAAAAGCCTGTGAGCAGCCATCGAAGATACATCTACTGGTCCCATTCTGGCTGGAGCAAAGGAGAATGAAGAAGACCAAAGATACAAGGGAAAGATTAGTCCAAAAGACTAATGGACCACAACTAACACAACCTCCACCAGACTGAGCCCAGAACAACTAGATGGTGCTCGGTTACCACCACCAACTGCTCTGGCAGGGATCACAGTAGAGGGTCCTGGACAGAGCGGGAGAAAAATGTACAACAAAATTCAAATTCACAAAAGGAAACAAAAACAAAAACAAAAACCAGCCTTGCTGGTCTGACAGAGACTGGAGAAACCCTGAGAGTATGGCCCCGGACACCCTTTTAACCCAGTATTGAAGTCATTCCTGAGGCTCACCCTTCCACCAAAGATTAGACAGGTCTGTAGGGCCAACAATAGCACGCTTGGGGGACGTGCCTCATAGTTCAATTATGTATACGAGACTAATGGGCATACCACCCCAAAGCAAAGATGAAATGGCAGGAAGGAACAGGAAAACTGGATGAATAGAAACAGAGAACCTGGGATGGAGAAGGGGAGAGTGTTGGCACATCATGGGGTTGACAACCAATGTCAGAAAACAATTTGTGTATTAACTGCTTAATGAGAAACTAATTTGCTTTGCAAACTTCCACCTAAATCATAATAAAAATAATAATAATAACAAAAAAACAATATGTATGTTTTCATGATTGTTTAAAGGGGTACATACTGGAGTTATATAGAGGTTAAATAATATGAGGACTGGGAATTGTTTTAAAATACTTCAGTTAAAAATAAAGGAAAAGGACTTCCAAGAAGATGGTGGCGTGAGCAGGTCTAAGGTCCTGATGTTCCCACATAAGCACCAAGAGAATCCACTAGAAACCTGTAATGTAAACTCTGTAAGAACTCTGAAAGATATACAGAGATTGCAGCAAATAACTTCAAGCCTAAACAAGAGAAAGGCAAATTTTAAGTGGGAGGAAAAGGTGTTTTCTGCTGTCCCTGCCCCTTCACCTTCTGGCTTGGCATCTCTGGCTGCTGTTGCAACAGAGGCAGATCACAATCTGTGTTCTCAGAGTGGGCTGATCTCTGGCTCTGGAGTGAACAGGGCAGACTTTGCTGGCAGACTATTCAGTGTGTTATTCTGATCTGTCTAGGAGCTTCTTGAAGGACTGATGACTCAGTCTGGCCTGAATCAGAGCTCATACAGGGTGAGAGAGAGAGCATCATGCAAAGACTGAAGGCTGTGATGACTTTAGAGTTTCTTTCTTGCAGAAATTAGCATTTTTGAAAGCACTGTGTATATGGCGGAATTAAAAATCCACACGTATGCCCAGAGCTAATATGTTGTGATAGTCTAATGTCTCAGATTTAACAAAAAATAACATAGGTATACAAAGAAACTGGAAATTATGGGCAATTCAAAAGAACAAGACAGAGGGAGAGATGTCATGTCTATGGAAACCTGCAGAATGTACAGGATAGAAGATTTTAAAACAACAGTATTGAACATACTCAAAAAACTAAAGGAAAACACAAAGAACTAAAGGAAATCATGAAAATGATACACAAACATACCAAGAATATTAATAAGGGAAACTATAAAAAGGAGCCAGCAGAATTACTGGAACTGAAAAATACAATAAATGAAATGAAAAATTCAGTGGATATACTCAACAGCAGATTTGAACTGGCACAAGAAAGGATCAGGAAACTAGAGAATAAGATAGTTTAAATGATTGAGTCTGAAAAGAAAAAAGAAAAAAGGATCAAGAAAGCTGAGCAAAGCCTAATAGATTTATGGAACACTGTCAGGTGAACCAACATTTGCATCATGGGAAGCCCAAAAGGAGAAGAGAGAGAGAAAGGGACAGAAAGAATATTTGATGAATTAATGGCAGAAAACTTTACAAATTTGATAAAGGCCATGAATCTATACATCCAAAAAGCTCCGTAAACTCCAAGTAGAATAAACCTCAAGTGACCCACACTGAGATATTATAATCAAACTCTCATAAAACAAATGTAAAGAAAGAATCCTATAAGTGAATTGTCATATACACACATAAGTGCTAATTTCTCCTTAGAAACAGTGAAGGTCAGAGGGCAGTGGAATGACATATTTAAAGTGCTGAAAGAAAATAACTGTCCCACAAGAATTCTATATCCAGAAAAACTGTATTTCAAGAATGGGGGAAAATTTATAATTCTCAGATTAACAAAAGCTGAGGGAGTTTGTGATGACTAGACCTGCCTTACAAGAAATCCTAAAAGGAGTTCTTTAGATAGAACTAAAGGACTCTAGATAATAACTAGAAGCCATATGTAGGACACAAAGATCTCTGATAAAGATATTCTCATGGGCAGATGTAAGACAGGTTTTATGATATTTTTGGTTTGTAACTTTAGTAGTTATGTCTTTCATGATTTCAAAAGACAAATGCATAAACTGTAATTGTAAATTTATGCTGTTGGGCACATACTGTATAAAGATGTAATCTATGATACTAACTATTTAAAGGAGGAGAGGAGAGGCATAGGAATAGAGTTTTTGTATGTTACTGAAGTTCAGTTGGTATCAATAGAAACTAGATTATTATAAATTTAAGATGTTAAATGTAATCCTCATGGTAACCACAAGGAAAATATCTAAACAATATACACAAAAGGAAAGAAGAAGGGTATCAAAATGGTTCATTACAAGAAAGTAGCTGAACAGAAGTGATGCAGCATTGGAGGAAATGAGGGACAAAAAAGGTACAAGACACTCAAAAAACAAAGCAAAATGGCAGAAGTAAGTTCTTTCTTGTCAGTTATTACCTTAAATGTAAATGGAAAAGTGTGGTGGGTCCTCAAAACATAGAATTACTATGTGTCTCAGCAATTCCACTTCTAGTTTGTATGCCCAAAAGATTTGAAAGCAGGGACTTAGCTACATAAACACAAGTGTTCATTACAGCATTCTTCCCAATAACCAAGAGGTAAATACAACCCAAGTGTCCATCAACAGATAAACAGATCAAAACATGGTACAGGCAGTCCCTGGGTTACGAACATCCGACTTACTTACAACTCGTAGTTATGAAACAACCCCTGTAAAGCCTATTATATTAAAAATTTGAGGTACATACAATGGTTTGTAATATCAAATGGCTACTACTTTGCGATGCACATCAAAACATTATTATTATTGTATTATTATGTTAAAGATGTTTTAGTGTATCTGGAAGTGTTTCTTTAATGTTTTTTTATGCATAGGAAGGTACACTATATACTAAGACAAACATCTGACTAACTGTTCTGGCTTATGTACAAATTTGACTTAAACACAGACCTAGGAATGGAACTTGTTTGTAATCTGGGGACTGCTGGTACATGCATACGATGGAACATTCTTTAGCCATAAAGATAATTGAAATTCTGGTACATGCTATGACATGGATAAACCTGGGAAACATCCTGAATGAAGTAAGTCAGTCACAAAGGACAAATATCGAATGATCCTACTTATATGAAATATCTAGAATAGAAAAATACATAGAAACCACAGTTTATTAGTGGTTACCGGGGGTAGGGGAGAGGGGAAAATGGGGAATTATTGCTTAAAGGGCACTAAACTTCTGTTAGAGGCGAAGAAGAACTTTGGAAACAGATGGTGATGATGATTGCATAAGAAGGTGGATATAATTAATGTCCCTGAATTGTACACTTTAAAATGGTTGAAATGGCAAATGTTTCATATATGCTACCACAGTATATATAATCGTAAAGAAGAGGGTTTGATGAAGCAAATGGGGCAAAATCTTGGTAATTGTTGCATTGAGATGAAGGTGTACGTGGGGCTTCATTATATGGTTCTCTTTAGTTTTGTATATGTTTGAAAATATTCATTAGAAAAAAAATTTGGAACCTTACCAAAAACAAAAACAAAAAACCCAAACCTATTGCCGTTGAGTCGATTCCAACTCATAGCGACCCTCTAGGACAGAGTAGAACTGCCCCATAAGGTTTCCAAGGCTGTAGACTTTACATAAGCAGACTGCCACATCTTTCTCTCTCGGAGCAGCTGGTGGGTTCAAACCACCAACTTTTTGGTTAGCAGCCGAGCACTTAACCACTGTGCCACCAGAGCTCCTTATTTGAAACCTTAAAACACTTAAATAGAAAGGAGAAATCCTTCTCAGAGAAAACAAAGAAAAACGTGATTTTAAATTTCATGAGGTCTTCAAGTTTGCCCTCATCTCTCTAAGATGTGGGTTTTATTCCTGGCTCTGCCACTGACCAGCTGGGTGATCTTGATAAGTCAGTTTCCCAGGAACCTCATCAATCTTATCTGTAAAATGATGGCAGTTCAATAAGTGATCTGTTGCAGAGGTGCTTGCAAGCCTGATGCTCTTTGATTCTTGGAACATTCAGATGAGTGGTCAGGCCCCACAGCAGCATATGTAAGGTCTGAAGTATGGGGTGGGTGTGTGTGTGTGCGCGTGTGCATGTGCGTGTGTGCGTGTGCGTGTGTGCGCGTGCGCGCGTGTGTGTGTGTGTGTGTGTGTGTGCGTGTGCGTGCTCTCTTCTTCCCACCCCCCTCACTTGCTTTACCTCCCTTTCCCATCTGGGATGACTGAAGCCCAAACACATCAGCCTCTGACAGACTAGATGTAGGATGAAATTTCATGAAGAAGATATCTAGGAATTGAAATATGAGGCGCCTTTCAGGTTAGGTGGGAGATGAAGGTCCAGAGCAGAGTATGGGATAGTGCTGCTCCTGGCGTTGGTCCCGAACCCTTTCTCTCATCTCTACTGCTATGGCCACCATCTCCTCATCCAGGGAGGGGAGAAGCATGAAGGCATAAACTCTGATACCTGAGTGGGTTTGGGAGCCCTAATTCATAGCATCCATACTTAGGAACCTGTTGATTAGAATTATCAAAGCTGTGTGCCCTGTGAAACAGAGACAAACAGTGATGGTATCCTCCCTGTTAGGAGGTGTCAGCCTCCCTAGTAAGCTTCGAAAATGCAGACTTGCTTGGCGAAGTCAAGCCTCTGTGTGTCCATGTTGAGGAATTAGGCAGGAGGAAGGCAGTGTCTCACCGGGGACAGTCTTTGGGGGACATACTCAGCTGTGCTTAAAGTGGGATGGGGAGATAGGGACACCTGCATAGGCTACACGTCATGTTGGCAAGAGGGAAGAAGATGAAACAGGAGGAAGCAAGGGGGAATGAGGAACGACAGCTGCAGGGTCCAGCAGCTGAGAGGTGGTGATGTATCTTCAGCCTGCTCGGCTTTAGGCTACCTGATAGAAATCTAATCCGCACAAGCGTAGACAATCCATGAGAGTGTCCTGCCAACAGAGGCCTTTTCCTGGGGTTCCCTCTTCTCATATCGCTTTGTTCCTTTCATTTTCCTATATTGGGTTTAGTCCTGCCAGTGCCGTGACACACAGTTTATGCCCACAGACAGTGGCTGATAAATAGCCTTAACAGTAACAACAGTCACTTCCAAAGCATTCACTGGGTACCAGGCACTGAGGTGGACATTCATAAATCTTCTACAGATAATCCCCAACTTACGACCGGGTTCTGTTTCGATGACTCTATTGTAAGTCATTTCTGATGTAAGTCAAATGCTTCCTTTTTAAAAACATTTTTATTATCATTGCCTTCTATTATTAGTATCTTCATAAATCCCATCTTTGGGGGTTGGAAACATAACATATAAACATCTGTGCGTGAATATCTGCGAATGATAACATCAGCAAATTACAAGCTACAACATGGTATGTAGTACCTATTGCTAACAATAAGATGTTCCAAAAAAAAAGCAGACGCTTGTGAGTGCAATTTGTCATAACTCAGATACATCATAAGTCGGGGACTATCTGTATTTAATGCAAACCACAATCTACACAATAGAACAGATAGATGAGGAAACAGAAGGAGAGGTGAAGTCAATTGCCCAGGATACTCAGCTGGTCATTGGCACAAAACCAAGCCAAACCCATTGTCACAGAGTTGGTTCTGGCTCATGGCAACCCCATGTGTTCAAGAGTAGAACTGCTCCACAGGGTTTTCATGGTTGTGATCTTAGGGAAGCAGATCGTCAGGCCTTTCTTCTGTGGTGCCTCTGGGTGGCTTTGAACCACCGGCCTTTAGGTTAGTAGCTGGGCACAAACTGTTTGCGCCACCCAGGGACATGTGTAAGTGGCAGACCCTGGAGTCAAACCCAGATCTGACCAGCTAGAAATGCAGGCCCTCATCTCTCCCTCAAACTCCTACCTGTGACAAGTCCCTGCCTCTCATGTCGACGAGGCAAATGTGGAAGAGCCACAGAACTGGTGGCAGTCGTGAAGGGTCCCCCTGCCACGGGGACTGAGAGGGGACAGTCATGGTGGCGTTGACTGAGAGACAGCTGTGGATAAGAACCACCAATTACAATGCTATAGGATGGGTACAAACAGGACTTACGTAGATATAGGAAATCAATACTTATTTTCCATTCCTGTTTGAGCTGTTCCCAAATGCTTCTGTCACTCGTGTTTATGCTTAGGTTTCTGTCCTTGTCTCTGTGGGAATACAGCATATGTGCCTAAAAATCTGTACTTATCATGTTCCTCCGGTAGATTCAAACCTCTTCAGGGCTGAGATCATGTAGGGTATTTCATATGCAATTGCTAACAATCCTGTCCCTGAAGCAGATAGTGTTGTCACCGTTTGACAGAGAATGGAAGAGACACAAAGAGTAATTTGGTAAGTAAAGAGCAGACTGTGACTCCGGGATGCTGGTGTTAAATAAAGATTCCTTGCCTTTCCACCACACTGCCAGTTAACTGTGATGTTGCCTGTGACCTGGAACTGTCTTCTCTGAACCTGAACGGTGAACACAGTTGTCATTATGATTGTGGTTATATCTGTGAGTCACTGAAAAGTCACTCATTCTTTGAACAAATACTTACTGAACCCTATCATGTGTTAGTCACTAGTCCAGGTGCAGTGAGTACAGCAGGGGGCACAAAAAACAAAAGAAAGTTAACCCTGTCTTCATGGAGCTTGCTTACATTCATTCTTAAGGGGTGAAAATCAAAATGGAAACAAAGTGATCAGTCAGCTGGAGCCCCTGGGTGATGCAAACGCTTAACACGCTTGGCTGCTAACTGAAAGGTGCCTCAGAAGAAAGGCCTGGAAATCTACTGCCCCCCCCCAAAAAAAAATCAGCTGTTGGAAACCCTACAGAGCACAGTTCTACTCTGACACACGTGGGGTCGCCACAAGTCTGAATCCACTCGACCGCCCCTGGTTGTAATCAGTAAGTTATATCATAAATATGTTAGCAGTGAGAATGGGGTGGGGCAAAGCAAAGCAGAACAGGGGATGTGGGGGCCTAAGTCTGTCCCGTGGTTGTATAGCTCATTAATAGGACATGTAGTGCGAGTACATAATCCACAATTATAATTCTGCCCAATGTAAAGTGATACAGTTAAGAACATTGCATGAGCCTGGGGAAGCAGCCTGCCTGATCCCAGTAGCATCCGGTGACCACAGGCCTTGCCAGCTCAGCTTTCTGTCTCTCCTGCTTCGCTCACCCCTGCCACGGGGCGTCCTTGTTCCCCAGGGAGGTGCTTTTCTCATGTTTCAGAAGGACAGTGCCTGCTGCTTTCAGGTGTGAAAGAGATCCTTCCGCTTGACGCCAAGGAGAAGAAGCCCTAGGAAGGCAGACGGACAGAGCGGACGGTCTCTCTCCAACTGGGTTGTGCTGCGCCGTAGCGCATCTTGTTTTGACATCTTCCTACTGTTCAGTTTGTACCAACATTCAAACCAACAATCTCCTTGTGTTCAGGGACACGTTTCTACAAAAGAGGACCTACGGGGGGGTGGGATTCTGAAAACTTCACACGGGCCTTTCGAAGAAAGTTCCAGGACGGCGTCCTCCAATAGTTGTAGATTCAACATTCAACGTTTAAAGCACTTACTGCTCTTCGTGTATGCAGGTCCAACAGCGCTTCGTTTGAATCTTAACGCACTTCTCGAATTCCTTGGGGGACCAAAAAAAAAAAAAAAAAGGCTCATTGGAAGATAATTTGAAGGGGAAAAACTCAGTATTACAATATATTTAAGATTTATAGGCTGCTTTTATTTTAGCTCGGAGCCCTGGTGGTGCAGTGGTTAAGTGCTCCGCTGCCTACCAAAAGGTCGGCAGTTCAAACCCACCAGCTGCGATGCAGGAGAAAGATGTGGCAGTCTGCGTTCGTTAAGATTACAGCCTTGGAAACCCTATGGGGCTGTTCTGCTCTGTCCTATAGGGTCACTATGAGTTGGAATCGACTCGACAGCAGTGGGTGATGGTGACTTAAATGTATTTTCTTCTGTTTTTTTTTTTGAAGGAAAGATCGCTGAATCTCAGAGATGTAAAGGAACTCTTGTAGGGTCATAATTTTCTCCATTCAGTCACTTTCCGCTTGGCCTTGTTGTCCACCCTCCAGCAGTGGGTTATTCAGCTGTCTCAGTGCATTGCTGTCTCCTGTTAAGTCCATAGCAGCTCCAGGACTCCTGCGTAGCAGCAGCCTGGTGGACGGTGGGGTGACGATGCACTAGAAAACTTGTTTTAACACTGTATTTGCATGGCAAGCACCCACTTTTTATTTAATCTGTTGTGTACCGGGTCGTTTGTGGGTGAGATGGGGAAGCTCCCTCCCCTGTGGTCTCCTGAACCGTCCTTGGACTCTGCCCTTTTTGTCTCTTCCTTTTAAGCTCTGTGTCAGCTCTTACAGCCTAATCTAAACCCGCCAGTTGGCATCGAGTGGATTCCAACTTGTCGCGACCCTATAGGACAGAGTAGAACTGCCCCATAGGGTTTCCAAGGCTGTAATCCTCACAGAAGCAGACTGCCACTTCTTTTTCCTGAGGAGCGGCTGGTGGGTTCAAACCACTGACCTTGAGGTTAGTAGCTGAGCACTTAATCACTGCAGCACCAGGGCTCCTTTTCATTTAAAACCCGTGGGGATTAATTCTCTGATATGGTAGTTTATTACATCTACTTATTGCACCTAAAGCGGTGGCCCCCTACCTGTTTTTTAGCATGGTTTACAGAAGCTTTGTGGTTAGATGGTAGTTCTCTATACTAATGGTGTCACTGACGGGCAGGTTGGAAGTGAGTGTGTCTACTTGTGTCCTTCTGAATTCTGAACAAATGGCTTGATTTATTTACTCTTAGTTATACTTATTGTAAAACAGGTAGAAAAGTTAATTTTCTGCGTTGTCCCAAAGTATATGAATATGCCCTTGCAGGTTCTTAGGGCCCTTAGGAGAAAGTGTCAATACTAGTTGGGATTACTTATAGAATCTTCGGGGTTGAAGAGGGATCATCTTCCTGCCTAGAATGTTATTTAGCCTCTAGCCTGTTCCTCAAACAGAGCTCCAGAGGATGACTTCCCAAAGGTCACTAGCTGTTTGGTAACTGAGCCAGGATTAGGACACAGGCTTCCAGCATACAAATCAAAGCTCATGCCTGTACAGTGCTATGATCATGTTGTCACTGCTTAGTCCAGTCATTTACAGAGCATCATAGACGTCATGGGTTCATCTTGTGAGAGGTCCCCTTAGCTATCATCTCTTCTCTTTTACTTCCCAGAGGAGGCAGTGGAAGCCCAGAGACGTTGAGTGTCTTTCCCAGAGTCTCCGAGGTTATTTGGGTTGGAACTGGGACCAGAGATCAGGTCTTACAACCATAACACCCTGCATGGGTGTTGATGGCAGCATTCTGGGGCAGTGCTTTAACTCGCAGCCCGAAGACTCCCACGGACTCAGACGCATGGTTCTTTCTCCTGTGTAAGTTAACTATCGAAGGACCTGTAATTCCTCGTGATGATGACAGTTGGCGTGGCGGTAGAGAAACGCAGTACTTCTGCCGCCAGCTCTGTCTGTGATTCTGTGGATTCACTGCACTTCTGTCGGCCTGTTTTCTCATCCACAAAGTGAGGGCAAGGAATTAATTAGGTGTTCCTTTCTGTTCTAGAATTCTGTGGTCCTTTCTCAGATGTATGTGTTTCCAAGTGTTTTGTCCGGTAGAGGGGGTGTGTGCTCACAGAGGAGTGGGCCCTCTGGCCTCCTCTTCCGGGATGGGAAAACTGGAGTCACATGGAGGGTGTGGTTAAAGAGATGCAAGTCTCAGTAGTGACGCCAGGTGGGAGGAGCTGGAGACAGTGGTGGGAGAGTTCAGGTGGTTGTTGTCTTTGGAATTAGAAAAGACAATTAAGGATATTCCTAGGAAACCGATCACCAGGGCTGCAGAAGTTCCTTTGTAGGCTTCACCAAGAAGAATGATTGGCTGGGAAGCTGTTGGTTTGGATGTTCCTGTTGCATTTTTTCCCTCTGCTCTTAAGTGTGGTGAGTATCCGGAGTATAAAATATGCATGAATATTAATACGGCAAACGACCGGTCATTTATCTGTGGTGTTCAGAGCTCTGCAGCGTAATATCATGCCAGTCCCAGTCTGGGGCTCTTTTTCCAAATAACATAAAGTGGCTGCTTTAGGAAGAAATCCGCTATCTCCTTTGAGCACCCGCTTGTACACAGGTACTTCTTCTCACCTGAAGCCTGTGTGCTGAGGACTAGAAGAAACCAGCGGATTCTTTATCTTTAGTTACAGCGATTGACCACAGGGAATCAAGATAGAGTCCTGAGCAAAACAGGAAGCATCCACTTCTCCTGCCTGGAGTATGGAAGAGAGCAGGACGGAGAAGTACTGCTGTAGTCCCAGCTGGTGAGGCTGAAGCTCTAGACTATATAAATATATTTTATTGTACTTTAGATGAAGGTTTACAGAACAAACTAGCTTCTCATTAAACAGTTAGTACACATGCTTTATGACATTGGTTAACAGCCCCATGACATGTCAACACTCTCCCTTCTCGACCTTGGGTTCCCTATCACCAGCTTTTCTGTCCCCTCCTGCCTTCTAGTCCTTGTCCCTGGGCTGGTGTACCCCTTTAGTCTTGTTTTGTTTTATGGGCCTGTCTAATCTTTGGCTGAAGGGTGAACCTCGGGAGTGACTTCATTACTACTGAGCTAAAATGGTGTCTGGGGTCCATACTCTTGGGGTTTCTACAGTCTCTTCAGTCCAGCTATAGAATATTTTTGAAGAGGTACTGTTTCATTGAAAACATTCAGCTGCTCATACTTTAGACTAATGGAATTGAAATAAGGATTTACGGATAGGAGCGAGGAGGAGGAAGAGGAAGTGAGGGGAGGAGGAAAGGAGTTTGGGAGTTGTGGGGATTAAAAAAAAAAAGGAAGAAAAAGGAAATTCTTGACTTCCTCTGAACCAGAGGAAATAGTATTTCACATCCTCTGACTAACTGATCTGGAAGAGTGCCCTGAGTGGGGAGGACGGCGTAGGTCACTTCAGGGACTTCTCAGGGACTCTGTGTCCCTATCTCTGTTCTTCCCTCATTGGAGAGAGGGCCAAGGCAGGCATGGGAATCTAATGATAACATGCTGTGTGTCATCTGCATCTTTTTCCCAGGGTCTGAAAGTGTTTTGCTCACATCTATTTACTTAATAAATAAGATTTAATGGCATGTTAGAGGTGTTTCCGTCACTTGAGGCTGGACTGTCCCCAGAGGGTGTTTATCTGGTGTGTGTTGATTACATTGGTTATACTTCTCTGGTGCTGAGACCTGCCATCCTCATCGGTTTCCTGATGGCTTGTCCTCGTGGCTGTTCAGGCAGGTCACTTTCAGGAGATGGTCGATAAAGATATTAATATCTCTCTGTATAAAACTCACATTGGGGTGGTCGTGTTTGTGAGAGGCATTTTCCGAAGTAGGCACTTGGGATTGCACATTACATTCACAGTCTGTGGGAAATCACGGAGAATATACAGTTGACATGATCCCTGCCCCATTGGAGCCTGTCAGAGAGTGATCTGAATCACACCAACACACAGTGAAAAAATACATTGAAAATCACATATGATTAGAGGTTTTTCAAACTTGTTTCTATCTTCAAGTGACATTGACTTGTTCAGAAAGAGCACCATGTAAGTCGATGGAAACAAACACCCTCATCTTCATTTTAATACAGCTTTTCATACAGACAGTGTCTTATTTGATCCTCCCACCGACCCTATGATGGGCATCACAAGTATTATTGTTTGCTTGACAGGTGAAGAAACTGAGACCAAGAATTTAAGTCAATTCCACTAAGGACACATAGCTAGTAAGAGATGGCACCAGAACACGTATCTAGGTTTTCTTAATACAAGAGTGTGTGTGTGTGTGTGTGTCGTTTGTTAAACTATAACATCGTATAAATTCATGATAGAGTTAATATGGATATTTTGGCTCTAAAAACTGGAATATCTACAGAGTGATTGGAAGATAATTTCCCAAGCCTTTTGGAAAAAAAAATTACATTTTCCCTCATTAAAAAGAAATATAAATATATATATATAGGTATTTTATTGTTGTTAGGTGTTGTCAAGTCAATTCTGATTCGTAGCGACTCCATGGGACAGAGTAGAACTACCCCATAGTGTTTTCTAGGCTGTGATCTTTATGGGAGCAGATCACCAGGTCTTTTTCCTGCTGAGCTGCTGGGTAGGTTTGAACCACCAACCTTTTGGTTAGCAGCTAATTGTTTGACCATTTGTGCCACCAGGGCTCCTTATGTAAATGTTTGTGTGTGTATATGTATAAACATAAATGTATATGATTATAGAAAATGTTGGAAAAACAACTTATTTGAAAAACTAATAAATAAAAACTGCCACAATCCCTACACATCTTAAATATCTTAAATAACCACTTAATATTTTGGACTTCTAAAAGTGTGGATCTGCATTACAAAATTATAATTGTTTATATTATATCACAGCACTTTCCTATGTTTTTAAAATTTCCTAAAATTAATTTAAATATTTGCATATATTTCATTGTGTAAATTCACCTTAATTTTTTTTATTGTTGTGCTTTAAGTGGAAGTTTACAATTCAAGTTAGTCTCTCATACAAAAATTCATACACACATTGTTATGTGACCCTAGTTGCTCTCCCTATATTGTGACAGCATGTTTCTCCTTTCCTCCCTGGATTTCCCATGTCCATTCAACCAGCTCCTGACCCTCTCTGTCTTCTCATCTCACCTCTGGACAGGAGCTTCCCATTTAGTCTCATGTATCTACTTGAGCTAAGAAGCATACTCTTCACGAGTATCATTTGATGTCTCATAGTCCAATCTAATCTTTGTCTGAAGAGTTAAATTCACCATAATTTTTTAAACGACTTCCTTGGTGCTCTTACCTGTTGCCATCAAGTTGATTCCAATGCATACTGTCAGTCTTTGCTATCATAAACTACAGTGTAGCACACTTTTCACCTAAGTACTTGCTTCTACCTCTGAATAGTTTCATAAAACTAGTTCTTAGACTTACGCATTTAGAAAGGTGTATATATGTTTAGTTTTCAAGGTGTGTGTATTCACACACACAGGTAGGGCAATATTCT
Source organism: Dugong dugon (assembly GCA_030035585.1). NCBI lineage: Eukaryota > Metazoa > Chordata > Mammalia > Sirenia > Dugongidae > Dugong > Dugong dugon. The sequence continues at coordinate 1,760,979 of CM057472.1, forward strand.
GGGGTCTGAACACAATGAGTTCCCCCTTAATATTATAAATTAATATATAATAAATAATGGAAATAGACATAAAATGTTAGCAGAGCAATCCTGGCTGACTGGCACAGAAGGAAGACTTTCAGAATGCGAGGGAATTTAAATCAAGAATGGAAAGATATTTGGTTAATGGGAATTGGAGGCTCTCCCAGGTGTATGGGAGAAACCTGTTTAGATCTCAGCTTCGACATCGCCCTCTCTCACATACTTCTCAGTGTCGGTTTCCCATTCTCCCCACATGCCCTGTCACATTCTGCCCTTGTCCTTTTGCAGCACTCATCATGCCATATTCTAATTGCCTCTTAGCTTTCCAGTGGCTCCTGCAAGACCGTGAGCTCCTGAGAGTAGGGACCGTCTCTTATTTACTGTAATAATCTTAGCACTTAGCACAGTGTGTGGCACATCTTAGGCACTGCATACATTTTTGTTGCAAAGTATCTCACGTGCTCATAAATGACTAAGAGACCAATGTTTACATTCCAGCATCCTACCTTCTGGATGCTAGTCACTTCCTTTCTGGCCAGGGGTATGAACAATGGAGGCAGTGTGGTATCCTATAAGAAGTGCCAGACTTGGAGTCAGAGCCTTGGATCTGGATCTTGGCTCTGCTAGTTACCAACTGTGTGATCTTAACCACCCCCAGATTCAGTCTTCTCGTCTGTCAAATTGGGATAATAATACCCCCAGCAGTAGACAGTTGGGAAACCCAATGAGGTCACAAATATGGGGGTGTCTGGGGTAGTGCATGCCATAAAGTAGACATCAGAAAGTGCCAGTTTAGCCTGTCAGTTAAGAGGTAGGTTGGAAATAAGAAATATTTCAGTTTACTGATGAGGAGGTATGGGTACGGACAGAGCCCCAGAGATACCCAGTTTTAACCAGTGTTGTTGATAATCTCATCACAGTGGTTTACACAGTGCTACTCCAGCCTCAGCTACATGACAGCTCTGTTAAGTTTAGTGGTTTTCCTAATTTTGAAAAAAAAACAGTGTAACTCTCCAAATTATCTATGTTTAAAGCATTTATTTGAAACTTGGAGTTTTAGATGTCACTGAGTGATGTTGAGTCTTGCCCCCGTGTTCTGGCAGCTGATCGCATTGTGGTGTTGTCTAATTGGTGTTTTCACTGAGAGTTGTATTACTGGGACTTTAAAGTATGTCCACACATAGAATGTATCGATGTCTCATCCTCGGTGTAATGACTATGATAACTTCTGTGAGGCTTTTTATAAATGTACCTTGACATGTCATAGGGATATAAATCCTCCCTTTGGAGGCAGAAAGGGTATTTCCACTGATGAACAAGTGGCAGGTGATGGGGGTGCAGATAGAGGCTGTTGAGTCATTAGGATTTGGTAAGAATCTGTGGCCCAGAATGAGAACCCTCATGGCTGGTTTGAGCCAACAGCTACGGCCGCCATGACCACATTTTCCACTGATCAGCTCCTCATCACCCATCTCTGAGGCTGTTGGAAATTGTGGCCTTCACACGACTGCTTCTTGCTCTCTTTTCCCAGAGCACGCTGTTCGTTTCCTCTGCTTCTCCATCCTACTTCTCTTACACTTCACTCCTGGCCCCGCTCTTGTTTTCTCCCCTCTTCATTCTTCTTGTGTCTTCTTCTCGGTTTCTGCTCCAACCTGCCTGCAGCCCACGTCTCTCCTTTATTGCCCTCTCGTCCTGCCTACTGGACTGCCTCCGTGTCTGGGCAATCGGCCACAATCTGCTTCTCTCTCTCCCATTCCCGCCCTGTTGGTTCCACTTCTTCTCTCCCCGTATTCTCTTCATGTACTCCCATAGAATGAGCAGAGGCATGAGATTCCTTGGAGGCACAGCCGCTGTCTCATCCTTGCTACCATCTCTTCTGTCAGCAGAGTTCTCCAGGGAGACCTAGGAGTAGGATCTGGGCTCTGTTGTGTCTACTTCTCCACAGACACTGTAGTGCATGTGGTGTCGGTGTCCTCATAAGCATCATTACAATAAAACCTGCCTGAAATCATCTCCCAGGCTCAGCACAGCCTATACCAGAAGGAGGAGTTTCACAGCCCCAAGAGGGAGCTAGGTAAAATGAATGAGAAGGGGGCTTAGGTTGGAATGGAGCTGGGTTTGATTTGAAAAAAAGGAATTTCATTTTTTAAAAATTTTGTTGTTGAGAAAACATAAACCAATTCAATCATTTCTACATGTACAGTTCAGTGACATTGATTACATTCTTCGAGTTGTACATCCATTCTCACCCTCCTTTTCTGAGTTGTTCCTCCCTCGTTAACATAAACTCACTGCTCCCTGATGTTCCTGTCTAATCTTTCGAGTTGCTATTGTCACTTTAATCCCATATTGATAATTCTTAAAAGAGCATAATGCTCAAGGCAGACATTTTTTATTAGTTAAGTTAGACTATTGTTTGGTTTTAGGAAGACTTCAGGGAATATTTTTGGCTTAAGGTTTAAAGATTATCTCAGGGCAGTAGTATCAGGGGTTCATCCACCGCCACGGCTCCAGAAAGTCTATAGTCCATGAGAATTTGAACTTGTGTTCTGCATTTCCCCTCTTTTGATCAGGTTTCTTCTATGGAATCTTTGATCAAAATGTTCTGTAATGGTAGCTGGGCACCATCCAGTTCCTCTGGTCTCATGGCAAAGGAGGCAGTTGTTCATGGAGGCAGTTAGCCAGAGAATATATTTATTTCAAGTTTTATCCTGGTGGAGTAGGCTTTAGAACAGTTGCAAATTCAGTGTCTTTTTTTTTTTCTTTCTATTTTTAAAATTTCACCTATTTTTAAAAAAAATCAGTTTTCAGTTGATTTAAGACAGTTACACTTGGATTTCATTTAGTAAGTGATGGTAATCTATTTTTATTGTTTTGTTTATAGTTAGATCTGAGTTCACGTATTAATCCAATTTATTAATTGTCCTGGTCCATCTCTTGAGACTGGTTAATTAGGTGGTCATCGTGTGGATAGATTGAGCTGCTTATAGGGCCTTAGGGTTCCAGGTTGAACCCAGAGGTGCATTAACCATAATATTTATTTGAGTGACTTTTGTTCTGAAAATTAATGGGGAAGGATGTCTATGATTGGCTTATGATGATCCAGCCAACCATTTGGTTCACTTTGACACCATTGTCCCAAAGGGAAACAGGTCCAGTTTGACCTCTGTATTTTAGGAAATGTGGGAAGTGAAATCTTCTCCTTCTTGCTCCGTGTCACCAGGACCCTGCCTCGTTTGCTTCTCCCTTACCCAGCTCCTAATACAATGTCTGGCAAACAGCAGAGGCTCAGCATGTCTTTTTGCAAGGTGCGTTGTGTAGTTTTCTCTAATGCCCACGTGTAACCATGACGGCATCTTGTTAACCTGTCTGCAAAGTAAGCCAGTCACAGCTCATTCTTTGCCAGGAGCCACCTTGCCTTTAATCTAGATGACACATGCATCCAACTTTGCAGTTACACAGCCACAGTTATTTATGGGTATCAGCTTTCCTTACCAGAGTTTCAGAGCCAGGGGGCTCACCAGGAAAGCAGATCCAGAAGAGCTCAGGTTTCGTGGCCTTGCAAATGGGCTGTTACAGTAGTTTGTCTTCCTCCCTTTCCCTTTCTGCTCCCACCTGCCTACAGTCACCATCCTCAGCTACTGCCTTCTGCTCCACTGAAGGGCCTCCATTGTGGGCATGCTGCCAGGATTTGCAACTCTCTTTTCGACATATCCTTACTTCTTCCCTTTTTCTTCTAGCCTACTGCACACTGAGCACAAGTGTTGAGAATCCTCAGCCAAATCTGTAAACCTTTTTCATTGAGTTTTGAGGGTCGATATACAATAACACTGAATATGAGCAATATAAATACTCGATGAATAATAAGAACAGATGTAGAACTGGCCTGTCCTGAAAGGAATCTGGACATTGTACATTAGAGTTTCTTTTTTTTTTTTTTTAATTGACTCACTGCAGTCTGTACCTGTCTTCCTTTCTAGCTTGATCTCCCACTCAGCTTCCCTGCACAAACCCTGTGCCTCAGGGCTCCTCATTATTTCTGAATAGTCCCTGCTGGTCTGCCTGACCGACTGCCCTTCCGTTTCCTCTCCATTCAACTCTTGCCCATCCATGAGTCTTAGCCTGGCATCCTGCCTCATTCACAGTGGATGAATTGTCACTCCACCCATCTCTTCCTCTTTGGGAGTCTAGGAGAACTCTGTATCTCTTCACATGGTGCTTAATCACACACAACTGCTCTAATTAGGGTGTACACTCCTCGTGACCAGGGATGAACTCCTTTTAGTCAAGAGCCGTGGCAGCAGCGGAGGCAGCCTTGGCTGGAACTGCCTAACACGTCCATGGTACTTTCTTACTCACGCAGCCCTTCCATGTACGTTGTCTTATCTGATTTTCATAACTGCACTGTGAAGTTGGTATTATTATCATCTTGTATTTAGATCTTTAGAAGCCACTGTCTCAGTTAGTGACTTATTGAAAAGAAGAGCTTTTAATCATGCTTTATTAAAAAGAGATGGCTTTGAGAAGATATTTAGCATTTTTCAATGGGCTATAAATAGCCAATCAGTCATACTAAGGGATTAAATAATAGTGAAACGCTTCCTTGAAAAATTCAAATGGAGATAACAAGGCCACAGTTGCTAAAACTGTGGGAGATTTTCTAAGAATTTCATCTGTAATTTAGATATCCAGATTTGGAGAAGTGTTTGTTCAAACATCAAACATTTATAAACCCCATTATAATTTATGAATTCCATTAGATATTCCCTTTAAATAATTGTTCACATGTATTGTCCTAGTGCCTTGGTTCTTTCGATCCAGAACCAGAAACCAAACACCTTGCTGTTGAGTAGACTTCAACTGATGATCCAGGAACAGTCTAAATTTCTATTGGAACTAATCTTTAAGACTAGATTTTAAATCCAGATTATTTTCCCAAATGATAATAGCTAACATTTATTTACACCTCAAGAAGAATTGATGCATTCAAATTGTGGTATTGGCAAAGGTTATTGAGTACAATGTAGACTGCCAGAAGAACAAACAAATCAGTCTTAGACGAAATGCAACCTGAATGCTCCTTAGAAATGAGGATGACGAGATTTCAGCTCACTTAACTTTGGGCACATCATCAGGAAAGACCAATTGCTAGAAAAGGACATCATGGTTAGTAAAGCAGAGGGTCACTGAAAAGGAAGGAAGTCCTCAATGAGATGGATTGACACAACAGCCCCAACAGTGGACTCAAACATCTCAATGATGATGAAGATGGCACAGGACCAGGCAATGTTTTGTTCTGACTGACATAAGGTCTCCTTGAGTTGGAGCCAACTCAACGGCAAATGTAACAACCAGAGGTCGGATGCTTTCTGTGTATTATCTCTAAACCTTACAACGGTCTTTGAGAGAGGTTATTTATTGTCTCCATTTTATGGATGATAAAAATTAGGCTGAAAGAAGTTACCCTGCTTAAGCTAAGTGCCCACAGTAGTGAATATTGGATCAGGGGTTCACACTCCACATTCCACCACATCATGTGGCTTCCCCGGATATAATCTCATCGTAAGCCCTCATGCTGTTTTACAGAAAGGGGTGATAAAGAGAAACCCATTCCCTTTAAATCATTGTCTTAAACTCCCATCATAGGGTAGAAGTGGGCTTGTGAAGAGGTTTGGTTGTATTTTGGGGATATAACTTTATTGAATTGAAACTTCTAATTTCAAAGGAGTCAAAGCCTTAGGAGGTGAGAGTGGCATATGGCACTTTTAAAGCGTGCCTTTGTGACAAGCAAGGCCTCACAATTTGTTTCCCCTTCCAAATTTAAAAAAAGAAAAATTCTGAAAAATAAAAATGAAGCCCTCTTTTTTTTTTAAAATCTAGTGCAAAGAACATAATGAATGGAGATGAGAGAGTGTTGTTAAGTCTGGTGTCCAGTTCCTCCATTTTACTTTCTCTCCTTCCAAACTTGGCAGTTTGGTTTCTGAAAATGAAAGTAACCATCTCAGATTCCTCTTACAGAAGAACACAAATCATTAGGTGAAATACAACGGGTACTGTAAGATCAAAGCGATACTTGTAGGTAATGAAGCTGAGGGCCAAGTGCTTTCCTACTCCAGGGATTTGCAATTCTGGCTACACGTTAGGATTACCTAGGTCAGTCGGGGATGGTTGCAGCTGACAATGTAGAACTCCCACTGGGACTAGAAAAAAAGGGATGTATATGAAAAAATAATCGCACAAACAAATCCACAAGGTTTAACAGTCTGGTGTTGGGAGAAAGAGGGAGTTGAGATGGTTCTAAGATTTGAGCTTTAGTTACACGGACATGGAGATGCTGCAAACCCATTTAGTTGTGTGAACATGAAAAAATTAACCTCTCTTAGCTGATTGTTCATTTGTCAGTGACATTAATAGTAATTTAACTGAGTGTTGTGAGGCAATCTATGTAAAGCATCCAGCTCAGTGCCTGGCACATAGTACATGCTAAATAAACGTTCATTTTCTTTATTAAAGAAGGTTAATCAGCACCATGCCCATCTCCCACCATTCTTACATAAAGAAATATAACCAATTTTCTCTCCTTTTAGATTATAGAGCAAGACAGTAGCAGCAATCTGAACAAAGCTCTTCTGAGGATCAGATTTAGAGTTGGATAGGCCAGAATGCGATAATTCAGTGTTCATGGATTTGACACAGACACAGATTTTCTCTCTTGCGCATTGTATGGGCAGTCAGTGGTCACTGAGACTGGGATATTGCTGGATTATTGAATGGGACTATTTAGAAGGTGATGCCAGGGTAGTGGCTTGGATCATATTTTGTTTATCCTGTTGTATTTACACAGTCAGGACACCTAGAAGGCATGTATGGAATTTACTGTGGGATAAACATTTAAAGGGTGAGCCTAATGTGCAGAGCCTAAAACCCAGATTAATTTCATAAGAACCTTCTCTGCACTACTTACCTGCCTGCTGTGGCATGTATTTTTCAGGAGAAAATAAATGACTGGATTTAAAAAGAAAATCCCTCTTTAAAAGCACAATTACTTGCTTACTTGAACTTAGAGAATGGAACAATATTTTAAGAAGGGTTGGTAGTGAATAAAATTGGAATATGACAATAATGAATAAAAATTCCCAGTTTCCTTACTTTTTTGGAGGCCAAGATTTTCCAAAATCTTTTAGGCTTCATACGTCTGAGAACATTATGCTTTGTTCTGTTGGCAAAGTAGTCTTCTTGTTGTTGTTTCTGTGTAAAAGTTGCTATAACAATTCCTGGGAGTTCCTTCCCGTGCTTCCAGAGTGTGTCCTCTTCTCATTTATTTGCCTGTTGCCCTGACTGGCTTGTCAGCTCCTTGAAAGCATTACTGTGTCTTAGTCACATTGTTTGCCTGCAGTACGTATATATTAGGCGAATATATGAATTAATTGATAGGAAAGCAATGATGGAGACCTAGTTAAGTTTTAGATTTTTCTTACTGTGGTTCTAAGTCTATTGCTTCCTCTTACTCCTTTGGTTCTTAAAATAGGAAAGTAATATTTGTCAACTAAGTGCTTCACTGGAACAGTGAGCTAATAGACACGGGATAACCATGTGGAAATGAATGTGATACTGCGGCAAATCTTACTCAACATGAGGGAATAAATTACTCTCCTTGGGCTCTCAATTTATAAACAGTGCAGAGTATCGTAAACAGTATTGATGTTGACTTGACTATGACGCTGAGTCTCCCATGTCATCTGTACTCTCGTCTTTGACCTTGGAACTTACAGATGAGAATGAAGTAGCAGAGGCGTAGTAACCAGTCATTGTGATACTCAGACTTTGTTGTTGTTGTTAGTTGCTGTTGAGTCAGTTCTGACTCACGGGTACCCCAAGTATGCAGAGTAGAACTGCGCCATAGGGTTTTCAAGGCTGTGACCTTTTGGAAGCAGAACACTGGACCTTACTGGGTGGATTTTAACTGCCAACCTTTCGGTTAGTAGTCCAGTACTTAACCATTTGTGCCACCCAGAGACTCCTTACTCAAACTTAGATCTAGGCGTATAACCTAAGACTTGATTCCCAAGCCAGTTTTTGTACCAAAACCTGGGATTAACCACTCTATCTATTGGTAAAGGCAAGGGTTAAAATTTTTTGTTGAACTAAGCATTTGGAAAAAGTAGGCTGTAAATCATAGATGGGTACTTGTATTGTTCTTCTTACAACGTCATCTAGCCATCCTTCCATCTGTTCAATGTAGAATGTTCTCCAGCTCACATCTTTGGGTCATATGGATGAAGCCCGGGTAGTATGCTGCGGATACAGGTTAACAGCTTCACCTTGCAGGGATTAGAAGACAGAGGTAAAGCGATTTCCAATCGAAGGCTTCAGGTTTAAAGTTACTATAAAGCAGCTCAGTGTAGGAGAAAACTGAAAGCAACAGGTATATTTTCAGAAACAAGAGTCCAGGATGATGTAGAAAATGAGAACTAAATCCAAAAGAAATACTTAAAAAACACATAAAGTTCAACATTCAAGGATGTTCATTACAGTGCACAGGAGAAAAAAAGAAAGGAAATACCCAAATGTAAAAAGAAATCGAGTAAAATACATTTTTATATATTGTTGTGTATATAGGTACATACAGAAAGTTGATACGTAGTCATTTAAAAGAATGATGTAGATATATATGAGCTGTGCAACATCTAAGAAGTATTGGAGGTGAAAAGGCAACCAAGACAAGCTGCAGAACAGTATATCTGGTATCGTTATATGTGTGTGTTCCTATATTCCCGCATATGAACAGTGGTGACCTCGGGGGTGACAACATGCCATTCTTCCACTTCCACAATACAGTTTCATATTGTTTCACTGTCTCACTGTGACCATGCAAAGGATGGCTAACTTTGAAAAACATAGTTCAGAAGATCTGACCCCGTTCCTCCTGGTGCATGGGAAAAGGTACACTGGCTAACCAGTCTACACAGGGTGAGCCCGGTCTGTGGCCCAATCCATAGATGGGGAAGATGGCGGTGGCTTTGGAAAGGGTAGAAAGGACGGTAAAGTGACACAAGTTATCACACTTGCTATCTTAAGCACATGTGCCATAATTTGAGAAATAAAATGATTTTTATTTGTTTTATTTTTATGTTCTTTAAAGCCTTAGAATGAGAAGCAAAAAGTAATTCTTGTTTCCAGCTATTTGTTGGTCAGTTGGGTGTGCCCTTGGAAAGAGAGGTCAGAGTCCTGTGCCTTCAGCTAGCACTGTGACCTCAAACTGAGTCATTTAATTCCTAATTTCTCAGTTTCCCCATCTGTTAAAATTGAAAATAATAATCCTTACCATCACATTCCTAAGTGAGGTGTTGTGAAGCTTAATAAAACCGTGTTTGCAAAGTCCTTTGAACTCTTTAGATAAAAGATACAACATAAACACAGAGTCTCATTAAGATAATTACACAGCTATTTTTCATAGTTCAAATTTACATTAAAGGCTAAAATGTCATGATAGAGGTCATCTTATGGGGGCAATGAAGGAGATTGGTTTTTAAAATCTGAAAATAAAATTCCAAACACATTTCGAAGGTTGGAATGGTAAAATTATTAAGTTTTTAGGATACAGGTAGTTAGTTTTGAGTGATGGATCAAAGAATGAAGTAAAAAAAAAAAAAAGAGAGAAGTTCCTGTGTTTAAATGAAAACATCTTTTGTAAAGGAAAGTGGTCGCTTCTCCTGTCCCCTGAGAAAGAAAGGAAACAAAAGATTTTCAGGAATATCGAAGGTTTTCAAGAAAAGTTGTATAGTTAACATGACTGTAAAGTGGTGAAACCTGTCTGGCCCACTGTGCATGAGAAAGGTCGACTCATTAATGCTTGGCAGACTCTCTGCCCGGTGACTCTGTACCAGTTGCTCCTGCGATGGCTCAGGGTAAGTCCAACTTCTAGACCTTCTTTCTTCATGGGCGTCCGGAGTACCCATCATGTTTGCGGCAGGCTCCTCACCCTTTGGCACCATGGGTGCACGCTACCACTATAACCCAAGACACGGACAGTCAGTTTCAGTTCCCAGGATTTGGAAGTGCCGACACAGGAGGTCAGTAACCCCAGAGGAAGGTAAGCTGGAAAGCTGAAGCCCATGTTCTTGATTGCAGGTGGGGATAAATCTGTGTAGATGATCAGAATTGAAATTCCTCTTTACTAAGTGTGTTTAATTTGCTAGCTTTTATGGGTTGATCTATGAAAGAAGAATTCTTGGTGAAAAGCTATTGTTTGGCAGATGACAAGTTGGCTCAACTGTAACCTACAGAGCTGCTTATCTTAGTTTTCTGAAATAATACCATCTGAATATTAATTTATTCATTCCTTTATCTTGAACTTCTGTGGAAATACTAAGGATTAGTATGTTTATTTTTTCCTCTAAAGAGGTAATTTTCATCACACTTTGGAGTGTGACTGTGACTACTTTTATTTTTGAAATATAAAAATTTTATGCAGTTCTTTAAAGACAGGTTGATGTAATAAAATGCTGTATCAATATCAAGAAATATTTGGCCTAGATTAAATTATGTGAAAACACGTATTCATATTTAATACAGACATTGTTTAAGTAATGTTGTTTGTAATAACTAATACGGGCATTATTAGGATGTCATTTTTTCTGGGTTTGTTCTTTCCTGTAAGAGCTGTCCCTCATACCTATCAAAAAAGCTTTTATGGTCGTAAGGTGGATACTTGACAAATTTATGTTCGAATTGCAGAAAATATGTAAGAAAAATAAATAGATCATATAAAATTAGTTTTAGCCTTATGGGAGAAATTTACATTTTTTACTCTTTTCTCCCTATTTCCTGGTGTTTATTTGAAGCCATAACCGATATTTTTCTGGTTTGCTCTCATGGTTTAGATTGCCTTCTTAGGATGCCCTTGAGAATCTCTGGAGAGGGATCATAAACGGTCCCGAATGGTTGTGGATATTAAACTCTGAGGAAAGTTATCAACGAAGTCAATGAGAAAATTCCTTAAGTTATAATTGCTTAGTGGGAGCTAGTCATTAAAACAGAAAAAGCTGAAGTTTCCCATGGAGTATACGAGGCAATGAGTCAAATAATTTTAAGGTTGAAGCTACATTTTGTGATCTATAAGGATTTCTGAAAGAAATACATGCAGTGTATTCATATTTGTGCAGAATTCATATGATTTCATCTTACGAGGAAGGTCCGAACAAATTCGCAACACATTATTTTTCTTTTTTTTTTATATTTTATTGTACTTCAGGTGAAGGCATACAGAGCAAATAGTTTCTCATGAAACAGTAGTACACATGTTGTTTTATGACATTGGTTAACAACCCTACAACGTATTAACCCTCTAACTTCTCAACCTTTTTTTTTTTTTTGGTGAAAATACACATAGCCAAAGATACACCATTTCAAAAATCTCTACATGCACAGTTCAGTGACATTGACTATGCTCTTCCAACTGTGCTGTTATTCTCACTTAAGATGAAGGCTTACAGAACAAAGTAGTTTCTCATTTAACATTTACTACAAATGTTGTCCTATGACAATGGTTAACAATCTCACAACACATCAACAATATCCTTACTCAACCTTGGGTTCCCTATCACCAGCTTCCTTGTCCCCTTCTGCCTTCTGGCCCTTGTCACTGGACTGCTGGACATCATTAGTCTCATTTGGTTTTACGGGGCTGTCCACTCCCAGGCTGAACAGTGAACCTCGGAGGTAGCTTCACCTCTGAGCTAAAAGGGTGTCTGGGGGCCATACTCTTGAGGTTTCTCCAGACTCCTTTAGGCCAATAAATCTGGTCTTTTTTTGTGTGTGTGTGAGTTAGAATTATGCTGTACATCCTTCTCCAGCTCTGTCCAGAACCCTCTGTTGTGATCCTGGTCAGAGCAGTCAGTGGTGGTAGCTGGGCACCATCTAGCTGTACTGGACTCAGTCTGGTGGAGGCCTTGGTAGCTGTGGACAATTAGTCTTTCGGACTAATCTTTTCCTTGTATCCTGTTCTCTTCATTCTCCCTTGCTCCCGAAGGGATGAGACCAGTGGAGTATCTTGGATGGCCGGTCACAGACTTTTAAGACCCCAGACACTACTCACCAAGGTAGAATGTAGAGTATTGTCTTTATAAGCTGTGTCATGCCAATTGAGCTAGATGTTCCCTGAGACCATGGTCCCCAGAGCCCTCTGCCCAGCAATTCAGTCCCTCAGGGAGTTTGGATGTCTGTGGGGCTTCCATGACCTTTCCTTGTACAGGTTTTGCTAGTTTCTCCTGTACTGTGTAGTGTCTCACCCTTCACCCAAGATACCAATTATCTATTACCTGTTTAGTATTTCCCTCCCACCCCTCCCATCCCTGGTAACCAACAGAGATTGTTACATTTTGTGTGTGAACTTTATCATGGGTTTTTACAATAGAGGTCTCATACAATATTTGTCCTTTTGTGATTGACTTATTTCACTCAGCATAATGTCCTCCAGTTTCATCCATGTTATGAGATGCTTCACAGATTCATTGTTGTTCTTTCTCGTTGCATAGTACTCCATTGTATGTATGTACCATAGTTTGTTTCTCCATTCATCTGTTGATGGGATCTAGGTTGTTTCCATCGTTTTGCTATTGTGAACAATGCTGCCATGAACGTAGGTGTGCATATGTCTATTCGAGTGACGACTCTTATTTCTCTAGGATATATTCCTAGGAGTGGGATTGCTGGATCGAATGGTATGTCTATTTCTAGCTTTCTGAGGAAGCGCCATATCATTTTCCAAAATGGTTGTATCATTTTGCATTCCCACCAGCAGTGCATAAGTGTTCCGATCTCCCTGAAGCCCCTCCAACATTTGTTATTTCCAGTGTTTTTGATTCATGCCAGTAATGCCGGGGTGAGATGGTATCTCATTGTGGTTTTAATTTGCATTTATCTAATGGCTAGTGATCGCAAGCATTTCCTCATGTGTCTGTTGGCCATTTGGATGTCTTCTTTGGTGAAGTGTCTGTTCATTTCCTTTGCCCATTTTTTAATAGGATTATCTGTCTTTTTTTTGTAGAGGTGTTGGATTTTCTTGTAGATTATAGAGATTAGACCTTTGTCTGACTCGTACTGTCCAAAAATTTTTTCCCAGTCTGTAGGTTCTCTTCTTACTCTTTTGGTGAAGTCTTTTGAAGAGCATAGGTGTTTGATTTTTAGAAGATCCCAGTTATCTAGCTTATCTGTTGGGGTTTGTGCATTGATGGTTATGGTTTGTATCCTGTTAATGCCATGTATTAATGACTCAAGTGTTGGTCCTATTTTTTCTTCTATGAACTTTATAGTTTTAGGCTTTATATTCAGGTCTTTGATCCATTTTGAAGTAGTTTTTGTATACAGCGTGAGGTATGGGTCCTGTTCCATTTTTTTGCAGATGGATATCCAGTTTTGCCAGCAGCGTTTGTTAAAAAGACTGTCTTTTCCCCATTTGATGGACTTTGGGCCCTTGTCGAAGATCAGGTGACCGTAGGTGGATGGATTTACACCTGGGTTCTCAGTTGTGTTCCATTGGTCAATATATCTGTCGTTGTACCAGTACCAGGCTGTTTTGACTACTGTAGCTGTATACTAGGTTCTGAAGTCAGGTAGTATGAGTCCTCCAACTTTATTCATCTTCTTCAGTAGTGCTTTACTTATTCGGGGCTTCTTCCCTTTCCATATAAAGTTAATGATTAGTTTTTTCATGTCTTTGAAGAATGTTGTTGTTATTTGCATCGGGATTGTGTTGTATTTGTAAATTGCTTTGGGTAGAATTGCCATTTTCACAATGTTGAGTCTGCCTATCCATGAGCATGGTATGTTTTTCCATTTATGTAGATCCCTTTGGGTTTCATGTAGTTGTGTTTTATAGTTTTCTTTGTATAGGTCTTTTACATCCCTGGTCAGATTTATTCCTAAGTATTTTATCTTTTTAGGGGCTATTGAAAATGGTATTGATTTCCTGATTTCCTTTTCCTCGTTCTCCTTACTGGTGTATAGGAATCCAACTGATTTTTGAATGTTTATCTTGTATCCTGCTACTCTGCTGTATGTTTCTATTAGTTCCAGTAGATTTCTCGTGGAGTCTTTAGGGTTTTCTATGTATAGTATCATATCATCTGCAAACAGGGACAGTTTAACTTGTTCATTACGAATTTGGATGCCCTTTATTTCTTTTTCTTGCCTTATTGCTCTAGCTAGAACTTCAGCACAATGTTAAGTAGGAGTGGTGATAAAGGGCATCCTTGTCTTGTTCCTGTTTTCAAGGGGAATGTTTTCAGCCTCTCTCCATTAAAATGATGTTGGCTGTTGGTTTTGCATAGATGCCCTTTATTATGTTGAGAAATTTCCCTTCTATACCTATTTTATTGAGAGTTTTTATCAGGAATGGGTGTTGGAGTTTGTCAAATGCCTTTTCTGCGTCAGTTGAGATGATCATGTGATTCTTTTCTTTCCTTTTATTTATGTGATGGATTACGTTGATTGATTTTCTAATGTTGAACCATCCTTGCATACTTGGTATGAATCCTACTTGGTCGTGGTGTATTATTTTTTGGATATGATGCTGAATTCTATTGGCTAGAATTTTGTTGAGAATTTTTGCATCTATATTCATGAGAGATATTGGTCTGTAATTTTCTTTTTTTGTGACGTCTTTTCCCGGTTTTGGTATCAGCATTATGCTGGCTTCATAGAATGAATTTGGAAGTGTTGCTTCCTCTTCTATGGTTTGAAATAGCTTGAGTAGTACTGGTACAAGCTCTTCTGTAAATGTTTTGTAGAATTCTCCAGTGAAGCCAACTGGGCCAGGGCCTTTTTTTGGTTGGGAGTTTTTTTATTACATTTTCAATCTCTTCTCTTGTTATAGGTCTGTTCAGATTTTCAACATCACTTTGTTATAGTTTGGGTACGCCTTGTGTTTCTACAAATTTATCCGTTTCCTCTAGGTTTTCAAATTTGTTGGAGTATAGTTTTTCATAATATTCTGTTATAATCCTTTTTATTTCAGTTGGGTCTGTTGTAATGTCCCCCATTTCATTTCTTATTTGGGTTATTTCTGTCCTCTCCCGTTTTTCTTTTGTCAGTCTGGCTAGTGGTTTGTCGATGTTGTTGATTCTTTCCAAGAACCAACTTTTGGTTTTGTTGATTCTTTCTATTGTTTTTCTGTTCTCTATTTCATTTATTTCTGCTCTGATCTTTACTATTTCCTTTCTTCTGGTGGTTGTGGGCTTTTTTTGCTGTTCTCTTTCTATTTGTTTGAGTTCCGTAGTTAATGTTTAGATTTTATCCCTTTCTTCTTTTTTGATGTGTGCATCTGTTGGTATAAATTGTCCTCTGAGGACTGCCTTTGCTCTGTCCCAAAGGTTTTGGTATGATGTGTTTTCATTCTCATTTGATTCTAGGAATTTTTTGATTCCATCTCTGATTTCTTCTGTTACCCACTGATGTGTAAGCAGGGTATTATTCAGTTTCTATGTAGTTGATTTTTTTTCCTTGCTCTTTCTAGTGTTAATTTCTACCTTATTGGCATTGTGGTCAGAGAAGATACTTTGAATTATCTCAGCATTTTGGATCTTGTTGAGGATTGCTCTGTGCCTAAGATGTGGTCTATTCTGGAGAATGTTCCATATGCATTGGAAAAGAATGTGTACTTTTCAGCGGTTGGATGGAGTGTTCTATGTATGTCTATGAGGTCCAGTTGCTGATTGTGCCCTTTAGGTCTTCTATGTGTTTGTTGAGTTTCTTCTTAGTTGTTCTGTTCTTTACTGAGAGTGGTGTGTTGAAGTCTCATACTATTAATGTGGAACTGTCAATTTCTCTTTCCAGTGTTGTTAGAGTTTGTTTTATGTATTTTGGAGCCCTGTCATTGGGAGCGTAGACATTTATTATGGTTATGTCTTCATAATGGATCATCCCCTTAATCATTATATAGTGTCCTTCTTTGTCTTTTATGGTAGATTTTGTTTTAAAGTCTGTTTTATCTGAGATTAGAATTTCCACTCCTGCTCTTTTTTGGTAGTTGTTAGCTTGATATATTTTTTTCCAACCTTTGACTTTTAATAAATTCACATCTTTGTTTCAAAGGTGTTTCTCTTGTAGGCAGTATATTGATGGATCCTGCTTTCTTATCCATTCTGTCACTCTCCGTCTCTTTATGGGTGCATTGAGTCCATTTACATTCAATGTAATTATTGATAGCTGTGAGTTTGTTGCTGTCATTTTGTAGTGCTTTTTTTTGTGGAGCTGAAGTTTTCTTTGTTATTTTTACTCTCTTGTGCTGAGTTACGTTTGTTTGTGGTTTTTTTTTCATTTCTTTTGTTTTTGTAGGTTTTGTTTTTGCCGAGACTTTATGTTTTTCGTGTTTATTTTTATGAGTATGTTTGTTAACTTTCTTTGTGGTTATCATGAATTTTACCCTTATTATTCTAAGTTTGAAGAAGTCTACCATTACTTGGTATCGCCTTGCCTTACTGTCTATTAGAAGGTTCTATACCCATGCCATTTATTCCCTTTTTGATTGTTTTTGATGTTGTTATTTAGTGATTAACTGCTCTGATTCCCTGTTGTATTTCTTTTGGTTCTGGATAGTCCTCAAGAGTTCATTTCCTAGATTGGTATCTGGCTGCTACGATCCTGCGTCTGAGCTGAAGCTGTTTGTCCTCAGATTGAAGAACTCCCTTTAATAATTCTTGTAAGTTTTGCTTGACTTTTACATATTCCCTTAATTTCTGTTTATCTGGAAATGACCTAATTTCACCATCAAAATTGAACGAGAGTTTGGCAGGATATATTATTCTTGGCTGACAGTTTTTTTCTTTCAAGATTTTATATATGTCATCCCATTGCCTTCTTGCCTGCATGGTTTCTGCCGAATAATCTGAGCTTAGTCTTGTTGTTTCTCCTCTGTATGTGACTTCTTGCATTTCGTGAGCTGCTCTCAGGATTCTTTGTTTGTCTTTGGTTTTGGCGAGTGTGAATATGATATGTCTTGGTGATTTTCTTTTGGGGTCTATCCTATATGGGGTTCGTTGAGCTTCTTGGATGGCCAGCTTTTCATCTTTCATGATATTGGGGAAGTTTTCCGTCAGCAGTTCCTCAGTGATCCTCTCTGTGTTTTCTGTTTTCTACCCCTGTTCTGGAATTCCTATCACTCGTAAATTTTTGCTTTTAATTGTGTCCCACATAACTCTCAGGGTCTCTTCATTTTTCTTCGTTCTTTTCTCTGAGTTTTTCTGAAACAGAGTTGTATCCAAGTGTTTGTCTTCAATTCCACTGATCCTGTCTCCCACCATTTCAGATCTGCTTCTCAGCCCTTCTATGACATCATCCATTTCTGAAATCTTGTTGTTTATCTTTTGGATTTCCAGTTGTTGTCTTTGTATAATTTCTAGTTGTGAATTTATTTTGGCATTTTGTTCCTGCATCATCTTCCTGAATTCTTCCGATTTTTTGTCTGTATTTTTCCTGAATTTGTCTGTTTTTTCCTCATGTTTGTCAGCTTTTTGCCTCACTTCTTGGAGAATTCCGAGTATTAAAGATTTGAATTCCCTATGAGGTAGTTCTAGTGCTTTGTCTTCCAGAAGAGAGTCATCTGGTGTTTTATTTTGGACGCCTACTGGAACCATCCTTTCCTGTTTTTGTAAATGTTTAGATATTGTCTGCTGTTTTCGGGGCATTCAGTAGTTATTTTTCTTGTTTATTGATTGTAGATTTGTTTGTTTTGTCCCTTTTTTAAAAAAAAATTTGACTATGTCTGAGCAGGCGGACTGTGTGTTCTTTGTTGTTTGCTCGTCTGTGGGCACAATACTTTTCGCCTCCCTCTCAAATTGGCAGCGTCAGTCACTCAGATATGGTACGGCAGGACAGGTCTAGCTGAAGAGGAGTTACTGGGACAGGTTGTTTGTGGCAGTTACTACCGCCACCAGAGCTGGTCGTTAATCAGTGCAGGGCAGGTTCCAGTAGTCCGTGCCTGTGCTACTTGGTGTGATGTCAAGCGCACGGTGCAGGTAGGCAGGATGCAGCGGGGAGATTGTTATGTGTGGAGCTAAGATGGATATGGGAGAGAGGAGAGAGGATCAATAGCCAAAAACAGAAAGAAACAAAAAAGAATGCTAGGGGAGCTTGCCGTTGGAATGGAGAGATGAGAAACTATGAAATGGAGAGAAACAGAAAGGGGAAGAGTAAAAAAAGAAAAGAATGAGTAAATAAAAATCAGAAAGGGTAAAGAGCTGCAAAGTTCCCAGGGATCCCACTGGTGCAGCTATGAGGTCTGGGGAATTCGCTCTCAAGTGTTGCAGTACAGCCTGGCTAGAAGACGTAGAGGTATACGATGCCTGGTATTCAGGGATCAGAAAGAGAAGGAAGATATAGAGGTATGAGAAACTGAGCAATGAAGAAAGACAAAAAGGGAAAAAGAGGGAAAAGAAAACAAAACCAATTAAAAAAAAAAAAGAAGAAGAAGAACAAGAAAGGTCCCCGCAAAAAAACAGAAAAGGAAAAAAAAAAAAAAACAATAAAAAAATAAATGCTCTCAGGGATCAGTCCGCACGTCTGTGGAAGGTGAATGGGAGTTCCTTGCCATGCAGCTCCACCTGGCCAGAAAGGGCTCCCATCTCAAGAAAAGGAAAAGAAAACAAACAAACAATTCAAAACAAACAAATGAACAAAAGCCCTGGGATCCCACCAGCACAGTAGCCCAGACCAGGAAGCAGCTCCACACTCGAATGGAGCTCCGCAGCCCCTCAGGAAGAAGCAAAGATGGCGCACGGAGCCGGGCACTGGAGGGGGAGGAGGCGAGAGGCAAGCAAGAAGTGAAAAGAAGCAGGGGGGAAGAAAAAAGCAACACCAGCAGCGAACAAATGACACTCAGAGAGTCAGCCAGTATGGGTTGGTGTTTCTAGACAAGAGACTGTATCCACGGGAAGTGGAGGGGGCCGGGTGTGGGTGATGAAGGGTGGAGAGTGGGAAAGCGTATATCACAAATTGCCGGTGCTCTGCAGCCCCTCAGGAAGAAGCAAAGATGGCGCACCGAGCCAGGCACTCGAGTGACAGGTGGGGGAGGTGGCGAGAGGCAAGTGAGAAATCAAAAGAAGCAGAAAAAAAAAAGCAACACTAGCAGCCAACAAATGGCACTCAGAGAGCCAGCTAATGTGGGCTGGTGTTTCTAGATAAGAGACTGTGTCCATGGGAAGTGGAAGGGGCCGAGTATGGGTGAAGAAGGTTAGAGAGTGGGAAAGCGTATATCACAAATTGCCGGCGCTCCGCAGCCCCTCAGGAAGAAGCAAAGATGGCGCGCAGAGCAAGGCACTCGAGCGAAAGGAGGGGGAGATGGCCAGAGGCAAGGAAGAAATCAAAAGAAGTGGAAAAAAGCAACACCAACAGTCAACAAATGGCACCCAGAGAGCCGCCCGCTTGGGTGTGTGGAATCCAAGCAGCTGGGGCTTCCTGGTCAAGAGACCGTGGCCATGGGAAGCAGTGGAGGCCGAGTCGTGGTGAAGAAGGGTGAGGGGTGGGAAAGCATATATCACCAAATACCGACTGTTTTGTCTCCCACTGGAAGCTCTGTAAGGCTGCTTTCTCATACCCCCTGTTTGCTGGTCTGCGATAGGAGTCCAAGATGGCAGATCCACTCTGCGTTAGCTGGTAGGGGACCTCTGCATGAATCTCTCCTCGCTCTCCATTCTCTGTCAGTTTTCTCACTCCATTTGTTGCTTGGCTGAGTTCTTTATCTCTTCATTTGATGTTTTAGGGTTTCAGGATTGTTGTATTCTCTGTTCGGCTTAGTTTTTCGGATCTTTGCTGTGGAGGGATGTCGTGGTGCTTCTGCCTAGAGTGCCATTTTGCCGGAACTCCACATTATTATTTTGATTTGGGAAAACAAAGATTTTCTCTCTTGGAGCATGAAAGAGAGTATTATTTTCCTTTCCTACTACCACTCTATCGTCAGTAACTTAGGATAGATGAAGAATAGGAATCTGAGTGCAGGGAAAGTCAAGAGTTGTATTCCATTGCAAACCAAACCATTGGAAGCGAACCAGTGATTGCATTAGCACTTCTTCTTCAAGGAGATGTTTGTTAATCTTTGTGTCTTATCTGTCTCATCAAGATGGTTAAAAAAATGCTGTTTGCGGAACGGTACGCTTGTGGATGTAGATGCGAATGCAGCACGTATCAGAAATCAATATTGTCTACTTATTGGAATCACTGCAGAATATTTATTAACTATAATTCCTTATTCCTTGTATCTATAAATCTCTAAAGTGGAGCCTTGATACAGTGGGGTTCATTTTATCGAATAGAGCTAAGGAAAATCATAGCATTAACCAGACTTCAAGGACTTAGCTAATATTTGGGACCCTTTTATTTATGGTAAGGGAGCCCTGATGGCACAGTGGTTAAAGCACTCAACTGCTAACCAAATGTTTGGCGGTTAGAACCCACCAGCTGCTCCAGCGGGAGAAAGATGTGACAGCCTGCTTCCATAAAGATTTACAGCCTTGGAAACCTTATGGTGCAGTTCAGCTCTGTCCTGTAGGGTCGCTGTGAGTCACAATCAACTCAGTGGCAATGGGTTTTTTTGGTAATTTATGGTTAAACCTCTACTCTTCCTTTATGCCTAAAAACCCCTTGCTGTCGAGTTGATTCTGACTCATAGCAACCCTATAGGACAGAGTAGAACTGCCCCATGGGGTTTCCAGGGAGTCGCTGGTGGACTATAACTGCTGACCTTTTGATTAGCAGCCATAGCTCTTAACCACTGCGCCACCAGGGCTCCCCTGTATGCCTGTAATGTGCGAACCACAATCCCTATCCACCTCAAAGGGACTCTTTAACTCTTGTCAGCCCATAGCTGCCGGAGAAACTTAATAATGTTGTTATTGGAAGCAGGCCTCTCAAAGGATTTAGTTGGCATGAATAGCGATGTAGATGATATGCTAACAGAGGCCACTGGTTAGGGTGGTGAGGAATGCCTGTAACCAGAAGCTGCTAAGGGCAACAAAATCACCTGACCACAAAGAGTTAATAGTTAAGCAGTAACACAGAAAAGGAACTCCTAAATAGTAACTAAACACATGGCCCAAAGCAGCAATATGGGAGCCGAGAATAGATTTAGGGATTTGAGAGGCAAGGAAGAGGGAGGAAGAAGAAAAGGTCTAGAAGAAACGGGTAAGCAGTTCCAGACAGTTACCTCATGGCGGGTGTGGTCTACAGCTGGATTTCAGGTGCTCAGTGCACTGTGGTATGTGGGAGAACCATCTGCACTTAAAAGAGGAGGTTGGCAAGACATCAAGTTTCTTGATCAAGATATTTCCTTGACTGGAGGATGAAATCCAGTCTCCTTAGCAAGGCAAGGTCTTCAGCAGCCAGGCTCTTGCCTGCCTCTCCTGTAAGCAGTCCAAGTTCCAGCCATATTGAAACATACGCCATTTGCTACATACGCCATTTGCTGGACACACACATTCTTTAGTGTGTACCTATCTCTTTTGGTTTGCAAAGTTAGATCTTATTCATTCTTCAAGTATCAAGTATTATCTCCCCTGAGAAGTATCACATCCCTGACCCTCCCCCTCCCCTTAGGGCTGCCTTAGGACTTACATTGCAAGAATTTATTCTTAACTTTCCCTGTGGGACTCTGCACTCATTGAAGCCAGGGACTTATCTTAGTTATCTTTGTATCTTGTAATTCAGTGCCTGGTATAGTACGCACTTTATTAGTATTTTGACTGAGTGGATGAATGAAGTTTTGATGACCATGCAGATATTACTTGTTAAAGTGATACATAGATTTCACATTGCATTAATAGATGAGGGCACGTCATAGGTTATCTTCTAAGACATGTTCAGCTAGCAGACCCCTAAACTTTTCAGTGGCTGATTGAGCAGAACTGTAGTGATGTTTGCATCTTTTTGGTCAAACCCACATATGCAGAATAAGGGAGGGGGAAACAATACAATTTCCACAAGTAAAAGATCTTCCTCCATTTATCAGCTAAAGTAAGATGAGTTTCATTCTTTTAATTGTATGTCATGGGCATTTGGGGTATGCATTCAGTAAGGTGATGAGAGACATAGACTTTATAGGTCAGATGAGACACTGCGGCAGCCACTAGCTTTATTTACCAGCTCTCTCCAAGAAGGGAGCATTGTTGGTCACGCGGCAGGGAAGGAAGTCCAAGGGCTTTTGTCATGAGACAAGGAGAGACTCAGATTTGTGCGGTGGTGTACATAAACAGCTGGATGATTCAAGCAGGTTGCATCAGCAATGACTTATTCCAGAAAAGAACAGATGTAACAGAGACAGGCTTCCTGGAATCCAGTGACCACACGTTACATGTTCAACTCTCTTCTGAAAATTTCTTGGAAAAGATTCAGATTTTCAACATTTCTGTATCTTTATCTTTAGGTCTAAATACTCAGGAAGCAAGAGGCCAGTTATTTCTTCTTACGTCATCGTCCTGAAGTTCGGCTCTTAGAGTACTTTGCTTAGGGTCCTGCTTTGCTTGGTTCTTCCTCCTTGGACAAGTGAGGACTGGCCTGGACTGGGCAGTGGCCGTGGAGCCTTCTGTCCACAGTTGCAGAGCATGGACATGAAGGGCAGACACCAGCAGTAATGTCCTCCAGATCAGAGAAGGTTCAGAGGGAACCCAGGTTGACAATCTGAACAGAGATGTGCAAACAAAAGATATGAGGTAGGACATCACAAGGAGGAGATTTGATTTGCATTTTAGGGAGCTGAGAGCCTGGAGCAATTCTTGAGTTAAGGAACAGGCAGGTGGCTGTTTATCTGGTTTCCCACACTTGTAGATAAAAGTCTAATGAGAATAATTAAAGGGACAGTAGAAGCCGCTTTCAGTCAAGGCTTTCTTATTAAACAAGGCTCTGCTTTGACGTATGGTGGTACCTCAGGGACCTGAACTATACAGATCTAGAAGGAATCAGGGCCGGAGGAACTGACCTGGCCTCAGGCTTGAGGCTTCCTGTGAGGGCATGCTGGGAGCCTAGCAGTGCCTAGGTGGAGGCCTCAGGCCAAGTTCTGCTGGCTTTGGAATGTCATTAACCTCGCATGTATTTCTTCCAAACACCCTTTCCGATGCTTCTTTCTTTCCTGCCTTCCCACCCCACAGCAGTTTTGAGCTGTAGGGCCTCGGGCCGCCTAGGAGCTGGGAAGCCAGAACAGGCGCTGCTGGCTCAGTGCTGCCTGCGGGTCCATCTGGAGGCCCTGGCCCCAGCCGGCAGGAGGGAGTGGAGGGCAAGGGTCAGCGTGGCCTAGCTTCCCAGAGGTCGCCTGGAGACCCTCCTGTAGGGAAGGGGCTCTGCAGCCATTGCCACCCTGCCTGCTGTCTCACTAATTCAGAAAATAGCTGGATAGTGGAGTTTTTCTGTGGTCATAAATGCGAAATGTCGGATAACGAGATAGTCGGTAAGTGAAGAGTAGGCGTATTCATGTGGGGGAACCCGGTGACGTCTGGGGAAGAATATGTCAGAAAGTGAGTAACCCATTAACACATGATCACAGAGTACGCAGATCAAGGCTTGGGGGCGCGCGAGGCATCTGTGGTATACCAATAAATGCAGACATTTGAGTACACCATAACGTGTTTAGAGGCAGATATGCCTTAGCGGTGTTAAACATTTTTTTTTAATTGTACTTTACCTGTAAGTATTTGGTTCCCTCATCCTCTCCACACTCCAAGACATTGTGAAGAAAATAGAGGAGCTATTCTCTCTGTCGCCATTGTACCTAATAGCAAAGTTCATTAGCGTATCTCTGCCTTTAGCTCACTCCTTGTATACCAGCAATACTGAGGGCAGCTGTAAGCTGGCAGCTAAACCTTACTGTCAATATCAACACAGTAGCCGTAGGTCTTAAGATGTGTATAACTCTGCTGTGAATGCCCTTTATTTCTTCCCATCTCCATACATCACTTCCTAGCAAACCACATTCACGGTATCTGTATACACCCTTCTGATATGGTTAGTTAACTTTCGGGTGTCAGGGACAATATCTTAAACATCTATTGACTGAAGAGAAATTCCTGTAACTAGCTACGTGATAGATATGGGTGAAAAAAATATATGCACTAGATACACAAGTAGGATATGTCAGTACTTAGAGTGCTGAGTTTTTGTAACCACCTTATTGCCTCTGAAATCATCAGACCGTTCCTTGTGATAGAGTTTAAATGAAACACTGGTGCCTGAAATTCTTCCTCACGCGTACCAAGTGCTCTTTCATTAGGCATCTCCGGGGAATGCTTTAATTTTATTGGATTCCTGTGCTTACTACTAGTGTAATGGAGCAATAATTTTTTTTTTTTAATTAAAAGGATTACATAAGAAAACCAGTACTGAAAACAAAGCAACAATAATCAAAGTCTTCCGTAATTCAGCCATCTCCAGTCTTTTCATAGGCATACGTGTTTTTAAAGAACTAAAATCAGTCTATTTAATATTTGTATACTACCCTATCTACCTAAGATTATTTCCTAATTTTTAATATTTCTATAGGACTTTTTCAGAAGCCCTGGTAGCGCAACGGTTAAAGCAATTGACTGCTAACTGAAAGGTTGGCCGTTCAAAATCACCAGTGGCTCTGCAGGAGAAAGAGGTGGCAGTCTGCTTCTGTAGAGATTTACAGCCTAGGAACCCTATGGGGTCAACTGGATGGCAGTGAGTTTGGGGTTTTTTTTGTTTTTTGTTTTTTTTTTTTTGGTTTTATAGAACTTCTTAATTATAGTTGTACAATTTTCATTATTATTTCATGACAATAATTTATTTCATAGATGAACCATTATACTAAATCCATTGTTGCACATTTAAATTGTTTCCAACTTGAGAATAATAGAAAATACAGTTAACATCTTTATTTACAGATCTTTTGGTTTCATTATTTCTTTAAATTTATAGAAATAAGATAAGTGGGTAAAAAGATATGAATATCCTGTCAGTCCTACATTTATTTCTAAAAATTAACACTAATATGTAATACCGAAAAAAAACCCATTACTGTCAAGTTGATTCTGAACTGCTCCATAGGGTTTCCAAGGATCGGCTGGTGGATTCGAACTGCCAGTCTTTTGGTTAGCAGCCTGAGCGCTTAACCGCTGCACCACCTCGGCTCCGATATATAATATTACCCCCGCTCACCCCCCGAAAAAAAACACCAAACCTGTTGCTGTTGAGTTGATTATGACTCATGCCAACCCGATAGGACAGAGCAGAGCTGCCTCATAGGATTTCCAAAGAGCAACTGGTGGATTCGAACTGCTGATCTTTTGGTCAGCAGCCGAACTCTTAACCACTGTGCCACCAGGGCTCCACTATACAAAGATAACTTTGAAAAACATACAGACTTTGCCTGTAGACCTGCATTAAGGTTAATAACAAAGATACTGCCTTCCAAGGCATTAAAAATTATTTTAATGTGGAAAATGTTTAGTGATTGAAAATACTGACAGGTTGTCTCTATCGTCAGTAATAGCAAAGAGAAAATATCCAGAAGAGTAGCAGGAGGATTCTAATTGAGATTTAATGAATTTTAAAATAAATGGCTTGTTAATCATAAAAATACCTTTTTGATCAGCACAGAGAGAAATTTCCTGTCCTGAATAGAGTCAAACATTAAGAAGAAAAAGAAAAGGGGACGGGAGGGAAGAGAAAAGGAGCAGAGCAAAGTGAAGCACTAATGTGTGGGACTGTGGATCCATGTCCTGTGAGTGTTAGCTGAGGTGTGTGATCCTCACAAAGTACTCTTCCTATTTCGCTAATACAGAATTTTAATTTTTTAACTTATTACAAAACCATTCTTGGCCATTATAGAAACTCACAGAAAGATTTATAAGGTCAGAAAAAAGAGAAATCTCCCACAATCACCACTCAGAGAAAAATCACTGTTAAAATTTATATTTCTGTCCAATATCTTTATTATGCTTTAAAGAAAAACCCTATATTTTGGTACATAATTTTTTTGGTTTAACACGTTATAGACATTTTCCCATGTTATCAAACCTTTTATAAATATTGTCTTAATTATTACGAACTATTCTTTCAAGAGAATAACCATCATTAACTGTCGTTTACCTAATTGGGACACTTGGCTTGTTCATATATTTTCAGTGTTTTGATCATGTAATAAGCATCTTTGCACAAGGTGTTTGCATTTGGAGAATTTCTTTATAGTAGATTCCTAGGAGAAGAATTACGGTTCCAAACTTACGACGGTTACCTGCCTTTTAATATGTATTATCAAATTGTTCCTCCCAAGTGTAATCAGCAGACCCCCACCAGCAGAGTGTCTGCGCACTTATTCACTATTTATTCAGCACGTATTGAATGGGAACTAGCTGTGTGCCAGGCATTGTGTCAGGTGCTGGAGCTACCCAGGCGAATGCGACAGGCGCTGTCCTGCTCTCAGGCTCTGTTAACAGCGTTGCGTATTTTCACGTTTTTGTCCTTTCTGGTCTGATAGAGGAATGTTTTATTTTGTTGCGATTTTAACTTGTATTTCTTTCGACACTAGTGATGTTGAATATTTCCCCAAACTCATTGGTCATTTATCCTTATTTGGCCTTTGCCTATTTATCTATTAAGGTTTTAACAACTATATGGAAACTCTCCTGGATTTGTGTGTGATCTTTGCACAGGGACATCACAAATCTTCGGCTTGACGTACAATGACAGAGTAGTTAAGGACATTTGTTAATCTAATAAGATATTTTAGGGTATTTGCTACTAAACCAAGTACTCATC
Organism: Dugong dugon; assembly: GCA_030035585.1. Classification (NCBI taxonomy): domain Eukaryota; kingdom Metazoa; phylum Chordata; class Mammalia; order Sirenia; family Dugongidae; genus Dugong; species Dugong dugon. The sequence goes on from CM057472.1 coordinate 1,787,757, forward strand.
TTCCTCTTGAATGGAGTCTTGAAGCATAGTCTAGACTGAGTGGGGATAATTCCCCCTTGGACTTTGAGGGAAGAACTGGGTTGTAAATGGTAAAATTATGACAAGTTTGCTAGTTTGTTTGGTTTCTTCCTGGGTTAATCGTGGGTCTTTGGAAATGATTAGTACTTATCTGAATAACTTTTGTTATAGAAATTGATAGATCACCTGAAAAATTCATATTGGGAGGCAGAGTGACAATCAATATTGTAGGCTGAGGTCACTGACAGGGACCAAAAACAATAATGTGTGAAATTGAGGATGAATTGCTTTCTGGGTTTTGTCTGGATTTACTGAGGCAGAGGAATTGTTTGGGCAAATGTTTCCTCATTGGGTTCTCTTTGAAGTGACCATCTAATGAATCAAGGAAAGGGAAGTTAAGTCCTGCTTGGTGAGAACATCAAAAGAGGAGTAGGATACAGTTACATCTCAGGAGTCAAAGGGCCATCAGTTGACCTTTGTTAAGAGTGGAAAGAGGAGTTTGGATGATTAGGAAGTTTCTTGTATGTACTAGCCTCTTTTATTCTTTCACTTTTTTCCTTTTCTCTCCCTAGGTTCAATTTCTGTAGGCCTGTCTTGCTTAATTATTCAACAGCAGAGCTAGGGATTTAGAAAATAAATGTTTTACTAAAGGCAAAGACTCTTTAAGCATCTTCCACACTATAATCTTATAATCTTGTAATTTAATCTGTTGTTTGTTGAAGGGCAAGGAAAGTAAAATAATTTCATCCTCTTATGAAAACAGATGTCTGAGTTCATTTCCTTTTCTCTTGTATATGCCATTATCTCCTCTCTCTACTCATGGGCGTCAGAGATACGTAGATGATTCACACCCACTGATCATTTCAGCACGTTCTTTAGTTACCAGATAACTTTGGTGCAGGGTAAGAGTACACAATACTGAGGAAGTCAGCACAACTTGTACAAGGAAAGGTCATGGAAGCTCCATAGATGCATCCAAACTCCCCGAGGGACTGAATTGCTGGGCGGAGGACTGTGGGACCATGGTCTCGGGGATTATCTAGCTCAGTTGGCATAACACAGTTTATAAAGAAAATGTTCTACATTCTACCTTAGTGAGTAGCGTCTGGGGTCTTAAAAGCCTGTGAGCAGCCATCTAAGATACTCCACTGGTCTCATCCCTTTGGGAGCAAGGGAGAATGAGGAAAACAAGATACAAGGGAAAGATTAGGCCAGAGGACTAATGGACCACAACTACCACAGTCTCCACCAGACTGAGTCCAGTACAACTGGATGGTGGCTGGCTACCACCACTGACCGCTCTGACTGGGATCACAACAGAGGGTCCCGGACAGAGCTGGAGAAAAATGTAGAACAAAATTCTAACTCACAAAGAAAGATCAGACTTACTGGCCTGACAGAGACTGGAGAAACCCTGAGAGTATGGCCCCCAGACACCCTTGTAGCTCAGTAATGAAGTCACTCCTGAGGTTCACCATTCAGCCAACGATTAGACAGCGCCGTAACACAAAACATGACTAATGGGACACGACAGTCCAGGGACAAGGACTAGCAGGCAAGAGCGGACAGGAAAGCTGGTAATAGGGAACCCAAGGTTGAGAAGGGACAGTGTTGACGTGTTGTGGGGTTGTTAACCATTGTCATAAACCAATATGTGTACTAACTGTTCATTGAGAAACTAATTGTTCTATAAACCTTCATCTGAAGTACAATAATAAAAAAAAGGAAAAAAAAAACTTTTATCAAAGCATTAACTACTTAGTTGTCTGAGTTTTATATCTCTTCTGTTTTGTTACTCCTATGAGGATGCTAATGAGTAAGAACTGCCATAAAAGTGAGCAGACAAAAGAAGACACAGAAGGTCATAGTTTAAGGATGGCCAAAGCATGGCACACACACCACCACCCTCCCTCCTGTGCCAGGAAAGGCATTGCTAATAAATCACAAGACTCTTTCCCACTGAACCTGAACACGGCCTCAGAATCCTTGTCAATATCCTCGTCGTTCTAGCCGTTCACTTCCAGTAATGTGACGTCTAAGTTGAAACCTGTTTTCTTTCCTTGGTAGAAGAGCTGTAAACATACTTCTGGGGCATCAAGAGTTGATTATAATCGAGAGGTTACCTATATGAAATATCTGAAATATAGCAGCTTTTGTGTTTTCTTTTTCTTATAAAAGGTCTTAAAATAGAGACTCCGGTGTTGTTGTTAGCTGTCGTCCCATCGGCCCCTGACTCCTGCTGACCCAGTGCACAATGAGATTGGACTGTTGTGATCCATAGAGTTTCCGCTGCCTGATTTTCTGAAGTAGATCACCATTCCTTTTTTCCTAGTCTGGAACCTCTGCTGAAACCTGTTTAGCATGATAGCGACATGCTTGCCTCCACTGACAGATGGGTAGTGTCTTCACAAGAGGGGCAATGGCTGGGAACTGAACCACCATGGACCTCAGCAGGGACCACCATAATGCCGCCTATAGAGGAGAGGAAACTCTGACCTAATACCTTGACTTGCTGCTGCTGACTTTGAGACTCATTGATTATATAATTTCAGGTAGTGATAAATACGTGAATAAGATACGGGTGAAATGATTCAGAGAGAAAATGTTGGCAGATGGGCAGTGATAATGGCGGCCTCTCTGCGGGAAGGATACTTGAGCAGAAACCTGAGGGATATGAAGAAGTCAGCCGTGTGACACTCCGAGGGTCAGAGTTCTGAGAGCACAAACACCAAGTGTAAATGCCGGAGGCAGGAGTGTGGTTGGTGTGTGCTCACTGAACAGTGAAAAGGTTGATGTGACTGGGGTGGAGCAAGTAAGGTGTAGGGTAGGAGATGGGGAGAAGAAGGTAGGCAGGAGTCAGATCAGGTGAGGTCCTTTAAGGATGTGATAAGAAATTTGCATTTTATTCTAACTGTGATGGGAAGCTGTTGGAGGATTTTGCTTCAAGGAATAGTGTGGCTGCATTTTGAAAATATCCTTTGGATATTTGTGGTGAGTATTATAGGGATCAGGAATGGAAAGAGAGAGAAGAGCTAAGATACTATTTTAGTTGCCCAGACCAGAGTAGATAGTGGGTCAGCCTGGCTGGTAATGATGTGCAAAGTTGTCGTATTTGAGACACTCTTTGGTGGGAGAACAAACAGGTCTTGTTCATGAAATTTATGAGGAATGTGAGAAAAAGAAGGGAATGAAGGATAACTTGGGTGTTTTAGACATGGCATGAATATTGATGCCATTTTCTGAGGTGGGGAGATGGAGGGAGGAGCAAGTTCAGCTGGGTGTCAAAAGTTTGGGATACATATTAGCCATGCAGGGAGTGTTCAGGTGCCTGTTTGAGATGGGAGAGAGAGAGAGAGAGGTCAAGGCTAATATTAATTTGACAGTCACTAGAGTTTAGATGGTATTTCCAGCTTGGAGACTGAATGAGATAACCACAGGAATGAGCGAAGACAGAGAAGAAGAGGGGATCTGGGACAGATCCTTGGGGTTGCTGAAATATTTAGAATGGTGGGTCTCAACCAGGGGCGATTTTTCCTCCCAGAGGACATCTGCCAATGTCCAGAGACATTTTTGGTTGTCACAGCTTGCAGGGGGGTGGAGAAGGCAAAGGGGAAGCTGTACAGCTGGCATTTAGCGGATGGAGGCCAGAAATGCTGCTGAACACCCTACAACACGTGGGACATCCCCTCACAACAAAGCATTAGTCACGCAGATATCAGCAGTGTGGAGGTTAAGGATCCTGATTTAGAAGTAAGAAGGATAAGGAGGCAGCTGAGAGGAGGAAGCAGTGAACTAGGAGGAAAGTTCAGTTTCCTGAGAACTGAGAATTGACCGCTGGATTTTGTAAGACAAAGGACTTCGAGACTGCTCAGTAGGATTCGAGATTCATTTGAAAGCTAATATATTCCAACGATGAAATTTATAAACTTTTCTAAAATCCTGTGCCCATTAAAGAAAGCTGGCTTTTTGTTTTTGTTTGTTTAAGTCACAGAGGCAATACCAAATGAAATATTTGGTATTCTCATTGCTTAGCCTTTTTGTGTTTGTGAGGCGCTGATGTAAACTGACTCCGATTAGCTTAATCAAAATGCAAATATGTGATAGTAAGACTTAAATTAGCATTGTTTTAAAAATAGAAATTATTTTTTAAAAAATCCTGCAAAGGAAAGTGTCAGATCCCTTTAGCAAAGTAACGCGTTTGCTAATTTACAGCAAGTTATCCAGTTTTTCCTTTTTTATTTTCTTTTTTGTTTTTCAGTTAATTGACACTATCCTTGATTCCATGGCAAATTACAGAACTATTTTAGAATGAAATTAACTGGAAGGTATTGCTGCAGGAATAGATAACATATTACCCGTTTTCCTAGTAATTGCATTTTCGTTTACTTCAGCTGATTTGGTTTTCAATGGCCGGAGCCATCTGGGGCACATTTCATGAGTTAATTGTGCTGAGTTCCCTAATGTGTCATTTCCCCTGACCTCATAAGTCACAGGGTGGCTTTCCCTGGGAATTTTCTGCATACCTATCGTTAATATATATGACTGTCATTTCAAGTAAACAAAGAGAAAATAAATTATTTGGTGCTTCCATTCATTAGTACCAAGTCACTATTGTGACTCATACTGTTATTTTAAATGATAAATTGTGAGTTTAGCAAGAAACTCCATTTCTATTTATGTAAATAAAATGTAAGCCCACAATAAAAACCGTACTCCTGAAATAACTGTGAGCACAATACCAGTCAGTCTAATCCTCTTTGCTGTTCTAAGGACGTTATTAACAATCTTGGGCTTATTTATAATTCCACAGCAATACTGTGCTTGGAGGTTCCTGTTATATTACTTGTTCGGTGAAATTGTTCCAGGGAATGTTCATCATGAACCTGAGTATATTGATAAGTTCTTCTAGGCTGGAGAATGTATGATGAACTCCACTGAATTCTTTGTATAGATTTAGCTCACTTTCTGGATCAGTTGCTTTCTTGAAAAAATTGCCTATTGAATTAATTTCCTTTGCGTAAATTGATTTTTCTACTGACATGCATTTTAAACTATAGCTGTGTTTTCTGGTAGGATAATAGTTCCAAGATGTGGTAAAATCACATTTTAGATTATAGCAATCCCCTTGAGAAAAAATGGTAGTTTTTAAATTGTGATAATAAGCTAAATATAAGTCGCTAAATTGAAGATGGTTAGGGTTAATTTTATGTTGGCTAAGTAGATTCAAGGTGTAAAGGAAAAACAGCTATGATGACTTCACTGAATAATTCGTTCTGAAAAGATCCTGCCTGACTCTCAATTTATCTTCTAAAGTTCTAGTGTATGAAAACATGAAACTCATTTTGGTGGCTTAGATTTTTCTTCTTTTATAGTTTGAAGGCAGGATGCAGAAACAACAGAAATGTTTCAAAATGAGAAAACGTATATATATGAGAAAGTATTAGTTGAAACATCCGTTTAAACTCTGTAACGTAAACCTTTTGGAGAAATGGAGCTCTTTCCCATTGTCCCCTTTTCCCTTTCATGGTGTCTAATTCAGCTCTGAGCAGAGAGTAATAATTTTAGTAGCAAGGGTTTATATATGCTTACTGGGTGCCGGGCATTGCTCTGAGCATGTTACGTATTGGTGTTAGTTGCTGTGGAGTTCACTCCTACTCATAGTGATCTTATGTAGAACATAGCAAAATGTTGCCCGGTCATGCACCATCTTCATGATCGTTGTTGCTACGTTTGGGTCCATTGCTTTGGCCACCATGTCATATATTAACACCTATATCAACTCTTTAAGCTTTACAGTAACCTTGGAAGGTAGAAACATTATTTTGTCCCTTTATTGATGAGGAAGGTAGGACATACAGAAATTAAGTAAGTTGTCCAATGTCCCTTGGCAAATAAGAGGTGGAGCTGAGACTTAAACCCTGGTTGTTCTGCTCCGGAGTCTGGAGTGATAAAAAATAGAAGAGCTAATTATTTGAAAAACCCAAATATTCTGTATATACACTGTTCATGTAATGTATGTCTAATTTATTCAACAAATATTATACATCGGCTAAATGCAGACACTTGGGTAGGTGCTGGGTTGATACTGCAGAACAAGACTGGTAAGAGTCTGTCCCCCATAAAACTCTCTGGTGGTCCTTAGAGACAAATAACAAGTAAACAAATACATTCTGGAGAGTAAAAATTAGGTTTCGGTGAGAATAACCACTGGAGACAACTCTTAAAGGGGGAGATTAGGGAAAACCTAATTAGTTCCCTATATGAAAAATTTTGGCAAAAGTGAATTTCTTCATATTTAATGTCCATATGATAAAGTTCTATTATAAAATTTCACCTAATTGAAATGAACTAAAACCTAAATTAGTCTATGTTTCCATAATTCTTCTACAACTTTAGGAGGCTTATGGAAGGGTAGAAAGCAGAAAGGCATCATCTCATTTGAATTTGGTCATGGGTTACACTTGATGAGGGAACCTCCTTGCGCTTTTTCCTGCAGGATGACCTCATCTTTGGTGAGGTCTGAATCTCCACTGTGGTCTCAGTAATACTCCACAGCATTTTAATTTCCTGGTGGAATCTTTCCTTTGTCAAGAAGGGAGAGAGAACAGGAAGATGGAAGGAGGAGGAAAAGAGAGGGGAAGGAAAGAAAGAAAGGGTGATATAAGGCTGAACTTATCTTCCACCTGATGGCACTATATTCCATTTATTTAATTTCAGTTTTATGAGAATAATCAACTGTGAAATTTTTATTGTGGTGAATATATATGTAACAAAATGTTTGGCATTCTAACATTTTTTGTATGTACAATTCAGTGATATTTTGTTCATCACGTTGTTCAACCATTACCATTATCCATTTCCAAATTTTTGGATTTCTCTTCCTGCCTCCTAACGTTTTGCTCCTCTAGTGACACCCTCCCCCACATCTTCCCATTTCTCCTACAGCTCCTTTCTTTGTTGGGAAGTAAGGAGAATCGATATAAATGTTTCTAAAACTTGCTCTATATTGCTCATGAAGTGTCTTGGTCATCTAGTGCAGCCATAACAGAAATCCCACAAGTGGATGGCTTTAACAAGCAGAAATTTATTCTCTCATAGTCTAGTAGACTTGAAGTCCAAATTCAGGGTGTCCGCTCCAGGGTAAGGCTTTCTCTGTCAGTTCTGGGAGAAAGTCCTTGTCGTCAATCTTCCCCTGTCAAGGAGCTTCTCAGCACAGGGACCCCAGGTCCAAAGGACATGCTATGCCCCCAGTGCTTCTTTCTTGGTGATATGAGGTCCCCATGTCTCTCTGCTTGCGTTTTTCTTTTATATCTCAAAAAGAGATTGGCTTTAGACAAAACCTAATTTTGTAGATTGAGTCCTGTATCATTAACATGACTGCCGATAATCCTACCTCATTAACATCATAGAGGCAGGATTTCCAGCACATAGGAAAATCACATCAGATGACAAAATAGTGGACAAACACAATACTGGGAATCGTAGACTAGCCAATTTGACACACATTTTGGGGGGACACAATTCAATCCATGACATGAAGGGACATGCCCGGAAGTAGGGATGCGGTGGGAAAAGCATCTGAAGACTCACAGCATCATGGTAAACCACACACACGACATAACTAACACATGGAAGACTGTAACTAACATTATCATCTACGTACAAAGTACTACAAAATGACAGAAAAGGGGAGACCAGTTTAGTCCGGCAAGTCATGAGTAAACCTTGTGAGACTTGAGGAAGGCCCTGAAGGTCGGGGTAGGTAGGACTTTGTCATTCAAGTACAGGTGGATGATCACTCCAGGTGAAACAGGCAAGAAAGTGTAGTATGGGGAATGGAAAGCAGCCCAGTACAACTGAAAGGTGGGATGTGTGTGTTAGGTAGTAGAGGGGGATTTGGAAAAGTATGTTAAAGCCAAACATAATGGTCTTCCCATCCATATCCAACCAAGGAATTTGGATTCTATTCTATTCACAACCAGAAATCATTAAAGGCTTGTGAGGAGAGAAGTGTCATAAGCATAGAGCCACAGGGATAGGATTTAAAAAACAAAACCCCCCCAAAAAAACCACATGTTGAATTTCAAGCTACTGAAGAATGATGGGTAAAGAGAGCTGTGTTCCTGGTTTAAAATATAATTTATTCTATGCTTTGGATATGGGTATGAAGTAGGAGGCAGGGAAGCTGAGAAGAATTGTGGAGATAAGTATAGTTATAGTTTTAAAATTGGAATGCATGTCCTGACTTTACCAGATTAGTTGGTAGCCTTCTCCACTATACTTGATTTGTAAATCCTGAAGAAAAGCATCATTGGCAGACAGCCGGTGGTTTGGACTGACCTGCCTGATTTGGTTCACTATGTAGCTTCAACTTACTGGAGAATTTTCAGTGTTCCACCATCGTTTGGGTGGTTAAAGCTGTCCAAACCTATCTCCTACCATTTTATTTATTTCTTTAAATATGTTTCCTCTGAATTAAACGCAATACTTGCTCATGACTCGTTAGAAAGACCTGTGGGGAAAATGGAGAAGGTAAGGAAAAATGTGAAGAAGAAAGTTAAACTTGTTGGTAACATTTTGATTTATTTCCTTTTACACATTAAAATTAGGGAAAGAGTACATGTCATATTCATATAATATCATGAATAATTTCCTATGTCATTAAATATTATTTGACACCCTATTATGTTCATTCTAAAAACGAATGACAGCATCATTTTTGCTACTTTACACGTGGGCCCTTGTTTTTCAAGTGTTAAAATATTCAGTGTAACTGTAGACAAAAACGAGTTTCCAGACTTGAGTAATAATTGCCTTTCACCTGATATCTGCAGTCTTCCCAGAAAAAGACCAGGGAAGGAGGTTAATGAGGAAAAATAATAGAATCTACTGTAGCAATGATAACAATATACGTTGTATACACCTCTTTTAAAATGCTATTTCATTGGCAGCTGTGCCTATGAATAATTTCACTCATGGCTTGAAGTTCATGTGCTTGACCTTTAGGAAAGAAACGTCAGAGTTTGCCTGTCAGAGACCCTAAGGAGCTGCTCTTTTTGGAGATGATAAGCTGCTTACTTCAAACATTTGTGATGTGAATTCTATTTTTAGGACTTGAGCAGATTTGGGATCTGCTGCAGTAGAGTGCTACCGTGAATTTTTATGAGCTTAATTATTCTTCTGTTTGTCTTCTTTGGCCAAAAATGGTCTTTAATATGAGTGTGTGATGTTTAACAGGCCCTCATTGTGTGTATCAGCCCACCTCTATCAACCTACTACCTCCAGGTCAGGAAAAGTTTCCTGGAAGGGAGCAATTTTGAGCACAGCTCAGTATCAGGCGTGCTCTTATAATCTTTATTTTCTTGATGAGGAAGTAAAGGCTCAGGGAGGTTCAGTAACTCCACCGAGGTCATACAATTAGAAAGTGTCATGGCCAAGACCTGACTCCACTATTCAATCCCTGTGCCCATGATCTTCACCATTCACCTTTCAGATTCATGGATTGGCAGTAATATCCTTCTCTAAATAACACAAAATGTTTCCCTAGACCTTGAGTTCTAGTCCTGCCTCTGCTACTTATCTTGGAAATACCACAATCTTCCTGGGTTTCAGGTCCCTCACCTATAACGAGAGCAGGTAGGCAGGGATGAGGGGAGATATGTAAGATTCCTTCCAGTTCTAAATTCTATTATCTTCCACTTGAATTTGAGTATGATTTTAGAATTTCTAACAACATCGCACTTGTTTGATGAATTTAGATGCCCTTTTCATAGATTCTCTAACTCACATAGCCTACTCCCCAGTCCCTCCTTCTTGATCCACTGACCACCTTCTGTCCCTCGACTACTTCCGCCTGTCTACCCCTGCCTGTAATTTCTCTAGTAAGGAGAGCTAGAGGTGGGGGTGGATAGATAGAACACTTTCTCAGAATTAAGTCTACCTGGCTGGTTTAGTGACATTTTATCATTTAACATCACTGAGAATGGAAATGGGGGCGGTGGCATCGGCAAGCTTTGATGTCTCATTGGCAGATACCAGCCTGTACTCCCAGACTATGCTTTTGCAAAAGCTCTGTCTTCCTAGATATAGACATGAATAATCATACACATAGGCACACACCCTCGCCACGAGTACTTAACAGTGACACTCTCCCTTAGCTACACATCGAGATTGCTGTCTCTCTTGCTTGTAAGTACATGTTTGAGTAACATAACAGAAGACAACCTACCTCTACATGTCAGTTCTGATATTCACGGTTGAGAAGACTTCACCTCGTTGGATTTATTTTAAGTCAAGCTTGTTGGATGGCCTCGAAGACTACAGCATAGGAGTTAAAACTCATGAGAGTTTCAGGCTGAGGTTTTTTTTATTTTCTCTTCTTTTAAAGGCAGAGCCACTTCGTCACTGCTGTCAAGCAAAGGATTGCTATGATGAGAAAATTAGAGGAGAAAGCTAGAAAGGCACTGTAATTTTGTTTCGTAGGGACTTTTGTCCAGATGTGATTATATAGCATGTTTACAAACTTCTGTTTAGAAAATGATTTCTATATATATACTTTAGATGATGAAAGGGAATGCCTGGTAAGTAAGGTTAATTTTTTTTTATGAAAGGTAGTTTGCGTGTGGATCTTGGTATAAATGAGGAAATAGGTATGCTGTAAGTTCTCACTTGATTTTTCAAAACTTTATACATTGAATAATTGTTTTCAGTACATATTACAAAACAACAGTATTGTATTCTTTAAGGCCTCTCAGCTGAAATGGTTTAAAGCTATGATACTTCCGGTGAAGGCGGATGCTGAGAGAGTGTATTAGGCAGTTATTGCAATGAATAAACCCAAAATCTCAATGGCTTACGAGTATTTATTGTTCTTGTTCCCACTGACCTGTGGGTTGGCTAAAGTTCACCCATTTTTGTCTGGGTTCAGCTGAGTTTGGCTCCAGGCTGCAGAACTGTGTTTGGATCTGCTCTGTTCGTGGAATTCCAGGCTACCCAGGATGTGCTCTTCTCCTGGAGATGGCGGAAGCACACAGCAGGGAGTGAAAACACACGCCTCTTAAGGCCTTGGCTCACAACTGGCACATGGTCACATTGCTTGCACTCAGTTGGCTAAAGCAAGTCAATGGCCAGGCCCAGTATCCATGGGCCGGGGGAAGTTTACAATACCTCATCCAGTGGGAGGAGCTACAAAGGCAAATGGAAAGGCCTCGTTTGCATAATCATAGTGCAGGGAGGGAGTGAAGAAGTGCCAGCAATAATCCAGTGTACCACAGGGAGAGATACAGATTCCATCTTGGAAAGATGAGCTGTGGACACTGCCTGCAGTGTTAAATGGCATATCACCTTTTCTTTCTGTCTGCTCCTGTTGTTTTGATCATTGACGGCAAAACCTCAGTCTGATGTTATAGGTTAGCATCAGGAAGTGCGACGCATCGTTTGAGTGGTTGGGGAAAGCACAGACTTTCAAAGTGGTCCCCAGGTAAGTCACCCCACCTTTACTGTGCCTTTGCTGTATGTCGCATTAACAGTGGTTGGTGTAGAATTAACCTGTCTGTGTACGTGTGAGGAAGCTGTTGAATTGTCTTTGGGAAACCAAATAACCAAGAGATATTGAGTAAAAACAGATTTTGGTTCTAATATGCACATGAAAGGCATAGACGTATGATTAAATTGATAAGCATTTATTAAAAGTTTTTCACAAAATGATCAATGAAAGTCTAACACTCCAAAATCTATTCAAAAACTTACTTAACAAACATCTATTCTGTTCTTTCAAATGGTGAATATGTCCTATGTGCTAACCTACTTTGTCAGACTTTTGAGAATAACAGTTTATATGTTACTTATTTCTGCCGTTGGTCATTTCCTGTCATAATGATTCTTACCAAAAATCATTACATGTCATGGTTTTACCTTGTGTGTTTCCTTCATAGGGATGTTGTCTGGTTAAACGTTAGGTATTAGAAATTGGCCCTTTAACATTAAAACCATTTCCAAGATGAAGTCACATTTCATTGTTTCTGCTTAAAGTTTACACTGTCTTCCTCCACATCAAGAGCGAATTGGATTGTACACCTCAGCTCACTGATGCAGTGTTGAATAGCCACTGTAGGGTGGGTGAGCGTGTTTGTGTGTGCATGTGTGCTTTATCTAAGGACCCCAAATCCTTGTTATTAGGGGGACTTATTCCTCTCTGGGTGGTGTAAGAGGTTTGGCTGCTAACTGAAAGGTTGGTGGTTCAAACCCACTCAGTGGCTCTGTGGAATTAGGCCTAGAGGTCTGCCTCTGTAAACATAACAGCCAAGAAAACCCGATGGAGCAGTTCTACTCTGTAACACATGGGGTCACCATGAGTCGGGGGCTGGCTCAACAGCAGCTAACAACATTACTCTCTTATATATACCTAAATGATGAGTGTACACTCACCAGACAATGTGCCTTTGATGATACAGATGTCTTACATTTGGTGTTTTGTTGTATACTGTGTTCTTTGTGATGTAATTATAATGCTTTCTATTATTTGGCTAATCGGTGTAAATTTTGCCCAAAGCCAACAGCTCCTCCAAAATAAAAATGATAAGTGGAAGGAATTTCAAGTGAGGGATATGATTAGAAATCAGTACGTTTCTGCAGATGAGGTGGCCTGGTAGGAGTATGCCATAAATACGAAGGTTTATTTCCTGCCAGATATGAGCAGAAATATTCCAGGAGGGCATCGAACCATATTGGTAGAAGTTAAAAGAGGTCTGAGCTGTAATTGCTCCATCTGTTAAAGCGTGACCAACACTACGTCCTTCTCAGGGTCACCATGACGCTAAAGTGGGGGTGCCTAGCAAGGTACCTCCTTCCCAGATTCTTTTAGTCATCTTTTCTGTGTCTTCTGAGCAGGATTGGGGCGCTCAACAGAATGAGGCTCTAATCGAAGTCCCAAGAGGCGTTCTGTCTGGAGACAGGAGGCCCCAAGGGACACATGGAAGCGGGGAAACCAGGTGACTGAAAATGGCAATCATTCTGATGCACCTGGCCAGGGCGAAGAGAGAGACTGGCTGTGACCTTCTGGATACCCTAGTCTGCAGAGGCAAGAGTAGACGTATGAGGCCATGCAGCCTCATTTTCTCAGTGGCCGCAGAAAGGTGTTTTGTGGACATCCTGCCAGAGGGCAACCGTAGAGACACTGTGACCTGCATCACCTTTCCCTCTGAAGTGTGATTGGAAACCAACCAACTGAACAAGCAAACAAAAAGCAAAACCTTAGCTGTTTCAAATTTTCTTTCTTCTAAAATGCTACTCAGATATAAAGGAAAAGCATGTTATCCCACAGTCCCTTTGTTAGCTGAGTTATTTCTCAGCTCAGGTTATTTGTAAGTCGGACATTCAGCATGGCAGAAGTAGTTGGCCGACTCTGGGACACTGGCAGAGAGACACTATTACAGGGATTATGTGTGATGAACACCCTGTCTTATATTTAAGACTGACCTCTATTGCAAAACTGAGCTGAGCCTAAACCCTTAACTTCTCTCTGGTTGCATAATATTTTTCCAAGGTTTCTTACCAGGAATTAAAAGAATACTAGGAATTTGAGAGCTACATGGGACTTTACAGGTGATCTAGTATAGTGTTTTCCAGACTATGTTCCAGTAGAGCATTAGTGACCTGCAACAGGTTAATAGATGTCCCTTGAAAAGTAGATTCTGTACAGTGTTAGATTTCTGTACTAAAAGAATTCTGAAGGTCTTTAATATGCTGACGTGTCGTGGTTCTCCAGGGGGCTACAGGTTGCAGGCTGTCTCACATTTATTTGACCATGATGTCCTTTTGTTGTAGAACACTTACTTCCATCTCATGGAATGCCAGTCAGAGGCCCTATAGTATAGGCATGAGGATCATGGCTTCTAGCCCATAACTGCCTGGGTTCAAATCCTGGCTTAAGCATTTACTGTCTTTATGATGTTGGGCAATTTGCTGGATTCAAATCCCTTTGCGCTTCAGTTTCCCCATTTAAAATGGGAGCACTAATGATACCTGCCCTATAGGGTTGTGTTAGAAATTGAAGAACAGGGCTAAGAACAGTGCCTGGCACATAGGTAGCTATTGTCATCATGACAGTTTCAGTGAAAATGAGCTAGCCCGATACCTTCATTCTGTAGATGAGAAAACCAAATCTGTTGCAGTGTAGTCAATTCCGACTCCTAGCGACCCTATAGGACAGAATAGAACTGCCCCGTAGGGTTTCCAAGGAGCAGCTGATGGCTTCCAACTGCAGACGTTTAGGTTAGCAGCCAAGCTCTTAACCACTGTGCCACCAGGGCTCCGGAGATAAGAAAAGTGAGCCCCAAACTTGTTATTCATGCAGCACTCACTCATTCAACAACCTAACCAAAGGCCAGTATGCTCCGTGCGTGATGAAATGGCTCCCAGAAGTGAAGATGAGCAAGGCACACACAGCACCTGTCTTGGAAGAGCACACACATTAGTGACTTGGCTCAGGTGACACTGTTAATAGGAAAACCAACTGCCCCGGCTTCCTGACCTCTGCCCCCCAGCTCCTCCGTGATCCCATTCTGAATGAGAATGATCTGGGCTGCCGGGGTTGGTAAGCAAGACGAGGGAACATAGAGTATAGCTTATAGACTTATCTTTTAAAGTTGAGGCTGAGGGCATATGTTTTAATTCTTTGTTAGTGTGATCCCGAGAGAGTAATTGGGAGAAGCACTTTTGGAGGAAAGCAGAGTCTAAACAGATACTTGGAAAGGGAAGGAATGAGGTGGTATCAAGAGTCCCTGCAAGACTTCCCCAAATGTGGCTTGATGTTTTTCTCGCTGCGGTGTCACTGATGGTCCTCTCTGTGTTTGTTCAGGCATCTCCTCCGAGGGCTTTTCCCGGGACTGCTCCCATGAGCAGACAACAACTAAAGACCTTCCCAACAGAGATGGAGGTTCAGGGGTCCTGGGCTATAGATCAGGACCAGCCCATCCATTTCTGCTCCATGAGGAGAAAGAGAAGCCAAGCAGAAGTGAATTGTACTTGGATCTTCATGTAAGTAGAAATCTCGTGTATGTGCTGTGACTCTTCAAGGTCAACAAAGGCTCCTTTAATATGCATTTAATAAAAATTTGTGAAGATAGGTTGGTGGACGGATAGGCTCTTGATTGTCAAGTGAAATCCTGTCTTTCTTGCTCATTCATAAATATTTCCTTCTTTCTAGCTGCTCAAGTAACAGGTGAACCGGTCAGCAGGACATCTGCCGAACGCAGGATGATCCTTTTCAAAACATAGCCTTCCCCTTTCTTGTTCGTTCGTGTGTTCATTGACACAGAAGCATTTACGACCCTATAGAAAGCACTGGGTTGGGTTTTAGCTACTTCGCGTTGAAGATGGCCTGATAGAATTGATGTGACTGTCACTCTTCCCAATGCTCCCCTGTGGTCTCCCAGCTTCCTGTCAAAGATGGCAGAGAGGATTAGGAATTCAGGAAGCACAGCCCCCACCCGCTAACGTTAATGCCTACTGACAATCTCGTGTCCTTGATTTCCTTTAATGTTTTCCAGTCAATAACTTGCAGACCTCAAACTGTGTTTGACAAGCTTGGGTTGGGTCTGTGATGTTCGTGTGGGAGGAGGTTTTCTCAAGTAACCAAAAGCAGGAGAACGTGTGCTTGTCATAATCATACCACCACAGTCACTGTATGTCATCTTAGAAAAGCATTCTACACCCTGGTTGTGAACAGAGATTGCCGATGGATCTGAAACCTGACAGATCCACGAACCCTTCAGAAATGACATAGAAATACATAACGTTTTGGGTTTGGACTTCACCACCTACAAAGGAGATTGTCCTGGTGATCTACTTCTGGAACATCAGCCATTTAAAACCCTACGGAGCATAGTTCTACTCTGACACCCCTGGAGTCGCCATGAGTTGGAATTGGCTTGATGGCAACTGGCAAATCTACCAAGTAATGTTATGCAGCTCAAAATAAGAAGTATAACAGTGACATCTGTTGGTCAAATTTACTTTAAGTTGAGCTTGCTGCAGACAACAGGCCTGGAGTATAAAAGTGCTAAAAAGGATTTTGAAAGATTCTTTCCTTTCTTTTTCTTCTAAGCTTTCCTTTTATGTAGTTTTTGGACTTTGGACATTGGCTAAAATATGTATTTCTGGTTTTCCGCCTCCCCTATGAATGAAATTATTTCTTAATTTTACTCAATTTTTGACAGTTATAAAAATCACATGCAATCATTTTAGACAATTTGAAATATGTAGATAAATTGAAAGGAAAGAAATAACCCATACTCTCAGCAGCCAAGGAAAGCAGCTGTTAAAATTTGGTAGATTTTTCTTTATACTTTTCATTATGTATGATTTATTTTCAGTGAGGAATTTTTTTTTAATGTAGATCTTAAGCATTCTAGATTTTATATCCTTCTTTCTTATTCTTTTCTTTTCACCATTTAATCTTACACTGTTTATCCATATAGTTGGGAAGTCTTTCTAGATGTATTTAAAGGGATTGAATAATATTCCACTGAGTGGCATGCTAAAATTATTTATTTTTCTAATATTAGATGTTAAAGTTTCCAATTTTTCATTGTGTTAAATAGTACTACCCATTGCCATTGAGTCCATTCCAACTCATAGCAACTCTATAGGACAGAGTAGAACTGCCCCATAGGGTTTCCAAGGCTATAAATCTTTACAGATGCAGAGAGACTGGTGGTTCGAACCACCAACCTTTTGGTTAGCAGCTGAGTGCTTAACCCCTACACCAGCAGGGCTCCTTGTTTTATTGGTGTAGTTTTTGCGTTTCTCAGTAGTACTAACATACGTATAAATTTATGCTGTACCTTTTTTAATATCTAGAATTATTTCCTTAAGATAGGTTTCTGGAAGCAGAATTATTCTCTATAAACATTTTTAGGCTTTTGATACATATCACCATATAAAAGTCCTACTTCTTGAGCCAGCTTTTAGTGGCTATATACTTACATACATCTTCGTTTTCCATTGATAACAATAAAAAAAATAAGAATAGTTTCCTTGGATTATTTTGGGGCTCTAAGGTTCCTCAGGAGCCCTGGTGGTGCAGTGGTTGAGAGCTCAGCTGCTAACCAAAAGGTCGACAGTTTGAATCCACCAGCCACTCCTTGGAAGCCCCATGGGGCAGTTCTGCTCGGTCTTGTAAGGTCGCTGTGTATCAGAACTGACTCGACAGGATGGGTTTGGTAAGGTTCCTCACCTCCAATGCCTTTTCACCTCTTCAGATGGTGCAGTTTGACTCATGTGTTTTATAGATGGGTATTCTAAGTAAGATCTCCATCTGAAAGGGTTCTGCTGATCTACAAAAAGTTTATAGCTTGTTAATGGTCAGCACACCAGTGACAAGGACATCAGAGGAGCAGTATATTGCTGTGAGGTATTGGATGTTGGGCTAGGACTGTGTTGTCTTCAGTCCTGAACTTGATTTGCCGCGTCACTGTCAGGATGTCACTTTCCTAAGCTGTTTTCTAGGGATGTGCTGCCTCTCACGAATGTGCTAGGGTGATATCTAAAACGTGAATAATTGGTGGGAGTTTGGCATCCACAAATCAGAGTGGACACTGGCGCCAGGGCTGGGGCTGCGCTAAGACCCCTTTTTTGGCCAGGTGTTCATCTGTTAGTTACTGAACTGTGAGAAGACCCAGGGATTATTTGGGGGTTGGGGAGGGAGGTGGCATAGAATAGACAGTAGCGAGGCTCAGGGCAGTGCCTATTTACTGGTGGCACAGTGGTTAAAGTGCTGGACTGCTAACCAAAAGGTTGGTGGTTCGAAACCACTAGCGGCTCTTCGGGAGAAAGATGTGGCAGCTGGCTTCCTTAGCGATTTACGACATGTAAAATTCACTGCCTAGGTATTGATCACTTCCTAAGTGTCAGGTGCCATCCTTGGGGGTGTTTTCATCCCTGTCGTACAAATAAAAAGAGAGGGTCGGTAAGAGGCAGGATTTGAACACAGGTCTATCTGAGTCTAGACTCAAGTACTTAAGCATTAAGCCCCTCTCCCTCCCCACCACTTGGGTGTTTTTTGTTTGTTTGTTTTTAATTTAAAAACAAAAGAAATGGATTTAATCAACATGAATTAGCTCCCATAACCAGTGGGAAGCATTGAGAATCAGGCTGAGGATTAGATAGCCAGAACCGCAACCAAAATCACCCACAGAACTCATCCAGAAGATTCTGCAGCTGTGACCATGGAACCTTAGAAGCCTTAGCTTGCACCAGTTACCCTGGGTCTTTACAGTTATGCCCTGGTGGCGTAGTGGTTAAGAGGTCAGCTGCTAACCAAAAGGTCGGCAGTTCGGATCCACCACCTGCTCCTTGGAAGCCCTATGGGGCGGTTCTGCTCTGTCATTAGGGTTGCTATGATTTGGAATCGACTGGATGGCAATGAGTTGGGTTTTTTTTTTTACAATTAATGGTGAAACATTGATGGGAACATGAACAGATTCCAGTCCTTCCATCTTTCTTCACTCATAAGTGGCAAACCCTACAGCATAAATTGGGTTCAGCATTAGTCAGTGCACAGATTTTTCTCTGATATGGGGCCTTTGCAGTGCATGGAAAGGGCCTCGTCCTTGTCTTGTTTTCATGGATGCCAATGAGAGCCTACCACTTCAAGCTGAAGCCCACAGGTTTGACTTACCCAAATCATCAGTATGTTCATGACAGTGGGGCTTGTATTTGCAAGTGAAGTGAATTCAGAAATATTACGGTAACTGGTTTCCTGAAGGAATATGTTTATATTTGTGGTGTGTGTGTGAGTGGTGTATATGTGTGTGTGAGAGAGAGGGAGAGAGAAAGGAAGAGAGAGAGAGAGATCAAGTGTCTGTTGGCTGTATGATAAATGATCAAGAAATGATCAATGTTAAAAACAGTTGAAAATAAGGAATTACCGATCCATTTGGAAAATCACTTTTTTTTTTTTTAACAAACTCTTCCTCATTTTAAATCATGATAAAGCAGTTGAAAAAAAGCAATCTGATTTTTTCCGTAAACCCCATGAAATTTAACTGGTTGCCTCTCTCAAATTACTTCTAATTTTGGAATTGGTTTGAAAGGTTGTTACCACAGTTAGACAGAAGTCCTCCCTTATGCCAAACACAAAGTTAAGCTCTCATGCCATTTCCCATGCTCCCCCTGACATCTACCTGTCTTCTCTACATACTGCAAGATAATGACAAATCTAGTAACATCTCAGATTTCTTTATAAAACCAAAGGGATAGTTAGCTTGGCTTAACCGTTGAACTACCTTAATGGTTAGTGAAACTTTGAAATTAGCTTTTGTTTTTTAATCTTGATAATACACATTGTCCTTGTGTCCTCTTTGTCCGTTTTGACGTGAAATATAATAGCTGTCCATGTAACATATGGACTGTTGATGCACAGGAAACTTAATGTTATATTTTGAAAGCCAGAGAGAGCACAGAATAGCACTGAGTTTTATTAAAATGGGGAGAACGTTGTCCAGGAATTTTACTTAAGTGAATTGGAATATTACAGCTGAAATATTTTGTTCAAATTCTCTAAAATACAAATGGTTGCTTCTTTGTCTCCTGTTGTGGATTGAATTATATCCCTCCAAAATATGTGTGGGAATTCTAACCCCTGGACTTGTAGACTTTGGAGCCCTGGTGGCGCAGTGGTTAAGAGCACAGCTGCTAATCAAAAGGTTGTCAGTTCTGATCCACCAGCTGCTCCTTGGAACCCTACGGGACAGTTCTATTCTGTGCTGTAGGGTTGCTATGAGTCAGAATCCATTTGATGGCTACGGTTTTGGCGGTTTTATTTTTTGTTTCGTGACATTGGTTGCAAACCCTTGAACGTGTCTGCACTCTCCCCTCCCTCCCTGGGTTCCCCATGCCTATTTGCCCGGCTTTCCTGCCCCTACCTTCCTTCTGAACTTTGCTTTTGGGCAAATGCTGCCTTTCAGGTCTCCTATTGTTCATTGCTCAGAGGTGTACATTTCTCACTGGTGTTATTGCTCGTTTTATAGGCCTGTCTGTTGTATGGCTGGAGCCCTGGTGGTGTAGTGGTTAAGAGATCAGGCTGCTAACTGAAAGGATGGCAGTTCAGATCCAACCAGCTGCTTCTTGGAATGCCTGTGGAGCAGCTCCACTGTGTCCTATAGGGTCACTAGGAGTCGGAATCAACTCGACGGCAATGAGTTTGGTTTTGGTTTTATTATATGTGATCTCTGGAAATGATTTCAGTTCCAAGTTTGAAGAGTATCTAAGGGCCATAATCTCAAGGGTTCTACCAGTCTCTATCAGACCAGTATGTCTGGTCTTATTTATAAGTCTGAATCTTGTTCTATATTTCTCTCCCACTCTGTCCATGACCTACTATTGTGGTCCCGGTCAGAGCAGTTGGTAGTGGTAGCCAGGCACCATCTAGTTCTGATCTAAGGCTAGTGGAGGCTGGGGTTCATGTGGTCTGTTAGTCCTTTGGACTAATCATTTCCTTGAGTCTTTGGTTTTCTTCACTCTCCTTTGCTCTGGACTAGAAGAGACCAATTATTGTATCTTAGATGGCCACTCACAAGCTTTTAAGACCCCAGTCGCCAGTCACCAAGGTAGGATGTAGAACATTGTCTGTATAAATTATGATATGCCAGTTGACGTAGATGTCTCCTGAGTCTATGGTCCCTAGCCCTTAATCCCAGTATCTCAGTCCCAGGAGGTGTATGGTTATGGCTAAGAAGTTTTCATGACTGTATCCCCTGTGCGCAGTATTGCATACATGGGTATATTTGCAGCGTGTACACATATATATGTACATGGGTACACTTCCATACACCCTCCCTTCCCTGTTCAGCTTACGTATCTACCTACGTATCCACTCGTACATCATTATTACTGCTGTTACAGGATTGTATGTTTAATAGTATTTACCATTGTTGCCTTTTACTCTTGTGTACCTTTCAGTGTCTTCCTTTACCTTGATTATGTTGTGCGGACTTCCCCCATATTGTGTATTATCTTTCACTTCACCTAAGTTAGTACGTGCCTACTATCTAATTGGTGATTTTGCCTTCTCCATCCTTCCATTCCTGGTAATCATTGAAGAATGTTTCTGCCTGTGTGAAAATCTTTTCTTGACTTTTTGTAATAGTGGTCTCATACAATGTTTGCTCTTTTATGATTGGCTTATTTCACTCAGAATAATGTCCTCCAGGTTTATCCGTGTTGTGAGATGTTTCGTGAATTCGTCATTATTCTTTAACGTTGCGTAGTTTTCCGTTGTGGCTATGTACCATAGTTTGTTTATCCATTCACCTGTTGGTGGACACTTAGGCTGTTTCCATCCTTTTGCTATTGTGAATAATGCTGCATTGAGCATGGGTGTGCATATGTCTATTCATGTCACAGCTCTTATTTCTCTAGGATATACTCCTAGGAGTGGGATTGCTGGATCGCATGGTATTTCTATTTCTCGCCTTTTGAGGAAGTGCCATATCATTTTCCATAGTAGTTGTACCATTTTACATTCCCACCAACAGCGTATGAGAGTTCCAGTCTCCGTACAGCCTCTGCAGCGTTTGTTGTTTTCTGTTGTTTTGAGCGGTGCCATTAGCACTGCTGTGAGATGCTATCTCATTGTAGTTTTGATTTGCATCTCTCTAGAGGCTAATGAGGAGCCGTACTTATACAGTGGTTAAGCACTTGGATGCTAACCAAAAGGTCGGAGGTTGGACCCCACTGGCTGCTCCATAGGAGAAAGATGTGGCAGTCTGTTTCTGTAAAGATTATAGCTTGGAAGCCCAATGGGGCAGTTCTTCTCTGCTCTATAGGGTCACTATGGGTGTGAACTGACTCTATGGGAATGGGTTTGATTGAGTTTTGGGTACTGGCTGATGATCACAAGCATCTCTTCATATATTTGTTGGCTGCCTGGATGTATTCTTTGGTGAAATGCCTGTTCATATCCTTTGCCAGTTTTTTTTTTTTTTAAATTGTACTTCAGGTGAAGACTTACAGAACAAATAGTTTCTCATGAAACGGTAGTACACATATTGTTTTATGACGTTGGTTAGCAACCCCACAACATATCAAGCCTCTAACTTCTCAACCTTTTCTTTTTGGTGAAAATACACATAGCCAAAGATACACCATTTCAAAAATTTCTACATGCACATTCAGTGACATTGACTATGTTCTTCCAATCGTGCTGTTATTCTCACTTAAGATGAAGGCTTACAGAACAAAATAGTTTCTCATTTAACAGTTACTACACATGTTGCCCTATGATAATGGTTAACAGTCTCACAACACATCAACAATATCCTTACTTAACCTTGGGTTCCCTATCACCACCTTCCTTGTCCCCTTCTGCCTTCTGGCCCTTGTCACTAGACTCCTGTACCTCGTTAGTCTCATTTGGTTTTACAGGGCTGTGCACTCCCAGGCTGAACAGTGAACCTTGGAGATAACTTCACCCTTCACCACTGAGCTAAAAGGGTGTCTGGGGGCCATATCTTGGGGTTCTCCAGTCTCCTTTAGGCCAGTAAATCTGGTCTTTTTTTTTTGTGAGTTAGAATTATGCTGTACGTCCTTCTCCAGCTCTGTCCAGAACCCTCTATTGTGATCCTGGTCAGAGCAGTCAGTGGTGGTAGCCGGGCACCATCTAGTTGTACTGGACTCAGTCCGGTGGAGGCCTTGGTAGCTGTGGACAGTTAGTCCTTCGGACTGATCTTTTCCTTGTATCCTGTTCTCTTCATTCTCCCTTGCTCCCGAAGGGATGAGACCAGTGGAGTATCTTAGATGGCTGCTCACAGGCTTTTAAGACCCCAGACACTACTCACCAAGGTAGAATATAGAGCACTGTCTTTATAAGCTGTGTCATGCCAATTGAGCTAGATGTTCCCCGAGACCATGGTCCCCACAGCCCTCCGCCCAGCTATTCAGTCCCTCAGGGAGTTAGGATGTGTCTGTGGGGCTTCCATGACCTTTCCTTGTACAAGTTGTGCTGGTTTCCCCTGTATTGTGTACTGTCTCACCCTTCACCCAAGATACCACTTATCTATTGCCTGTTTAGTATTTCCCCCCCACCCCTCCCATCCCAGGTAACCAACAGAGATTGTTACATTTTGTGTGTGAACTTTTTCATGGGTTTTTACAATAGAGGTCTCATACAATATTTGTCCTTTTGTGATTGACTTATTTCACTCAGCATAATGTCCCCCAGTTTCATCCATGTTATGAGATGCTTCACAGATTCATTGTTGTTCTTTCTCGTTGCATAGTACTCCATTGTGTGTATGTACCATAGTGTGTTTCTCCATTCATCTGTTGAGGGGCATCTAGGTTGTTTCCATCGTTTTGCTGTTGTGAACAATGCTGCCATGAACATAGGTGTGCATATGTCTGTTCGAGTGCCAACACTTATTTCTCTAGGATATATTCCTAGCAGTGGGATTGCTGGATTGAATGGTACGTCTATTTCTAGCTTTCTGAGGAAGCGCCATATCATTTTCCAAAATGGGTGTATCGTTTTGCATTCCCACCAGCAGTGCATAAGTGTTCCGATCTCCCCGCAGCCCCTCCAACATTTGTTATTTCCAGTGTTTTTGATTCGTGCCAGTAATGCCAGGTGAGATGGTATCTCATTGTGGTTTTAATTTGCATTTCTCTAATGGCTAGTGATTGCGAGCATTTGCTCATGTGTCTGTTGGCCAATTGAATGTCTTCTTTGGTGAAGTGTCTGTTCATTTCCTTTGCCCATTTTTTAATAGGATTATTTGTCATTTTGTTGTAGAGGTGTTGGATTTTCTTGTAGATTTTGGAACTTAGACTTTTGTGTGACTTGTACTCTCCAAAAATTTTTTCCCAGTCTGTAGGTTCTCTTTTTACTCTTTTGGTGAAGTCTTTTGAAGAGCATAGGTGTTTGATTTTTAGAGGATCCCAGTTATCTTGCTTATCTGTTGGGGTTTGTGCATTGATGGTTATGGTTTATATCCTGTTAATGCCATGTATTAAGGCCTGAAGTGTTGGTCGTATTTTTTCTTCTATGAACTTTATAGTTTTAGGCTTTATATTCAGGTCTTTGATCCATTTTGAAGTAGTTTTTGTATACAGCGTGAGGTATGGGTCCTGTTCCATTTTTTTGCAGATGGATATCCAGTTTTGCCAGCAGCGTTTGTTAAAAAGACTGTCTTTTCCCCATTTGATGGACTTTGGGCCCTTGTTGAAGATCAGGTGACCGTAGGTGGATGGATTTACACCTGGGTTCTCAGTTGTGTTCCATTGGTCAATATATCTGTCGTTGTACCAGTACCAGGCTGTTTTGACTACTGTAGCTGTATAGTAGGTTCTGAAGTCAGGTTGTGTGAGTCCTCCAACTTTATTCTTCTTCTTCAGTAGTGCTTTACTTATTCGGGGCTTCTTTCCTTTCCATATAAAGTTAATGATTAGTTTTTCCATCTCTTCGAAGAATGTCGCTGGTATTTGGATCGGGATTGCGTTGTATTTGTAAATTGCTTTGGGTAGAATTGTCATTTTCACAATGTTGAGTCTGCCTATCCATGATCATGGTATGTTTTTCCATTTATGTAGATCCCTTTGGGTTTCATGCAGTAGTGTTTTATAGTTTTCTTTGTATAGGTCTTTTACATCCCTGGTCAGATTTATTCCTAAGTATTTTATCTTTTTAGGGGCTATTGAAAATGGTATTGATTTCCTGATTTCCTTTTCCTCGTTCTCCTTACTGGTGTATAGGAATCCAACTGATTTTTGAATGTTTATCTTGTATCCTGCTACTCTGCTGTATCTTTCTATTAGTTCCAGTAGATTTCTTATGGAGTCTTTAGGGTTTTCTATGTATAGTATCATATCATCTGCAAACAGGGACAGTTTAACTTGTTCATTACGAATTTGGATGCCCTTTATTTCTTTTCTTGCCTTATTGCTCTAGCTAGAACATCCAGCACAATATTAAATAGGAGTGGTGATAAAGGGCATCCTTGTCTTGTTCCTGTTTTCAAGGGGAATGTTTTCAGCTTCTCTCCATTAAGAATGATGTTGGCCGTTGGTTTTGCATAGATGCCCTTTATTATGTTGAGAAATTTCCCTTCTATACCTATTTTATTGAGAGTTTTTATCAGGAATGGGTGTTGGAGTTTGTCAAATGCCTTTTCTGCGTCAATTGAGATGATCATGTGATTCTTTTCTTTCCTTTTATTTCTGTGGTGGATTACGTTGATTCATTTTCTAATGTTGAACCATCCTTGCATACCTGGTATGAATCCTACTTGGTCGTGGTGTATTATTTTTTGGATATGATGCTGAATTCTATTGGCTAGAATTTTGTTGAGAATTTTTGCATCTATATTCGTGAGATATACTGTTCTGTAATTTTCTTTTTTTGTGACGTCTTTTCCTGGTTTTGGTATCAGCGTTATACTGGCTTCATAGAATGAATTTGGAAGTGTTGCTTCCTCTTCTATGCTCTGAAATAGCTTGAGTAGAACTGGTACGAGCTCTTCTGTAAATGTTTTGTAGAATTCTCCAGTGAAGGCATCTGGGCCAGGGCTTTTTTTTTTTGGTTGGGAGTTTTTTTATTAACTTTTCAATGTCTTCTCTTGTTCTGGGTCTGTTCAGATTTTCAACATCACTTTGTTGTAGTTTGGGTACGCCGTGTGTTTCTAGGAATTTATCCATTTCCTCTAGGTTTTCAAATTTGTTGGAGTATAGTTTTTCGTAATATTCTGTTATAATCCTTTTTATTTCTGTTGGGTCTGTTGTAATGTCCCCCATTTCATTTCTTATTTGGGTTATTTGTGTCCTCCCCTGTTTTTCTTTTGTCAGTCTGGCTAGTGGTTTGTCGATTTTGTTGATTCTTTCAAAGAACCAACTTTTGGTTTTGTTGATTCTTTCTATTGTTTTTCTGTTCTCTATTTCATTTATTTCTGCTCTGATCTTTACTATTTCCTTTCTTCTGGTGGTTGTGGGCTTTTTTTGCTGTTCTCTTTCTATTTGTTTGAGTTCCGTAGTTAATGTTTTGATTTTGTCCCTTTCTCCTTTTTTAATGTGTGCATCTTTTGGTATAAATTGGCCTCTGAAGACTGCCTTTGCTGTGTCCCAAAGGTTTTGGTATGATGTGTTTTCATTCTCAGTTGATTCTAGGAATTTTTTGATTCCATCTCTGATTTCTTCTGTTACCCACTGATGTGTAAGCAGGGTATTATTCAGTTTCCATGTAGTTAATTTTTATTCCTTGCTCTTTCTATTGTTAATTTCTACCTTGATGGCATTGTGGTCAGAGAAGATACTTTGAATTATCTCAGCATTTTGGATCTTGTTGAGGATTGCTCTGTGGCCTAAGATGTGGTCTGTTCTGGAGAACGTTCCATGTGCATTGGAAAAGAATGTGTAGTTTGCAGCGGTTGGATGGAGTGTTCTATATACGTCTATGAGGTCCAGTTGGCTGATTGTGCCCTTTAGGTCTTCTGTATCTTTGCTGAGTTTCTTCTTAGTTGTTCTGTCCTTTACTGAGAGTGGTGTGTGTGTTGAAGTCTCCTACTATTATTGTGGAACTGTCAATTTCTCTTTTCAGTGTCGTTAGAGTTTGATTTATGAATTTTGCAGCCTTGTCATTGGGTGTGTAGATGTTTATTATGGTTATGTCTTCATGATGGATCGTCCCCTTAATCATTATATAGTGTCCTTCTTTGTCTTTTATGGTGGATTTTGTTTTAAAGTCTATTTTATCTGAGATTCGATTGTCACTCCTGCTGTTTTTTGGTAGTTGTTAGCTTGATATATTTTTTTCCAACCTTTGACTTTTACTAAATTGACATCTTTGTTTCTAAGGTGTGTCTCTTGTAAACAGCATATTGATGGATCCTGTTTTCTTATCCATTCTGCCACCCTCCGTCTCTTTATGGGTGCATTGAGTCCATTTACATTCAGTGTAATTATTGATAGATGTGAGTTTGTTGCTGTCATTTTGTAGTGCTTTTTTTTGTGGTGCTGAAGTTTTCTTTGTTCTTCTTACTCTCTTGTGCTGAGCTACTTTTGTTTGTGGATTTTTTTTCATTTCTTTTGGTTTTGTAGGTTTTGTGTTTGCTGAGAGTTTATGTTTTTCCTCTTTTTTTTAATGAGTATGTTTGTTAATTTTCTTTGTTTTTACCATGAATTTTACCTTTATCATTCTAGGTTTGAAAGAGTCTACTATCACTTGGTATCGCCTTGACTTCCTCTCCATTAGAAGGTTCTATACCTATGCTGTTTATTCCCCCTCTTATTGTTTTGATGTTGTTGTCATTTACTGATTAACTGCTCTGATTCCCTGTTGTATTTCTTTTGGTTTTGGATAGTCCTCGGGAGTTCATTTCCTAGACTGGCATCTGGCTGGTACGATCCTGCGTCCTAGGTTCTGCCTGTGAGCTGAAGTTGTTTGTCCTCAGATCGAACAATTCCCTTTAATAATTCTTGTTAAGTTTGGTTTGACTTTTACATATTCCCTTAATTTCTGTTTATCTGGAAATGATCTAATTTCACCATCAAATTTGAACGAGAGTTTTGCAGGATATATTATTCTTGGCTGGCAATTTTTTCTTTCAAGATTTTATATATGTCATCCCATTGCCTTCTTGCCTACATGGTTTCTGCCAGATAATCTGAGCTTAGTCTTATTGTTTCTCCTCTGTAGTTGACTTTTTGTTTTTCACAAGGTGCTCTCAGGATTCTTTGTTTGTCTTTGGTTTCGGCAAGTGTTAATATGATATGCCTTGGTGATTTTCTTTTGGGGTCTCTCCTGTATGGGGTTCGTTGAGCTGCTTGGATGGTCAGCTTTTCATGTTTCATGATAGTGAGGAAGTTTTCTGTCAGCAGTTCTTCAATGATCCTCTCTGTGTTTTCTGTTTTCTCCCCTGTTCTGGAATTCCAGTCACTCGCAGATTTTTGCTTTTGATTGTATCCCAAATAAATCTCAGTATCTCTTCATTTTTTCTTTGTTCTTTTTTCTGAGTTTTCCGGAAACAGAGTTGTATCCAAGTGTTTGTCTTCAATTCCACTGATACTGTCTTCCACTGTTTCATATCTGCTTCTCAGCCCTTCTATGGCACCGTCTATTTCTGAAATCTTGTTGTTTATCTTTTGGATTTCTAATTGTTGTCTCTGTATTATTTCTAGTTGTGAATTTATTTTGGCATTTTGTTCCTGCATTATTTTTCTGAATTCTTCCAATTTTTTGTCTGTATTTTCCATGAATTTGTATATTTTTTCCTCATGTGTGTGAGCTTTTTGCCTCAGGTCTTAGAGAATTCTGAGTATTAGAGATTTGAATTCCCTATCAGGTAGTTCTAGCACCTTTTCTTCCACTGGAGAGTCATCTGGTGTTTTATTTTGGATGCCTTCTGGAATCATCCTGTCCTGTTTTTGTAAATGTTTTGTTATTGTCTGCTGTCTTCGGGGCATTCGGTAGTTATTTTTCTCGTTTATTGATTGTAGATTTGTTTGTTTCATCACTTTTTTTTTTTTTTAAATTTGACTATGTCTGATCAGGCGAGCTGTGTTCTTTGTTGTTTGCTTTTCTGTGGGCAGAATACTTTTCGCCTCCTTCTCCAATTGGCAGGGTCAGTCACTCAGATATGGTATGGCAGGGCAGGTCTAGCTGAAGAGGAGTTACTGGGACAGGTTGTTTGTGGCACTTACTACAGCCACCAGAGCTTGTCATTAATCAGTGCAGGGCAGGTTCCAGTTGTCCATGCCTGTGCTGCTTGGTGGTGTGATGTCAGGCGCACGGTGCAGGTAGGCAGGATGCAGCGGGGAGGTTGTTATGTGTGGAGCTAAGATGGATATGGGAGAGAGGAGAGAGGAACAGGAGCCAAGAACATACAAAGAAACAAAAAAGAATGCTAGGGGAGCTTGTCGTTGGAATGGAGAGATGAGAGACTATGAAATGGAGAGAAACAGAAAGGGGAAGAGGAAGAAAAGAAAAGAATGAATAAATAAGGATCAGAAAGGTTAAAGAGCTGCCAAGTTCCCAGGGATCCCACCAATGCAGCTATGAGGTCTGGGGAAGTCAGATGTCGCAGGTGTCGCAGTACAGCCTGGCTAGAAGGCATAGAGGTATACAACGCCTGGTATTCAGAGATCAGAAAGAGAAGGAAGATACAGAGGGCCGAGAAACTGAACAATGAAGAAAGACAAAAAGGGAAAAAGAGGGAAAAGAAAACAAAACAAATTAAAAAAAGAAAAAGAAGAAAGGCCCCCCAAAAAACAGAAAAAAAAAAAAAACAACGAGAAAAGAAATGCCCTCAAGGGCCTCTGCAGGCCTGTGCAAGCTGAGGAGGAAGTCTCATTGCCACGCAGCACCGCCTGGCCAGAAAGGGCTCCCAACTCAAGAAAAGGAAAAGAAAATGAACAAAAGCCCTGGGATCCCACCAGCGCAGCAGCCCAGACCGGGAAGGAGCTCCACACTTGAATGGAGCTCCACAACCCCTCAGGAAGCAGCAAAGATGGCGCACGGAGCCAGGTATTTGAGCGAAAGGGGGGTGGGGATGGTGAGAGGTAAGGGAGAAATCAAAAGAAGCAGAAAAAAAAGCAGCACTAGCAGCCAACGATTGGCACTCAGAGAGCCAGCTAGTGCAGGCTGGTGTTTCTTGGACAAGAGACTGTGTCCACTGGAAGCAGAGGGGGCCGAGTGTGGGTGAAGAAGGGTAGGGAATGGGAAAGTGTATATCACAAATTACAGGAGCTCGGTAGCCCCTCAGGAAGAAGCAAAGATGGCTCACGGAGCCAGGTATTTTAGCGAAAGGAGGGGGAGGTGGTGAGAGGTAAGGAAGAAATCAAAAGAAGCAGAAAAAAGCAACACCAGCAGCCAATAAATGGCACTCAGGGAGCCGGCCCTTTCGGGTGTGTGGAATCCAAGCAGCTGGTGTTTCCCAGTAAAGAGATTTTGGCCATGGGAAGCAGAGGAGACCGAGTCAGGGTGAAGAAGGATTGGGGGTTGGAAAGCATATATCGCAAATTACCAGTTGTTTTGTCTCCCGCTGGATGCTCCAGGAGGCTGCTTTCTCATACCCCCTGTTTGCTGGTCTCCGACAGGAGTCCAAGATGGCGGATCCACGCTGCGTTAGCTGGTAGGGGATCTCTGCATGATTCTCTCCTTGCTCTCCATTCCTGTCAGTTTTCCCACCCCATTTGCTGCTTGGCTGAGTTCTTTATCTCTTCATTTGATGTTTTAGGGTTTCAGGATTGTTATATTCTCTGTTTGCCTTAATTTTTCGGATCTTTGCTGTGGAGGGATGGCGTGGTACTTCTGCCTAGAGGGCCATTTTGCCGGAACTCCCGCCAGTTTTTTAATTGGGTTGTCTTTTCGTTGTTGTGTCGTTGGAGGTTTCTATAAATTTTAGAGATTAGACAAGGATGTCATAGCCAAAAATTTTTCCCAGTCTGTGGGTTCTCTTTTTGGAAAAGTCTTTTGATGAGCATAAGTATTTGATTTTCAGGAGGTCCCAATTGTCTAATTTATCTTCTGCTGTTTGTGCTTTTTTAGTTATGTTGTATAAATTTAGTTATACTATAAATTAGGGCTTCTAGGTTTGCCCCTGTTTTTTCTTCTATGATCTTGGTTTTATATTTAGGTCTTTGATACATCTTTAGTTTTTGTGTATAGTGTGAGGTATGGATTCTGTTTCAGTTTTCTTCAAATGGATATTCAGTTTTGCCAGCACCATTTGTTAATGGGACTATCTCTTCTGCATTTAATAGATTTCTACCCTTTGTCAAAGATGAACTGTCCATAGGTGGATGGATTTATTTCTGGCTTCTCAATTCTGTTCCATTGGTCTATGTGTCTATTCTTGTACCAGTACCAGGCTGTTTTGACTACCATAGCTATGGTAGGCTGTGTCTTAAACCTAACCCTTTTTGAGATATAAAAAGAGGAGATTAGGCACAGAAGCAAGCAGGGACAAATGGGGGAAAGAGAGATGCCACGTGGAAATCTCTGAGGAACAGAAGAAATCCAGGGCTAGAGAAGCTTAGACAAGGATTTTCCCCCAGAGTGGGCAGAGAGCTTTCCCCTTGAGCCAGTGCCCTGAATTCAGACTTCCAGTCTCCTGAAGTGCGAGAAAATAAATTTTTGTTCTTTAAAACCACCTGCTTGTGGTATTTCTGTTACAGCAGTACCACAAGCTAAGACACCTCCTTTGGACGAGTTCCATATTTCTAGTCTTCCTTTTCTGTCTGAAATATTGCAGTTCTGTGTGCATTTATTGGACCTAGAGTGCTAGAAGCTTCCATGGTCTCTTTAAACCCTGGTTTCTTTCTGTATGTACCTTTCATATTCCATGTATGGATTTTATAAAACTATTTTCTTTCTTCCTTCTCCAGAATAAAAATAGGAATTTGTGGTTAAAATTACAATCTTACTGACCCATTTAAAATTAGAAATGCAGTAGTATTTGCATAGAGGGTGTTTGAGAACACTTCTATGTTAACATAAAGTTTCAGGTTTTATGGTCCAGTTATTTTTCTTTTGCCTTTTGATTTTTACAGACATTTATTTACGCCATGCTGATTTATTAACATCATTATTTTTGAATGGCATTAAGGACTGCAGCTACTGCATAAATGTCCTGTGTATGAACATCATAAACTGCCCTCTCTAGCTGTAGAAATTGGGTGACCTTGATTCTAGGCACATTTTATAACTTTCTTCAGAATGTTTCATGACACTTTTTGAAGTGTAAAAAATGATAATAGCGCTATACATACTCGTTTTGTTTAAATCTCAAAGTGATGTACCAAGTGGAGACAATAGTGAATACATTTCAAAGCTGGAAATGTGTTCCTTCCTCTAAAACCATGCACGCTCCGTAATAACGACGGCCACTATTCATTGTCTATAGTGAATCAGTCATGCACTGGGTTGGGAATATTAGCACATTTATTTCTTAGAACAATCCTATGAGTTAAAAAAACCAAAACCAAACCCGTTGCCTTCGAGTCAATTCCGACTCATAGAACTGCCCCACAGGGTTTCCAAGGAGCAGCTGGTGGATTTGAGTTAGCAGTTGCAGCTCTTAACCACTATGCCACCAGGGTTTCCAAGAGTTAAGTATTATTTTTTCCATTTTATACATGTGGACACTGACTCAGAGATGTTAAGAAAATTGCTTAAAATAACACAGCTACTGTGTGACTACTAAGTTATATCTCATGTTGAACCCAAATACGTCCTACCTTATAGCCATAGCTGCTGTCCCCTCCTCTGCTTACTCTCTTCTTCCTCTTTAATTGTGTTCAAGAATAGGGTCATATTGCAGCAACACCTAGCTTACTTTCTCCCCTGTAATTTTAATGCAATAACATCTGTTCCCACAGTTTTCTGTTAAAATGACTAAATTAATTATATGGCTATAAAGTTCAAGGAATCTTTACCCATCAAAAGCGGGGCTCATCATCTTTGTGCCCTATCTTCTCTCTGCAAATTTCTTCTCATTTCATTAGCCATTTTCTTCTGGTAACGAGGCAATCTATTTTGCCTGCTGTCCTGTGTTTCAATATGAAAAAGAACTGCTGTAAATACTATAGTGTGGCTTATTGTAATGAACAGAACAAAGATTTAGAATCAGATTGATCTGGTGTCAAATCCTGGCTTTGCCACTCACTGATTAGGTAATCTTGGAATTCACCTAATTTCTTTGAGCCTCAGTATTAACAGCTACAGCAGTGTACAGTAAATTACATGTTGCTGTAAGAAAAATTCGCATAGTCAAAATACCTCTGAGGGGGAACGGTTGGCAAACAAACATAGAAGGCGTGTGTTATTTATGTAAAAAAATGGTAAAGACAATTGAAAAGTTAGATTCTCATTCACATTTGTTGTTGCTGTTATGTGCCATCAAGTCTAACTCATAGCAACCCTATATGCAGGGTAGAACTGCTCCATAGGGTTTCCTGGGTTGTAATTTTTATGCGAGCAGATCACCAGGTCTTTTCTCCCAGGTAGCCGCTGCTGGGTTCGAACCACCGACCTTTCGGTTAGCAGCCCAGTGCTTAACTGCTGCACCACCAGTCACATTAACCACATCGAAGTGCTCAGAGGTCACATGTGGCTCTTATCTAGTACACTGGATGACGCAGATACAGAAGAACATTTCCTTCATGGCAGAAAGTCCCACAGACAGCACTGACCTATAAGATGGGGTTAAGGGGAGAATTAAGGTACAAGAAGTCGGGCATAAAGAACCTAACGCTGGCACCTACTCGGAAAAACAGTGACACCATAAAAAACTGCACGTTCTCTCCTCCCTCTCTCTGATGCCTGCTCTGCTCATCAACCTGAATTTTGTTTCAGGGAAATTGCCACGTTCCCTAATTTTTCCATTGCCCCCTTTAAATTTAAATAAATAAGTAAATGAACAAGTAAATAAGTATAACTAAATAAAAAAGGATACCTGTATCTTTGGAGATTGTATTACTATTCTCAAGACAACTTTTAATTAAAAAAATCAAGGAAGGAAGGAAAAAAAAATAGATAGCCAGTTATAGCGGTAGCCGGTAACTGTCTAGTGTTACTACTTGGGAATAAAGCGAGTATGGTCAGATGGTATATGTGATTTATTAGATTCCAGAGCTGCATCTAGAACTTTTATCAAGAGCAACTTCGGCCACAGGGAGATTCTTTCTCCACGGCCCCCATGCTGCCTGTCATCATTACTCATGTGGGATGTCAGTAGGATTCTCTTTGCTTTGGGAAAGCTCAAAACCCTTCGGAAACGTGTTCCAGGAAAATCCGTACCTTAAAGACTGCTCCTTTTTGTTTTCACCTCCAGTTTGTCAATATGAAACAAGTATTAACTGATGAGCTGCCAGCCCAGGCAGGAATGGGCTCCGTTGAGTTACAGCCTTCCTTCTCCCTTTTATATTATGTTATTTTGTTATCAACATTGAATCCATGGCCAAGGAACCTTCAGTACTGCTTGGTGGAACCCAATCTTAGAAATATTTCTCAGTAAGACGCAAACCAGCGAAGTCTTTTTCAAGCTTGAGTTTCGAATTTGTGGGAGTAAGGAAGTTTTAAACGAGGTAGTGCCTTTGAAGTCTAATGAGATGGCCTAAAAACAGAGGTAGAAGGCAACACTCAGTGCTGTGTTGCAGATGGCTTGTGTTCTTTCCTAGGCCCAGCGTTGCCTGGAAACAGACTTTCCCTGTAGGCATGGGAAAGCGGGGTGCTGGGGGAGGACCCCCACGGTGCTGTTATCAGAGTGCTTCGATGTGACTCTTGGAGAAAGGATGGAAAGAAACCCCAAATTTGTAGGGTATCTTTTTCTGAATGATTGAGTTGGTTTAAAAATCATCTTGGAGCCCAGAAAAAGTAATATGGATAGGGTGAACTTTGCCACACACTTTTCCAGTGACCGCCTGAGAAAACTTTAAGCTAATTCCTCTTTTCAGTGACACAGAGGGTCAAAACCAATCCTGAGGGCACTGGCCCTGAAAAACCCAAAAGGATCCCTTGACAGTGTTTCCTTTGGAGCTCGATTCACTTACGGTGTAGACGTGGCTGGGAGAGGGGGCATCGTATTTAGTAGGCCTTTTAATCCTGTTCAGACCCAAGGGCCCCTCTGCCCGGGTGTATATGTAGGAGGAATTGGGACGGAGCCCATTCCTGCCTGGGCTGGCAGCTCATCAGTTAATACTTGTTTCATATAGACAAGGTTAAAAAAAAAAAAAATTCTGTCAGCTGCTGGGTGATGTTCCAAACCAAGTTCTTTTTCTGTGAAAATATATCATACAAACTAAGTACTTACTGTGTGCCAGGCATTACGGAGAGTGTCAGACACATACTGGCTTATTTAATCCCTTTAACAATCCGTGAAGTCAGTGCTGTTCTTATTCCCAGTTTCCAGGTGAGGAAGCTTTCCCATGGTCAGACTTCTAGGAGGGACAGAGAAGAGTGGGAGCCCAGGCCCCCAGAGCCAGGCTCTTAACCACTCTACCACGGTCTGCTTGTTCCTTGATCATGCAAAGATCACGCACCGGCTGCTGTCTGTCTTTCCCCCAGCTTCGTAGGTAGCCCCAGCCTCTCCTTTCCTTTTTAGAATCACCTAGTTTATTATTGACACTCATTTCCAAGGAAGCTTGGGTTCTGCTCGGTGGAACCGTCTTAAAAATACTTACATGAAGACGGCGCAATAGGAAAACACCTTAATCAGTGGGAACTGTTTTTGCAGTAGGCAGGTGAAGCCTGTTTCCATCCCTTTTTCTTTTTAACGAATTAGGAGAAAGTTGCTAGCTTTTGATAGGCTGACCCAGAGGGGCTGTGGTAGGTGTTGCATTTAGATGGTAGGGAAACACTACTCAGTGAAGGCTGGGGACGTGCTGTAAAACTAGATTAGAAGAAGCAGTCTGAGGGGACTTCTGGCTTTTTCTTTTATTGGGCCTCAGCTATTCCTGTGAATTAGGCGGAAGCAAGGTGTTGTCTCCGTTTTGAAGATGTGGAGAATGAGCATAAGGAGGATGCTGATGAGGAAGAGGGTAAGATCTGTCACGTCTGTAGGGTGATGTGATATGGATAGGTGTAGGACACCCTGTTTCTCATTTGATGCTGCATTTGAGCGGTGTGACCTGGTACCAGTCATTCAGCTTCTCTTGACTTCAGATTTCTTCTTTAAAACAAGAAGGTTAAGGTGAATGATTTCTAATATTTGTGAGGTCCCATTTGGCCTCCAAAACCCTGATTCTTCCCAAAGCCTCCTATAATCTTACACGCCTTTCCTATATGATGCCTCATTCTTTAACAAATGTTTTCAGTACTTGTGATGCCATTATTTGCCCAGATCTCCCGTTTTGTACCAGACTTTACTAGTTAAGATAAAACACATTCTCTGAACCAAAAACAAACAAAAATCCCATCTCCACGGACTACCCGACTCATACCTTTTCCATAATTTACTTATGTTTCCCAGTCTATCTCTAAACCTTTCTTCCACAGAAATAGTACTATACCCTTACTTACCCTCACTAATTTTAAGTCCATTTTCTACTTGTTAGCTGAAGCAACTT
Source organism: Dugong dugon (assembly GCA_030035585.1). Classification (NCBI taxonomy): domain Eukaryota; kingdom Metazoa; phylum Chordata; class Mammalia; order Sirenia; family Dugongidae; genus Dugong; species Dugong dugon. Next base: position 1,823,829 of record CM057472.1, read on the forward strand.
TCACGTGAACCTCGTTGAACCACTTTGGGATGCTGGGCCATTAAAATCAGCCCAGAATTTGGAATACACTGGACAGAGAGAAATCTGAGAATTAAGTAGCCTAACAAAACGAAGTGTAATCTCCTTTGCCTTACTTTTCCCTTTCCTTTTGGGGTTTTACGAGAATGTGTGTGTGGCGGGGGTGGGAGGAGATTATCTGAACTGAATAATACGGAGAAGGGCTACTGTCTTAGTCATCTAGTGCTTCTGTAACAGAAATACCACAAGTGGATGACTTTTACAAAGGGAAATTTATTTCTCCACAGTAAAGTAGGCTAGAAGTCCAAATTCGGGGCGTCAGCTCCAGGGGAAGGCTTTTCTTTCTGTTGGCCTTCTTGTCAGTCTTCCCCCAGACTAGAAGCTTCTTCACGCAGGGACCCCGGGCCAAAGGATGCTCTCTGCTCCCAGCACTGCTTTCTTGGCGGTACAAGGTCCCCACTCTCTGCTTGCTTCTCTTTCCTTTTATCTCTTGTCAGATAAAAGATGGTGCAGGCCACACTCCAGGGAAACTCCCTTTACATAGGACCAGGACTGTGACCTTAGTAAGGGTGTTACAATCCCACCCTAATCCTCTTTAATGTAAAATTACAGTCACAAAATGGAGGACAACCACGCAATACTGGGAATCGTGGCCCGGTGAAATTGATACGCACATTTTTAGGGGGACATAATTCAATCCGTGACAGCTACCAAGAGTAGGGGTAGCTTTAGGAGGTGTTTCTTTTCGGCAGTATCCAATTTTTGCAAACTGATTAACAAACAAAACAACAGAATGGTTTGTGATGCTGACTTCTCTTTTATGGGCGTCAAGGAGCTAGGCTCTGCTGTTACCAGGAGGTGATGTGCCTTTTGTTGTAATTACTCTTTTAGGAATCTCTAACCAGGTATCCGCTTTTTAGGAGTTGATGCTTACTGCCATGAGGTACAGTCACCTCAAGCTTCAAACTAGGAACAGCTGTGGGGATTGTGTGTCGAGCGAAACGTGGAGGATTCACTGGTAGTGAATTCCCAGCGTAGATACTACGTCCAGATTTTAAGTAGCTGGACGCTGACTGTTTAACACAGATTTATAGGGAATTTAATGTGTGTCAGTTGCTTCCTAATTATCATGTGTGGTTTTCCTTAGATGTCTATTGTAAACCAAAAAAAAACAAATCCGTTGCCGTCGAGTCAATTCTGACTCATGGTGACCCTATAGGACAGGGTAGAACTGCCCTATATGGTTTCCAAGGAGCGCCCGGTGGATTCGAACTGCAGACCTTTTGGTTAGCAGCTTTAGCTCTTAACCAGTATGCCACCAGGGTTTCCAACATATGGTAGATAATTTTTAATCTGGCCTTTTGCACAGATGTGGCTAGTGAAGAGTTCAAGTGTCTTACTGGTAGAACACAAGAGAATCAGTTGAGATTGTAGCAGGTTGTGTGGGAGGAGAAGTCTTGACCATGACAGTTTTGTGATGTTGTTGTTAGGTGCTGCTGGGTGGATTCTGATTCATGGTTTTGTGTAGAAGGTACTTAGTAAGTATTGATCACAGAATAAGACACTGGAATAAATAACGACCAAAGGAAGTGATGATTTTCCCCCTCAAAATGTTAAAACTTTAAATTGACTCATTTTTTATAAGACCAACCAATTTAGGTCAGGTTTGTAAGGTGCTTATTTGAACATTATGCTGTGAAATGTTTTTTCAGTTCATTTAGTGTTGGAAACATTTCTCACGGTCACGAGAATCAGTGGCCTGAAGGAGGAAGTGTCCAGAGATCTGTTGGCGTTACTGTGCTGCTCTTTCTTCCTAACCCTCATATTTAGGTGATGACTGCCTCCTCTCACCCGAAATTGTTTTCTGGTCCATCATTTGCCATTTAGCCTGAGTCCTGGATATAAAGTACTTTGTTAACAGTGTATGAACAGACTTTCTTGACTGATTTCCCCTACTAAACTACACATTTCTTGAAGGTAGAGGGATGGAGACTCTTCGTTTTTTATATCTCCAGAGCCTGGGACGTAGTTGGTGCTCATTAATGATTGTTGGATGAATATATTAGTTTTCTAGTGCTGCTTTAACAAATTAAAACTGACTTAATGGCTTAAAACAAGACAGATTTATTCTTACAGTTCAAGAGGTCAGAAGTCTGAAATGGGTCTCAGTGGAATACAATCAAGGCATCAGCCGGGCTGTGCCCTGGCAGACAGTCTGTTTCCTTGCCTTTTCCAGCTCCTAGAGGCTGCCTGCATTCCTTGCCTCAGGGTCCCCTTTCATCTTCAAAGTCAGCAATGCCTGGTCAAGTCTTTCTCATGCTGAATTGCTTTGATGCTCATTCTCTGCCTCCCCCTTCCACATTTACAGAACATTTGCCGTTACATTGCACCCATCCGGATAATCCAGGATGGTCTCTCCATCTTAAGGTTTCAGTCAACATCTCAATCATATCTGCCAAGTCCCCTTTGCCATGGAAGGTAACATATTCACAGGTTTCAGGGACTAGGATTTGAACATCTTTAGGGGGCCACACTGAATAAGTCTTATATCAGGAAAACAAGTCTTTGTAAGAGGAGGCATGCTTCATAAATGAAGGAGAGTGGTATAGATAACCTGGAAAGTCTCCTGAGGTGTTTATGAGTCCAGAGGTTTCTGTGTCTTACGTGTGACCAGTAGACAAACGAGCCAAGTATCTCTGGAACATATGCTTGGTATTCTAAGCCGTCCCTCTAGATTTTCCCTCAAGTTACAGGAGGGGATTCTCAGTATAAGTTTTTGTGAAGCCAGTCTCCTGTGTCATTTCGGAGGGCAAAGTTCATTTTACTTCCTAGTGAGAGACCACTAATTAACTGGGCTGAGAGATGTTGTACACATCAAGACTCAGTTTTCTGTGGTGTCCTACTTTAACAGCAAGTGGAAGCTCTGGGTTTCAGATGCGTGAGTCACAGTGTACATTCTAAAGAACAGCTTCTTGGATTCCTATTCTAGTTCTACTCCTCACTGGCTCTGTGAACATAGGCAAGGTGGTTAATCTTTCTGCACCTCAGTTTCCTAATAGGAAAATAATAATATACCAACTTCATATATAGTAGTTAGGAGTGTCAAATCAATTAATATACGTGCAGCACCTAGAAAGTTCTTGGCATACAGTAAACAACCAATAAATATTCGATGTTGTTATTACTTCCCACTTACGGGCTGTGCAGCTGTGATCAGTTACTTTAATTCTCTTGGCCGTGGTGGCCTGACTTTTAAAATTAGGCTAATAATGCCTTCCCTACCTACAGCCAAGGGGCTAAGGTCAAATATCCTAGCACCAAAGATTTCCCACACTACCCTGAAATTACGTTGGCGTCTGTGAGTATTGAGAGGATGCCGGAATCTTTGTAATTCTTCCACATGCTGTGATGTAGAAGGGACAGCACGACTCTTCCTCTCACCCCCTTTTTGAATGGTTTGTGTAGCTCTTAAGAAGACTAATTTTATTTGATCTGGTTTGATGATTCCTTCTTTCCTCAACTTTGAAGAAGCAGAAGTCCTCTGATTTTATCGGTGAGCGTTTCCTCTAGATAGGAGGCTCCTTCTGAGTCTGGAATGACACCACTGAATTTTCCTGCAGTGTCCTAGTGGCTTTTTGATTAAGTGTGCCACAGTTAATAATCCCGAAATATGCTAGGATAAGGAACAAACAAGGAAGGGTCGAATCAGGAACTAGGAGGTGTGTTCTTTCTGTTAACTTTCTCATAGGGGTTGGTGGGGTATAATGACATGTACCCTGTTTATTGGCATGCGGGTTACTTTTGAACATATTGCTAGACATGCATCATAGCAACCAGAATTTATCAGAATGAATACTTACCCTCATGGCTCTTAATGTTGGGGAAGATGGCTCGGGCGATCAGTGTGTGACCCACTGCCATCCCTCTGCAGACGAACAAAGACTCTTTTTGCTTGCGGCTACTCCTTCCATTTTGCAGAATAAATTGTTGTTTGTGTTTAACACTTACTTGGCCACAGTCTTCCTGACACTTTACTCAAAAAAAAAAAAAAAAAAAAAAAAAAACCCGTTGCTGTCAAGTCAATTCCGACTCATAACGACCCCACAGGACAGAGTAGAACTGCCCCACAGAGTTTCCAAGGAGTGCCTGGTGGATTTCAACTGCCAGCCTTTATGGTTAGCAGCCGTAGCTCTTAGCCACTCTGCCACCAGGGTTTTGGCTTTGCTCCAAGGGAGCAGACAATCACTTTTAAGCAAGTTTGATTCTCCTGCCAGCCCAAGACAGTGCTCTGCCCATCCAAGCTGCTCAGTATGCGTGCTGACTGGACTGGATTCGAAAACCACTGAGATCTTCAGGTGCGACAGGAAACCGTCCCAAGAGGCAGTTCTGCGGCTGGGAGACAGCTGCAGTTTTTCCACATCCATAGTCACCAGGTTCCCAGCACTTAATCAGAGTGGTGGAAACTACATTGAGGTGGTTTGGTGCTGGTTTGTCTGTTCAGCTTTTGTTTTAGGAGATTGGGTCTGTGATAGAGACCTGATGGATAAGACCTTTCAGATGGCTTGTCCTTGAGGGGAACGTGGATCCTTGGGGACCTGTGATGAATTGCACTACCTAACAAGGCACAGGTTGAATGTCACCTTGTGTCATGCTGGGTTGCGTTTAGTTGGTCAGAACACTAAAGTGTTGGGGGTGCCCTTCTGCTGCCAGGATTCCTGAGGAGGGCAGGAAGCCATAGCTGCTAAGCAGAGGCTAGTTGTTCCTGCTGGGCTGGGGCTGTAGGGTCCTCCACCCCTGTGGCTGGTGGACACTGGGCGTGGTGGGTATGCTTGCCTAAGTACCTGTTTGTAGAACACAGGCAGGGCTGAGCTAAAGGGCAGTAACCTGAAACCAGTCAAGTTGGTTTTCTGCCTTTGGCCCTGAAGCTAAAATTTGCATTCCAGATGAAACCTGCAGGGAAGCCAAAGAAAGCACTTAAAAAAAAAAAAAAAAAAAAAAAGCTTCAAAGGCAGTAAATGAACTGCTTTGAGAGTTCTGGGCATTTTGAGATGATCTGTTTCTTTCTTTGGTATTATTCCTTTGCTTTGGACTTTGTTAAGTGGTTGTTCATCTGGGTGCTCTGCTAGTTTTTCCGCCTGGAAGGCCAAGACGGAAGGGCTGTAAGACGTGTTTCAGCAATTTTCTGCTGAATCACTTTTGAGTCTCGGGGGCTGTGGTAGCGGTAGGGGAGCGGGGTCGGCCGGCAGGATCTGCTAGCTGCCGGCTCAGCACTGTGGGAGCCTCAGCTGGCTCGCCTATGAGGAAGTTGAGAGCAGCTAGGAGAAAGGCTGGCCCTGGGCGGAGCGAAGTTCTCGGCAGGGATTCCCAGGGGCAGGCTGACTCTCCTGACCACAGAAAGCCTTTTGTCCACAGGGATAAATGCGGAAGTCCCAGAAGAGCAGCGTCCCGGCCCGTGTGTAGTAAGGTGCCCAGCCTCGGCCAGAGCCCTGACGCTCCCAGACTTGTTCAGTTGCCCTGGGCGTACCATCATCACTCAGACTAGCAGGAGGGCACGGTGACCTGAAAGCGACCGGTGTGCTGGCTGTGGGCTGAGGAGTCTGACTCCTGGGTCCTGTCGCTCTGGGTCCTGTAAGTGAAGAGCAGATGGAGTGGATGAAGTGAGCAAGCAGGAGAAGGTAGCAAAAGGGCCAACTTGCATCGAGGGCATTGCTGAGACATGGAGGACACTGCTCATTCCCTGAATGGCAGTGATGTCTCTGAACCAGAAAAACCTGAAGCTGGACTTGAAGTGGCTCAGTCGATCCTCAGTAAGTTCTCTATGAGATCCCTGTTTGGACTGACGAGTAAGTCAGAACCCGTGACGGCTGAAGAGGAAGGTGCTGTGCTGAAAGCATTTGGCAGCTTAGAGCTGGATCGCACACCTGGGCAGGATGACCCTGGCAGTGGCACGGGTCAGCAGGAGGCGGACACTCAGGTCCTCCCTGACCCCCGAAACGATGGGAAGCCTGGAAGTGAGGAGACTGAGTCGGAGGGAAGCCGGGGAAAAGCGGAAGCAGGGGGTCCTCTCCCTGGTCAGGAGCTTCTGCTCCCTACTTTGGGTGTTAACAGAGCTGATGTCATTTTGGTTCGTGGGACCCTTGTCCACACCACCAGTGATTCAGACTCCGATGATGACCTGGAGCCTGAAGAGGGAAGCACCCCGCATGGCTCAGAGACCCCTTGTGTCGTTTCATCTGAGCCATCCCAAGAGCCCAAAGAAGTCCCAGGAGATTCTAGGGAAAAGATGGTCCCTGGGGAACCAGGCGGTGCGGAACACTGTGCAGAAGGTCCCCAAAGGACTCCACCTGACATGAGTGACAAGTCGGAACCTAGTGACAGTGGCCTTCAGACAGAGCACAGCCCCAGCCAGGCCCAGGCTGCAGAAGAAGTTTCCCAAGTCCCACTGGGGTTAGCAAACCAGAGTGTTAGTGTCGGAGTCACCGAGAGTGCCTCTTCCAAAAGAGAAGTCCCCAGGGAGAAGACGTTCCAGCTTCCAGCTTTCTTTAGTGGGCTTCGCGTGCTAAAGAAAGGGGTTACGGCTGAGGGAGCGGAGACCATCACAGAAATTAAACCCAAGGACGGGGAGCTGGCTTTGCTCAAACTGACCCAGCCTGTTCAGAAGTCCCTAGCGCAGGCAGGGCCACTGCCGGTGAAGAACGGGGAGAAAACAGCTGAACTGAAGGCCGCTCCCACTCTCCTGGAGCAGCTCGCCCAGCTGCTCAGCCTTGACATGCCCGGGACAGAACTGAAGGCAGAAGACCCTGAGCCATCGAGGGGTGAAGAGATGGGCCGCAGCGCTGACCGGGAGAGCCAGCGTGGCCCCGGAGAAGCCCAGACCCCGGCTGGAGAGGTCAGGCCAAAGCCGCCCGAGACCACCATGGAGGCCTTTAAAGCCTTCTTCATCCGTCCCCCAAAAAAGGGGACCACCGCCGACACCTCTGAGCTGGAGGCTCTCAAGCGCAAGATGAAACATGAGAAGGAGTCTCTGAGAGCTGTTTTTGAAAGGTCCAAGTCGAGGCCAGCGGAGGGGCCCTCTGATTCCAAAAGCGTATGTAGAACTGGGTTTTGCATTTTGTCATAAAACATGATGTTGCGATATTTCTTCTCAGGTTTTCTGGGAAAGTTACCCAGAATCCCAGTTACCTGTTGTTAGCAACCCTCTTTTGGGTAAAAGATGATTATGTTGGAATTGAATTGAGCTTGTAAGGAGTGTGGAATCGCACACAAGTGTTTTCTTTTCATCTGCATTGCTATAGAGGGTATAAGGAAAGAAGTACAAGTGGGAAAGGGAAGTGCCCCTCTGGGTGTAAATGCTGACAGTAAATGTTCTTGTAAACACTGAGCAGCATGAGGAAGCGATGTAATATGGAAGAATGACCCAGATTTACAGCCGTTTCCTCACCACTTCATTACACCTCTGTCAAAACTCTATTTTTCCTTTGAATGTCCGCCATTTGGCAAAATATGTGTTCGTGATGTGATTGAAATGCTACATGTTGGTTGGAAGGCATCCTGATTGAGCCCTGGATTTAGAATGATCCCTGGGTTTTAATCCGAACTCTGCCATTTACCAGCTGAGTGACTTTGATCATCTGAGTCTTAGTCTTCTCATCTACAAAATGAGGGAAATAAGGGGCCCTGGTGGCACAGTGGTTGTGAGCTTGGCTGCCAACCAAAAGGTGGACAGTTTAAATCCACCAGGTGCTCCTTGGAAACCCGATGGTGCGGTTCTACTCAGTCCTATATGGTCGCTATGAGTCAGAATCAATTCGATGGCAGCGAGTCATTTTAGGGTGCTTTTGAGGATTAAATGAAGTTAGTACATGGTAAGCAACCAATTAATGGGAACTAACTGTTATTATTCAAAGAATGCTGGTTCAGGTAAAAAGACTAGCAAACACCTGTCCAGTAGATAGTAAATGTTCATAAGAACAATGGATAGAATTTCTTGTTTAATATCAACTTAGTGTAAGATTGTCATTTTCTTTTGTATATTTAAGTTAATATATTCAGTTAAAGGAGGCCTGGTGGTACAGTGGTTAAGTATTCGACTACTAACCAAAAGGTCAACAGTTCAAATCCACCAGCTGCTCCTTGGAAACCCTATGGAGCAGTTCTACTCTGTCCTGTAGGGTGGCCATAAGTCAGAAATGACTCGATGACAACAGATTTTTGGTTTTATTTAGTTAAAACATTAAAAATTGCAAAACCTTTGGAAAAATTGTCTTGAGTGTTAGCTAAAAAAATAAAAATAAAAAAAAAACCCAAAGATAAATCTAAGCTAAACACAGTATATATAGCATTATCCTAGTTATGAATATCAACTCCCATAAAAAAATAACTTGAATACAACATCTATCTCATTCATATTTTATAAGGGAAAAAAAAAAAAACCCTGAAATTACAAGTGCGGAGTGCTTGGAGAAGTATGTCTTGGCCTACAACTAATGTTCATGGAAAATGGAAAATTAGTCTTATGCTATAATGAACCTTGAAGTTGTTTGGGATACATTATAAACATTCCTCTAAATATACCTGAGTGTGGTACATTTATATCTGTATCTTCAGATCACAGTGAGTTTGTGATTCTTAACAGTTATATGATAAAAGTCATCTATTAAGTGTTGTGTAGTGCTTAACTTTGAGTTGTTTTTGGCATTGACTCCTATTGATAAGTTGTCCATTTCTGGAAAAGGGTCACACTGTAATAAGGCATTGTCTGGGTTACAGTGAATGAGAGTCATGTGCAGCTGGCTGGCCATTAACATTCATTTTAGGATTAGAGTCCGCGTGTTTGTTTTCAGTAATTCATTGGCTCTGGCCACACTTCATTTAACTTATGCTTTTCTTTGCCTGTTTTTTCAACAGCCAGACCAGAGCCCCACAGAGCAGGACGACAGGACTCCTGGCCGACTCCAGGCTGTCTGGCCACCCCCAAAGACAAAAGACCCAGAAGAAAAAGTGGGATTGAAGTACACTGAAGCAGGTACAGTGAAAGGAAGCCAGGTACCCGGGACTGAATCTCTTGCTGTAATGGCCTTTAGTCCTAGTTCAGTAGACTCTCAGAATTTGGGTTTTGTTTCCTTATAAAATGCAACGCTGAAGGCTTTTCTTTTTGGTTTTGCTGCTAAGGTGAACCTTACACATGTATCATTAACGAATCTCTCAGAGATGAAAGGTGAATGCAATGGAGTGGATGAAGGAAGCGCCTGTGTGTAAAGTAGGAGAACCTTTTGGGAGCTAATGGGCAGGGTAGATTACAAATTCCTTAGGAAGCAGATGCTGGGCCCTCATATAATGTTGATGTGAGCTGGCAGTGTGACTCTTCAGAGCTGTAATCTGATTAGCTGTTGGTCTTTGAGTAATGCTTTTGAGCTAAAGGAACCTTGTGCAGAGTGAATGTACAGATACGGTATCAGTTATTCTTCCACTTTTATTAGACAAAGCTTTATTTAATGCATGGCCAATTTTAAAGCAATCCAACTCCCTGGAAACCTTCCCAGGAACTTTACTTGAATCTGCTTAAGTGGAATGGGACTTGAGATATTTTTCTCTTTTAAGTGGAGGGTTCCCATGAAGTTAAAAAACTCTGAAGAGTGAAGAGGGTGGATGTATCTTGATTTCATGTGTATGTGTATCATTGAAACTTTTTTCGCTTTTTTTCCTTTTCTTTGAAGATTATCAATAAATGACTTATATTTTGTTGGCTGTCTTAGGTATCTGCCCATGTTAAGATCAGTCTATCTGGGTGTAAGAAAACAATTCTTTCTGTTTCTATTCTTCGATAGACGTAAGTGAATCAAAGTTCACGTGGTTCAGTAACGTATGACTTTTCTGCATTATTGTTGTATCACTTCAATGATTGAGAACATGCTAGTTGAATCCTGAGGTGTACAACCTGATCATTTTCAGCCTCCATTTACACAGTTGCTAACTTAGGACTTCCCAAGACATTAACTACTTCACTGCATTGTTTCTGCAGTGCCTGATTTATCAAATGAAAACACCATATCCTTGATGAAGATATATCTTTCTCTTCAGTCTTCTTGCCCTCATTTGACTTGCCAGAATTGAAGTGACTGTGATTGCAGTATGAGGTGACATACTAAGTAATGGTTGTCTTGGTCTGGCTTAGTCTGAATGATTAAAAGTACTGAAGTATATTTTAATAAAAAACCAGAATCCTGTGAATTCTTAATTCCTAATTATATTAGTGACCTTAGTCTTGTCCCTACCGGTATATCATAGCTGTCTTCCTTGTAACGATGGGCATTTGCTGAGTAGAGAATGAAATAATTTTATGTTTAATTATAAATGGTTTTACAATTAACTTCAGGTAATAATGGGGCATTGTGATTAATGAGCTCAGCTGCTGACTGAAAGATTGGAGGTTCAAGTCCACCTAGGGACACCTGGGAAGAAAGGCCTGTTGATCTACTTCTGAAAAATCAGCCACTGAAAGTCCTATGAACCCGTTTCTACTCTGACACACATTGGGTTGCCATGAGTTGAAATCAGTTCAGCGGTAACTGGTTTTTTATACCTCTTCACAGATTCTGTCATGTCTCCTTCTGTGTTCTGTTTCCAGAGCTTCAGAGGAGCACATTAATGTACCTCGACTTTCGCAGTCTATTTTTAAGTAATGAAATGTGTCCCCAGAGCTTTCTAAGGTCTTGGATGAGATGGGAACAGGGAGGGAGACAGTAAAGCTTCTCTTGGGTGGGCTGTGAAGACACTTACACAGTGAGCAGGCCGGCCATTGTCCAGAGACAGCAGCTTGCTCTCCGGCGAGTTCCCTTGGCTTGACAGGACCGTGACACGCATCGCATGCTCCTGGGTCTGGTGCTCACCTTCTTGAGAGCCTTCTAAGTGTTCAATACTCTGTTAACACACTTTGGGGGTACTAAAAAGAACACGACAGCCTGTGCATAGAAGAGACTCATTTTTATCCTGTTATTTGAAACCAGTGTGGGTTACTTTATCATTTTTAGCTCATTTTGAGGAAGTCAGCAGTATCTCTGGTTTTCTAAAACTTGGTTGTTCAGAAAACTGGAGTCTTGTAAGCATTTGGCTTGTAATTTAACACAGTGTCATATTTTCATTGGCTTTCTTGTCTGAGGGAGACAGAGAATTTGCCACTCTGTAGGGAACAGAGATGGAGAAATTAATTAAATTCAAGATACCTCAAGGTGTCTTAGTCATCTAGTGCTGCGCTAACAGAAATACCACAAGTGGATGGCTTTAACAAAGAGAAATTTATTCTCTCACAGTCTAGTAGGCTAGAAATCCAAATTCAGGGTGTCAGCTCCAGGGGAAGGCTTTCTCTCTAGGTGGGCTCTGGAGGAAGGTCCTCATCATCAGTCTTCCTCCGGACTAGCAGCTTCTCTGAGCAGGAACTTCGAGTCCAAAGGACGCACTCAGCTCCTGGTGCTGCTTTCTTGGTGGTTTGAGGTCCCCCCTTTCTGCTTGCTTCCCTTTCCTTTTATCTCTTGTAAGATAAAAGGTGGTGCAGGCCACACCCCAGGGAAGCTCCATTTACATTGGATTAGGGATGTGACCTTAGTAAGAATGTTACAGTCCCACCCTAATCCTGTTTAACATAAAATTGCAATCACAAAATGGAGGGCAACCGCACAATACTGGGAATGAAGGCCTAGCCAAATTGATACACACATTTTTGGGGGTACATAATTCAAGCCATGACAGTGTCTGAAGTTCTGTGTGTCTGAAGTCTTGTGTTTTCATATCCTCTGGGCGCCTTATTTTTTCTTGGAGCGTGTTACCTGTTAAGTCAGTGACACGGGAGGTCTGGACTCTAGCATGCAGGTTGGCGTCCATGCCCAGTCCGTGGCCAGCCTGGATTGGCAGCACTGTGTCTCTTCATCATGAGCCTCCCCCTCCCCCACTCTCCTTGTGCTGCCCTCAGCTGCCTTGGACTTATCACTGCTTGGGTTTTCTTTTATTCAGAACTTATCATTTGATACTGAAGAGAACGCTAAGGGGGGGAAGCAGTGACCAGGCACTCAGAACTTCCGAGGGAGGCTGGGCAGTATGGAGGCTGCCTGGCAGCAGCTGTGGCCTTCAGGAGAGGGACGCAGCCCATCTGTGGTGACCTGGTGGGGAGGGCGCTGGGGGGATAAATCCCCTGACTCTTTCCTCCATCTCTCTGGTCTCCTTCCAGTGCTCCCATTGGCCAAAGAACAATTATAAGTTAATTTGACAATTGAGGACTTTAAGATGCTTAGTATTTCTACCTAGGAACATGTCTTATCAAACTATTCATTCAGATTTTCTTATATGCCCTTCAGTGACTTAAAAAAAATATTATATGTATATATACATATATAAGTTAAGTATATATAAAAATGTGTGTTTATATATAGTGTATGCTTGCTTCTAAGCATAGTCCCAAGCATATTATTTTTTAAAAATAAGTACATGATATGACTTTCTTTCTTGTGATTTGTTTCTTTTCTTCCGTAAGTTCTAAGAGTATTCCTAAGAATCTAGTGACTCAAGCGTAGTGGGTTTGCTACAGATGATTTTCCTCCCAAGGCCAGGACTTGACTGAGTGACAGACACATTTGGACTGACTGATGACCTTAGCGGGTACCTTCCCCTGTCTTATTCTGGCTAATGATTCTTCAGGAGCCAGGGTGGTGCAAATGGTTAAGTGCTAATTGAAAGGTTGGCGGTTGGAACCCACCCAGCCTCTCTGTGGGAGAAAGACTTGGTGATCTGCTTCCATAAAGATTACAGTCAAGAAAACCCTGTGGGCAGTTCTACTCCATTCATGGGGTCGCTTTGTGTCAAAAACGACTCGCTGGCACCTAGCAATGATTCTTAATATTTTGAAACGCCTTTAAAAATCTGTTGATGATAGAAAGCGACAGAAGAAAACACTGCAGGTAATTTTGTGTATGTTTCAGACCTTCCTCCCCCACCCGACAATCGTCTGTGGACCCCTGGTTCAGATGAAGAACCCCTGTTCCAAACACTCAGCCCATCACTTGGGCTTCTGTTTCCTGTTCACCTCCTATTTCGTACTATGACGGATCGCCTGAAATTTCTCATTATCTGTTCAGAAATTTAAAAATATATATTGTCGTGGTATGTGCCTCAGAATCCTGACGGGAAATGAGATTAATGTTTGCGGGATTAAAATGGTGCTGTTTGGGGAACCTGCGGTCACTTAATTGCCCATGGCATGAGAGAGAAAAAACACAAAGAAGAAAAGCTCTCATGTTTTCTGAAGCAAAATAAACTGCATATTTGGTTTCTCTTCCAATGCGCCTCAGGAGATGCTGTCCTTCTCTCCACTTGCACCTCAGAGCTGGCTTGGGCAGGGAGCTGATGACAAGTAGGTTGTCCTGCTGTACGAGGACCATGGCTCCTGTTGGAAAGAGGACCGAGCACAGGGCACCGTGGTTCTTGTGAGTGGGACGTCTCCTGGGGCTTACTCACCCCACCAGAACCTTGGAGCACCTCGGAAACGTCCCTACTTAGAGTATTTTGAATTGGGATAGAGAAATAACCATCCCTCAGTTTAGTAAGGGTCCACCTACATTCTGGTTTGTTTCTAACTCGGATTCCTTTCATTGCAGAGTCATGGAGCTGTTCACCACGCTTCCTGGTGACTCAGACAGCCTTGCTTCACCAGCCAGGCAGAGCTATAAATGTCTCAGACTATTTCATTACCCTCCTGTACTCTGAGTGTTAATTCCTCCATTCATAGCTAACAGGCTGCATTAGCTGTGAATGAATTTACCTTTAGAGCCACGCATCCAGATGAGTTCTCCTGAGTATCCTCTTTCATAGTCTAGTCAGTGGGCGTGTTCAGTATGTATTTAGATCTTTGTGACAAGCTACCATCACTGCATGGAGTAATGGTGATAGACCAGAAGTAGGAATCTACAGAGATTAAAGACCAGGAGAACCTCGTATCTTGGTGTAGAAAGAGTAATATTGGGCAACTGGAGGACAAGTGACTGTGCTAAGCCTGGCTTACTATCTCGCTGGAAGCTGTAGAGACAGGCAGATTGACTCCGCCTGTACAAATGGAGGCTAACACTTGACATTAAGGAGAGGGAGTCCCATTGTGTGTGTAGATCAGCAACTCAGGAATCACATAGTTGGTTCAGGGAAATGTTGGTAAGGTCTTTGGCACAGGGGAGTAGAACCAAGAGATGAAAACAGAGAGTCTGGATTTGTAGAATATTAAAAGTTTAGAGCAGTGGAGAGTGATGGATTTTTTCCTGCCAATATACTGTTATTTAAAGATCCAGCAAGGAAAACACAGGGGGGGGCAGGAGCACTTATGAATTACACCGGTTACAAAAAATGACAGGACCTGAGTGAGTCAAATCTGAGTAACAAAGGAGAGCATACGAGGATCGCTGGACACATCTGCAGAAATTGACTTGGTCATTTAATGCTGCTGTTTTGACCCCCTGTATAAAAAAATCAAAGAAGGGAGTTTTAATGATATTTTTAATACTCTGGAGGCTCACTTAAGTAATTTAAAGCAAGTAAAAATATTTCTGGTCTGAGGAGTCTTACAAAGTTCATATGGGGCTTATTCACTTAACATCTGCTGAGCCACAGCTTCTCTGCTAAAATGCATGATTCACATAGGCCTGATTTTAAGTCAACATGGACAAACATTTCTATTTTAATTCTTGTATATTTTAGTGAGGAGCCCTGGTGGTGAAGTGGTTAAGTGTCAGCTGCTAACCGAAAGGTCGGTAGTTCGAATCCACCAGCCACTCTGTGGGAGAAAGATGTGACAGTCTCCTTCAGTAAAGATTACAGCCTTAGAAACCCTACGGAGCAGTTCTGCTCTGTCCTGTAGGGTCGCTCTGAGTCAGAATCGACTCGACAGCAATGGGCTATATTTTAGTAGTTTTATTGTGTCTTAAAGAAAATAAAACCAGCCTATCAAATCCACTTTGGAGTCTCTCCTTAGGGAGATGAGAATGAGGTTTGATACGCCATAGCCTATAACACGTTTTTTAAGGAGCCCTGGTGATGCAGCGGTTAAGCGCTCTGCTGCTAAGCTTAAGATCAGTGGTTCAAACTCACCAGATGCTTCGAGGGAGAAAGATGTGGCATTCTGCTTCCGTAAAGATTTACAGCCTTGGAAACCCTATGGGGCAGTTCTGCTCTGTCCTATCGGGTCGCTCCGCTGTGAGTTGGAATGAACTTGATAGCAGTGGATTTGGTTTGGGGGTGGGATGGTGCAATGGGTCAGCTCAACTGCTAACCAAAAGGTTGGTGGTTCGAACCCAGCAGTGGTTCTGTGAGAGAAAAGACCTGGTGATCTGCTCCTGTAAAGAGTACAGCATAGGACACCCTTGGGGCAGTTCCAGTCTGTCACATATAGGATCAGTGTGAGTCGGAATGGACTCAGTGGCACACAACAATAACAGCATCCCCGCAGCCCACCTTTTGTCCCCTTCCAATCACTGTACCTTCCCTTTCCCTCAAAGAAAACCACTGTCCGGACTTCTAACACCATAGATTAGTTTCACCTATTTTTGACCGTTGTGTAAAGGGATTCATTTTGTGTCTGGCTTCTTTCCTTCAGCATTATGCTTGTGAGGACCATCCATGCTGCTGCGTGTACCTGTAGTTCATTTTTTTTTCATTGCTCTGGAGGATTCTATTGTTTTCCGTATACCTGCTAGATACATTCTATGAATAATTGAGCAATACAGAATTTTAAACGATTGAGTTATATTGGGAAACTGGCTTTCACCAAAATCGGTAAGAAACAATTCCATTCTACATTTTCCAGAAGCTGTAATTACACTTATATCTGCCTGATGGTGGATTTGTCACCCCTTACCTCCTCTGTGACGTCTACTTATGTCTGCCTGATGGTGGATTTGTCAGTCCTTACCTCCTCTGTGACGTCTGCTTATGTCTGCCTGATGGTGGATTTGTCACCCCTTACCTCCTCTGTGACGTCTACTTATGTCTGCCTGACGGTGGGATTTGTCAGTCCTTACTTCCTCTGTGACGTCTACTTATGTCTGCCTGATGGTGGATTTGTCAGTCCTTACCTCCTCTGTGACGTCTGCTTATGTCTGCCTGATGGTGGATTTGTCACCCCTTACCTCCTCTGTGATGTCTACTTATGTCTGCCTGACGGTGGGATTTGTCAGTCCTTACTTCCTCTGTGACATCTACTTATGTCTGCCTGATGGTGGATTTGTCAGTCCTTACCTCCTCTGTGACGTCTACTTATGTCTGCCTGACGGTGGGATTTGTCAGTCCTTACTTCCTCTGTGACGTCTGCTTATGTCTGCCTGATGGTGGATTTGTCACCCCTTACCTCCTCTGTGACGTCTGCTTATGTCTGCCTGATGGTGGATTTGTCACCCCTTACCTCCTCTGTGACGTCTGCTTATGTCTGCCTGATGGTGGATTTGTCACCCCTTACCTCCTCTGTGACGTCTACTTATGTCTGCCTGATGGTGGGATTTGTCAGTCCTTACTTCCTCTGTGACGTCTACTTATGTCTGCCTGATGGTGGATTTGTCAGTCCTTACCTCCTCTGTGACGTCTGCTTATGTCTGCCTGACGGTGGGATTTGTCAGTCCTTACCTCCTCTGTGACGTCTGCTTATGTCTGCCTGACGGTGGGATTTGTCAGTCCTTACCTCCTCTGTGACGTCTACTTATGTCTGCCTGACGGTGGGATTTGTCAGTCCTTACTTCCTCTGTGACGTCTACTTATGTCTGCCTGATGGTGGATTTGTCAGTCCTTACCTCCTCTGTGACGTCTGCTTATGTCTGCCTGACGGTGGGATTTGTCAGTCCTTACCTCCTCTGTGACGTCTACTTATGTCTGCCTGATGGTGGATTTGTCACTCGTTACCTCCTCTGTGACGTCTGCTTATGTCTGCCTGACGGTGGGATTTGTCAGTCCTTACCTCCTCTGTGACGTCTACTTATGTCTGCCTGACGGTGGGATTTGTCAGTCCTTACTTCCTCTGTGACGTCTACTTATGTCTGCCTGATGGTGGATTTGTCACTCGTTACCTCCTCTGTGACGTCTGCTTATGTCTGCCTGACGGTGGGATTTGTCAGTCCTTACTTCCTCTGTAACATCTACTTATGTCTGCCTGATGGTGGATTTGTCACCCCTTACCTCCTCTGTGACGTCTGCTTATGTCTGCCTGATGGTGGATTTGTCACCCCTTACCTCCTCTGTGACGTCTGCTTATGTCTGCCTGATGGTGGATTTGTCACCCCTTACCTCCTCTGTGACGTCTACTTATGTCTGCCTGATGGTGGATTTGTCACTCGTTACCTCCTCTGTGACGTCTGCTTATGTCTGCCTGACGGTGGGATTTGTCAGTCCTTACATCCTCTGTGACGTCTACTTATGTCTGCCTGACGGTGGGATTTGTCAGTCCTTACTTCCTCTGTGACGTCTACTTATGTCTGCCTGATGGTGGATTTGTCACTCCTTACTTCCTCTGTGACGTCTGCTTATGTCTGCCTGACGGTGGGATTTGTCACTCCTTACTTCCTCTGTGACGTCTGCTTATGTCTGCCTGATGGTGGATTTGTCACTCCTTACTTCCTCTGTGACATCTGCTTATGTCTGCCTGATGGTGGGATTTGTCAGTCCTTACTTCCTCTGTGACGTCTACTTATGTCTGCCTGATGGTGGATTTGTCACTCCTTACCTCCTCTGTGACGTCTGCTTATGTCTGCCTGACGGTGGGATTTGTCAGTCCTTACCTCCTCTGTGACGTCTACTTATGTCTGCCTGACGGTGGGATTTGTCAGTCCTTACTTCCTCTGTGACGTCTACTTATGTCTGCCTGATGGTGGATTTGTCAGTCCTTACCTCCTCTGTGACGTCTGCTTATGTCTGCCTGACGGTGGGATTTGTCAGTCCTTACCTCCTCTGTGACGTCTACTTATGTCTGCCTGACGGTGGGATTTGTCAGTCCTTACTTCCTCTGTGACGTCTACTTATGTCTGCCTGATGGTGGATTTGTCAGTCCTTACCTCCTCTGTGACGTCTGCTTATGTCTGCCTGACGGTGGGATTTGTCAGTCCTTACTTCCTCTGTAACATCTACTTATGTCTGCCTGATGGTGGATTTGTCACCCCTTACCTCCTCTGTGACGTCTGCTTATGTCTGCCTGATGGTGGATTTGTCACCCCTTACCTCCTCTGTGACGTCTACTTATGTCTGCCTGACGGTGGGATTTGTCAGTCCTTACTTCCTCTGTGACGTCTACTTATGTCTGCCTGATGGTGGATTTGTCACTCCTTACTTCCTCTGTGACGTCTGCTTATGTCTGCCTGACGGTGGGATTTGTCACTCCTTACTTCCTCTGTGACGTCTGCTTATGTCTGCCTGATGGTGGATTTGTCACTCCTTACTTCCTCTGTGACGTCTGCTTATGTCTGCCTGACGGTGGGATTTGTCAGTCCTTACTTCCTCTGTGACATCTACTTATGTCTGCCTGATGGTGGATTTGTCACTCCTTACTTCCTCTGTGACGTCTGCTTATGTCTGCATGACGGTGGGATTTGTCAGTCCTTACCTCCTCTGTGATGTCTGCTAAGTGTTTAGTTCTCTTCCTCTCTATTTAGTCTCTTGTAGCCATTTTGTGTGGAAGAGGAGAGAAAAGATAACTGAGTTTGATAAAGCAGATTGCCTTTGCCTCTCAGCATTCAATAAAATGGGGATGGATGAAACATTGGAAAGACATGCCTTTCCTTTCTTAAAGGAACTCTTGTAATGTCCCGTGATCATTGTACACAATTCATACAGTGCTAAATACATAGAGGAAAAAGGAAAATCATCCTCTATGATGTTGTTGTCAGGTGCCGCTGAGTTAGTTCCGACTCATAGTGACCCCAGGTACAACAGAATGAAGCACTGCCTGGTCCTGCGCCATCCTCACAATTGTTGCTGTGTTTGAGCCCGTTGTTGCAGCCACTGTGTCAGTCCGTCTCGTTGAGGGTCTTCCTCTTTGTCGCTGACCTTGTACTTTATTAAGCATGATATCCTCCTCCAGGGAGCGGCCCCTCCTGATAACGTCCAAAGTATGTGTGACGAAGTCTTGTCATCCTCGCTTCCAAGGAGCATCCTGGCTGTACTCGTTCCAAGACCGACTTGTTTGTTCTTTGGGCAGTCCATGGGATATTCAACATTCTTTGCCAACACCATAATTCAAAGACGTCAATTTTTCTTCCGTCTTTCTTGTTCATTGTCCAGCTTACACATGCATATGAGGCGATTAAAAGCCCCATGGCTTGGGTCAGGTGCACCTTAGTCCTCAAAGTGACAGCTTTGCTTTTTAACACTTTAAAGAGGTCTTTTGCAGCAGATTTGCTGTCCTTCATGAAAACAAAAAGAAAAAAAAAAAAAACCCATTGCTGTCAGGTTGATTCTGACTCATAGTGACCCTATAGGACAGCGTTGAACTGCCATAGAGTTTCCAAGGAGCGCCTGGTGGATTCGAACTGCCAACTTTTTGGTTAGCATCTGTAGCACTTAACCACTATACCACCAGGGTTTCCATACTGCACCTCGATTCCACTGCCCTTTAGATCCCTGTGAACAGTTTCTTTTATAGCTTTGCAGACTGTTTTAGACGCATTGGAGCATACGTGTACACAAAATGGCCTATCAGACATGCTCTTTGCACATACAGGCCATACTGTACATACAGCCCTGAAATAAGCTTCTTTTTTTAACCATATATCAGACACCGTTCTATGTCAGTACCTGCAGAGCTATCCCATTCTGTCCCATTCCTTTTAATGGATTCATAGTGTTCCTTAAAGTAATAACTGTAACTTACTGAACTCTTCTATTATTGATGGACGTTTTCATCATTTCAGAATTTTCACTCCGGTGAACAAATGCTGTAATGATATTCTCATACTTTTTGTACATCTGTTTCGGCCACGCGTATGAGTAGGTTTATAGGACAGAAGCAGAATTGCCATGTGAGAGTCCTTGTCCATTTTGACTGCTGGTAGATACTGCACAGTTGTCCTCTCAAAATACTGAATCTGTTAATACTAAATCAAAAGAAGAACGCCTTCTCACACTTCACCAGCACTTATTAAATTTCTGCCTGTCAGGATGGGTGGAAACTGACATACATACTATTGTTTCTAATTCATATTTCTCTGATACTAGTGGTTAGTAATCTTTTCATATATTTATCGACCATTTGGGTTTCTTCTTTTGTGACTTGCTTTTTGGTGTTCTTTGCCCTTTTTGGGTTGTTTTCCCCTTATTTTTTGAAGGAACTCTTTATATATTAAGGAAATTAGTCCTTTGACTGTTGTGTATATTGCAAAACAAAGCTTGCTGCGTCTTTAGTCTCATGGTGTCATTCTTTATACAGAAGTTTTATGTTTCAGTAGTCAAATCTTTTCCTTCGTGGTATCTGGATTTGTTATTTTTTTGGTCTTCATGCCGTCTCCAACCTAAACTTTAACAATATGTGTATTTTTAACTAATAAACACACATATCTATGTTTATGTTTTTATTCTAGCTAGAAATTATTTTTGTATGTGGTGTAGGTAAGGCTGTATTAAAGAGAGGCAATGTCCTGTAATGATTAGAGAGCTTGGACTATGGGATCCAGTGTCACGGAGTCAAATTTCAGGCTTCGGCAGTTACTGGCTGTGTGACTCCACCCAAGTTAATTACCTGGAGGTGCTGCAGGTTCCTTATCTTTTTAAAAAACAAAAGGTTGTTCTGAGTATTCAGTGAAATAAGACATTTAAAGAGCCTCACGCAGTGCCTGGAACACAGCAAAACCAAAATAATGTAAGTTGCTATTATTAGTTTAGTTTTGTTTTTTTTTCAAATTGATAACCAATTGTCCCAACAACATTTAATAAATAGTTCATTTTTACTCTGTAGATAGGGAATACCAGCTCTCTCATATACATATGCCTTTCTATGTGCTAGTCTTTTTTTTACATACTTTACTATTTTCTGTTGATTCGTGTACTTAAACCTTGGGCCAATTGTATATCTTTGCAATTAGTGTAGTTTTAAAATTGTGTAAAGGAGGTCTGGTTGTGCAGTGGTTAAGCGCTCGGCTGCCCACTGAAAGGTTGGCGATTCAAACCCATCAGCTGCCAAGATGGAGCAGTCTGCTTCCATAAAGATTGCAGCCTTGGAAACCCCATTGGGTGCTTCTGTTCTGTCCTTTAGGGTTGCTATGAGTTAGAATCAACTCTGTGGCAGCAGATTTGTTTTGGTTTAATCTTTACAGAAGCAGACAGCCACATCTTTCTCCTGCGGCTAGGTAAGACCTCCAAAACCAAGTTGAAAATAGTTTACAATAGACTTCTGCTGAAAATGTTTAGTTAATAACCTTTATCAAGTTAAGGAAGATTCTTTATACAACTAGACTCCTGAGTGTTTTTAATCACAAAAAAAGGAGTTTGATTTTAATGCTTTAGGGGTATAGTTGTTGAAATGACCAAGTGATTTTCTTGCTAAGTCTGATTATCTAAGTCATTTACATTATAAATTTATTAGGGTGGAGCCATCACTATGTTCTTGAGATATGCCCTATTTGGTCATGATGATGCCCTAGATTTGATTTGCTAATTTTTCTGGTCATTTTAAGTAAGAAAGAGTCTTAGCCAAAAATAATCAACTTTGTGAATTCAGGATAAGGGAAACTACAGGAAACTAAGGGACGTTTTCTGCATCTTAAATAACAAAGTAGGCAGTGTAGTTAGTAGTGGAGCACTAGATTTGTTAAAATAGAAACAGCAAACAAATGGTTTTCAGCTCTGTCCTCTGTGCTATTGTCTGGTGATGTTATTTTTTCTTAAGGCTAAGACTCCTTCTTCAGTGTGTCACCGTTGAAGATAAGCAGAAGTGAATTTTGATCAAAAGCTACCATTGTGTGTTGGGCTGCATGGCACGGCTAGGGTGACCCCTAGGGGATTTCCTTTGACTTAGTTAGAACACATGTTGCATCTTGTGTTACCATCTTAGAAGTTGCAGGTAAATAAATGACCGTGACATCAGTTACTGATGCTCCTGGATCAGATCTCGTATTTAGTAACACCTAGCACATTCCTAGTGTCTGATTCATTGGTGCTGTTATTACTTCACTATTACAGATACCAAAGTATTCATTAATTCATTTAGCAGATATATACTGAACATCTCCTCTGCTTGTGTGATAGATACTTGGGATATAGAGATTAAGAAGACAAGGTCATTGTACTCAAGTAGCTCAGTTTTGGGAGGGTGAGGAGAAGGTGGGAGTTGGCAGAAGGGTAGAGTTGGGGAGATGTGAAATGTACACAGAAAAGTGCAATAAAAAATTCTAGATGCTCTTATTAAAAAAAAAAAAAAACTGCTGTGGAGTCAATTCCAACTCATAGCGACCCTATAGGACAGAGTAGAATTGCCCCATAGCGTTTCCTAGGAGCGGCTGGTGGATTTGAACTGCTGACTTTTGGTTAGCAGGGGAGCCATTTAACCACTGCGCCACTAGGGCTCTGTTAAACCTGTTGTGTTGATTCCGACTTATAGTGACCCTGCGTAGCATATAGTGGATCACAAAGGAGGGTGTCGTCAGTCCTACCTGGAGTGATTAGGATAGGCCTCCTGAGCAGTCTTGGAAGACAATATTAAACTAGGTAAGTCAGGGGGAGGCGAAGAACAGTGAACAGGTAGAGGAAGGAAAGAGCAGGGCTTGTTTGAAGAACTGCAAGTCGTTCATTATGATTGCATGCACGAGAGACCAGAGGGATGGAATTGCAAGGGTGATTTGCCTGGAGACTCGATGAGGCCAGGTCTTGTAGGGATGGGGGCTGCGTGGCAGGCCATGCTAAGGACCTCGAGCTGTAACAGACAACGCGGGGAGCCACTGAAAGGTTTTAGGCAGGGAGTAACAGGATGCGAGTTTTCTAAGTCTGCTGTAGCGCTGTTGACGATGAACGTGGGTCTGGAAGTGGGTGAATGGTTGCTGTGGGCAAATCTGAAGACCAGTTTGGAGTACTTTGCAGTGGTCCAGAGGATCGCTGAGGAGAGGCAATCAGTGAGTTCTATTTTACTGTGAACAGATACATTCAGAAATCTTTATTATTCATGACACTGCAGGGTAGTGGGAAAAGAGATAATAAAAATCAGTAGATACTTTTTGTTTCATTTTAGTTGATGCCTCATACCTCTTCTCGCTAAACCTGTTGTCAGGGCTATTAGAAGAATAAAATGAAATATTTTAAATTTAAACTCATTTCATTGCCATGCCTGGATGAATGTATGACTCAGTAGTGATATATTATTATTTTTACAGGTTATCCAGTTCTTGAATAAAACATGTTTGGCACTAGGTTGATTTGCCTCAGATGGACTCATTCACATAAACCGCAGTCTAAAACCAAATTACCTCAAATTTAATTTGCTCAATAACCCATTTCTATTTTTAACAGTAATTAATTATCGTATTTATAACACTTAGGCTTCATTGCTCATAGATTCAGTAACCCCCTGCCATTCCACCAGGGTCCCTTCATGATGAGCCACCATACCTTCTGAGGGCATCAACTGTCCCATCAAACCAATAAAATCAATTACATATACCTCTCAAACTTGGTAAATTTTTTGCCTCTGCCTTTTCATCTTCCAAATTCTGCCCATCTTTTCCTCAGCTCCAGTTTTGCTTCCGTCAATAAAAGTTTTGACCATCCCATCCTCATGAGCTTTTCTGAATTTCTTTGCCCATCAGACACAGCTGTGTGATAGCTCTTCTATTGTTGAATTGTTCTCCAAATCTTACATTGCTTAACTTTTTATATGCCTTATTCCCTCAATGCAGTCCTTCTCAATCTTTAGTGAGAGGGAAAAAGAAACCTGGGAAGCCTGCTATTCTTCAAATACCTTGGATTGTTGTTGTTTTAGGTGCTGCCGAGTCAGTTCCGACTCATAGCGACCCCGTGTACGACGGAACGAAATGCTGCCCGGTCCTGTGCCATCCTCACAATCGTTGCTGTGTTTGAGCCCATTGTTGTAGCTACTATCAATCCATCTCGCTGAAAATCTTCCTCTTTTTCACTGACCCCCTTCTCTACCAAGCATGATGTCCTTCTCCAGGGACTGGTCCCTCCTGATAAGATGTCCAAAGTATGCTAGATGAAATCTCACCATCCTCGCTTCTAGGGAGCAGTCGGGCTGTACTTGTACTTCTTCCAAGACAGATTTGTTTGTTCTTCTGGTGGTCCATAGTATATTCAGTATTCTTTGCCAATGCCGTAATTCAGAGGCATCAAGTCTTCAGTCTTCCTTATTCATTGTCCAGCTTTCGCATACATGTAAGGTGATTGAAAATACCATAGCTTGGTGCACCGTAGTCTTGAAAGTGACGTCTTTGCTTTTTAACATGTTAAAGAGGTCTTTTGCACTACATCTACCAAATGCAGTACATCATTTGATTTATTTTGTTTTTTAATTGCATTGTGTTTTAGGTGAAAGTTTACAGTGCAAATTAGTTTCTATTCAGAAATTTATACACATATTGTTTTGTGACATTCACTGCACTCCTTGAAATGTGTCAGCACTCTCCCCTTTCCCTTTCAACCCTGAGTTCTCTGTGTCTACTTGTCCAGGGTTCCTGTCCCTTCCTGCCTTCTCATCGTTGCTTTTGGGCAAGTGTCGCCTGCTTGGTCTTGTATACTTGATTGAACTAAGAAGCATGTTCCTTGCACATGTTATTCTTTGTTTTCTAGGCCTGTCTAATCTTTGGCTGAAAGGTGGATTTCGGGAGTGGCTTCAGTTCTGAGTTAGCAGGGTGTCCAGGGACCATAGTCTCAGGGATTTCTGCAGTCTCTGTCAGACCAGTAAGTCTGGTCTTTTTTTGTGAATTTGAATTTTGTTCTACATTTTTCTCCCACTCTGTCTGAGACTCTATATTGTGATCCCTGTCAGAGCGATCAGTGGTGGTAGCTGGGCACCATCTTGTTCTTCTGGGCTCAGGCTGGTGGAGGCTATAGTTCATTAGTTCATTAGTCCTTTGGATTAATATTTTCCTTGTGTCTGGTTTTCTTCATTCTTCTTTGCTCTGAACATGATGGCACTAGTAGGTGTATGTTAGATGGCTGCTCACAGGCTTTTAAGACCCCAGACGCTACTCACAAAAGTAGGATGTAGAATATTTTCTTTATGAACTATGTTATTCCAGTTGACCTAGATGTCTCCCGAAACCATGGTCCCCAGCTCTCAGCCCCAGTAACTTGGTCCCTCAGGGTGTTTGGATGTGTCTAGGAAGCTTCTGTGGCTTTGCCTTGGTCAAGTTGTACTGACTTTCCCTATATTTGTCATTTGATTTCTTGATGGCTGCTTCCATGGGTGTTGATTGTGGATCCAAGTAAAATGAAGTACTTGATAACTTCAGTATTTTCTCCATTTATCATGATTTTGCTTATTGGTCCAGTTGTGAGAATTTTTATTTTCTTTATGTTGAGGTGTAATCCATACTGAAGGCTGTGGTCTTTGATCATCATCAGTAAGTACTTCAGATCCTCTTCACTTTCAGCAAGCAAGGTTGTGTCATCTGCATAGCGCAGGTTGTTAATGAGTCTTCCTCCAATCCTGATGCCCGGCTTCTTCATATAGTCCACTTCTCGGATTATTTGCTCAGCATACAGATTGAATAAGTCTGGTGAAGGGATACAACCCTGACACACACCTTTCCTGATTTTAAACCACGCTGTATCCCCTTGTTCTGTTCTAATGACTGCCTTTTGGTCTATGAACAGGTTCCTCATGAGCACAATTAAGTGTTCTGGAATTCCCATTCTTAGCAATATCATCCATAATTTGTTATGATCCACACAATTGTATGCCTTTGCATGGTCAATAAAACACAGGTAAACATCTTTCTGGTATTCTCTGCTTTCAGCCAAGATCCAGCTGACATCAGCAATGATATCCCTGGTTCCACATCCTCTTCTGAATTCGCTTTGAATTTCTGGCAGTTTTCTGTCGATGTACTGCTGCAACCATTTTTGAATGATCTGCAGCAAAATTTTATTTGCATGTGATATCAATGATATTGTTTGACAGTTTCTGCATTCTTTTGGATCACCTTTCTTTGGAGTGGGCACAGATATGGGTCTCTTCCAGTCAGTTGGCCAGGTAGCTGTCTTCCAAATTTCTTGGCATAGACGAGTGAGCATTTCCAGTGTTGCATCCATTTGTTGAAACGTGTCCAGAGTATGTGAGATGAAGTCTCACCATCCTCACTTCTAAGGAGTGTTCTGGCTGTACTTCTTCCAAGACAGACTGGGGTCCATGAATCTTCCTTTTTGACAACATGCCCAGGTATTTTGGATGCACACTGAAAGCTCTGAGAACTGGAACTCAACGGGACTGCCTTGTTCTTCTAAGTCTCGCAAGTTTTCACCTACGGCAGGGTGCAGTCTTACCACTTTTTATTGCTTGTTTTAGTGGAAAATATTTGAATTTTCCTTTTCTGACAGGTTTCCACCAAACACAGGAGCCAGCTTTCACAGATTTTACTGTAATTGTGTTCCAGGTCAGCAGGCTTCAAACTGAGGGACACAGAACGACCTTTCAGTGAGTACAGTCAGAACGACCTTTCAGTGAGTACAGTGGAGGCATGGATAATTTTGATCGAATTAATGTTCATCCTCAGCTTCTGTTAGTACTCTTAATTCAAATGAAGTTTTACACCCAGTTTACAAAGGGAAGACCTGAGTCTTACCCGTCCCTGATCTTGCTATGGTATCTTGCTCAGTTTTAAAAATCCCCGGTATGCCAAAGAAAGGATAATTCCTAATAATGGTATCTGGGACACCTTTTTATTAGAGCACCAAAACCCTATCCTGTCCATTTTCATGAGAGATACATTTTAAATAAAATTTAAATTTTTATGATTAATAATTATAAACTTTTAATGTATTGTTTTCATAGATTGTTGTTGTTATTATGTGCTGTTGAGTCGGTTCCGACTCATAGTGACCCTACAGGCCAGAGTAGAACTGCCCTGTAGTGTTTCCAAGGAGCGGCTGGTAGATTCGATCTGCTGACCTTTTGGTTAGCAGCCAAGCTCTTAACTGCTGCACCACTAGGGTTCCTTTTGTAGATTAGGTACTAATAAAAATGGTTGTGATAACTCAGTCCAGAAGTAAGAGTAACACTAAAATTTTCATGATCACGGAATATTTAAAAAAATCAAATTATTCTTATATTTGTGTTGCATGGGAAGTATGAGAGGTGATTAATGAAAAGCATATATTATTCTATGACAAAGTATGTGAGAAAACGAAATTGAAATAAGTCTTAAAAGATAAAAAGGAACCATGTAAAACTTCCGCATGTTAAAGCAGAGTTTATGTTTACCTTTTTAACAAAAATAAATGAATAACACTGGGTGGCAAATCATGATGTTAGATTCCATTAGCTCCTTTTTAAGAGTGACATAATAGTTTTATTTTAAAATACCAGTATTCATCAGTGTCTCAGAATTTATCCCTTGTGACTCTTTAAACTTGTAATGAAACATTTTAGAGGTCAGTTTAAAAATGTGTGAAGAGTATGTTTTTTTTTTTTTCAGAAAAGTGTTAGTGAGTTGCATGAGCAGGAGAGCCGGTGCTAGTTCACACCTTGAAAAATGGTGTGTCAGGGACACCTGCGGCCGTGTTAAAATGTAACTTACTGGATCTCATCCAAAAATGGTAACGTGCATGATGATAGACGTTTATGGCGCCGTTTTTATGTGCCAGAGCAAGTGAAAGTAGCTGCTTCCTTTCTACAGACATGTCAGTTCTGTTTCTCTTTCCTGAGGGCAGAGTTCCTTTCACTTGGTGGCTGGCTGCCTGGTTTTCATTGGTTTTGACTGGAGCCTAAGCTTACAAGGGACCCAGCCAAGTTCCTCAAGTATGAGCATGCTCAGGCGACTCACTCCCCTCGCCTCGCCTGCCCCACACCTGTGCTGCCAGCACCAGCCTTCACAGCCTCTCAGAGAAGAATCTTTCAGACTCCCTCCCGACCCCTCTCCCCAGATTCTGAGCCAGCTGTAGGGTGTTTGAAGCGATGAGGCTGTGCAGGTGAATGGGACACAGACACCTCTCTCCAGCGCAAATAGGTTCTGTCCGGTTGTGCCATACCTGGAGAGCCGGCCAGCATCCCTGCCCAGGTTGTGAGCTCGTCTTCCAGAACAACTCTGAGGCTGGTCTCTGAGAGGTCGGCAAGAAAGGAGTGCAGTTTCTGTCTAATTTATTTTACTTGTTAATTTTCCGTAGGCATCAGAATTAAAGAAGTCAAGTCTGCTGATGACAACCCTGATAAAAGAGATATGGAAGTACAGCAGAATACCACAGTGGTTATCTTAGAGGGTCGATTTCCCTTTGTTTGCTAAACTGTATGCAGCATGCTTCTATTGCTTTTACAGTTTAAAAATATTTTCTAAATGAAGTTATTCTTTCTGAGAGAGGGGTACTGTGCACTCATAAATGTTACAAGTGGACACTCTGCCACTTGAACTGTAAGAGAGCATTTCCGTATCGCATTGACAATAGCAAAATCGATGAATATTGTGTGTTACCCCTGCCAGATCCAATGGAAATGAGGCAAATGATGTATATGGATGAACAAGTTAATTTTAATCCTGACTATCATGCTATGGGAATGCTGGTGGCACAGTGGATAAAAGTTTAGCTTCTAACCAAAACGTCAGAAGTTTGAATCCATCAGCCACTCCTTGGAAACTGTATGTGGCAACTCTGCTCTGTCCTCTAGGTTTGCCATAAGTTGGAATTGACTCGATGGCAACGGGTTTGGTTTGGTTTTGGATCATGCTATGAGTCAGAATTGACTCAATGACAACAGGTTTTTTGGTATAATGCTATGAAGCAGATAATTATTCACATTTTATTGATAAGGATATTGAAACTTAGAGAAGTTATACAATTTTCCTTGGCTGCAGTATTTGAACCCTGATAGGTGGCTCCAGAGCCACCATTTTTCACCGTTAAACTATACTGACAGACATGTCATCTCACACCTGGGGCCATGCTAGCCCCTTTCAGAATAAATATAGGGACATTTCTGAGAATTAAAATGGGGGTTCACTTTGGAATGATGTGAAGGCAATAAATATTGGATCTGTGTTAATGTAAAATGGATAAAACCTTCTAACATTGTGTTCTTGTGTGAAATTGTTGCAAGTGGAGGAAGTGATTCACGTAATAGACACTCAACGAATAATTTTGTTTGAAATGTATACATTTATTTAAGAAGTATTGATTGAGTACCTTCTGTGTGCCAGGCTCTGTTCTGGATGTTTGAATTACATAAATGGATCAAAACAAAAAAGCTCCTGCCCTCAAGAAGCTGTCTTTCCAGGGGGCGAATGCAGACAGTAAAGAAATATAGTAAATATCTCCATAGTATGTTAAAACCAAAAACCAAATCAGTTGATGTTGAGTTGATTCTGACTCATGGTGATCTCGTGTGTCAGAGCAGAACTGTGATCCCCATAGGGTTTTCAGTGGCTATGATCTTTCAGAAGTAGATTGCCAGGCCTTTCTTTTGAGATGCAACTGTGTGGGTTTGAATTGCCAACCTTTTGGTTAATAATCTAGTGCTTAACTGTTGGTGCCACCCAGGGGACTCCATATAGTATGTTAAAACCAAAAACCAAATCACACCCGTTGCCGTGGAGTCAATTCCGACTCATAGCAACCCTAGAGGACAGAGTGGAACTGCCCCATAGGGTTTCCAAGGTGTAGCTGGTGGATTCGTACTGCTGACCTTTTGGTTAGCAGCTGAGTATGTTAGATAGTGATAAATGCTATGGAAAAGAAATTTAAAAGAGGATAAGGGGGATTAGTAGGACAGGTTGTAGTTTTATAGGGTGGTTAAGGCAGGCCTCATTAGAAGGCGATGCTTGAGTAAAGACTGGAAAGAGATAAGGGAATTCAGGAAGATGGAACAGCCAATGCAAAGGCCTTAAGTACAGAGTGAGTGCGGGGTGCTCCGAATAACTGGAGTGGTTAAGCAGTTATTAAGGGAGAGAGTTCCAGGAGGCAGGGTCGAGAAGTTATGTAGAGCCAGAGGTATTTCACCAGGGTCTGTGGATCTCCCAGGGGTTCATTTATAGAATTCATGGGTCTGCTAATTTGGATGGGAAATACTTCACTTTTATATTTAATAACATCTAACTGAAATTTAACATTTCCGACAATTTTGAATGTAGGCAACAAACCTCAGTAATTTAACAGAACCTATGACCTTGTCATCAACACATATCGCAGATAACATATCACATTATATTTGTTCCAGATTATCTTGAAATATCATTTGTGTTCATCATCACTTCAAAATTATGTTAGTTATGAGAACTGCCACTAGATCTTGTTATTTAGTGGGCTAATAAGGAAGTATATATATTACTATATCACAATTAAAATATTTTGACAACTGAGTTAAAAAAAAAAAAAGGTTTCCTCTGCAGTCCATTGTTTTTTTTTTTATTTTGCAAAGTTAGACACATTGTGAGAAAGGATTCGTGACACAGAAAAGATGAAGGAACCCTCTAGAGCATTGTAGGCCAGTGTAGGATGTTGTAGAACTTGGCTTTGTACTCAGTGAAACAAAGAGCTATTGGAGAATTTTGAGCAGAAGCGTGACATGGTTTATCTTGGTGTTTGGAAAGGCTCACTCTAGCTGCTGTGTTGAAATATAGGCTGGGCAGGTGGATGCAGTGTCATCAGGAAAACCAGTTGTTATGGAGATCCAGGGAAATGATTGTATTTGTACAAAAGATGATAGCTTGAACTATGGTGGTAGTGATGGACGCAGTGAAAGGTAATCAGATTGGGTTTAGTGTGGAGGTAGAGCCATTGGGATTTCCTGACAGTTTGGATGTGAGGGAGAAAAGTCAGGGATGACTTCAGGGTGTATGACCAGAGCAGTGGAAGGGTGGAATTGCCATCCACCAGAGAAGGAAGTGACTGGGGGAAGAGTTGTTTGTAAGGAGAAGCTCATGCATTGTTTCTGATACATTAAACATAGCAATGTCAATTTGACCAGCAAGAAGAAATGTTGAATAGGCATTTAGGTGTTTGAGTGTGGAGTTTGGGAAGAGGGCTTCTGAGGTGTAGAAGTGCATTTGGGAGTCATCTGCACATGTAAAAGTTGGTATTTAAAACTTTGGGACTACATGAGATGGAGAGTGTAGATATAGAACTGGAACCAGGACTGACCTGGGGAACTCCCAACAGGAAGAGAATGGAGCAAAGAGGAGCAATCAGCAAAGTAAACTGAGAAAGCACGTCCAGTGAGGTAGGAGGAAAACCAAGAGACTGTGGAGTCCTGGATACCAAATGTTGGGTGGAGGCTGGTGGAGGCTGGTGGTGGCACAGTGGTTAAGTGATACGGCTGTTAACCAAAAGGTTGGCAGTTCAAATCCACCAGCGGCTCCTTGGAAACCCTGTGGGGCAGTTCTACTCTGTCTTCTAGGGTCGCTATGGGTCGAAATCACCCAACAGCAACAGGTTTGGTTTTGTTTTTTTTGGGATACAAAATGAAGAAAGTGTGTCAAGGAAGGAGTGATTTACTGTCCTAAATGATAGAGCAAGTAGAGAAAGGACGGAGGATTGACCACGGAATTTAGAAGCATGGAGGATATTGGTGATCTTCATACTGGAGGATATTGGTGATCTTCATACTGGAGGATATTGGTGATCTTCATACTGGAGGATATTGGTGATCTTCATAGTGGAGTATATTGGTGCAGTGGTGTGGGTAAAAATATAATTTGGAGTGGGCTTAAGAGAGAATGAGAATTTCAGATAACTTTTTTGAGGAGTTTTGCTTTAAAAAGAGAACAGAAAAATGGAATGGTAGCTGGTGGTGCAGATGGGATCTAAAGAAAGATTTTGTTTTGTTCTAATTAAGATGGAAAAATAACAGCGTTTTTGTAAGCCAGAGAAAAGGCCCAGAAGAAAGGAAAAATTTGATGAAGTTGAGACAGATGGGAATCTTGTGTCCTAGGAGAAAGGTTGGCTTTGATTGTACGGAAAGTTATCTGTAGTAATAGGTCCATGGGCAGAGAATGTGGGTATTGATGTTGGTTGGGAAGAGGATGTGGGATGTGTCATGGATTGAATTGTGTCCCCCAAAAATATCTGTCAACTTGGCTGGGTCACAATTCCCAGTATTATATAATTGTGTACCATTCTGTAATCTGATGTGATTTCCTTATGTGTTGTAAATTCAATCACCATGATTTAATAAGATGGATTAGCGGCAGTTATACTGATGAGGTAGACAAGATTGGATAGTGTCTTAAGCCAGTCTCTTTTGAGATATAAAAGAGAAGCGAGCAGAGACACATGGGAACCTCATACCACCAAGAAAGCAGTGCCGGGAGCAGAGCGTGTCCTTTGGACCTGAGGTTCCTGCGCAGAGAGGCTCCCAGACCAAGGGAAGACTGATAACAGGGACCTTCCTCCAGAGCCAACGAGAAATCCTTCCCCTGGAGCTGATGCCCTGAATTTGGACTTGTAGCCTACTAGACTGTGAGAAAATAAACTTCTGCTTGTGAAAGCCATCCACTTGTGGTATTTCTGTTAGAGCAGCACTAGATGACTAAGACAGGATGATGGGAGGCTGTTAAAGTTTTCTGTCTGCTTCAGTTTTGTCAGTGAAATAGGAAGCAAAGTTACCGATTAAGAATGAGGATGAAACACTGTAATAACAGTAATAACAACAGCTAACAGTGCGTGACATTATATACCTGTGTGCCACACCTGGCTTTAAACACGTTGCAAATATTAGCTTGTGAATGTTCACAGCCACCTTGGGTGGTAGGAATCATCGTTATCTCCATTGACAGATGAGGAAGTTTAAGGCACGTAGAGGTGAAATAATTCACCCCAGGTCCACTGCTCATGACTGGCAGAGCTGGGATTCGAACCAGATTTTCTGATCTCAGACTCTGCTCTTAATCAAGATGCTATAGTGCTTCAAATTGGTGAATCCATCAGACAGCAGGAATGATTTATTTACCAAGTGAAATCACCTCTTAACTGGAATCACAGCTACATTCATAAACCTGAAACATTTTTTATAAGTTATTTTAATCGTAGAAATAGCGCATATTTGCTGTAGGAAAATTGGAAAATGCATACATACAAAGAGAAGAAAATAAAAATAATTTATCAACCATTTTCATGACTATGCAGTAGTACAGTGTTGATACAAGATATTCGTTGAATGAGTTCCCCTGTTGATGAACTTTCAAGTTAAGATTTATTTTTGCCATTGTAATACCATTGTGATGAATACACCCTTAACACATAAATCCTTGCATATTTTCCCTTGGGGAGAAAATTCCCCAAAGAGGAATTGTTAAAACTGTTGTACACATGTTAATTTTCTGATACTCATTCCAAAGTGACCTCCCAAAAGGTAGTAGTACCTCACTTTCCTACAAAATGAAATACTATGTTGTCTACCTCTATGAGTTAGAGAAAGTAAGTTAGGTAAAATGCTTCTTAGCACAATGCCTGGTTCATAGAAGATTGTCAGTAAATGTGAACAGTAACAGTACTTCTAGCAACAGTACTTAGTTTTGCTGCTGTTGTTAATGATGATGTTAACATTTCATGATAATATTTATTGCTTCCTAGACGACATTGAGTATCATGATTTGAAAATGTTTTCAACGTAAAGGGACAGAAATGCTATGTTACCGTTTTAATTAGTATCTCCTTGATTATCAGCGAAGTTGAACGTTCTTGTTCTTATGGTTATTGGACATCCATATTTCTTTTACACAGAAAATTATGGAAACAATGACTGTGACTTTGTGTTTCTATGATGTCTGCTACCACAGTAACCAAGGCGGTGAGCTATAAAGGGAATGCTTGAAGTTCATGAACCTGGCCTCCAGGTAACTGGTTGTGAAGCCAAAGGGGTTGGAGCGGACTGAGGGTGTGTGATCCGGTGGCTGGAGGCATCCGGGTCCTTATTCAGCTGTGGGTTCTCTGTTAGAGGCAGCTCTGAAGGTGGTTCTAGAAGCAGCCTTCACGAAATGAAGCCGACTTGGACAACTTGAAGAAGGGAAAGAGTAAACATTGCTGGAAATGTAATGGATGTAGTAATGGCCAAGTGGAAAAAAACCTGTGTGGGGTTGAGTTGGTGCTGATTAGATGGTGTCCTGAGGGCTGTTTTTCAGGAAACCGCTAATTGAGACAGAGCCTCTGGAGAGGACCAGACTGTGTCACATCTCTCCTGTGGAACGCCAGTCCTGTCTAGAATGCATCCATGTCCACAGTGATAGACACTGTCCACAATGCTGGCTCCTCCCGTAGTGATAGTAGAAAATTTTGGTTTGTGTATCATGATTTTTTTGTTCTCTATGAATATTTATTGAGCCAGGGTAGTGTGGTGTGTGGACATGAAGAGTACAGATTCTGGAGCTAGGCTTCCTGGGTTCAAATTCTGGCTCTCTTCCTTATTACCTGTGTGAGCTTGGGCAAATTACTTAACCTCTCTGTGTCTCAGTTTCCTTGCTTCTTATATAGAGGTACTAATACTAATAAAATAAGTTCATAGTATATTTTATCTAATGTATGATGCACATATTCCACATAAATATCTGAAGTCAGTATGTGTTTTACAACCGATGGCATTGTACAATTAAAATTGTCCGCACTTTTTCTTTGATCGTGGCTCCTAAATACTGATGTGCCTTAAAGTCAGTGGTGTCTTACGTTAAAGGAAATGATTTATTAATAAAGCATTAAAACATGGCTTGGCAATAGCAAATGCTCCGTAGTGTTAGGTATCATTTATTGGCTTTTATAATCCCAAACCAAACCAAACCAGTTGCCATCTCGTTGATTCTGACTCATTGTAACCCATGTACTGTCTTATGCAAATAACGTGTGCCTTCTACACTTGTTTGCGAGCCACACCCTCCCCCCACAAGTTATTTACATAAGTACTGCCTTGCCAGTTTTTTTTAACATGTTACTATAAAAAAATTAACATAGTGCATTTACAAAAATACCTTTCTGGGGGAGGGCAGGTTGGCAAACAAACATAGAAGGCATGCATTATATGTGTAAAAATACAGTATGTCAGAGGAGAGCTGTGCCCCATAGCGTTTCAATGGCTGAAATTTCAGAAGTAGATCACCAGGCCTTTCTTCTGAGGCACCTCTGCGTGGACTCAGTCCATCACAGCCAGATCCTAACGACCCTGCCAAACAGATGTTGTTGTTAGATGTTGACTCATTGCAATATCATGTGACAGAGTAGAACTGCCCTATCGGATGTTTTAGGCTGTAATCTTTACAGGAAAAGGAGCCCTAGTGGCACAGTCATTAAGCACGTGGCTGCTCACTAAAAGGTTGACAGTTTGAACCCGCCAGCTGCTCTGTGGGAGAAAAGATGTGGCAGTCTGCTCCTGTGAAGATTACAGCCTAGGAAGCCCTATGGGGCAGTTCTGCTCTGCCCTGTAGGGTCATCATGAGTCGGAATTATACTCGATGGCATACAACAACAATTTTTACAGGAGCAGATTGCCCGGTCTTTCTCCCGTGGAGGCGCTGGATGCGTTTGAAAAGCCAACCTTTCCATTACTAGCCGAGTGCTTAACTGTCACGCCACCAGGGTGTTTTGCGAGCCCTTTATCCTTGTATCATGAGCGCTCTCAAAACCAAAAATCCAGTGAGTCAGAACACTGATCCATAAAACGTCACACTATCTTTCTGGTCTTTTTGGACTTCAGGGAGGTATTATGTAACTTTCAAGGGTATTTTCTCCTGTTACTCTCATCTGTTGACCTCCAGCTCCCAGTCCCTTTAATGAGCACCACGTGGAGAACCCATTCCAAACACGGCCTCTCCTAACCTCCTGTGGTCTTCTTTCCATTTCAGTAGGCCAATACTATCTGTGTTGACATCCTAGACCTTAAATTACTCAGGAGAACTTTCCTTTTGAAAAGAGGAATTATAACATCCCACTTCCTGTCCACCTGGCCACCATTTCAGCTTTCTCCCTCAGTTCTCCGAAAACGTGGACGCCTCGTTTTCCTCGCGGGCCTGACTCCGTTCATTGTTCTCCAAGTCAGCAGCCCCTCCTGTCTTCCCTTCCTTCTCTGCGTTGTTGAGAGTCTGTGATACATCTATGCCGGTGGTCCCATTCTTGGGAAACGCCTTGGTTTACCCCATTGCCTTCCTTAGCAGCAGTCTGCCAAATCCCAGCCTTGAAGGGATCCAAACATTTGCCTCTTCCTACCTTTATCTGGACTACGAAAGCTGTTGGAGAAAATTGTCCAACCATGAAGGTTCTGCCACTGTGGACTTAGGGTCTCTAGTGACGAGTGGGCCCTCAGCACTGCCTACCAACTCTAATATGTGTCTCTGGTGTGCATTCTGTCCTCAGCAGCTGCTACTTCAGATATTTTCCATCCCCTCTCTCATTTATATGCCATAAAGAGGCTTCACATTATGGTAGGAAATGTATTAGACTGGTAGTCAGGAGACCTGCACTCTGCTGACCAGCTGTGGGATTTTTTTCTCGCATGGTCATAAAATGTGTTTCCCCCTGCGTATGGACCTCAGACTCTATGCCACAAAGCAGATGACTCAGTTGATTTGGATACTGGTTTCTTCATGTCTATGTTGGGGGCCGCTGGCCCAAGTGACGTCGAAGATTCCATCCTTAAGATTCTGTGATTTCATTTAAGTGTTGTGTGTTTTTCCAACTAGCTTTAATTTTAGATTACTTCTGATTGTGTCATTTCTTAGGTTAATGAGGAAAATCCTTACTTGTCTAGAAACCGGGAAGGCATATTATTTTGTGTCTGTGTATGTGTGATGATGGTAATTAATCCCTTTTCTTTTTCATTCTATTTTAACTAGTGAAAATGATCTCTGGTTTGGTCTATTATTATATAAACAGGAAGGAGACGTTTGAAGAAATGTCAGGAGTTTTTGGCTTCTCTGTAATAGAGCTAATGGAGAGTTTGCCTGTCCCCTGAAAACAGAGGCCCCTGGGGAAGAAGGACGTGTCCCCTGACGAGGTTTTACTGTGAAGACTGGCAGAGTGTGTCAGCCAGCAGCAGCTGGAGTTTTGTTGCCAGACTGAACTAAATGTTTCTACGAAATGAGCCGATATCCTTTGAATATTACTTTTGAACATTACTTCTGGATGCTAGAATTTCAGCTGAACTGCATTAGAGCAAAGAAGAACGCAGTGCGTTTATATTTTAGCCCTTGGCTTAGTGCAGAGTAAGCTTTTGTGGGCTCATCGGCCTGGGTAGAGGAGAGCCTGGAGCCAGCAGTGAACGGAGGGCCGTACGTTTTACAGCCCGGATGTAGGTACCATTTTCTAGCCTCCCAAGACATCTTTGCGTGGGGATTCTCAAGCTTCCTGGCAGGTTAGAATCAACCTGGGAGCGTCTACAGATCCCCATGCCCAATGGGCACCTCCTACCAATCACATCAAACGCTGAGGCTGGGATCCAGCCCTAAGTACTAGTTAAACCTACTCACATGAATCTAATACGTAGGCAAGGCTGCAAATCGCTGAAACACAGGTTTTCATATTGGAGGTTAAATTGGTTGCATGATAAAGAAGTTTTGGCTTTCACAGATTTTCTGGTTTTGTCTCCAGTTTGAGAAGCCCTGGTGGCACAGTGGTTAAGCGCTCAGCTGCGAACCGACAGGTCAGCAGTTCGAATCCACCAGCCGCTCTGCAGGAGAAAGATGTGGCAGGCTGCTTCCGTATAGATGTGTATAGCCTTGGGAAGCTAGTGGGGCAGTTCCGCTCTGTCCTATAGGGTTGCTGAGTCAGCTTGCACTCGACGACGGTGTTTTGGGTTTTTTTTGTTGTTTGTTTTTTTGTATTTC
Organism: Dugong dugon; assembly: GCA_030035585.1. Taxonomy (NCBI): domain Eukaryota; kingdom Metazoa; phylum Chordata; class Mammalia; order Sirenia; family Dugongidae; genus Dugong; species Dugong dugon. Next base: position 1,861,802 of record CM057472.1, read on the forward strand.
CACTTCATCTTTCCTGATTTTGACTTTAGTAACACTGCAGCGGGCTCCAAGGTGGTCGGACGTGTGCAGGATGGGTTTTCGGCAGTGTATTATCATAACCTTCAATGACTTTAGTAGCATATGCTCTGGCATGATCACAGGGTCAGACCACGTGACTGATCTTCAGCTGGGTGTCATTATAACCTTTTATTATATATAACCTTTTACTAGCAACCGGGTTTTGCCTGTGAGTAAATCAGTGTAAGCTTCTCTTCTTATGCTTTTGTCTGGAGTATTCTTAACTTTCTGCTAGAAGGGAAAGTGGATGGTGTGTGTATTCGTGGCATGTGCGTGTGTATTCGTGGCATGTGTGTGTGTATATTCGTGGTGTGTGCGTGTGTATTCGTGGCGTGTGTGTGTGTGCGTGTGTATTCGTGGCGTGTGTGTGTATTCGTGGTGTGTGCGCGTGTGTATTCGTGGCGTGTGTGTGTGTGCGTGTGTATTCGTGGCGTGTGTGTATTCGTGGTGTGTGCGCGTGTGTATTCGTGGCGTGTGCGTGTGTATTCGTGGCGTGTGCCTGTGTATTCGTGGCGTGTGCCTGTGTATTCGTGGCGTGTGTGTGCGTGTGTATTCGTGGCGTGTGTGTGCGTGTGTATTCGTGGCGTGTGTGTGCGTGTGTATTCGTGGTGTGTGTGTATTCGTGGCGTGTGTGTGTGTATTCGTGGCGTGTGTGTGTGTATTCGTGGCGTGTGTGTGTGTGTATTCGCGGCGTGTGTGTGTGTGTATTCGTGGCGTGTGCGTGTGTATTCGTGGCGTGTGCGTGTGTATTCGTGGCGTGTGTGTGTATTCGTGGCGTGTGTGTGTGTATTCATGGTGTGTGTGTATTCGTGGCGTGTGTGTGTATTCGTGGCGTGTGCGTGTGTATTCGTGGCGTGTGTGTATTCGTGGTGTGTGTGTATTCGTGGCGTGTGTGTGTATTCATGGTGTGCGTGCTTGTGTGTATTCGTAGCGTGTGTGTGTGTATCTATTTTGTCTCCATTTTAGTTGGTGTCTTATTTATTGTTCAGTCTGTTCCCTTTGAAAACGACATAACTGACTTCCTCATAACTGTTTCAGTGAGAAATTGTCTAAACAGATCTAATTACTCACGAAAAAAATAAAACGAAAGTAGCTACCATAAACAACAACAAAATCCAGCAGATTAAAAGAAAAAGCGTGTTAAACTGCCATGTCTGGGACCAGTGTATCCGGATATCCCAAGGAGCCTGGGACGACTGTTCTTCTGTAAAAATCTTCTATCAATTCCCAGCCTGCTGTGTCGCTCTGTCTCAGAATGCTTCCAAGTCCTAAAAGAAATTTACCAGATTAAATACAGGACATCCAGTTAAATGTGAACCTCAGATACGCAGCGAATACTTTTTTTAGTATAAGTGTGCCCCATATGGAGGTCTAGTGGCATAGTGGTTAATAGCTCAGCTGTTAACCAAAAGGTTGGCAATTAAAATCCACCAGCCACTCCTTGGAAACTCTACAGGGCAGTTCTATTCTGCCCCACAAGGTTGCTATCAGTCGGAATTGACTCGACAGCAATGGGTTTGGTTTTTTGTTTTATTTTTTTGGTATGCCTTATATAGGAGCCCTGGTGGCCCCGAGTGTGCTCCATGCTGTCTGGGCTGGGGCCCTTGACAGGACTCTACCTCTCACCATATTCCTGCAGAGAAACAGCTACTCAGCCTTCCATTCCAAACTCTCAATTTTGCTCTTTTTCCTGTATGTGCTAATAGGTTTTCTCAGGATTGAGATGGTGTCGGGACTGAGGGATACAAACCTGAAAAGAGTAAAAACAGTATTTAATTCTTAATTCTGAATGGTAGAAGCAATGCAAGTGAGACCTTATACCTACCACAGAGGCAGGCAGTAAACCCAGTGGCCGGTGTGGTATGTTGTATTTTGGAGTACTTTTCCACCATGTGGCAAACGCAAGTGTCCTGTCTCCCTTAGAAACCTGGGCGGGCAGGTGGCCCGCCCTCCTGGGTACTTGTGTGGCCTGGTTTATGGAGAAAATTCCACTCTCATTCAAGTTAAAGCTGGCTGACTTCCACTTCCTGCTCCTGAGGTTGATCTTCTTGGCCTTAAATACAGGGCTCTGTCAGGTTTTAAGTGAGATTTTCAATCAAGTCAATTTCTGCTTATACGTGCCGCATGAAGAATATGTATTTTTCCTTACTTGTAATTTGTGTACTCCTTCTCTTTGAAGGAAGCAGTTTTTCTCTCATGGACAATAAAGCTAAACCTACCCCTACTTCAACATGTATATACATATGTTTGAAATTTTGGACATATCCAATATTATTTATTTAAAAAATCCCGAATAATTCTAAACTAATGTAAAAATAGAGAAACAGGAATGAACATTTCTATATTAACCATCTGCACTTGGAAAACATCTGCTATTTTTTCTTCGGATTTTTAAAGCCAGAATTTAGGCCCCCTTTGTAGTCCTCCTTAATCCAATTTGTCTGCTTCTTTCCTCAGAGGCAATCATTCTCCTGACATTTATGTGTGGGGGCCACCGCCAGGCAGAACTCCAGGGTTGCCACTTACAATGGACTGTGCATGTGTTCCTAGACAGTGTATAATGCTTTATCGAAACCCTGTAAAAATCGCAGGAGCCCCTGGGTAGCACAAACGATTAAGTGCCTGATTGCCAGCCAAAAATTTGGCCGTTCAAACCCACCCAGAGGTTCCTCAGAAGACAGGCCTGGCGATCTGCTTCTGAAAGGTCACAGCCTTGAAAGCCCCATGGAGCAGTTCTCCTCTGCACACGTGGGGTCGCCGTGAGTCGGAATTGAATCGTCTTGACGGCAACTAACAATACTAATGGTATCATAGTATAGATTTTGACAAGTCCTACCATCATGCCTCATTTTTTTCTTAGTGTGGTGACTGGCAACTCTAGAATAACGTAAGAAAGTGAGGTTGACAGTGGGCACTGTCGTTTCTGCCTCGTAAAGTTACACCATTAAGTTTGAAGTTCGTTGGAAGTTCTTGATAAATACTCTTAATCTGATTTTAGAACATTCTCTTCTATTTTAAATTAGCTAAGAGGTTTTTCTTTTCTTTTTCTTTTTAAAATGAAGAATGAAGGTTGAGCTTTACCAATATAGTTTTCCATATCTACCCTAAATGACAGGACGGTTTTCTCCTGTAGCATATTGATGCGGGTGTTACTGGTAACTTTTTCAGTGATCAATAATTCTTGCATACTGAGGATAAACCCTGTATGGTCTCTGTGTGTATTTGTTTTCACAGACGGCTGAATTAGTTTTGTTGATTTTAATATTTTCAGTTTTTGTCTTTAGTCTATTCTTTTATTATTAATCTTGATTTAATTGCATTGTAGGAAAAGAAAATGGTGGGTGTGATAGTATTTGTAGTTTTCTGGAGAGTTCGTCTTGAACTAATGTGTCATCAGTTTTTGTAAACCTATCACATGTGCCTGAAAGGGATGCATGTTGTGGGGTTTAGGAATATCTATATCTAGCTATCTATATATAAAATCAAGATTGTTAATTGTGTCAGTCACTGTTTTTATTTGCCTGATCTATCAGTTTCTGGAGGGTGTTATTAATCTCCTTTCAATTTATAATTTAATTTATAATTTTTAATTTATAATTTATAATTTAATTTAATTAAAATTATAATTTATAATTTTCTAATTATATTTGTGTCAATATTTCCTTTATGTATTTTTTTTTTTAATTGTACTTCAGGTGAAGGCTTACAGAAGTATACGTGTTGTTTTATAACATTGGTTAACAACCCCACAACATATTAACCCTCTAACTTCTCAACCTTTTTTTTTTTTTGCTGAAAATACACATAGCCAAAGATACATCATTTCAAAAATCTCTACATGCACAGTTCAGTGACATTGACTACGCTCTTCCAATTGTGCTGTTATTCTCACTTAAGATGAAGGCTTACAGAACAAAATAGTTTCTCATTTAACATTTACTACACAGGTTGCCCTGTGATAATGGTTAACAATCTCACAACACATCAACAATATCCTTACTCAACCTTGGGTTCCCTATCACCAGCTTCCTTGTCCCCTTCTGCCTTCTGGCCCTTGTCACTGGACTCCTGTACCTCGTTAGTCTCATTTGGTTTTACGGGGCTGTCCACTCCCAGGCTGAACAGTGAACCTTGGAGATAACTTCACCACTGAGCTAAAAGGGTGTCTGGGGGCCATATCTTGGGGTTCTCCAGTCTCCTTTAGGCCAGTAAATCTGGTCTTTTTATTTTTGTGAGTTAGAATTATGCCGTACGTCCTTCTCCAGCTCTGTCCAGAACCCTCTGTTGTGATCCTGGTCAAAGCAGTCAGTGGTGGTAGCCGGGCACCATCTAGCTGTACTGGACTCAGTCCGGTGGAGGCCTTGGTAGCTGTGGACAGTTAGTCCTTCGGACTGATCTTTTCCTTGTATCCTGTTCTCTTCATTCTCCCTTGTTCCCGAAGGGATGAGACCAGTGGAGTATCTTAGATGGCCACTCACAGGCTTTTAAGACCCCAGACACTACTCACCAAGGTAGAATATAGAGCACTGTCTTTATAAGCTGTGTCATGCCAATTTAGCTAGATGTTCCCCGAGACCATGGTCCCCACAGCCCTCCGCCCAGCTATTCAGTCCCTCAGGGAGTTTGGATGTGTCTATGGGGCTTCCATGACCTTTCCTTGTACAAGTTGTGCTGGTTTCCCCTGTATAGTGTACTGTCTCACCCTTCACCCAAGATACCACTTATCTATTACCTGCTTAGTATTTCCCCCCCACCCCTCCCATCCCTGGTAACCAACAAAGATTGCTACATTTTGTGTGTGAAATTTTTCATGGGTTTTTACAATAGAGGTCTCATACAATATTTGTCCTTTTGTGATTGACTTATTTCACTCAGCATAATGTCCTCCAGTTTCATCCATGTTATGAGATGCTTCACAGATTCATTGTTGTTCTTTCTCGTTGCATAGTACTCCATTGTGTGTATGTACCATAGTTTATCCATTCATCTGTTGATGGGCATCTAGGTTGTTTCCATCGTTTTGCTATTGTGAACAATGCTGCCATGAACATAGGTGTGCATATGTCTATTCGAGTGACGACTCTTATTTCTCTAGGATATATTCCTAGGAGTGGGATTGCTGGATCGAATGGTATGTCTATTTCTAGCTTTCTGAGGAAGTGCCGTATCATTTTCCAAAATGGTTGTATCATTTTGCATTCCCACCAGCAGTGCATAAATGTTCCGATCTCCCCACAGCCCCTCCAACATTTGTTATTTCCAGTGTTTTTGATTCGTGCCAGTAAAGCCGGGGTGAGATGGTATCTCATTGTGGTTTTAATTTGCATTTCTCTAATGGCTAGTGATTGCGAGCATTTCCTCATGTGTCTGTTGGCCACTTGAATGTCTTCTTTGGTGAAGTGTCTGTTCATTTCCTTTGCCCATTTTTTAGTAAGATTATTTGTCTTTTTGTTGTAGAGGTGTTGGATTTTCTTGTAGATTATAGAGATTAGACCTTTGTCTGACTTGTACTCTCCAAAAATTTTTTCCCAGTCTGTAGGTTTTCTTTTGACTCTTTTGGTGAAGTCTTTTGAAGAGCATAGGTATTTGATTTTTAGAAGATCCCAGTTATCTAGCTTATCTATTGGGTTTTGTGCATTGATGGTTATCGTTTGTATACTGTTAATGCCATGTATTAAGGCCTGAAGTGTTGGTCCTGTTTTTTCTTCTGTGAACTTTATAGTTTTAGGCTTTATATTCAGGTCTTTGATCCATTTTGAAGTAGTTTTTGTATACGGCGTGAGGTATGGGTCCTGTTCCATTTTTTTGCAGATGGATATCCAGTTTTGCCAGCAGCATTTGTTAAAAAGACTGTCTTTTCCCCATTTGGTGGACTTTGGGCCCTTGTTGAAGATCAGGTGACCGTAGGTGGATGGATTTACATCTGGGTTCTCCATTCTGTTCCATTGGTCAATGTATCTGTCGTTGTACCAGTACCAGGCTGTTTTGGCTACTGTAGCTGTACAGTAGGTTCTGAAGTCAGGTAGTGTGAGTCCTCCAACTTTATTCTTCTTCTTCAGTAGTGCTGTACTTATTCGGGGCTTCTTCCCTTTCCATATAAAGTTAGTGATTGGTTTTTCCATCTCTTTGAAGGATGCTGTTGGTATTTGGATCAGGATTGCGTTGTATTTGTAAATTGCTTTGGGTAGAATTGCCATTTTCACAATGTTGAGTCTGCCTATCCATGAGCATGGTATGTTTTTCCATTTATGTAGATCCCTTTGGGTTTCTTGCAGCAGTGTTTTGTAGTTTTCTTTGTTATAGGTCTTTTACACCCCTGGTCAAATTTATTCCTAAGTATTTTGTCTGTTTAGAGGCTATTGAAAATGGTATTGTTTTCCTGATTTCCTTTTCATCGTTCTCCTTATTGGTGTATAGGAATCCAACTGATTTTTGAATGTTTATCTTGTATCCTGCTACTCTGCTGTATGTTTCTATTAGTTCCAGTAGATTTCTCGTGGAGTCTTTAGGGTTTTCTATGTATAGTATCATATCATCTGCAAACAGGGACAGTTTAACTTGTTCATTACGAATTTGGATGCCCTTTATTTCTTTTTCTTGCCTTATTGCTCTAGCTAGAACTTCCAGCACAATGTTAAGTAGGAGTGGTGATAAAGGGCATCCTTGTCTTGTTCCTGTTTTCAAGGGGAATGTTTTCAGCCCCTCTCCATTAAAATGATGTTGGCTGTTGGTTTTGCATAGATGCCCTTTATTATGTTGAGAAATTTCCCTTCTATACCTATTTTATTGAGAGTTTTTATCAGGAATGGGTGTTGGACTTTGTCAAATGCCTTTTCGGCGTTAATTGAGATGATCATGTGATTCTTTTCTTTCCTTTTATTTCTGTGGTGGATTACATTGATGGATTTTCTAATGTTGAACCATCCTTGCATACCTGGTATGAATCCTACTTGGTCGTGGTGTATTATTTTTTTGATATGATGCTGAATTCTATTGGCTAGAATTTTGTTGAGAATTTTTGCATCTATATTCGTGAGAGATATTGGTCTGTAATTTTCTTTTTTTGTGACGTCTCTTTCTGGTTTTGGTATCAGCATTATGCTGGCTTCATAGAATGAATTTGGAAGTGTTGCTTCCTCTTCTATTCTCTGAAATAGCTTGAGTAGAACTGGTACAATCTCTTCCATAAATGTTTTGTAGAATTCTCCAGTGAAGCCATCTGGCCAGGGCTTTTTTTGGTTGGGAGTTTTTTTTATTACCTTTTCAATCTCTTCTCTTGTTATGGGTCTGTTCAGATTTTCAACATCACTTTGTTGTAGTTTGGGTAGGTTGTGTTTTTCTAGAAATTTATCCATTTTCTGTAGGTTTTCAAATTTGTTGGAGTATAGTTTTCATAATATTCTGTTATAATCCTTTTTATTTCAGTTGGGTCTGTTGTAATGTCCCCCATTTCATTTCTTATTTGGGTTATTTGTGTCCTCTCCTGTTTTTCTTTTGTCAGTCTGGCCAGTGGTTTGTCAATTTTGTTGATTCTTTCAAAGCACCAACTTTTGGTTTTGTTGATTCTTTCTATTGTTTTTCTGTTCTCTATTTCATTTATTTCTGCTCTGATCTTTACTATTTCCTTTCTTCTGGTGGTTGTGGGCTTTTTTTGCTGTTCTCTTTCTATTTGTTTGAGTTCCATAGTTAATGTTTTGATTTTGTCCCTTTCTTCTTTTTTGATGTGTGCATCTGTTGGTATAAATTGTCCTCTGAGGACTGCCTTTGCTGTGTCCTAAAGGTTTTGGTATGATGTGTTTTCATTCTCATTTGATTCTAGGAATTTTTTGATTCCATCTCTGATTTCTTCTATTACTCAGTGATGTGTAAGCAGGGTATTATTCAGTTTCCATGTAGTTAATTTTTATTCCTTGCTCTTTCTATTGTTAATTTCTACCTTGATGGCATTGTGGTCAGAGAAGATACTTTGAATTATCTCAGCATTTTGGATCTTGTTGAGGATTGCTCTGTGGCCTAAGATGTGGTCTGTTCTGGAGAACGTTCCATGTGCATTGGAAAAGAATGTGTAGTTTGCAGCGGTTGGATGGAGTGTTCTATATACGTCTATGAGGTCCAGTTGGCTGATTGTGCCCTTTAGGTCTTCTGTATCTTTGCTGAGTTTCTTCTTAGTTGTCTGTCCTTTACTGAGAGTGGTGTGTGTGTTGAAGTCTCCTACTATTATTGTGGAACTGTCAATTTCTCTTTTCAGTGTTGTTAGAGTTTTTTTTATGTATTTTGGAGCCCTGTCATTGGGTGTATAGATGTTTATTATGGTTATGTCTTCATGATGGATCGTCCCCTTAATCATTATATAGTGTTCTTCTTTGTCTTTTATGGTAGATTTTGTTTTAAAATCTATTTTATCTGAGATTAGAATTGCCACTCCTGCTCTTTTTTGGTAGTTGTTAGCTTGATATATTTTTTTCCAACCTTTGACTTTTAATAAATTCACATCTTTGTTTCTAAGGTGTGTCTCTTGTAGACAGCATATTGATGGATCCTGTTTTTTTTAATCCATTCTGTCAGTCTCCATCTCTTTATGGGTGTATTGAGTCCATTTACATTCAGTGTAATTATTGATGTGGGTTTGTTGTTGTCATTTTGTAGTGCTTTTTTTTTGTGGTGCTGAAGTTTTCTTTGTTCTTCTTACTCTCTTGTGCTGAGTTACTTTTGTTTGTGGATTTTTTTTTTTCATTTCTTTTGTTGTTGTATGTTTTGTTTTTGCTGAGACTTTATGTTTTTCCTCTTTTTTTTTTTTTATGAGTATGTTCGTTAACTTTCTTTGTGGTTACCATAAGTTTTATCCTTATCTTTCTAAGTTTGACGCAGTCCACCATTACTTGGTATCGCCTTGCCTTCCTCTCCATTAGAAGGTTCTATACCTGTGCCATTTATTCCCTCTTTTATTGTTTTGATGTTGTTGTCATTTACTGATTAACTGCTCTGATTCCCTGTTGTATTTCTTTTGGTTTTGGATAGTCCTCGAGAGTTCATTTCCTAGATTGGTATCCAGCTGGTACGATCCTGTGTCCTAGGTTCTGCCTGTGAGCTGAAGCTGTTTGTCCTCAGATCGAAGAACTCACTTTAATAATTCTTGTAAGTTTGGTTTGACTTTTGCATATTCCCTTAATTTCTGTTTATCTGGAAATGACCTAATTTCACCATCAAAATTGAACGAGAATTTTGCAGGATATATTATTCTTTGCTGGCAATTTTTTTCTTTCAAGATTTTATATATGTCATCCCATTGCCTTCTTGCCTGCATGGTTTCTGCCGAATAATCTGAGCTTAGTCTTGTTGTTTCTCCTCTGTATGTGACTTCTTGTTTTTCATGAGCTGCTCTCAGGATTCTTTGTTTGTCTTTGGTTTTGGTGAGTGTGAATATGATATGCCTTGGTGATTTTCTTTTGGGGTGTATTCTACATTGGGTTTGTTGAGCTTCTTGGATGGCCAGCTTTTCACCTTTCATGATATTGGGGAAGTTTTCTGTCAGCAGTTCCTCAGTGATCCTCTCTGTGTTTTCTGTTTTCTCCCCCTGTTCTGGATTTCTAATCACTCGTAAATTTTTGCTTTTAATTGTGTCCCACATAACTCTCAGGGTCTCTTCATTTTTCTTCGTTCTTTTCTCTGAATTTTTCTGAAACAGGGTTGTATCCAAGTGTTTGTCTTCAATTCCACTGATCCTGTCTCCCACCCTTTCAAATCTGCTTCTCAGCCCTTCTATGACATCATCCATTTCTGAAATCTTGTTGTTTATCTTTTGGATTTCCAGTTGTTGTCTTTGTATAATTTCTAGTTGTGAATTTATTTTGGCATTTTGTTCCTGCATCATCTTCCTGAAGTCTTCCAGTTTTTTGTCTGTATTTTCCATGAATTTGTCTGTTTTTTCCTCGTGTTTGTCAGCTTTTTGCCTCACTTCTTGGAGAATTCCGAGTATTAAAGATCTGAATTCCCTATGAGGTAGTTCTAGTGCTTTATCTTCCACAAGAGAGTCATCTGGTGTTTTATTTTGGACGCCTACTGGAACCATCCTTTCCTGTTTTTGTAAATGTTTAGATATTGTCTGCTGTCTTCGGGGCATTCAGTAGTTATTTTTCTCGTTTATTGATTGTAGATTTGTTTGTTTTGTCCCTTTTTTAAAAAAAAATTTGACTATGTCTGAGCAGGCAGACTGTGTGTTCTTTGTTGTTTGCTTGTCTGTGCACTCAATACTTTTCGCCTCCTTCTTCAACTGGCAGGTTCAGTCACTCAGATATGGTACAGCAGGGCAGGTCTAGCTGAAGAGGAGTTACTGGGACAGGTTGTTTGTGGCTCTTACTACCGCCACCAGAGCAGGTCGTTAATCAGTGCAGGGCAGGTTCCAGTAGGCTCTGCCTGTGCTGCTTGGTGTTGTGATGTCAAGCGTACAGTGCAGGTAGGCAGGATGCAGCGGGGAGATTGTTACGTGTGGAGCTAAGATGGATATGGGAGAGAGGAACAGGAGCCAAAAACATAAAAACAAACAAAAAAGAATGCTAGGGGAGCTTGCCGTTGGAGTGGAGAGATGAGAGACTATGAAATGGAGAAAAACAGAAAGGGGAAGAGGAAGAAAAGAAAAGAATGAATAAATAAAAATCAGAAAGGTTAAAGAACCGCAAAGTTCCCAGGGATCCCACTGGTGCAGCTATGAGGTCTGGGGAAGTCGCTCCCAGGTGTTGTAGTACAGCCTGGCTAGTGGGCATAGAGGTATACAAAGCCAGGTATTCAGGGAACAAAAGAGAAGGAAGACACAGGGAGACGAGAAACTGAACAATGAAGAAAGACAAAAAGGGAATAAGAGGGAAAACAAAACAAAACAAATTAAAAAAAAAAAAAAAAAAAAACCAGAAAGGCCCAGAAAGAAACAGAAAAAAAAAAGCAACGTAAAAAGAAATGTTCTCAGGAGTCCCACTGCACGTCTGTGGAAGCCGAAGGGGAGTCTCCTTGCCGCGCAGCTCCGCCTGTCCAGAAAGGGCTCCCAACTCAAGAAAAGGAAAAGAAAACAAACAAACAATTCAAAACAAACAAACGAACAAAAGCCCCGGGATCCCACCAGCACGGCAGCGCATACCGGGAAGCAGCTGCATACTGGAACGGAGCTCCGCACCCCCTCAGGAAGAAGCAAAGATTGCGCACGGAGCCAGGCACTCAAGCGAAGGGAGGGGGAGGCGGAAAGAGGCAAGTAAGAAGTCAAAAGAAGCAGAAAAAAAAAATAAAAAGCAACACTAGCAGCCAACAAATGGCACTCAGTGAGCCAGTCAATGCGGGCTGGTGCCCCTTGACGAGAAACTGTGTCCGTGGGAAGCAGAGGGGGCTGAGTGTGGGTGAAGAAGGGTAGAGAGTGGGAAAGCGTACATCACAAACTACCAGAGCTCTGCAGCCCCTCAGGAAGAAGCAAAGTTGGCACACGGAGCGAGATACTTGAGCTAAAGGAGGGGGAGGTAGGGAGAGGCAAGGAAAAAATAAAAAGAAGCAGAAAACAAGCAACATCAGCAGCCAACAAATGGCACCCAGACAGCCCCCTGTTCAGGTGTGTGGAATCCAAGCAGCCGCTGTTTCCCGGTCAAGAGACTGTGGTCGCAGGAAGCAGAGGAGGCCGAGTCGCGGTGAAGAATGGTGGGGGGTGGGAAAGCATATATCACCAACTACCGGTTGTTTTGTCTCCCGCTGGAAGCTCTGTGAGGCTGCTTTCTCATACTCCCTGTTTGCTGGTCTCCGATAGGAGTCCAAGATGGCGGATCCGCGCTGTGTTAGCTGGTAGGGGACCTCTGCATGAATCTCTCCTCACTCTCTGTTCTCTGTCAGTTTTCTCACTGCATTTGGTGCTTGTCTGAGTTCTTTGTCTCTTCATTTGATGTTTTAGGGTTTCAGGATTGTTGTATTCTCTGTTTGGGTTAGTTTTTCGGCTCTTTGCTGTGGAGGGACAGCGTGGTGCTTCTGCCTAGAGCGCCATTTTGCTGGAACTCTCTGTTTTATGTATTTTAAGGCTATGATGTTAGTTGCATTAAAGTTCATGTTTATACTCACCACTTGACTTAAGAAGTAAAGCATTACAAAGACAGCTGAAGCCTCCTATGCACCCTAAACCTTCCCATTAGGGGAAATTGTTTATTAATCCCTGTGGCGTAGTGGTTCAGAGCTTGGGTGCTAACCAAAAGGTCAGTGCTTGGAAACTCTTTGGGGCAGTTCAGCTCTGTACTTCACGTTTGCCATGAGTTGTAATCAACTCAGCGGCAACAGGTTTATAAACTTCTTTATACTTACATGTGTAAAGAATTCCAAAACAATATATAATGTGTTTTTTATGTTTTTAAAATCTATAAAAATGACGTTATGTATTTTTCTGCAACTTACTTTTTCTCTTCTAAAAAATTCTATTTGTGAGATTCATCTGTGTATATATATATAGCTCTAGTTCATTCATTTTAGGGTCTGTGTAGTATCACCTTGAGTGGATATAATATTCATAATTTATGTATCTGTTCTCCTGTTGATAGAAATTCAGGTTTATTCCTATTTTTCACTGTTACAAATACTGCTTCTGTAAGTGTTCTTTTTAAAATTTGTGTCAGCGTTAAATTTTTGTGTAAACATTTCACTGTGGTCTGTAAACTTTGGAGTAGAATTTCTGATTTTGTTCATGTGCACCTTTAAATGTAATAGCCATTGTCAAAATGATCTGGAAAAAGTGGTCGTAGAAATTAACATTCCCATCAAGTGTGTGTGGAATTCTGGTCCTTATTCCTTGTCACCAGCAGTTAGTACTAGACTTTTTAATACCCCAAAGCTCATGGATGTGGAGTGATATTAAAATAGTTCATGGTTTTAATATGAATCATCCTGAGTACAAGTGAGATTGAGTAGAATTTTGTATGTTTATCAGCCATTTGGAATTCCTTATGTATGAATTTACTGTCCCTATCTTTTGCCCATTTTTATTTTAGGTTGCTTTTGTTTATTTTTAAGACTTGTTTATCTATTCTTGATGTTAATCTTTTATTGGTTATATGATTTGCAATTGCCTTCTCTTGGTATGTGACTTACCTTGTCACTTTCAGATGGTAGCTTTTAACATACATAATTTTGGTAATTTTAATGTAGCTGAATATATAGATGTTTTTCTTCATGGTTTGCTTTTTGTTTTAAGAAATCTTTTCCTACCCCAATATCATAAAACTACTCTTAATGTTCTAGTAGCTTTACTGTTATACTTTACACGTTAGGTTTTTAATCCATTGACATATATTTTTGTGTATGGTTTAAATTATGGATATTTTTGTTAAATTTGGGTTGTTTTTTTTTTTTCATAGTTCATCCTTTTCCTACAAATTTCAGTGCAGCAATATAAAGTTACTATGTATACATGGCTCTATTTACAGGATCTGTTTGTACTTCATTTGTCTACTTTACTATCCTTGTACCAGTGCCAGAATTTCTTAATTATGATTCCTTTCTATTATTCTTTTATTCTTCTGTGATGCATTTTGGTTAATTATTCAGTATTAACTTTTATGCACAAATTCTTTTCTTGAATGTTCCCAGAGTTTATCCAGCTTCTGAGCTTTTCATTTCAATAATTATATTTTATTTATTTCTATATCCACCTATTCTTATTTCTTCTTGTCTTTTTTTTTTTCAGTGTGTTACTGTCATTATTGTTTCTAATGGTTATTATGTATCCTTTTTCTTTGTGAGGATTCTAAACATTTACTAAATTTTTTTTTTTTACCTGTTTAATATTTAAAATCTGTGTGGACTGATTCCGTCACCCTGGTTTAGTGCTGTTCCAGTTACTGATTTGGTTGCCTGCTGTGGATTGAGGTTTCTCCATGTGTTTTGGAAGTTTGATTCGAAGGCTCATGATTTATTGGATGCTTTTTTGTTTTTTAAACCTTTCTATGTTTTGCACTTCTTGTACCTACCTCATGCTTGCAAGATGCCCAGATTAGAAATTGTTCTTATAATGGTGTTTTGGGGCTCCTAGCCTGAGGTGATGTGAACGTTGTAGATCTAGCATCGGGGGCAGGATGGATGAGGTTTGGGGTTGGGTCTTAATCCGTGTTTATATCCTGTTGAGCACACTCCCCCCAGCCTGGGCAGCAGCTGGCCACAACTTCTTCCAGCATCCCTTTGCCATCTGGGGGACCCCACCTTAGTCCCTGGTTCTAAGGATCAAGCCAGGCCCTGGTTACCTTCTCCATGGCGAGCCGTTTTAGCGCCGTTCCCCCACAGTGACCGAGCTCCAGGCCATCCTGCCTGCCCGCCTCTGGAACTAGGACACAGCAGACCCAGAGGTTCAGGCCTGAAGCGGCCACTTTGCTGTTCTGTTCTCTTTCTGTCCCTCCAAGATGTTCTTGTGTTTCGATGTTTGCCTACAACGCTTAGTTTTGTTGCTTTATGTTGTAGATTTCATTGCTGTGTGTTTGAGGGTAGCCTAGAGAACGAGCTCAAAAACGGGAACCTCTAACAACTGGACTCTGTTGGGTCACTTGTAACTTTTGGGAAACAAGATGACTGGAAATACTCCCTTAGTCTTTCTCATTTTTCCTTATAGTTACCATATTCTTTGTAGTCAACCTTTCGTGTCAAACAAAAGTCATAATTTCACAGCTTTGGCCCACCCTTCTCTCTCCCCACCCTCCCACCCCATGCTAAATCCTTCAGTTGTTGGTGTGCTGATTGGTTAAAGTTTAAATAAGTATTGTGACTGCCACCTAGTGGCGGGAATCAGTTTCTGTTGTAGCCTAAATTTTATTCTAACAGGTGAGTGCCTTTCTGGAAGATTTGTTTCTTGGTGATTATTGAGTTGTTGTTGTTGACTATGATTTTTAAAGCTACATAGGTAGAAAGGTGAATATAAGATTTAGGGAGCTTGTGTTCTGGAATGGTTAACATTTCCATTCTAAAAGGACAGAAAATAAGTATAAGAGGACACAGTGAAAAGGCAAGTTATTCAGACACTGGCAGCTAGCGCTTGATACAGTGACTGTTTTCTCCATGTTAAGCTGTCAGTCACATGATGCTTGGCCCTGAATACTTAGCTTTGGAATCGAGGTCAAATTCAAAGAGATGTAAGCCATGAATTTCCTGACCTTTGCACCCAGTTTACACTACCCACTCAGGACAGTAACACTCAATTGCTGTTCTGAGTTCATTTTTCGTGTATTGAAGGATATTAATCTGCTCTTTTTTTTTTAACCTTTATCCTCTTCCCTTAGACCTGATTCTGCCTATTTTGATTAATGTGACTCCATCCTAGTTATATAAAGCCTCCAAAATGGCATGAGCTTCCATTAAATTCGGCCAGAAACTTACCACATGTATTCATTAGCTCCTGATGGAATTATGCTGTATAACAAACCCTGCCAAAATTCAGCCGTTTTCCATAGCAAGCACTGATTTGCGTAGGTCTGTAGGTCACCTGAGGCTCAGCTGATCTAGGCTAGGCTCTTTCCTTGTGAATAGACTGAGCTTGGCTGCCCGCTGTGGCTAGGGTTTAGGTCTGCTCCACGTGTCTCACTTGGAGACCAGGGCTGAGTGGGTACTGGGTACCTAGAGTATATTCTTTGCAGGTCAAATAGCAGGTATGCGAGTGGAAAGCCAGAAACTGTGCAAGCAGAGTAAAATCTTGTCCTTGCATCATGTCGGTTTATAATCCACTAGCCAAAGCGAGTCACATAGCGCAGCCTAAAGTCATAGGAAGTATTCTCTGCACCTCAGTGAGAAGGAGTGAAAGTGGATGAGTATTTGCCCAACAATGCTCGTCTTTCACACCTGCATATAAAATCATTGGATGAAATCAAATGAAATCTTTTAAGAAAACATTGACTAATGTGTTAATACTGAAGCGTGAGTGTTGAAAGCTTCTTAGACATTTCAAAGATGTACACCCTGAGAAGCCCTTGAGGCTGGAAATGTGCACTATTTTCCCATACCCAGATGCTTAGCTCTGTGCCTAGCTCCTAGAAATACTAAGCCACAGGAGTGAAAGAGGCTACCCAACGTCATAGGAAAGGGGTGGGCTTGGAGATGAGAGGTGGGCTTTCTCCCCCTGTCTTTTAATATTGGCTTTTTTCCATTTCTGCCTGAGAAAATCCTTATAACTCCTAGATTTTGTGAATTTGGGAGTATTTTCTAGCTATTACCCAGTATTGCATTTTTCTGATACAGAAACTAGGTCTTAACCTTCTGCATGTGTGTGGAACAACATAGTAGGTAACTTCATTGATTATACACTTCATTCTACATGGTTTTTTCCTTTTTGGAAACCCTGGTGGTGCAGTGGTTAAGAGCCATGGCTGCTAACCAAAAGGTCGGCAGTTTGAATCCACCAGGCGCTCACTGGAAACCTAATGGGGCAGTTCTCCTCTGTCCTGTAGGGTCACTGTGAGTCAGAATTGACTCAGGCAATGGGTTTTTTTTTTTTTTTTTTTAAATCATTTTTGTTGTGACCACCCTGCAGAGACAGGATGGAGTCTCACCCAAAATTTCATTGAGATGCTGAGACTGGTGTCACCAAGGGGGTATGAGAAGGTTTATTATTCCATAACAAGGCTTCTCAGCAGAGCAGGGAGGCCTCCCAAGCTGCCGTGAAAATGGCTTGAGAGCACAAAGATAGGAGACTGGCTTGGGGTTTTTATGATGTTTAGGGAGTGGGGCCAGACTGAGGGTCCCCAAGGAACACCAGGGGCTCGCGGGGTTTGAATCTCCTGCAGGTGCCAAAGGTGAGAACACCCGGCTTTCTTATCAGCTCACCTAGATGTGGAGCAGAAAGGAAGAAGGAGGAGTAAGGCTTAAAAGCTGTCAGCAGTCAAATATCCCAAAAACGGAGTCAGATTCCTTATTACACATTTCCTCCTGCCTGTGTGGTTGTTGAAGGCCCACTGATAAAAGGTGTTGTATTGACATTGCAGGGGCTGGCTTCACACCAGCTGCTAGGCTGAGTCACTCAGCTCAGAAGCCCTGCTGGCAGCTGTTGCCTTGATTACACCCAACTTTCTCTCCTGGTTTTGCTGCTGCTTTGAATCTTCCTCCACTGTTTTGATGGGCACAGAAGTACCTATTCCTTTCTCAAGACTGCAGTGAGTGGGTGACGATGGAGACGGTGTTGTACTATGGACTGTATTGTTTATAGGCATCTGGTGAGGAAACCAGCACAGAGGGCCTACTGTGTGCCAAAACCAAGCCGAGCACTTTGGCTTCTTAGCTTATTAAATATGAGAACCCACACCTGGTTTTCTTCTTAACTAATGGAGCGAATTGTTTGTGACTTTGCTTGTCTTGACTGTCACCATTTCTGTCGATGTTAGAGACAGTTGGATAGTTTATGTATTCACTCATGAGTGAGTTGGCTTGAGTGTGCATTCCTCTACCGGTGGTTTAACACGTTTTTGCAAACATCGTCTTTTATGTACCAGCTTCTTGATTTTTGACATTTTAATTTAAAGAATAAATTAGAGTACTTGTGCTACTTGTACTATTATTTAATTTATTCTTTAAACCAGTTTACTTTTTTTTTTTTTTGCACTTAAATTGTTGAGTTGATTCTGACTAATGGTGACCCCATGTGTGCAGAGTAGAACCGCTGCATAGAGTTTTCAAGGCTGCGACCTTTCAGAAGCAGATTGCCAGGCCTGTCTTCAGAGGTGTCTCTGGGTAGGTTTGAACCGCAAACCTTTCGGCTAGTAGTCGAGTGCTTAACCATTCCCACCACTCAAAAAAACAAAACAAAATAACCAAACCCATTGCCATCGAGTGGATGCCGATCCATAGTGACCCTATAGGACAGAGTAGAACTGCCCGCTGGGGTTTCCAAGGAGCGGCTTTTTGGTTAGCAGCGGAGCTCTCAACCACGGCGCCACCAGGGCTCCAAGGGATCCTAAATAAAATTAACCTTATCTTAAAGCCTGTAAAAAACCTGTTGCCATCGACTAGATTCTGACTCATAGCGACCCTATACGACAGGATAGAACTGCCCCATAGAGTTCCCAGGGAGCAGCTGGTGGATTCAAGCTGCCGACCTTGTGGTTAGCAGCTGTAGGGCTTAACCGCTGCGCCACCAGGGTTTCCTGTCTTTACCCCCAGGGTTTCCTATCTGTAAGTGGTGGTTCTCACCCTTTAGCATGCATCAGAATCACCTGGGCAGCTCTTGGAAGTCCCTCAAAGTCTCTAACTCAGTAGGTCAGGGTAGGGTCTGATAATTTGCATTTTTAGGAAGTTCCAGGTGATGTTGATGCTACTCCTCCAGGAACCAAACTCTGATCAACACTGTCTCAAAGGAATAATGTCTCTAAAATCATGGATTCTGTGTGCTAGTTAGATTCTTTAATTCACTTTAAAACAAATATACAAACAGGGGCAGGGGTACTAGTTGTTATGAGCAGTGGTACTTGTTGTCTTATTTGTGAGCATTACACCTTTTTCCAGAGATTCTTAGCCCTGACCTCAGGACTTCCAAAACGTTTATCATTGTCTCTCAGGGTGAGGAGGACATAATCATTCCCAAATGCTCACAGTCAATTTTAAATTTAACATACATGAACTAGAACTTTCCTTGTGAAGGGGGAGCTGTAATGAAATCAAGCACACATCAAATTGCAGCACTAAAAATATTGGGGATCTTAGCGATATGACGCTGTTTAATAACCCACCAGTAACTTTGCAAAGGTGATACAGTAAAAAGGGCTATTAAGCGCAATATGCAGTTGGTTTTCCGTTACTAATTCAAACAAATTTTACTTGGTAGGAGAAAATTCACTGCAATTCTGCAAGAAGATGTAAGGGATTCTTTAAGCTGATACTTAAGTAAACTTGCCGCTTGATTTCTGCCCTTAAGCAAGGGCAAGAGGAACATTTTAGAGAAGGATGCATGTTTTCAACTCTAATGGTTTTTTTTAAAAAGGAGAATTCTTTGGGACTTTTAAATGTTTATTAGCCAAAATGTCCTGCATCTGTTTTTGTGAGAAGTAAAAGCACGGGGAGCAGACTGAGCAGTTCCTGGGGAGGATTTGGGCTATAAGCACTTCCTGAGAATAAAATACCTATTTTGAAGCCAATATGGAATTACAGGTAGAGAAAATGGTTTCCAAGCACAATGAGAAATAACTGCATGGTGACCTACTCGGTCTATTCATTTATGCCGCTGTAGTGACTAATTCAGACTATTAACTCAGTCCTATTAAGTATATAACACTTGACATTTAATCTAGGTGCAAAACATAAACTCGTAATCCTAAATTGGGGCATAGCCTATTTTTACATTAGAAAATGCTCTATAATTTTTCACACACCTAACACATTTAATTCTTCTCAAAAATACTTTGTGACATTTTTTTTTTTCAATTGTGCTTTAGGTGAAAGTTTACAGCTCAAGTTAGTTTCTCATACAAAAATTTATACACATATTGTTATGTGACAGTAGTTGCCCTCCTGTACTGTGACAGCACACGCCCCCTTTCCACCCCGGGTTTCCCGTGTCCATCCAACCAGCTTCTGTCCCTTTCTGCCTTTTCACTCTGCCTCTGGACAGGAGCTGCCCATTTGGTCTTGTGTATCTGCTTGAGCTAAGAAGCACACTCTTCACGAGTATTATTTTATGTTTTATAGTTTGTGACAATTCTTGATACGTTCCCGTAAAATAAAACTTTGAGAGCGTTAAGTGCTGTATTTGAAATCTGGAGGGTGTGGCACTCAGTCTGGACACGTGACAGAGATGTAAGGACAAAATGAGTGAGGATCAGTATTATTTTACTTGTCCTCACACACACGTGTCTGTAAGGGCATATACGCCTCCAGTTATAGCCACGTCTTCACAGCCAAGACAGTACATAGACACGTGCGCTCTTACTCCGTTTTTCTGCTTCCCTTTGGTGGAGCGAAGCTCATCTTACATACAGCACCCTTTCTCATCTGTTGCTGCCTTCCTCCAGTGCCCGTTTCTCAGTGTACAAACTCCCGGTGGCTCACTGAATGACTGTAAACCAAACAAAACCAACCCATTGCCATCAAGGTGTTGCCCTTGCCCAATTTTGGCCCCTCCGCTCCATCCAGTCTTTTCAAAGCCTGCCCCCACGGTCCCCATTTCCTGTGCATTCCTGGAATGACGATGGAATTCTCATAATTCAGATAAAGCCCTGTTGGTACTCGCCTGTACGTTTAAGTGTTTCCAGCGCTGCTCACATCTCCCGTCTCTCGGCCGTCAACCCAACAGCAACCGGGATTGAAATGTCCTTTCTGTCCCTCCCTGTCTAGAGGAGACCAGCTGTGTGGGGTCGTCAGCAGGGATTGAGGTGGGAGAGAAACCTATTTGTAGAAGCCCACTGTGTGCTAGGCACTGTGCGAGAGACATTCTTGTCTCTAATCCCACTTAGTGTTTATGACAGTTCTTCATGCAATTGCTGAATTCCCATTTTACAGACGAGGAACCCAAGTGTCAGAGAAGTTAGGTGACTTACTCAGGGTCACGCGTAGGGTAATTTGGGACTAAGTCCTACATTTCTCTAACTGCAAAATTCTTCCTACTGAGCTATGCGGCCGCTGGGAGAACTAGTTGTTTACTTGCTACATGCTGATTCATTTGTGTTTAGATAATAAGGAGACAGCTCTGAGATGCCCGCTGTTTTTCTCCATTCCAAAAATAGCTCTAGAAGAATAAAAACCAGTTGCCAACGAGCTGATTCCAACTCATGGCAACCCCACGTGTGTCAGAGTACAACTGTGCTCTGTAGGGTCTTCAGTGGCTGCGTTTACAGAAATAGATTGCTAGGCCTTTCTTCTGAGAATAAATAAAATTAAAAAGCAAAAACAAAACTGAAGGTATGCTCTTGAAAATGTTTTTTAGCGAAGTGAGACAATGGTTAATAAGAAGCATTGGAAGTGATGGCAGAATCCGAGGGCAGGACTGGAGCGATACTTCTCACGCAGTTGCAAAATCAGAGATTTTATTTTGATTTCCAACTGTGTGCATAATCCAGTTTTGCCAGTGGGATGTGTGTGAGTGGTGTGTGTGTGAATGTGTGTGTGAGTGTGTGTGTGTGAATGTGAGAGTGTGTGTGTGTATGTGAATGTGTGTATGTAGTGTGTGTGTGAATGTGAGTGTGTATGTAGTGTGTGTGTGTGAATGTGAGAGTGTGAGTGTGTGTATGTAGAGTGTGTGTGTGTGTGTGTATGTGAATGTGTGTATGTAGTGTGTGTGAATGTGAGAGTGTGTGTGTGTATGTGAATGTGTGTATGTAGTGAGTGTGTGTGTGAATGTGAGTGTGTGTGTATGTGAATGTGTGTATGTAGTGTGTGTGTGTGTGAATGTGTGTGTGTATGTGAATATGTGTATGTAGTGTGTATGTGTGTGAATGTGTGTGTGTATGTGAATGTATGTAGTGAGCGTGTGTGTGAATGTGAGTGTGTGTGTATGTAGTGTGTGTGAGTGTGTGTGTGTGAATGTGAGAGTGTGTATGTGAATGTGTGTATGTAGTGTGTGTGTGTGAATGTGAGTGTGTGTGTATGTGAATATGTGTATGTAGTGAGTGTGTATGTGTGTGAATGTGTGTGTGTATGTGAATGTGTGTATGTAGTGAGCGTGTGTGTGAATGTGAGAGTGTGTGTGTATGTGAATGTGTGTATGTAGTGTGTGTGTGTGTGAATGTGAGAGTGTGTATGTGAATGTGTGTATGTAGTGAGTGTGTGGGTGTGAATGTGAGAGTGTGAGTGTATGTGTGTGTATGTAGTGAGTGTGTGTGTGTGTGAATGTGTGTATGTAGTGAGTGTGTGTGTATGTGGATGTGTGTATGTAGTGTGTGTGAATGTGTGTGTGTATGTGAATGTGTGTATGTAGTGAGTGTGTGTGAATGTGAGAGTGTGTGTGTATGTGAATGTGTGTATGTAGTGAGTGTGTGTGAATGTGAGAGTGTGTGTGTATATGTGAATGTGTGTAGTGAGTGTGTGTGTGTGAATGTGTGTGTATGTGAATGTGTGTATGTAGTGAGTGTGTGTGTGTGTGTGAATGTGAGAGTGTGTGTGTATGTGAATGTGTGTATGTAGTGAGTGTGTGTGTGTGTGATGAGGACAGGGATAGATGTGAGAGAGAGAGAGATAAATGAAAATAAAATTTAATTGCAGAGACTGGTAACTGCAGGCCTGCAAGTCCCTACTGTAAGGATGGACAAATCATAATCACAGAACTTGATGGTACCAGCCATTGTAACTTACACCTCTCACTCTGAGCCCAGGTTCATCAGACCTCACTGTGACTAAAACTGGGCTTTCCAGGTAAATTTGCTTACAGGAAGAGAATACAATGACCATTGAACAAACTGATCTCATCCTCCTGGTAGTTATATTCCTTTTCTCAAATTACTAAATTGGTGTACTTTTTTGTTTTCTACTTAAGTATGTGTCTAAATATGGTACATGCAGTAATAGAATCTTAGGGTTAGCTGCAGTCTCAGACATCAGTTAGGTCAATAATTACTTGCACTTCAAACTTAGGTGCCTTGCTGAACTCTCACGACCTACATGGCTCTGTTTCATTGTATGATACTGACATCTTTCCTGTGTAGCTGAGTTGCCTGACAGTACTGAGCTGCTTTAACAATTAGGTCCAAAAACTATAGAGTCAATCATGTAAAGTTTATCTTTGCTCGTGGATCAGTACTAAACTGGTGAGCAGATTTGCAGGGTGGCTGTGTTCCACATAGTCAGGGGTCCAGGCTGGCAGAGTCTGCCATCTTTAACAGAGGGCTCCTGAGCTCACCTTGGACGTCTCCATCCCTACCGAGCTAGAAGGGAAAAAAAGCACGGGAGAGCACATAGAGGAAGTTTATATAGATAAGGCCTGGAAGTACCAACTTTACCTACACCCCATGGGCTAGAACTTAGTGACATGGTCACATCAGACTTCTGGGAAAGTGGAAAATATAGCCTTGCTGTGTGTCTAGGATGAAGAAGAGAACCTGGATTTTGGTGGACAGCAAGCAGTCTCTGTAGCACTGGGTTCCTGGTATACTTTTTCAAGTGCTTTAAAATTGTATTTTTAGCTTATTTCTGGTTTTGATGATTGTTTTCTGAAGAAGCATACATTCCTTTTTGGTTTAGCGATAATGTTTTGAAGTGTGTCTTTATATGGAACATACTTCTTGGTTATATAGTGCTTATAACTATTGTTCACGCAGTATATTCTTTTACATAATTGCCCTAACTTCTTCCACAGTCAATTTCTCATCTGTTTTTATTTTTTTAACTCCTGAAATCTTTATGCTAAGAATATACTTAGTAAACAAGTCTGAATCCTATGAGTGTTTTGGGTAGGAAAGCTCCTCTGCGGATCTAGCTCTGGGAGGCACCAGCACCTTGCGTGGCTGTGAGGAGCAGCACGGATCATTTGGGAACATCCAGAAGGAAGGCAAAACCAGGGAAAGCGGTAATCATTGTCTCATGTAATAACTCAATGGATCCCATGCAATTTAAATTATTATTATTAAAGTGTAACGTATGTATGTATGGAAAACTGCGTGTATCGTAAGTATACAGTTCAATGAATTTTCGCAAAGTCAACATACTCATATAACTAGCAGCCAGATCAAGAAAAATAGCATTACCAGCACCTGACAAGGCCCCCTTTTGTCCCCTTCCAATCACATTTCTTCTGCGAAGGTAGCCACTTCCTTGACTTCTCATACCACATATTTTGCCTAGTTTTGAACTCTATATAAATGGAATCAAATGGTATATGTTCTTTTGTGTCAAAATTATGTTTATGAGATTTATCCCTATTGTTGCTTGAATAAACCAAAACCAAACCCGTTGCCATTGAGTTGATTCCGACTCACAGTGACCCTATGGGAGTGAGTAGAACTGCCCCACAGAGTTTCCACGGAGCAGCTGGTGGATCTGAACTGCCAACCTTTTGGTTAGCAGCTGAGTTGTTAACCACTGCACCACCAGGGCTCTGTCACTTGAATATGCCACATTTAATTATTTATTGTATTGTTGACGGACAGTTGTGTAGTTTCCAGTCTGGGGTTTGTCTTAGTCATCTGGTGCAGCTGTAACAGAAATACCACAAGTGGATGGCTTTAACAAAGAGAAATTTATTTTCTCACAGTCTAGTAAGTCCAAATTTAGGGCATCAGCTCCAGGGGAAGTCTTTCTCTCTCTGTTGGCTCTTGAGGAAGGTCCTTGTCATATCTTCCCCTGGACTAGGAGCTTCTCAGCCCAGGAACCTCTGGTCCAAAGGACGCACTCTGCTCCCAGTGCTGCTTTGTTGGTGATATGAGGTCCCCCTGTCTCTCTGCTCACTTCTCTCTTTTATATCCCAAAAGAAATTGGCTCAAGACCCAATCCAATCTTGTAGATTGAGTCCTGCCTCATTAACATCTTAGAGGCAGGATTTACAACACAGGAAAATCACATCAAATGATAGAATGGTGGACGATCACACAATACTGGGAATTATGGCCCAGCCAAATTAATACACATAGTTTTGGGGGACACAATTCAGTCCATGACTGGGTTAGTATGAATAGTGCCTGTTAAAATTATTCTTGTGCATGTCTTTTGGTGAGTGTCATGGATTGAAATGTGTCCCCAAAAATATATGTCAACCTGGCTAGGCCATGGTTCCCAGTATCGTGTGGTTATCTTCCATTTTGTGATCTGATGTAATTATCCACCATTTTGTGATGTATTGTAAATCCTTACCTCTATATATTAATGAGCAGGATGAGTGTGGGGCATGTCTTGAATCACAGCCTTACAACAAGGCGTGGCTCAAGTCACACCCTTGCTTGAGTCACATCTTCTATCTTGTAAGATATAAAAGGAGACAGAAGCGAGCAGAGAGTGGAGGGACCTCACTATCCCCAAGAAAGAAGAGCCAGAGCAGAGTGCAGTCTTTGGACCAGGGGTCCGTGGGCTGAGAAGCTCCTAGACCCAGGGGAAGAATGATGCCAAGACACATGGAGATCTCCAAGGAATGCTGGGCTGACAGATGTTGAAAAGAGACAAGGACTTTCCCCAGAGGCGACAGAGGAAGCTTTAACTTAGAGCTTCCTGAACTGTGAGAGAATGAATTTGTTTGTTAAAGCCATCCACTTGTGGTATTTCTGTTATAGCAGCACTAGATGACTAAGACAGTGAGCATATGTGCACATTTTTGTTGAGTGTATGCCAGGTGGAACTTCTGGCTGATAGGGGATGCATATGTTCAGTTTTAGGAGATGCTGCCTAATGGTTTTTCAGAGTTGTTGTACCAGGTCATACTTTCCTCCGCTGTGCTTGAGCATTTTGGTAGCTTCACATCTTCACCGATGTTTGCTATTCATCCTTTTTCATTATGTGGGTGTGCCAATGTAGGATTTTTTTTTAAAGTGGAGATAAGGAAACGGAGACTCTTGGAGACGGAATTTCTTGTTTAGGATCACATAGCCTACAGTTGGTGGAGAGAGACCATAAATACAAATCCTCTGGCTAATATTTATCATTTGTTCCTTCCACTATATTATGGAGCTGTGGTGGCTCAGTGGTTAAGAGCTCAGCTACTAACCAAAAGGTTGGCAGTTCGAATCCACCAGCCGCTTCTTGGAAACCCTATGGGGCAGTTCTACTCTGTCCTATAGAGTCACTATGAGTCGGAATCGACTTGATGGCAACGGGCTTGGTTTTGGTTTTCCACTATATTGTAAGTGCTTAAAAAGTTAATGAGATGAAGGAGTAGGAGGGCTTCTGGTTAAAGATAGTGGATCAAACACAGGCATTTGCCTCTTTTCCCTCCTGAAATCTCTTTAAAACAATAATAAAGAAGAAAAAAGAAGCTTAAGCCTATAAGGACAAAACAGTAGGAATGGACACAGAAGTAGCAAATAAACATTTCATAATGTACAAAGCCAGTGCTCTAGTAATAATAGAATTAACAGATCTGAGAAAGAATCTGAGAAAGGTGACTTCTAAGTTGAAATTGGAGAGAACAGATAAGCAACCTGAGTTACACGAAGGAATACCAAAATGGCTCAGAACTGATTGCAGTGAGTACCTCTGGAAGCAGTGGGTCTAAAAACTGGAAGTTGAAAGTCTAGAAATAGTTATAACCCCAGGTCTCTTCCCTTCCCAGAAGAGACAGTAGAATGCCTTTTCCCACCTTGATGGAAGACTGGAGGCCTCTTCCCTGGAAAGAGTAAAATTAGAGGTTCCTGGACTAGAAAACACCAAGAATAGTTGAAGATGGGAAGATTGGTCTATTCATGTTTTAGCTTTCCTAACTTGGAAGAAGATGGGAAGATATTGTTCCCTCCCCTGCTATCTATTACTGGGCACAGAAACCCAGTGTCCCTAACAGAAAACTAGGTAGCCATCCTGTTCCTAAGTTGGTACTGCTTTTTGACGAAGCTAGAAAAATGTTCACTCTCTATGGACTCCTTCCTACCCTTCCCCTCACTGACTGCCTACCAAGCTTTATCCATTCAGAAACTTGAACTCCCAGGAAGAGGTGGAAATTGGAGTAGAGTGAGGGTAAAACATTGCATCATGGGAGGTATAGTCCCTATGAGTAAAATGGTGGATGTGAGACTGAGGCAAGAGGAAACCTGGGTACAATTCAAGCTGAGGATGATGAGCCTCATATTCTCCATCTGTAAAATGGGGATAATAATAGCACCTACTTCACAGGTTTCTGGAATTGAATCAATGAATGCATGTAAAGCTTTTAGTGCCCAATAAATGTTAGCCCCTGTATTAGTTTCCTGTTGATGCTGTAACAAATTAATATGACTTGAGTGACTTAACACAACACAAATTTGTTGTTTTACAGTGTGAAAGTCAGAACTCTAAAACAGACTCAGTGGGCTGAGATCAAGGTGTCAGTCAGACTGTGTTTCTTCTGGAGGTTCTAGGGGAGAATCTGTTTTCTTATCTTTTCTTTGGACTGCTTTTTCCCCTTTGGCAATGAGTCGTATTATCCTGCTGCTTAGCATGTCTAGAATTCTTTTCTTGTGTTCTGGACTTTGTGGAAGCTCTGAATTATGTTATTCTCCTATGAAGAATGTTGATTTTTGTTCTAGCAGTTACTTCAGTTACTGGCTCATCATCTTGAATTTGTGATCTTACGCTGCTTTAGAGTACATCTGCGGATAGCTCAAGGTGTTTCCTGAGCCCCTGCAAGGACTGAACCACCAAACTTTTTCACCTTTGTGAATACAGTTGAGGGTTTGTGTTGGGCTTTGTTAGGGTGAGTCTAGAGTAGGCCTTCCTTTAGAGTATATCTCTGTTCTTAGTGCATGGCCTTTCTTGTGTCTCAGTGGATGCCTGCGGTGTAAAAGAAATCTCTCTGTTCTAGCTGGGTTGAAATTTGGTGTCTCCCAGGACTGATTAACCTCTTGTATCTCTATTCTACTCACAATCCCATAGCACTGTGGTCTAGAAAGGCTTGCATAGTCTGGCCCTGTGCTTGTGAGGGTCAGTCCTTCACCAGATCCTTGCAGGGATCCCGCATACAGACTTCTTGGGACCCACTCTGCACAGTTCCCTTCTCTGTGATGCTCTGCCCTAAAGAGTCCAGGCCCTTCAGCAGCTCTGAACTCTTGATTTCTGCATTTAGCTCAGTAGAACTTTCATGCTCTGCTTATGTTCCAGCTCACCATGGCACAGCTAGGAAATTATCCCTAGGCAGGGAGCTAGGGCAAGACTGTGGCTCACCTCATGAGTTTCCCTTCTCTCGGGGATCACGGTCCTATACTGCTTGTTGTCTTGCACTAAAAGTTGTTGCCTTATATTTATTCAGTATGGTTGTTAATGGTGGGAGGACTAATCTGAACTAGTTGCTTTGTTGTGACCAGAAGGGGATATCCCTCCCCAAAGTAGTTTTTAAAAAATACTATTAAGTTGTTATTCTTGGAGGGAGGGAGCCTTATAAGTAGAGCTGCTTAGAGTACCTGAGTGTGTTGCATTGAGGGCTTTGCCCAGCACTGAGTCAGGAGTGGCCCTGAATCTGCAGGTCCTTGCTGTAATCAGGATGCAAAGTGAGTCTGGAATGGCGATTACTCTTTGCCTCTCTCAGAGCACCTCAATTCTTTTGGCATGTCTTCTCCATTCTCACGAATGTTTTATTATTGTCTAAGCTTCAGAGGAATATCGTCTGATCACCTTAGCTAATTTCCATTGAGCCTGAACAGAGCACTCAGGTTCCCACACCTGTCCAAGATGGGTCACCCAGGCAAAGAACCACCTCTGGTGTTTTCACATGTTGTGAGCACAGTATGTTTAGCTAAGAGGAGGTATAGGGAGTGGCAGGCACTGTGATTCATGTGTCAAGTTCAATAGTAAACTTCCAGATCTGGACTATTCCTCCAGAAACAGTGCCTTTACAAATATACTGTGCTCCTTTTAAAGAATTATGGAAAATATTTCACAAGTTTACAACTGATTTCTAGTCATTGGATAAAGCCTTTAAGTTTCCAGGGATTCTAGGTTTTGTTTATACCTGATGCTTCCCAGCCATACAAACAACAATGCTAACAAACAAACAAAGCCAAGAAAGCAAACAACAAACAAAAACTCTGTACAGTGAGTGGCACAGGGTTTGAATGATGTCATTGGCACGTAACAGCTTTGTGGTTTTGAGAAAATTGTTCAACCCGTGCCACCTCACTTTTCTCAGATGTAAAATTAGTCGGTATAACAGGGTCTGTCTAGTAAGTTTGCTGTGAAGATGTCATGAGTTAACCTCTGTGAAGTGCGTAGAACAGTTCCTGGGATATAACACTCAATAATGTGATCTATTGTTGTTCATTGCCATTGAGTCCAATGGAGACAGCTCTGATTCATGGAGACCATATCTGTAACAGAATGGAACCTTGCTGGGTCCTGGGCCATCTTCATGATCATTGGCATGCATGAGTCCATTGTTGTGGATGTTTGTCAGTCCATCTCCTGGTGGGTTTCCCTCATTTTCTCTGACCCTCTACTTCACCAACCACGATGTCCTTTTCTAGCAATCGTTCTTTCCTGACAAGCTGTCCGAAGTAAGCAAAGCTGAAGTCTCAACATCCTTGTTTCTAAGGAGCATTCTGCTTGTATTTCTTCTAAGACTAATATGTTTGTTCTGGCTGTCCATGGTATATTCAATATTCTTCTCCAACACCACAATTCAAATGCATCAGTTTTGTTTCTGTCTTCAAAAATCTTATCTATACCCATATGTAATTAAAAGAAACTCATTCACTCAGTGGTGAACCGCAGCAGTAGTTACTATATGTCCTGCATGTTAGTGAAATCATCTTTAATGCTACTCTTGATGGACTGTAAGATACAAACTCTGTAATGGCTCCTGGTAGAAAGGATGATCTGTGGTTGTGAGCTGATCAAAACGGGAAGTCTGTGCAATGAACAGGGAGAGGGCCAGTTACACTAAGAACTTGATTAGAAAGAGCTCCTTTTTGTTGTCGTTGTTTATTTGTTTGTTTTGTTTTTTGTTTTTACAGAGGGAGGTTCTCATATATTCAAGTTGAATCCTGTCATTCAGGAGCATTTTTCATTTTTCTGTCTTTCTATTCGATATATTATTTCCTTAGAAAGACATTCTTTGAGCTTCTTTCTTGTAGACTAGATTATTTTAATTCACTTACTAGCTTCATTAATTTCCGTTGGTAGCAAATATGACTTCAAATGGGCCTGCCTTCTTCAAGCCCTGATGTTCAAAATTCCTGTTCCTCCTCCTCACACATTTATAGGGTCCCAGAGATACTGAAAACCAGGACCAATTTCTCTTTTCAACAAATACAAACATCACTGGTCTGGAATTGACACCTCTGCCTCACCATCCTCACCCCTAAGAGTTGGTGAGGACTTGCCTTGGATGACTCTAAGGCATTTGCAAACCTAAAACGTGGGAGAGGGGACCGCAATAAACAAGACACTTTGGGAACCACCAACTTCACCTTGACTAATGGACATTATTTTGTAACCTCTGTACTGGTTTATTCTATATCTTTTGCTGTTCTCTTATGAACCCTCGAAGTGAGGAAGTAAGCATTCCACTAACGAGGATTAACTTCCTCCTTCTACATGCTGCCTGGTGATTCTCTTTTGTCATCCTTGTCAGAATGGCAGTGTGTTTTCCTGCCACATGTCACACTGGGGCTCTTGGCAAAAAATGTTTGCTTTAGGAGGAGATGAATCATACTTTGATGGGTGTTAGATTTGCAATAATCTCCTTCATCGATTTGCTAATGAATCAGTCATAAATGTATCTGTCATACCCTTACTGGTACAGTTTACAAAAAATGAGTCATTTCAAAATAGATTCTGTGTAATTTCTATTTAGAGTGTAGATGTTACTCCCAAGGTGCATAAATTTAGCAAAAAGGCTTGGCTTAACTAGTTGGCCTTCTTTAACTACTTTGTACAGTCATGGAATTGATTAGGGTTTAGATATTCATCAGTACATGGGTTAGGACTTAACATTTATACAAGGTTCAGACTAATAATTTGTTTTATTTATGAATTCAGAGACTCTGTTATGCTTCTGTAATTTTATTTATTTGATATAGAAGAGAACTAATATAATCTTTTTATATTTTTAATGTTAGAAATACATAAATAAAATTACATACAACGTACATAGATTAAAGAATGATTTTTCATTCAACGTCCATGTAGAAACACCTTGTTTGATACAACCTATGCCTCCACTGGAGATCGTCATTCTCCTGACTTCTGTTAGTGTTTCCTTCCTAGTTCTATCATTCACATGTACACAGGATTGCTGGGTAGGAGGGTCTGAACATCTTCAACTCGATTAGAAAATGCCAAAGTCTTCCATAGGGAGTGTACCAGTTTCACTACTGCCATCACTGTGTGAGATTTCTGGGTGCTCCATGTCTTCACCAACACACAGTTTTGTCAGACTTTAGAATATTCAATACATTTGTCTGTTGTTTGTATGTCCTCTTTTTAGAGTGCCGTTTGATGTTTTCTGCCCATTTTTCACTTGGGTTCTATTTTCTATAGATTTATAGTAATTATTTATATATTTATACTAGATTGCTGTCAATTATATGCGTTTCAAGTATATTCTCCTAACTCTGTGGCTTCTCTTTCTCCTCTGGGGTGTATTTTGATTCGGTTTTGGTGCTATCAAAGTGTTCTAATTAAAAAGACCTTAATTTTAATGTAGTCAGATTGATCAGTTTTTTCCTTTATGTGTAATGATTTTGAGTACTATTTACGATCTTTTCTATCCTGAGGTTGTGAAAATATTATGCTATATTATCTTCCAAAAAATTTAGTTTTGCTTTTTAACAAAGTTATTAATATACTTAGAATAGATTATTATATGGTGTAAAGTTGATATCCAGTTTCATATTTTTCCATTTGAATACCCAGTTTTCCATCCAACAGTCATTTTTTCTTTACAGTTCTTCATTGCTACTTCTGACATATTTTAAGTGTTTGTGAATTATATTTCTGAACTCTCTATTATATTCTGTTAGTGTATTTGCTATTCCTTTGTCAAGACCACTCTACCTTAATTGTGTTGTAATAATTAAAAACTACTTTATCATAGTTGGTAAGGCAAGTTGTTTTACCTTATCTATATTTTCAAGACTGTCTTGGCTCTTATTGGCTTTTTGCACTTACATGCTTCCATATAAATTTTAGAATGAGTTTCTTAGGCCTGACAAAATAAAAATCCTGAAGATATTTTTAATGCAGTTGCATTGGATCTATAAATCAACTTGGGGAGAATTAACATGTTTATAATATTGAGTTTTATAAATAAAAAACATGGCATGCTCGTTTTCTATCTCTCTGTCTTTGTGTTTCTTTCTTGGTAATATAATTCTAATTTTTACTGTTTTCTCATATAACTTCTTACATATTGTTGTGAGGTTTCTATCTATGTGCTTAGTATTTTCAGGAATATTATAAATTTTTTTTTTTAAGTTTTCTTTTTCAAGATGTTTATTGCTGGTATGAGGATTTTTGTATACTAATGTTATATTCCCCCATGTGTCTACCAGTTTATTGTACTGTGGGGGCTTGCGTGTTGCTGTGACGCTGGAAGCTATGACACCGGTATTCAGATACCAGCAGGGTCACCCGTGGTAGACAGGTTTCAGCTGAGCTTCCAGACTAAGACAGACTAGGAAGAAGGACCCAGCAGTCTACTTCTGAAAACAATTAGCCAGTGAAAACCTTAAGAACAGCAGTGGAACACTGTATGATATAGTGGAAGATGAGCCCCCCAAATTGGAAGGCACTCAAAAGACGACTGGGGAAGAGCTGCCGCCTCAAAGTAGAGTTGACCTTAATGATATGGATGGAGTCAAGCTTTTGGAACCTTCATTTGCTGATGTGGCACAACTTAAAATGAGAAGAAACAGTTGCAAACATCCATTAATAATCAGAACATGGAATGTACGAAGTACGAATCTAGGAAAATTGGACATCGTCAAAAATGAAACGGAGCACAGAAACATCGATATTCTAGGCATTAGTGAGCTGCAGTGGACTGATATTGGCCATTTTGAAGCAGACAATTGTATGGTCTACTATGCTGGGAATGACAACTTGAAGAGCAATGGCGGTGCATTCATCATCAAAAGGAACATTTCAGGATCTATCCTAAAGTACAATGCTGTCAGTGATAGGATAATACCCATACGCCTACAAAGAAGATCAGTTAATGTTACTATTATTCAAATTTACGCACCAACCACTAAGGCCAAAGATGAAGACATTGAAGATTTTTACCAGCTTCTGCAGTCTGAAATTGATGGAACGTGCAATCAGGATGCAATGATAATTACTGGTGATTGGAATGTGAAAGTTGGAAACAAAGAAGAAGGCTCAGTAGTTGGAAAATATGTCCTTGGTGATAGAAATGATGCCAGAGATCGCATGATAGAATTTTGCAAGACCAATGACTTCTTCATTGCAAATAACCTTTTTTCACCAACGTAAACGGTGGCTATATACATGGACCTCGCCAGATGGAATACACAGGAATCAAATCGACTACATCTGTGGAAAGAGATGATGGAAGAGCTCAATATAATCGGTCAGAACAAGGCCAGGGGCCGACTGCAGAACAGACCAGCAATTGCTCATATGCAAGTTCAAGTTGAAACTGAAGAAAATTAGAACAAGCCCATGAGAGCCAAAGTACGACCTTGAGTATATCCCACCTAAATTTAGAGACCATCTCAAGAATAGATTTGATGCATTGAACACTAATGACTGAAAACCAGATGAGTTGTGTAATGACATCAATGACATCATACATGAAGAAAGCAACAGGTCATTAAAAAGACAGGAAAGAAAGACCAAAATGGATGTCAGAAGAGACTCTGAAACTTGCTGTTGAATGTCGAGTAGCTAAAGCAAAAGGAAGAAATGATGAACTTGAAGAACTGAACAGAAGATTTCAAAGGGTGGCTCGAGAAGACAGAGTAAAGCTTTATAATGACATGTGCAAAGATCTGGAGATAGAAAACCAAAAGGGAAGAACACGCTCAGCATTTCTCAAGCTGAAAGAGGTGAAGAAAAAATTCAAGCCTCAAGTTGCAGTAGTGAAGGATTCTATAGGGAAAATATTGGACTACGCAGGAAGCATCAAAAGAAGATGGAAGGAATATACAGAGTCATTACCAAGAAGAATTGGTCAAAGTTCAGCCATTTCAGGAGGTAGCATATAATCAGGAACTGATGATACTGAAGGAAGAAGTCCAAGCTGCACTGAAGGCATTAGTGAAAAACAAGGCTCCAGGAATTGACGGAATACCAATCGAGATGTTTCAACAAATGGGTGCAGTGCTGGAAGTGCTTACCTGTCTATGCCAAGAAATTTGGAAGACAGCTACCTGACCAACTAACTGGAAGAGATCCATACTTATGCCTATTCCCAAGAAAGGTGATCCAACCAAATGCGGAAATTATCGAACAATATCATTAATATCACAGGCAAGTAAAATTTTGCTGAGGATCATTCAAAAGCGGCTGCAGCAGTGTATCGACAGGGAACTGCCAGAAATTCAGGCTGGAATCAGAAGAGGACCTGGAACCAGAGATATCATTGCCGATGTCAGATAGATCCTGGCTGAAAGCAGAGAATACCAGAAAGATGTTTACCTGTGTTTTATTGACTATGCTAAGGCATTTGACTGTGTGGATCGTAACAAGTTATGGATAAGATTGTGAAGAATGGGAAATCCAGAACACTTAATTATGTTCCTGAGGAACCTGTACATAGAGATCGAGAGGCAGTTGTTTGGACAGAACAAGGGGATGCTGTGTGGTTTAAAGTCAGGAAAGGTGTGCATCAGGGTTGCATCCTTTCACCATACCTATTTGATCTGTATGCTGAGCAAATAATCCAAAAAGTTGGACTATATGAAGAGTAACGGGGCATCAGGATTGGAGGAGGACTCATTAACAACCTGCGTTATGCAGATGACACAACTTTGCTTGCTGAAAGTGAAGAGGACTCGAAGCACTTTCTGAAGAAGATCAAAAGACCACAGCCTTCAGTATGGATTACATCTCAGCATAAGGAAAACAAAAATCCTCACAACTGGACCAATAAGCAACATCATGATAAACGGAGAAAAGATTAAAGTTGTCAAGGATTTCATTTTACTTGGATCCACAATCAACACCCATGAAAGCAGCATCAAGAAATGAAGAGACACATTGCATTGGGCAAATCTGCTGCAAAAGACCTCTTTAAAGTGTTGAAAAGCAAAGATGTCACCTTGAAGACTAAGGTGTGCCTGATCCAAACCATGGTGTTTTCAATTGCCTCATATGCACGTGAAAGTTGGACAATGAATAAGGAAGACTGAAGAAGAATTGACGCCTTTGAATTGTCATGTTGGTGAAGAATATTGAATATACCATGGACTGCCAAAGGAACGAATAAATCTGTCTTGGAAGAAGTATAACCAGAATGCTCCTTAGAAGCAAGGATGGCGAGACTACATCTTACATACTTTGGACATGTTGTCAGGAGGGATCAGTCCCTGGAGGAGAATATCATACTTGGTAAAGTAGAGGGTCAGTGAAAAAGAGGAAGACCCTCAGTGGGATGGATTGACACAGTGGCTGCAACAGTGGGCTCAGGCATAAGGATTGTGAGCACGGCGCAGGACCAGGGAGTGTTTCGTTCTGTACACAGGGTTGCTATGAGTTGGAACTGACTTGACGGCACCTAACAACAACAACGTTATATCCAGCAACTTTAGTAGTGTCGTATCAATTCTAACATTTTATCTGTAGAACCTTTTTGATTTTCTAAATCACAATCATAGTGAATAGTAATTTATTTCTCCTTTTATAATCCATACATGTTTTATTTCTTTTTTCCTGTCCTACTGCAAGTGCTAGGACCCTAGAAAAATAATGAATAGAAATGGTAGCAGGAAGCATCCTTGTGTTATGCTGTATCTCCTAGGGAAAATATCTAAAAGTATAGTGTTTGAGAAATTTTTTTTTTTTTTTTTATGTACCATAAAGGTAACTTTTTTTCGGGGGAGGGTGTACAGTTCTATGCATTTTATCACACATAGATTTGTGTAGTAATCACCATAATTAGGATAAAGATTAGCTCCACACCCCAGAATTCCCTTGTCCTGTCCCTTTGTGATTATATCTCCTCCCCTACCTCTAAGCCCTGTAAACTACTGCCTTGACCTGTTCTTCATCGCTGTAGCTTTGCCTTTTCCAGAATGTCATAACAGTGGAATCAAGTAGTATTTAGCCTTTTGAAACTGACCTCGTTCACTCAGTGTAATGACTTTGAGATTCATCCATGTTGACACGTGTATCAGTAGTTCATTCTTTTTTATTGATGAGTTGTATTTCATTCTATAGATGGACCACAGTTTGTTTATACATTTATCCACTGAATAACATCTGGATTCTTTCTGCTTTTCGGTAATTATGAAAGAAGATACTGTAGTATTTGTGGACAGATTTTTTGTAAGCATACGTTTTCATTTCTTGAGGGTAAATACCTTGGAGTGGCACTGCTGGGTCATGTAATAAGTGTGTGTTTTACTATGGAAAACAGTTTGGCAGATTGTTATAGTGGCTGTACCATTTTGCATTTCCACCAGCAATGTAAGAGAGTTCCAATTCGTTCACATCCTCACCAGCGTTTGGTATTGTCAGGGTTTTTTTGTTTGCTTTTTCTTTTTTTTTTCACTCTAAAACTGTGCAGTCATATATCATTGAGGTTTTAATTTTCGTTTCTGTAATGACTAGTGTTGCTGAGCTTTTTCTTGAACTTATTTGCTTGAGGGAATAGTGCATATCTTTTGCCTTTAAAAATTAATTCAGTTTGTTTACTTGATGTTGATATGAGAGGTCTTTATATATTCTGTATAAAAGTTCTTTGACATACATATGACAACCCCACTGAAGGGTGTATTTTCATTTCTGTAACTGTTTTTTGCAGGGTAAAAGTTTTAAATGGTGATGAAGTCCAATTTACCGATTTTTTTCTTTCATGGATTATTCTTTTTGTGTTATTTCTAAGAAGTTTTTGTCTGACCCAGTATCACAACCATTTTCTCCTATTTTCATCTACAGGTTTTATAATTTGATGTTTTGCATGTAGGTCTGTGATCCATTTTGTTAATTTTGTGTAAGGTATAAAGTGTAAGTTGAGGTTAATATTTTGCATATGGGTGTCCAATTAAATATTCCAACACCATTTGGTGAAATGACTATATTTTTTCCTTTGAATTGCTTTTTTACCTTTATAAGAAGTCATTTCACCATATTTGTGTGGGTCTATTTCTAGATATTTTGTTCTGTTCCATTAATCTGTGTGTGTATCATTTACCAAATATCACACTATCTTGATTACTGTAGTTTTACGGCAAGTCTTAAAAGCAGTTAGTGTGAATTCAACAACTTTGTTCCTCTTTTTGAAAATTGTTTTGACTATTCTAGTTCCGTTGCCTTTTAATCAGTTTAATGTCATTTGCCTATATTACCAAAATTCCTGCTGGGACTTTGATCAGAATTGCCTTAAATCTGTAGGTAGAGTTGGTCAGTGTGTAGTTAACCATGCTGAGCTTTCCAGTCCATAAACCTGTTATGTCTCTCCATTTTAGTTTGGTCTGTTTTGTTTCTTTCATCAATATATTAAAGATTGAAGCATACCAGTCCTGTACATATTTTGATAGATTTATCCCTATGTGTTTCATTTTTAGGGAGCTATAGTAAATAGTATCTTTTTTAAACTTTTAGTTTTTAATGGTTTATTGCTGGTATATGGAAATACAGTTGATCTTTGTATATTGACTTTATAATCTGTAAATGTACTAAGTTCAGTTTTTAGTTCTAAGACTTCTGTTTTTTTGTAGCTTCCTTGGGATTTTCTACATAGACAATCATGTTGTCTGTGAATATAGCAGTTTCATTTATTTCTGATCAGTTTTTCTTTTATTTCTTTTTCTTGCCTTATTACACTGGCTAGGATGTCCAGTATGTTGTTGGGGATGCAAGAGTAGATATCTTTGTTTTGTTCTTGGTCATAGGGGTAAAGCATTCCGTCTTTCACCATTAAGTATGATGTTAAATATAGGTTATTATTTTGTGGATGCCCTTTATCAAAATAAGTAAGTTCCCTTGTATTCCTAGTTTACTGAGAGTTTATCGTGAATGAATGTTGAATTTTGTGGAATGCTTCTTCTGTAACAGTTGATATGATCATGGTGATTTTTCTTCTTCAGTCTTGCTAATATGGTGGATTACATTGATTTCTCAAATGTTGAACTAGCCTTAAATTCCTGGGAAAAATCTCACTTGATCATTATTTATTATTCTTTTATATATTGAAAATTAATCCAATTTACTATATATTCTATAATTTTTGTGTCTGTTTATGAGAATTTATTATTATTATTATTTTAGCAGGCAATTGACCTGGTTTGATTTCAGTGTAAGTTCTAAACTACTTCCTGTGTGCTGTGGTTCCAATGTCCGTTTGTTTTCAAAGACTTTGTAATGCTACTCGGGTTTGTAATGTTGTGTAGGTAACGTCCATCCAGTGGCCAGTTTGAGACATAGCCACTGTTTTACAGGGCAGTTCCATTCTTAAAGCCTTTGATATGTTTTTTAAGGTTTCATCTACAGATGTTCGGCTCAAAGCTCATCTCAGGAGTTCACAATTTTGTGGGATTCTCTTCTCAAGTTCCCTGCTCTCCATGATCTCCTTGGTGCTCTCTGTCTCCCACCAGCTTTACTACCTGCTCCTATGGCCAGAAAGCTGGTATTTTAGTTTTCCCAGTCTGCCACGCATTTCCCTACAACTGTATTAGCCTCAGGGACCAAGTGACAGAAGCTCCTGTCACCATTTCTCTGATTAAAGAGAAGGATTCCTCTTTGTCAGGGGTTAGGTTCCTCCCTAATCTCTGCCACCAGAGAGTTGCAATTTTTGAAACAGGGCTTGCCTGGGGACTGGGCAAACAACAAAACAGGGATTGCCTTACTCTGTTTGTCCTATAGGGGCCCTCATTCCAGCTCCTTGGATGAAACAGGGAACTTCTTTGGGAGTTGTTTCTGTCCATTCCTAATGTACAGTTCTGCTATTTATTCTACCTTTGAACCCAGACCTGAAAATACAGAAAAAAAACAAAACAAAAAAGCAAAAGCACCACTGGATAGTTTGGACTTTGAGTTCTGATTTCATTCCCCAATCTGTCTGCTGCCATTTACATCCAGAGTCCTGAGATAACTGCTCCATGCATTCTGTCCAGGGGATTTTAGTTGCATTCAATGGGAAAGATAGATCGTAGTGACTTACTCCATCTTACCCAGAACTGAAACCGCCACAGATCATTTTTTAAATGATACTTCATTTAATGTGTCTTTTGTAGACTGTGAAGAACTAATAGAAATTCAGCCCAGCACTCAAAACTCAGTGTGATATTTTCTCCACAGAGACCAGTGGTGAGCACAACTCCTTGGCAAGTGGACTGCAGATGGCCACTCCAGAACTAGAAATGGAGAGCAGACACTGTTAGCGGAAGCTGAGGGGTCCCTGCAGGGATGTCTGGGAGGTCCTACAGAGTCTCTCAGCCTGCGCAGTGCTTGGTAGCAGGAACCCGATTGCTTTTGACCCTCTGGCAGGAAAACTGTGCAGGTGGTTTTATGAGACACCATTTACCAGATGAAAGAGGATCCCTTCTGTTCTGGTTTGCCAGGACTTTTTCATTTTAATCAAGAATGGTTGTTGATGGGAAAAGTGCCACCAAATGTAGATGTAGTAAGCACAGCACAACCAAAGTAAAAATGAGTGTTTGAGCACATATGGATGGGTATAGGCATATTGGTATGTGGGTAGGTATAGGTGTGTACATAGGTGAGAACAGATGGAAGTATCTATAGGTTCGTGCAAACAAAGTTATGTGGGTGCAGGCACATATATTCATTGAAGATGCAAATACAGATACTCCTAAAATACCTCCCAACATTGGTTTTCTGGGTTTAAAGGCTTAGGACCATAGTCTCATGGCACAATGCAGTCAATTGGCTTAACAGTTTACAAAAGTCAAGATCTGCATCCTAGTGAAGTGAGTAGTGTCTGGGGTCTTAAAAGCTTGCAAGTGGCCATCTGAGACACAACTGTGGGTCTCTGATAGCCAGGAAAAAAACAGTAAGAAAGCAACCAAAAGCACAGAGAAGAAACAAGTCTACACGAACCATGACCTTGTCTAGACCGGAAGAACTAGATGGTGCCTGGCTACAACCACTGACTGTTCTGACTGGAGTCACAATATTTGGTCTCAGATAGAATGGGAGAAAAATGTGGTGCAGAACTCAAATTCTAATTAAAAGAAGAGGAGGAAGAATCCAGATACACTGGAACAGTAGAGAGCAGAGGACTCCCTGAGACTGTCACCCTGAGACACTCTTTAAACTGAGAACTAAGCCTATCCCGTGAGATCACCTTTTAGCGAAATGGCAGAGTGACACACCAAATAAAAGATACTACCTATAAGATCGTTGCCTTACTTAAAAACCATCTGTATGAGACAAAAAGGTTCAACAATTACCCAGAAGCAAAGATGAGAAGATAAGGGGACAGGGAAACTAAATTACTGGAAAGGGAACAAACTGAACACAGTTAAAAAGAATGTTGAACATTGTGATAAATGTAACTAAGGTCCCTAACTAAGGTGAAACTGACCCAAGCCATGGTATTTTCAGTCACCTCATATGCATGTGAAAGCTGGATAATGATTAAGGACGATCAAAGAAGAATTGATGCCTTTGAATTATGGTGTTGGCAAAGAATATTGAATATACCATGGACTGCCAGAAGAATGAACGAATCTGTCTTGGAAGAAGTGCAGCCAGAATGCTTCCTTAGAAGCAAGGATAGCAGGACCTTGTCTCACATACTTTGGACATGTTATCAGGAAGGACCAGTCCCTGGAGAAGGACATTATGCTTGGTAAAGTAGAGAGTGAACGAAAGAGAGGAAGACCCTCAACAAGATGGTTTGACACAGTGGCTGCAATGATGGGCTCAAGCATAACAACGATTCTGAGGATGGCACAGGACCAGACAGTGTTTCGTTCTGTTGTACATAGGGTTGTTATGAGCCAGAACCGACTCAACAGCTCGTCACAGTTTATGTGGAAATTATGAAATAGGAACCTAAATTGCTGTGTAAGCTTTCACCAAAAATGCAATAAAATATTATTTTAACAAAAGAACACTACTTTATGTAGGCTGTAGAGCTATACTGTGAAGCGTACCCCAGAAAAGGCATTACAGATAGATAGAAGTGAGTATTTCCCAAGACGATTTGTCTGTTCTGCTTCTGTGTAGACGGCTTGTATAGCAAAAACATTAACAACAGCCTGGACAAAAAATAAATATATCACCCTAACCTTAAAAAAAAAGAATTTATATAGTCAAGGATCATCAATGGCTGCTAAAATCATTGGGTAAAATGTTGTTGGGGAAGAGGAGAGTCACAGAGTCTGAGTGTCACCTCAGATTTTTGTTAATCACAGTAGGGAAAAGGTACTTTTATAGTGAGAGGATCTGGCAGACCAAGTGATCAGAGTTAACATTTCTGATAATGGGACAAAAGGGACATTCTGTGACTCCTAATGTGATGCACAAGAGTCCTTGGATGGCGCAAACAGTTAAGCACTTGGCTACTAACAGAAGGGTTGGTGGTTTGAATCTATTCATAGGTGCCTGAGAAGAAAGACCTGGCAGTCTACTTCCAAAAGCCCACAGCCATTGAAAACCCTATGGGACACAGTTCTACTCTGCGACACATGGAGTTGCCATTGAGTCAGAGTTGACCACAGCAACTGGTTTGGTTTGGTTTTAATGTGATGCACACAGGACACAAGATCATCTATGTAGTATTGTTGCCAAAAATGTTTAATCTGAAAATAATTATGATGAAACAATCTGAAAAATCCAGATTGTGGGACATTTTATAAGACAAATGTCAATGTCATGAAAGATAAAAATAGGTAGGGAAACTGATCTACGTTAAAGGAGACTAATGAGACATGAACCGAATGCACTGGATGATCCTTTAGTGAATCCTGGATCTTAAAATCACAGCTATAAAGGACATTTTTAGGAAAAATGGAGAAATTTGAATATAGACTGCAGAATAGATGCCACTGTGGTGCAATGAATCACCTTTATATGGCTTTTCTACCTGTGGTTTTCTAACTCCCGCAGAATGATTGGGCGGGACTATGCAAATAATGTACAGAACTCAAATTCCATGTAGGCTTAAAAAGAGTTTAATCCTAGAGGTTCAGAGAGGACCTCACTACCATCAAGAAGAAGATCCGGCAGCGGAGCACATTCTTTGGACGCAGGGTCCCTGTGCTGAGAACCTCCTAGACCCAGGAAACAGACAGACAGCTGTAACACTGGAGATGGTGCTAAACAGCGAGAACTGGTGGCAAGCACAGCAGAGTCCAGTGGCAGAGAAATGGCAGCAGCAGAACCAGCAGACCAGTGCGAAACAGCACAGTGGGCTTCCTGGCCCACAGAGTGAGGCGGCTACCGTGGGCTTGTCGACCCATGGAGCAAGAAAGCTGAGCACCTTCATGCAGAAGGCTTACAGGTGGAGTGAAGTACCTCCAGGCACTTACAGCAGAGCTAAAGGTTTGTAATCCTTGCCTGGACTGGGCAGAGGCCAGGCCCAGTGGCAGGGGCCTGCTTGCAGGCATGGTGGAGAAGAAGCTGTCCGGATGGAAGAACTGTATACTGAGTTATTCCTGTTACCTCCAAGTTGATCCCGACCCAGAATGGTAACCTGTTACTTCCCCAATAAACCCCATAATCATACCGTGGGGGGAAAATAGATGTTGAATGTTAACAGATGCTTTTTATGCATGGATTGAGAAAATTTCTCCTTTTTATATATATATATATATATATATATGTGTGTCTGTGTGTGTGTGTGTGTGTGTGTGTGTGTGTGTGTGTGTATAAAATCCAAATTTTAGTTATTTTCAGTGGAATGATTAACGGGATAACCTAACCTGCCATATTCATGGTAACAGAAGTCTCTCAAAGCAATCTTGAAGGGGATAAAGGCGTTGTGCAAAGGAGTACATAATTCTTTACTCTTCCTCCTACTACCACCCGTTATGTATATTTTCTACCTCTGCAACTCATCTTGTGTTCTTGGACGATCTACTTAACCTCTCTGTGAATCAGTTTCCTCATCTGCAATGGGAAAAATGATAGAACCTACCTTATAGGATTACTTTGGGGATAAAATGAATTAATACATATGGAGCACTTAGAATAATACCTGATATATCGTAAGTGCTTAATAAATATAATCCATTATTATTGTCTCCAATAATAGCAAAGACTTAGAGGTGGAAAAGAACTTGACATGTTCAAGGAATAGCAAGAAAGCCAGTGTGCCTGGAGTATAATGAGCAAGGGGGAAGAGTGGTCTATGCGATACCAGGGAAGAGGCACGTAGGAGATGGGTCACGAAAGACCTTACGGGCTGCAGAAGGGAGTTTTGATTTCACTCTAAATGCTGTGGAAAGCCAGGGAGGAGATGATCTGGTTCATGTCTTTAACAGAATACTTAGGCAGCTGTG
Organism: Dugong dugon; assembly: GCA_030035585.1. Classification (NCBI taxonomy): domain Eukaryota; kingdom Metazoa; phylum Chordata; class Mammalia; order Sirenia; family Dugongidae; genus Dugong; species Dugong dugon. Next base: position 1,905,025 of record CM057472.1, read on the forward strand.
AGGAGAATGGATGATACGTGTTGGTAAGATTGAAAGCAGAGTAATCACATTAGAAGTTTACTGCAGTAGTCCAGAGGAAAGGTGGTGGTGGCTTGGATTATAATGGTGGACGTGGCGATGATAAGTGGTTTGCTTCAAGATATGGTCTGGATGTAGAGCCCACAGCACTTACTGATGGATTCACAGCTCAGTGAAGCACATTCCCCACCGAAGCAGTAGTGGGGTTAGTAGTAATTGTCAGCAGCAGCACCCCTTTCCGGTTACAACTTTACCAAGTATTCTCCTCATCCACTATTGGATTGGAACCTAAACATTCATGCCTGATTTCTGAAATCCACTTGGAGAAATAGCCTCTTTCCACACGTTTTTAAATGGGGTCTAACTGACTTCTTACTTACTCATATTTCCCACTCCAAACATATTTGTGAAATACTGGCCTATCCCACAAAAATGCATACTGATAGCGTGTTGCTGTTGTGGTTCTCTGCAGCCTAGATGGTTCTGTGACCCCTTCATGCTTAGTCGTCCTGCCGGAAACAAAGCTGTCTTGGCTACTTCATGCTTAACCAGTGGGTGGTAACTTTAGTGGTTGGCTGGAGTTCTTGTGCATGCTTGGGACTTATGTTGGAACAAACATGATTAGACTCTGACTAAAGTTGGACCAGAAATTTATTTTTGTCCTCCTTTCAGCCTCAACCAACCCTACAGTCTCTCATCGAAATGACAAACGGTCTTGACTTGATCAGGAGATGTAAAGATGAAAATCAGCCCTGGGTGCTTGCTTAGCATTGCATTCAAGTGGAGATTTTTTGAATTCATTTATTTTGTGGGGAAACAGAGCTAAAAATAGAGTGTGTGATCTCACATAGAAAGTTTTCTTTTATTTCCTGTGTGTCTGCTCTTAACATGTCTGTATTCTCAGTGGAGCCTTAGCTTCTATCTCTTCCTTGAAGACAAACATGTGACCCAGTCTTTATCTGGAACACCCATCATGCTTTTTTCTTTCTTTCGTTCTTTTTTTAACCCGCTCCTGTCTACTTAATTTGAGGCTTTTCATAATTAAGGATTTGCTAAAAGGAAGGAAAACTCACTTCTGTCCTGAGCCATGTGCCTCAATTTTCAACATCTTTTGTCCCGCTGATGTCTCATTGTGGCATTTATTTGCTCAGCTTACTTGTAGGAGGGTCTGTGGAATCTTTGAGATGCTCACTTGAATTTTGTGCATAATTTTGTGCTTCTGTGTAATTGACTTTTTTTGTGCTCTTACAGAATACCAAGCTGCTATTTTACACTTGAAGAGGGAACACAAAGAAGAAATTGAAAACCTACAGGTATATCTCTTTGATTCTACTGACCTGGTTATGTGAGACTGATAATTAGCTTTCCCTTGTGCTGAAGTGAGTGTACCCCCTTTTGTTGAAGTTTTTAAACTAGGCAGCATCTGCCACCTGTCCCTTTCCGTGGGCGTCGGGTCTGTCCCGAGGTGGAAAGCCTCGGACTCTGTTTTTAATAGATTTCAATTCCTAGGTTTTGAAAAAATTCCACAAATGCATTTGATTTGGTTGGGTAAACAATTGTTTTATTTTTAAAACAGATAAGAGGATAAGGAAGTAGAGTCCTTAGACTTTGCTGTCCGTATGAAGTAGTGTTAAAGTGGTTTTTCTTATGCACAGTGTAGATTACTTGGTTTAGCTTACTCCTCGTCATGCCAGCATGTCTCAGTACATCCCTGTAATTTGATGCCATACAGATTGAGGCCCTTAAAAAAGGGATCCCAGTAAGGGGACAAGTTGTGCTGAGCCATTCAGTATCCCCTGGGGATGCCTGGAAGTTGCCTACTTGACCTTCCTTTGCGCTTTTGCGCAGCCCAGAAAGACTCAAAGTTCCTCCCCTTGGGCTGCTATCTAATTGTCATTCTCTTGTGTTTGACATTTGCTTGCAGTGCCTCTGACAGGAACTTCAGAGTCTTAACTTCAGATAAACTAATTACTGAATCAGGCACTGATTCTAGTTTACCGATGATGGGAGTGAAGCCATACTTCCGGAGACGACAATAGCAAAATTTAAACACATCTTCTTACTTAGTGCTACCTGATTCCTTGCTAATTCCTGAATTTGTGGGTCAGATATTCTGCTTTTTGTTAAGTGATAATGCACTTTTTTTCCTTTAATGAAAACAGGTTAACTTGTAGGAGGGCCTGTGGGATCTTGGAGATTCTTAGCATGTTGGGTTCTGCATGAAGTCAACGCAAGCAGTGTATTATTGTGTATGGGTTCAAGCCACACCCACCCAGCATGGTTTAAATAGTAGTTAGAAAGAGGGAATGAGTCCATCTCAAAAAGAAACAAAAAAGTGGAAAAGTACTTCTGTCTCCTGGGGGACCAGAGAGGTGGAAGCCCTTAGTTCCTTGTTGCAAAATGGCCTACAGAGAGAGGCCTCTCTGTCTTTGTGTTTGTTCTGATGTGCAAGAGATTCTCAGCTGTCTCAGAGGGACTGAAATTGATGGGGAATCATTTCAGAAGCAGGTTGTTAAAGAGAGTAGTTGTAAAAGTGATTGTTCAAGCCATTTTATATAATAGCTAAGTTGTAAGACTTCACCATAGCTTTCTCCAAGTTGTAGACAAGCCCCATGACAGCTAAATAATATTCATGGTAACAGTCGGTGCTAACAATTTTTGAGTTGTTACTATGTGCTAGACGTTGTTCTAGGCATATTACCCATATTATCTTGTGTGGTCTTTTTACTGGGCTAATTCAAGATTTTTCACCTGTACAATTTGGTGAAACTAATTACGTTAATCATGTTGTGCAGCTATCACTGGTTTATCTGTTGCCAAATTCTCCATCATCATGAGCAGAAACTCAGTGCTTCCTAAACAACGTCTCCCCTCCGTCTCCTCTCTGTCATCCCTGGTTACCACGGTAGAGTCTGGTCTTTATACGTTTGCCTATTTTAGATACTGCATGTAAGTGAAATCACGCAGTATTTGTCATTTTGATTGACTTACTTCACGTAGCTTATGGAATGTTTTCAGAAAGTTTGAAGAAGCAGCATGAGTCAATAAAGAAGGACCAAAAATTAGCCTTCTATTCTTTCTTTGTCCACGGATTTATAGGGGAGTCACTTAATTGTTTCACCTTCCCCACGCCTCCCTCACAAAATGGAAACCTTACCAGCGAAAATAATTTGAGAGGGGGTTTGGCTGTTTTAACCAAAACTCCCAAGGCTAGTAAACAGGGGAGGCTGGAGTTGTTAATCTCATGCATCTCTGCAGCCAGCAATTGTTGAGGGCCCCACTGTGGAAAGGCCATGGGGCTTGGCCCTGGGACCAGCTTTTCAGAATGTGTAGCAGCTTATATACATATTCCCTTTATAATTCAAAAGCAAAGATTTATTGATGACTTGAATAAATCAGTTCCTAGTGCCTTATGTTTATACACCTTATACGCAACCTCAGAGCACTTGGCTGACTTTTCTATTCAGATCTCCAGTGGGAAAGTGCAGGCAGGTCAGACATTTTCTATGGCTTTACTATTTCATGTCATTTATAAAGTAACCACAGCAAAGTTGTTTTTTTTTTTTTTTTTTTTGTCCAAGTGTGCGCTTCAGTAGGCAAACTCTGCCAAGTCTTTCTTGAGCTTTGTGATCAGTTTGTGAAACTTAGCATCATCTGACTCATTGTTTTGATTCTGGATAATTCTGTGCTACCATTGTCATTTTTGAGAAGGCAACACCTACCTTTAAAGGTTCTAACTTACCTGGGAAATCTTTTGCATGTGCTGCCCATTACTCTGCAAGTTCACAACTGTTGGGATGATGTCAAAGAGGAATGAACACGTGCTCTATTAGAGTAAAAACAAGGAGATCTACCGAAGGTTCAGATTCAGTCCGGACTGGGGCAAAGTCTGATTTCATAAAGTGAAATAAAAGCTCCTGAGAAAGGGAGGGGAAAAGGGTATATTTATGTGGTGAAAACAGGAACTAACAGTGCAGATCTGTGATTGGTGCTTGGTGAGGTAAAGTAGTTAGAGTGGGGTATCTCAAAGCAGGAAACCAAAGGCTGTTGGTTTGGAGTACGTATGTGGGTTATTGGGACTGGTTATACAGGATAACTGCAGAAGTAGTGACTATAGTGGTGTACAGGGACCACAAGATGATTACAAAGTATTTCTTTCCAAGGACATTTGGTTTAAAAAAAAAAGCCAGGGGAACAGTATATTTCTTGAGGGAGGTCGGCTCTGGACACGTCTGGTAAGCTTAAGGGCATCAGGACCGTCACAAGCACATTCTTCCCTTATCCTTGACTTAACCACGTAGAAAGACGGTTTTGTAGTTACAGGCTTTTAAGGCTGTACAAAGGCCACTGAATATTAGAGAAGTTAGTAAGCATTAAGATGGAGTCTGACTCAGAGCCAGGCTAGCCATTTTATTAGGGTCAAGTGCCTTAGTTTGGGGGGCTCCTACACAGTAGAGACACAGTTCAGACCTGCCATATGATAAAACTAATTTTCCCAAGGAGCAAATAGTTACTTCTTTGAGGTAGCTTAGGAGAAAGGATTTGAAAATCACTGTCAAAGCTGGTGGTTTATACAACCTTTCCCTGGGTAGCTGATCTTTTCCCGTATTGTAGCCAGACAGTCGGGCATGGTGTTGTTTTATGCCTGAGGTTCAATAATTTTTATTAATTAATTTATTTTTTTGTGGCAGTGTACCCAGCCAACCAGACATCCATTTGTAAGTTCTGCATGTACAGTCCGGGGACATTGGTCACAGACTTCCCACTGTATGACCATTGTCACTGTCTCCACTCATACTGTTTAATTACCATTAATTTAGGCTCTTTGCCCCTTAAAGTTTTAATCTGTGCTTTAGATGAACTATTGTCAGTTTGAACTTACGTAGATAATTCTTTATAAAAGTGTAGTGTCAAGGCAAATATTCTTTAATAATTGGGCTAAGCTATTGTCTGGTTTAACTGTGGCTTCATAGGATAGTTTTGTTTCAAGGTTTAAAGATTATTTCTGGGCAGTAGATCTGGGGGTTTCCCCCAGTCTCAGTGGATTCAGTAATGATCTCAGTGGATGGCAGCATAATGACAATACAAAAGAACTTGAGTTTTGGAGTTAGAATTGGGTTCAAATTCTTGCACTGTGACATTGTACCGTGATCTTGGAAATCAATCAACTTTTCTGGGGTTTAGTTTTGTCGGTTTCAGCAACTGGGAGGGTCCTTGTCATCAGTCTTCCCTGGACTAGGAGCTTCTCCGCGCAGGGACGCTGGGTCCAAAAGACGTGCCCTGCTCCTGGCACTCCTTTCTTGATGGTATGAGGTATCCATGTCTTTCTGCTTGCTTCTCTCTTTTATATCTCAAAAGAGATTGGCTTAAAACAAAACCTACTCTTGTAGATTGAGTCCTGCCTCATTAACATAACTGCTGCTGATCCTACCTCATCAACATCGTAGAGGCAGGATTTACAATACACAGGAAAGTCACATCAGATGACAGGATGGTGGACAGTCACACAATACTGGGAATCATGGCCTAGCCAAATTGATAGGCATTTTGGGGGACACAGTTCAGTCCATTACATTCCACCCTTTAGCTCCTAAAAATTCATATTCTTGCCACATGTAAAACATATTCACCCCATCACAGCAAAAGTCTTAATTCAACTCCAAGTCCAAAATCCAAAAACTCTTCATCTGTGAAATCTAGAATACAAGTTACCTGCTTCCAAAGTACAATGGTAGAACAGACACAAGCTAGACATTTCCATTACAACTGGGAGAAATTGGTGGGAAACAAAGGATAATAGGCACCATGCAGGTCGCTAGAACACATTACATTAGCCCTCAAGGCTTGAAAATAATCCTTAGTTCTCTGAGACCATTTGCACAATGGGCCTGCCCTCCAGACTCTGGGTGCTGGCCACACTCTCTGAATTCTGAGTGGAAGTCCTTCAGCCCTGGGCTTCAGCTCTGCCTTCCAGCCCCACTGGAACAGCAACTCCGCTCCTGTGAATCTGGATGGCCGCATTTTCCTAGTCCATCTGAGTGACCGTTCCACCCTTTGAGACCCCAGAGGTTGTGGCCCTACCCTTTGAGACTGAGGCAGCTCTACTTCCTGTGTTCCTTGTCTCTTCAGCTTCTGCTTCCTGGTTCCTTAACCTCTCGGCCCCTTGGCCCTTGCTGCCCACGTCTGCCCTGCTGGAACAAGTGTTCCAAAGCTCTGTAGCTCTACCAGTACGTACCTGGAGGCACTCTACTCCACCAGTTAACTTTGACTGGAAAGCCCTCGGCTCTCTTGCTCCGTGGGTCAGCAAGCAAGCCTAGCTCCACCGATAAGTGCCCAGAGGCACCCCACTCTGCCAGGAAGCCTCCTGCGCAGAGGCACTCAGCTCTCTTCCTCTGTGGGTCGGCTCCAGCACTGTCTTACACTGGTCTCCAGGTTCTGCTGCTGCCGTTTCTCTGCTGCTACTTCTCCCTGTCTGCGCCATCTCCAGTGTAACAGCTCTCCCCATTTCCTTCTGAGTCCTTTATATATTCACAGTTTCAAAACCACTTCCACATTTTAGGTATCTATTAGAACAGCACCCCACTGTCACAGTACCAAATCCTGTCTTAATTATCTAGTGCTGCTATAACAGAAATACCACAAGTGGATGGTTTCAGCAAACAGGAGTTTATTTTCTCATAGTCTAGTAAGTTAGAAGTCCAAATTCAGGCCGTCAGCTGCAGGGGAAGGCTTTCTCTCTCTGTTGACTCTGGAGAAAGGTCCTTGTCATCAGTCTTCCCCTGAGCTAGGTGCTTCTCAGTGCAGGGGCCCTGGGTCCAAAAGAATGTGCTCTGCTCCTGGCACTACTTTCTTGATGGTATGAGATGTCCATGTCTCTCTGCTCAATTCTCTGTTTTATATCTCAAAAGAGATGGGCTTAAGACAAAACCTAATCTTGGAGATTGACTCCTGCCTCATTAACATAACTGCTGCTAATCCCACCTCATCAATATCATAGAGATAGGATTTATAACACACAGGAAAATCACATCACATGACAAAATGGCGGACAGTCACACAGTACTGGGAATAATGGCCTACCCAAATTGTCAGACATTTTAGGGGGACACAATTGAATCCATGGCACTCCCTATCAAAAGGATTTCATGGTCAAATAAGTTAGAGAAATCTCCTTGATTCTTCTTAAAGCTTTACAATGTATAAAGAAGAACTAAAACAGAGAAAACCATATAGCATGTTTCCTGAATTTGACCACATAATTTTTCCCCCAGATAAGCTGTATCTTTTTTTAATACTACTACAGATTGACTCAGATAATCTTATTTCATTGTATAATCCATTTTCTGAGTACAAGTTAAATTCTTGAGTAGTTCATTATCCTTTTCATGCTACAAAGGTCCTATTTATTAATCTGCTGAGTTAATCTGCTAAATTGTAGGCTTCCTGGAAGAAGAGATGGTTTTCTTTTTCTCCATGTCCTTTAGAATACCTATCAAAGTACTTGGTACATAGATAATGCACAAATATTTCTTCTATAATAACATGTGATTGAAAAATAATAGTACCTCATATTGATCCTATCCCTTCTCTGTGCCAACCTGTATTCTAGGCATTTAACATTAGTATTATAAAGGGTAAATGTAGCAATATAAGCAAAGTAATAGAATGGTCTCCCTTTTACAGATAATTAAAAAATGAGACTCTCAGAGATTGTGACTTGTCAGAAATTCTTGACTAGTGAGTGAGGGAAAACTGAGTTTGAACCCACACTATGTCTGTATAATTTTGAAGCTTATCCTCTTTCCATTAACCAATGCAGCTTTAATGGCTAGAACATTAGATTTAGAACCAGAAAGTCTAGATTCTAGTCTCATGTTTGGCAGCATGAACGATGTAAACTTGAGGCAGTGCTTTGGGCTCAGTTTCCTGATTTCTAAAATGAGAGACCAGGCCATATAATCTCTAAGAGCTTCTTTGAATTTATTATTCAACTACTATCAACTAGCAAAAAAAAAAAAAAAAATTTTGATTTATTTACCACATTGTACTTTAAGCCTTAGACTTATCTAACTCAGAATCTTATCCCTGTTATCCACCCCCACACCCACATACTTTTCCCCTCTTTTAGTTACTTCTAGAGCTTCTTTTTTCTAACAAAGGGACTTGTCTCTCGATTCTACTAGAATCTCTGGAACAGTGTATTTAGGCTTTCGGTTATATTCTAAATGGACCACCCTAGCATTCTAGTGGCACTTCAGATATCCCACTCAATAAAGGGATGCAGTTCTTACAATGGTAGATGGAAGTTCCATAGGAGGCCCAATTCTTCTTCATGACAGGAGAGAAGTCATGAGCATGGGCTGGGTAGGACTTCTTTGGCTCTCAATTTCCTCTATTTTGAAAGGTGAGGAAAAATGCAGTCCCCTTTTCTGGTTTGTAAAGAGCTGGATAATTTAAGAGTATTGTTGTTGACTAGCACTTTGAGCAGTTTAGAAGTAGGTGCCATGGAAATGACAATAGTTTTATCTGTTTTTAACTAGTGTTCTTTTGGGTTGTAGAATAGGAGAATAAGAGCCAGCCAGTAGTGACATATCTTTTACGGGAACCTTTTTCATCTACCCCATTTATCACATGCACAGTCCTTAACTGAGAGGAAGCTTCACTGAGTGGTGGCCTCTGGCAGGCCCCTGTTCATTGTGTAATGCAGTCACATTTCTAATATGGTAACTCCCACTGTGACATGAACCAGAGATGGATGCCAGATTGAACATTAACTGAATGTTTTCTCATTGCCCCCAACAGAACCAAATGGTATGTCAGCCTCCATCAAGAAGAGCTTGTAGGCTTCCTTTCCTTTATATGTCTAACCCACCGTACTGGTCCATTTATAATAGATTTCACATTGCTGATGAAATGAAATTGAGTAGAAACTACTCTGGAGCTGATACAGCTATGTTTATCAAGACACGTACGTCCTGATCCCTTGCCATTTGTTACGTTCATTGTTATCAACACAATTTATTTAAATCTATTAATTTCTGGAGAATACTGCAAGGGAACAGGAGTAATTTGTACTCCAATAAACAAAACTTTCAGAAATATAAAATATGGTGATTTGATAAAACCCCCATGGTATTCCCCTTAAGCACTGATATTAGTATAATTCATTACTGAAATGCCAAAAAGAAAGAAAATTAAACATTGAGAAACATTTTAACTCATTGTTTCATTTTGGATATATAATAAAATATTATAAGTTCAGTAGATTTGCCGGCTTACTTGTATTGAGTCATTTCTTGGGTACTGGTTAGCTGGAAACTCATAGATACATTTGGAGTTGAATATTGGTGCATAACAGGAAGAAGTTAATTTCCTAGCTGACTTAGCAGCCCAGGACCTCTGTGTCTCAGTCTTCACAATGCTGTCTTGTCCTATATAATTCAGGTATTATGTCAAGCTGTGTTTCCTGATAGAGGGAAGCTGGTTGTAGAATGAAGAATGTGTTCATTACTCATCTGCGTCATGTTGGCAGATGGCTGGTTTCCTATGTCTCCTTCATGCACCATTAGCTCCCATCATCCCTGCTGAGTCTTAAACCCTGAACACGAATCAGTACATGTGGGCCACGACAATTTTTGTTCAATAGTTTTTTAACTTTAGGCTGATGTTGAAACAGGTGACTTTTGTTTTGTGACTCTGTTTGAAATAGGAGAATGTGAGATATGGTAGAGCACGGTGGAGAGTGTTCACTTCTCTTCAGACCTGTCTCGCTTTGCTCACGCCTTCTGCGAGTTTTGGACAATCACGTATCCTAGCTAAATATCAGGTTTTTCAGCTTTAAAATAATAGTGTAGGACTAGGTGGTGTCAGTTTCTTTCCAGCTTTTAAGTTCTATTATCTCTGGCCTGGGGAGAGAGTGCGTCTGTCTCAACTCAGTCAAACATCTTTGAAGTCCCCTTCTCCCATAGCACTTAGAACCGGAGCTAACCAACCAGTTGAAATTTAATGAATAGTTGTTGATTGATCTGACGGGACATTGCTATACGTTCCTTCATGACTCAAATGTTTAGGTGGAACGTTATTTTGAAGGTAACATGAAGAGAGCCACAGTTCTTACACTGGTGGCCACCATCAAACACAGCCCCAAGAAGTTTGTTTGGCCAGCACCAAAACGACAGCAACAGAAACCCAGTTGCCGTTGAGTCGATGCTTAATCATGGTTGTCAATGTGTTGCAAATGTTGCAGAGTAGAACTTCATTCCATAGGGTTTTCAAGGCTGCGAACTTTTAGAAGCAGATCACCAGGCCTTTTATCCAGACGCCTCTGGGTGGATTCAAACCGCCAACCTATTGGTTAGTAGTTGAGCTCTTCTGTTTGCGACACCCAGTACAGTGTTCTTTTAAAATGTTGCATTTGAATAATTTTAAATTATATATTCTGGTGCCCTGGTGGCGCTGGGGTTAAGCGTTCAGCTGCTAACCAAAGGTCGGCAGTTTGAATCCACCAGCTGCTCCTTGGAAATCCTATGGGGCAGTTCTGCTCTGTCCTGTAGGGTCACTATGAGTCTGAATCGACTCGGCGGCAGTAGGTTTTTTAATGGGATGTATATTCTAGTTTGCTATTGTCTTACATCTGGGCTTGTTTATGTTGCTTGCCCGTCCCCATAGACATCTGAGTTTTTGACCCCTGGTGTAGAGGGTAGGGACGCTCATCCACTCTCTCCATAGTCTCATTAATACCAAGCAAGAAGCCCTTGAGCTTTGAGATCTTTATGGAATTGTGCATTTCTTTTCCTCCCCCCCCCCCCACCCTGTTTCTCTCCATCCTGCCTTTTCTCTTTCCCTCCTTCCCATTATTACTGAACGGTCTATTGATGGAATAGAGAGGGCAGCAGTTTGGAAAAGGTGAATGAAAGACGAGCTCTTAGAGAAAAAAATGTGTATTGTCTGTGTTCTTGGAAATATTTATGAAAGGATAGAAAGGAATTTTGTTGATTTGAAAAATTAAATGTCAAGTCCCCTGTGCTTTCTGTCTTAGTAGGAGATGTTTATGATCATAGTTACTGAATCTGAAGTATCAACTCTGTGCCAGGCGCTGTGCTGGGTGCTTCATATAAACCATCTCTAATCAACCGAGACTTGAAGAAGTGAAGTGCTTTCTTGAGGCTTTGCAGCTGGTTAGTGGGATGGGTAGACTTTCTAACTAGATCGGACTTCTAAATCTGCTCCTTTTCTACTGTCAAGTAATTTGATTCATTATCTTTATTATAATGGTTTCCTGGCTTTTAATTTTCTTTCTTTTCCTCACCCCAGGGCCAAGACTTCTGTATATTATCCCCTATTCTTACCTACACAGGGTTTCCAAATGATAATAAAACAATGATGACCTATCTGTGGTGTTGGGAGAGAGAAGTATAGAATAGTCCTTTTTATTTTACTGGTTTCAAAAGTGACAAGATGTCCTTCTGTTCTTCTGACCTAGGCATAGAATAAAGAAGCGGGCAGGACGTAATAGAACTCAGGGTAAAGGAGAAGCTTAGAAAGTAGGATCTTTCTCTCCCCAACTTCATTTCTTATAGGTTGTCCTGAGCCCAGTTTGAGGAAGAGCCTCTAGTACTTATTACTGTAATATTGACTCTTGTCTATACAGGCAGTTCCTGGGCTACAAACGAGATTCATTCCTAACTATATCTTTAAATTGAATTTGTAGGTAAGTTGGAACAAGTGCATACGATTCTTCTTTAGCCTTACTTTAGTGCAAGAGGAGCTCTGGTGGCACAGTGGTTAAGAGCTCAGGCTGCTAACCAAAAGATCAGCAGTTCAAATCTGCCAGCCACTCCTTGGAAATCCTATGGGGCAGTTCTTCTCTGTCCTGTAGGGTCACTATGAATCAGAATCCACTTGATGGCAATGGGTTTGTTTTTTTGGGTTTGTTAGCGCAAGAAAAGGCTCAAAGCCTTTTCAGTAATTTAAAAGCTGTGCATGCAGCAAGTGAAGGTAATTGTGATGAAGAATTTGTTGTGAGTAGGGATTGGCTCAGTCTTATCAAAGTGAGGGCGGATTTACATAACAGCAAAGGACAAGCACAAGTTGTCTGAAGTCAGATGTCCATAACCCTGGGACTTAACTGTATTCCTCTTAGAGATCTGAAACCCGAGTTTCGGAGAAGTCAATTTCCAAGACCCTACATTGAGTAAGAAAGTACTGAGGCAAAACTTCTGTCCTCCTCACCAGCTCCTTAACCTCTTCAGTGTGACTTCTGTGGTTTGAATAGAGGCACTCCTCAGCTGGCCTCTCACCTGTCTCCCCCAGCGTGACCCAGCACCACTGATCCCTTGACTAGCACACAGAGGGACATTGTGTTCCGTATGCTGTCAGCTGGTTCTAGGATGCACCCACGTGTGGTGGTTTGCACCTGTTGCGTCTTCTGACAATTCTAGTCTCATATGAACTTTGGAATGCGTAGTGTGAATTAATAGTGTGTGTGTGTGTGAGTGCCTATACACACCTGTGTGTGCTTTGACTGTTTCACTGCAGTGTATTCTAATTTGCTCTGTATTCTGTTGGAGGAAGAGTAACAATAACATAGACATTTGCTTAACATTTACTATGTGCCAGGCTTTATACGTGAGGATTAAAGGGCTTATTATTTCACATTCTGAGAGGACGTTCTTAACTTCTACACTTAATTCCCTCTGGAGTTTCTTCCACCTTGAATGTCTTTGCCTGGGGAGTATCCTGGATATGTCCTTTTTTTCTGGAGTGATCCTTCCTTTGATGTGTCTTTGGGCAGACAGTCAGTTCTTTAGAGTGATGGCTGTTAGGAGCAGAACATGCTCAGAAGTGAACCCATATTTTGAAGTTAACCAGGTGTTCATGGAATGACATGCAGCCTGACAGTAGTCAGGACAGCTGAGTGGGAAGACAGGTGAGGACTCTTCCCTAAGTTTGAATCTTAACCTCCACTACCTATGAGATCTATTGTCATGAACAAATTATTTAAATCTTTTGGAGCTTCAACTTCTCATTTGTAACGTGGGCATGATGCTGTTGCATGTAACTTGGTTGTTACCTTGCTGATTGTAACTGTTGTTGGACTTTTCAGTGTGGGACAGGAGGCATAGTGGTATGTGATAGAGAGCTAGTGACTGATAACTGTCATATTTGTTCTGAGGAACAGCACGTTTAGGTTACAGTAAATTCAGTGGCTTTCAAAGTGTATTTTTTGGTTGGTAAACTTCTTTCAAGACAAACCACGTGCCGGTGTAAAGGAAAAACACTCTGTCCTTGACATTATATCTAAGGCTTCAAAGAGCATTGCTTTTACTGCTTTTTATTTTGGAAGGTATTTGTTCTTGGTCAACACAGTTCCGGTTCTCAAAGTCTTTAGGTTTTGTCTTGTCTTTATGGGTTTCCCCTTGGAGCACATGGAATGATGATTTTCAGAGCTATTTTAAAACTGCAGGAGCCCTGGTGGTGCAGTGGTTTAGAGCTTGGCTGCTAACCAAAAGGTTGGCGATTCGAATCCACCAGCCACTCCTTGGAAAACCTATGGGGCAGTTCTGCTCTGTCCTGTAGGGTCGCTATGAGCCGGAATTGACTCCATGGCAATGGGTTTGGTTTCTTCGGTATTTTAAAACTGACCTATTACAAATCAGATCCTCACCAGTTGGGTGCAGCCAAATTTCCTAAGGACTCCATGCTCTCTGCCTCTTACGGTGTTCTTCTGAAATTCTGAAAGGAGTTATTCTTACCTGGTTTCTGCTTGAGTAAGCCTTTGAACAGGTGACAGGTGCATTGTAATGGGGCATGCTTGCAAAGAAATCAGTAACAATACTGCTTTATATATCTAATGCATGTTATAATTTACAAGTAAGTTCTTGTATACTCACTTCATCCTCACTACCACCTTGTGAGGTAGAAAGATCATGAAGTTATAGTCCTATTTCACGTATCAGAAAGGTGAGAGTTAAGATGTTAAATTACCTTCTCAAGGCTATGTGGTAGGTTTTGGAAAGGACACTAGATCCTAGGTTTTCTGGTGCATAATCTGAAATGCTTTCTGTTACACCAGATTTGAATAGTTATGGGTATTTGCTACCGACTTATCAGCATGAAAAGGAGCCCTGGTGGCACATGGTTAAGTGCTTGGCTTCTAACTGACAGGTCGACATTTCGAACCCACCAGCCACTCCACGAGAGAAAGACGTGGCAGTCTGCTTCCATAAAGGTTACAACCTTGGAAACCCTGTGGGGCAGTTCTCCTCTGTCCTGTAAGGTTGCTATGAGTCAGAATCAACTTGATGGCAACGGGTTTTGGTTTTGGTTTATCAGCATGAAAGCAGACAGACCTGGGACAACAGAGGGTACAGGACAGGGAAGCATTTTCCATTTGCACTTTTTTCAGAGTGGGCACTTTAAAGTCTCGGGACAAGCTTCAGGAAGAAGAGACCCTCTGCCTGTATGTCTAGCTAAACTCATCTAGGAAAACAAAAGATGAATTGATGATGATGTTGATGATGACAATGATATTTTGGATTTACTTGTCTTTCCTTCTAAAGGACAACCAAACCCTTGGTTCTGGGGTGGGCCATTCTGTTTCCCATTTCTCGGAAGCAAGAACTGGTGGGTGTTCTTACTGCTCACTGGTAGTAGCATTATTTATGCAGCCATTTAGAATTTTTAAATTTGGCATGGCGCAAGGAGTCAGTGGGAGATTGGGGCTCAGGGAAGAGAGGGGGGTACTGCGGCAGATGAGATCAGTGAAGGGCCTCATCTACTGCTTTCTCTAAAGACCTCTTCCGTTCCCATCTCAGCTGGCAAATGCTCGCCCTTGTCCTGTCTCTCCAGTGCACTACAGCACGTATGTACCATTCCCTGTGTTACACGAAAGCTGATCCTTGTGTACAGTGTAAATAGTGAGGCCAATTAGAAAAGAACTGGATGAGGAGTGAGTCAGAGAGCAAGGAGTGTGGTTATATGGTAAGTAGCAGTGGGTGAGCACTGGTGATGTTGGCCGTCTCTTGGGAATGGGTGAATGTCTCTGTAGGCACAGGGATGACATCTGGGTCATATGGCAGGTAGGAGGACGTGAAGGAGGAGGAAGTGAGTGATTTCTCTCGGAGAAGAAAAGCAGAACCTGCCATTATGGGAATAAAGCCAAAGCCCAAATAAGAAAGTATTCTAAAAGCACCCTAAACGATTTGGTCAGGTGTCACCCATCTGCACGCCTGAGGAAATAGAAACAACGTCACAGAGAATCCGAACCAACATAAATTCAAATATTTGTGTGAGATTCTACTACATGGTTTTGGCAACATAAGACCTACATCCCAAATTGTTTTTGTCCAGACTAATATTAAGGTTGACTTGCAGTCTCTGAATCAGTCTACAAAATGAAGGCAAAGGAAAGCAACCGTGCTACTCGGAGATGAAAATATTTTGCACTACATGAAATTCCCTCTCTCTGTTGTAGAAGTGTAATGCCTCGTTTCCATTACAGCCTGTTACTGGAAACATTGCCACTGCCATGATTTTATGAAAGAAACATCTGAATATATAAACGTACTCCAATTATAACACAGATTTGAGGGCCCCTAAGTAAGATGTTACGTTTCAAAATTGTTTTTGCTATAAAGACAGATTTCATTTTTTTTGTTTCCACAATTTTTTTTTTTCGTTTTATTGTGGTAAAATACACATAACAGCCGTTTTACCATTTTAGCCATTTTTAAGTGCGCATTTCAGTGGCATTAATTCCGTTCGTCATGTTGTGCAAACATCACCACTATCTGTTTCCAAAAGTTTTTCATCACCCCAAACAGAAGCTCAGCATCTCTTCAGCAGTCCCTGCCTGTTTCCCCCTTCTGCCTGCCCCGGCGACCACTGATCCCTTCTTGTCTCTATGCATTTGCCTGTTGTAGCTATTTTATGTAAGTGGGATCCTGCAATATTGGTCCTTTTGTGACTGACTGATTTCACTTAGCATCATGTTCTCAAGGTTTATGCACGTTGTTGCGTACATCAGGACCTCATACCTCTTTATGGCCGAGTAATATTCCCTTGTGTAAATGGACCACATTTTGTTTATCCATTCATGTTTTTTTTTTTTCAGTTATTCTTTTTTTTATTGTACTTTAGATGAAGGTTTACAGAACAAATAGTTTCTTACTAAACAGTTATTACACATATTGTTTTATGACAGTGGTTAACAACCCCATGACACGTCAACACTCTCCCTTCTCAACCTTGGGTTCCCTATGACCAGCTTTCCTGTCCCTTCCTGCCTTCTAGGCCTTGTCCCTGGACTCTTGTGTCCCATTAGTCTTGTTTTGTTTTATGGGGCTGTCTAATCTTTGGCTGAATGGTGAACCTCGGGAGTGACTTCATTACTGAGGTAAGAGGGTGTCCAGGGGCTATACTCTCAAGGTTTCTCCTGTCTCTGTCAGACCAGTAAGTCTGCTCTTTTTTTTGTGAGTTAGGATTTTGTTCTACATTTTTATCCAGCTCGGTCTGGGACCCTCTGTTATGATCCTGGTTAGAGTAGTCAATGGTAGCTGGGCACCATCTAATAGTACTGGACTCAGTCTGGTGGAGGCTGTGGTAGTTGTGGTCCGTTAGTCCTTTGGACTAATCTTTTCCTTGTATCCTGTTCTCTTCATTCTCCCTTGCTCCTGAAGGGATGGGACCAGTGGAGTATCTTAGATGGCCGCTCACAGGCTTTTAAGACCCCAGATGCTACTCACCAAGGTAGAATGTAGAACATTGTCTTTATAAACTATATTATGCCAGTTGAGCTAGATGTTCCCCGAGACCATGGTCCCCAGAGCCCTCCACCCAGCAATTCAGTCCCTCAAGATAAAGACAGATTTCTTAAAATACAATCTCACATATGTAACTGTACTTTCTATAGTTCATCTCTTTTAGAATCAATAAGCACTAATTGGGTACTTACCAAATATGAGACATGTGCTAGGGATGAGTCATTTTATGATGTTGTCATAAGTCATTGTGATGGTGATGATAAAGCCTAACATTTATTGTATATTACTATGTTCCAGAGACTGTACCTAGCACATTCCGTGGATCATTTGACTTAATCCTTACATACACTCCACCCTCAGAGGATTTATTGTTTAGCTGGGGAAACAGAATTTTTACCATAAAGGATAAATAACAGCAGACAGCTTGAAGTAAGTGCCTGATGTTACCATAGGTTAATAAAGGGAGAGATTATGTGTTAGCATCTTTAAATCGTCTACTTTTTATTGAATTTGTTAATTTCAGGTCTTAGATCTCAACTGAGAGGCTTGTCAAGTCTCAGATTTTCCTGGCTGCACTATTGCATAGATACATAGGTCTGTGAGAGAGGTAATCTGGGTGTTTTACAATTTTTTTAGAAGTCGTTCTCTTCTCTTACCACTAGAGGTCAGCTTGACCTTTTTTTCTCTGAGTAACACACCAAGTAGATTTTCTTCTAATGATGAAGACAGCATTCCAGTTTTATGTTGAGGAAAGAGCTTTGCTTTAAACGCATGAAAAAAAAAATTTTTTTTCTTTATTTTGCAGAATAACATGCACATATATGTGTATATAGGTCTGTACCTGTGGACGTAATAATGCTTTAAGTTACTTAAAGAAGCAATAGAGCATGTGTCTGTGGCCATATGTACATGAGCAGTCTATGTGACAGAAGACTAGACATCAGTCATTTGTGTCTCATCTCAGAATGGTGTCATCCAATAAATAAATGGTAACTCTGGTGAAGGGTAGGACAGTACACAATACTGGGGAATCCAGTACATCTTGTACAAGGCAAGGTCATGGAAGCTCCGTAGACACATCCAAACTCCCCGAGGGACTGAATTGCTGGGCAGAGGGCTATGGGGACCGTGGTCCTGGGGAACATCTAGATCAATTGGCCTAACACAGTTGATAAGGAAAATGTTCTACATCCCACTTTGATGAGTAGCGTCTGGGGTCTTAAAAGCCTGTGAGCGGCCATCTAAGATACTCCACTGGTCTCACCCTGTCTGGAGCAAGGGAAAGTGAAGAAAACTAAATACACAAGGGAAAGATTAGTCCAAAAGACTAATGGGCCACAACTACCATGGCCTCCACCAGACTGAGTCCAGTACAACTAGACGGTGCACAGCTGCCGCCACTGGTTGCTCTGACAGTATAGGGTCCCAGACAGAGTTGGAGAAAAATGTGGAACAAAATTCTAACTCACAAAAAAAAAGACCAGACTTATTGGCCTGACAGACTGGAGAAGCCCTGAGAGTATCGCCCCTGGACACCCTTTTAGCTCAGTAATGAAGTCACTCTGGAGGTTCACTTTTCATCCAAAGATTAGACAGGCCCTTAAAACAAAATGAGGCTAAAGGGGCACACCAGCCCAGGGGCAAGGACTAGAAGGCAGGAGGGGACAGGAAAGCTGGTAACAGGAAACCCAGTGTTGAGGAGGGAGAGTGTTGACATGTCGTGGGCTGTTAACCAATGTCATAAAACAACATGTGTACTAACTGTTTAATGAGAAGCTAGTTTGTTCTGTAGACCTTCATCTAAAGCACAATAATAATAATAAAGAATGGTGTCATCGGAAGGAAATTAGAGGCCTTTTATTCATTCAACATATATTGATTAAGTACCTACTGGGTGCCAGGCACCGTGCTGGGTGCTACAGGGTACAGAACAGACATGGTCTCTCCTCGTTCAAGCTTGTAGTCTAGACAGACAAATGTTGATAAAATAGTCACTCCCTAAATGTAGTATGAGAGCTATGGAGAAGAATCCAATACAAGATGTCATAATAGGGTATGGTTTAGGCTTGGGGGGTCAGGGAAGGACACTTTTAGGACGTGATATTTAAGCAGAAGCCTAAGAGGTGAAGAGGAGCTTGGCTTGTGTGAAGGTCTTCAGTGAGGCCTGTGTGGCCAGGGCCCAGTAAGTGACCAACAGGAGAAAAGTTGGGGATGAAGCTCTGGAGTAGTGTGTGTCAAAGTTTTAGGACTGCAACCCAGAGTGAGAAATGCATTTTACATCTAGACACAGATTATACATTTGTGTATGTGTGAGAAACAAGAGTTCTGCTAAAACAGAACTAATTGTATGTGAGATAACTCTATTGTCAATTCTCCTTATTGAGAAAACGCAAGTAATACAGCGTAAAGTGATTTGCTGTCCCACCAGGAGATCCTGGTCCTCAGGTATCAAAACACTGCGGTGGAGGAAGGCCAGAGGCTGGGTTCTGGAAGGTCTTGTAGGTCTTTTTAAGCTTTCCCAGTTTCATCCTAAGAACAGTAAGAATCTCCTGATTAATTCTGAGCAGAGAAGTGTGTGACAGGAGCAGATTTGCATTTTCAGAAGACCCCTCTGGCTGCTGTTGTAGAGTGTGGACTGAGGTGGGACAAGAGTGGAAGCAGGGAGGACAGTTAGGAAGCTCCTGCACTAGTCGAAGCAGGAAGTGACGGTGGCTCGGCCCAGGGTATGGGCGTGGGAGAGAGAATTCACAGCTCTCTTAGGACAAGCCTTGATTTCTTTCAGGTGTTGATGGTTGCTTTCTTCTAAAACTGGAACTAAGAAAAGTTTTGTTTTGTTGTTGTTGCTTTTCTATATAAATGTTTTCAGCTCGATTCTCCCTCTGGTGCCTAGAACACTGCCTGGCACATAATAAACACTGAATAAATATTTGTTGAATTAATTAATAGGGAGGGAGAAGGTCCTGGCAACATACTACCCTCTTGAGCAAGAAATGAGAGAGCTCTTTCTTGCTACCTGCATACCTCTCTCTCAACTGAATATGAGCACATGGCCAAGACAATTATTTCCCTTCATAAGAAGGTGGCAGTTTCTTGTACCACCTCTGGAAGCTGCTGAAGGTGGCTGTGTGATACAGGTCTGTTCATTTGGTTTTACTCCTGTATATGGCAGGACACCTATCTGTTGCAAATAGATATAATACACGTAATTTAGAGTATTAATTGAGAAAACAGAGAATAATGCTTTTTCAAATATGATGAGTGAAGTTGATAAGTTGAACCATATGAAATTGCTGATATTTGACCTATTTTGACTTATAAAATGGCAGTTTCCTGTGGCTAAATCTACTGTAGCCACACCAAAAGGCAAGGAGGTGTGCATGAGATGGAATTATATTCCTCTGGGTGGACCACCCTCTGAAATGCTCACTGGGGCTTCGACATGGGTTGAGAGACAACAGCTGAAAATACCATGAGGCATTGACCAAAGGATAGTGAGGCACATATTCTATGCAGATTTTCTCTTCAGGTTAGAATGGTCTTGGTGAGCAATTTTCTAGTCTGTGAAAAATAAAATGAATGAAATCTGTTTCCTTAAATTTATTTAGATACTTAAATTACTATTCTCTGGTTTAGTGAATAGGCTAAATATATTATTGATCTTTCTAACTGAACCCAAACCAACGTTTCACTATGTGAATAATGAAGGACCTACTATTGATTATTTTGCTGATACAGGTCGTTGTAAAATTATTTATATTCTTGTTGTCTAATAGACCTTTTGTAGTACCAATTTTATTTCTGAAATGAAGAGTTAAGCAATTTCATATCGTGGTACACATACATACATAGAAAACGTTTAGAAAATTAGGAAAGGAAATGAATTTAAATATCTATTTCTTGTCTCTGTTAAATAAACCTCTCATTGAATACTTTCTTTGCTTCTCCCACAGATGCTAATTATTTTTAGTTAAATGAAGTTTGAGAACTAAGATAATGACTTGCTATTCATTAATAAATAACTTGTTTTTTAATTTTTTAATATTTCTTCAGTTAGTCCTGCTAGAAATTTATAAACTCTGAATCTGATCATATTTTTCCTACTTCAAACTGGTATTATTTTTCTCGGCCACATTATCTTCTAAGCACCTTGAACAGTGAAAGCCTGTAATTATTTTAATTCAGAAAGGAGGTTTTATTTTCAGCACATAAAGTAATGCTGATTTCAGTGTTGATGAGTACAATACAGTATCATCATTTTCTGTGAAATTCCAACATTCTAGGGAAGTGGCTTAATCTTAAAAGCCTGATTGCCGAAAACAAACTGAAATTCTTTTCCTTTTGCTATAAAATAACAGCGAATGGACCCAAAAGTGAGGAGGGGAGAAAACAAGATTGCATTACAAATCTGGCCACATCAGCCACACTAGTAAAATCAAATCTAATGTTGTTTTATGACCTTGAATTTATGTGAGTGCCCAGGATCAAAGGGCTGGAATCCCACTGGACTACAAGGTCCATAGTTCATGGCAAAAACTCATCAAAAAGAACAGTTTACTCGTTTAAGCTTTTCATTTTAATCAGCCACAGTAATAAAAGAGCCTTTAGGTGTCCAAAAACATTTTGCAAGATCAAGAGGTTGTTCTCTTGCTCATAGAAGCAGCTTTCTTATTGGATCCATATAATGCCTGTGGCCTTAGAGTGTCAAAGGGCCATCACCTCTACATTGTTTGCCCCTCTGTGATGGTTTCTTTTGGTTCTTCTATGTATTATGTGACAATAACTTACGGTGTCTGACGGAAGGACCATAAAATTTTCACACAATTTATCAAGCTATTTCAGCCATTTAAAATTTGGTCTCTGACAACTAGCCACATACTTTATAATGTTTAGACAGGAATGGAGTCTGCTACTTGCATCTTGACAAGACTCAAAAGACAGCTCAGCATAGTGGAAAGAACGCAAGACTGAGATTTAGAAGACCTGGGCATGAGTTAGAGCCCTGACCCTTCCTGGGATGGTAGTTTCGGACAATCAATAAAATGAGAGTCCTACCTTTGCTAGTGTTGCTCAGATTAGACAGGGCAATATTTGTGGGGCAGTAGGGGCTCAGTGGTAGAATTCTCACCTTCTATGCAGGAGACCCAGGTTTGATTCCTAGCCAATGCACCTCATGTGCAGATCACTCTCAGTCAGCGGAGGCTTGCGTGTTGCTCTGATGCTGAATGGTTTTCAGTGGAGCGGTCAAGCTAAGACAGACCAGGAAGTCAGACCTGGTGATCTACTTCTGAAAATGAGTTAATGAAAACTGTATGGCTCACAGCGGTGTGATCTGCAACCGATCGTGGGGATGGCACAGGACCAGGCGGTGTTTTGTTCCATTGCCCATGGGGTCACCGTGAGTTGGGGACCAACTGGATGGGAGCTAACAACAATAACAACGTTTGTGAAGTTACCGTCTAGCAGTAAGACAGGCTATGCGCTAGACATAAGACCAGCCTGAGAAGTCCAGCAGAGTTAACAGGAAACTGAGTAGATAGACGGGCCAGAGAGGAGTGAATTGATTAAGAGAAAAAAAAAAAAAAAGTTCTGGAGACTATGGAAGAGGATGAAATCAGGGAACCAGGTTTGATCAGTTAGTTAAATGAAGTTTGAAGACTAAAATATGGATAAATTAGCGCTGAGAAGGTTTAACCAGAAGGCTAAATTAGACTCCAGAAAATTAAAGAATGGGTGCCATTGTGTATGGACTGTTTGCTTGGTTCTTAGCTTTGGCCCACTCCACAGAAAAATAAACCAAGGCAGTTGCTTTTTTTCCACACTATCTCCTTGCTATTATTCTTCACTTTTTCTCATTCATTGCTCCCTTTCTGGCAAGTGGCGTCTTCTATTCTAATAATGCATTCAGGTATCCTTTACTTTAAAATCCTTTTCCTTGACTGTACTGCTTCCTTGAGCTTTCATGCTTCCTGTCTCTGTCCTCGCACCAGTGAGGTTTTCCAAACATTAGTTACGTGCATTTGATTCTCCCACCATTTGCCTTCTGTTACCATTGTATTGAACCAGCTCTCAAGACCACGGACAAAGCAATTGTCAGATGCTTCTGGCCTCCTGTCCTGGCCGCCTATCCGTCTTTGTTGACCTTGATTCTAGAACAAGTGTCCTTGCTGAAATCCTCTATCTCCTCCCTCAGCATTGAGTTATCCTGCATCTTTTTCTCCTCCTACTACTGTGCTTCTCCACCTTCTTTGCTCCCCTCTCAGCCCTGCCCCCAGCAGCACCCCTCAAGTGTGGCCCTCCAAAAGGTGGCATTTAGTGATCTGCCTTTGTCCCTTGGAGATTTCATTTATTGTTGCAACTTTATCTTATATAAATGCTTTTCAGACCTGTTTATTTGGGTCCAAACTTTTTCTGAACTTCCATTGCACATTTCTGACTTTTTTCTGGAAAACTACACTGGGATATTTTTCAGGATCTCAAACTTAAAAGTTGCAAAGCCAAGATCATCAGAAATATTTTATAATACCAGGGTTGAAAGGGCTTCTCTGTTTCACCTGGTTGTCACCGTCTGACCTACCCTACACCCAAAATAAACACAACACTAAACCATCTCTCAGCTGCCTTGGGTATTCAAAGGTCCACTGTTCTCCTGAAAGTCCAGACCAGAAACCTCAGATGTATCTTTGACAGTTCCTCACCCTTGGCTTCTGCGTCTAATTGGTTGCCAAATTAATTTTAACTCTAGGGTCTCTTATATGCACTTGATCTTTGCTACTGCATGTTACTGTCATAATTCTGATTTAAACCTTGCCCACATTGAGGCTATATTATAAGTCAGTTACAGAGTGGTAATACAGCAATCTGTAACTGGTAAACACCTCTAACTACTCATTATTGCTTATCAAATTCAGTCCAAAGTCTTAAAAAAAAAAAAAAAAAGAAAAAGAAAACCAACCCCATTGCTGTCGAGTGGATTCTGACTCATACTGGCCCTATAGGACAGAGTAGAACTGCCCCATAGGATTTCCAAGGAGCACATGGTGGATTCGAGCTGCCACCTTTTGGTTAGCAGCTGTAGCTCTTAACCACTGTGCCAACAGGGTTTCCAGCCTATTAGTCAAGGCCCTTTAATTAGATT
This sequence comes from Dugong dugon, assembly GCA_030035585.1. Classification (NCBI taxonomy): domain Eukaryota; kingdom Metazoa; phylum Chordata; class Mammalia; order Sirenia; family Dugongidae; genus Dugong; species Dugong dugon. The sequence goes on from CM057472.1 coordinate 1,928,941, forward strand.
TTAATTAGATTAGATTTCAGTTTATCTCCTTAGTTTTTTCTCCCATTATTCCCCTACATTTTCCATTACCATGCCTTCTTCTTTTGCTTGGATTGCTCACACTCTGCCACTCTACCTTCACCAGTCCTTTGGGGCCCAACAGGGATTCAACCATCGCTGATTTCCCAAGCTCCCTTCTCTAAAATCACAGACTCCATATGCCCAACTTAGGCACTCGGCAGGCTCCTTCTGCCATTATTATTCATGAAAGCAGAGGTACTTTCCCTTCCCCTTCACCTCCAGTGTTGAATATATGATGGGCATAAACCTTTAATAAATAGCAAATAGTTATACATCATTATTACATATATTAATGCATAAATCCATCATTGATTGGTTTTCCTTTTTTTCCCCCCCTCTAAATGGAAACTGGATTTAAACCAAATGATTTGACAGGTAGTGTTTCTCAGACTCAGAGACGTGGGAGAACTGTACTAGCAAAGCTGTGTTCCCAGGTTTTTTTCAAGGTTTTTGGTAGTTTATTACTTTTCCCTGGGGAAATGGGGTTTAATTTTGATGGTTTTAACTGCGTGTTTGTCAGAGGTTGCATGTTTGGATAGCTTATGGTGAGTGATCGTTCGTGTTAGTTTTAGGTGAAAACAATATGGATGTATAAGTCTGAGATATTTTGAGATACTCCATTTTATAGGTGGGGAACTGAAGCTGAATGCGCTGGTCTGAGAATCTAGCTTCACGGTTCTTATTCTTGTCTTCCTCCGTGTACCCAAGGGAGGCAGCATGCTGCTGATAGGAACAGGGGTTGTTATGGGCCAGGATGCCCATGGAGTGAGAGTGAAGACTACCCGCGAGGTCCTGCTGACCTCTCATTGAGATTCACTGTCCTGTAGCCACAACAGAGCCCAGGTCCATGGAGCCAGCTGATAGCAACGCACTGGAAGCCAGGTTTCTCCCCATCCAGTGCTCCGTCATTCCCACCCTAAGGCAATCACTTTGCCAAAGATGGAGGAAGGGTTGACTATGTGATTTCAATGGTGAGAAGAAAACCCATCACGTAACCTCTAGTGGTGGGTGCTGAGACTATCTTTTTGGGGTTTACAATTGCTGTTGGTAATGAAAATCTTTAGACATATGAACAAAAGGAAGCATGTTTCTGTGACACATATACAGATCAAGGTCACATTTTTCATATCTTTAATTCAGTTTCAGCTGTGTTGCTTTTTAAGGTCAGAAAGTTGTCTGATGCTTTTTTTTTTTTTTTTCCTCTTTATCCCCACAAGTATAAGAATTGCATCCGGAGTTTATCAATAGAAGCTTGGGGGACTACTGTATAATTCTCAGACTGGATTTTCTAGATTTGCAAGATATGGATCAGTGTCTAGATTGACTCTAATCTATTGTGACCCAGACTCAAACCTCGGAATCCCAACTGTATCACTCACTTCTCACTCATTAGCAAACTAATTACCTAAAAAAAGAGGTGGAGAGACAGAGAGGCTGCTAGCTGTCAGGAATGCCTCTTGGAGCGATTTCATATTTTTTTCCCCCAAACCTTCAACCAAGCACCACATATCACAAAGGATTTTTAAAAGCACCATTACTGAGAAGCTGTAAATGGTGCTAGAAGGTTTTGCATAGTGAACCCAAAGATCTGCTTTTAAAACCAATTATACCCAGAGACGCTGAAAGACAAGTCCTTCCTGAACTACCATTTTTAGTACTGGGCTGTTAAGTGTTTTCCTGACAGGTACATCACGTTTGGACTTAATTATATACTTTGATTCTTACCTGTATCATGTTGACATGGAAGTGTGAAATACACACAGAGGAAAAAATAGACAAAAGAAAGCAAATCTGCAGAAAATAGGCATTTGTTTTTACGTGTGGAAACTACCGTTGAGATGGGGGGGTGTGTTTTAACAGAATAAATTTGGACGGAGAAAAATGATCTTCATGCCACGCTTTATAAAAATCAAATTTCCTTTCTTTCAGACACCTCAGCCATTCTAATCAGTTTCAGATGGTGTATTAATATTGTGTTCAAGGACGTGTAATCAGAAGGGCTTCTATTGCTCTGATGTCCAGGGAAAGGGAAAGGTGATGGTCCAGCACTCAGATTTCTAGTCATGTCAATATTTAGAGTGTGAGTAGTTTGTAATTATTTAGAATAGATGACGAGGGTAGATACCTGAGCCTGTTCATTTTTTCCTGAAGGGTGCATGGCCCAAAGCTGGCATGTATCATCTCTTGTAACTGACAAATACATTCTGTAAAACAGCAACGTGTTGATGGTTTGAAAAACTAGAGCAGCTGTGAGATTTGATCTAAACTGTATCTTCAGTAACCTGTATACTTAGTTATTGCCATCAACCTTTGACTGTCTTGTGAAGAAATTACGTATACATTTTCAGGGAACACTTCACCTGTCTTTCCACATTGTTAATATGTGTAGCTGTAACATTTAAAATAGAAAAAATGCTGGAGAGAAAAAACTATAAACCATCTGTAACCCTCTGTCAAACTACATTCGAAGTGGCATTTAAACTTTGCACAGACTATTTAAACATTTAGTTTGAAAGCATTTTATGAATTATATTCTATGTTAGGAAATAAGAATAGTGACTTAAATTCATATCTTCCAATTACTGGAAGAAACTGAAATATGTGATTTTTGTAACAATTATCCTTTCACAAAGCACAAATAATGGAGATGAATATCAAGCAAAAGTAATAGAGCTTAATCTAAGGGGAGGGGGCAGGAGGAAAACAGGAATGTGGTTTGTCTGTATTCCAGGAGAAGAAAATCGAGTCAAAATGAGATCTGTTCCTTTCCAAAGTTCTTCTGTGTGCGTCGAACTAGAGTGTAATTTCACATGCATCTTGATGTTCCAAGTATCATTAAACATCTAGTAATCAGAACAAATGTTCTGCCAAATTCCATTTATTATCTTAACTGTTTAAGGCATTGAGTACTCTAGATTTATAAATATATAATTAAAGTCCCTACTTAAAAAAATAAATCTCGATGGAGGATTTACATTTTTCTTAATCTGTGTTTACGCAAGGAAGAGATCTGTTTTTTAAATATTACATCAGATCTTTGTGAGCTCAAATAAATCAGTGTGATCCTTTGCCAAAACTGTTTAGAAAAATGATGGGTATTGATGCCCTGTGGTCAGGGAACCTTCTCTGTGGGGTTTTAGAATTCTCTTGTTATTCGCAAGCACCATTATTCTGAGTCCCATCATCATTTTCAAGCCTCTGAGTTTAAGTGGTGTGGATGCACTTTATCACTTGTACATGCTCATCCCATATACAGCCTCAATTACAAGTATTCCAAGTGAAACAAGCACCACTCTAGAACATTTCTGCCTCTTCCCACATAGGCCCATAGCTGGAGATGTCCAGTAAGCTTGATCACTTATGGACAGAAAATCACAAGAAGCCTTGCTGCACGGAGAAGAAAACCACCATCCACACCACCATGGACGTTGCTTCAAGGCTCTCTTTGTGGCTCAAGGCATTTCCATGGCCGAGTTCCAGTTGTTTTGGTGTGTATCCCAGTGAGGGAGGATTGGAAAATAACTCCTAACACTTGGATGCGCATGAAATAAAACACCTTCGTGGGTTCCTTAATGATACTGAAACAGAAATAGATTTAGAACTATAAAAATTCTCACCAATGGAAATGTGGCGTGCGTTCATCACAACGGGATTAGGAATGTCATTGGTGTAGGGTGTTTATTTTGACTCATTTGGGTCAGTTTGTCGCCTCTCATCTGAGCCCTGTGTGTGTTGTAAGGTAACTCAGTCTGGAGGGCCACTGGAGCTGCCGTGTTTGTATGGAGATTGGCCTGTAACTGCTAAGGTTTCATGAGGTTTGTTGGAATGAATGTAGTCTTGGTTAGTGTGCACTTATCAGCCATGACCTTGATGAGCGTAGTTTTCTCCTCTGTTAAATGGGGATAATAGTAGTAATTACACAAATCAGAGGATTTTATCATATATGTAATGAGTCTTGCATGGTGGCAACTCAATAGTTTCTTCCCCTTTCTCTTCCCTTTTGCTAACTGAACTCAGTATTCATAGGCAGAATAGCTTTAGGGACTTCTAAGTGGTCTGTTAGGGACCTTGGGAAATCCGTCCATTCATTCATTCAACACATATCTGACAACCTGCTACAGCCCAGGCATTATTTATGGTATCAGTGGTCAAAAGAACAAAAACGTGAGTCCTCATAAAGTTGACATGTTTAAATGATGGAAAGAGAAAGAGAGGAGATCGTATAGCAGAGACAAAATAACGACAAAGATAGGGAGGGAGGGGACCAGGATGGTGTACTGTCAGAGGAACCGAGAGAGGCCATTTTCAAGTTGAACTGTTGAGTTCCAAAAGAGAATGAGGAAAAAGCCACTAAACTGGATAATTTCTGAAACAGTTAGTGATTTTCGTGAGTATTTTCAGCAGAATGGTGGCAGTCTAAACCAGATTTTTGGGAAATTCCACCAACGGTATGGTAAAGATGCCAAGACAATTACAGATCTTTTGGAGCAGTGTTTGTCAGTGAACACAGTAGGAGATGTTATCTTGGGGAGATGGCGGAGTTAAGCCAAACGTTCTGGTTTTTTCAGGGAATGGGCAAGTGTGAGAGGAAGAGGAGACTTGAGCACTTTTTATGTAAAAAACTACTTGAGAAAAATCTCAACATAAGCATCAGTGTGTCTTGGACGTAAGTGATACCCCTAGCATCTTATCAGATTATACAATGTTAGTTTATTTCAGGATGCATTCTCATGATATATGGATACTATTTAATGCAGTTTATTTAGAAGAAAGATCGGATTTTATTTAGCCATAATATTTTGTTTGTTTGTTTTCTTTTCTCTAAGGCCACCATCTAAACATGCCTATAAACCTATACATAAAGGATGCTTGGGTTGTTAGTAGTCTCTGAGAAGCCACTATAAACCCAAGTCGTTGCTATTAACTGTATCCAATATTATTATAAACTCTGCACAGGTCTTTCAGTCAGAGTATTTTTTACTTTTTCTGAAGATGTTACTTCTGAGTTTCTTTTACTTCCTGTGAGAAGTGTGTTAGGAAGAAGCAAGGGATCATCATTGTCATTTTACAGACTAGGGACCTGAGGGAGAGTTTTCAGCTTACTGTACTGATGGAAAATAATCAATCACCATCCACTTTGGATACCATATTATAAAGGAGGAAACTGTCCTAATTAAACTGGAATAGGCTGTTTTGGTAGGTACTGTTCCTTGTAACTAAGGAAAAAAACTATGAATCTCTTGCCTAAAAGAAAACCGAACACTCAAGGTAATCTTTTAACATAATACTTTGATCCTTGCATTGGAATCTGGCTTTTAAAAAAACACATTAATAAAGAAAACTCTTCAAGAAAACTCTTCAAGTTCGTTTTCTTTACAGAAGCAGAATATATTTTTTTACTTGAAAGCATTTATGAACCAACTATTATGAGAAAATTTGAGCATTGTAAGTAACGTGCTAGAAAACAGATCTGGAGAATGTAGGAGAAATGAGACATCACGATGTTGAAGGCAGCGTAACATTCCGTCTAACACTATGAGCTTTTAGTGGTTATTCACTCACTCCCCTGCCCGTTTGTCCACAAGGCTGTAATAGTAAAACGATGCGGAATGTGACGGACCATCTTAGATGATTATCACTAAACTCATCCCGGCTCTGACCTAGAAAGCCAGAACTCTGGAAAGTGGGCCGCAGGGGTGAAAATGCTGTAGCATTGATCAAAAAGGTTAACTTTTACCTCAGAGAATGTGGACATTTGCGTTTCTTTAAGACATAGATGCTTCTTTAGATGCTTTTGGGACTCGTATTACTCTACTGTCTGGTAATGTGTTTTCTCAACAGAGAAGACTTTGTTGCAAGGAAAATCTTGCTTGGAAGCCATCCTGATAAGTAGCATTTCATTAATATGAATTTATTTTATAGTTGTAAATTTATATAAATTTATCTTTTATGTAGTATGATATGAAGTTTCTAGAGGCTTTTTGGTTGAGATGTATTTTACGTATAGCAAACTCACCCTTTTTAATGTACTGTTCTGTAAGTTTTGACAAACACATGCAGTCAGGCACATACTACACTTGACCTAGACTGTAACCAAGACACAGAACAGTTCCATCACCACAAAAAGTTCCTGTGTCCCTTTGAAGACAACCCCTCCCCTGACCTCTGACCCTTGGCACCCATTGTTGTGATTTCTGTCCTTATGGTTTGACTTTTCCAGAATTTCATATAAACGGAACCATACAGTATGTGGCCTTTCGAGTCTAAGTACTTTCACTTCACATAATGCGTTTGAGATTCATCCACGTTGTTGCGTCCATTCCTTTTTACTTCTGAGCAGAATTTAGTAGTCGGGTCGGTCATTCTACCTCCCTCCTTTCTACTAGGTGTGTAGAGGTATCTCATTGTGTTTTAATTCACATTTTCCTAATTACTAATGAGTGTGGGCATTGGTGGTTTAGTGGTAGAATTTTCGTCTTCCATGCAGGAGACCTGGGTTCGATTCCCAGCCAATGAACCTCATGTGCAGCCTGCACCCAGTGAAAACCATGTGGACCAAGACGGTCGGATCCACAGCCGATCACAGCTGGGACGCCATTTCTTCCTGTTGTGCATGGAGTCTCCATGAGTCAGAGGCTGACTTAACAACAGCTTCCAACAAATGACTAATGATATTGAACATGTTTTTATGCGCGTATTTGCCATCCATACATCTTTTTTGGTGAATTGTCTGTTCAAATCTTTTGCCCATTTTTGGGTGATTGTTTTCTTATTGTGTTAAGAGAGTTTTTTAATCTAAGTTCTTTATCAGGTATGTGTTTTGCAGATATTTTCTCCCAGTCTGTGGCTTCTCTTTTTTATTAAGTGTTTTGCTGAAAGCATATTTTAGTTTTGGTAATGTCCAATTTATCAATTTTTTAAAGGATAATGTTTTTGATGGCGTATTTAAGAATACTTTGCCTCACCCAAATCATAGATATTCTCCCATGTTTTTCTGAAGATTCTTTTTGATTAACACATGTTTGAATTTAGGGGTTTCAACTCTTGAGTCATATATCAGCCATGGTGTCCAGTTCATTTCTATATCATATTTTAATAATAGAAAACTTCTAAAAATATGTTTTACAAAAGATGTAGTTACAAACGGAAACAGTTTTCTTAAAAATACATTTTCCCTTATCATCCCAGGGTGATTTTCATTTAAAATATTAAAACAGGAATTGTAGGAAATTATTCTGCAGTTGAATCAATAACACTTAACCGCTAGAGTTCTTTTCTTTTTTTTTTTAAATCATTCCTCAGTCCGAAAGCACTAAGGAGAAGTTTAAGCACCACTGTTACTGTACATATTGGTGTGTTTATTTGTTATTGCACAACCGATCATTTCACCGTAATGGGCAGGCACAGAGCAGATGATTCTGAGCCTTAGGTGGCGCTTAACTGAGTATGGCGCCCGTGTGCTATAGTAGTATACCTGCTTGTGTATACACAGCCTGGATTAAAAGAAACAAACAAAGAAATCAGTGTAGAATCACTACTTTACTAAGCACTAAAAGAGTTTAAGACGTCCAGATAGATCCAAACAAGTATTCTACTAGTGAGTGTGCTAGTGGTTTCCAATGGGTAATATTTTTGGTGTAACAATTAAGTGTTCCTTTTTTTTTTTTTTTTAAATCATAGTTGTTTTTAAGGCTGATTTTTTTTCCCAAAAATAACATTAAAACAAAGTGTTTGTGGAGCTGAAGCACCGCCATGGATCCCTAAAAACACTGTTTGCCAACCGCCTGATCTTTTTCTGACCTGTTTATTTTACGGATGAAAAAAAGAGAGCCAGAGATGTGAAGTAAATGTAAAGTCATATAGCAACCCTACACTAAACGGAATCTAGGCCCTTTTTAGTGTTTTGTTCATTACCTGACCTGGCCTCTCAATTTTGTAGCAGAAATTATTTCTCCTTAGGCCCATTACTTAGGGAATGAAAACTATGCTCCATTTTGTGAGCATTTTTCTGGCCTCTCAGCTCATGTCTATATTATACGATGAGTGTGCTTTTTGGCAGGGGTGAGCAGTCCTTGGAAATGTAAGACGTTTCCCTTCCTAGCTTCCTCTAGAGGAGGCGTCCTAAGCCAGAGCCTAGATCTTAATGAAAAACACGTAAACCCTCTTGTTTGTTTTCCTGTTGATTAGTCTATAATCTTTAACCCATTCAATGGCAGATTTATCAAGTGACTAATCCCTGGGGGTCTTGAAGCTGCAAGGAGAGGGTGGTTGTAGCCTAGGCTCATATCATTGGTCATTTGATCAGATAATGAACGTAGGAAGCCAGGTACCTCCTTCCTTACTCCTGAAAATATGTTCAGCAAGATTGGTTATAAATGTCTGGGTCTGGTGTGGCTTGTGGCTGGCATCATAAAAGCAACACAGACAACCTGGGATGCCTTTGCCAGACAAGTCAACTTGTCCTTGGTTTTCTTCAGTTGTCAAGGAAGCACTTATGTGTGAATAATAATAATAACAACAATAACAAAAATAAAAAGACTGTGAAATCCACACCAGCTCGGCCATCTTGAAAATTAGAAATCACCCACAAATATATTATTCTTTTCACCTAAAATGTGAGCTTCTCAAAGTATCGATTTTTATTTATGATCATTTCTCTGCTACTTTTCACAAGACCTAGTACATTGCAGATACCCAGTCAATTCTTGTTTGAGTATTAGATGGTAGAGGGACGGTAGTCTCGCCTCACTTTGATGTCACGAAGGACTGGTCTGTACGACACCTCTGAAGGGTAAGCCCATCAGTGGGGAATTTATCACAACCTCTCCTCTGAGCCTCTCTTTTCTACCAGAGAGCTCTATCATTTTAAAAGATGTAGAAAATAGTTCTTTCTGGTATAAAAATGAAGAGAAAACTTCCACATTGTAATAGTCTTATGCAAAAGTTTTGTCTTCACTTTTATACCAGAAGGAACTCAACAACTGGCCCCTGCTTTTTCGTACCCGTTTGATAATGGTATATAAGTGATCTGATAGTATTTTTCATTTCCTACCCCTCTCCAATGAACAAAAAAGAACATAAAGTTGAGAGTATGTGGGGCAAACATAATTGAAGAATCTACGTCATAGTTTTCAAAATGATACTGTTGGGCACAGGGACGATAGTGTCCCTTAACAGATAAATATGTGAGTAATTGAGAGAGAAATATTAAAGTGATTGCTGTAATTACTTGGAGAACCCCAGTTTGTCACAGTACTAAGCACCAGAGTTTACCGTCTGTTGCCTCTGAACTCACACGTGTTCCAGAATGGGTCACGACTCAATGGATTAGCTGTAACTTCAGTTGTAATAATAATAATACAACATAAAATTCCAAGTCCTTTCTCTTAATAGAGAAGGAATTAGTGTGTTGGCTCATTGCCTAAAAATGTGCAGTCTTGGGTTTGCTCTTAGGTTTAAAATTACTTTTTGGAAAAATAATGTCTGAAAATTATTTCCATGGCATCCCAAGGTGTACCCATTCTGTGACTTACACCATATTTGGTGATATTAATAACTTTCAAATGCTACCAGAGTTCCCTGTGAGTAATGACGTCCTTCTTTATTTCACAAAATGCACTTTGGCTGCAAACTGGTTTTGTATTGTTTTCCAAGTGGAATCTGAGTCCAGATTTGAAAGGTTTTTCTGTTTTACATCCCCACTCCTTCCTTGGATGATTTGCCCATAATTACATTTGCTTGGTTATTTTCAAAGTGTTTTCCTGAATAATTGAAATAACTGTCACATTTCAGAAATATCGCACAATTTTTATCTGAAATGCATATTCAGCCACTGGTGTGTTTTTAGAGCACCTTAATGAGTCTGTTTGCCCTTGTGTGAACATTTGCATTAAAAATGCAACTTGTGATCTAGCTGAACTGGTATAATATAGTTTATAAAGAAAATACTTCAGTGACTAGCGTCTGGGGTATTAAAAGCCTGTGAGCAGCCATCTGAGATACTCCATTGGTCTCATCCCTTTGGCCTCCACCAGACTGAGTCCAGTACAGCTAGATGGTGTCCGGCTACTGGCAGTAACTGCTCTGACCGGGATCACAATAGAGGGTCCCTGACGAGCTGGAGAAAAATGTAGAACAACATTCTAACTCACAAAAAAAATCAGACTTACTGGCCTGACAGAGACTGGAGAAACCCCAAGAGTATGATTCCTGTACACCCTTTTAACTCAGTAATGAAGCCACTCCTTAGGTTCACTGTTCAGCCAAAGATTAGACAGCCCCATAAAACAAAACGAGATTAATGGGACACAACAGTTCAGGGACAAGGACTAGAAGGCAGGAGGGGACACGAAAGCTGGTAATAGGGAACCCAGGGTCGAGAAGGGAGAGTGTTGACATGTTGTGGGGTTGGTAGCCAATGTCATAAAACAATATGCATATTAATTGTTTAATGAGAAACTAGTTTGCTCTGTAAACCTTCATCTAAAGTCCAGTTAAAAAAATACAAGACAAAAAAAGATGCAAGTTGGGCTACTTTCTTTTTTGGCTTAGATTATCCTGTGCGTGAAGCCCTTATGAAGCATTAATGAGCAGAGCAGTACTCAAGGAAGTTTTGAGAGAAAGAGATATGAAGTCGTGGGCGTGGAAACATTAGCATTTTCAAACTAGAGGAAACCTTAGTGATTATCTGTGTTGAACCTCTCATTTCAACATCCATAAAATGAGGCTGGGAGAAAGTAAATAATTTGGCTAAGGGTGAGTAGCTAATGACTTTGATAACCTGGAGTAGGATCAAGGTCTTTGACTCTTAGCCGCTGCTTTTCCTAACATACCTGGGAGCTAAACACTTCAGATGTACTGTTTACTGAACAACTTGAGTTCTTTTCCAGAAGTATGGAGGGCAAATATTGTAAAGAAAGCATTTTTTGATCAGAAAGTATGTCTATTTTTGTTGGTAGTCTGACTTCCTACAGCGTGTAGAGTGGGAAGAATTACTAATTACTTGTCACAGCGGCGACGGTTGTCGGGGCGGCGGAGACAATAACCAACGCCACAACTCTTACAGAGAAGTGGGGCCAGGAGGGTCACTCTGAGGAGTCGAACCCAGCTTCAGTCCCAGGAGTTTATTTTATAGTCGATACAGCAAGCAGTGAAGCAAATAACAGAACAATGGGCTTTGGGTGAATAACAATAAGTTTCGGGCAAGGGAGGAGGAATTCAGGTAAACAAGCCAATCAGTAACGGGTTTGGAAAAACAAGTTGTGGCAAGTCTCAACATGTTGTGGACAAGTCTCAACATGCTGTGCAGCATAGAGGACTTTATACATCCATATTTTAATGGCACATATCCCCACAATTACTGAGCATCCATGATGAGGTGATAAAGACCCCTAGACTTGGAGTGGGGAGGTCTGAATTTGAGTCTTTCTCTCTCTTACTGGCATTTCACTTAATTTCTCTGTGCCTGCCTTTCCTCTTCTGGAAAACAGCCATAATATCAGCAATTTCACACGTTGTTGCAATGATTTTATGCACTAATGAGCTACAAATACATTGCAAACAGTAAGTAAGTATATAATATTATTAGCCATTAATTATTGTAATTAGAAATTAGTGTTATTAATTTACCCACTATCAAGTTAATGAGTCAGTTGGTATCAATTCCAAATGGTAAAGTGGAAAGAGCAGGCATTTTAATATCAATTAACAGGGTTCCAACCCCATTGTTACCATTTTCAAGCTGTGGCATCTTGTATAAGTTACTGCCTCCCCCAGAATAGCTGCCGTAGGGATCTGCAGGGGTTAGATGAAGGCCCCTGGTGCACGGTGTCTGCACACTCACTCTGTCAGCTTTGTCTCCCGCCTCACGACTCTCAGCCTGGACGAAGGTAATTGAAGAGCAGCACCTTTGTTTTTAACCTGTGTTTGGCAGTGGTTTAGAGCTTGGCCGCTAACTGAAAGATCTGCAGTTCGAATCCACCAGCTGCTCCTTGGAACCCTGTGGGGCAGTTCTGCTCTGTCCTGTAGGGTCCCTGTGAGTTGGAATCGACTTGATGGCAACGGGTTTTTTTTTTTTTTTGAGGGGGGAGTGGGTTGTAATTTAACTTTGTGTTCTCTAACATCGCGCGCGATGGTTCGATTCTAGAATCAATGTAAGTGCTATTTTGTCATTTTATTGCTCTCCACTTCTTTTCCTGCCACATTTCTCTGTTTCTTTCTCTCTTAAAAAAAAAAAAAAAAACCCTAAACCCGCTGCTGTCGAGTCAATTCCGACTCACAGCGACCCTGTAGGACAGAGTAAAACAACCCCTGGGGTTTCCACAGAGCGGCTGGTGGATTCGAACTGCCGACCTTTTGCTTAGCAGCCGAGCTCTTAACCACTGGGTAACCAGGGCTCCTCCTGTCTCTTACCAAGTTCTTATTACAGTGATGTGTCAAAATGCCTCATGTTTCTGAGTGTCCCTGAGACGGCCTTTTAATTGTAACATGATGTGCTTTAATTTCTGATAAGAATAAAATATGTATTGCTAATAGCTAATTAAAACCAGTTATTGTTAATTTATGGGGTTTTCATTAAACCCAGTGTCATTCTTTTCGTTAATATAGAAGAGTGTTTTTTTTTTTTTTTTTTTTCAAATACAGTGGCAAGTGTAAGCCAATTAAATAGAGGGTTATGGAAATCTTTCGCACAACCTTCAAAAACAAAACAGAAAGACCTGGGCGCCCACATCCAAAGTCATAAAACCACCATCTTCCTTCCTTAACTGAGCGTGCTGTAAGAACTGAATGCTTTCAGGCCCCATGTTTCCTTTCCTCCCCTCCGCTCAGAGCACGCTCTCCTAAAGTGACGAGAGGCTTCCTTGTGCTTCTGCGCAGCCCCTGGGAAATTGTCGAGCTTTCCCTGACCTAAGGGTGGAGAGCTGGACGAGTCCCTGGAGAAGGCTGACTTAATCAGGGTGTACAGCAGATAACCTGATTTTTTGCTAGCTCTGGCAGCATCCTTGGGAGAGAATGTTCATAACAAAATGCTAATGGATTATGTTTTCACAGTGCTTGGTGCCAACATGATGTCTTTCATCAGGAGGCATGTTTCCACCTTCTCTTTGACAGCTGTGCTTGTGGGGATCAGACAAGCAAAAGTCTCCGTCTCTTGCCCGAGTTTCAGCACAGTGTGTTCCTTCGATGATATCTCTCAGCAGTGGTCATGTGGAGGATATTAAAATATAATGAGGATTTGGTACAGGAAGGAAGGACTGGCCCCCGAGGAGGCTGTGGGGAGTCGCCTAGAGCTCAGTTCCTGATCAGATTAGAATCACAAGTGGGGTTCAGTTCTGCTGGAGAGTTTATGACACGTATGGGAGCAGCCTTTGAGCTTTCTGTGGAGAGGATGTGTATCTATGTTAAATATTTTGAGTCATTAAAACCAAACAGGATCAACCTCATTTTTAGAAATGCCTGCATTAAAAAATAAATAAATAAAACCTGAATCTTTTGTCTGGATTTTCTAGGCAATAACAAGTACGAAGTGGTGGTGCAAACAGGTTAGTGTACTGTGCTACTAACCTACATGATGGAAGTTCATCTCCACCCAGAAGCACCTCAGAAGGAAGGCCTGGCAGCCTACTTCCAAAAAAATCAGCCGGTGAAAATCCTGTGGAGGGCAGTTCTACTCTGACACGCATGGGGTCACCATGAGTCAGAATTGACGGCAGCTGGTTTTAGAGTTTATGCCGTGCGTGTGAATATAAAAGCGCAAAGGGGCCACATCTCTCTCTCTGTTTTGTTTTGTTTTAGGGGGGCTGAGTCTAGTCTTGGAGCCCTGGTGGCGCAGTGGTTAAGAGCTACGGCGAGCTACAGCTGCTAACCAAAAGGTTGGCAGTTCCAATACACCAGCCGTTCCTTGGAAACTCTGTGGGGCAGTTCTTCTCTGTCCTATAGGGTCGCTATGAGTTGAGATTGACTCAACAACAATGGATTTGGTTTTGGTTTGGAGCCTAGTCTGGTTGAATGGGTAGTACAGAGTCCCCGGAAGTCTTAACATTTAAGTGTAAAGATATAATTCAGTTTAATTCAGTTCAAGAAGCATTTGTGAATCACTAACAAAGCAGTGTGCAAGGTTCTGGAAGTTCAAATTTGAATAAGGTGTGGTCCTCATCGTCCTGGAGCTTTTAGATTTACAAAGAAGATAAACATAAATAACTTTAATGCAATTTGAACCTAGACAGATTTTTGGCAACAAAGACGAGAAAATTTTTGTCAAGAAGGAGAGTTGAGGAGAGTTTAAGCCAGATGGTTACAATTGAGCTTGACCAAATTTTCATTTGGGGCCTGCAGTGAGTGAAGATAAAGAGAGTGTTAGAAGAAACAGCATGTGCAATATCCTAAAGATGTGGGAGTCGATTGTGTGTTGAAAGTCCATTTTGTTGTTGTTAGGTGCCATTGAGTTGGTTCCAACTCACAGCGACCCTGGGTACAACAGAAAGAAACACCGCCCGGTCCTGTGCCATCCTCATGATCGTTGTTCTACTTGAGCCAGTTGTTGCAGTCACTGTGTCAGTCTATCTCATTGAGGGTCGTCCTCTTTTTCGCTGACCTTCTACTTTACCAAGCATGATGTCCTTCTCCAAGGATTGGTCCCTCCTGATAACATGTCCAAAGTATGTGAGACCAAGTCTTGCCATCCTAGCTTCTAAGGATGATTCTGGCTGTACTTCTACCAAGACAGATTTGTTCGTTCTTTTGGCAGTCCATGGGATATTCAATATTCTTCACCAACACAATAATTCAGAGGCATCAGTTCTTCTTCGGTCTTCCTTATTCATTTTCCCACTTCTGCATGCATATGAGGCGATTGAAGATACCATGGCTTGGGTCAGGTGCACTTTAGTCCTTAGAGTGACGTCTTTGCTTTCTAACACTTTAAAGAGGTCTTTTGCAACAGATTTGTCCAACGCAATATATCATCTGATTTCTTGACTGCTGCTTCCGTGGGTGTTGATTGTGGATCCAAGTGAAATGAAATTCTTGACAACTTCGATCTTTTCTCCGTTTATCATGATGTTGCTTATTGGTCCAGTTGTGAGGATTTTTGTTATCTTTATGCTGAGGTGTAATCTGTACTGAAGGTTGTAGTCTTTGATCTTCATCAGTAAGTGCTCTAAGTCCGTTTCACTTTCAGCAAGCAAGGTTGTATCATCTGCATATCTCAGGTTGTTAATGAATCTTCCTCCAATCTTGATGCCATGTTCTTCTTCATGTAGTCCAGTTTCTTGGATTATTTCCAAGAAATAAGATTGAATAAGTATGGTGAAAGAATACAACCCTGACGCACATCTTTCCTGACTTTAAACCACACAGTATCCTCTTGTTCTGTTTGAATGACTGCCTCTTGATTTAAGTACAGGTTCCTCATGAGCACAATTAAGTATTCTGGAATTCCCATTCTTCACAATGTTAGCCATAATTTGTTATGATCCACACAGTTGAGTGCCTTTGCATAGTCAATAAAACACAGGTAAACATCTTTCTGGTATTCTCTGCTTTCAGCCAAGATATATCTGACATCAGCAGTGATATCCCTCATTCCATGTCCTCTTCTGAATCCAGCTTGAATTTCTGGCAGCTCCCTGTCAATGTACTGCTGTAACTGTTTTTGAATTATCTTCAAAAGAATTTTACTTGAATGTGATATTAATGATATTGTTCAATAATTTCCACTTTCTGTTGGATCACCTTTCTTTGGAATAGGCATAAATATGAATCTCTTCCAGTCGGTTGGCCAGGTAGCTGTCCTCCAAATTTCTTGCCATAGACAAGTGAGCACTTCCAGCACTGCATCTGTTTGTTGAAACATCTCAATTGGTATTTCGTTAATTCCTGGAGCCTTGTTTTTCACCAGTGCCTTCAGCACAACTTGAACTTCTTCCTTCAGTACCGTCAGTTCTTGATCACCTCCTGAAATGACTGAACAGCAACCAAATCTTTTTGGTGCAGTGACTCTGTGTATTGCTTCCGTCTTCTTCTGATGCTTCCTGTGTCGTTCAGTATTTTGCCCATAGAATCTTTCACTACTGCAACCTGAGGCTTGAATTTTTTCTTCAGTTCTTTCAGCCTGAGAAATGCTGAACGTGTTCTTCCTATTTGGTTTTCTAACTCCAGGTCTTTGCTCATTTCATTATAGTATTTTACTTTATCTTCTGTAGCTGCCCTTTGAAATCTTCTGTTCAGCTCTTTTATTTCATCATTTCTTTCTTTGCTTTAGCTACTCTACGTTTAAGAGTAAGTTTCAGAGTCTCTTCTGAAATCCATTTTGGTCTTTTCTCTTTCCTGTCCTTTTAATGACCTCTTGCTTTCTTCATGTGTGATTTATTGAAGAGGAATGATGTTGCGTTCATTGTCAAGGAGAACATTGCAAGATTTATTCTGAAGTACAATGCTGTCAGTGATAGGATAATATCCATATGCCTACAAGGAAGACAATTTAGTGCAACTGTTATTCAAATTTATGCACCAAACACTAAAGCCAAAGATAAAGAAATTGAAGATTTTTACCAACTTCTGCAGTCTGAAATTGATCAATCATACAGTCAGGATTCATTGATAATTACTGGTGATTGGAATGTGAAAGGATCAATAGTTGGAAATATGGCCTTGGGGATAGAAACAATGCCAGAAATTGCATAATAGAATTTTTCAAGATCAATGACTTCTTCATTGTAAATACCTTTTTTCACCAAACATAAATGGTGACTATACACGTGGACCTCACCAGATGGAATACATGGGAATCAAATCGACTACATCTGTGGAAAGAGATGCTGGAAAACCTCAATATCCTCAATCAGAATGATGCCAGGGGCTGACTGCGGAACAGACCATCAATTGCTCATATGCAAGTTCAAGTCGAAGCTGAGGAAAATTAGAATAAGTTCATAAGAGCCAAAGTACAACCTTGAGTATATCCCACCTGAATTTAGAGACATCTCAAGAATAGGTTTGATGCGTCGAACACTAGTGACTGAAAACCAGACAAGTTGTGAATGACATCAAGGATATCATACATGAAAGTCCACAGTGGCACAACATAGGGAAAGTGTGAGAAGTGTCTGAGAATGAGCCTGAAAATTTAGGCGGAGGCCAGGTTTTTAATAGCCATGAATATCACAAAAAGGATTTATGATTTTCTGCTGTGTAGGATAATTATGCTCAATGTGAGTAATGAAGGGATATCACCTTTATGAGGACATATCACAATTAGGAAGGGGCTTTTTCAGATAACACATGTCCCTTTGGAGATTCTGAAATAACCCAAGTAAGAGTCATTGGCAAAGAACCAACTGATATTGCTGTGAGTGTGGTGTTATATTCTCTCAGCTGTGTTGGTTGTTGTTGATTTCAACTCTGGCTGCCCATTGGAATCCCTTAGGGAACTTTAAAGATACTACTGCAAGGGGACCCTCTCAGACCAATTAAATCAGGAACTCTGGGTGTGGACCTGAGCATCAGTATTTTTTTTTTTTTAAAGCTTCCTAGGTGATTCTAATGGAGACCCAGGATTGAGAACCACTGCATTAAACCAAAACAAACAAACCTGTTGTGTTCGAGTTGTTCCCACTCATAGCAGCCCTACGTAAGAATAGTACCAGTGAAGGAAAAGAGTGAATGAAATAGGATGGAGCTCTGAAAGATTATGGGTTTGAATCTTGCTTAGAAAAAAAATGGATATAGATTAACAACAGTCTATTGCAGGTGGGAAGAAGATATGATTAAAAATGAATGCAATAGCAGCAAACAAGTCCAAGAGGGAAAAAGTGGAAAGATGTCAAATCTCAACACGTGTCTTCTTTCAAATGATGCGTTGGGATGGGTGCAAGAAAATAGCAGATGGGGAGCAGGGAGGAGGGTGAGAGGGAAACTCATGAGCCCCATATATTTTAAAGAACAGGTGAAGTCCAAGAGGGAAGGACTGGAAAGATGTCAAATCTCAGCACGTGTCTTCTTTCAAATGATGTGTTGGGATGGGTGCAGGATAACAGCAGCTGGGGAGCAGTGAGGAGCGGGAGAGGGAAACTCATGAGCCCCATATATTCTAAAGAACATTTATCCGAAAATAAATGATGGGTTTGTAATTGTTTCATGTACCACCTTACAAGCACCCTGTTCGATGTGAAAATAAATAGAGAGTCAACAGGGTCGAAAGCATTATAGTCACCTGACCCAGCTTCATCTGCAGATTCGGCTGTAGAGGCCTGGGCTTGCCATTTCAGAAAGATTTCCAGGGTCCTGGGCAAAGATTGGGAGTACATTGTTATCAGACGGAAAGTTCTAACCGTTTGTAGGGGACTCACCAAATCATTATCAGTCCTTCTAGCTAGGGATCCAGGTAATGCAGGGGAAACAGCACATAGTTTCCATACTCAAAGTACAAGGTGACAATAGGAAGAAGAGTAAAAAGTAGGAACACATGGACTTGGGATGCTTGTTTGTAATAGAATTTGAAATAATTGATAGGATATCAGCAGATAGAGAATAAATGAGATGCCTTTTATTCTAATCACTTTGAGTGACTATGTCATGCTGAGCTCAGGAACACAACCAAGACAAAATTAGAATGATTTAAAAAGGGTTTCTTAGTGTAGTCTCGAAGCTCTGATGGCGTACTGGTTAAGAGCTGGGCTGCTAACCAAAAGGTCAGCAGTTGGAATCCACCAGTCATTTCTTGGAAACCCTATGGGGTGGTTCTACTCTGTCTAATAGGGTTGCTATGAATTGGAATCGACTTGACAGCACACAACAGCAACAACGACAGTATAATATCAGCATATTGGTGTGGAGTAGATGGAAATTCATTGTCTTCCTTCTTACTGGGTAGTTCTCTGTATCAGTGAGTATAGGTTGTAAGGAAGCCACTCATCGAATCTGTGTGTGATCATTTGTCTCCTTTCCTTGAATGTTTGCAGCAGAGGAAAGGTACTGAGAGGACAACATGGGCAAAGACTCAGGTGTATGAAAGAGCATGGCTCTGGGAGAGGCAAAAAGTTATGGAATCCAGGGCATGTCTGGAGAAGGGGCAGGAGCCAAAGGGGGAGAAAGTAGGCAGAAAAAAGAAGAGTGTGCAATGTGTCCATGCTAAAAAGTTTTAGTGTTAGTTTGTGAGTAATGAGTAATTATGGAAGGATTTTAAGGAATAAGCATCTGCATTAATTTTTAAAGAAATCCCTTTGGAGCCAGTGGGGCTAAACTGGGGTCAGAGAATGAGGTGACTCTTGCCACTGTGCAGGTGAGGAGGACCCAGTGAAAGGTTGAGGCAGCGGGGATGGAAAGGAATGGATGAATCAGAGAGATCAGTGGAACTCATTGACAAGTAGTACGTGGGGAATGAGAGTGAGCAAGGAATTCAGCATGAATCCATACTTCTGGCTGAGAGGATGACGATACCATTAACCACGAGAAGGAATTTTGAAGGAGGAACAAACTGAGGTTTAACGGCAACGATGAGTTCAATTTCAGCCACATTGAGTCTGCGATGGCTGATTAAATATGCTGGTAGATCAGTCCAGGGCAGGGACAGTTGGAATCAGGGTATTAAGGTACCAGTGTGGAAATCACCAGTGTATGGTAAATGAGGTCACTCACCCAGAGAGATCGTAAGGAGCATTGATGGTGCAGTTGTTAAAGAGCTTGGCTGATAACTGAAAGGTTGGCAGTTCGAACCCACCAGCCGCTCTGCAGGAGAAAGATGTGACAATCTGCTTCTGTAAAGATTTACAGCCTTGGAAAGGAAACCATATGGGACAGTTCTACTCTGTCCTGTAGGGTCTCAATGAGTCGAAACTGAGTTGACAACAATGGGTTTGGTTTTTTGGTTGTAGAGAGATTGTGTGGTGTGAGAAGGAAGAAATGCTGAGGAAGATGCCTGGGGAGCATTTAAGGAGTGCTGGAGGAAGAGAGTCCACAGATTGACTGGAGAGAGCAGAGAAGTAGGAGGAAAAGGGGAGGGGAGAGTATATCAGAAGTTAGGGAGGCAGAGAGAATTTCACAGCATGGACAACAGTCAGCTTTAACAAATGTGACTGAGAGGGCAGTCACTGAAAAATACTGAGCAAATGTAACCACCAGATTCTGGAGTTTCAGTGGTACAGTGGAGATGGAAACCAACGGTAATTGTTTAAGAAGTGAGTGGATGAGAATGTAGGTAAAGCAGGGTTTTAGTGATTTTTCAAAAAGCCCTGCTGTGAAGGAAGAGGTGAGGTGAGAAAGGGTGGCAGCTGGAAGGGTTTAAAGGAGGATCTGATACCTATTTTTCTTTTGAGGCAGTGGTGCTTCAGTGGTAGAATTCTTGCCTCCCATGCAGGAGACCCAGGTTTGATTCCTCGTCAATTCACCTTATGTGCAGCCATCACCCATTTGTCAGCGGAGGCTTTCATGTCACTATGATGCTGAACAGGTTTCAGTGGAGCTTCTAGCCTAAAATGGACTGAGAAGAAAGCCCTGGTAATCTACTTCTGAAAATCAGTCAATGAAAACACTACGGTCCAATCCACAACCTATCACGGGAACGGATTGGGCAGGACTGGGCAGAGTTTCGTTTAGTTCTGTGTAGGTAGGGTTGCCATGAGTTGGGCCGACTCAATGGCAGCTAACAACAACAAGAGTTTTTGCTTTTCATGGATAGAGCAGTGTGGATAGAACATGGCCCTGGGAAGCATGAAAAAATTTCAAAGCAAGTTGATGTGGCCACTGGCCTCTGTGATCTGAATGACAGTAAAGAGACAATAACGATGATAGCAAACTTGTATAGCACTTACTGTGCTCCAAATGTTCGTCTATATGTTGTTTTATATTATCTACTTCTCGTAACTACCTGTGAAGTGGATTCTATTATTATCCCGATTTTCCTTATGAGAAACAGGCACAGAAAAGTTAAGTAACCTGCTCTATTTGTGCTCTACCTACTACAGTAAATACACGCATTAAGTTGGAGACAGCAGAATAAGATCTAGGAATGCACACCGGCTTGAGCAGCTTCAGTAGCTGGATGGTTGGGAGGTAGACAGATGAGAAGTGGGGACCAAGGCGTTTACTGTAGGTACAGGTCAGCTGTCTGCTAAAGGGAGCATTTTTCTGTGGAACACGTCTCTGCAACTTTTTCATATCATTGAGAAGTTGAGGTTTGGCAAAATTATTGCTTCATCCAAATTATTTGAGTCTTTACCTTCTTAGAAGAAGGTTTTGTTGGGAACAGCAACCAAGAGTTTGAGTATTTTGTGGCATTAAAATAAATTTAAATTTTGGGGCAGTAGTTCAGGGTGGAAATCGGGGATAGGTTGGAGGAAGAGGGGAGAGAGAGAAAGATTATCTTGACCATATAGTTGAATAAAGTTTGAAATTACTTTCAGGTAATTGATAGTAGAATTCATGAAAAAAACAAAACATAGTGACCCTAAAGGACAGGGTAGAACTGCCCCATAGGGTTTCCAAGGAGCAGCTGGTAGATTCCAACTATCAACCTTTAGGTTAGCAGCCAAACGTTTAAGGCTGGGCAAAGTTTTGTTTTTATAGTACATTGCTTAGTCTGATTGTTTAAGCTTTTCCTAGTCTGGTGCCTATCACTCAACAAAGGTGGCATTATTTGAGCTTTAAGACTAATAATTAAAACTTGGTTAGCCTTTTACCATTAATAAGTTAATTAACAACAGGAACTAACAGTAACATTCCTTTTGAATTTACAGTGGTCCAGGCAAAAGGCCTACTGCTTTGCATGAGGTATGTCATTTTACCTTTGTAGAAGCCTTAGAGATGGCTCACGTTATCCTGATTTTACGCTTCGGACACTCGGGCGTGGAGACTCAAAAGTTCCCTGCCCAAAGTCGTGGAGCTAGTTAAGTGGCTAAGCCAGGATGTGAACCAGATGGTGTGAATCCAGAACTCAGGCACTTAGCCCTTTATGCTATGTGAGAAATGGACAGTGTCCTGAGCTCTCAAACTCTTAGGCTAAGGACAGCCTTGTCCCCGTGTGGGAAGATTACAGGTAGAAAAACACTTGTCTCTAAATTCTACTGTTCACAGCTATTTGGGAGCTGGTTCCTGAGAATGAATATTAAGCAAAAGGCAAACCTAGTTTAAAAAAAAAAAAAAAAAAAAAAGTTAAAATTTTTGTTAATGAAGATAGAAAAGTTCCCCGTTTCTTTAGCTTGCCTGACTAGGCTTTAAAAATACTTCTTTAAAATGTTCTACATTCTACCTTGGTGAGTAGCATCTGGGGTCTTAAAAGCCTGTGAGCAGCCATCTAAGATACTCCAGTGGTCTCACCCCTTTGGGAGCAAGGGAGAATGAAGAAAACAAGATACAATGAAAAGATTAGTCCAAAGGAATAATGGACCATAACTACCACGGCCTCCACCAGACTGAGTCCAGTACAACTAGATGGTGCCCGGCTACCACCACTGACTGCTCTGACAGGGATCACAACAGAGGGGTCCCAGATAGAGCTGGAGAGAAACGTAGAACAAATTCCAACTCACAAAAAAAGACCAGACTTACTGGCCTGACAGAGACTGGAGAAACCCCGAGAGTATGGCCCCTGGATACCCTTTTAGCTCAGTAATGAAGTCACTCCCAAGGTTCACCGTTCAGCCAAAGATTAGGCAACCCCATAAAACAAAACGAGACTAAAGGGGCACACCAGCCCAGCGACAACGACTTGAAGGCAGGAGGGGACAGGAAAGCTGGTAATGGGGAACCCAAGGTGGAGAAGGGAGAGTGTTGACATGTTGTGGGGTTGTTAACCATTGTCCTAAAACAATATGTGTACTAACTGTTTGATGAGAAGCTAGTTTGTTTTGTAAACCTTCATCTAAAGTACAATAAAAAAAGATTAAAAAAGCAAAAAGCATGTGTGGTTTTGTTCTTTCTCTGCACCTTGTGTCTCTGCTGCGGCGGCCTGGAGACCCCATCAGGGCAGGTGTTCTGAGGACGACTGTGAGAACAGAAGCACCGAGCCAGAAGGATCTCCAAACCTCCTTTTTTCTTATGGTTTTCTTTTTCCAAAGCCAAACCAAAAGTTAGAAAAGATGTATTCAAGCATGTCCAAACCTTTATTAAGAGTTCTGTTTTGTATTTGATATTAAAACCGGGTGAAAGTTCTTAGGTGACACTTCTATTTTAAACCTTAATCCATGGTAATTATTCCCCATGAGCTCAGGTTAGATGAAATTACACTGCTACTTCAACGGTCTACATCTCTGGAAAATTCATAAAATGAAATTTATACCCTTTTGGATTCTTGAAAGAATGTCTCTGTGCGTCCCTCATGTACGTGGGCTGTGCCATGGTGGCACCGTATTGGTGGTCTGTTTTATGTGTTTGTTTTTCATAAACTCTTTACTCTCTTTCCCACTGATGTCCCTCCAGGCCCAGTTTGAACTTAGAGCCTTTCATATGCGGGGTGAGCACGCAGCAATAACAGCGAGACTAGAAGAAACCGTTGAGAATCTCAAGCATGAGTTAGAACACCGATGGCGAGGAGGGCCGCTAGAGATGAGAGATGCGTGCATTTCCACCGATGACAACTGCCTTCCAAAGACCTACAGAAACGTGTGCATCCAGACGGACAGGGAGACCTTCCTCAAACCCTGCGAAGGAGAAAGCCAGACAGCCAGAAGTAACCAAACAGTACCCAAAAAGCTGAATATCTCCTCTTTAAGCCAACTTTCTCCCCCAAATGACAACAAAGACGTCCATGCCCCACCTCAGTCTGTGGAAAGCATCTCATCTAATCAGCAGAAGGCGCCACCTCCCCCTCCTGCACCACCTCTTCCAGCCTCCGTCCCTCCCCCTCCTCCACTTCCACCTGGCCATGCACCTCTGCGGCCAGCACCTCCCACACCACCTGTGAGTGCTGGGCAGCCACCACCTCCGCCACCGCCACCACCACCACCTCCGCCACCTCCTCTACCTCCAAGTGCTGGACCTCCCCCGCCCCCTCCCCCGCCCCCCCTTCCTAACTTACCTCCTGTGCCTAACAGCGGGGGGCCACCTCCTGCTCCAGCACCCCCAGGACTTGTACCCCCACCTCCTCCTGGGCTCTTCTTTGGAGTTGGGGCTCCTTCCAGCCAGTGTCCTCGAAAGCCAGCCATTGAGCCCAGCTGTCCCATGAAGCCTTTGTATTGGACTAGAATACAAATAAGTGATAAGAGGTAAGCTAAACTCCCCTGGCCCATTTGCAGCTTATGAATTCCCAGGATTCTTCCCAAGTGATGTTCTTTTCTTACCAGCTCAGTGTCTGCTTCATGCAGTACTCACTCTCAGATGTGATACAATGCATGCCTTGGGTAAACAAGGGTGGAGTATTTAGGGGAGAACGTCTGCCTCCATCGGGTCTTCTCTGTCTTCTCTATGGGCAGATGCTGGGAGAAATGAAGTGTTTAGTCTCAGATCCTTCTGTAAGATAAACGTTCCATTTTACAGACTAGAGCAGAGTCCAGGGCTGAGCTAGGGCCTTCTTCAACATCCCTGCAGTTAGTGGGTAATCATAAAGAAATTGGGCTGAATCTATACGATAGGCTTACTGAAAATTATTTTAGAATATCTTTTATGATTCTTTGTCTTGTCTTTACATGGTATCATCAACCTTACGATTTGGATATTGAACAGATATGTGTATTTTTTTTCATTTTTTTTACTAAAAGAACCAGACATCGCTGAGTCATTAACTCTTCGCATCTTAAAATATGAATTCTCTCCACTTGAACTCTGGTTCTCCTAACTGCTAAATGCACTCACACCTGTATCCCTTCTTGCCCTTCAGAGAAAGTGTTGATGTGTGGGTAGCTAACAAACATTTTGCATTTGTATAGGTTGTTAAGCTTGAGTCTGTAAGGCAGCAAGATGTGGTTGTTTGGAAACTTCCATTCAAACAGATTTAAATCTGATTGATACTGCCTCATTTCCGAGCCTGTCACAAGGGTTGTAGAGAGATGGTGAGCTGCTTCGTGACCAGTCTATAGTTTTGAAGTTCATTTGTTGCAATGAACGGCAAATACAGAACACATTTTTAAACTTCAGTTTTTGAACTGATTCCCCAAATCAAGGTATGGAGGTAAATTTTTCTATTTATATAGAAATGTCCTTGGGGACAGGAGGAATACTGAACAAAATAACCTGCAATTCACAATTATAAAGCACCTGGATATCAGTATAGAAGGAGTGGGGAATAACTTAAAATGAAGCAGATTGTGAACCAAGTTGATTATGCATCCCCTTTCCTCTCACCAAAAAAGAAGAGTGGGCCAAGAGTTTATCTGTGGAAATCCTAATACCTTTTAATTTCCCAGAAGAATGGTTAAGAAAACATGAGATGATCCTGAAATAGCTCCTACCATTAACGAAAGTATTAATATGACCCTTTTCCCATTCAAAACTCAGATGACACTTTTCTAAGAAAGAATTTCCCACAAGATTTATTTCGAGTCATGTGCCCTTATTAGTGTTCTCAAATTAGTGAGCAGTCCTTCCAAGCTGACGAATCCCACCTGTCGGCCCTCGAGTGGCAGGCTGCGGCAGCGTGATGCTGTCCCACACCTGGGGCCCACTAGCCTGCATCCACGTCATTCCCCTTGAGACGTCATGAGTAACCAACACCGCAGACCACAGCAGCCGTGTAATAGCACCACTGGGAGATAGGGGCCCTTCACCCACCATTCAGTGTGGGATAACGGCAAGCTGGAGATAATCTCCGTCTGCATTTTTTCCTCCTTACGTGGTCTGCCATTTTGAGAAGGAAAACAATTGAATTCTCCAACTCTAATTGGTTTCACCTTAGTCTAGGGCTTCAGCTTTGAGCCAAATGAAAAGTAGATGAATGTCCGTAACTTCCCAGCACAGGACGTCAGGAGAGCCCTGCTTGGTGAACATGTCGGCCTTGAACCTGAGTTTGGGGTGGAGAATGGAGGGATTCCCCTCTCTCATGTGTGAAGACTTCCACATGGTCACTTGCTGCAGGCACCACACATTTGATGTCTGCTTTATTATGTATCCTCAAAACGTTTTTGTACCTCTACGTGCTGCTACTTCTTTTAAACTACAACGGTCTAAAGATCCTGGTGTAGTAGTATTCATTTACGGACAGAAATAAACTTAGTTTAGATGTGCCCTTTTAAAGGAGCTGAAATGGTGTTTAATAATTTCTGCACTGAAAGGGGTAAGCACTTTGTATTGTGGGCACATAATACGTTTTGATCCTCTGGAGACCAGGAACAAAATACAGATTTTCTTCATTATATGTACATTGCCTCTCATCCACTTAGATTACTTTTCCCAAAATTAGCACCAACTAATTTTTTTTTCTTTTGCCATTTTGCCTTCTTTGGTAACTGTTACCTGGTTTCTAGATTGGGGAGGAGATATTTAGTTAAAAAGAAAATCCTCATCAAACTACCTTTTTGGCATCCAAATTGATATTTTCTTCTTCCTCTTCCCCTTGTCATCCTCCTCCTTCTCGTCTTCGCATTTAAACTGGAATGCTGTGTTTAGTGGTTGGAGAGCAATTGACCATTATGGCAGACAGCCCATTGCAACTGGGTGCTTGTTATTGCCCCGCCCAATGTCAGCTGCCCCCAACGCACTGAGAGGTGGCGTTGCAGAGTTCTTTTGTTCAGTGTTAGAAATAAACATAGAAACAGTTTTGTAAACGGTAATGAGGTGCTCATCCGGATCCCAAAGCCATTTTATTCCAGAATATGAGTGAATTATAGCACTAGTCCTACTGGCCTGGGTTCAGAATCCTC
The DNA here is from genome assembly GCA_030035585.1 of Dugong dugon. Taxonomy (NCBI): domain Eukaryota; kingdom Metazoa; phylum Chordata; class Mammalia; order Sirenia; family Dugongidae; genus Dugong; species Dugong dugon. The sequence continues at coordinate 1,955,787 of CM057472.1, forward strand.
GGAGCTGGGGCCAAGCAGTACAGGTGCATGAGATGGAGGTTGGGTCTGAGCAGTCTGTCTTGCTTCACCTCCTTCTCTGCACCCTTTCCTTAGCTGCCCAGAACCTTCGTGACCTCACACTAGCAGCCCTTAACATGCTGCATGCTCCAATATTACCTGTCTCTCTTTCCCAGTCAAGATTTCCCTTCTTTGATACAGCTGAGATAAACACTTAACGTTCGTGATATTCTGTATTTAAAAATGAAGTAGCGGAAGAGGGGGATGTGGCTGAGGAAGGAGCACATCACTGGAAATGTTCTAGCCCTTGGGTTGGGGGATGATTTCACAGGTGTTCATTATAGTATACTTTATGACTTACATATGTTTTATATGTTGTTGTGTGCCACGGAGTCTATTCCAACTCCTAGTGCCGCCATGTGACAGAGTAGAACTACCCCATCGGATTTCCTAGGCTGTCATCTTTACAGGAGCAGGTCACCAGGTCTTTTCTCCTGTGGAGCCACTGGTGGGTTCTAACTGCAGACCTTTCAGTTAACAGCAGAATGCTTAACCATTATACCACCAGGACTCCATATCTATATATCTCTATAGCTCTTAAAAAATTAAAATATTATATTAGAAAAATGATTTTTAAAAAAGTAGGGGGAAGAAGAAGTGAATGTGTCAGAACCAGAATGTCATGTTTCATGGGAAAGACAGACCTATGGCAGAATGTGAACACACAGATCTGAAAAGCCAGTTTTGTCAACTGTTTTGAATAAGAAAATTGCCATTTAGTATAAAAAAAAAACACCTGTGGACCAACCCCATCTAATAGTATTTTTTTTTTAATTTTCATTGACTGAGAAAATACGTATTGAAAGGAGGTAAAGGTCATAACGTCATTTGCATATGCTTTAAAAACAATAAATGTGTAGATGAGATTTTTTTTTTTTCTGTCTGTGGGCATTGAAAATGTTTTTTAAAAAGATGTAAAGAAAGTAGACATTTGGAAGCTGTTTCCTGATCTTGGGGGACATGGGCAGGAACTCCTCTAGGTCGGCTCTCAAGGCCACGCGTCCATCCCTCCTTGTCCACATCTTCCCTCTTTCTGCTTCCAAACTCTGGAAGACAAAACAAAACAGTGTTTCTCCACATGGTTGCTTTAGTTGAAATCTCTTTGGGGGATGGTGCTATGGAGGAGGTTTTTGATTTGCTTTTCTTGTTGTTATTGTTGTTTTTTGGTGGAGGGAGGCTGATTATAAATCAAGTATTTTTAAATGGGCGCAGCTGTTCACATGTTAAAGGCCCTGTGTTGAGTTCCCCTTAGCGAATCCCGAAAACTGTATTCATAACTGGTAGAAACAAATCCAGAGAGGGTCAGATCATCACCTTAGTATTCCATTTGCGGCCTATTTAAGAATATTCTACCAGTGTCTCAAAATTGGTTATCTTTTCAGGCTTTATATGATATCTCCTTTCCCCATTGTGGACATGCCACAAGACTGAGAAAGGACTGGCATGTATGGCCTCCACAGTCTGAATCCAAGAGCGTTTTGTCCCACAGAATTTCTCTAGATCTCTTTCTTTGATCATATCTACTGATCGTCTCTTTTTGAGAATGTGTGTTTGCTTTAATATTCTGTAGTATATTTTGACTTTTGTAAAGAGATTTATAATGTGAAAGGAATATTTCTCTGAGCTTTATTAGGATTTTATATGTTTTTAAAAGTGAATTTGAAAAAAAAATGAATTGAGAAAAATTTCATTGTATTATATTCTCTTCTATTTTGGTTCTTAAGTTTAACTTGTCATTTTCTTTTTTAAGCCAAAATGCTACACCAACCTTATGGGATTCTTTAGAAGAACCTGATATTCGGGATACTAGCGAATTTGAGTATTTATTCTCCAAAGACACAACTCAGCAGAAGAAAAAACCCCTGTCAGAGGCCTATGAGAAAAAAAACAAGGTCAAAAAGGTATTGAGTGATTATAGTAATAGTTGTAATTATATCTATTTGTTGTTCTACATGGGAATTCATTATATGCCACTGGTTTGCATTCTCTCTGGTTTCAGAAAACGTTTTGGAAGTTTCTGAGTCACCATGGTAAAAAGAAGCCAATCATTTGAGAACTTTATACTTGCTACTTGGGTCATATAATCTGAATTTTCTGACTATTTTCTTAATTTTAATCTGGACTTTTTTTAGTCATTTATTCTGGTGGAAAAAAAGTATAAAATTTAATTTGTGTTTAGTGAAAGTAGTCTGTAGGCTCTATGGAAAACAGGTCTTGTTCATGTATTTATAAGTTCCTTCACAAGACAGGTATTTATTGGGGGTTTATTTTTGCCGGGCATTGTCCTAAGCCTGCAGTGTCCATCACTGTACCACTGTGGCTGTTTAAATAATAAAGTTAAATAAAATGAAAAATTCAGTCCTTCAGGAGCACTAGCCACAGTTCCAGGGTGGTTCTTGTGACTAGTGGCTACTGTGTTAGCACAGACGTAAAACATTTCCATCGTCACAAAGGTTCCATTAGGCAGTACTGTCTAAGCATTTGGGGTATGTTGGTGGCGGAGGGGGAGAATCCCTGCCCCTGTGGAACTTATATCAACAATGGACATTAAAAACCGAAATAGTAAATCATACAGTAGGGCAGGGTGAGGCAGGGTGGGGATGGGGGTGCATTTTTTAACTACATGTTCACAGTAGGCCTCATTGAGAAGGTGACTTCTCAGCAAAGACTTGATGACTTGAAATCTAAGAGCCAGCAGCCATCTGTCAGAGAACAGGTTGAAGAGTCTCCAGCAATTAGACAGACCTGAGGTTAAATCACAGCTCTGCCACTTACTGGCTGTGTGATCTGAATCAGATTCCTTCATTCTCTGTACCCTAGCCCTCTAACCGTAACACAAGATGACGTCTACTCATAATGTTAACCTAAGGGATGGTTAAATGAAGTGATGCACATGTCACACTCAGCACCAAACACATGATACCTGCTCTGGTTTTTGCTATTGTTGCCGGCACTGATGCTATTTCTCTGAGTCACTATTTTGATAGTATCATAGATGTAGAAGGAGCCCTGGTGGCACAGTGGTTAAACACATAGCTGCTAACCAAAAGATCAGTGGTTTGAACCCACCAGCTGCTCTGTAGGAGAAGGATGTGGCAGCCTCCTTCCATAGAGATTACAGCCTTGGAAACCCTATGGGGCAGTTCTGCTCTGTCCTATAGGGTATCTATGAGTCGGAATCGATGCAGAGTTGTGGAAGAAGTATAGAACTGGGTTCTCCTGTTGACTTGCTGTGTGAACTTGGGCTCATTTTCTTTCTTCTCTAGGCCACATTTTCTGTTTTCTATAAAACAGGATGAACACTCTCTGAGTCTACCTGACTCAGCAGGACGTTGGGAAATTCAAATCTAAGAGGGTTTGAGGAGTGCTTGGAAGTGTATGATATCTGATGATATTATTATCATTAATCCTTCCCTCTTAAGTTATACAGTGGGGGTTCATTCATTGGTTAATATATCAAGCAATATTATGATTATGACAGCAGCTGCACCTTACAGTGCAAAGCACGAAAAAAGTCTGAATGCAGTTTTCTATTAATCAAATCAGATTTTCCCACTGACCTGAATTATGGGCGAACATCCTGATCAGTGTTTTTGACCTCTCAAGTTTGTTGGAGTTGGATTTTCATGAGGAAAATAATGACCCAAATAGTAATTAAACATTAGAGCAAATATTTTAAGATCACATATTTCACAGAACAAATTGAACTTTTCTAATAAAACAGCAAGTCCCAATCAAAAGTCAACTGACATGAGGTTCATATAAAATTGAGGTAAGTGTGCCTCGTAGCTAGGCTGGCTTTTTATTTATTTATTTTTTTTGTAATTGTGTTTGAGGTGAGAGTTTACCGTGCAAATTAGTTCCTCATTTAAAAATTTATACACAAATTGTTTTGTGACATTGATTGCAAAGCCTGCAATGTGTCAGCACTCTCCCCCTTTCCCTTTACACCCCTGGTTCCCATTATCCATTCTTCCAGCTTTTCTGCTCCTTCTTGCCTTTGCTTTTGGGCAGGTGTTGCCCATTTGGTCTCTTACACTTGACTGAACTAAGAAGCATGTTCCTCACCCTTGTTATTTGTTTTCTAGATCTGTCTAATCTTTGGCTGAAAGTTGGACTTGCAAGAGTGGCTTTGTTCCAAGTTGGCAGAGTATCTGGGGGCCGTAGACTTGGGGGTTCCTCCAGTCTCTGTCAGACCAGTAAGTCTGGTCTTTTTTTGTGAATTTGAATTTTTTTCTACATTTTCCTCCAGCTCTGTCCAGAAGCCTCCAATGTGATTCCCGTCAGAGCAGTCAGTAGTGGTAGCTGGGCACCATCTAGTTCTTCTGGGCTCAGGCTGATAGAGGCTGTGGTTCATGTGGTTCATTAGTCCTCTGGACTAATAATTTCCTTGTGTCTTTGGTTTTCTTCATTCTCCTTTGCTCCAAACGTGGTAAGACCAATAAATTTATTTTACGTGGCTGCTTGCAAGCTCTTAAAACCTGAGACACTGCTCACCAAACTAGGATGTAGAACATTTTCTTTATGAACTGTGTTATGCCAGTTAACCTAGATGTCCCCCCAAGACCATGGTCCCCAGCCTTCAGCCCCAGTAACTCAGTCCCTCAAGGTATTTGGATGTGTCTAGGAAGCTTCTGTGCCTTTGCCTTGGTCAGGTTGTGCTGACTTCCCGTGTGTGGTCTTTCCCTTCACCAAAGTTAACAGTTGTCTACTATCTAGTTAGTGATTCCCCCTCCCTGTCCCTCTATTCCCTCATAACCATGAAAGATTGTTTTTTCCTATGTGTAAACCTTTTCTTTGGTTTTTATAGTAGTGGTTCATACAATATTTGTCTTTTTGTGATTGACTTAATTTCATTCAGTATAATGCCCTCCACATTCATTCATGTTGTGAGATGTTTTGCAGATTCATCATTGTTCTTTATCATTACATAGTATTCCATTGTATATATGTACCATAATTTGTTTTTCCATTCATCTGTTGATGAGCGCTTAGATTATTTCCATCTTTTTGTGCTGTTGTGAACAATGATGCAATGAACATAGGTGTGCATATGTCTATTCGTGTGATGACTCTTATTTCTCTAGGATATATTCCTAGCAGTGGGATTACTGGATCGTATGGTATTTCTATCTCTAGCTTTTTAAGGAGGCTCCATATCGTTTTCCATAGTGGTTGTACCATTTTACATTCCCACCAGCAGTGCATAAGAATTCCAATCTCCCCGTAACCTCTCCAGCATTTCTTATTTTCTGTTTTTTTAAATAGTGCCAGTATTGTTGGGGTGAGACAGTATCTCGTTGTAGATTTGATTTGCATTTCTCTAATGGCTGATGATTGTGAGCATTTCTTCATGTGTCTGTTAGCTGCCTGAATCTCTTCTTTGGTGAATTGTCTGTTCATATCCTTTGCCCATTTTTTAGATTAGATTATTTGTCTTTTTGTTGTTGAGATTTGAAGTATTCTGTAGATTTTAGACCCTTGTTGGATACGTTGTAGCCAAAATTATTTTCCCAGTCTGTAGGTTCTTGTTTTACTCTTTTGGTGAAGTCTTTTGGTGAGCATAAGTGTTTACTTTTTACGAGCTCCCAGTTACCTAGTTTCTTTTCTGGTGTTTGTGCATTGTTAATTATGGTTTGTATTGTACTTATGCCATGTATTAGGGCCCCTAGTGTTGTCCTATTTTTTCTTCCATGGTCTTTATTGTTTTAGATTTTGTATTTAGGTCTTTATCCATTTTTCAGTTAGTTTTTGTGTATGATGTGAGGTATCGGTCTTGTTTCATTTTTTTTTTTTTTTTTTAACAAATGAACATCTAGTTTTGCACCATTTGTTAAAAAGACTGTCTTTTCCCCATTTAATGGACTTGGTCCTCTGTTAAAGATAGCTGACCATAGGTGGATGGATTTATGTCTGGGTTCTCGATTCTGTTCCTTTGGTATATGTGTCTGTCATTGTACCAGTACCAGGCTATTTTGACTACTGTGACTGTGTAGTAGGTTCTGAGATCAGGTAATGTGAGTGTCATGGATTGAATTGTGTCCCCCAAAAATATCTGTCAACTTGGCTGGTCATGATTCCCAGTATTGTATAATTGTGTACCATTTTGTAATCGGATGTGATTTCCTTATGAGTTGTAAGTTCAATCACTCTGATCTAATAAGTTGGATTAGCGGCAGTTATACTGATGAGGTATATAAGATTGGATAGTGTCTTAAGCCAATCTCTTTTGAGATATGAAAGAGAAGTGAGCAGAGACACATGGGAACCTCATACCACCAAGAAAGCAGTCCTGGGAGCAGAGCACATCCTTTGGACCTGAGGTTCCTGCACGGAGAAGCTCCCAGACCAAGGGAAGATTGATGACATGGACCTTCCTTCAGAGCTGACAGACAAAGCATTCCCCTGGAGCTGACACCCTGAATTTGGACTTGTAGCCTAATGGACTGTGAGAGAATAAACTTCTTTTTGTTAAAGCCATCCACTTGTGGTATTTCTGTTAGAGCAGCACTAGATGACTAAGACAGTGCGGCTTCCTACTTTGTTCTTTGTTCCTCAGTAATGCTTTGCTTATCCAGGGCTTCTTTCCTTTGCAGATAAAGTTGGTAGTTAGTTTTTCCATCTTGTGAAAAAAATGCTGTTGGTGTTTGGATCAAGATTGCATTATATCTTTAGACTTTTCTTTTGGTTTCTACCCTATATGGGGTTCATTGAGCTTCTTGGATGGTCAGCTTTTTGTCTTTTATGATATTTGGGAAGTTTTCTGCCAGCAAATCTTCAACAATCCTCTCTGTGTTTTCCATTTTCTCCCCCTCCTCTGGAACCCCGATCCCGTGAAAATTTTTGGTTTTGATTGTGTCCATGATAATTCTTAAGTTTTCTTCATTCTTTTCTCTGAGTTTTCCTCAAAGTAGCATCCATGGATTTGTCTTCCATTTCATTGATTCTGTCTTCCCTTGTTTCAAATTTGTTCCTAAGACCTTCTATTGAGTTGTCTATTTCTGAAATTTTGTTTTTTATCTTTTGCCATTGGTAGTTGCTGTTTTTATATGATTTTTAGTTATTTGTTTTGACATTTTATTCTTGTATTATTTTCCTGAATTATTTTATTGCTTTGTCTGTTTTTTCTTGGTTTTGTCTGTGTTTTCCTTGGTCTCTTTCTTAATCTCTTGGAGAGTCCTAAATATTGATCTTTGGAATTCCACATCAGGTAGTTACACTGCCTTTTCTTCTACTGGAAGGTCATCTGATTCTTTATTTTGGTCACTTGCTGGAGCCATCTTGTCCTGCTTTTTTATATGTTTTGATATTGTCTGCTGTCTCCGAAACATTTAGGTATTATTTTTGTATTTATTGATTGTGTGTTCATTTGTTTCATCCTACTTCTTTGTTTTGTTTTGATATGTCAGGGTGGGCAGGCCAGGCATGCTTTACTGCTTGCTCATCTGTAGGCACTATAGTTCTCACCACCTTGTCCAGGTGGGCAGGGCAGCAGCAGGCATGGCAAGCTTGCTTTGGTGTACATTGGTTTGATGAGGTGGCTGTGGGAGGACTTGGTGGGCACTGCCTACCTCTTGATGTTAGTCCAACAGTGTGGAAGCATTCACAGCCGTTAGCCTGATAGGCGGGGGTGTCAGCTGGGGAGTGGTACAAGCTCACTTCCTTTCATTCAGTGGCTGATCAAGTGTCAGGAGGGGAGGGGCAGTGCAAGCCTAGTGTGGTGATGAGCCTGAGCTGGGAATGCTCTAGCCACGGCAGAACAGTGGAGGCCAGCAGGAAGGGGGGATTTATGTATGGGACTAGGTGGAGGGGAGAAAGAAAAGAGAGAGAGAAAATTAAACAAAGGTAGCTGGTGAGTGGGAACAGGGCAGATCTGGGGACCTGTGGGGATGGGGTGAAGGTGGTCTACGGAGCGAGGTAGGATATAGAAAGAAAAGAAAAAAAAAAGGAAAAATAATAAAATGAATGGCAGCATGGTGGGGGACTGTGGGTGGGGTCAGGGCAAACCTAGGGTGGCATCAGGCCGATGTCTGTCCTTGCAGGAAGAGGCCAAGATGGTGTACTGGGCTAGATGTGAGGGAGAAATAAAAAAATGGTGGTGTGGTAGGGGCCTCAGGTTGGGGTGGGCCTCAGGTTGGGGTGGGGCAGACCCACGGCAGTGGCAGGCCAGTGTGCCAGTTGTTCTCTAGCCGCATTGAGGTCTGGCGGGATGGGGGGGAAGGGGCATAAAGGACTAGGTGGGAGGGAGAAAGAAAAGGAAGAAAGAGAAAAAAAAGAAAAGTTTTTTTTTAATTAAAGTAAAAAAACTGGCTGATAGCAGGGGCCAGTGAGTAGGGGCAGGGTAGACCCAAGGACCGGTGAGAAGGGAGGAGAGGTGGCTTACTTACGGGGTTAGGTGGGAGGGGGAAGAAAAGAAAGAGAAAAAACAGTGGTGGCATGGTGGGAGCTAATGGGTGGGGACAGGGCAGCCTCTTCCAGGAAGACTTCTCCAATTCATGAGATACTGCACTGAATATTTTCTTATGCAATATCATATTTAGTTTGCTTTTGTTCTGTATTTCTCCTTAGATTTCTGTTATTCCTTTCATTTCTCTCTGGTGGATGCTTGGTAACATGTTGTTTACTCATAAAACTAATTATTTCTGTTTTGGTGAATGAGTATGTGTTTTTAAAACATCAGAGTATTTGTTTTTAAAACATCAAAGCATTTGGTCATTTATTCTTGTTTTTTTATCTCATATTTGTTTGCCTGTTCAACAAGGGATTTAACTAAGGCAGTTAGTACTTGATGTGTTTATTTTGTTTCTCTGAGGGAAAAAAAAACCCCTTCATTTGAACTCACTAATCTTACTCAGCCGTGAGGTTGCAGTTACCCCAAAGAATCTATGTGCGTGTGTAATCTCAGTTTTTTTCTCTAAGTGAAAGCAGAAATTAGATTTACTGGGCTTTGTAGGCATGAGGCTGCTTGGAATTTTCAGTAAGCTTTGTGGCCTACCTGAGAGATGAGGTTTTGGGTTTTGAAGAAGATAATTAGTCAGTGCCATAGAACTCCAAACCTGCCTCCTATGAGCCTTCTGCTGCATCCTGGTGACCAGATTTCCAACATCAAGATGGATCCCTTGGTTTCTTCCGAGGGTCATATGTTTGTTTTCTTTTCTCCTGAAATGAAAGTGAATTTTAGAGGTTATGAGCAGCTGAGGAATGTTAGTATTGGAGGCCAATTCCTCCAGCTCAACCAGAGAATGGTTCTCATACTAGATGATTAGGAGAACACTTGCCACATTGTTTTCTTTTTATATGTAATGACTGAAGTAGAGAAAGAACTGTGTGTGTTGGGGATGAAAAAATCCAACATTCTGAATCTTGGCTGTAGGGGCTCAGTCAACGTTGAGAGATATTTGTGTTTAAATGGAGTTTTAAATGGAGCCAGCCTTGATCCCTCTGCTTATTCCATATTCATATTGCAGAAATAACTGTCAGAATTGCCATTGGTGGCCTCTGAAGATTCTGCTGAAGTTAGGTACTAGTTTCAACTTCTATAATAGTATTTAAAGTTTCCATTACTGGTACTGACTTAGAAGAAGCCTGTCAAGGAAATATATATGAGCCCCTTGGTGGCACAAACGGTTAAGTGCTTGACTACTAGCTGAAATGTTGGCAGTTAGAACTCACCTAGAGGTGCCTCAGAAGGCAGGCCTGGCGATCTGCCTGGAAATCCTATGGAACAGTTCTAGTTTGCACACATAGGGATGGATGGATAGATCTCTGTGTGTGTATATAATCTGTATGTGTACACACACACACACACACACACACAAGCAACAGCGCAGTGATCTTGTTGCATAATATCATGTAATCTAAGGATTAGAAGGAACTTTAATGATCATATCATTCAGTCCCTACATTTTGCATATCAGACAATGAAGCCTAGGAAGATTAAATGATTTATAGGATTTGCACCCTTTTAACTGGGAAGACGTTGATAATGATGAACACTTGAGTGGATGTCCAAGAACCTCGGCATATGTATGCATGCCCTCTTCATTTAAATGATAATTTGCCACATTGATGATGGTAATAACTTCGATTAGAATGATTTGATTTGGAATTTTTGAATGGGAGTAGCCATTAGTAAGGTCATTGATAAAATACAGTTACACTTATATTTTCTACATTGGGAAATTATCCAAAGTTTTTTTCAAAGTCTTCTAAAAGGAAGCCAAATCTTTGAATAAAAAAAGATGGTTCATATATAACCCCACCTAAGAGACATTTAGATTTTGCTATAAAACCAAAACTAAACCCATTGCCGTCAAGTTGATTCTGACTTATAGCAACCCTATAGGACAGAATAGAGCTGCCCCATAAGGTTTCCAAGGAGTGGCTGGTGGATTTGAACTGCTGACCTTTTGGTTAGCAGCCGAATGCTTAACTATTGTCCACCAGGGCTCCAGATTTTGCTATAGAGCTGTTATTGTTCTTGTCTCTCTCAACTCTACTTTAAATATTAGCTATAATAAATTAAATACTAGTTATGATAAATTTATATTGCATATTCTGGCAGGTGGCATCCTCATTTGTAAGTGACACCAAAGTCTGCCACTACAAACATAAAAAATATCCATTGCTCTCAAGTCGATTGTTACTCATAGCAACCTTATAGGACAGAGTAGAACTGCCCCATAGGGTTTCCAAGGTTGTAAATCTTCATGGAAGCACACTGCTGCACCTTTCTCCCACAGAGTGGCTGGTGAGTTAAACTGCCAGTCTTCCAGTTGGCACCCAAGCGCTTAACCAGCGTGCCACCAGGGCTCCTACTTCAAACATAAACCAAAACGAAAAACCAAACTTTTTCCCGTCAAGTTGATTCTGACTCACAGTGACCCTATAGGACAGAGTAGAACTGCCGCATATGGTTTCCAAGGAGTGGCTGGTGGATTCGAACTCCCAACCTTTTGGGGAACAACAGAACTCTTAACCACTGTGCCATCAGGGCTCCCATATAATAGATACTCTTATTATATCCATTTTACAGATGTGTACAGTAAGACAGAGAGTTTAAATATTTTTCCCAAAACCCCACAGCTAAGTCAGGATCTGAATCCAGGCCGACTAATTCCAGAGTGCGCACTCTTCACCACCATGGTACACTGAATCCCACAAAAGGAAGACACAAGTCGCACAAATAGTTTTTGGCAAAGCAAGGGCAAAGTCTAGATTCCTTGCCTATATATGTGCTGTCATGTTGCTGAGTGTATAATGACAACCCTATGAGGTACCCTAGAGAAGCAGAATTTTCATAGAAATGCAAATCTGGTGGTCACCTTAGGAATGCTAAGACCCCTAAAATGGCTGCCTAGGACAGAAGACATTGACATCATTCAGGAATTTCAGTCATTTTCTTAAAGGATAGCCACAAATGAAAGAAAATGAACATAGAGATCGTAGTATTAGTTTAGTTAGCGAACATTTATCCAGCAACTACTAGGAGTCTCTGCAACCATGTTTGATTTATTTTCAGCAAAACTTTACTTGCATGTGATATTAATGATATTGTTTCATAATTTCTGCATTCCATTGGATCACCTTTCTTTGGAATGGGCATGTATATGGATCTCTTCCAGTCAGTTGGCCAGGTAGCTGTCTTCCAAATTTCTTGGCATAGACGACTCAGCGCTTCCAGCGTTGCATCTGTTTGTTGAAACATCTCAGCTGGTATCCCGTCAATTCCTGGAGCCTTGGTTTTCATCAATGCCTTCAGTGCGGCTTGGACTTCTTCCTTCAGGACCATCAGTTCTTGGTCATATGCTACCTCTTGAAATGGTTGCACATTGACCAAATTTGTCGTCAGAGATCAGAACATCAGCCCTGGGTGGTACTGTCTCCTATTTCCATTTGGTAGTGTCTCCTGTCTCTCTCTCATAACCTTCAGAGCAAGCCATTAACCTCTCCATGCTGGTTTTTTTCCTCCATAAAATTAGGGTATAGTCTCTAGAACTTTGTATATTAGGATTAAACTAAAATTACTGTTAGTTTATGAAGTAATGGGAAAGCTTTGGGAAGAAATTCTGGAAAACCTTTGATTCCCATGGTTTTTGAGGATCTTAAAACATCAGTTTGTCCATTCATGAAACTTCGCAAGTGGGAATCTCTAGAACATTCCTGTTTTCAATTTACGTCTTCCCTTAATGACACATTTGGACCTCTCACAGTTCATCCCCAGTTAATTCATATAGTCTCCTCGCACTACAGAATAAGAGGCTCCGCTGTCAATATTCCCATATTTACACTGTTTCTAAGTTACTTTTTTTCCTGGGAAAGGTAGGTCAGCACCTTGACAAGGAGCCAGACATCTCCTTTCATTGTCTGAGATTCTTTCTCCTGGTGCCTGTCAGGAAAGCAGCTACTCTGATAAACTTTCCAATTGCATTCTCAACTTGCCCAACAACTTTCTGAAAATCGGCATGTCCTGCCAGCATTTCTCCTCTCTGGGGATGCCAGGATCTCACTTTGCATTATATAAATCATCTCTGTGTTTGTTTCCTCCTCTGTAGGACATGTAGCTTTTTAGTAGCTATTTCTTAATAGTGGATGAGATAGTGCCTATTCCCTGAGCAGTGTGGTGGGTGGGGGTGGGGAGTGTGAGAGCTTTGCAGACAGTAGTCGGTTAAAACTCCCTGGAGCCAGAAGTCTTCGGCATTGATTGTAATTGGGTCACTTCGGCGAGGATCAGGGCTGTAATTCTCAAATCACAGATTTCATGTCTCAGTTTATTTGGGAAGGGAGAAGGATGGAAGGAAAACATTGTTTGGAAGCCTGAACATAAATTTATGGGATTTTCATAACCTATTGTCTTGCAAGTTTATATAATTTCGTTGTTTGTGTTCAAAGATAATTCTTCGGGGCTGCCATGGTAAGGTGTATGCTTTGCATTGTTTTCCCCCAAGGGTTGGAGATGAGTTTGTCAACCCTACAGAGGTCTCATGTGTTTGAAAGACCAGTGGTGGGGGTGAGGGATATCATCTATAGAACTGAGTGAAGTAATTTGCCCTTATGTTGATTGCGGGGCCCTGGTGGCACAGTGGTTAAGTGTTTGGCTGCCCACCAGAAGGCCAGCAGTTTGAATCCACCAGGCACTCCTTGGAAACCCTATGGAGTAGTTCTGCTGTGTCCTTTAGGGTTGCGATAGGGTCACTATGAGTCAGAATCGACTTGATGGCAACACGTTGTGTTGTGTTGATTTGATTGCACCAGTAAATGGCTGTGAGTGGTATCTGGAAGGGTCAGGGCTTTCCTCTTCTTCAGCTTAAAGCCCCTTGACTTCCAGACTTACCCAAGGAAACAGGAGCTTCTCCTCCATGACAGGCACCAGTTTGCAAAAAAAAAAAAAAAAAAATCCACCTTGTAAATTTTATTTGGAAATAAGCCAGCTCGAAAAGTTAAGTTGTACTTTTACTTTATTAGCTTATTAAAAAAAAAAGTGGTTAGAACTTGTCAAGTAAGGAAATCAATGATTCTTTCAGAATGTTGAATCTGAATATTATTTTTGGAATTCAAGTATGTTTCTCTTGTTGGCTATTAAAAAGTAACTTAATCTCAATTTGTACCTCAAGCCAGCTGCAGTGTCATTGGGATGCTCATTACTACCTCAGACCACAAGAGGGCGCCGTAGAATGCTGAGAGGCAAAGCTAAGTTAGCTTCTAGGACACAGAGAAAGGGGGCCTAGAGTAGAGTATCTGCCCCTTGGCACCCTCTTCAGTCTCCTTAAACCTCTGAATTGTGGCCCTTGAGGCCGAATTTCACAGCACAATTTCCACACAAAGTCCTGGGAGCTAAGTGAACATCAGAAAGTTTTGTGGGTATTAGTAGACTAGACATCATCAGTAGGCATACTTCCAGTGCTTAGACAACGCATGAAGTATTGATCTAGTCCCTTTGGGACTGACTCTGGAATTCCCACCACACTCGCACACATTTTTTTTTAAACCTTCCATATCTAAAGAGAGTGAAAATTTATGTGAATACCCTGGTGGCACAGTGGTTAAGAGCTTGGCTGCTAACCAAAGAGGTCAGCAGTTCGAATCTACCAGGTGCTCCTTGGAAACCCTATGGGGCAGTTCTCCTCTGTCCTTCAGGGTGTCTGTGAGTCAGAATTGACTCGATGGCAGTGAGGTTGGTTTTTTGGTTTTAATTGGAAAACAGGGAGCCCTGGTGGTGCAGTAGTTAAGTGTTTGACTGCTGACTGAACCGCCAGCAGTTTGAAGCCACCAGCCACTCCAAGGGAGGAAGATGTGGCCGTCTGCTTCTGTAAAGATTACAGCCTTGGAAACCCTATGGGGCAGTTCTACTCTGTCCTATAAGGTTGCTGTGAGTCAGAATCGACTTGAAGGCAAGGGCTTTGGTTGTTTTTTAATTGGAAAACACAGAGAAGTTGATTAGATGGTACAAAATAGGCAATTAGAGAACCATTCTAAATATTTGTATTTTTAAAAAAGTATCCTTCTCCTAGTGGAGGAAAGTTTTGTAGTCTTGCCTATATTTTCCTGGGCTTCATCCATTTATCCTTCATACTAGGCCCTTTTCTAAGACTGACATAGGCTGGAGCTGTGACAGCCACCTAACCGAGCCGTAGCCAGGGTACGGCAGGTATTGCACTGGCCCTCGGCACGTGGCACCATGAACAGTTTCTATTAATCTGGTACGGCCAGCAGTGTATCTACGGAAAATGGCACCTGTGGCAAGCACTGAAATCGCACCCCTGTTCAGACACATGACACCCCTCTTTTAGGTGACTTTAACATAACATTGGCTCAAAAATGCAAGTGAAGCTCGTTAATATTTTAAGTAACACATTGCCATGCTTGAGGAAGGACGTTGTGCCGTTCCTGGTTAGTAAAAAGTTCTCAGTGGCTCCACGTGCCCAGGGCTGGGGCAATACCCTCGCTACTCCATTCTGGCCTCCAAGTCTAAGCTAGAAGGACATGCGGATATCACAAGAATACGAAAAGATCTGATATGTGTGCTTACATATCCAAAAGCACCCCTCTACTCTCCCACCAAATCTAGGTTATGTTTACACTCTTGGAACTGAACTAATAAATACTCTGCAAAGTGAATGTATCTCCAGTAAACACAAAGGTCAGAGTAGTGCTTGCGTGCGCACGTGCTCTCAGGGGCACTAAATTGTTTAATACGAGCAGAGAGAAAACTTAGTAACCTTAAATTTATTTAGTGTCATTCAATTGAAGATACCAACGGATTTTGCTAGTTAACAATAGTAATGGCAATAGCTAATGCTAAGTGAGTGGTTTTTGGTTAAGTGCTCAACGTGTATTGACTTATTTAATCTTCAGAAGAACCCAGCGAAGTGGTTACTGTAATTATTCCCATTTTGCAGAAGAGGAAAGTGGAGGTTAGAGGGGTTACATAACTTGCCCGACATCATACAGCTCATCACTGACCGGGAAAAGAAACGAATCAAGCAACAATCCCAGAACCTTGGCTCTTAATTTCTTGACTGATTGTCTGAATTTAACTGTGAGTCCTGAATTTAAATTCACATGATGAGACCTGAAGCTGATTTCCTGGTCATCATACAGGGAAGGAAGCCCTGGCTTCGGCATCCACGGACCTGATTTCTAGGTCTGTGTGTGGATGTAAGCCAACTATTCAGTCTCGGCAAGTCCCTTCAGTTCTGTGGGTCTCAGGTTACTCATCTGTTAAAAGATAAACTTTAATTAGATGAATTCCAAGGGTCAAGTTGTTGCTTCTACTTGATAGTTGAAGACACTCAAGATCTACCAGCTTTCATTTTACTTATTAGAGAGCAGATCAACAAGGGAATCACACATGAGCTGACATCTTAGCTCTCAGACCCAGGCACAGTCTGGTACATGAGGCTACCTTAAACCATCAGCATGTCGTATGAGGTCATGGGTATGTGTAGCTCAGGGAATAATTGTTATGAATTTAATAAATCCCCTATCTTAAGAGGCTTCAATTTATTGGAGAATTATTTTTAAGTCAACCCAGTTTCTTTATGTACTGGGGTATCGAAGGACTGGAAATATGATGAGGGGAAGCTCTGCAATGGAATTCAGTAGGTAAGAGATCTTGTCTTGAAGAGAACTAGTTAGTAATTGTTGTATGTCCAGCCATATAACCACTCTGGGCTCAGTTTCTGTAGCTAACATGGCATCTGGAGTAGATGTTGCTTAAGACGCTTCCCAAATGCAAGATAGGTCATATCTGTACATGGACACTTTCACATGTACATTTTCTTGCTGAATGTGTACAAGCGTGTGAGTAGAATCAAACCATGAATTTGGGCCTTGCTTAGCCGACGAGTGACGGGGTGTACTACAAATCTGCCTCACAACCACCCTGTGTTTTCCTGCGCAGATACAGTATTGCCCTGCTCACAGTTGTCCTTAGCTGGCAGAAATGCATTTGGCAGCAGCAGCCGTTGGTTGGTCACTGGTCAGTCCCACTGAGCTGGTGTGGCCCTTCATGCCCTTCCCTCCATCCCGCAGCAGAGTGTCCAGGGTCTAGAGGCCAAGCCAAGAGTTCAGGTTACGCCAGACAGAGCTGGCTACTTCTTCCTGGGATAGTCTGGCTTGACCCCAGGACAATTTCTGATAAAATACCTTCTGGCCCAGAGCTTGATTTCCTTTAGGCCTGACCTGATTTCTCTCCAGCTGAGGCTGATTTGCATGGCTGTAAACACAGGCCATACAAAGCTCACCAACTGTGATAAAAGCAAAGGAAATCTGAGACCACTGGAAACTCAAAACTCCGCCTTCAGTATCCAAGCCTGACTCTGAGTCATGCCTCAGCCGGGGAGGCTGCCAGCGTGTAGCAGCTAAAGCAACGTTATTCTGATTGATCTGATTAGGGCGGTAAGGTTAACCATGGTCAATTTACAAAGACAGTATGCGAAGAAATCATGTGTGTAGCCGTGTTCTGGGTCAGCGAGGCCCCTGCCAGAAGTTATGAAAAGCCACAGCTCTGCCAGGGCCATTATCAGATGTCCTGCGTAGGGTACAAATGGGATTGGAGGGTTAGGGGCCCCTCCAGGGGAGTGAATGACAAAAGGGATTGGGCAGTGAAGAGCTGGTGAATCATGCTCTCTTCCAGCTGGATTCCTGAGCTGCCAAGCCCCTTACATGGGAGTGGGAGAGCATGGCAGTACCCCAGTGCAGTGTGAGAAGGACCACCCTTAGCTCCTCACTGGAATGGAAGGAAGACGGTGGAAGGCTAATTTAATATGGGACGTGATGCTCTAGACTGACCCGCAGAAGCACCTAGTGGGCATTTTGATCCCTTCATTCACCACAAGAGTGGTTTAATTGGGATTTGGCTCCAGGCCCTGGTTACTGAATAACCTGAATTTAAGTGTTTTCATTTTCATTACTTAACTTTTATGCTTGGTACCTTGTTAGTCACATTAGGCATTTTGCATGTCCAAGATATGCTAGGAGGTGAGAAGGAAGGGGAGTCTTTTAAAAGAGCTATGGAGCTGCAGGTACCAGGGGGTTAATTCATGACCTAATTATCACATCACTTTTTACTCTCTTGTAGACTATGTACAACTTCCATAGGTTAAAACAAGTACCAGAACAAACTTTCAGACTTTGCTTTCCAGTGGTAATTGCATTCGTATTGATTCTAAAGATTTTGGATCCTCCATTTTGGGTATGGCTGTCCTCCTCCCCTGTTCAGTTCAGGAACATCAATATTACTTACAACACTGGGGTAAGGTACATTAATTAACAAAGAAAGATGGATTTAAAAGGAGGCCAACTGAAAGCCACGTTGCTTGAGCTGGGCCTCATTATAAATAGATCACTCGGTACTATAATCATCTTACTAATGGAAAAAATGAGGCATTGAGATGGTTGCTTAGAGAAGAATGTGATTCAGAATGTAGCAGTAAAATGCCTAAAGCAGACTGTGCTTTGGTACGCTTTACTAAGACATTGGGAAACTGGGCCATGCGATTTGTTTTGTTTTTCGTGCATATACTCTTAGGGTGTGGAGTGTGGTCATGATTAGATATCTGAAATATTCAGCCCTACAAGGTACAGCCATTCAGTTCAGCCAAAGGAAGAGATGAGCCTGTGGAACTGTAAGTGAATGAAGAGGGTGACAGACTCAAAGATGACAGAGAGTTCACGTCCCCTCCTATCTTGGTGTTTGCCTCAGAGCCACCAGGAAGCCAGTGACAAGGCTATAGCAGAGGCCCAAACTCCAGGGTTCTCACCAGCTGCTTCTCCAGCACCTTGAGAGTCACAACTCGTCTGAGTATGAAGGTTGGAGCAGGTAGTTGAGCAAGGGTTTCTGGAGACCACAGGGCTTGTCTTTGCATTTCGGAGACATCTCTTCATCTTTCCAAGGCTCCTCATCTGTGAAGTCAAAATAGTAATGATACCTACTTCAAAGGGTGGTTGTGAGGATGAAAGTAAATCATCTAAGTGAAGTGTTTAGCTTGATGCCTGGGGCGTAAATGGTTACTGCCCCCACCATACTGTCATCACCACCGTCAATGCCATCATCATGAGCAGGAATAAGATTCATTGAAAATCTTCTAGTGTTGCCCCATTAGAGAACAGAAGGTGGAACACAATGAGAAGCCCCACAGGGCTACTTAAGATGTGTTTTGCCCTGTCAGTTTCGTGCGTGTGTCCATTGGGACACAACTGAGTGGTTAAACTAAATTAATTTTAACCAGATGTCCAGAGATAAATGCATTCAAGGTGTGCCAAAAGAAAACCATGCAGGAGAGCAAAATAATAACATTTGCCTCCAATTTCTAGTGCTGCTTTCTGCGTTTTTCTTTAAGTGTGCCAGGTGTTGGCATGTAATGTAAGGTTAACTCCTTACATCCTTCTAGAACATGATAGGCTATAAATACATACATGTGAACATGTAAAATGGCTGATTAGGGTGATGGTGAGCCTCTTGAACTAAATAGTAATTAGGTTTGTCTCTATATTAATAATGAAATGAGGGTTTGGTTTTCTCTGTTAATAATGAAATAGATAACTATTATACTTTATCAACATACTACATGGAAATGATTTTAAATGTCAAACACTATGAAGAGATTTAAGAAAAAACAAAGGTCCTGCAAATCTTAACAAATTGCAAGAAATCTTTCATACAGACCATACACTGTGATCAAAATGAAATTAAGTTAGAACACACGCATCAATTTTAAAAAGTGACAATTCAAACATGTCTATAACAAAATCTCTTACATTTTAAAGTTGACAGTCATGGCTATAAATCAGTCATGTGTCAAGGGAGAAATAATATTGGAATTAAAAAAAAAGACAACTCAAAAATAAAACACTAGTTATCAAGACTCATAGGATGTAGCTAAAATGTGTAGTCAGTAATGATTATATTGGAAAAGAAAAAAATAGATAAAAAATAAATTAAGCTTGTAAAATTAATAGTTGGAAAAAGAAAAACAGAATAAACCAAAGAAATTAGGAGGAATTACTGGGTTGACCCACATGAAAAAGCCATTTTAACAGGTTAGTGTTGGCAATTTCATATGACCTCACCAAATATATTTTAAAAGATGAGGGTAAAGAAATTTAATAAAATTAAAAAAAACTGAAGACAGAGATCAATAGAGTGAAAAGTTTATCGTTTGAAAAAACATAACAAAATTGAAAAGTTTTTGGCAAGAGTGAGCAAAACAAACAAACATAAAGTTTATAACCATAATAAGGACATTAGGCAGGTAAGTAAGCATAACTACAGGTACAGCTGAAATGTAAAAGGTAGAGAATACCCTGAACAAGTTTTGCCAATAAATGAAGCACACGTGAAATAAAGAAATTTGTAGAAAAATAGAAATTACCAAAGGAGATTCAAGAAGAAATAAAATACCTGAATGGTTCTGTAGGTATTAAGGAAATTAGATCAGTGGTTTAAAACCTTCACACAAAGAAAGCACCAGGCCTAAATGGTTTTATTACATCAAATATTTAAGGAACAGATAATTCATTCTTACACAAAATATTTTAGGGAGTAGAAAGTGAAGTGAGGCTCAAGGCTAGTATATAATCTTGATAGCACGACATGTACAGGAAGTAAAAGAAAAATTACAGGCCAATTTCTCATCATAAATTTAGAGGTGAAGGTCCTAAACAGAATATTAGCAAATTCAATCTAGCATTGTATAAAAAACTGATGACTGAATAGGATTACTTGATGACTAAATAGGGCTTATTCCAGGCAGGCAAATTTGATTCAAAATTAGGAAACCCATAAATTAGTGGATCATTAATGGATAAAGGGAGGAAAACTATAGGATTATCTCAAAAGATAATTTTAAAAAATTTGTTTAAATTTGATAATGATTTATAATGAAATGTTACACCTAATTAATAATGGGAGTGAACATCTGTAGTCTCATAAAGAGTCTCAAAAAACAAAAACAAAAAAACCCATAGGACAAAATTCTTATTTGGAGAAAATTTGAGAGCTTTCTTTTTGAAGTCCGGACCAAAGAGGAATGCTGACTTCTGCTTCTTTTTAGTATTATGGTAGGTAATCAAGTCAGTGTAGTTAGGCAAAGAAAATAAATAAAAGATATAAGGATTGTTAGAACCCTGGTTATGCAGTGGTTAAGCACTCAGCTGCTAACTAAAAGGCTGGCAGTTTGAACCCACCAGCTGCTCCACAGGAGAAAGATGTGGCAGTCTGCCTCCATAAAGGTTTACGGCCTTGGAAACCCTATGGGGCAGTTCTGCTGTATCTTATAGGGTCACTATGAGTCAGAATTGACCCAGAAGTGGGTTTGGTTTGGTTTATAAGGATTGAAAAAGAGGAAACAAAACCATGTTGTTTACAGATGTCATTTTCTGTATAGAAAGAAACCTTGTATCAATAAATTATAAAAATACCAAGAGAGTATGGTAAACTTGGTGAGTATAAGCTCAATATACAATAATCAATTACATTTTTATGCACTAGCAACAAGTAGTTGGAAAATGAAATTTAAAAAATACTATTACAGATATAAAATATCTAAGAATAAATCTAAGCAGATATAGTCAAGATTTAATATAGAAAATTAACCAATACTACTGGTATTTCAGAACATAGAAAAGGAAGGAATACTCTCAAACTCATTCTGTGATGCCAGCGTACCCTGATACCAAAGCCAGGCAAACACACTGTAAAAAAAAAACCAAAAACAAAAAACTACAGAGCAATATCCCTCATAAACATAGACTCAACAATCCTCAACCAAATTCTAACCAATAGAATTCAGCATCATATCAGAAAAAAATACCGTGACCAAGTGAGATTCATACCAGGTATGCAGGGATTGTTCAACATTAGAAAATGATTCAACATAATCCATCACATAAATAAAATAAAAGAACCACATGATCTTCTCAATCGACCCAGAAAAGGCATTTGACAAAGTACAACACCCATTCCTGATAAACACTCTCAGCGAAATAGGAATAGGAGGGAAATTCCTTGACATAATAAAGGGCATTTATACAAAGCCAACAGCCAACAGCATTCTTTTTTTTTTTTATTGTTGTAATTAAATGAAGTTTACATTTCAAGTTAATCTCCCATACAGAACTTTTTTTTTAACATGCATTATTATGAGACCCCAACCGCTCACTCCATTCTGTGACAGCACACTCCTCCCCTCCGCCCCTGATTCCCCATGAGCATTCAGCCAGCTCCTAACTCTCTCTGCCTTCCCATCTCACCTCTAGACAGAAGCCGGCCCTTTGGTCTCTTGTACCTACTTGACTAAGAGTCACACTCTTCACGAGTATCACTTTATGTCCCACCGTCCAGTCCAATCCCTGTCTGAAGAGTTGGCCTCGAAAATTGTTTTAGTTCTGGGGTGATAAGAGAGACCAGGGGCCATGCTTTCTGGGGCTCCTCTAGTCTCAGTCAGACCATTAAGTCTGGTCTTCTTACTAGAATTTGAGTTCTGCATCCCATCATTCTACTGCTCCATCAGGGACCCTCTGTTGTGTTCCCTGTAGGACATTCATTGGTAGTAGCCAGGCACCATCTAGTTCTTCTGGTCTCAGGCTGATGAAGTCTCTGGTTTATGTGGCCCATTCTGTCTCTTGGGCTAATACTTCCCTTGTGTCTTTGGTGTTCTTCGTTCTCCTTTGCTCCAAGTGGTTGGGACCAATTGATGCATCTTAGATGGCCGCTTGCAAGCTTTTAAGACCCCAGCTGCCAATCACCAAAGTAGGATGCAGAACATTTTCTTAGTAAGTTTTGTTATGCCAATTGACCTAGGTGTCCCCTGAAAGCATGGTCCCCAGACCCCACATCTCTGCTACTCTGTCTCTCAAAGTATTTGATTGTATTGAGGAAACTTCTTAGCTTTGGTTTAGTCCAGTTGTGCTGGCTTCCCCTGCAGTGTGTGCTGTCCTTCCCTTCACCTAAGATCATTCTCATCTATCATCTAGTTAGTGAATAACCCTCACCCTCCCTCCCCACCCCCATAACCATCAAAGAATGTTTTCATCCGTGTTTAAACTTTTTCCTGAGTTCTTGTAATAGTGGTCGTATATAGTATTTGTCCTTCTGTGACTGACTAAATTCACTCAGCATAATAAGTTCCAGCTTCCACCAAGTTCTATGATGTTTCACAGCTTCATCATTGTTCTTTATCGTTGTGTAATATTCCATTGTGTGGATATACCATAGTTTGTTTATCCATTCATCCGTGGACGGGCACTTAGGTTGCTTCCATCTTTTTGCTATTGTGAACAGTGCTGCGATGAACATGGGTGTGCATATATCTATTCCTGTGACGGCTTTTGTTTCTCTAGGATATATTGCAAGGAGCTGGATAGCTGATCATATGGTACTTCTATTTCTAGCTTTTTAAGGAAGCACCAAATCAATTTCCAAAGTGGTTGTACCATTTTACATTCCCACCAACAGTGTATAAGTGTTCCAGTCTCTCCACAACCTCTCCAGCATTTGTTATTTTGTGTTTTTTGGGTTAACGCTAGCCTTGTTGGGGTGAGCTGATATCTCATTGTAGTTTTGATCTGCATTTCTCTAATGGCTAATGATCGAGAGCATTTCTTCATGTGTCTGTTAGCTGCTGAATATCTTCTTTGCTGTTAGCTTTGCTGAATATCTTGAAGGGCCTGTTCATATCCTTTGCTCATTTTTTAATTGGGTTATTTGTCTTTTTGCTGTTGAGGTTTTGCAGTATATTGTAAATTTTAGAGATAAAGCGCCGATCGGATTTGTCGTAGCCAAAAATTTTTTTCCCAGTCTGTAGGTTGTCTTTTCACTCTTTGGGTGAGGTCTTTTGATGAGCATAAGTGTTTGATTTTTAGGAGCTCCCATTTATCTAGTCTCTCTTCTGGTGCTTGTGCATTGTTACTTATGGTTCGTATTGTGTTTAAGCCATGTATTAGGGCTCCTAGTGTTGTCCCTATTTTTTCTTCCATGATCTTTATCATCTTCAATTTTATATTTAAGTCTTTGATCCATTTTGAGTTAGTTTTTGTACATGGTGTGAGATATGGGTCTTGTTTCAGTTTTTTGCATATAGATACCCATTTATGCCAGCACCATTTGTTAAGGAGACTGTCTTTTCCCCAATTAATGGACTTCGGGCCTTTGTCAAATATTAGCTGCTCATAGGTAGATGAGCTTATGTCTGGATTCTCAACTCTGTTCCATTGCTCTATGTATCTGTTGTTGTACCAGTACCAGGCTGTCTTGACTACTATGGCAGTATAATAGGTTCTAAAATCAGGTAGTGTAAGGCCTCCCACTTTGTTCTTCTTCTTGAGTAATGCTTTATTTATTCGGGGCCTCTTCCCTTTCAATATGAAGTTGGTGATTTGTTTCCCCATCTCATTAAAAAATGCTGCTGGAATTTGGATTGGGATTGCATTGTATCTGTAGATTACTTTGGGTAGAACTGACATTTTCACTATGTTGAGTCTACCTGTCCATGAGCAAGGTATATTTTTCTACTTATGCAGGTCTCTTTTAGTTCTTGCAGTAGCGTCTTGTAGTTTTCTCTGTAAAGATCTTTTACATCTCTGGTTAGATTTATTCCTAAGTATTTTATCTTCTTGGGGGCTATTGTAAATGGTATTGATTTGGTGATTTCCTCTTCAAGGTTCTCTTTGTTGGTGTAAGGAATCCAATTGATTTTTGTATGTTTATCTTGTATCCTAAAGCTTTGCTGAAATCTTCTATTAGTTCCAGTACTTTTCTTCCGGATTCCTTAGGGTTTTCTGTGTATAAGATCATATCATCTGCAAATAGAGATACTTTGACTTCTTCCCTACCTATTTGGATGCCCTTTATTTCTTTTTGTAGCCTAACTGCTCTGGCTAGGACCTCCAGCACAATGATGAATAATAGTGGTGATAAAGGGCATCCTTGTCTGGTTCCCATTCTCAAGGGGAACGCTTTCAGAGTCTCTCCATTCAGGGTGATGTTGGCTGTTGGTTTTGTATAAATGCCCTTTATTATGTCGTCACAAGGAAATCAGCAAATCAATACCATTTACAGTAGCCCCCAAGAAGATAAAGTACTTAGGAATAAATCTAACCAGGGACATAAAAGACCTATGTAAAGAAAACTACAAAACACTACTGCAAGAAACCAAAAGACACCTACATAAGCAGAAAAAATACCATGTTCATGGATAGGAAGACTCCACATTGTGAAAATGTCAGTTCTACCCAAAGTGATCTACAGGTGCAATGCAGTCCTGATCCAAACTCCAACAGCACTTTTTAATGAGATGGAAAAACAAATCACCAATTTTATATGGAAAGGGATGAGGCCCCAGATAAGTAAAGCATTACTTAAGAAGAAGAACAAAGTAGGAGGCCTCACACTACCTGATTTTAGAACTTATTATACCACCACAGTAGTCAAAACAGCCTGGTACTGGTACAACATCAGATATATAGACCAATGGAACAGAATTGAGATCCCAGACATAAATCCATCCACCTATGAGCAGCTGATATTTGACAAAGGCCCAAAGTTTGTTAAGTGGGGGAAAAGTCAGTCTCTTTAACAAATAGTGCTGGCATAAATAGATATCTAACTGTAAAAAAATGAAATAGGACCCGTACCTCACACCATATGCAAAAACTGACTCGAAATGGAGCAAAGACCTAGATATAAAATCTAAAGTGATAAGGATCATGGAAAAAAAATAGAGGCAACACTAAGGGCCCTAATACATGGCATAAATAGGATATAAACCATAATTAACAATGCAGAAACACCAGAAGAGAAATTACATAACTGGGAGCTCCTAAAAGTCAAACACTTAAACGCTCATCAAAAGAGTAAAAAGAGAACCTGCAGACTGGGAAAAAAATTTTGGCTACGACATATCTGATAAGGGTCTAATCTCTAAAATCTACAAGTTACTGCAGCACCTCGACAACAAAAAGACAAATAATCAACTTAAAAAATGAGCAAAGGATATGAACAGACACTTCACCAAAGAAGACATTCAGGCAGCTGACAGACACATACGGAAATGCTCACAATCATTAGCCATTAGAGAAATGCAAATCAGAACTACAATGAGATCCCATCTCACCCCAACAAGGCTGGCATTAATCCAAAAACCAGAAAGTAACAAATGTTGGAGAGGTTGTGGAGAGATTAGAACTATTACACACACTGCTAGCAGGAATGTAAAATGGTACACCACTTTGGAAAATGATATGGTGCTTCCTTAAAAAGCTAGAAGTAGGAATACCATAGGATCCAGCAATCCCACTCCTAGGAATATATCCTAGAGAAATAAGAGCTGTCACATGAATAGACATATGCATACCCGTGTTCATTGCAGCACTGTTCACAATAGCAAAAAGATGGAAACAACCTAAATGCCCATCAACAGATGAATGGATAAACAAATTATGGTACATACACACAAGGAATACTATGCAACAATAAAGAACAATGGTGAATCCGCAAAACATCTCAAAACATGAATGAATCTGGAGGTCATTATGCTGAGTGAAATAAATGAATCACAAAAAGGACAGATATTGTGTAAGACCACTATTATAAGAACTCAATAAAAGGTTTACACACACAAAAAAATTCTTTGATGGTTATTAGGGTGGGGAGAAGGAGAAGGAGAAGGGAAAATCACTAACTAGATAGTAGACAAGTGTCAGCTTCAGTGAGAGGAAGGACAACACACAATATAGGGGAAGTCAGCACAACTGGACCAAAGCAAAAGCATAGAAGTTTCCTACACACAACCAAACACTTTGAGGGACTGAGTGGCTAGGGCTGGGGCCTAGGGACTATAGTCTCAGGGAACATCTAGATCAAATGGCATAACATAGTTCATAAGGAAATGTTCTACAACCCACTTTGGTGAGTAGTGTCTGGAGTCTTAAGAGCTTGTGAACAGCATCTAAGATACACCTATTGGTCCCATCCCACCCAGAGTAAAGGCAAATGAAGAAAACCAAAGACACAAGGAAAATATTAGTCCAGAGGACTAAAGGACCACATGAACCAGACACTCCACTAGCCTGAGACCAGAAGAACTAGGTGGTACCTGGCTACCACCAATGACTGCTCCGACAGGGATCCCGACAGAGTCCCAGAGAAAAATGTAGAACAGAATTCGAATTCACGTAAGAAGATCAGAAGGCAGGAAGGGACAGGAACTGGTCAAATGGGCACAGGGAACCCAGAATGGAAAGGGGGAACATGCTATCACATTGTGGGGATCACAACCAATGTCACAAAACAATACATATATAAATTTTCGTATGAGAAATTAACTCGAGCTGTAAACTTTCAACTAAGGCACAATTAAAAAAATAAAATATAAAATATAGAAAATTATCAAATTTTACTGAAAACATTGAAATAAATGAGAGACACATTCTCTTCTTGAAAAGGAAAACCAGTATTATAAGGATGTCATTTGGTGCTAAATTGATTTCTTGTTTCCAAGTAATTCCAGTCAAAATTTAAATAGTATTATTACATGCTTATTCTAAAATTTGAATGGAAATACAAAGGTTCCAAAATAGCAACAACAACAACAAAAATCCCCTAAAGAAGAAAAAAGAGATGGTAGAGTTATTCTACCTCATATCAAGAGAAATAGTTTTTAAAAAAAGAAATAAGGTAATGGGTACTAGGGTAGCTATAGTACTGTAGTATTTGGCACATAAAAAAGCAAGCAAACAGAGATCGGTGGAAAGAGTTGAGGGCTCAGCAGCAGATCCATGCATATATGGAAACTGATATATGACAAACGTGATACTGCAGGTCTGTAGGGAAAAATGGACTGTAAAAAAGGATATTAAAAATTAAATATGTATACGTGAAAAAAAAAAAGGAAAATTATCCCTACCTCACATCCTGAATAAAAATCCATTTCAGATGTATCAAGCACATAAATGAGAACGGAAAAAGTCAATAGTTTTAGGAAAAAAGTATAGGAAGATATCTTTTACACTCATGTGGGAAACACACAAAAAGTACAAATCAAATAAGAATTATGACCACATAAAAATAAAACTAAATTAAAAGAAAGAACCCCTATTTATCAAAAAACACCATAAAGGAAAATTGGCAATGGTTATTGGTGATGGCTGCATAACATGATTGATGTAATTGGTGTTATTCAATTATACACATGAAAAATGCTGACTTGGCAAATTCTCTGTTACATATATTTTTACCATCATAATCGAAGAAACCCACACCATAAAGAGTATGAAAAGACAAGCCACGAGCTTACAAAAGACTTTATAATATATATAACTGAAGTAGAATTACTGTCCAAAATATGTATAGAATTGTTACCAATTGCTAATAAAAAGTCCAAAATGAAATAGAAAGATGGGCAGAAGGTAAGAACAGGCTTGTCATGGAATGAACGGTCACTAAGCATATGAAAAGATGATCAACAAATCGGCATTAGGAGATGCAAATAAAACCATATTGAGATACCCTTTTATTTTTGTTTCTTTCCATACAAAAATTTATCCATACATTGTTATGTGACTCTAATTGCTCTCCCCATACTGTGACAGCACACTCCTCCTTTCCACCCTTGAATCCCCGTGTCCATTCAACCAGCTCCTAAACCTCTCTGCCTTCTCATCTCACCTCCGGACAGAAGCTGCCCGTTTAGTCTCTTGTATCTACTTGAGCTAAGAGGCAGACTCCTCATGAGTATCACTTTATGTCCCACAATCTAGTCCAATCCCTGTCTGAAGAGTTGGCCTTGGAAATTATTTTAGTTCTGGGCTGATAGAGAATCCAGAGGCCATGCTTTCTGGGGTTCCTCCAGTCTCAGACCATTAAGTCTGATCTTCTTACTAGAATTTGAGTTCTGCACCCCACCTTTATCCTGCTCTGTCTAGGACTCTCTGTTGTGTTCCCTGTCAGGGCGGTCATTGGTGGTAGCTGGGCACCATCTAGTTCTTCTGGTCTCAGGCTGATGAAGTCTCTGGTTTATGTGGCCCTTTCTGTCTCTTGGGCTACTACTTTCCTTGTGTCTTTGGTGTTCTTCATTATCCTTTACTCCAGGTGTTTGGGACCAATTGATGCATCTTAGGTGGCCGCTTGCAAGCTTTTAAGACCCCAGCTGCCAATCACCAAAGTAGGATGCAGAACATTTTCTTAATAAGCTTTGTTATGCCAATTGACCTAGATGTCCCCTGAAAGCATGGTTGCCAGACCCCTACCCCTGCTACTCTGTGTCTCAAAGTGTTTGACTGTATTCAGGAACCTTCTTAGCTTTGGTTTAGTCCAGTTGTGCTGACTTCACCTGTAGTGTGTGCTGTCCTTCCCTTCATGTAAGATAATTTTTATCTACTATCTACTTAGTAAATAACCCTCACCCTTCCTCCCCACCCTCGTAACTATCAAAGAATGCTTTCTTCTGTGTTTAAACCTTTTCTTGAGTTCTTATAATAGTGGTCTAATACAATATTTGTTCCTCTGTGACTGACTAAATTCACTCAGCATAATGACCTCCAGCTTCCTCCATGTTATAAGATATATCACAGCTTCATCGTTCTTCTTTATCGTTGCGTAGTATTCCATTGTGTGGATATACCATAATTTGTTTATCCATTCGTCCATTGCTGAGCACCTAGGTGGTTTCCATCTTTTTGCTATTGTGAACAGTGCTGCAATGAACATGGGTGTGCATATATCTATTCATGTGATTGCTCTTATTTCTCTAGGATATATTCCAAGGAGTGGGATAGCTGGATTGTATGGTACTTCTATTTCTAGCTTTTTAAGGAAGCGCCAAATCAATTTCCAAAGTGGTTGTACCATTTTACATTCCCACCAACAGTGTGTAAGTGTTCCAGTCTCTCCACGACCTCTCCAGCATTTAATATTTTGTGTTTTTTGGATTAATGCTAGCCTTGTTGGGGTGAGATGGTATCTCATTGTAGTTTTGATCTGCATTTCTCTAATGGCTAATGATGGTGAGCATTTCCGTATGTGTCTGTTAGCCGCCTGAATATCTTCTTTGGCGAAGTGACTATTCATATCCTTTGTGCATTCTTTAATTGGGTTATTTGTCCTTTTGTTGTTGAGGTTTTGCAGTATCTTGTAGATTTTAGAGATTAGACGCTGATCAAATTTGTCGTAGCCAAAAATTTTTTCCCAGTCTGTAGGCTGCCTTTTTACTCTTTGGGTGAAGTCTTTTGATGAGCATAAGTGTTTGATTTTTAGGCGCTCCCATTTATCTGGTCTCTCCTCTGATGCTTGTGCATTGTCACTTATGGTTCGTATTGTGTTCATGCCATATATTAGGGCTCCTAGCATTGTTCCTATTTTTTTCTTCCATGATCTTTATCATTTTCGATCCATTTTGATTTAGTTTTTGTACATGGTGTGAGGTATGGGTCTTGTTTCAGTTTTTTGCACATGGATATCCAGTTATCCCAGCACCATTTGTTAAAGAGGCTGTCTTTTCCGCAATTAACGGACTTTGGGCCTTTGTCAAATATCAGCTGCTCGTAGGTGGATGAATTTATGTCTGGATTCACAATTCTGTTCCATTGGCCTATGTAGCTGTTGTTGTACCAGTATCAGGTTGTTTTGACTACTGTGGTGGTATAATAGGTTCTAAAATCAGGTAGTGTGAGGCCTCCCATTTTGTTCTTCTTCTTGAGTAATGCTTTATTTATTCGGGGCCTCTTCCCTTTCAATATGAAGTTGGTGATTTGTTTCCCCATCTCATTAAAAAATGCTGCTGGAATTTGGGTTGGGATTGCATTGTATCTGTAGATTGCTTTGGGTAGAACTGACATTTTCACTATGTTGAGTCTACCTGTCCATGAGCAAGGTGTATTTTTCCACTTATGCAGGTCTCTTTTAGTTTCTTGCAGTAGTGTCTTGTAGTTTTCTCTGTAAAGATCTTTTACATCTCTGGTTAGATTTATTCCTAAGTATTTTATCTTCTTGGGGGCTATTGTAAATGGTATTGATTTGGTGATTTCCTCTTCAAGGTTCTCTTTGTTGGTGTAAGGAATCCAATTGATTTTTGTATGTTTATCTTGTATCCTAAAGCTTTGCTGAAATCTTCTATTAGTTCCAGTACTTTTCTTCCGGATTCCTTAGGGTTTTCTGTGTATAAGATCATATCATCTGCAAATAGAGATACTTTGACTTCGTCCCTGTCAGTTTGGATGCGCTTTTTTCCTTTTCTAGCCTAACTGCTCTGGCTAGAACCTCCAGCAGAATGTTGAATAAGAGTGGTGATAAAGGGCATCCTTGTCTGGTTTAGTTCTCCAGGGGAATGCTTTCAAAGTCTCTCCGTTGAGGATGATGTTGGCTGTTACCTTTGTATAAATGCCCTTAATTATATTGAGGAATTTCCCTTCTATTCCTATTTTTTTGAGAGTTTTTGTCATGAATGGGTGTTGGACTTTGTCAATGCCTTTTCTGCATCAATTGATAAGATCATGTTGTTCTTTTGTTTTATTTATGTGATGGATTACATTGACTGTTTTCTAATGTTGAACGATCCCTGCATACCTGGTATAAATCCCACTTAATTGTGGTGAATTATTTTTTTGATATGTTGCTGAATTCTATTGGCTAGAATTTTGTTGAGGATTTTTGCATCAATGTTCATGAGGGTTATTAGTGTGTAGTTTTCTTTTTTTGTGGTGTCTTTACCTGGTTTTGGTATCGGGATTATGCTGGCTTCATAGAATGAGTTTGGGAGCATTCCATCCTTTTCTATGCTCTGAAATACCTTTAGTAGTAGTGGTGTTAACTCTTCTCTGAAAGTTTGGTAGAATTCTCCAGTGAAGCCGTCTGGGCCAGGGCTTTTTTTGTAGGGAGTTTTTTAATTACCTTTTCAATCTCTTCTTTTGTTATGGGTTTCTTTAGTTGTTCTACCTCTGTTTGTGTTAATTTTGGTAGGTAGTGAGTTTCTCGAAATTTGTCCATTTCCTCTAGGTTTTCAAATTTGTCACAGTACAGTTTTTCATAGTATTCTGTTATGATTCTTTTAATTTCAGTTGGCTCTGTTGTGATATCACCCATCTCATTTCTGATATGGGTTATCTGCTTCCTCTCCTGTTTTTCTTTTGTCAGTTTGGCCAGTGGTTTATCAATTTTGTTGATCTTTTCAAAGAACAAGCTTTTGGACTTGTTAACTCTTTCAATTGTTTTTCTGTTCTGTATTTCATTTAATTCTGCTCTAGTTCTTATTATTTCCTTCCTGCTGGCACCTGTGGGCTTCTTTTGCTGCTCTCTTTCTACTTGTTCCAGTTGTAGGGTTAATTCTTTCTTCTTTTTGGATGTGTGCATTTATTGCTATAAACTGACCTCTGAGCACTGCTTTTGCTGTATGCGAAAGGTTCTGGTAGAATGTGTTTTCATTCTGATTTGAGTCTATGAATTTCTTTATTCCATCCTTCATTTCTTCTCTAACCCAGTAGTTTTTGAGCAAGGTGTTGTTCAGTTTCCATGTGTTTGATTTGTTTTTTTCCTTGCTTTTTCTGTTGTTGATTTCTACTTTTATGGCTTTATGGTCAGAAAAGATGCTTTGTAATATTTTGATGCTTTGGATTTTGTTAAGACTTGCTCTATGGCCTAATATGTGGTCTATTCCGGCGAATGTTCCATGTGTGTTGGAAGAAAAAGTATGCTTGGCTGCTGTTGGGTAGAGTGTTCGGTATATGTCTATGAAATCAAGTTGGTTGATTGTAGCATTTAGCTCTTCCATATCTTTGTTGAGCTTCTCTCTGGATGTTCTGTCCTTCACCGAAAGCGGTGGGTTGAAGTCTCCTGCTACTATTGTGGAGCTATCTATCTATCTTTTCAGTGCTGTTAGGGTTTGCTTTATGTATTTTGGAGCCCTGTCATTGAGCACGTACGTATTTATTATACTTATGTCCTCCTGGTGTATTGACCCTTTAATCATTATATAGTGCCCTTCCTTATCCTTTGTGGTGGAATTTACTTTAAAGTCTGTTTTGTCAGAGATTAATATTGCCACTCCTGCTTTTCTTTGAGTGTTGTTTGCTTGATATATTTTTTCCATTCTTTGAGTTAGCTTGTTTGTGTCTTTAAGTCTAAGGTGTGTCTCTTGTAGTCAGCATATAGACGGATCATATTCTTTTTATCCAATTTGCCATACTCTGTTTATTGGTGCATTTAGTCCATTTACATTCAGCATAATTGTTAATAGTATGTGTTTAGTGCTGTCACTTTGATGTCTCTTTTTGTGTGTTGTTCAGTTTCTTTGTTCCACTTAATTTTCTGTGCCCAATCATTTTTATTTATGTATTTTCTTTTCATCTTTTTCATTGTTGCTTATTTTGTGTTTGCTGAGTCTTTATGTTTTTCTAGTTTTTAGTTTTGACTTGTAGTATTGTTAGTTTCCTTTGTAGTTAACTTAATATTTACCCCTATTTTTCTAAGTTTATACCAGTCTTTTATTTCTTTATTTCTTTTATTTCTTGACTTCCTCTCCATATGAAAAATCTATGTCTATATTCTTTAAGTCCCTCTTTTTTTTTTTTTTTTTTATATATTTTATTGTACTTCAGGTGAAAGCTTACAGAGCAAATAGTTTCTCATGAAATAGTAGTACACATGTTGTTCTATGACATTGGTTAACAACCCCACAACGTATTAAGCCTCTAAATTCTCAACCTTTTTTTTTGATGAAAATTACAGATGGCCAAAGATACACCATTTCAAAAATTTCTACATTCACAGTTCAGTGACATTGACTACGCTCTTCCAACTGTGCTGTTATTCTCACTTAAGATGAAGGCTTACAGAACAAAATAGTTTTTCATTTAACAGTTACTACACATGTTGCCCTATGACAATGGTTAACAATCTCACAGCACATCAAGAATATCCTTACTCCACCTTGTGTTCCCTATCACCAGGGGACTTCCTTGTCCCCTTCTGTCTTCTGGACCTTGTCACTGGGCTACTGTACCTCTTTAGTCTCATTTGGTTTGTTTTTTGTTTGTTTGTATTTATTTTAACACCATTTCAAAACTTTTTACTTACACATTTAAGTGATATTGACTATGCTCTTCCAATTGTGCTGCCATTCTTGCCCAAGATGAAGGCTTACAGGACAAAACAGCCTCCCATTTAATAATTACTACAAATGTTGCCCTATAGCAGTGGTCAACAATCTCACAATACATCGACAGCGTCCTTATTCAATTTGTGTTCCTTATCATCAGTTTCCTACTCCCCCTCTGCCTTCTGGCCCTTGTCACCGGACTCCTGTACCTCGTTAGTCCCATTTAGTTTTACTGGGCTGTCCATTCCCAGGCTTAACATCGAACCTCGAACGTAACTTCACCTCTGAGCTGAAAGGGTGTCTGGGGGCCACTCTCTTGAGGTTTCTCTAGTATTCTTTAGGCCAGTAAATCTAGTCTTTTTTTTTTTTTTTTTTTTTTGGTTGTTAAAATTATGCTCTACATCCTTCTTCAGCTCTGCCCAGAACCCTCTGTTGTGATCCTGGTCAGAGCAGTCAGTGGTGGTAGCCGGGCACCATCTAGCTGTACTGGACTCAATCCGGTAGAGGCCTTGGTAGCTGTGGACAATTAGTCCTTTGGACTAATCTTTTCATTGAATCCTGTTCTCTTCATTCTCCCTTGCTCCCGAAGGGATGAGACCAGTGGAGTATCTTAGATGGCCGCTCATAGGCTTTTTTTTTTTTTTTTTTTTTTTTTTATATATATATTTTATTGTACTTCAGGTGAAAGCTTACAGAGCAAATAGTTTCTCATGAAATAGTAGTACACATGTTGTTTTTTTTGACATTGGTTAACAACCCCACAACGTATTAAGCCTCTAAATTCTCACCCTTTTTTTATGATGAAAATTACAGATGGCCAAAGATACACCGTTTCAAAATTTTCTACATTCACAGTTCAGTGACATTGACTACGCTCTTCCAACTGTGCTGTTATTCTCACTTAAGATGAAGGCTTACAGAACAAAATAGTTTTTCATTTAACAGTTACTACACATGTTGCCCTATGACAATGGTTAACAATCTCACAGCACATCAAGAATATCCTTACTCCACCTTGTGTTCCCTATCACCAGGGGGCTTCCTTGTCCCCTTCTGTCTTCTGGACCTTGTCAGTGGACTATTGTACCTCTTTAGTCTCCTTTGTTTGTTTATTTATTTATTTTTATTTTATTTAAACACCATTTCAAAACTTTTTACTTACACATTTAAGTGATATTGACTATGCTCTTCCAATTGTGCTGCCATTCTCGCCCAAGATGAAGGCTTACAGGACAAAACAGCCTCCCATTTAATAGTTACTACAAATGTTGCCCTATAGCAGTGGTCAACAATCTCACAATACATCGACAGTGTCCTTATTCAATTTGTGTTCCTTATCATCAGTTTCCTACTCTCCCTCTGCCTTCTGGCCCTTGTCACCGGACTCCTGTACACCGTTAGTCCCATTTAGTTTTACTGGGGTGTCCATTCCCAGGCTTAACATCGAACCTTGAAGGTAACTTCCCCTCTGAGCTGAAAGGGTGTCTGGGGGCCACACTCTCGAGGTTTCTCTAGTATTCTTTAGGCCAGTATATCTGGTCTTCTTTTTTTTTTTTTTTTGGGAGTTAAAATTATGCTCTACATCCTACTCCAGCTCTGCCCAGAACCCTCTGTTGTGATCCTGGTCAAAGGAGTCATTGGTGGTAGCCGGGCACCATCCAGCTGTACTGGGCTCAGTCCCGTGGAGGCCTTGGTAGCTGTGGACCATTAGTCCTTCGGACTAATCTTTTCCTTGTATCCTGTTCTCTTCATTCTCCCTTGTTCCCGAAGGGATGAGATCAGTGGAGTATCTTAGATGGCCGCTCATAGGCTTTTAAGACCCCAGACACTACTCACCAAGGTAGAATGTAGAGCATTATCTTTATAAGTAGTGTCATGCCAATTGAGCTAGATGTTCCCCGAGACCATGGTCCCCAGAGCCCTCCGTCCAACAACTCAGTCCCTCGGGGGGTTTGGATGTGTCTATAGGGCCTCCATGACCTTTCCTTGTGCAGGTTGTGTTAGTTTCCCCTCTACTATGTACTATCTCACCTCTCACCCAAGTTACCACTTATCTATTACCTATTTAGTATTACCCCCCACCCATCCCTGGTAACCAAAAAGGATTGTTACATTTTGCATGTGAATTTTTTCATGGGTTTTTACAATAGAGGTCTCATACAATATTTGTCCTTTTG
Organism: Dugong dugon; assembly: GCA_030035585.1. Classification (NCBI taxonomy): domain Eukaryota; kingdom Metazoa; phylum Chordata; class Mammalia; order Sirenia; family Dugongidae; genus Dugong; species Dugong dugon. The sequence continues at coordinate 1,991,608 of CM057472.1, forward strand.
TGATTGACTTATTTCACTCAGCATAATGTCCTCCAGTTTCATCCATGTTATGAGATGGTTCACAGATTCATTGTTGTTCTTTCTCGTTGCATAGTACTCCATTGTGTGTATGTACCATAGTTTGTGTATCCATTCATCTGTTGATGTACATCGAGGTTGTTTCCATCGTTTTGCTATTGTGAACAATGCTGCCATGAACATAGGTGTCCATATGTCTATTCGAGTGATGACTCTTATTTCTCTAGGATATATTCCTAGGAGTGGGATTGCTGGATCGAATGGTATGTCTATTTCTAGCTTTCTGAGGAAACGCCATATCATTTTCCAAAATGGTTGTATCATTTTGCATTCCCACCAGCAGTGTATAAGAGTTCCCATCTCCCCGCAACCCCTCCAACATTTGTTATTTCCAGTATTTTTGATTTGTGCCAGTAATGCCGAGGTGAGATGGTATCTCATTGTGGTTTTAATTTGCATTTCTCTAATGTCTAGTGATCGCGAGCATTTCCTCATGTGTCTGTTGGCCATTTGAATGTCTTCCTTGGTGAAGTGTCTGTTCATTTCCTTTGCCCATTTTTTGATAGGATTGTTTGTCTTTTTGTTGTAGAGGTGTTGGATTTTCTTGTAGATTATGGAGATTAGACCTTTGTCTGACTTGTACTGTCCAAAAATTTTTTCCCAGTCTGTAGGTTCTCTTTTGACTCTTTTGGTGAAATCTTTTGAAGAGCATAGATGTTTGATTTTTAGAAGATCCCAATTATCTAGTTTATCTGTTGGGTTTTTTGTGTTGATGTTTATGGTTTGTATCCTGTTAATGCCATGTATTAAGGCCTGAAGTGTTGGTCCTATTTTTTCTTCTATGAATTTTATAGTTTGAGGCTTTATATTCAGGTCTTTGATCCATTTTGAAGTAGTTTTTGTATATGGTGTGAGGTATGGGTCCTGTTTCATTTTTCTACAAATGGATATCCAGTTTTGCCAGCACCATTTGTTAAAAAGACTGTCTTTTCCCCATTTGATGTATTTTGGCCCCTTGTCAAAGATCAGGTGACCGTAGGTGGATGGATTTACATCTGAGTTCTCAATTCTGTTCCATTGGTCAATGTTTCTGTTGTTGTACCAGTACCAGGCTGTTTTGAGTACTGTAGCTGTATAGTAGGTTCTCAAGTCAGGTAGTGTGAGTCCTCCCACTTTATTCTTCTTCTTCAGTAGTGCTTTACTTATTCGGGGTTTCTTCCCTTTCCATATAAAGTTAATAATTAGTTTTTCCATCTCTTTGAAGAATGTTGTTGGTATTTGTATCGGGATTGCATTGTATTTGTAGATTGCTTTAGGTAGAATTGCCGTTTTCACAATGTTGAGTCTGCCTATCATGAGCATGGTATGTTTTTCCATTTATGTAGATCCCTTTGGATTTCATGCAGGAGTGTTTTGTGGTTTTCTTTGTATAAGTCTTTTACATTCCTGGTCAGATTTATTCCTAAGTATTTTATCTTTTTAGGGGCTATTATAAATGGTATTGTTTTCCTGATTTCCTTTTCATCGTTCTCCTTACTGGTGTATAGGAATCCAACTGATTTTTGAATGTTTATCTTGTATCCTGCTACTCTGCTGAATCTTTCTATTAGTTCCAGTAGATTTCTCATGGAGTCTTTAGGGTTTTCTATGTATAGTATCATATCATCTGCAAACAGGGAGAGTTTAACTTCTTCATTACCAATTTGGATGCCCTTTATTTCTTTCTCTTGCCTTACTGCTCTAGCTAGAACTTCCAGCACAATGTTAAATAGGAGTGGTGATAAAGGGCATCCTTGTCTTGTTCCTGTTTTCAAGGGGAATGTTTTCAGCCTCTCTCCATTAAGAATGATGTTGGCTGTTGGTTTTGCATAGATGCCCTTTATTATGTTGAGAAATTTCCCTTCTATACCTATTTTATTGAGAGCTTTTATCAGGAATGGGTGTTGGACTTTGTCAAATGCCTTTTCTGCATCAATTGAGATGATCATGTGATTTTTTTCTTTCATTTTATTTATGTGGTGAATTACGTTGATGGATTTTCTAATGTTAAACCATCCTTGCATACCTGGTATGAATCCTACTTGGTCGTGGTGTATTATTTTTTTGATATGATGCTGAATTCTATTGGCTAGAATTTTGTTCAGAATTTTTGCATCTATATTCATGAGAGATATTGGTCTGTAATTTTCTTTTTTTGTGATGTCTTTGCCTGGTTTTGGTATCAGCGTTATGCTGGCTTCATAGAATGAATTTGGAAGTGTTGCTTCCTCTTCTATGCTCTGAAATAGCTTGAGTAGAACTGGTACGAGCTCTTCTGTAAATGTTTTGTAGAATTCTCCAGTGAAGCCATCTGTGCCAGGGCTTTTTTTGGTTGGGAGTTTTTTTATTACCTTTTCAATCTCTTCTCTTGTTATGGGTCTGTTCAGATTTTCAATATCACTTTGTTGTAGTTTGGGTAGGCCGTATGTTTCTAGAAATTTATCCATTTCCTCTAGGTTTTCAAATTTGTTGGAATATAGTTTTTCATAATATTCTGTTATAATCCTTTTTATTTCGGTTGGGTCTGCTGTAATGTCCCCCATTTCATTTCTTATTTGGGTTATTTGTGCCCTCTGCTGTTTTTCTTTTGTCAGTCTGGCCAGTGGTTTGTCGATTTTGTTGATTCTTTCAAAGAACCAACTTTTGGTTTTGTTGATTCTTTCTATTGTTTTTCTGTTCTCTATTTCATTTATTTCTGCTCTGATCTTTACTATTTCCTTTCTTCTGGTGGTTGTGGGCTTTTTTTGCTGTTCTCTTTCTATTTGTTTGAGTTCTGTAGTTAATGTTTTGATTTTGTCCCTTTCTTCTTTTTTGATGTGTGCATCTGTTGGTATAAATTGTCCTCTGAGGACTGCCTTTGCTCTGTCCCAAAGGTTTTGGTATGATGTGTTTTCATTCTCATTTGATTCTAGGAATTTTTTGATTCCATCTCTGATTTCTTCTGTTACCCACTGATGTGTAAGCAGGGTATTATTCAGTTTCTATGTAGTTGATTTTTTTTCCTTGCTCTTTCTAGTGTTAATTTCTACCTTGATGGCATTGTGGTCAGAGAAGATACTTTGAATTATCTCAACATTTTGGATCTTGTTGAGGATTGCTCTGTGGCCTAAGATGTGGTCTATTCTGGAGAATGTTCCATGTGCATTGGAAAAGAATGTGTACTTTTCAGCGGTTGGATGGAGTGTTCTATGTATGTCTATCAGGTCCAGTTGCTGATTGTGCCCTTTAGGTCTTCTATGTCTTTGTTGAGTTTCTTTTTAGTTGTTCTGTTCTTTACTGAGAGTGGTGTGTTGAAGTCTCATACTATTAATGTGGAACTGTCAATTTCTCTTTCCAGTGTTGTTAGAGTTTGTTTTATTTATTTTGGAGCCCTGTCATTGGGAGCGTAGACATTTATTATGGTTATGTCTTCATAATGGATCATCCCCTTAATCATTATATAGTGTCCTTCTTTGTCTTTTATGGTAGATTTTGTTTTAAAGTCTATTTTATCTGAGATTAGAATTGCCACTCCTGCTCTTTTTTGATAGTTGTTAGCTTGATATATTTTTTTCCAACCTTTGATTTTTAATAAATTCACATTTTTGTTTCTAAGGTGTGTCTCTTGTAGACAGCAAATTGATGGATCCTGTTTTCTTATCCATTCTGCCACTCTCCATCTCTTTACGGGTGCATTGAGTCCATTTACGTTCAGTGTAATTATTGATAGATGTGAGTTTGTTGCTGTCATTTTGTAGTGCTTTTTTTTGTGATGCTGAAGTTTTCTTTGTTCTTCTTACTCTCTTGTGCTGAGTTACTTTTGTTTGTGGATTTTATGTTCATTTCTTTTGTTTTTGTAGGTTTTGTTTTTGTTGAGACTTTATGTTTTTCGTCTTTATTTTTATGAGTTGGTTTGTTAACTTTTTTTGTGGTTACCATGAATTTTACCCTTATCTTTATAATTTTGAAGCAGTCTACCGTTACTTGGTATCGCCTTGCCTTCCTCTCCTTTAGAAGGTTCTATACCTATGCCGTTTGTTCCCTCTTTCATTGTTTTGATGTTGTTGTCATCCTTTGATTGATTTCTCTGATTCCCTGTTGTATTTCTTTTGTTTTTGGAAAGTCCTCTGTAGTTCAGTTCCTAGAATGGTATCTGGTTCATGTGAACCTGCGTCCTAGGTCCTAGGTCCTGCCTGAGGGCTGAAGCTGTTTGTCCTCAGATCGAAGAACTCCCTTTAATAATTCTTGTAAGTTTGGTTTGACTTTTGCATATTCCTTTAGTTTCTGTTTATCTGGAAATGACCTAATTTCACCATCAAATCTGAATGAGAGTTTTGCAGGATATATTATTCTTGGCTGACAATTTTTTTCTTTCAAGATTTTATATATGTCATCCCATTGCCTTCTTGCCTGCATGGTTTCTGCTGAATAATCTGAGCTTAGTCTTATTGTTTCTCCTCTGTATGTGACTTCTTGTTTTTCACGAGCTGCTCTCAGGATTCTTTGTTTGTCTTTAGTTTTAGCGAGTGTGAATATGATATGTCTTGGTGATTTTCTTTTGGGGACTCTTCTATATGGGGTTTGTTGAGCTTCTTGGATGGCCAGCTTTTCATTTTTCATGATATTGGGAAAGTTTTCTGTCAGCAGCTCGTCAATGATCCTCTCTGTGTTTTCTGTTTTCTCCCCCTGTTCTGGTATACCAATCACTCGTAAGTTTATTGCTTTTAATTGTGTCCCACATAACTCTCAGGGTCTCTTCATTTTTCTTTGTTCTTTTTTCTAAGTTTTCCTGAAACAGAGTTGTATCCAAGTGTTTGTCTTCAGTTCCACTGATCCTGTCTTCCTTGGTTTCAAATCTACTTCTCAGCCCTTCTATGACACCGTCCATTTCTGAAATCTTGTTGTTTATCTTTTGGATTTCTAATTGTTGTTTTTGTATAATTTCGAGTTGTGAATTTATTTTGGCATTTTGTTCCTGCATCATCTTCCTGAATTCTTCCAATTTTTTGTCTGTATTTTCCATAAATTTGTCTATTTTTTCCTCATGTTTGTCAGCTTTTTGCCTCAGTTCTTGGAAAATTCCGAGTATTAGTGATTTGAGTTCCCTATCAGGTACTTCTAGTGTATTTTTTTCTACAGGAGAGTTATCTGGTGTTTTAATTTGTACGCCTATTGGAGCCATCTTGTCTTGTTTTTGTAAATGTTTTGATATTGTTTGCTGTTTTCGGGGCATTCAGTAGATATTTCTCTCGTTTATTGAGTTGTAGATTTTTTTTTTTTTTTGTTTCGTCCTTGTGGTACAGCTGGGCAGATCTAGCTGAGGAGGAGCCACTGGGACAGGTTGCTTGTGGCACTCACCGCAGCCACCAGGATGGTTGGTAGTCAGTGCTGGGCAGGTTCCAATAGGGCGTGCCTGCACAGCTTGGTGGTGTGATGTCTAGTGCACGGTGCAGGTAGGTAGGGTGCAGCGGGAAGATGGTTATGTGTGAAGCTAAGCTGGATATGGGAGAGAGGAGAGAGGAGCAGGAGCAAAAAGCGTACAAACATAAAAGAATGCTAGGGGAGCTTGTCGTTGGAATGTACAGATGAGAGACTATGGGATGGAGGAAACCAGAAGGGGGAAGAGAAAGAAAAGGAAAGAATGACCAAGTAAAAATCAGAAAAGTTAAAGAACTGCAAAGTTCCCAGGGATCCCACCGATGCAGCTATGAGGTCTGGGGGAGTCGGTCTCAGTTTTCACAGCACAGCCTGGCCAGAAGGTACAGAGGCATACATCGCCTGGTATTCAGGGATCAGAAAGAGAAGGAAGAGATAGAGAGATGAGAAATTAAGCAATGAAGAAAGACAAAAGGGAAAAAGAGGGAAAAGATGACAAAACTAATCAAAAAAAAGAAGAAAAATAAAATTAAAAAAAAAAAAAAAAAAAAAGCAACACCAGCAGTCAGTGCCTACAAATGCGACCCAGAGAGTCCCCACTCAGGGGCACGAATTCCAAGAAGCCGGCAGTCTCAGGGTTAAGAGTCCGTGGCCACGGGAAGCAGAGGGGCAAACGAACAAAGGCCCCGGGATCTCACCAGCACAGCAGCCCAGACCTGGAAGCAGCCACACGCCCGAACGCAGCCCCACAACCCCGCAGGAGAGAGCAAAGATGGCACCCGGAACCAGGCATCCAGGAAAAAGGAGGGGGAGGCGGTAGAAAAAGGTTCGCCAGCTGCCAGCAAACGGCTCCCAGAAAGCCGCCAGCCCGGGCGCGCAGAATCCAAGCACCGGCGCCCCCTAGCCCAGGGACTCCGGCCATGGAAAGCAGAGGGGCGAACGAACAAAGGCCCTGGGATCCCACCAGCGCGGCAGCCCAGACCTGGAAACAGCCACACGCCCGAACGCAGCCCCACAGCCCCGCAGGAGAGAGCAAAGACGGCACTCGGAACCAGGCACCCAGGCAAAAGGACGGGGAGGCGGCAGATAAAGCCCCGCCAACGGCCAGCAAACGGCTCTCAGAAAGCTGCCAGCCCGGGCGCGCGGAATCCAAGCACCGGCGCCCAGCCCAGGGACCCCGGCCACGGAAAGCAGTGGGGTGAACAAACAAAGGCCCCGGGATCCCACCAGCATGGCAGCGCAGACCTGGAAACAGCCACATGCCCGAACGCAGCCCCACAGCTCCGCAGAAGAGAGCAAAGACGGCACTTGGAACCAGGCACCCAGGCAAAAGGAGGGGGAGGTGGCAGAAAAAGGTTCGCTAGCTGCCAGCAAACGGCTTCCAGAAAGCCGCCAGCCCGGGCGCGCGGAATCCAAGCACCGGCGCCCCCCAGCCCAGGGACTCCAGCCACGGAAAGCAGAGGGGCGAACGAACAAAGGCCCTGGGATCCCACCAGCGCAGGAGCCCAGACCTGGAAACAGCCACACGCCCGAACGCAGCCCTACAGCCCCGCAGGAGAGAGCAGAGACGGCACTCGGAACCAGGCACCCAGGCAAAAGGAAGGGGATGCGGCAGAAAAAGGTTCGCTAGATGCCAGCAAACAGCTCCCAGAAAGCCGCTAGCCCAGGTGCGCGGAATCCAAGCACCGGTGCCCCCTAGCCCAGGGACCCTGGCCACGGAAAGCAGGGGATCCCCAGCTGAGGCAGAGAGGGGTGGGGGGTGGGAAAGCGCACACCGCAGTTTACCGGTCGTTCTGTCTCCCACCGGATGCTCTGCAAGGCTGCTCTACCGTTCGCTGGTCTCCGATAGGAATCCAAGATGGTGGATCCGCGCTGCGTTAGCTGGTAAGGAATCTCTGCATGAGTCTCTCCTCGCTCTCCATTCTCTTTTAGTATTCTCACTCCGTTTGGTGTTTGGCTGAGTTCTTTATCTCTTCATTTAGTGTTCTAGGGTTTCAGGATTGTTGATTCTCTGTTAGGCTTAGTTTTTCGTATCTTTGCTGTGGAGGGACGGCGTGGTGTTTCTGCCTAGAGTGCCATCTTGCCCCGCCTCCCCTCTTTTTTGTTTTAATGTTGTCATCTTTTATATATTGACATTTGCTTCCCTATTTTCAGTGTTTTAGCTTTGATTTACTTTTGTGTCATCCCTATCTGGGTTGATACCTGGTTGCTCTGTCCTGTGTTCTAGTCTTGGGTTGTTATCTGATGTTACTGATTTTCTAACTGGAGGATTTCCTTTAGTATTTCTTGTAATTTTAGTTTAGTTTTTGCAATTCCATAAACTTCTGTTTATCTGTAAACGACCTAATTTCACCATCATATTTGAGAGGCAGTTTACCTCGATATATAATTCTTGGCTGGCAGTTTTTTTGCTTTAAGGCTTTATATATCTCATCCCATTGCCTTCTTGCCTGCATGGTTTCTGCTGAATAGTCTGAGCTGATTCTTATTGACTCTGTTTTGTAGATGACTTTTCATTTCTCCATAGCAGCTCTTAAAATTCTCTCTTTATCTTTGGTTTTGGTAAGTTTGATTATAATACGTCTTGGTGACTTTCTTTTGGGATCTACCTTATGTGGGGTTCGATGAGCATCTTGAATAGATATCTTGTTATCTTTCACGATATCAGGGAAGTTTTCTGCCAACAAATCTTCAAGAATTCTCTCTGTATTTTCTGTTATCCCACCTGTTCTGGTACTCCAGTCACTCGTAGGTTATTCCTCTTGATAGAGTCCCACATAATTCTTGGGGTTTCTTCATGTTTTTTAATCCCTTTATGTGATTTCTCCTCAGATAAGTTGGTGTCAGTTGCTTTATCTTCAGTCTCACTAATTCTGACTTCCATTGCCTCAGTTCTGCTCCTATGACTTTCTATTGAGTTGTCTAATTCTGAAATTTTATTGTTAATCTTCTGGATTTCTGATTGTTGTCTCTCTATGGGTTCTTGCAGCTTGTTCAATTTGTCATTATGCTCGTCTCTAATTTTTTTAATTTCGTCTGTTGTGTGTTCTGCGTTTTGCTTAATTTCCTTCCTAATTTCTTGAAGAGTTCTGTGTATTTATCTTTTGTATTCTGCCTATAGTAATTCCAAGAAATTTTCCTTCTCTGGAAAATTTCTAGATTCTTTATTTTGGGAGCTTGCTGAAGTCATCATGGATTGCCTCTTTATGTGATTTGATATTGACTGTTGTCTCTGAGCATCAGTAAGTTACTGTATTTATTTATTTTATGTTTGCTTACTGTGTCCTGGCTTGTTGTTTTGGTTGATATGCCCAAATAGGTTGCTCGTATGAGGTAGTTTGATTATTGACACCTTTGAAGCTCTAATGTCCTGTCACCAGATGGTTAGATCTGTTACTAGGTATGTGAGCTCAGGAGTCTGCCCACTCTTCCTGTATGGGTTCAGCTCAGGTGCCCAGGTAGATAGCCACCAAGTGTGTGGTGTAAGCTCTCACTTACCGTCCTAGATAGGCATGGGTGATTGGTATAGACACAGGCATCTGGCTGCAGCAGGGAGACACACTATGAGCAAGGCAGGAGACTGATGGCCGCCCCTGAATGTCCAGGAGGAAGGCGTGTCCCTGTTCCCTAGAAAGCGTAGGTGGATGAGTTTTGCAGCCAGACTGTGAGGACCTAATGCTGTTGGCTGTAATGACCGGGGGGCATCTCTTATTCGTGGGCCAGTATCGCAGATGGCTAGGTGGTGTGGATGGAGCCACCGGTCCTTAGGTCCCTGATGTGGGTAGGTGAAGACCCTGCTTAATGGGCAGAGCAGTGTCATATGTCAAGAACCTGCCATTTTACAGCTGAATCACTTTGAAGTTAGACTTCAGGTATATCCCTATTGTAGTGTGGTAATGAGGGCCTATGCTGTTGAGATGGGCCCACACAAGTCTGTGCAGGGGGAAGGGCACTCAGAGTCCGTGGATCCCTTATGCCTGTGCCTAGGCAAAGGAGCTTTGCCTACCGTGGGTTCATGGCTTAGGGGAGTTGGCAGTTTATTTTTTCCCATTTATTAATTTGTTCACTTTCCAAGGCAGGGAGAATGGCTCCGGGCATATGACGTATCCTACTGCCAGCCCAGGGCACTTGGCAATTGCTGAAGCCCATCCAGGACCCAATGCAGAGCAGGGAGTGGGGAGGTAAATGGGAGAGGGGTTTTTCCCTAAGGGAGATGTTTTTGATCTACATGGTAAGCCGTAAGCAAGTACTTATCTTTCATGGAGGGCTGCTTCTCACTGGTTCTGGTTGGCCGTGTAGACTTCTGGTGTTGAGTCTCTCCCGGTACGGAAAATGGGCCTCCCTAGCACCGCTGCTTGCCTGCCTCACCGCTCACCCCGGGCTGATCAGGCCTGAAGGGCTCAGGCTTTCACCGGGTCCAGTCTGGCAACTCCTCGCTGCTTCCGAACCGTCTCTCCCTCCTCCTGCCACTCAGTCCTGTTCCTCAACTCTGCCTGTGATGTTCAGGGCTGCCAGATTGCAATATGTAATTGATTTACTGGTTTTTTCGGGTCTTTGTTGTAAGGGGGTCCACCGGCAGCGTGTGACTACTCCTCCATCTTGACCCTGCCTCCGAGATACCTTTTAAACCTACCAGCTTGGCAAAAATTAAAAAGTTTAACACTCTGAAATCTTGAGAGAGTGTGGAGTTTAGAAACACTCATCACCACTGGTGGGAGGTTTGGCTGTTCCAACCACTTCGAAAACAATTTGGCTCTATCTGGTTAATGTGAACACGTGTACACCCTCTAGCCAAACATTTGCACATTTGAATCCGGAGATATTTATGAGAATGTTTTAAAAAGCTTTGTTTGTAGTAGCAAAAATCTAAAAACTGCAAAAATGGCCACCCACATTAAACAGATAAATGAGCTGAGGTGAGTTCACACAGTAGAATACTACAGAGCCTTGAAGAAGAGTAAACTGCAGCTACGTGCATCCTCATCGATTCTTAACCATGGTCTTTAGTGAAAAAAGCATGTCACTGAAGGGTGAGTCTGCTGGTCTGAAGTTCAAAAGCAGGAAAATCTAAAGAATTGTGTGGAATCATACATTTGTGGTAAAACTATTTCTAAAAATGCAGGGGATAGTAGACTGATCAGTGTTTCCAGATGGGACTCTTCCAGGAACATGACTAGATGCTGGGGAATTGGTGTCAGCCTGACTGCCAGCATTCTGAGAGGGAAGCCAAGGAAGGATGTGGAATTTCGATTAATCACCCCATTCCAGTAGAAGACCTCCCCCCAACCCTCTGCTGTGCCTGAAGTCCTTGAGTCCAAAGCCTGTCTGGTTTAATTTTCCTCGAAACTATACTTTTTGATCATGATAGGTAGAACTGTGGCCAGGTAGCTGATTGCTCTGTATACAGACGTTTAAATAAGCCCTTATTTTCAGCTGCACACCCACATTTGCCTTCCCCAGCTCATGATGTGTTTCATTTGTGCATGGCCAGTCTTCTGCCTTCCTCTGCAGTTAGGTTTGCCCCTCCATCACTCTGCCCAGGAATTTACCACTCCTCCAGCTACTTATGCCTTCGCATTTTCTCTTTTGAGATTAAACATATCCTCTATTTCCACTGAAGATAGATTTTGTGTGTCTGATTTTCAGTCTTATAATTTGGGGCTGATTTTATAGGAGAGAAGGACGTAGAGAGGCCGGCCTTTCCTCTGCCATTGTAAAACTCAAAGTGGTTTTGACTTTCACTGGGAGGCTATTGCATTATTGTAACACGACTGAGCAGAGATGCCCATCTCTGCTGGAGGGAGATGTAGTTTAAGGGAAAGAGACAAACCCAAAGCCAAACCCATTGCTGTCAAGTGGATTCCGACTCTTGGTGACCTTGTAGGACAGAGTAGCCTTATAGGGTTTCCCAGGCTATAATCTTTTTTCTTTTTCTTTTTTTTTTTTTTTTTTTACTGTTTGTGCTTTAAGTGAAAGTTTACAATTCAAGTTAGTCTCTCGTACAAAAATTTATACGTAGATTGTTATGTGACCCTTGTTGCTCTCCTTATACTGTGACGCCAGGTTGTAATCTTTATGGAAGCAGACTGCCACATCTTTCTACCGTGGAGCAGCTGATGGGTTCCAACCGGTGACCTTTCGGTTAGCAGCAGAGCGCTTAACCACTGCACTACCAGGGCTCCTTCAGGAAAGGACACAGCAATAGAATTCAGATATCCTGGGTGACTGAGGAAATCATCTACCACATGTGTGTTACGCTCTTACTATCCAAAGGGGACTTTCCCGTAAGTGAGTTCCTCAGGGTACACATTGTTCGTGATTCTGTTGGAATGGAGGCGGGGACTCAGTGTTCATGGATGGTGATGAGTAAACATTTTGGATCATTATGGACTCCAGTCGCATGGAAAACTGAAGCATCCAACGTGTGCTAGCTTCCCGTGACAGAGGTGCCGTGAGAGTCAGGAGGATGTGCCTTAGCAGAATCTGGCTGCAGTTGCAAAGGTATCTGTGCAGCACCCTTTCATCTTTCTTCTCTTTCTGACATTTCCTGGAATCTTCGTGTGTTTATGGAAGGAACTCAGTGACATGAGTGTAGTGCTTACGTCAACGGTTGTTACCCAGCAAGTTAATAGAGAAGAATGACTTGGGTTATAAACAGTGTACATTTTGTAAGCCAGTGCTGCAAATTAAGACTACGTGAGGGGTTGTTCTAGATGAAATCTGTCCATAAAAGGAAAATGTAAAGTAGCCTTTAAAGAAGGAAGCAGTTCACTTTGGACTTTTCCACAGATTTTGCCGTCTCGCGGCTTGAGGCCCTGAAGCTAGGAGCGCTCGGTGTCGCTAGCCCCTCACCTTCCAAGCAGGAGTGGGAAAGAACAAGCTAATTTGCATCATGGGTGTGCTCTGAATCAAAGGCCATCCATCATTTCTGGTATCTTGAATGCAATGATTATCATATCAAAGACATATGTTGACATTGAAGATAATAACTTTGCTGTTGCCTGTTATTTCTAACCAGCTTGGAGTAATTACGAGCATGTGTTCTTTTCCAAAGCCGAACACACTCTAAGTACTGGAAAGAAAAGCCCTATTTGAGCCACCAAGGATATATATATGAGACTGGGTTTAAGATCTTTATATTAAGTAAGGAATTATATAGACTAGACAGGAAGCCCCAAGGTCTTGCAGACTTTTTCATTTGAAGGTTTTAGGAGGGCAGTATGTCTGTTTGCGTACTTGGGATTGGCTTTATGTGGGAAAATGATCCTTCCTGTCTAAGCACATAGCTTTAGGGAAGGACTCCTGGACATTGAGAGAGGAAGGGGCACGTTCCCAGCCAGCTAGTTAGCAGAAAAAGCTCTGAGAGTCCATAATCATGTAATACACGCGTGCGTATATCTCAGGCACAGTGCTGTGTGCCAGTGAAGTTGACCAAAGTCTATGTTCACTTGTGGTCACCTCACTAGTAGTCCAGGGACAGCAGCGTAAGCATCACCTGGGAGCTTCTCGGAAGTAAAGAATCTCAGGCCCCATTCTATACCTACTGGTTTTGAATCTGTAGTTTTAACCAAGATTTTGTTAATTCTCATGCACATTAAGCTGTGAAAGGCTATCCTGCAAACTCTTAATTGCCTTATGCTGTCAACAACTTTCTAGCATTTCCACCAGGCTTCTCTGAGGGCTTTGCCTACGGTATGTCATGGTATGTAGGATGGGCATGTTCCCCATGCAACTTTCTTCTTGATGCTCAATCCAGTAGTGTGAGAAGAGGAAGAGAAAGAACGTTCCCTCTACCTGTCATTGATAGCCACACAGATTGGCAGTTGGGACAGGAATTGAAGGTGAGATTGTAATGTCGAAATTTAAAAAGAAAAGCAAGCCTTGTCTTGAGTGATAAGCCAGTACTTCCATCCCTCTTAACACAGAATAAACTAAATCCTTCACCCTGTTCCGAAAGGTCCAGTTACATACGTTAAAGAAATTTCTGGCCTTGGAAACTTTAGCCGTGGTGCTTGGAGGCCACCAGAGCGCTGGGAATCACGTTTTTCTGGGCTGTCCTGGTGGAGTTCACATCTGTGCCAGAGTAAGTCCTCGTCTCTGCTCGCCTTCTGGCCATCTTGGTTTAGTATTCACACCATCAGTCTGAAAGGCAGAGCCTTGTATCGTTGGGGCTGGTTTTGTTTGTTTTTGTTATTGTTTTATTTTTTATTCTTATTTATTCTTTATTTATTTATTTCTGCCGCGTAGTCTTCTGTTCTCTCGTTTTTCTGCCGCCATGGGTCCCTCTATCCACTTGCTTCTCACCAGGTTCCTTTTCAGTGGTCTAGGGCCCTTCAGAACCATTTCAAGTTGATTCTGTGCAAACGCTCTTTCAGGGCCCTAGAAGTTTCCTGGGTGGTACGCATGGTTGGTGCTCAGACCTACCCAGCAGCACTGCAGGGAGAGAAGCCTGAGCACTTTGACTCTGTAACTCACGGGGTTGCCACGAGTCAGAATCAACTCAACAGCAACGGGTTTGGGGCTCTAAAAACGACTATTCTTGTCTGGACCTTTGTGTGGTGGTGGCCTCGGCCCTGTTTGAAGACAGGGCAATGAATGTGCTGCTGTTTTCTGGTTATTTCCATTCCAAAGTGTCTGTGATGATGTGGGAAAGTGACGTGACTCTGTTTGGGGGCTGGTTTTCTACGTGACACAAGGCTCTAGAACCATCAGAAGCATCTCCTACCCATACTTCCCCGCTCCCTGCTCCACCCTACTGCACCCCCTGCCCCCAGCCACAGCCTTCACTGCTATGGCCTCGTCAGTATTTGCTTTCTGAATTGCACTCATTAGCCTGAAAACTAATAAAAGGGTTTTTCTGTCTCATCAGTGTGGGGATGGGGTGCCAAACACATTCTCAGATGCAGGAGGACAGCATGACAATTTGTCTTTTCACATTTCTTGGTGAAGGGCCTAAATCCTTAAAGTAAACTTTGTCTGAGCAATTTTATGTGTCCCAAAAATAAGGCCATGGAAGAGATTCAGAACTAACAGTTTGACAGAACAGTTAAGCTTAGTTTTCCTTGAGACATTTAATGGGACAGATTATCAGGCTGCGTGTGGAAAGCTTATTTTAACTGCATTATCAGGCCAGTTGACGGAGCCCTCTGCCCAGAAGCATACCAGGCTGTGCTGGCCATCAGCAACGAGGACTTGTTTGCACCGAGTCAGAGGATATTTCATAATATGGCACCATGGAGCCAGCCAACCCACACCTCTGGGGGTGATGCCAAAGAGTGGCAGGCGGTGGCACACGGGAGAAGCAGGGGGACAAGGAACTTGAGTCAGCATTCATTTTCCTGGGCACCTGCCAAGAAACAACTGCATGTTTCCAAGGAAGAGCTCGTTCTCCCTGAGGAGGAGAAAGCAAGATGGCTGCCAAGTCTGGTCCTGCTATTCGCCTCCAGCTGGCACCTGCTCCTGGCTTGAGCTAGGAAGAGGAATTACTTACCTGTCCCATCTCCAGTCACTGGCAATGGCAGGGAAGCACAAGAATAGCCACAGTTATAATGTGGTGATTGTGTCCCCTGCTTCTCCCATTATGGGCTACTTCCCTTCATTGCATTGCGCCATCTTGGGTCACTTCTTGTAGTTTTCATTGGGAAGGTACCACTCTATTTTCCAAATTAGTTTTCTGTTACTAGTAAAATAAGATTTTTCAGTGTAGGAGTATGTGAATGGGTGACAAATTGAGAATAAAAATTAAACTTAGCGGTTCCCTGATATTCCAGATTTCATCCTCAGAAGATGCTGCTCTCTAATCCAGGCAAAGTTCAGACCCCATACTAATTTATATTCACGATTTAGAAGTAACTGGAGTAAATTATCAGCTCAGCCATCCAAGCTTGTAGCACTTTTGGATAGGTGCATCGATTTCCACATCTTTAACACTGAATTCTACCTACTTTGAAACAGTCTACAAGAATGTCTTAGAGAGAAATGCAGCAGTTGGTGTGACCCCACCTTGATTGCTTTGGGAGCCAGTGACTTAGAAATGTAAAAGATGACTTTTAGTAAGAAAAGCTGACTTGTCATCAGTAGCACGTGTACTTCATGCCAACCCCTTACTGTCTGCAGTTTTGCTAAGTAGCGGAATTCAGAGATAGAAAGCATGAGCAGAAGATATCGCGGGTCTGATGGCACAAAAATAGAAGTTGTGTTACTAAGAATTTTGCTTTGGAGAATTAAATTATTTACCTTCTGTGTATTCTGCAACATGTTGTTAAGTCTCCCTGAGAGAGGCAAGCCTTGTGTCCATTTGTTCTATGTAATCGACAATGTATCTGCCCAGATATGTGGACCCTTCATTTATTTGTTTTTGGTGGAGGAGGGTGATTTGGGCAGGAATGGAAAAACCTGTCATGTACAGTTATTTGCCTGAAGTGATCAAAACAAGTTTATTGGTGATAACATGTATTGGCTGTTTTAATAGACATGGTACCTGTCATCCATGCTCTTAAGATAAAACAGACTAGAGATGGAAATCCTACTGCTAAATCAGAGGAAGTTCAAATGTGAGAGCTAAGCCAAAGAACAAAATGTCCACTGGCTCTGGTAGACTTCAATGTGTTGATTACCAGCAAAGGTTTAGAAAGTAATCACATTCCTTTCCAGTCAGGGAAGGCCTCCTGAAAGAAGAAGGCTTCTATGTTTCTCTTAATTTTGTAGTTGGGTCAAACTCACTGGGCCCAGCATGCTTCCAGCATTCGTGGTCTATTCAGAATCAGGTATTTTCGTTTTTACTTCTGGCCACTTCTGCCAAGCTCAGGCAGAAAGCTTATGATAGAGCTGGATTTTGTGTAGACGTGAAAATATCACCAGACCTGGCAAGAATTCTTTCTCTGTCTGTCTGGCAAGACTCTTCTAGCTGAGCGATCAGGGTGTGGTTTTTCCAGGGTAGGAAATCTGTATTTCCATTTCTGTCTTAATACCTATTCAGAGAGGCAGGGTTTTTTTTTTTCTCCTTAATCCACGTATGTGAGAAATAACAATAATTTGGATACACTGGCTCGAGGCACAGGTTTAGACAGTGTGGGGTGTGGGCCTGCGTTTCCCTCTCTGGAAGGCACCGCGAGAGTCCCTCAGGCAATCTAATAGTACGCATGTGTGACATGCCCTAATCCTGGCATGCGGAGTCTGGAAAGGCTTTGCCTCAAACTAGGCATGTCTAATAGGCTTTAATGCAACCTATGAATTTGCCCCTGCACAAGGTCAGCTTGTAGGTCAGCGGAAGGCTGCACAAATTGCATTCTCCTCCAGACTGTAATTATACCTAGGAGAAGTCCATGTGTTGCCAAGTTCAGCTGACTCCAGATAGGAGCAAGATAAACTCAGGGCTTACTAACGTTCCTCAAAAAACGGATTTTTCAGGGTCTGATGTAAAGCATCTCTTATTGAACAAATGATGTGGAGGGGATGGTGAGCAGCTGTTGTGTGCCTTCACCGAGAGCAGATAAAGATGGCATGAAATGGAAGCATGAGGAATTTAAGTCAGATGTAAAGTAAAACGGTCCAGCACCAAAAATTACTTCATACTACAGAACAGTTTTGAGGGTTATTACAAATCAAGTAATATGCACATGAGGACAAAGAAGAATTAAAAATGGGCATTAAGAGGGGTTGTAGATAAGGAATAGTTTGCAAAATTTAGTTTGTAATAAGCTGAGGTGGGACTGTGTTTTAATTTATTTGATAAGTAAATAGAGAATGTCTGAATGTACATGTGTATGAATGTAACCTTAATAATTTCTTACAAGTGTGAACGTTCTAAAGTAAGGTCCGTCCTTAAGTATCTGGGCTTCTGGACCGTCCCAAAGACAGAAGGATGAATTAGGCAGTATTTTCCAGTGTCTTCAGTGCTATGGATTAAATGATTCCAAAATCCAGCTCAACCAGAGTACACATTAATCCGTTGCCATCGAGTTGATTCCGACTCATAGTGACCCTACAGAGTACACACTCGATGTGCAAAATTTTACAACTACTTATAATCTCCAGTAAATATTTTCTTAAATATCTTTCTTGAACAGCTTGGAGTAGGCACTTTTTTCCATGAACACACATGGAATGAAATCAGGTTGGGAGCTTCAAGGCATAAATTCTGCCTGCTGGCTCTATGTAAGCATGAAAATCCATTAATTCGGCATTCATATTCTGAAGCTGTGAACTGACAAAGTCAGGAATCCCGCCCATCTCCAACACTCAAATGGGGTGGACTGGCCCCGTGGTCCTCTCGGATGTGAAAGCCCCTCCTGCTGACTGGTCCTAATTCTTGGAGGCCCCTTCACTCTGGTAGCCATGCAGAATGGAAGTGATACCCTTTTTCTGTGGATGACCAGAACACGGGTTACCGTGTAGTTTGAGGTTCTTGATCTGCAGAGCTTTTTGGTTGTATCATCTCTCAACTCTTCTTCATGGAGAGGTTTTCTGAAGGTGAGACCTGGACTTTCGTTTCAGGAAGAAGACACTAAGTGTGACATTCTTTTGGGAATGCTTTCAGGTTACCCAGAGGAAGACTATGCCAGGAACAGCCATGTGGTTACAAACTCCCACTTTTAGTAGGAATCCTGACATTTTCAGGGACTGCATACCTAAGGAACAATTAAAACCAAAAACTCATTGCCGTCGAATCTATTCCGACTCTGTAGGAGAGAGTAAAACTGCCCCATAGGGTTTCTAAAGATGTAAATCTTTACTCCATCAGAGCAGAGTGGCTGGTGGGTTCAAACCTCCAAGCTTTCAGTTAGCAGCTGAGCACTTATCCACTGTGCCACCAGGGCTCCTAAGGAATAATTAGAAACTCTTTATGTTACTGATCCCTAGAACTAGCTCCCTTATATCAGAGTTTTATATATATATATATATGTGTGTGTGTGTGTATATATATATATATATATATGAAGCCCTGGTGGCACAGTGGTTAAGAGCTACGGATGCTAACCAAAAGTCAGCAGTTCGAATCCACCAGCTGCTCCTTGGAAACCCTATGGGGCAGTTCTCCTCTGTCCTGTAAGGTTGCCATGAGTTGGAATTGACTCGATGACAATGACATCAGGTGTATATATATGTGTATATATATATATATATGTGTGTGTGTGTGTGTGTGTGTGTGTGTGTATACGTATGTATGTATATATATGTATATCCTTTTTAACTAGTCTTTGAACTCCCATTAAACAGGGATGTGTGTGTGTGTGTGTGTGTGTGTGTGTGTGTGTGTATAATTTTTTTAAAATGTTTTCATCCCCATCAGCACACTAACGTAAGAGTGTGCACACTGTAAGTGTTGTCTCATTGGCATAACTGCGTTGCAGTGTGGGTGCAGTGATGAGTGAGGGCAGGCCTGGAAATAGGAGGCTGGTCTCCTGACTTTCCTCCTAACAACTGGTACACCAGAGCACGATGCCGTCACTCTTCAAAGCTCCGCAAGGGGCCATGACAGCTCAGCGCGCTCAGGTTATAAGCAGGAGGGAAGGGCTTATCTTTATGGATATAGTTCTGTTTCGTTTGTATTTCTCCTTAGGTTGTTATATTGCCAGGAACCTTTAAATTAGGCCATACAGCTGAAAAATAAACTTGTTCAAATAGCACAGGATAGTAACAACTGGAATGCTTCAAGAATCGGTTGGTGATCATGAATTAAATTTTTGAGTACTGAACGGTTTAATACAACTTTTGTGTTTGAAATTTCATGGTGAATTTTTTTAAATGTATCAGTTAAATTTCTGCATGAACAGAGCAGAATATTAAATATTGGAGAATCTCAGGCATCTTAGGATTCTGAAGATTTTCCAGGTAATTATTACGATCACCTGTCCACAATGCTCATAACTAAGTATGCAAATATGAAAGGTATGGTTGATTGAGTTTAGTTTCCTTGAAGCCCAGGATATTTTAGAGAAGCCAGTGGATTTGGGAGAATAAATACCCTATATTAGTTTATCTTTTAGTCACATGCCCTTCTCTTCAGAGAAGGATTTTTGTAATTCACTTTATCTGTCTAGAAGTTAGCTTACGAAGTATGCATATGATGCCGTAAAAGAAAAACCAGGGGAATTTTCAGTTAACTGAAGATTCTACATAAATTGGGTTCTGTTATTTGCAACTTAATAGTTTACTTTTAAAAAAATCATAAAAATAAAACGAAAACCCGTTGCTGTCAAGTCGGGTCCTACTCATAGCGACCCTATAGAACAGAGTAGAACTGCCCCACAGGGTTTCCAAGGAGTGCCTGGTGGATTTGAACTGCCGACCTTTTGGTTAGCAGCCGAGCTCTTGACCACTACACCAACAGGGTTATTGAGCATCTTTTTAAAAAGTTTTTTATCATGTTCCAAATCGTTACTCTCCCTTTCTTCCTTGTTCAGTCTCTCCATGGCTTTTCTTCCCTTGTCTTCCCCCTCCCCGTCAGTGTTTGTTTCCAGCTGCTCCGCTGTAAGGGTAGATGCCTCAGATAATAGGTCTGTATTTGGATACGGAGATTGTGAGATTTCATCACAAGGATCAAAAATGACAATCGGATTAGCAGAACAAAGTGTTCTTGTTTCTGGAAGGGAGCTATTCTGTGCCCATTGCTTTAATGGCCTACCAGTGAGATGGCCCCACTTATTTTTACAGAACTCTTGAGAATGAAGTATTGCCATCACTCTGGAAGTCCACAGGACCACTAAAGGAATAAAGCTTATGATACTG
The DNA here is from genome assembly GCA_030035585.1 of Dugong dugon. Taxonomy (NCBI): domain Eukaryota; kingdom Metazoa; phylum Chordata; class Mammalia; order Sirenia; family Dugongidae; genus Dugong; species Dugong dugon. Next base: position 2,011,750 of record CM057472.1, read on the forward strand.
TGGTCCATTTGGATGGGCTGGTATGCAGAGGAGCACAATACCTAGTGCTTAGTAGGGGTGCGGTAAAGGGTTCTTCCTTTTCCTTCCTTAGAAACTGCCTCTTAGCCACAGCAGTCTCTGCGTAAATGTCCTTCTTCCTCCTTGTCCATATTAAATACCTTTGCACTGTGCCAGCCTAATGGATTTAGTCATTGGAAAACATAGCAAAGCGGAAATCAGCAATTCACAAGATGTGACCAGTAAGCCAAATGTTTAATCTTACTAATAAACAATTAAAAATCCAAAATAAAATAGTGAAAACCCGTTTTACCTATCCAAAAAAATTTTTTTTAACTGTTAATACCCAGATGGGTACAGGAAACAGGAGAACAGTCACTCTCTAATAGTTGGCAGGAGTGTAAATTAATACAGCCTATTAGAAACAATTTGACAATATTTATCAAATTTTAAGGGGGCATATTGTTTGACCCACTCTGAAAATCTATAGAAAAAAGTACAAGTGACTACAGATACCAATCTGCATAGATGTTAATGGTAGCATTGCTAATAATTGACAAAATTGGGAAAAATGGTAAACGTCCATCAGTAGGCGAATACTTAAATAAATGTGACATACTCAGAAGTGTTTCTACCTGTGCTGATGTGGAATGATGTCAGTAATATATTTCTGAATGAAAAAAAAAATAAGTTGCAGTACAAAATGTACAGCTTGCCATTTTTGTAAACATAAGACCCTACACATGCAGACTCAAACACACGTTTAGTTCTGGAAGGAGACAAACTACCCCATAACTGGTGATAACATCTGAGGAGTGTTGTGGTTCCAACTTACAACAACCCTGTGTACAGTAGAACAAAACACTGCCCAGTCCTGCACCATCCTTTCAATCATTATTATATTTGAGCCCATTGTTGAGCCACTGTGTCAGTCCATCTCATTGAGGGTCTTCCTCCTTTTCGCTGACCCTCTACTTTACCAAGCATGATGTCTGTCTCAGGGACTAGTCCCTCCTGATAACATGTCCAAAGTACATGAGACCAGGTCTCACCATCTTCATTTCTCAGGACCATTCTAGCTGTACTTCTTCCAAGACAGATTTGTTCGTTCTCCTGGCACTCCACAGTATATTCAGTATTCTTCACCAACACCATAATCCAAAGGCATCAGTTCTTCTTCGGTCTTCTTATTCATTGTCCAGCTCTCACATGCATGTGAGACAATTGAAAATACCATGGCGTGGGTCAGGTCACCTTAGTCCCTCAAAGCGGTGTCTTTGTTTTTTAACACTTTAAAGAGGTCTTTTGCAGCAGATTTGCCCAATGCAGTATGTCATCTGATTTCTTGACTGTTTTTTCCATGGGTGTTGATTGTGGATCCAAGTAAAATGAAATCCTTGACAACTTCAATCTTTTCTCCATTTGTTATGATTTTGTTTGTTGGTCCAGTTGTGAGGATTTTTGTTTTCTTTATGTTGAGGTGTAATCCATACTGAAGACTGTTGTATTTGATCTTCGTCAGTAAGTGCTTCAAGTCCTCTTCGCTTTCAGCAAGCAAGGTTATGTCATCTGCGTATCACAGGTTGTTAATGAGTCTCCCTCCAGTCCTGATGCTGCATTCTTCTTCATATAGTCCAGCTTCTCAGATTATTTGCTCAACATACAGACTGAATAAATAAGTCTGGTGAAAGGATACAACCCTGACGCACACCTTTCCTGATTTTAAACCACACAGTATCACTTTGTTCTGTTCGAATGACTGCCTTTTCGTCTATGTGCAGGTTCCTCATGAGCACAATTAAGTGTTCTGGAATTCCCATTTTTCCCAGTGTTACCCATAATCTGTTGGTCCACATAGTCAAATGCCTTTGCATAGCTAATAAAACACAGGTAAACATCTTTCCTGGTATTCTCTACTTTTAGCCAAGCTCCACCTGAGATCAGCAATGATATCCCTTGGTCCATGTCCGCTTCTGAATCTGGTTTGAATTTCTGACAGTTCCCTTTGGATACACTGTTGCAATTGTTTTTGAATTGTTTTCAGCAGAATTTTCCTTGCATGGGATATTAGTGATATTGTTTGACAATTTCCACATTCTGTTGAATCACCTTTCTTTGGAATGGGCACAAATATGGATCTGTTCTAGTCAGTTGGCCAGGTAGCTGCCTTACAAGTTTCTTGGCACAGACGAGTAAGCATCTCCAGTGCTGCATCCATTTTTTGAGACATCTCAGTTGGTATTTCATCAATTCCCAGAGCGTTGTTTTTCACCAATGCCTTCAGTGCAGCTTGGGCTTCTTTCAGTACCATCAGTTCTTGATCATATGCTGCCTCCTGAAATGGTTGAACATTGACTGATTCTTTTTGGTACGGTGATTCAGTGTATTCCTTGCATCTTCTTTTAATGCCTCCTGTGTCATTCAATATTTTTTCCATAGAATCCTTCAAAATTGCAACTCAAGGCTTGAATTTTTTCTTCAATTCTTTCAGCTTGAGAAATGCTGAGCATGTTCTTCCTTTTGGCTTTCTAACTCCTGGTCTTTGCACATTTCATTATAATACTTTACTTTGCCTTCTCGAGCCCCCTTTGAAGTCTATTGTCCAGCTCTTTTACTTCATTGTTTTTTTCCATTCGGAATGAAGGAGTATTTCCACTTGTTACTTTTTTGCATTCTGTGTAGTTTGTTTTTACTGTGTGGTTTAAAATTAGAAAAAGTGTGCATCAGGGTTGTATCCTTTCAACATACTTGTTCAGTCTGCACGGTGAGGAAATAATCTGAGAAGCCGGTCTATATGGAGAAAAATGAAGCATCAGGACTGGAGGAAGACTCATTAACAATCTAAATATGCATATGATACAACTTTGCTTGCTTAAATTGAAGAGGACTTGAAGCACGTACTGATGAAGATTAGAGACAACAGCCTTCAGTATTCATTACACTTCAACATGAAGAAAACAAAAATCCTCACAACTGGACCAATAAGCAACCTCGTGATAAACGGAGAAAAGATTGAAGTTGTCAAGGATTTCATTTTACTTGAATTCACAAACAACACCCATGGAAGCAGCAGTCAGGAAATCAGATGACATATTGTGTTGGGCAAATCTACTGCAGAAAGCCTCTTTAAAGTGTTAAAAAGCAAAGACATCACTTTGAGAACTAAGGTGCACCTGACCCAAGCCATGGTATTTTCAGTTGCCTCATATGCATGTGAAAGCTGGACAATAAATAAGGAAGATCAAAGAAGAATTGATGCCTTTGGATTATGGTACTGGTGAAGAATGTCAAATATACCATGGACTGCCAGAAGAATGAAAAAATCTGTCTTGGAAGAAGTACAGCTATAATGCTCCTTAGAAGACAGGGTGGCGAGACCTGGTCCCAAGTAATTTGGACATGTTATCAGAAGGGACTAGTCCCTGGAGGAGGACATCTTGCTTGGTAAAGTAGAGGGTCAGTGAAAAAGAGGAAGACCCTCAACAAGATGGATTGACACAGTGACTGCCAACACTGGGCTCAAACATAGCAAAGATTGTGAGGATGGTACAGGACTGAGCAACATTTTGTTGTGTTGTACATAGGGTTGCTATGAGTCGGAACCAACTCAATGGCACCTAACAATAACAACATAGTTCGTATATTTGTATATATATATATTTTACAGTGAACGTTTATTGCTTTTGTAATTAAAACTAATAAATGTACAAGCAAGAAAAGAGAAAAAAATAGAAGAAATATATTTGTGAACTTGACACTCTCCAGAGGCAGAACTTTATACATCTTCCATTCCTAGCTCAGTACTTGGGAAATGGTAATCATTTGACCCATGTGTGTTGAATGAAGAAACTCTTGCTTGTGCTCCAGTCTGTGCTCCCATGACCAGGTTGGGTCTTCTTCTTGTTAGTTGCGTGCAGTCGATTTCAACTCATGGCAACCCCATCTGTGTAGAATAGAACTGCTCCATAGGGTTTTCAAGGCTGTGACCTTTCAGAAGCAGATCACCAGGCCTGTCTATGGAGGCACCTCTGGGTGGATTTGAACCGCCAACCTTTTGACTTGTAGTCAAGAGCTTAACTGTTTGCACCACCTAGGAACTCCAGAAGCTGATAAAATGTGACCAGAGGTCCACAGAGCATCTCTCTTCCTTTTTCTGCCTTTCAGTCCTCAAGTTTCCTTTTCTCTCTTCATTCCCCCCATCCCCAAATACCTCTCCTATTCCACCAGCACAGCCGAATCCTTGACTAGTTTCAGAAAGATCTGAACGTATACCAACGTCTTGGGCCAGACAGATGCCTTTTAAGCTGACTGAACCCTTACTCAATTTTGAGTCAGTTTGTTAGTCTAATGTCTTGTTTTTTCTGTTTCCTTTTAATCATTTTGCATATCTGGTCTTGATTAGGAAAGATGTTTTAAAATATGTATTTATTCTACCCTTTCTTTTTTACTCACTATTCACTCCTCATTTTTTCCCCTTGTCATTTGTTTGGTGTTATCCTGCAGTTATACAGGATAAGCCAGACCTCTTTCAGGGAGCCTGACTTGTCTCAGATGGGTCTGCTCTTAGGCTCACTACTGCCAGAGCCACACAAGTCAACCCACTGGTGACTGAGAACTTGTTTGCAGGGCCTCGGGACTTTGAGCTTCCCTGTCCCACTGATGAGATACCTTCTGCGTCTCAGAAACTATGAAGGGTTAGAATATACACCCATTCAGTCCATTGTGTTCTTACCACTTTAGCTGGTGTTGAGAAACATAGTATTATCCAACAATTAACAAGAGGGTATATGGAGACTTAGAAGGAGATTTCTTGAAGTCTAATCAGGGGTAGGGGTTGGAGCCCTGGTGGCATAGTACCTAGGAGCTCAGGCTGCTAACCATAAGGTCAATAGTTCAGATCCACAAGCCACTCGTTGGAAACCCTGTGGGGCAGTTCTCCTCTGTCCTGTAGGGTTGCTGTGAGTCGGAATTGACTCAGCAGCAACAGGCTTGGTTTGATTTGGTTTTAATCAGGGGTAGGGAGAGCCTTGATGGCACAGTGGTTAAGGGCTTAACTGCTAACTGAAAGGCTGGCTATTTGAACTCACAGCGGCTTTGAGGGAGAAAGATGTGGCAGTCCGCTTCCATCAAGATTACAGTCTTGGCAACCCTATGGGGCAGTTCCACTGTGTCCTATAGGTCGCTCTGAATTGGAATTGACTACACAGCATCGGACTAGTCAGAGGTAGGGAAGAGAGAACAGGGAGGCAATAGAGGCATTTTAGAAAAAGTCTCTAGGTTTTTAGTCCAGTGAAAGGCAACGCCTCTTTCCAAACACCTGCCATGCCAAGTCACTAGACAGAATTTCAGGGGTGGCTGACGTCAATACTGTCCTTTCCACGCTAGAATGAGAGGGTGGGGGCTGGTTAGCCTCTGTCGTCGTTGTTCAACCTGCCCGAACACAGTCAGAATCTCAATTTCCATCTCTCTTTTTCTCACTCTCTTACTCTCCCCGTCTTGGTTCTTTCTCAGCCCTCTTACGGCCAATCTCTCACCTTCTTTTATTTATTAATTCATCTTGTTGTTGTTGTTGAGAATATAGACGGCAAAACACACTCCCATTCGACAGTTTCTACACGTACAATTCAGCGACATTTTTACATTCTTCGAGTTGTGCAGACATTCTCATCCTCTTTTTCTGAGTTGTTCCTCCCCTATTGACATAAACTCACTGCTCCCTAAGGTTCCCATCTAGTCTTTCGAGTTGGAGTTGTCAATCTGATACCATACTGCCTTCATTTAATTGGCTATTAGAGCAACTTGCACTTGAACATTGTCTCGCCTCTAGGCACAGCATACTGCCAGTGGTTTTCACAGCCCTAACTGGATGGCTTGGCACATGTTTGTATGAAGAAACTTTCACAACTCAGTTGTGATCTTGTCATGAATTTGGTTCCTGTGTCTGCCTCCTTGACGTCTATGTATATGCCATGACCATGGTTGTGGCAGTCACTATTCTGGACATTAGGAATAAATCTAGTCAATTCCCAAGGCCCGTCTTTTTGTGAATTTGCTCCCCAGTTGGTTCAGGTGTTGATTTTAATAGCTTTATTGACTCTTAACAGCTATTTTGCCAAAGTGATTCTTCAAGTCACCTAGTGACAGACTTCTTGAGGGCAAGAGCTGGGTCTGTCTCAGTCCTCTCTGCATCCTCAGAGCCTAGAGCAGTGCCAGGCATATAGCAGACACACAGCAAACATTTGTTGAATGAATGAGCTCTTGGTTGAATATTTACATGAAAGTTATGTGTGTTTCCTTAATGTTGTGTTAGGCTTTTTGTTAATCATTTTACTTTAAATTTGGGTTCTCTGTCTACTAAAGGAATACACTGAGTCACTATACCAAAAAGAATTGGTCTGGGAGCCGATTTGTTTTACTAGGTTTAGAGAAACACAAAGCTAGGAAGAGCTCCCCATGGAATATTCGTAAAGGTTGAAAAGGTTGTCAGTGAGGTATTTGAAGTTTCTAAAAAGACTGTGAAACTTTATACGTGTATGTGTTTTATTATACAAGAGCAGTATTAAACAAATTAAAATTAAAGCTTTATGTGCAAAGTCTTATACAGTTTATGTTAATAATAGCACAAATGGGAAACAACTTAACTGTCCAATAACAGGGAAACTTGTACTTCAGGATGAAGAGGTCGAACTCCTGGGAGTTAAGTCGTTTTCCCAGAGTCTTAGGCTGGTAGTTGTCTGAGGCAAAGATGAGAATGTTCCTTCCACTCAGCCACTCAGTGGAAAACAGCCAAGAAGATCAGAGGTTGTGAAGTGACTTAAGAAGTAGCAACATGAACATATGCCTCTGTTACATAAAAAAGTTAGAATTGCATATGTGTTACAATTACAACTTAAGATACATTTGGATAACAAGATAAGAGGAAAGTATTATAAAGATCGTACTGCTTGTGTTAGGCTGGTGGAGGTTTGGGTGCTGTTTTTTCTCTGTTTTCTAAAATGTTGATTGTGGCTAAGTTACTTTCAAATTAAAGTATTATTTAAAATAGAGTGCCTGTAGTATCAGTTTAGCTCATCAATCAGGGTACTGAAAATCTGAATGTTTTTGGTACGCTTTCTGAAAGATTGCATGGCCGTTTCAGCTTGTGTTCATGTTTGTAAACATTCCAGATCATCAAGTTATTGGATGGAAAACGATCTCAAACTGTGGGGATCTTGATATCTAGTTTGCATTTAGAAATGAAGGATATCCAGCAGGGTAAGTCTCCTCCATCACTTTTTTCCAACTTCTATAATTTTTTAACATTTTACTGTGAAAAATTTCTAACGTAATACAGAGAATGTTAAAATGAACTTGTGTTAATATATACCCTGTGTACCCAACACCCAGCTACAAACTCACCGGCTCATCTTGTTTCATCTCAAGTATCTTCCCCCCAAGTGGGTTATTATGAAGCAAAGTCCACACATTGTATAATTTCATCTGTTAAAAATGTTAGTACCATTTCTAAAAGATAAGTACCATTATCATGCTTTTAAAAACATTAACAGTTACTTCCCAGTATCATTAAATAGGTAGTTCTAATTTCCCTGATTGTCCATATACTCATTATTCATCCATTTACTTACAATTCGTTTGAATGGAGATCCAAACCAATTTCACACATGCCTTTGACTGGTGTGTCTATCAAGTGTCTTTAATCTAGAAGTTCCTGCTCTCCATTTTTTTGGTTTCTGTTTTTTCCTTTGTAATTTATTTGCTGAAGAAACCAAGTCACTTGCCCTGTAGGATTTCCCACGTTGTCAGCGTTGCTGGTTTGCATTGTCATGTTGTCATCTATCATGCTCCTCTGCTCCTGTGTTTGCTGTAAATTGTTGGCTTGATCTGACTCTGGTTTAATTTGAGGGAGAAGACGACCTCCTAGGCATTTTTGTATATTCTATCAGGATATCCATAATACCTGGTTGTCTGTTTTTGTGATGTTAGTAGTTGATCTTTGCCTAGATCCATTATTTCATTAGAAGTTTGCAAAATAATGTTGCACTAATTCCATCATTTCTTCTTCATTAGCTGCATTGCTTCTATGGAAAGGCTCTTTCCTTCACCAGTCATTTGGTTATGTCATTGGTTTTTAATCTCTCTCCCCTTTTTTTTCCAAGTGAGACTATTTCTACATAGTTATCTTTGGCTCAATTTTAAACAAAAAGGCATTTTAAAAGAAGAAATTTTACTTCTGTGTATTTTTCTTCGTCTCTAGAAAAGTGGCCAATTGCCATCCTACTTTTTTGGAATCTGTGTCTCTTGCATGCAAACAATGCTCCCCTTTCGCAGAAATCGATTAAATGTAAATCTTTATTTTGACGTGTCACTTATAATATGGTCTGAGTTGTAGTATACTCTTTCTTAGATGGTTTCAGTAGAATTAAACGTCAGTTCAACACACCGCCCTTGAGGCTTCAGTCTGTCACCTTAAAGGTATTTTACTCCGGTTCACAGCAGAAGACTCCCATGTAATATACGTTCACATAAAACTTTTCCTGTCAAGGGAGCTTTTTTTTTTAAGGGCTTAAAATTGTGGTGTTTTGCAAACCTTACAAATTCCACATAAAATTAAAAATCTCCTAAATTCGATGATAATTACACAGTATTCAAATAAGCTGGTCCATTTTCAGTATTTAAAATCAATAATAGAACTGAACAGGTTAAGTGTGAATATTAAGCCTCAGAATATGTTTCTAGTAGTTGATCTGAGTTTGGGGCAAAGGGTGGCAGAGAGGTCAACCCAGAGGAATCTTTCATAAGTTTAGGTGTTATATCTTCTGAAAGAATTGAGTTTCTGGTGAATTTCAACCAGGAGAATGCACTACTAGGGTAAAGAAAAAATGAAAAAATAAAAAATCTAGACAGAGGAGCTTATAGTTATTTGGGAAGGGACTAACTTTTTTGAGGTAGGCATTGAAATTAGGGATTTTTGAGGTATAGTGGCAGATTCTTGTCCTAAACAGTAACTATCCATGAATCTGGGAAAACACCATGGATATGAATCTTCACAAGGGGACATCATGTTAGACTTTATTAACATCATGGTAGTTCCTTTTAAGGAGCACTGGTGGTGCAGTGGTTAAGAGCCCGGCTGCTAACTGAAAGGTTGGTGGTTTGAACCCACCCGGCAGCTCCACAGGAGAAAGACCTGGCGGTCTGCCCCTGTAAAGCCTCAAAGACCCTACTCTGTCCCATGGGATTGCTCTGAGTCGAAATCAGCTCGACGGCACCTAACAACCACAACCATAACGAGAACAGTTCTTTTTAGGCATGTTCCCCTACGGTACATCAGACTACCACATGGGTGAGAGCAATCCCAGCCATGTGATACTCCAGTTACCCCATCAGGACCACAGTCCATCTTCCCATGGCCTTCCAGTCTCATGGGACTGAATGTTCATGGTGAGTTGAATAGACAGTGAGTTCGCCCAGATCTTTTCCAGCGTTCTTCCCTGGCCAAAAGCAGGCTCACATGGAGTTAGACGCGAGCTCTTATTTGAGCATCGGAAACGTCAGCTGTAGCAGCGTAAACTTCTAGGACTCATAGGTACCATTTTGATTCTCTATTCTGCCTCAGTCACCTCGGCTATCCACCCCCAGAGGGCTGGCTGCTAAGTTCTAAAAAAAAATCTCCATTCCATTTCTTCATTTAGTAATGCATTCCAGATGAATACGGCAGTATAACCAGAGCTTAATCCTCCTTTGGAATCATTTGACTGACGTTGGCATCTGAAGGTCACTTAGGTGCCCGAGCTGTGTCAGTTATATTTCATTCTGAGTCCGTGTCTGGTCGTGAATGGAATGCACTTGGCCTTGTGTTGTCGTCCGGATGAAAGGATTCCCTATGCTGTCGTTGGCCTGAGATGTTTTTTTAATGTGCAGTGAGATGGGCTCAGGGGAGGCCAGCTGGCAGCCTGGGCAAGGCCTCCCAGCACATCAACCCTGGTGAAGTGACCACAGTTCTGAGGCCATTTGTCTGTACACAAAAACAGAAGCACCAACTTGCACTTCCCTGGCTCAATAAGAAGCTGGTGTATAAATCCGAAAGATAATGTTTTCATTTTTGTGGAGGAGACTAATCCTTTCTCGTGACTAAAATATTTCTCTTCATTGTCTTCTCCCTATCACTTATCTCTACGGGGCATCACATATCTGTTTATTCACGGTAGTCTCCCCGTTAAAATGTCAGTTCCATCACGCTATACCAGCCACAGGCATTGTAGACACTCAGTAAATATTTTCTGGATGAATGAATGAACAAATGAAGAAATGGAGACATGAATATAAAGAGAAAAGCGTAAACAAGTTTGGAAACAAAACACCTGACTCTATAAAGCATATTCCTCAGTAGAAAGAGGAGTGTCTACAGGCGTCCTGGAGGGCTTCAGGCTTTCCTGTTTTCTAAATTACACTGACGTTTCAGTTCTGGCTTGCTGAGATTACAGCTTGGGTACCTGGATAACAGTTGTGGGTATTTTAGTCCACCGATGTCTCCCACAGATAAATAATCTGGCTGTTATAGTTCAGCTCTGTAAGAGCAACCTTATTTTCCTCATATTCAAGGTGAGCAACTTCTCTGTTGCTCGCTAGGCGCTGCCTGTAATGCACACTCAGGAAGTGGAATCCTGACCCTGTACCTCACACGTTATGAGCAGCAGAGCCAGTGACTGTTCCTTTATGTCTTGTTGCATTTCTTTGCTAGGGATTTTCTCTGCTCTTGATAATCAAACATTGTTTACAACTAATTGGGTTAACATATAAAAGACGTTCAATATGTTCATTAAATTTGGTTTGATTTAAAAAAATAATAATAGACTGGACCTTAGACTAGATGAAATCAGATAGTTATGTATTCTATCCAAGTACATTTGGGTGAAATTACCTTCACTTCATTCATTCATGAATTCATTCATTCAGTAAACACGTATTGATTGCCAGCTCTGTATCAGGTACAATGACTGCAACAACATATAAGATACAGACCCTGAAGAGCTCACAGGATGGTGTGGGAAATATACAGGCAGAGTGTATTATTCAGTAAACACACAGTAGAGTTGCCGTGGAATAACAGAACAATGCCAAGATCTTCAGGGAAGATCTTCACAGAGGTCATACAACTTATCTTATGAGTCTTGGAGGTTGGAACGGTGGTCATCGCACAGAGAAGGAGCTTTTCCAGTTGAGGAAAGAGCATGAAATAAGGCCTGTGAAAAGGAGGCACGGCTAGAGTATATAGATTGCGTATGAATATGGGTTGTCTCAGGGCACAAGGCAGAAGCATATGCAGCATCCAGACCAGGAAGGGCCCTGAATATCACGGCAAGACATTTGGACATTATCCAGTCAGCAACAGGGAGAAGAAATATAAGAGGGGAAGTGCTTTGATCTGATCTTGAGTGCAGAAATATACACCAGGCTACAGTATGGAAGACTGACTGACCTCCAAGCCCTTGAGTGGCCTGGCCACAGCCTGTATTTTCTACTTCACTTTGCTCTATTTGGTTCCCCTCTCACTACATTCTAGCTACAGGGTTCTTTGATTCCTTAAAAACTGTCAAGCGCGCTCTTTCTTCCATATCTTTCAGTGTGCTGTTCCCTCTGTTTGCAATGTTCTTCTGCTCCACTCTTTCTATTTTGTTGTTAGTTGCCACTGAGTTATCCCCAACTCCTGGTAACCTTATGTGTAAGAGAACGAGACATTGCCTGTCCTGCACCATCTTCATGATCATTGATACGTTTGAGTCCATTGTTGAGGCTGTTGTGTCAGTCCATCTCATTGAGAATTTCCAACATTTTTGTTGGCCTTCTGCTTTACCAAATGTGATGTCCTTTTCTAGCAGCTGGTCTTTCCTGATGACGTGACCAAAGCTAGCTCCTTTACTTGTTCAGGGTTTCAGGTTAGATGTCACCTCAAGGAGGCTCATCCAAGCCCTTGTCCCTAATGTAAGTCACCTAGGCAGTTCTCTCTTACTTTCTTCCTAGCACTTATTTCTGTGTTCCTCTACTTATGTTTTCATTTACCTGCACCACCAGAATATGAGTTGCAAAAGGTAGATTGAAGAAGTAGATTGCTCACTGATGTATCTCCAGCATCTTGCACTTGTACCTGGTGCATAGGTGATGATCGACAGGTGTTTGTTGAATAAATAAACAGAAGTAGGACTGAAGGCAGGTGAGTCTGTTAGAAAGCTTTCTTAATGGTTCAGATGATAAATTACAAAGTCAGCACTAAGGTAGTGGCTGCAGAAATGTAGATAGGAGAGTACAGGAGAAATGTGCAGGAAACGTCAAGGAGATATGGACAGGGGATTATTTGGAGAGAGAAGTGCTAAATCAGGCACATCGGAAGCGAGGAGTGGTGGAGGAGAAGTCTTGAATGTCCCTTGGATTTCTGGATTCAGCAACTATATGTATAATAGTGCCCGAAATAGAAACTAGAAGTATAGGGAAAGGCACGGTGGTAAAAGTGGAATCCTGAGTTCTGTTTTGGATAATTGGAGTATGAGATGACTGGGAACGTTGATGTTAAAGTGTACAACAAGCTTCTGAAAATCCCAGTCTGGTGCTAAGTGGGTAGGGATAATTTGGAGACATAACTCTCTAAGAAAGTAACCCTTTTTGTCTGTTTCTCTCTACCCAAGATGATGTTTGACATGTGGGAGAAAGCCAAATCCCTACCCTGACTAAGGCTGAAAACACTGTGTAACTAAAGGAAAGACCTTGATTGTAGAGGAAGAATGGTTTCAGGAGGCTGACTATAATACCCACAGCTCTCGTATCGGGTCCAGGAGATACTCTGAATAAGTGATTTACTAACTGCTTGTTTCCATCTGCTAAACGGGGATGACTGGTATTTAAAAGCATTGTGACATCCTTGGACACAGTAACTGCCTACATGATTGCAAATTAGTGTTTTCATTCCACGTTAGTGATTTTCCTCTTATTTTTTTCCCAGGGGAAATGGAAAATTGCTGTTGACTATACTTGACATAAACCTCCATGTGCATTGCGACAGACTAGGTGCCAGAAACCTCCTGGCATTCATGTGGAAATTCCCGTACACTCAGAATTCATATTTATAATATTTAACCTAAGATCAAAATAAAACATTTTTCAGTTTGGTTCCTACTCGTTCAGAATCTCAGTTTGGAGTTTATCTACATCAAGGACTATTTTTCTGTTTAGGACTCTCAACTCAAAATGTGAGAGAGAGATGCAATTTAGTTATATGCCCAGAGTCTAAATCCCAATCTCCCAAATCTGAGAACGCCCATTAGACCTTGCTGCCTTTTGTCTTAATAATTTCCAGAAATCTTTGTCGAGGTTTATGCTAGTGGTCTAAAACATAATGAATTTGACCAGGCATCTGAAATTCACTATGAATTGTCTACGACTTTACAGAGGAACAATCTCACTCCAGCCTAGAAGAGCCTACACTTACAGTGGTCTCCAAGCTTTCTTATTGTTCACCCCTGTTAAAAAAGGGTTTAGAGCATGCATCTCAACGTATGTGTTCTAGAACATGTAAATGTACTGTGTAACTAATATGCTTATTATAAAACATGCCAAAATATGAGTTAAATGAGGTTAATGATATTTTTAAATGTCTTTCTAACTTCGGTGGCTTTTAGCTAATATGTCAAGGCTCAATTTAGAAGTAGGACTGGCTCATTGCTAACAATAGTGGCTATAAACTCACATTTCCATCTTGATAAATCCTCTTATTTTTATGGGGGCATCTTTTTGGCAAGTCTGATTAGATCGTCCTTGCTTTTACCTCATTCCGTGACTGAGAAAGGGCTTGTACTAGCAACAAAAGGGTCAGCTCTGCCATTTTCTTATTGTTGACGGATTATCTTCAATCTGGGGTTTCCCTGCAGGAATCTTTTGAAGCCAATTTGTTTGTTTGGTGAAGTTTAGTCTAGTTAAAACCAGATTTTAGAATCTGAAAAATTCATTTAATCTGGCACAAAAAAGACTCTGCAGTATGTGAAAGCAAACAAACAAGTGGGATACCATGACTGAAGGAGCTCACCCGCCAAACATGACACGTGATCGTGAACTGCTAAAGTAAGACTGAACGAGGGTGCCAGCGTCAATCCATATATTAAATATGGACAGTGCTCTTTTTTTTTTATTTTTAGATAAAATAAATAAAAATAGTCATTCTAATACTTCCCTTTCTTTTCCCACCTTCATCTTCCTCCCACTGAGTCTGAACCACCTGAGCAACAGGAATCTGACCCATCTTTTTCTAAACCACTATGCATTCCTTCACTCGCGGAGCTGAGTCCAGAAAGCAGAGGGTGGCATTTCTTTGTACTTTACCTTCAGGCAACTGGCTGAAACCATCCAATCTGCCTGGAATGTAATTTTGGTTTAAAAAGAACCAGAACTAATGGAAGAATAGAAGCAGCTTAACCCAAACTGTTTCTCATTCCACTGCCTTACAGAGAATAGAGAGGAGATAAGGCGGGAGGTTTTGTGAATTCTGTGCTGTATGCTTTCTTTGAGGTTTGACCCATGGACACGTATAAAATGGTACCTTCAGTCATAGTACATGCCTGGAGCTAGGTGAGAGATGGGGTTTTTGCTTTAAAAGATTGAGAGACTTTGAGCTTTTGGAATATATTGGAAAAGTATCTCTTTTGTGACTGTCATTTCTTCTACCTCCCGGTCTTCTCCTGTTTAACGTCGTTTAAACTTGCCTCCTAGTCCATCAGAGCCCAAGTTAAGGTCTTTACCAGGTAACACGTTTGTACCAGCAGGCATTTAGTAACGTAGCTAAGATTGTAAAATACATTCCCTTGATATTTCTTAATGTGTCTGGAGCATCTTTCATTTGTGCCTCTTCATTTTTTGTGTCCCTCTGTGTTCCTTTTCAGTCAATTCTGGCATGTAGCATAAACTTGCAATTATTACTATCTTTACAAGAAAATTAGATTTTACGTTGTTGCAGATCCCATTTTCTTTTTATTCAAAATAAAGCCTTTTCAGGTTCCAATTTTCTTTCTTTTAGAAATTCTTGTTGGTATGACTTCAACTGCAAAACTGATTATTTTGAATAACTGCAAATAGCTAACAAAGATTAAGTTGGATCATTTTACTACAAGTATTGAAATAGTGTATTCGAATTGAATTATTAGTGATAATTAGATAATGGGGGAGCTATGAATGTCAGATACTGCTTTATTAATGTAAAAAGCATGTGATTCCATTTAGAGTCCAAGGTTTCCATGTAGACTCTTGTAAGTAGTTGGTTCACTGAGTTTTTTTAAGGTGATGATGAATTGGTGGCCTGATTATTTGTACCCCAACACTTATAAAAGATAAAAGAAGCACAATCTAAGTCCAGTAAATTCCCACTGCCTTGGAGGAGAGCAGAGTCATTACAGGACTGAGCTTGGGAAATCAAGGCATGTAACTTTGTGCCTCAATTTGATCAGCTGCCAAACTCGGGACAAAAATTGCGCTCACCCGCAACAATTAATTGTAAAACACCTACAACAATGCCTGGCACAGAGGAGGCACCCACCAAGTACCAGCTATTAATTATTAGGAATTAATTCCTAGTAAGGTTTGCTCTTGGAGCCCTGGTGGCGCAGTGGTTACCATCTCGGCTGCTAACCAAAAGGTCACCAGTTCAAATCCACCAGCCGCTCCTAGGAAACCCTGTGGGGCAGTTCTACTCTGTCCTATAGGGTCGCTATAAGTTGGAATCGACTACACGGCAGTGGGTTTGTTTTTTGTTTTTGCTGTGCCGGCCATCTGGTGTAGTTCAGAGATTCCTTTAAGCTACTTGGTAGCTGGTGCCCTTTAGCATTGCTTTTGGACATGTGCATAGAATGAGGTCATGCATGTGTTTGTGTGCACACAGGTGTGCCCAGTGCTGATTGAAGGTGGCCCACAGCAGCCAGTAGGGGATAGCAGGGATAGCAGGGCCTGTTGAGGAAAGTTTCCATAGAGCTATGACCATTGTGGAACCCTGGTGGCATAGTGGTTAAGTGCTATGTCTGCTAACCAAAAGGTCGGCCGTTCAAATCCACCAGCTCTCCTTGGAAGCTCTCCGGGGCAGCTCTACTCTGTCCTGAAGGATCACTATGAGTCGCAACCAACTCCACGGCAATGGGTTATGACCACTGAGAAGGGATTGGGTTACAGAGCTCTTCAGTGGGGGCAGGACCATGCAGCTTCCTCTCCTGGTCTCTGAGTGCTTTTCCCACCCTCCACGTGCCTCTCTGCCTCCCCAACCCCCTTTGCACCTTTTGCCCAATTCCTACCACAGACTCAGCCTTCTCTCCCACGAAGGCCTTGTTCTTAGCAGGTGGAGACTGTGGGAAGCTGTTCCTGTGCCCCCTTTCTTCAGTGCTCAGATCCCCACACTGTCCTGTCTTGTCTCTCCCCCATCCTCCTTTCTCTTTTCTTGGTAGAAATTAGAGAAGATTTGTGGGAGTTTTGTAGGGCAGGTCACATGGAGGTTTTAAATCCTGAGCTCTTCTATGTGACTTTCCCCTTCCACTCTCTTTTCTGTCCAAATCGAGTTTTATCGAGCCTGAAACGTAATCAGTAATTTGGACAATACCACTAAATTTATGTTAGCTATTTGGAAGTTAACATTGTTAACAAAATAATTTCCACTTATGAAGTCGAGTAATCCTATTAATCTTTACTTTCGTGAATTGGGAATAAATCTAGTCAGTTGGCAAATAATGATTCAACACTCACTTTGTGCGAGGCGACCTGTCCGCTGCTTAAGGAAATACAGAGAAGCATGGAACAGGCTACCTAGGGGTTATTGTTAAACCGAGTATCAGCCAAAGCCTGGTGAGCCAACCCAACCCCATCTGTCTGTGACATCCTCCACCTTGTGTGAACAGGTTTACTTTGGCTGAACTGCAGGCTAAGGGGTGTGCCTGTTCTACCCCAGTCTTCCACATGCTTCTTGCCCAAAGGCCAAGTCAAAAAGAATAGCTTCCTTAAATAACTCTGCTAGGTTTTTACAAATTAGGAGCCCTTCATACAGTACACTCAGTCGTTCTTTGTTTATTTGGACCGAGTGCACTTGAGGATAGAAAAGTATTAAGGGTTAAAAAGTGGCTGGAGGGCTGAGAGAATTCCTGCCCACTCTTTCTAGTTATGCTGGTCTCAAGAGATGTGGTCTCCGTGCTGGAGAGGGAATTTGCCTGTCGTGCAAGACCCTAACCCTGTGTGTGCACCCGAAGCAGGCACACGGTTTTTATGTGCGCCTGTTAGTTTGAATTTGTGATACTGATCTGCTTTTTGTCCCTGCTGATGGTTATTATATCTTAATGGGCACAACACTACTCTAATGATCCTTGTGTATATAATTCTTGTGGTACAGAGCAGGTACCAGAGAGCCACATAAAAATGTTTGCCTCAGTTTCCCTGCAAAAAAGGAGCCCAGAAACCAGACTTGACCAAGTAACAGATTTTTAAAGGTAAAGGAACCCAATAAAATTACCAGCTTTTCACAGCGTGTGTCTACTTCCTTTTGACATATTGGGAGGTGTAGGTGAAATATTGTAACCGAACTGACAGTGTGAGCGGGGACAACTAAGGAGAGATGGAGATAAAAGTAAAAACCACCAGCAATGATTGATATTGCAGTAGCAGTGAGTCGTTGGGGTCTCCCCTTTGTGGATTTGACACTTCACCTTTCTGACACCATCTGCAGGAATGTTGGTATAATGAACCCTGTACAGATGGGAGCGCAGGCTGGAAGTACTTGGAACTACTGTATCTCAGGGCTTTGAGGCTTGCTGTGGAATGGCATAGGCTGGTTTTTGTCTATTCAACTTATAAAAAAAAAATGAATGTTTGTGTATGTGTGTGAGAGAGACTTGAGAGTTTTTAAAGCGTAAAATGGAGGGCACTATCTAATCCTAGGTGACTCCAAAAACATTTTAATCAAAGAATGATTTCTTTTCTACATTGTGATCGTGAGTTAGCTAATTAAATGGGCTTATGTAATGGTTTATAAGTGTAATAGTATCTTCAAGAATTATTTAATCAGAGAGCATTTACTGATTTTCTGATACGCTATTCTAGTACTTTGAGAATAGAAAGACTTGTCAGGCGTGGCCCTCTAGGAATTTAAACTGTATTTGGTGAACAGGAGGCAGAATTATGTCTACGCAAGACACAAGTCTCCTAGATTCCTAGGACTTCAGACCTTTGGCCAATAACTTCACCTTCCTTGGCCCCTCTGTAGACTAGAAATAATAGAACTAATTTAATTTCCTTAAGCTTCTGGGCCCAACCAGATAATCTCTTGATACTGCTTCTTTGCCTCTGAATTTTATTTTACTTTTTTTTTTTAAACACCCTTTTAGAGAAGAGGATAAATCTTGGTGGAGTACTTAGCGTTGGCCTTACGTTAAGCTCTTTATCTACTTCTTGCTTCACCAGAGTCCTGTCCTTTTACCCCGCTCCTCCAGCCAAACCCGTTGCTGTCGGGCAATTCTGACTCATAGCGACCCTGTCGGATGGAGTAGAACTGCCTCATAGGGTTTCCAAGGAGCGGCTGGTAGATTTAAACTGCCAGCTTTTTTGGTTAGCAGCTAAGCTCTTAACCACTGCGCCACCAGGACTTCCCCCTTCCCCCAGGCCCTAGGAGAAAGATCAACAGTTACGTCCAGCTCTTAAGCGCAACTGCTTATTTGTGTGGGTGGCACAAAGCTCTTCCTCCAGATCTAGGCTTAAAGTCTCAGAGTGGTTTTACGTTCCGGTTTCCTCAATCCCCACCGCTAGTTAGTAATACTACTGTGATTGCCCTATAGGATCTTTCTCCTCTGTCCTGTCATTTCTGCCCACACTATTCAGGTTTTTGCTCCTTCTTGCCCATTGCAATGGGTTCCAAACTGGCCTTTCCAAGTTTTGACCTATGCTGTGTAACATAAAGGTCCCTGAGTGGTGCGGATGGTTTGCGCTCAACCTAAAGGTTGACGGTTTGAACCCACTCAGCAGCACAACAGAAGAAAGGCCTGGTGATCTGCCTCCACAAAGATTACAGCCAAGAAAACCCTATGAAGCAGTTCTGCTCTGTAACACGTGGGCTTGCCAAGAGCCATGGAATTGATTCCATGGCAGTGGGTTTGTTTTTTTTGGGTATGTAAAATAACTTGGTTCAGTTTACTCCCCAGCTTGAAACTCGTCAACGGATCCCTACAAAACATTGACTGCATTGCAGATTCTAAATCATGGCCTAATATTCTGCACGTTCTTGTCCCCAGTTTTGTTTGGAGCATTATCTCCGTAGTCACCTTAATGAATTCTCTCTTCAAGCCAGAACTGAACTACCTGCTATTGCCTGATCGTTCCACGAGCCTTTCTGCATCTGCTTCTTCCACTTGGAAGGTCTTCCAGCAGATACTCATCGGCACTGCTTGTAAATGTACAAATTGTCATTGCTTGGAATGATCTCGGCTTAATTAATGGGGATCACTAAAGGGATGTCTGCCTGAAGCAATTTAACAGGGAAACTTTTACTTTTGACCTGCTTTGTCTAACGTGTTACTGCTATTTGAAAACTTTTTTAGAGGTAAAACGAAAGGGAAATATTCTCATTGAAAATGGGAAAATTCATTTGTTACACTTCATTGTCTTTTGGTATGGACTGTTCAGGCAAATTTAACTGTATTGAGTATATGGGTGGGGACATGATTATTCAACCCTACTGACTAAACCTTGGTTTTTTTAATGGGAAAATGTAGGCGGAAGGGGAACAACCTTAATTCAGAACCCCCCCCCCCCATAATAAAATATGTTCATCTGATAAAATCCTGTCCCCCTGTAAAGTCCCTATGTTCTGTCTCTTTTTAAAAAATATTTCATTGTGGTAAATACATATAATAAAGCATTTTAACATTTTTTGCATGTACAATTCAGTGACATTAATTACGTTTGTCATGTTGTGCAACCATCCCCACTGTCCATTTCCTGACTTTTCCATCGTTCTTAACAGAAACTCCCTGCCCCCTGAGCAGTGATGCCTTCTTTCCCCTGTACTCTCATTTTTAAGCGACTTTTCCTGACACTCGGCCCAAGGATTTGTTCACTGGGAGTCCTGTGACATCTATCCCATCCACAAACCATTATCGTATAGCCGTTAAGCATCAGGTACTGTGCTAGATGCTGGGGTCATCAAGACGCATAAGACACCATCCTTCACTACAAGGCTCTTCCCGTAGAGTGGAGGAGGGAAATGGTTATGCAGTACACCATAGTACAGGTTCTTCAAATAGGTTACTACTCTTGCCCTTTGTCAGATACGAATGAGATGCCATGGCAGAGGAAAGCAGTGAGAACTTAACAATCCCAAGGTCAAGGATCCCCTTTCAAGGCAGGAAACACTTGACCTGGGCCTTGGAGGGTGCGGTGTGGGAAGGGAGGAAGCCACAGTGTGTTCAGGAATGGGGAGTTGCCTGCCCAATGTAGCTGGAACGCGCAGGGCGCATGGAGGAAGTAGTGCAAGTTGAGACTTGAAGTGTAGCTTTGGGCCAGGCAAGGAATGGGCTTAAAAAGCAGGCCAAGGAGTTTGGAATTCACCCAGTATTGAAAGTAGTCTCATCCGAGGTGCTTTAAACAGCAAAGTAAAATTTTGAGACCTGTGTTTTTCAAAAATTATAACTGGTGGTATGATGAAGAATGAATTGGTGGGAAAGACTAAAGTAAAAATTAGGTTACTTCTTCAGTGGACCCCGAGGTATGCTGTATTTCTCTTAAAACACTTGATACATTATTTTCTGTGATTGGAGTTATATGTGTATTTGGCTCTCCCATCAGTAATACTTCCTGAACTGGACCTTGAGTGGGGTCTTGAAGGATGGAATGGGTTTAGTAGCAACTGCTCTTATTTAAAGCATCCAGGAATTCTTGAGAGTTGGGTTCATAGCACAACTAAACTACTCAGTAGTTGGCAGACTTTCTTCTCTAATTCTTTACATATGTTAAGGGAGATAAAGGTATTAACAAACATTAGAACACATTAACAATCTGTATGTTTAAAATTACAGTCATAGTGCATAGCTGCCATTTTGAGTTCATAGCATAATCCATGTGATTTGCGAAGCACTGTATACATATTACCTCACTTAATACTTCCAGTACATGGTATAAGCCCCATTCTACAGGTACGCGGAAACTTGGACAATTTACCCTGCCAGGATCACCGAGCAGGTAAGTAAGGGATTGGCTCTTCTCACCAGGATTCCCGTACACTCCCGACCCCTTTGTTCTCTCAGTGATAGCCATGTTGACCTTTTTCTGTGCCCCTTTCTGTTCCTTCATCAGCGACAACACAACTTATGCCTAGGATGTTCTTCTCCCAGATCTTCACAAACTGACCTCTTAAGGATTTTAGCTCAAATGTCACCTCCTCAAAGAAGCCTTCTGTCTTAGTCATCTAGAGCTGCTATAACAGAAATACCGCAAGTGGATGGCTTTAACGAAGAGATATTTATTTATTCACAGTAAAGTAGCTAAAAGTCCAAATTCAGGGCATCAGCTCCAGGGGAAGCCTTTCTCTATCTGTCAGCCTTCTCATCAGTGTTCCCTCAGACTAGGAGCTTCTCCGCGCAGGGACCCCAGGTCCAAAGGATGCGCTCTGCTCCCGGCACTGCTTTCTTGGTGGTATGACGTCTCCCAATTCTCTGCTTGCTTCTCTTTCCTTTTATCTCTTGAAAGAGATACATTGGATCAGGGATGTGACCTTAGTAAGGGTGTTACAATCCCACCCTCATCTTCTTTAACATACAATTACAGTCACAAAATGGAGGACGACCACACAGTACTGGGTATCATGACCCAGCCAAATTGATACGCACATTTTTGGGGGGACATAATCCATGACACCTTCCTTGATCATCTTGTCTCATGTTGCCCATTTTCCTGTTTTACTTTCTTCACAGTAGATTGTCATTTGAAATTATTTATTTTCTGTTCCACACACTAGAATATAAATTCCATGAGACAAAGTACTTTACACGCGTTATACACTTCTGTATCCAGAGCATTTTGGAGCAGTCTCTGGACCTTGGTACACATTCAGTAATTATGTATTCAAGGAGTGGGTAGGTGAATGGGTGGATAAATGCCTGCAAGGCCCACATTTATTCTCCGGTCTCGTCCTCAGTAAGTGTTTTCTTGTTAGTTTTTCTTTCTACTACCTAGCACACTGGAGGAAAACTGACTGACCAGCCATGTAACCCATCAAACCATGTATCTGAGATCCAAGCTGATGAACTTTTTAAAACCAAGAATTTACTTACTGAGAAAAGATACCCACCGATCATTCCCTTTCTCATTAATGAAGATTACTTGATCATATCTTAAGCTTGTAGTTCGTGTACAGCACCTAAGATGTGTGATTAGTTTAAAAAACCAAAAAGAAAAAAGAAAAAGCAAACCCGTTGCCGTCGAGTCGATTCCCACTCATGGTGATTAGTTTAGATGTGAAAATTTCGGATACATTATTTTTAGAATTTTATCTTTTCTTATTGCATTCCTGTTGGCTGATTTCTGTAGGAGAATATTGGAATTTCCATAAAGCAGAAATTGTTCCTGGCTATTTTGTTTTTGTTTAAAGCATTAGAAGTTTAAACATACATAGTCTGTCTCATAAATTAGTGAGTTCGTATTATGTCCACCCATAAAATAACAGTCCTGTGATGGTAAATTCTTTCAGTTTTTTCCTCAGACTACATTTTTCTTTAGTGGTTTCAGATCGGCCTTTTTGGAAGCGTAATTTCCCTTCTGTCTGGGTGGAATCTGAGATGACGCCCTTGGTCACTAGCATATTAACCCCTTCTTTGCTCACATCCACATGTTACTAGGGATAGCTGGCTGACTGACTCCTGAGTTAGAGAAGGTGGCCTGCGAAGGAATTTTGAGTACATTTCTCAGTGTTCTGTAAAGAGCTTGATCTTAGCTCCGTTAATTAACTTTGTTAAAATGGTATAAAGGGGCTCATATGATTCTAAACTAGAGAAGAAGCAAAACAATTCAAAATCAACCTACCCTTTACCTCGATCCCTTCCTTCTCCAGAAAGCGTGGTGTAATGCCAATGGACAGAGTAATGGTTGACGAGCAGAATTTTAAGGCATTTCTAAATATCACTGGTTGGTTTAATAAAATTAATTAGCCTGCCACGGAAAAAATTTACTAGCGTGCTGGTTAATTTCACAGTCGAAAGTCAGAGAAGAGAGGTAGGGTGGAGGGAACAAACCTTATTAGTTTTGAATAATTATTTAAAGATGTGGACTTTGCCCATTCAAAACATCTTTGATAGTCAGTCATTGTAGCTTTAAAATCTCAATGTTTGTGCCCCACTACATATGGAAGGAACCTCCCCAGATGAAATCATATGCACATTAGTTAATAGCTAAGTGACTTATTTAAGATGCAGAACAAGAAGAATCCTAATAAAACCAGGTCATGAGAAGTTGCCTTAAAGACTGGCTTATGGGAGGTTTCCATAATCTTAATTTGCCATTGATGCAGTTATTGTTTTTTCTTGTCTTTTTAATCCAAACAAGATGTTTGCAGTGGTCATGGAAAGGTGCCTCAAATCACATGCCTGAATTCATTTAATTTGCTAACATTGATGTTTTTTTCCCTCTCTCTTCCTGGTAATGGGCAAGAGTCGGTTCTGCTGCATTAGGTACTAAATCTCTTCAATTACCATCCAGGAAGAAAGATTTAAAATTGTGCCTCAAACTTACAAACTGATTGAGTTTTAAAACACAAACACTTCTCCTGTGGAGCCTAAATTAAGCTGCAGAAAGGACACAGAGCTTGAGGAATTAAACAAGGCAGTGCCGAGGCCCAGACCGGTGATAGGAACCATTCTGATTCCTTTCATTTGTGCCCCCTGATACAAAATGAAACGGCACAACGTGTGTAAGAAAGTATGATATTACATTGCTCGGAAGCTGGACTTGGAGAAAGTGTTGGTATGGGGGCATCTAATCAAATCCCTTTTCCTTTTTTTTTTTTTTTTTTTCCTTCTTTTTGGATGCCTGGCAGCTATTTTCAACGTGGATGACTCTGTGGTTGATCTGGAGACGCTGGCGGCCTTGTATGAAAATGTGAGTGTCAAAGACATACAAAGCTGACGTTTTTGTACTTCCATATCTTTACCAATAAAAAACGTTAAGGTCTAAAAATGGAGTCTGTGTGACTCCTTCCACCTGAAAAATCACTGAGCCATTCATAGTCTTTGGTAGTAAGGATTTGGACCTTGCATGAGAAATGGAGGTACAGAAACACAGGTTTGAACGAGACTACACATGGCAAAAGCGCTAGGTTCCTGGCTTCCGCTTTGGATCTGGGTTAGGAAATCTCATTGCACACCTACAGGTGGTTCAAGGTGGAGACCACTTATATGCCGTGGAACCCAGCCCTGTTACTTCCTATCCCAGGGAAATTAAGCTACCTGTTTAATGTCAGTATACACCCATATCTCCTTTTGAGAAATGGGAATGTTAATCCAGTTTGGAGGATTACTCCAAATCAGGTGAGCTGATGGCATTGAACGTGAGAAGTGGTATAGAATGGAGGGGGTGTGTTTGGGATCTTAGGTTTGAAGTCCAGCTCTACCATTGTCTACTGAGTGACCGTAACCAGTTACTTAAACTCCCTAAGCCCGTTGGATCATTAGTATGATGGGGATTGTAATGGGTTCTCCCTAATTTTTGCGTGTGTATATGAGTATTAAATGGGAGATCGGTATTTAAAGCTGTAGCAATGTGTTGTGAAGAGTGAACAACACTGTACATACGTAAGGTCTTTTGATTTGGGTGATATGTAGAAATCACCGGCAGAACCTGTAGGCTCTCTTGAGATGACACAGGAGAGTTAGAATCCCCACAGTTGTTACCTGTTCTGGCGTGTACTAACTGTGAAAACATAGACTGAACCAGATCCTCTTTATGTAAGTAATGGTATTTCCCAGAAAGCTGCCTGGAGCTCTGTAGTATGCTATAGTCACCGAGCTCAAAAAATGTTGCATTTCAATGCTTGTGGTCCCCTGGTACCTTAAGTCTCTTTTATAGAAAATGTCCATAGTTTAATCTTCCAGGCCTGGTGGGATTGCCAATTCCCTGCTCATTTTCATGTCCTTTATATATGTTGTTGTTGTACGCCCTTGAGTTGATTTTCGACTCATAATGACTCCATGTGACAGAGTAGAACTGCCCCATAGGGTTTTCTTGGTTGTAATCTTTACAGAAGCAGATCACCAGGTCTTTCTCCTTTGGAGCCACTGGGTAGGTTCCAACTGCGAGCTTTTCAGTTAGCAGCCAAGGGCTTCACCATTGTGCCACCAGGGCTCCGTCCTTTATATGTCCCAGGAGCTGCGTAGTACGTCTGGGTGGGAACTTCTCACCTGTTTCCGTTGGTGAGGCTTCCATCAATAGACAAGAAAGCACACGAATGTCAGACCACCAGGGACTAACAGCATGTTTGTGGAGCAGCTAGAGGGTGGCCCAGTGTGGTAGGAAAAGCCTGATTTACCAGTATTTAGGGCAAGCGCTTGTGGAATCGTCTGTAAAATGAAGATGGAACAGTAGATGTTAGAGGACTTTGTGAAAGTCCTCTAGATAACGTTTTGTCGTTACTGTGGGCTCAACACCGTGCACGTGGTCAGTACTCGTCAGCTCACAGTAGAGGCAAGCCACACACAACTGAAACAGTGGAGAAACTGAGGGAAAAAAACCAAACCTCTTGCTGTTGAGTCGATTCCAACTCATGGCGACCCTAGAGGACACAGTAGAACTGCCCTGTAGGGTTTCCAAGGAGCGGCTGGTGGATTCGAACTGCTGGCCTTTTGGTTAGCAGCCAAACGCTTAACCCCGGCACCACCAGGGCCCCTAAATTGAGAAAGTATGTGATTAAATGCCAAAATACGCCATACAATGAGTGCTTATGAAATGCAGAAAAAGGGAGGGTGGCTACTAGAAATAGAAGGACTGAAGGTCTGTGCGTGTCCGGATGGCTAGTCTGAGGGTAAGGAAGCAAATGCTGTGGACAGCTTGCCCCAGAGCCCTGGCTTCTGCATCCAGCTGAGGTCACTTGTTAGGACCGTTTGCACCAGACAAGTGGTTCTCAGACTTCAGCAAGCCTCAGAATCTCCCAGAGGGCTTGCTGGGCCCACCCCTGGAATTTCTTCTATCTGGGGTGTGGGCAGTGATTTGCATTTCTAACCAGAGATGCTGAGGCATTTCTAACAAATGACAGGTGATGCCTGGCAGGGGCCAAGGGATCAGATTTTAAGATCCGCTGCTGTACACAGATTCTCAGTGGCCTTTTTTTTTTTTCCTATTTCAATACAGAGAGCCCAAGAGGATGAATTGGTTAAAATAAGAAAGTATTACAAGACATCCAAAGAAGAAGAATTGAAGCTGCTGGATAAACCTGAACAGTAAGGACACTCGAACACTTTCCTGTTAGGCTAGAAGGAGAGCTCAGTCTGCACCTTCCTACCTCCCAGCCTGGAATAACCAAGGCTACGCTGTGCTGTGGGCTCAGTCACGGCGCATCACGCCTGTGACCTATTGCACACAGCAGGCTGACCCCACTGCCAGGAAAAGCAGTGCTGAGATCTGTGGGGCTGGATACTCTATCTCATCCCCCCTCTGCCCGTGACAGCTCCCCTTTCTTGTTCTTGCAACTTGTTAATTCCTCCTAGACTAAACATTTTGGCCAAAAGGGTAACCAAGGAAGGGAGAAGGCATTGCTCTGTTTAAGGTTCTGCTGATACAGTTAAAAAGATGACGTCAGAGCCACAGAATTCAAATTAATTTTCCTAAATGCCCTATCCAGTAAATGCAGCCTGAATGAGCCAGCTTCCCCCCGTCGCTCCACCTGCTCTGCCCAATTCAGATGTGACTTTTCCATCCTGTCTGTGCTCGTGCTTCTTCTTCTCTCCATCCAGCTTGGTGTCCGCTGTAGTCTCGGGTGTCACTCCACCCTCTCCGTAATCTCAAAACTCTGCTGCTTGACTGAGCAACCCTTGTCCTTGGCTGGACTCCCTGCAGCATGTAAGCCACAGATCAGCCTCAGGGCCCCACCCAGTGTTTCAGGACCCAGAACTCTGTAAGAATTAGAATGGGCCCAGAGTGACCCCAGGGCTCCATTGCCTAATGCTGCCCAGTTCAGGTCACGCCTCTCAACCTGGAGATGAGGCAGGGAGGTAGAAAACAAAGAGTGATCAGGGTCAGGGTAACATGCCAGCCCTAGAGGCGTCGGAAGTTACACAGATTGCACTGACACGTTCACACCTTGCCCCTGGGTCGTCTAGAGCTGCCCCACTCCCTGTGGAGACCTGGACCTTCAGGCCCAGAAAAACATTTCTAAGTAACTAGTGGGGGTGGCGTCTAGGTTTACTCAGTTATTGACAACCTTCATGATAACATTGGGTGCCTTGGATGAGTTGTTCTCACGTAGCATGTGGGCCAGAAACCATCCTCCACCAAAGTTAGTTCACGGCCTAGGAATTTTGTGAATCATTGCAAATGGAGTCCTTTTGCCCTTTCGTTCAGTTTGCTGAAACCGTTCTCTTAACCGATTCCCAACGCCACCAATCCTGTGTTCCATTCCCAAGTCATGTTTCCTAATATAGTAAGTTAATTCCTGCTAACATGCTAATGACTGATAATGAAGTGACCAGTAATGGGATATTTGGACACCAGCTAGACCATGATGGGGTGTTTGGGGACAACTGGGCCTATCAAGTATTTCACTAGTGCCAGCTATATCAAGTTGGGCAGACAGGGACAGTTGGCAGACTGTCCCTGTTAAGGGCCAGATAATATATATTTTAGGCTTTATCAGTCATACAGTCTGTGATAATACTCAGCGCTGCCATTATTTTACAAAAGAACCCATAGACAATACATAGGAAAATAAGCATGACTGTGTTCCAATTAAACTCTATTATGGACACTGAAATTAGAATTCCATATCATTTTCACATGTCATAAAAGATTATCTCCCTATTGATTTTTTTCCCAACCATTTAAAAATGCAAAATCCATTCCTAGTTGACGGGCTGTACAGAAACTCTGGGTAGGCTAGATTTGGCCCGAGGGCTGTAGTTTGCCAACCCCTGCTTTAAGCTATGGGAGTGGCCGACCCAGTGAAATGAACAGTAGGGGTGGCATGGTGTTTCTGCCACCTGAAGTGTTCCCCTTTCCCTTCTGTGTTATTGCCTTTGTAGCATTGTTTTTCCAGATTCATTTCCAGGACACAGAATAGTAGCAGCAGGTAATTAACAGACCACTTATTATCGCTGTTTTCTTTACTGACGCTCTTGACAGAAAAGTGTTCAAGTTGGTCATCGTGATGGCGTTCAGAACAAGTAATGCCATCCCAGCAAAAAGGGCTCAAGCATTGCACTGGTGCGTCGAGGTGCCTGGGTCAAGTCATGCGGAATGAACGCCACCCCTGTGCACAATGAAGCATTTGTTTGACTTACAACAGCGTCTGATTTCTCGGGCAGTTTATTTGCCATTAGCTCCAGTGAGTCAACTATACGCCAGTTTTACATGCTGGAAAATAAGCATCATTTATAGTCTTAGCATCACGATTTCCTGAGCCCTGCAGTGCCCGGACCTATAAATCATAGCGTGGAGAGGCTGGCCTCATCGCTCACCTAATCAGCTCTCTTACACCCGAGCGCCAGATTTAGAAAACCATATCCCACAGAGATGGCATATGCCTAGGACCAGCCTGATGGAGAGCCACCTCCTTCAGGTATGGTCCTGGACTCTCTTCGCCCCATGCCTTGTGAGGTGAGGCAGGGTTCTACTGGGTCTGGTTAGTCCTGACACATGCCCATCACAGTCTATTGGGTCCATTCAGGGTCCACAGCTGCCATGAGGCCCCCACAAAGAAGACACGTTGCCTTGTGAAGCAATGCTTGGCTACTATACTCATCCGTGGACAGACATAGGTTACAACAAGAAATGATGCTGTAAGCACAGCCCCAACTAAAAAGACACGTCTGAGATAATACCGTTCAGGAGCTTAGAGAGTGATAAACCAAGTGTTAGTTCCTCGGAAGCAATGGGTCACATTGCATCAATCTACTTGACAGCCGAGGAGCTGCTATGGAATGTGCAGTCCATCCATTGTGAGGCTCAGAACTTCTCTCCTACACACAGGCTGAAGTTACAGTTCTTCCTAGGGAGGTAGGTGTGCACTGGGGAAAGAAGGGAAAGACCCCTTGCTTGTGGCTTCTTTGGGGGATATTTAGTCCTCTCTATTACTGACCATAGGGTGTAGGGCTAGGCTAGCCCAAGAAAATCAGTCTATGAATATAAGTTTCAAGGTCCTGTGCTTGGGGATATTTAAAAGCATTATTCTCTTTGCCCATGAAGATTGAGTTTAAAGCACAGTTGGGGAGACAAGGTATTTATCAGACCCTTGCTTCATAGCCTTTGGGACAACCTGTACTTGTGGGACTTGCCCAGATAAATGGGACGGGAGCTATGGTGAGAGCTTCCTCGAGCCTTTGCATGGCTATTTTTGGTTTTGTTTTCACGTTTTTTTTTTTTTTTTTTTAATTCTTGTGCTTTAAGTGAAAATTTACAATTCAAGTTAGTCTCTCATACAAAAATTTATACATGCATTTATGTGACCCTAATTGCTCTCCCCATCCTGTGACAGCACACTCCTGCTTTCCCCCCCTGATTTCCTGTGTCCATTCAACCAGCTTCCTGACCCTCTCTGCCTTCTCATCTCACCTCCAGATAGGAGCAGCCCATTTAGTCTCACGTATCCACTTGAGCTAAGAAGCATACTCTTCATGAGTATCATTTTATGTCCCACAGTCCAGTCCAATCTTTGTCTGAAGAGTTGGCTTCGGAAATTGTTTGAGTTCTGGGCTGACAGTCCAGGGTGCATGGCTATTTTTGGGTGAAAATGACAGAAAATCCTGTTTTTCCAAATTTGCTCCTGCAATATTTCGTATCTTCCAGGCCAGAAACCCACAAGTCATCCTAGACTCTTCTGAACAGACCTTCATTGTTCGTTACTTGGGTCTTGTGCCTCACTAGCTTCCTCACCCATTTGCTCCTTTACGTTCGTCCCGTAGGCCTTCTTGCCTCCCTCTTGGAATATTGTAGGAGAGGTCAAACAGGTCTCCCAGCCTCAAATCTGTCACCACCTCCAGTCAATCAGCCAAGCTGCTGCCATGGTGATTTTCTAAAACGAAAAGCTTCAAGTATCACATCCCTCCTTAAAATCCTTCATTCGTTCAGAAAATTTTTGAACTCCTTATTTTAGAACACAAAACCCCTTTAGCATCCAGCTTCTACTCACTGCTCCCACAGACATCACTTGACCTGCTTGAGCTCTGCTTGGCAGTTTCTCACGCTTGTCACGTGCAAGGGCCACAGGGCTGCAGGAAGCCTGGGCTGGCATCCTCCCTCCAGGCTCCGCCTTGAATGCCTGGGTGTGGCTTCTGTAGCTCCCATTGCAGACTCCATCACCAATGCCACTTACCACTCTCCATGGTAACCATTGGTTGGTGTTCCAAGTTTTCATGAAGCGTTGTGCATTAGTTAGGGTTATGTCCCCAGGTCTTAGTGCAGTGCCGGACACACGGTAAGTGCTTCACAAATGCTTGAAGGACCGGCTGAAGCTCCTGAGGACTGATGCTCTCTAGAACTAATATTCAGTGACACATTTCCTACAGTCCTATACAAAAGTAATGCAAAATTCCTGAATTTCCCTCCCCTTCCGACTCTGTGTGTGTGTTTCTGACCCTTCTCCATGTAGAGGATGTTGGGATTTAAGATCCCCTGAGAGCCTGCCCGGTGCGGCCCTGATCCCTGTAAGGCTTCAATCTTAGAGAGCCTTGCAGTCCTACCCCTTTTGCTTTTTCCTGGACAGCATAGGCTGGTGAGCCCATGGTCTCATCTCTCAGATTGGTCCTAAACCTTCTGGTTTGACATTATCTATAAGTAATCGTGCATCCAGCATTGCTTCCTTTTTATCTCTGTCCTTGTTGGTGAGCTGAGGTGCTGATCTGTGTCTTCTGTCACACCGCCTCACTGTGTGTCCATTTGTACCAGGAAGCAGACATACATTCAGGTTCTTCTTGGGCAGTGGGGTCTTATGGTTACACGTGGAAGGAGAAAAATGCAGGGTGCTACCTGCAAGGCAGTGCTTAGCAGCATCTGAGTAAATAACTACTGGACCAAAAGTTGCCAGCTCCACCAGCTTTTTATTTCCCACCCGTTTGTGAAAACTGGTGGTACCGCTGATTTGTCTCTGGGAATACTTGTTTAATACTATTTTTATGCGAAAAAAAAAAACCAAACAATTTATACATAGAACAAAACACGTCATTTTTTAACCGTGTCCTAGGACAGAATCTCTATGGGTTTCTACTTCCATATTTCATCACATGATGTTCATAATAGAGCTGTAGAGCTTTAAACTAAGGGTCTGTTTTATTTCTTGTTTCATCCTAAATATCTTTCAAAAAAAAAGGATTATGACCTGGCTATAGTGACCCTATAGGACCAAGTAGAACAGCCCTATAGGCTTTCCAAGGCTATAATCTTTGCTAGAGCAGATTGCCACATCTTTCTCCCGGGGAGTGGCTGGTGAGTCCAAGCTGCCCACCTTTCTGTTAGCAGTCAGGAGCTTACACCTGCACCACCAGGGCTCCTGGTATAAGTAAGGAAAACAGCTGATAATTAGAAATGTATTAAACCTACATCTTCCTAAAGATAAAAGAGGCAAAGAATATGAGTCAAGGAAATTTCTTCGGCTATAGAAAGGAGGTTTCCAACTCTGCTCCTGTCTAAAAGCATTCAGGGGGAGAAATTGCAAAATGGCAGGGTGATGACATGCGTTGACCAAGACTTTCAGAAATAATTGTTAGTCATCTTAACCCTAAAATGGAATTAGTGGCTGGAAGTTGATTCTCTCCTTTGCTAAATTCATGTCCATGAGTTTCTGCCAGTATTAGTTTATATCCCTTCCTCTGATGCTTGGACTGCAGAGTATATGGCTGTTCCAACTTAATTTTGCCAAGGGCACCGCTGCCTGGCTTCTCAGACAGTGACCTACTGTGTGCAGGTCAGTACCCACCTTCAGCCTTTGAGATCTGTCTTGCCATAATTTTTAAGAAACTTCAGATTGTGTCCACTCACTGAGTGCCTCCTTTGTTCCAAGCGCTGCCAAGCGCTAAGCTAGGAACTATGTCTGTACAGCTGCATTGAAATAAGAAAGTAAACAGATACCTGGAAAACTTGATCATTGTTGCCTTTATCCTGTATAAAGACACCCCGAGAGGATATAGTGTTATCAAGACAGTTTATTATGTAATTTTTCTCACAGAGGAAAGACTAGAGTCGCAGCAGGTAAGTTACCCTGCGTCAGTGTATACAGTTGCGTTAACTTTCTGTTCCGAAAGTAATTTATACACCATGTATTTACTCATCATCATAGAAACCCGTGAAAAAGGGGCTTTGTTGTTAACCGAACACATACCCTCAAAGTTTCTGGAGTCTGCGTTTCTAAAACCTTTTGTTTTTCCAGCTGTGCTTTTATTTTCCTGGTGAGTGTATATGAAGCTAGATAATTCATTCTTATCTTTACAGATTTTTACACGAGTTAGCCCAGATCCCCAATTTTGCTGAACGTGCCCAGTGTATAATCTTCAGATCTGTCTTTTCTGAGGGTATCACCTCCTTGCACCGAAAGGTAGAAATCATCACACGAGCTTCTAAGGTATGTTTGTTGTTTAGTTTCAAAGATAGCCTTGCCCTTATTGGGAGTAAGGGAGCAAGTCGGGAGGGGGCAGAGACCGACTAGAATCCCCTGTAGAAAACCTTTTGAACTTAAGATAGTGTTTTTCTAAGTGTAATTGTGATGAATATCCTGCCCAAATATGAGGATGAGTGTATGAGAGAGAAAAGGAGATGAAGAAGGAGCCAGAGATTGAGGAAGAGGAGGAGGAAAAATGACACTTGAAGAGATTCTTCTTAAATACTCCACATACATACCAATGTACGTTCTGGTCGCTTAAAACCAGCCCAAATTGTCTAGCTTGTTTTCTGGATTGCAAATGTGATTTTACATTTGACCCATACGTTTAACCATCTGAGATGTGTCTACATGGTAAAATAAATGATTCTAGAGAATTGATAAGTGGAATAATGATAATGAGTGATTGGCTAATAAAATTTTGTTGGCGCTACCACACTAGCATTCGTTATAAAGTTAAATTCTAGGATTTGGCTTTTCCTCACAATGACCTAGTTCCTTAAGAACGTGATGTTCATCTCCGCAGATATTGTGGGTATTTAGTTACTTTTCTGGGAGCATGAGTTTTTTACCTCTTAAGTATTAGAGATTTCAATCGAGAAATCATAAATATTACCAAAGTATAATAAACTCCCCCTCATGACACCCTGAAAAGCAAGAGCAGTGGTCTGCCCAGAGCTGAATTTTGCTTTCCTTCTTTACCCTGAAATACAAGAAAATAAACTCAACCAAGACCATCAGGAAGGGCAGGGGTGGGGAGAATTCCAATTTGAAAATATCTGCTTGGAACAGAAAAATCAGAGGGAAAACAAATGAGATTGGGAGTTGAAGAAAACTATGAGCAGCTTGACACTGAAGAAGTGAATAGATATCTGAGCAAACACTTAATAAACATAGCCTGTGGCCTTACACTTTGTTATTCTAGTTCTTTCCTGAGGATTATCCTAGGGAGAGGGAGGAACATACTTACTGTTACGTCTCTCTTACATTTAGCTAGACTGTTCATATAGATGCATAGTCCCCAAACAGACTCTTAAATGACCCTAAACCACTTTCTACTTAGAAGTTCTCAAAGCTTAATTACACCTAAGTAGAACAATTCTTTTTTTTTTTCAACTTAATATGTTCTTTAAATAACTATTTAGAAAAATAAAACTGTCTCAGATGGAACTTTGACTTCTGATATTTAATCCTCAATGTTAGAACATGGACTGTTGCTAATTAGTTCATTTAATGGGTAGGAAATAATAGCTGTTCATGTATTTTTTAAGACTTCTGGCTTGGTAAAGTGTGTTTTCCATGTCACCAACCACTGATCCTGTTGGTATAAGCCTCGCTGCAGCCTCTGGGCACTCAGTAAATATTAGTTGTTGAATGAACGTAGGTACGTTGTCATTTGGAGTTCAGCACCACAGTAATGGATATTTGCCATCACAGGGTCTGCTGCAGATGAAGAGCGTGAAGGATATCTTAGCTCTCATTCTGGCTTTCGGAAATTATATGAATGGAGGAAATAGGACTCGGGGACAAGCAGATGGGTATAGCTTAGAAATTCTGCCCAAACTCAAGGACGTCAAAAGTCGGGTTAAGTATTGATTTGTTTTTCATAATGAGTGTTTATGATCTATTATTATTTTCTTTCTACAGCTTTAATTAAAAAAAATATTCTAAATGGTTCAGTTTACAGTCATTTATTTTAGAGCACGCGTCTTTTCCTTGACTTTCTTTCGGCCTGTGAATAAAGATAGGTTTTTCATTTTATCTTCAGTGGCAAAATCTCCCCCGCTTCGTTTGCCCTAAAATACAGAATTAGGTGTAGAACCGCTAATGCAGTGAGTGCAGAAAACAGAGTACCATGTTAGCTGTAAGGCAAAGATTGAGTCTGCTGGAATTAGCGTTGGCTACTTGTAATTTACTCATTCTGGAGTGGCAGAGCAGTGCTGAATCATCAGGTGAGCTGAGCATTTGAATTATTCTTTTGCCCACAGCAGTTGGGCTGGAGTCTACTGTCAGATTCCCTGAGCCTGATTATTATTTGGCTCCACACCCCTGCAGAGCTACTTCTTTAGAAATAACCAGCCCAGCTCTGGGAGTCCCATGGGGGCCAGGGGGAGCGAGGGAGGGGAGACACAGAGGCAAATTAGAATCAGGCCCATTCAAACAAGACCCCGAAGGCTGTCTTGTGGGAGGGCCGGCCCACCCCTTGCTGTCCAGGGTCATAAAGGGGCATGGCGTTCCTTTTAAGCTGCCCCCTGATTTTTTTTTTTTTTCACACCATTAAGAACACCCATTTTGTGAAAGGTGGGAAGGGAGGGGTGGTTTTCTGTTCTAAGTCCCTGGTTCTCTTTAACACTCTCCGCCCCCTCCTGTCTTAGCTTTCTGCCAGAAAATATGAGGGGACCATTTTTCTTTGTTTTAGCCGTTACCGCCGAGGTTTTATGGATTATCTGTTTGTTTTTCTTTCCATAAAGGGTAGTATAGTGTCACTTCTTTGCAGAGATGGCATAAAAAAACAGATAGGACAAGGAGGAAGGAGGAAAATCTTGCTAAGTCTTAAACAGAATTAGGAACAGGTATCACAAATTAGAAGTATTGGATCACAGACTGAGACTTGACCTCTCAACTATATAACGTATGTGTGAATGATTTTATATAACATGTGAATGATTTTCATTTGTTTCCCTTTTAAACCTAGGATACTGGGATTAATCTGGTGGACTATGTTGTGAAGTATTACCTGCGTTACTACGACCAGGTAAGATACAGCATTTTGTGGAAAACTACAGAACGGCATTTCAACTCTTACACGTTGGCATTGAGAAGTTGGATGATGGATAGGTGGATGGATGAACTTCAAGTCCAGCATAGAATTTGAGAGCTGTCCAACCTCACTGGTTTACAGATGAGAACACTGAAGCTCAGAGGATTTCGCTGACTCTTATAAAGGAAAGCATTATTCAGTGGTACAAGTCTGCTGACTTTCCATCCACTACGTAATACTTCTTCATAGAGACCCCAAGTTACCCCTGAGCCTTATGACCACATTCTGAGGTTCTTTATGAAATTTAGAGCCATTCCATAATCAGTTGTAGTTGAAGCGAGATTCCAGGACGTAGAATAAAATTCAGGAAACTATGATGCAGTCCCCGGTGGTGCAATAATTAAGCACTTGGTTGCTAACCGGAGGGTTGGTAGTTCGAATCAATCCAGCGGTTCCACAAGAGAAAGACCTGTGACAGTTGGAGCCAAGAAAACCCTATGGGACAGCTCTCCTCTGTCCCATGGGGTTGCTATGAGTCAAAATCAACTCAATGGCACCTAACAAGAACAACAACCAAGAGATCCAGTAATGCCCAATATTTTATCAGTAATGTTCCCCTATGAACAAGTTGAGGACGTGGAATTGGAAATCTACCCTCTCTGGTTGGATAACATTTGCAATTAGAAACAAAAATTTCTATGAGAATTCACCGAAGCGCACGTTTCTGTGTTTTATTCCTTCTCATTAAACTGAGAGCAAGGAGTCCTACCTTTGAGAAGAAAGAGATTCTGTTGTAACCTGTTGAAAAATCTAGCAATTAGTATGAGTGGAAAAAGTCTCATAGGAAAATGTTGTCAGGATTCCTGCTTAACTATCCATGTGAGCAGAGTTTTGCCTCGGCACTGAGGGAAAAAAACGTAAAGATGTAATGCCTTGTTTTCAAAAGGCTTACGATTTTATCCAGAAGAGAAGCTGAGCACTGATGAAAAATAATTGAGAAACTTTAATTTCTTCTACCTTTGGTGGAATTATCTAACAGTTCTAAGTATATCTACAACCAGGCTTATTATTTTCTACCTCTCCCCAGTTTCTTCTCTATTTATATTAAAACTCTTTTGTTACCAATTTTTTTTTTTTTTTATGGCATGTGGTTTCAGTATTGGAATGCATGCTTACTAATTGGTGTGTTTAAATTTTGGGTTGGTGATATGGATTTTGAGAAATATGATCTGGTAATACAAACCACCAATAAGGCGAGTGTCACTGTGGTGCTACTGATCTGTGGTGTGACAGTCTACCAATAAAAACTAAATAGAGAATTTTTTGCAGGTGCCTTCCCATTAGGTTATATGGGGAACCTCTGGTTTTCCAAATATGACACAGATAAACCAAAAAAAAAACCCGATCAGGGCTTCCTAACTATCACACAGGAAAGCCATAATTATGCTTGTAAGCTTTCTCTCACAGAAATAAAGGAAAGAAGGTAAAAGTTTACAAAACTAACACAATCCAGGAAGCATCACCTAATAGAATGCTCAACCTAGACAAGGATGAGGCTTCAGCTCCAGTCTGCTGAGCTTCAGGTGTTTCAAAAGGGACCCACCTTCATGCTAAATGCATTAGAACTGGAATAACGTACTCCCTGTGAGGCTCAGAGGCATAGAAAGTGGCTGGTGTGCTGTTAGACCATAGTAACGAAAGAGTTAAGGATATCATAATTTTTGGTCATTCAGGCATGAAGCCTTGTGTTCCCCTTTGGTGTCTCTCTGTCCTTTAACTAAATTGTTCTGATGTCCTTCCCTTTCTTTCCATCCCTACTGACCCCAGCTTGTTCAGGATTTCAGACAGTTCACCTAGAGAAGGGCAGTGTGCTCTTGGCCCGTCCTCCCACCTCTGGTTACTCCCCATCCCGTCCATCCCACACCCTGTGGCCTGATTACTCTTTGTATGTATGGTTCTGATCATATCACTTTCTCACTCAAAAAAAAACATAGGGCTCCTCATTTTCCAGTGAATTAAGACTCTACCCAATTTAATTCCAATCTTTTATAACCATAATTTTATTATTTTCCCTCTACCCATATTCTGTGATCTAACTCAAGACTTGATATTTTCCATATACACCCTGTACTTCCTTATTAATGTGCTTTTACTTCTGATGTTCTCCCTACCTGGAACAATCTTTTCCTCTAGTCTGTGTATAAAATCTCTCTTTTTTCTTATCAATTCTCTCTGGAAATAATAAATTAAAAGATCTATTGAGAAAAAGCTCCCAGTGATTGATATATATATTAGACTTAACAGAAAAGTATAGACACTTATGAGGAGACATACCTAATTTTACTGAGAGTCTTATAAGGAATGACTTTAAAAAAGAGAGTGATACATTCTTTGCTGGAAATACTCATAAAAATGTGTGTTTAATATTAATATATGTGTTTAATATTGCCCTAATCAAAATTCTCATCAATTTTTAGAAATTAGCTAAATGACTCTAAATATTACATGCAAAAATAATTGGGCATAATTTAATGGGAATTTTAAAAAATAATGAATACAGTTTTATGCATTTGTATATTTAAGTGTATTATAAAATTATATAATAATTAAAATTATGGAATGACAGAACAGATACAAAAAAATCAACAACACCAAATAGAAATCCCAGGAGTGGATCTAAGTCTGAGATAAAGCAGAAATTTCAAGTAAGTGGGAATAGGAAGAAATTATTTCCTCTGCCTCATCACAGAGACTAAAATAAATATTGAAGAACAAATGAGTTAAAAATAAAAGCGAACAAAACATGAAATCATAAAAGATATACAAAAAAATCGGCAAATACATATTTATCTGATTTTAGAGTAGCAAAGTTCTGTCAAAACATTCAAGCTAAGGCAGAAACCATAAAAGGAAAGGCTGATAACTTTGGATGCATAAAAGTAAAATAATTTTAGTACCTAATTAAAATAAAAACAAAAACAAACTTCAGCATCTCAAAAATGACTCAAACAAAGCTAAATTCTAAATAACATACTGGAGAAAATATTTGCGACATGATACATAAAGAACTCTTCATAATTTGCAAGAAAAAACAACCTGCCTTTTCTCATGAAAAAAAGAAAATGTCAAAGGAGACCACATGCTACTTAGAAAAGACAAATAGAAGATATAAATAGTCAATTAGGGAATGTAGTGAGCTCAAATATGCAGATATAATGAAATGCAATTTATCACTTAACAAATCAGCAAAGGTTTT
Organism: Dugong dugon; assembly: GCA_030035585.1. Classification (NCBI taxonomy): domain Eukaryota; kingdom Metazoa; phylum Chordata; class Mammalia; order Sirenia; family Dugongidae; genus Dugong; species Dugong dugon. The sequence goes on from CM057472.1 coordinate 2,050,606, forward strand.
TGTTGTTGTTTTAAAATGATAAAGCCCTGTATTGCTAAGATGAAGAAAAATAGAAATCTAAATTGCTCAAACCTTTCTAGGTCAAATAGGATTCATGCCTAGCCTGCTGCTGACTCAGCAAACTCTGACCCTGTAAAGAGCACTTTTTACAAATTCGCAAATGATGTCATCTGCTTGTCATTTGGTGTGCCCAAAGATCTGTGCCTAGCTACAGCGGGTACCTTTTCCTAATTCATACAGAGCTGCTGTATGGGCTAGCAAGATATTTGACCTTTCTGTATCAAAAGCCATAGAAACATGTAAAACTTTTCTAGGAATTTTTATATAAAGGCAATAAATAAGGATTTGTATCATTTTCTTTATAATAATCTATAATGGCAACTTATTGGAAAGAAGCTCAATGTCCAATAGTAGACACTAAGGTCAAGTAAATTATGGTAGAGCCAGACAATGGAATGATGTCCTGCCATGGGAAGCATGTAGGAGAAAATTTAGTAGCATTGGAAAGTATTCTTGATCTACACATGAATATATAAAAACATGTAAATATAAATGCATGCAAACACAGAAAAATCTGGAAAGATATATGTTAAAATGTTTGATTATTTCTGGATAATAGGATTTTAAGAGATTTTTATTTTCTTCTTTCCTTCAGTTACTAAGTGTACTGAACATACGTCACCTTTGTAAAAGGGAAAATACATAAAGAGTAACTTAGCCAGACTGCAAGTCCAGTAGTACATGCTTCCTCTTTATTAAGTCTTTACTCATTTCCTCGTCATACAAAGCCCAGGAACATGTTCTTTGGGCTTTTCTCTTGATACATCTTATTCTGCCTTTTCTATAGTTATTTGTGAGCAATGGTTAAGAGCTACAGCTGCTCAACAGAAGGTTGGCGGTTCGAATCCACTAGCCACTCTTTGGAAACCCTATGGACAGTTCTACTCTATCCTATAGGGTCGCTATGAGTTGGAATCGACTTGACATCAGTGGGTTTGGTTTTTTTTAAATTTTATTTTATAATGTAGATGCTAATGAACAGTTTCTGAATCAGATGCACTGCAAATATCTACAGGTGTGTAATCTGTGGCCCCTGTAAAAAACAAGGTATGAGGAGGTGAGAGCATACCCTAAGTTCTGACAGCAGGTTCCAGTGTGGCAGAAGAATTATCCTGAAGAATCTTGGGAAGTGAAGTTGCTAGTCCTAATTTGGCATGAGCAGGTTTACCTGATGGCGCCTGCCTCAACCAAGTCAAATGGATTGCGTAAGAAGGCTGAAATTGCCTCTGAAATACGACTCTCGCTGAAGAGGGGTGAACCCCAAAGAATCAACTTGACAGAGGAAAATCCCGCAATAAGAGTATTTTCAACACGGGATGGCCCAGTCTAGGAAAAATAAAGAAGTTCACACTTCTGTGGTGCTCTCTTGGCTTTTGCTGTGCAAAACGTGTTTCACTCACCGAGAGTGTAGAATTATATGATTTATTAAACCATCCCTTCCCTCCAGGAGCAAAAGTGATGATTTTTGTGGTTAGTGGTGATGAGCAATTAGCTGAAGAAAGATGGCTTCTGCTCCAAGCGTCCCTCTACTCGTGCCGGATTTTGGTCCAAGTCTAGCTCTGTGGAGTTTAAAGAAACCTGTCTAAGCCCCGTCTTTTGAACTCTAATTTAGCAGCTTCCCAAGAGTTGCTCCCAGGCTGCTTTGCTTAGTAACATTTTCTCTTTTTATACCTTAAAGAGAAAAAAAAAGTTGACACCAGGACTGAGTCTGATAAAAAATTTTGGAAACTAAAAAGAGATTATTCCTCAGTCCTTCCAGTGGAGCTTTGTGGTAAGTAGCTTAGATGGCATTCCATCTCTGCCCTCAGACTAGACTGTTTCTTGCATTGTTTTTAAAGTAGTAAAATAAGTATAGGAAGATGAGGAAAAAATAAGTAAATTGATCATGGAAGATGTTCTGTTCTGATACAATAAAAGAAACTGCCTTCTCCTAACATTCCAAGTGAAGCTGAAGTTCTTAAAGGAAGGGGAAGTTGCCCAAGGGATTTCCAAAACCAAAAGAAACTATGATAAATTAGATGCCAAACTTCCCTAAACGGTGTTTTATAGGCTCTCAGTAACAGTGCTGACCAACTAAAAATAGTTTATTGATATGCCTGCCATTGGATATTGTGTGTTTATCCAAATAACATGCGCCTTCTACATTTGTCAACCAAACACAGAAGCACGCGTTATTTACGTAAAAACGTGGTACTGTATTAGAACAAGCCACAGTTCCTACCTTCAACGTGTTTATAATGCAGTGCTGAAGACACACACTGACAAGGCAGTTTCTAAATACATGTTACTAGGTGCTGTGATAATGGTAAGCACCAGGGGCTCTTGGAATACACTTGAGAAACACTCAGGTGCTGGGGTTCGAGGAAATCTTGGAGGAAGTCATCTCTGTTTTGAGATTTGAAGTATAACTATAAATAGAGGGTATGTGGAGAGTCTGGAGAGGGACAGTTTTGTAGACAAAGGCCTAGAGGCAAGAGATCATGGCCTCTTCTATTATTTAACAAAAACTTGAGGAAAGGAGCTGGAGCTAGGGGGAAGGTAGAAATAAGACTGGAGAGGCAGACAGAAGCCAGATCATAAAGTGCCTTGTAAAGCAATTTTAGCGTTTGGAATTAATCCTGATGGCAGTAGGAAAGATGGAACGTGAAGGAGAGCTGGCAGAGTAGCCTGAGCAGAGAGAGGAATAACCGAAGGCTGCCTGAGATATGCAAGGTACAAAGCTAACATTAAACAACTCAGGGGGAAGGCAGCTCAGCTGGAAAAGACACTGGAGGCTCACCTTATCTTCCTCAGTGAGCCTGAAGGTCTTGTCCTTGAAGATGTTTCTCAGCTAAGATCCTGTATTAGGGATAGCTGTGGAGCTTGTCAATACTCAACCATGCCTCAGTAAATATCTCTGAAAATAAGCTGAACCACATTTGGAAAAGCTTTACAAATGCATGAGGAACATGATCATATGTACGCGTGCACAGACACACACACACACAAAGCTTTAAGCTTTAGAAGGTGGGTGATTGCTTCTCCCGTTGTGGTGCCTTCTGATCCAGCACCTTTTGATTCACACCCATGGGCTTACCCCAAGGATGGCTTCCCTAATGGCTAGCCTGTGAAGTGCGAGCAAGGACTTTAGGTACTGTCACGGGTTTCCCTGTGCCTTTTTCCATGGGAGTAGAGTGTCCAAGATCAGGGCCTACCTGACCATTTTCTCTTTGACTCATGGAGCAAAATGGATGGTAGGCCCTGCCGTAGCCAGCTTCCATGCCAACAGGACCGAAAGGATGGTGTGAAAGGCAAGAAAGCACTTTGAAGTAACCTATCCTAATTTAGGAACAGAAGAGGAACGTTGTTCTGATGCTTATTCAGACACCATCAAAGATTGTGCGTGTGTGCGTGTGTGTGTGTGTGTGTGTGTGTGTGTGTGTGTGTGTGCGTGTGTGCGCATGCGCGTGAGTGTGCGCACGCATGTGTGACTGGTGCTTTGAAACTTCGACAGAAAGTGATGATTGGGAAGTATAATGTACTGTTGTATATCTTTTAGGAAGCAGGAACAGAAAAGAGTGTTTTCCCCCTGCCTGAGCCACAAGATTTCTTTCTGGCCTCCCAAGTCAAATTTGAAGACCTCGTAAAAGATTTGAGAAAACTGAAGCGGCAACTACAAGGTAACAGGCACTTTTCGGTTATTATGATAATAGCTAAGATTAGTTTTGAAAAAAAATAGTTAAGGGAATTGTTTGCAACTGTCTTGTGGAGTAGAATTGGCGGGGAGTTCCTTAAAGTGCACCGCAGCCCCGATGAAACTCCCCATCCCTAGGGAGTGTTGGAGGGCACTGTATTTAGGTGTCCCCTTTTTAGTAGTGTTGATCATTTGCTTGTTATATCTACCTCCATTTTCCCGCCAAACCAAAACAACAAACAAAAACCAAACCCACTGCAGGTGAGTTGATTCTGACTCATGGCAAAGCCACGTGTTACGGAGTAGAACTGAGCTCCATGGGGTTTTTCTTGTCTGTAGTCTTTATGGAAGCAGATCACCAGGCCTTTCTTTCGAAGTGCCACTGGGTGGGTAGCAAGCACAAACTGTATACGCCACCCAGGAACTTACGTGTATTTTTCCCCCATTTGATAGTAATAACTTTAATAACAATAGTAATAATAGCGGCAGTCATTTATTGAAAACATATGTGCTTCTGGAATTGTCTTATATAATTCTTCTAACGACCCTAGTAGATAGAAACTGTATTCACCCCATTTTACAGATGTGGAAAATGAGGCTTAGACAGGTTGTGGACACACAGCCAGTCAGAGACGGAGCTGGGATTTGAACCCAGCTCTGATCAGGTCTGCCTGATTAGAACTAAGATGTTTTCTTAGTTTACTATGCTGCCTTATCTCACTCTGTCTGTCTGTCTGTCTCTTGCTCACACACACACACTCACACACACAGCCCTCTGTATACTTGGTTTATGTATATGAATCTGATAACGATGGTGAGACCCACAGTAAAACATTCTATTTTAGTTTAATTTACATTTTTAATTATTCAAAACAAAATGCTGAAAGCCCCTTTTTGGCCTTTTTAAAAGGTGAAAATGTGTCTCGCTTGGGCAGGAATGTTCCTTTGGCATTTCTCGAGGCCTGTGTTTTCATGTGGAGACATCTCCTTGTCCAAGAATATAAATACTCGCCCTGGAGCTTGTCTAACTCCAGCCGAAGGGCTCTGCAGAGGATTTAGGGAGCGTGTTAATGTGGAAATGGAAGCAGGGGTGCCAGGAGGAGAGCTTGAGGAAATGAAGAGCTTCAACCAGGAATATTTTTACACTAAGACATAAAATAAACATTTTTAAAATGTTTATTGTGAAAGGGTGCTCAGAAACCTAAGTCTTAGACCAAGAACAGCTTGGAAATGGAAGTAAAGTGGGAAAGATCTGCTCCCAGTGACAGGGAAAGCCATTTATTTTTACTTTGGGCATAAAACTTGCTTAAATAAGGATAGCGGTTACAAGTGAATAATTTGTACCTTGTAAATTATTTTTAAAGGAACATGTGGGTTTTGTTTTCTGGGTTTTTCTTTCCCCCCCTCCAGTTGATATGGTTGAGAGAGTGAATTCAACCAAATGGATGCTCCGTTTAGGAATATGATATGTGAACTTGTGGTCATTTTACTTCCTCTCCTAAAGAACTGACAGTTTTACCTCTGTCTGAGATGAAGCGCTTGCTTCTTGTTGTAAAAGAGTGGAGTAAGCCATCGCGTAGCAGTTTTTTCTCTGCCCACCGGCAGCAGCAGAATTAGGGCCCAGGCCGGTTCTCAGGACAGCTGGGGGGTCAGCGGTGATCAGAAAGAGCCTTGCTTGTTTACGCTACAGGCATACTGCCCGTCCCCTCGTGTCTCTTGGCCCCTGTAAAACCCTTGGCCTGGCCTGTCCATAGTCTTTTGAGCAGAAACCTGATCTCTGTTTGATCTTTCCTCTTCTTCGGCCCTCCTTCCGGGGCTGCCTCTTTCAGGCACCCAGACTCAGCTGCTTCCCCTTGATATCCGTGTGAGTTTGAGGATGAATAGAAGGGGATTAAAAACTGGTTGCTGTCCAGTTGACTTCAACTCAAGGCATCCCCGTGTGTGTCAGCGTAGGACTGTGTTCCATAGGGTTTTCAATGGCTGGTTTTTTGGAAGTGAATTGCCAGGCCTTTCTTCCCAGGTGCCTCTGAATAGACACGCACCTCCAACCTTTCGGTTGGCAGCCCAGCACATTGACTGTGTGCACCACCCAGGGACTCACACCAGTTGCTGACAAGTCATTTCTAACTCATGGCGACTCTGTGTGTGTCAGTACAACTGCCCTACATAGGATTTTCAGTGGCTGATTTTTCGGAAGTAGTTTGCCAGGCCTTTCTTCCAAGGCACCTCTGGGTGAACCTGCACCTCCAGCTTTTCAGTTAACAGTCGAGCACCTTAACCATTTGCGCCACCCAGGGATTCCAGAAAGGGAATAAGATGAGTGAACGGGGAAGAGGACAGACAGACAGGGGTTCCCCTGACACTCGGCCTGTGGTAAAGCTTGTTTGTTTAGGGAGGCTCGTATATGTTATTCGGATCCCCCAGTACTCAACTGACACTTTCCTCCGTCAGTTTTGAGCAAATACAAGAGCTTCTGAAGCTGGTGGAGCTGCGTTTTGAAAAAACTGAACATTGCCTCAGTTATTATTTTTTGTCTCTGTACGGGACTTCACCAAAAGATTTGAAGTACCACAAAGGCAACTGAGTAGACTCTGACACCCCTCCCACACACACTGAATATTAAACAAAAATGCCCTGCTTGTCTTTAGAGATGCCAGTGTTTTTAACACATGAAAGGTACCCGGTAAATATTTAAAGAAAATACAGACCATGGGTTCTCTAATGAATTTCTTTTTCTTCTAAAGACCATCTGGCAAGACAGCCAGAGTTGTGGGGTTCATTTCATCTCACGTTCTCATTCCGGCTTAACCTCATTTTCCATGAGGCCTTGGTCTGAGTTTAGATTGCATGTTTAATTGAAGAGGACATAATTTTCACACATACAGCAAAAATTTGATGAGGCTCTGAGGTTTATTGTAGCCATTAAAATGCCGTGGCTGCTGGCAAAATCCCAGAAGCTGTCTAAAGCTAAACCAGATGTGATTAGCAAATTTCAAGAAGTATCAGGCCCCGGTTCTCTAGACAGGCACAGCCTTTTGGAAGAAAATTGCTGTGAATCCTGTTCACCACAGCTTAACAACAGGATGTGAATTAAACTATGACATGGGTCATGGAACAGTCATTGATACATGTAGAGTTGTCAATCAGCACCTTTCAGGAAGACAGGAGTTTTGAGTAACATTTTTATGCAGATAAACCAGCAAGGAAGTGATAATAATATCAACTACAAGTGGAGTAATTATTATCTATTAGGTGCTTTGCACATATCCTTTCTTTTCATTCTTACAATGACCCTGTGAAGCAGGCATTATTGTTATCTTTTATAAGGTGAGGAAACTGAAGTTCATGGTGCTCAGGTAATTTGCCAGGGTTTCACAGGTGGTGACCTAGCCACATTTGGGAAACTAGATATGACTCTAAAGCATATACCAGCACCATAATGTATCCTGCTTCTGGCCTAAAAGTCTCCGTATCTGACTGAAGATCAGAACAGAAAACCATGTAGTCGAAGCATAAAGCCTCATGAAAATACAAGGGACAGAAATAGCATTCCTGAATATGTGCACACATGCGCACGCACACACGTGCACACGCACATGCTTGCACACACGTGCACACACATACACGTACACGTGCATGCACACATGCGCACACACACACACGTACACACGTGCATGCACACATACATGCACACGCACACACATGTACACACGTGTACATGCACACACGTGCACACACGTGCACGTGCATGCACACACATATACACGTACACGTGCATGCACACACATATATGCACACATACATGCACACACATATACACATGTACACACGTGCATGCACGCACACACCTATATGCACACATACAGGCACATGCACACACATGCACACGTGTGCACACATTATATACATATGTACACACGTGCATACACACATATGCACACATACATGCATACGCGTGCACACACATTATATACACATGTACACACGTGCATGCACACACATGCACACACATTATACACACATGTACACATGTGCATGCACACACATATATGCACACATACAGGCACACATGCACACATACATGTACAGACTTGCGTTTTCTCTCTCCCCCAGGACCATGTATGTAGAAACTCAGAGACACAGGGAAGAACTTACTTCAGTTAGGATAGGGTAGGGGAAGTACAAGATAGACAGGTAATTAAAGCAGGTAGACATTAGCATTGCATAGGATTAAGAACTTAGGCTTTGGAATCAGATGTGTACTTTTTTACTGGTTTGATAAAAATAAGATCTTGGCAAGTAATCTAACCATAAAGAAGTATTTGTTTTCTCATCTGTGAAATGGGACAATTATGGTACCTGCCTTGTGGGCAATAATGAATGCATGGTCCCTTAGTAAGGGAAGCTTCAAGAAAGCTGATTAGGGTATGTAGTTTTACCGGAAGATGCATAATCTGCAGACTCAGGTCTGTGTTGTTGAGGGGCCAGCTGGCTGTGTTTGTAGAGTATCCAGTTCTCAGAACACTTGTGCTAGCTTCTCTACATCATGAGGCCAGAACCAAGTTCTTGGTCCCAGGGAACACATTCCATATTTTATTTACTCTTCTCCATCACTGAATCAGACAAGAATTTTTATTTCGGGATACTGTGATGCTATAAGCAATAGCTGGGGATAGGGCAGAGATAGGAATTGTTGCTTTTTTCTTACTCTTTGACCTTGTTCTCTTTAACCTTGCTCTCAAGGTATTCTTACCAACCCATGTGTGGTAGACAGCATAATGGCCCCAAAGATGTCCACACCCCAACCCCCAGAATCTGAGACTGTGTTAAGTTTACATGGCACAAGGGACTTTGCAGATGTGACTAAAGATATGGCCTTGAGGTGTGGAGGTTGCCCTGGATTATCTAGGTGGACCCAGTCTAATCATACAAGGATAGGACCTTGTGTCCAGAGGGAGATAGGACGACAGAAGAATAATCATAGAGATGCAGTGTTACTGGATTTGAAGGCGAAGGGAGGTGGCTGTGAGCCAAGGAATGAATCCTCTGGAACTGGAGAACCTCTCCCTAGATTCTTCAGAGATGGGTGTAGCCCTGCCAACACGTTGATTTCAGGCCAGTGAGACCCACATCCCATTTTTAACATAAAGAACTATACGATAATAAATTTGTGTTGTTTTAAGCAACTAACTTTGTGATAATTTGTTACAGCACCAATAGGAAACTAATACACTAAGCAACAAATGCTTCATTCTGATTGTGCCAGGTAATAACAGTGATACACACACAGGTCATTGCTAAGGTCATAGATAAAGGATTTCCCAAGTGGTGGTACATACCTGTATTGCGTGAAATGTAAGTTGGTGCTCTCTAAAAAGGGGCACTGTGGTCAAATAGGGTCCCTGGTCGTGCAGTGGTTCAGAGCTCGGCTGCTAACGAAAAGGTTGGCAGTTTGAATCCACCAGCTGCTCCTTGGAAACCCTATGGGGCAGTTCTGCTATGTCCTGTAGAGTTGTCATGAGTTGGAATCAACTCGATGGCAATGGGTTTGGTATTTGGTTTATGGTCACATAAACCTGGAAATGTTCTGTGCTAAAATCTTATCACAGGGACTCATAGTGTGCCTGAGCTTATTAAAGGCTCTGAGAATGTTTAACCATAATAAAGCAGCACTTCCTAACTTAAAGCATGAAACATTGGGTTTTTTTTTCTTCCTTTTGCTGAATACTTAGTAATATTTCACAGAACACGCATTCTGTGAAACAGAGTTTAAGAAGGAATGTCGATATTACTATCAAAAATGTAAAATAGAGCATCTCTAAGAATGCAGTTGTTGGTTAAGTGATCATCACAGGGTGACCCTAATAGGAGGACCTGAGAGAAACAGTTACAGCCTGTGACCCTTAGTATTGCCATTAATACTCCCTTGGCTATGCTGTCCTTACTGGGTGTTTTGTCCTTGTAAATAAACAGAATGGGTCAAATCTTCTCTGACGTCTTGAGGCCTGAAATAAATAACATGAGTGTTATTTGGGAAACCCTGGAGGCACAGTGGTTAAGAGCTACGGCTGCTAACAAAAGTCAGCAGTTTTAATCTACCAGGCCCTCCTTGGAAACTCCATGGGGGCAGTTCTACTCTGCCCTGTAGGGTTGCTATGATTTGGAATCGACTTGACGGCAACCGATTTTTTTTTTTTTTTTTTAGTGTTATTTGAAATTATTCCAGTGTCACCTCCTCAAAATCCACATTTGTTTGGCATGATACAGTGATTAGTATTCTGAAAAATTCATTCTGGCTATGAAAGTAGGAAAGCTAAATGGATTTTCTTGGAATATGAGACAAGAACTCTTCAGATAGGCATTGAGAAGTCATCATACTCTGGAAGGTTTATCTAAGAATAAAAATAAATTGCCCTTCTTAGTTAAGAATAGTTACTTAGTATCCCTTATTATTAAGACTGGCTACTTAATCAACTGGCTATTTACTAAATCTTGCATTATTAGCCCCATTACTGCTTGTATAAATAGGGAAAAATAATTAGCGGTTAACCCTCAGTACAAGATATTCAAACATGTTTGAGAACATTGTCTGAGATTCAAGATTGTATGTGTGTTGATTTTAAAATGATTCTGATGTGTTCTCTAAATTTTTAAGACTATATATTTGAACATATCCTTTCTTATGTATCATCTAGAAATACTTGATAGTATACTTACACAGTTTTGGAAAGGCAAGAGTCTCTGTTGACCTTTTGCTATCTGTTAACTCTCTATAAATTTGTATCCTAACACTTTTAAGCCTTCATTAATGAGAAGCTGTGATAAATGCATAGTACAGGCATTCAGTAAGTGTTAAGTTCTTCATTCTAAGTTTGAAGAGTAGTAATATTTCTAGACTAACTTCATATTGAAGTACACCTATCACTTCTTTGGGCATTTTCAATCCCTAATTCCGTATTTTAGTGGAGTGACTGGATTAGGCCAGGACCATCCAGATGAACCCCTGTTTTGTATAGACTAGTCCCTGAATAGTCTGTCTCAAAATCTAAATTACAAGAAGATATGAATTCATACATTAACAGCTCAAGAAAGAGATGTTTCTGGCCTTTAGACACCCTTTTAACTCAGTACTGAAGTCACTCCTGAGTTTCACCCTTCAGCCAAAGATTAGACAGGCCCATAAAACAAAACAAAATTAAATGGGCAGACCACCCCAGGGGCAAGGACGAGAAGGCAGGAGGGGACAGAAAACCGGTAGCAGGGAGCCGAAGGTCGAAAAGGGAAGAGCGTTGGCATGTCGTGGGGTTGGCAACCAATGTCACAAAACAATATGTGTATTAATTGTTTAATGAGAAACTAATTTGCTCTAAAGTACAATTTACAAAAAAGTCAAGGAAAAACAAAAAGAAAGAGATGTTTCTATTTTGGTTAGGTCTTCTAAACTGTAGTCAACATATCTTCTATATGAAGATGGCAGATTGAATACATTCATTTAAATGTGTTGCCTTTCAAAGGCTCACCAAAAAAAAAAAAAAAAAGTACATTATGTAGAGGCATAAGGGCAATACACTCAGCTAAAACAAGAGGGAGGAGTTAGGAAGTGAGAGAGGGCATGGAACCACATTTTAAAAAAAAAAAAACAGGCCTTCGAGAATGTTAGATTTACTAAATTACATATACATAGAGATTTGATAAAGATTTTTAGAAAACTAAGATGACAAAATCCCTCCATATACACAAACCTAGACATACAAAAGCAGGAAATGAGATCATTTGTAAATGGTAGTTTATCATGAGCCTGGGCAGAGACTGGTGTCGTGGAAATAGTTTTAAGTATTTAAATATGCATATGCAATTTTGACAAAACTAGGTTAAAAAAATAAATTACCATCAACTCTCATTATAGGTAGGTAGATTAATGAGGTTGAGGATTAGCAGTGGTTTAAAAAAAAAGTTAATATATTATTTTTAACATTAATAACTGTGAGTCAACTAAACTGTTTACATGTTGAAAAACCTTTACTGTTGGAAACCACATGGTAGGAAATAGACTCCCTTTTGTTTTTCCTGCGAGGTGGGAACAATCATCTCCTTTACCATTTAACTTATTTACCTTAATGAACAAATTAAGTGTCTGGGCGAATAAGTTGATGAGATAATGTTAATGAAGTGATGAAGGGTGAGATGTGTCAGGTGGAGTCTGAGACTCTGAGCACTGATGACATCAGGAGCTGCCTGCGGGGACGTTGGTATCATTAATGATAGGGAGGGAAGAGAGACTAGTTAGCATAACAAGTCCACACATCATCTCAGTGTTTGATCTTGCCCTTGACTAATTTTGTTTCCATTCTGATTTGAGGATTATCTGTGATGTGCTTCCCACTTCCTGTTACGTCTGTCTTAGCCTCGGTTCTCAAGAGAAGCAAAACCAATAAAGCATGTAAATATCTATATAAAGAGATTTATATCAAGGAAACGGCTCAAGCTGGAACGTCCCAAATCCATGGGTCAGGATAGAGGCTTCTCTTGATTCACGTAGCCACAGGGGCTGGCAAACCCAAGATCGGCAGGTCAGAGAGCAGGACTCTTGTTCACAGGTTGCAAAGACAGACAAATCCCAAGATCAACAGGCAAGACTGCAGATAAGCTGCTAGCTCAAGTCCCAAGAACCGAAGGTCAGATGAACAGGAGCTAGCTTCAGGATCCGGAAGGAGCAAAAGCCCATGAGCCTTGCCAGGGTGTCCATTTATATTTGATGAAGGCCACATGCCCAAGGAACCTCCCTTTCAACTGATTAGCTACTTACAGCAGATCTCATCATGGAGGTGATCGTGTTATATCAGTTCTCATCGTGGAAGTGATCACAACATCATGCAAGTGCCAAACCACTGAGAATCATGGCCCAGCTAAGTGGACACACAACCTTAATGATCACACCCCAGTTAATCAAGGGTTGACTGTAGGAAAGCTAGTAACTGGTATTGCTAATCTACTAATGGATGCTCAAGTTTGTGTCATTGGGAGAAGAGAAGGACTCTATCACTGCCCCCCTGTCCAGTTCTTTAATATAAGTTTGCCTTATCACCATCCTCTGTGACTCTGGCTTTCTTACAACCATGCTGACTCCTGCTCGATCAGGAATCGATGTATCTGTCCACCACTCAAAGCGTGGCCTTTGGCTGTGGCGATTCTGCCACTTGCTGAATACGTCTATTCCATTCTGTTGAAACGAGATGGACCTGAACTAAAAAACTCCATTGACCTCCATAAAACTCCTGGCCTCCATAAGTCCCTCCTCTGACTGGTGAACCACAGTGACATTTTGAGTCTTCTGGAATTAGTCAGCTCAGAACTAGTGTCCAAGAATCCCCCAAAATTCTGATCATCTCCTTTTCCCCAGTGCACAGCTACCCTGATAAAATGCTATAGGTCCCGTTGGCGAAGGCCGAGAGGATAGATTTACAGTATAAATGTTTGACAGTGTAGAAGGACTCTTCCTCAAGGGAACCTGGTCTCTCCTTCATTCAAGTGATTCTGGGTCAGTGAACTAGCTCACGTCTGGAAATTGATTGAGGTATCACGACTGATTTGGTGATTCAAGGTAGACTTCTGTTCACTTGACCTAGAACTCAGTACTCTGAGCCTAAAATGGAGTTTAAGTTAATACTGTCTTAGGATGTAAAGGCACAGTTCGAAGAAGTTTTGTGATGGCTGTTCCTTTGAGTTTACAACAGACACAGCCAGGGGCCTGCCCAGAGGTGGTGGTGGTGGTTAGTTTTCATTGAGTCAGATCTGACTCATGAGACTCTATGCGTGCAGAATAGAACTGCTTCTTAGGTTTTTCAGGGCTGTCACCTTCCAGGAGCAGATGGCTAGGCCTGTCTTCCAAGGTGTCTCTGTGTGAACCCCCGGCATTTGGGCAAGTAGTCAAACACTCAACTGTGTGTGCCACCCAGGGAATCTTTACCCAGGGCTGGGGGCTGTAATGGAGCATCCTGACCCAGGTGTAGGCCTCGGGGGTGCACTCAGAGCTGCCAGATTAACAAATAAAAATAGAGGAGGCCCCATTAAATTTGAATTTCAGATACACAAGGAATTTGGTGGGTACAAGTATATCTCAGCTATTGCACGGGATACACTTATACTAAACAAACTATACCTTGTTTATCTCAAATTCAAATTTACCTTGGTGTCCTGTCTTTGGTCTTGCATGTCTATAGAGAATTCAGCAATAATAAAATCAACTACAAGTTGGTTGTTTTTTTTGTTTTTTTGTTTGTTTGTTTGTTTTTGTTTTAAATCAGCATGCACCGGCAGTTCTAAACAATGTCAGTCATAAAATACTCTTCCCTGCCAAGGTTGACGTGGAACACGGGGGTATCCACTTCTATGGCTGATGATAATGGTTACCATTTAATGAGCACTTACTAAATACCAGCCAATTTGCTTATCTCATTTCTGTTTCTTAAAACTACTTCAAAGGAAGTATTATTTCTTGCATTTTAACAGTGAGGAAATTGAAGCACTTTGCTAATTATGGCAAAGCTGAGGTATGAACCAGGCTTGTTGGATTACAAGCTTGTACTCTTTCCATGATGCCATGCTTATTCTCTTACTGTTTATAGGCCCACCCCACAGTCACTAAGAGTGTGATCTAGAATGATAAATCTTGAAGCGTAACCCCTCTCAGGAGCACTGGTTGTGCAGTGGCTAAAGCACTCAGCTGCTAACCGAAAGGTCAGCTGTTCGAACCCACTAGCCGCTTATATACTTCTAGAAAAATGTGAGTGTGCTTCCATAAAGATTTACAGCCTTAGAAACCCTGTGGGACAGTGCTGCTCTGTCGTATAGGGGGGCTATGAGTCAGAATCGACTCAATGGCAGTGGGTTTGTTTTGTTTTCTAAGCACCTTTTTATCTCTAATTCTCCCTCTATAAAATATTCCCACTAACCCACTGCCATTGAGTTGATCCTGACTCATACTGACCCCATAGGGTTTCAGGGCTGTAAATCTTTATGGAAGCAGACTGCCACGTCTTTCTCCCAGGGAGCCGCTGGTGGTTTCACACTGCCAACCTTTCAGTTAGCAGTCAAGCGCTTTAACCACTGCACCACCAGGGCTCCTATAGAGATACTACAGATGATAATTGAATTGAATTTAGGCATTTTCTTGTCTCTGCTTATAACCACTCCGCCGGTCTGTCTGTTGTGATCTCTATATCATCTCACCTCCTGCCCGTCGATTTCTTTCTCTCTGTTTCTCTCTCTCTCCCTCTCTGACATTTATCTAGCCTACGTTTTATCCCTTCATGACCCAGAAGATAAGCAAACTAGTGTGGCGTGGTTACCCACACTAATTGCAGAGGAGGCCGGGGCCACCTCTAGGCAGCCTGGATGGTTTTGACTCCTTTGCTATCTCTTCCATTTGTGGAGATCACATGCCGTGGGGTTCTGACGTAGATGCGGAAGGTGAGGAGACTTTTCAGGACTGGTCAACTCACACTCGGAACAGATTGCTCTTCCTGGACTCAGGACCAGCTCTGACTCGGGGTGGGATCGATACCTTCTACCACCGGCATTACCAAGTCACTTTCTCCTGGTAAGAGTATAAGTCTTGCCTAAGAGAGAAGGAGAAGAACTGGACTTCCTGATGAGAGAATATTTTCTTTAATTACTCCTTTGAGACGTGGTGTGTGAATACCGTGACTCTAGTAAAGAGGGAACCTTTTGGAAGGCTTATGAGAAAAGATGGCTAACTGAACGTACATCTAGCATTTCAGTCCCTCCCCCAAATTACTAAAACAATGGCAAAGTGAGTTCTTTTAAAAGCAAAAACTCAAAACCAGAAACCCGTTGCCATCGAGTCGATTCCGACTCATAGGGACCCTACAGGACAGAGTAGAACTGCCCCACAGAGTTTCCAAGGAGCACCTGGTGGATTCAAACTGCTGACCTTTTGGTTAGCAGCCGTAGCTCTTAACCACTATGCCACCAGGGATTCCAAAGACTCAAAAGCACAGGGAAAATGAGAAAGAAAACCACAAACACAAAATGTCTGAGGCTCAAAAAGCAGATGGGCAAGTGGTAGAGGAATTAGCCAACCCAGGAGTGGATAAATCTGAGAAGCAATCCAATTTTACCAGAAGAGAATATAAATTTTTGCATAAATATGTTGTCAATGAAGTAATTCAAGAGAATTTGCCAAGATGATACACAAGTTCCCAATTTTAAAAGGCACACAAAGAACGTAGCACAGTGAAGTAAAATAGATCCATATTATTGTGACATTCAGAATACTCAGATTAAAAAAAAGTTTATACACTTCTAGAAGTGGGGAGGGATGCGTATGGGAATAGATCACACACAGGGAATCAGGAAGCAGAAAGGATTCAGACTTTTGAGCAATAACACTGGGTGCTGGAAATGGACCATTATCTTTAGAACTCTGAAGGAAAATTATTTGCACTCTAGAATACTATACGCAACCAAACTATCGATCAAATATGAGGACAGACTAAAAACATTTTCGGACATGTTAAATTCTCAAAAAACTTGTCTCCCATTCAGCTCTCCTTAGGATGCTACTGAAGAATGTGCTTTACCAAGAAAGGGGAAGACTCAGGTTACAGGAAATAAGAAATCTAACGTAGAAGGGAGGTAAAGGAATCTCCAGGACAGAAAACCAGGATGACAGCCAGGCACGAAGAGCAAACATTCCAGATTAGGTAAAAAGAATCCTGGAGACATTTCCTAAGGGATATGCAATTAGAGCAAACATTCCAGGTTAGATAAGAAGAATCCTGGAGAGATTTCCTAGGGGACATGCAATTAGAGCAAACATTCCAGATGAGGTAAGAAGAATCCCGGAGAAGTTTCCTAAGGGATATGCAATTAGAGCAAACATTTCAGATTAGGTAAGAAGAATCCCGGAGAAGTTTCCTAAAGGATATGCAATTAGAGCAAACATTCCAGATTAGGTAAGAAGAATCCCGGAGAAGTTTCCTAAAGGATATGCAATTAGAGCAAACATTCCAGATTAGGTAAGAAGAATCCTGGAGAAGTTTCCTAAGGGATATGCAATTAGAGCAAACATTCCAGATTAGGTAAGAAGAATCCCGGAGACGTTTCCTAGGGGATATGCAATTAGAGCAAACATTCCAGATTAGGTAAGAAGAATCCCGGAGAAATTTCCTAGGGGATATGCAATTAGAGCAAACATTCCAGATGAGGTAAGAAGAATCCTGGAGAAGTTTCCTAGGGGATATGCAATTAGAGCAAACATTCCAGATGAGGTAAGAAGAATCCCGGAGAAGTTTCCTAAGGGATATGCAATTAGAACAAACATTCCAGATGAGGTAAGAAGAATCCCGGAGAAGTTTCCTAAGGGATATGCAATTAGAGCAAACATTCCAGATGAGGTAAGAAGAATCCCAGAGAAGTTTCCTAAGGGATATGCAATTAGAGCAAACATTTCAGATTAGGTAAGAAGAATCCCGGAGAAGTTTCCTAAGGGATATGCAATTAGAGCAAACATTCCAGATTAGGTAAGAAGAATCCTGGAGACGTTTCCTAAGGGATATGCAATTAGAGCAAACATTCCAGATTAGGTAACAAGATCCTGGAGAAGCTTCCTAAGGAATATGCAATTAATGCCTCTTACGTAGCTGAATGTTTGGACAAGAGATTTACACAGCTAGCTACGAGCCTGGGGTTCATTTAGTGAGGAATACATAGAAAACAGCAAATTAGGGGAAAAAAATCATTAACTCTGGGGATGGAAGTGGAGGAGAGTTGGAGTAAATGTGCAGGAAAGGAGAAGTAATCAGAGTTAGCTATGTATATCAGCTGGGACTTCGAGTTGGTTTTGCACACTCATAATAATGTCAACACCAAATCCTGGTGTAACCAAGTCATGGTGGTGCGATATTGGATAATAGGGAGATGAGAAGCGTACATACGTGTGGTGGGTGTGGGCGAGGAAGAAGAGCAGCATCCTTTATAGTACATAACCAGAAAAATCAGAAAGTACCAATAGAAGCTTGTTTGAGACATGGGATTAAGTACCAAATAATCAGGCAAAATTGGTAAAAGTGGTCGCCTCTAGGAAGGAGGAGGTGGGGGAAATTGTTGGGATGGAGATAAGGAACTGCTCTCCTTAGAGGGCATAGAGTGCATTCAGTCTTTAAACTATGTGCATGTATAACTTTGATAAATATACAAATGAAAACAAAAAAAGCAATAAACCAAAGCATTTGCAAGTGGTAGTTTGGTTAAGGTTCAACCGCTTAGGCTGGTATGTTGAAAGTAGCGCTGGACTGGGATTTAGGAGATGCAGGTTTAAAGTTTAGTTCTGCCACTTACTAACCATGGTATAAGCCACCCAACTCTGACAGATCACCTAACCTCTGTGAGCCTCAGCTGACAAAGCGGAGACGATCAGACTTCTCTGCCCACTTCGAAGGGATATGGCAGGGATCCGATGGGATCATGTATGAGGACGTACTTTGGAAGGTATCGGAAATATGATTGAAACTTGTTCAGAAGCCACAGTTTGCTCAGTGCACGCTGGCATGTCTTCGGGCGGTGAGGGCTGATCTTTAGGACAAGTCTGGCTAATGTATCACCTTTTAGGAAGCTCCCAAGGATGTGACTTGAATAATTATCGACCGTGCCTCATTTACTAGCTTTTTCCTCCTTTGCAGGCCATTTGTCTGTGGCAGTACAGGCCGACCTCGGATTACGAACGCATTCCATTCCTAAAGCTGTCTTTATGTTGAATTTGTATGTAAGTAGGAACAGTTAGATACAGTCCATAATCTAACATCATTCAGTCAAATGTTTGTCTTAGTGTATAGTACACAGTGTCCCTTCCTATGCATAAAAAACGTTAAAGAAACAATTCCAGATACATTAAAACATCTTTAACGTAATAATACAGTAATAATGTTTTGATGCATGTCGCAAAGTAGCACCCATCTGTTCTTACAGACCATTGTCTGTACCTCGAATTTTTAATGTAACAGGCTTTACAGGGTGTTTGGTCGTAACTACGAGTTGTACGTAAGTCAGATGTTCATAACCCAGGGACTGCCTATAATCCGCTGAGTCTGAACTCTGACGCGAGACTGGCTATGTTAGCCAGATTCCTGACCATGTTGCCATGGTGTTAAAAATATTTAGTTTTGCAAGCAACGTTTTAGAAATAATAAAAGAAAAACTTTGATATGATTTATTTTTGTAAAATGATTTCAACAAAACAGACCTAAGGAACTGGGTTAAGCATTTGAGAAAGGCAGTGGGCGTCAAGTGTTGATCAGCATGATAACTTCTGATGCAAAGCATTGAATTAAGTGCAGCCTGGTGGGGAAAGGTCACGCATTTCCCAAACGTAGGGCCTTCACAGACAAATTGCCCAGCAAAGAGAAGAATACAAAAACTGAAACCTGATTCCTCCATTTAGTTAATGGAAGAAGTTTGTGTTTTCCTTTGAAGCCATGGTTGTGACATCTCTAGGTGGGAAGGATGAGTTATGTTGTCTTATTTCCTCCTCTGAGTTCGCACTCTCTCTTTCTACCCCATATTTTATAAAACAGCACGGTTACTAGAATTTATTGTGTTGGTTTTTTTCCCCCTTTGACAGAAAAACATATAAAGTATTGAAATAGACGCTACTATCATGGAAAAGTCCCAGTCAGAAGTCCTGAATTCAGATCTTCACTTCACACCCCGTGTAACCCTTGGCAAGTCATTTGGTGCCTTCACCTCTCAGTATCCTCGTAGGAAAATAAAGGCATTACAACCTGCCTCACGGATCATTCGTGAGGATTAACTGGGATCATATGAAGGAAATCCCTTTGCAGAGTAGAAGCCAAAAACCTAATACATATCCTTGATTCTCCTTGTGCCCTCATATCTGACATCCAGACTATCAGCAAGACCCGTTGACTCTACCTTGAAAACATATCCTGAATCAGCCCGTTGTGCTCCATCTCCACGTTTCTGGTTCCGACCACCACCTTCCAGGCCAGTAGACTCCTTACAAGTTTCCCTGCTTCAACTCTTGCCCTCCCTTCAGTCCAGTCCCTGTCCACCTGACAGATCGTGCCACTTTGTTGCTTCACATCACTGCTCTTGGAATACCATCCAAGTTCATAACCACGCCCTACAAGTTTCTACATGCGTTGGCCGCTTCTGCCTTTCCAGTCTCATCCTAGGCCGCCACCTGCGTCTTGCCCACTGCACTCCAGATGCATAGACCTTCCTTCTGCTCCAGCCTGATGAGCTCACCTCTGCTTTAGGACCTTTGCAGTAGCTATTTGTCTGCTTAGGATGCACTTCACCCAGGTTTTTCCATGCCATGGGCCTCTCCTGACCACCCCATCTAAAACAGCCACTTGTCACTCTCTAGTACACCCCCTATTTTGGTGTTGCTATTATTTTCTGTTCATTACTCGTCTGTTTTTTGTCTCTCTCCACCAGAATGTAAACCTGCTCCAAGAGGGTAGGGATCTAATATGTCTTTTTTTATTGTTTATATCTACAGCACCGGTCAGTACCTGCCACAGCATAGGTGCTCAGTCAGTATTTGCTGAATGAATGGACCAATGAATGAATGATAGAAAAGGTCCAACTTCAACTAATTGCTGACCTTGCTACTGGAGAGAAATTAGAGTACTTCCTAACGGCCAGAGATGTCAAATGAACATCAGTGGATATAGGGAGTCAGATTTTAGAGCCACCCAAAGGAAAAAATGAGGGCTTTGAGAGACAGGAGGTGGCTTCTAACTACTGACTGAAAGACTGTATACTGGGTAGATACCATTAGAACAGGAGTGTGCTAAAGGATCTTGAAGGTACATTCTGACCTGAGTTTCTAAGATCGTTATTGTGCTATTTCATTGATTCTACCCAACCAAAACCCATTGCCGTCCAGTCAATTCCAACTCATAGCGACCCTATAGGACAGAGTAGAACTTCCCCATAGAGTTTCCAAGGAGCGGCTGGTAGATTTGAACTGTGAACCTTTTGATTAGCAGCCAAGCTCTTAACCACTGTGCCACCAGGGCTCCAGTGCATTCTACAGTTCTCCTTATTCAGTAAGAATTGGATTCTTCTCTAGACTTAACTAATCAGAACAATTAAAAACCCCCAAATGATGTATAAAGGTCTGAATTAATTCATGCCTTAAAAATTCTGGCATTGATACTATCTAGAAGTCATCTCTATAGAGTAGAAACTCTTTATAGTGTGATCGGTCAATGGAAAAAAATGTTGGCCCAAATCAAGAACCACAGAAAATGATACTTGCATCCCTTAACCTTTTAACTTACAGTAAGTTAAACACAGCATCGTGTGTCTGTCTTTTGATGCAGAGCTGAGGTCTTTTCTTGAATTATAAATCTGTTGATTAGAGTTCTGTGCGTCTTCTCTACAAACTCCACATCCATAATAGATCATCTGTGATTTCCCTTTAGTTGAGTTTAGTTTTGTGTTTTTTAATGGAGTGACGGCTGTGGCAAATATCACCACCAAATCTTGCTAGATATTTATAGTTGTGTTCAGTCTGTAATAAACTGTCTTGCCTACACTATTTTTTAAATAAAATTTTTTATTTTGGAATAATTTTAGTGTTACAAAAATATTGCAAATATAGAACAGAACCAAAACCAAACCCATTGCTGTTGAGTCAATTCCGACTCATAGCGACCCTATAGGACAGAGGAGAACTACCACATAGGGTTTCCAAGGAGTGGCTGGTGGATTCAAACTGCTGACCTTTTGGTTAACAGTTGTAGCTGTTAACCACTGTGCCACCAGGGCCCCACATACTTCAAAGAGTCCCCAAATACCCCTTCCCCAGTTTCCCCCATTGCTAACATCTTACGTTGCCATGGTCTATTTATCAAAACTAAGATACCTAACAAGGATACGTTACTGTTAACTAAAAGTCAGACTTCACTTGGATCTCATCAGTTTTCCATTAATGCCCTTTTTTCTTTTCCATTCAATTCTGAGTACCATTTTGCATCTACTTGCTGTGTCCCCTAGGTCTCCACTGGTTTCCCGTAGCTATTTTTCACAGAAATATTTTATCTTCTTCCATTTAAATTTATACAAATCTTTTTTTTCACAGACATATTTCTATGGTTCATCATTAATTAAGTGAAGTAGGTAATTGCAATAAAAACAATAACTGGCATAAACAGGTTTGTAAACAGAACAACTTCCCTTGGTAAGGATTTTACTCAGCAGTGAGAAGAAATGCCCAGCGAAACCAGAAAATGCGCTTCTAGCTGCAAGCTTCTAGCTGTAAGCTTCTAGCTGCCCCAGGAATCAGGTAGGAGGAATGGGGGAAAAAAAGTTACCATCAAGTCAAATCCGACTCTCAATGACCCCATCTGCGCCTGGGGATTTTCCAGAAGTAGATTGCCAGGACTTTCTTTCGAGACACCTCTGGGTGGATTAGTTAGCAGCCTAGCATGTTAACTGTTTGCACCACACAGGGAGTCTGGGTAGCACAAACGATTTGCACTTGACCAGTAACCCAAAGGTTAGCAGTTCAAACCCACCCACCAGCACCATGGAGTCTGCTTCTGTGGAGATTATAGCCAAGATAACTTTATGGAGCAGTTCTACTCTGTAGCACATAGGTTGCCATGAGTCAGAATTGATGTGACAGCAACAGGTTTGGTTTTTATTAACAGAGTGTCTTTTATATTTCCCATTCAAAAGTGTAAACTTAATTAAAAAAAGAAAAAGATATTAACATGTTAATGATGGTGATACTTTACTTGTCTTGTAGAGCTTCCTCTTTTGAAGTGAGGATGGCAGGCATATTTAGAAATGAAAACAGGATCTCTGAAGTAGGAAGTGGTACGGCCAGGATCACCCAGCCATGCACAGGACTGGGTTTTTTGATGGCCAGACTGGAACTCAACTATGTTACCATAAACTTGTGTCAGGTCAAAACATTTTTTTTTCACAGAAATAGATTTGTGGGTGGTTTTGTGAATATTAAAATGAGTTTCTGCCCAAGTAAATTGTGTATCTTGGACTTCATGGAAGATTCACAATCCACAATCACAAGTCTTCATGTAAAGTTAGAGGGAGACCTCATTAGCGCCAGCAGAGAGGGTTGGGTTTTTTTTGCCAGCATCCTTATCTGATTCTCTCCCAGATTTCTTAGCCTAACTGTGACTCTTAGATAGATAGAGGCCACGCACTATGACTGCTTTACACATACCCATGGGAAGGTTATTGACCCACCTGGAGATCAGCAGCCTGGCTCAGGTCCCCACTGTACCACTTCATCACCTAAACCTCTACCTAACCTCCCCTGGCCTTCTGTTTCCACATTTAAAATGAAGGGGTCTGGGGGAGCACTGGAATTTTTTAGGGCAGTGAAACTATCCCTCATGATGTTGTAATGGTGGACACATGACCTTATACATTTGTCAAAACCCATAGGACTATGCAGCACAAATGTGGACCTTCATGTAAACTATAAGGAGCCCTGGGGCACAATGGTTAAGTGCTCAACTGCTAACCGAAAGGTAGGCACTTTGAACCCACCAATGGTACTGTGGGAGAGAAGAGCTGGTGATCTGCTCCCGTAAAGATTACAGCCTAGAAGACTCTAAGGGAACAGTTCTACTCTGTCATATAGGGTAGCTATGAGTCTGAACATGTCAAGCACACAACGATGTAAACTATGGACTTTAGTTAATAAAAATGTATCGATATTGGTTCATCAATTGTAACAAATATATCACACTAATACAAGATGTTAATCATAGGAGAAACTGTGCTCAGGAAGGATGTATGGAAACTCTGTAACTTCTATACACTGTTTCTGTAAACTTTACACTGCTCTAAAAAATAAAATCTAGAGAAGGAGGGAGGGAAGGAAGGAAGGGAGGGAGGGAGGGAGGAAGGAAGGAAGGAAGGAAATGAAGGGTCAGATCATCTGTCTTCTATAGTCTCTTCCAATGGTGGCACTTCAGGATTTCTAGCTACATTTGCTTAGTTCCTTACAGTTGACAAAGCACTTCCACAGGTATCCATGTTTTTCATAGAACTTCCCTGTAAATGGTGGGGCAGGAGGCAGGATAGCACATGGCCAGGGGTCTGACACCCTGGGTTCAGATACCAGCTTCTCTGTGTGACTTTACTCTTCCTCATCTAAGAATGGGGATAATGGCAGGACCAAGCCCATAGGGTTCTTGTGAGGATAAAAATGAGATAACACAGGTAAAGCAGACTGGGGTCCAGGACCCTCTTGACCCCTAAGGGCTATTGGTTTTCAATCATACAAGTTGAGAATTTGGTATAGTTTTCAAGGAATTATTAGATACGAAGATAAAAAGCAGTATGTCCAAGCAAACATGAAGAGAAAAAGCCCAAGGAAAATCTATCGCTGCTAATGTACTAAAACTGCTAATTTGGCTGTGCTTTTAAACTGTTTTCCTTGACTATTTTGATTCCCTTTAAAAGTCCCATCAAATCTCCAGGTATTAAAAAAAAAAAAAAGCAAAATATGAAGAAGGACCTTGTTTAGCCTTTCCAGTCCGGTCATTTGTTTGGCAAATATTTACTCAAAGCACTGAGTTAGCTGCTTATTTTAAATAAACTCACTGAAATATCAAGTCATTTATAAACACATTTTCAGGGCAAGTGTTACCCCTGTTTTCGAGGGAAGAAATTTATTCCCACTTGCCCTTCTGACTTCTGTTCTGCCAGGAACAGGAAAGCTGCTATCCCTAAAAACAGTGACTAAAGTTCCCCCTTTTCTCATAGGGATGAGAAGGCTCATGGGGTTTGCTCTCCAGTTGTTCTGCAGATTCACAAAAAAATGTTTGTAAAGCCCTTCCGGATTGTGATACTTTAGGGAGAATCAGCAGATATTTGGCACCTCCTGTTTTTCAAGGCAGTGTACCTCGGGATTGTTGTTAGTGACCATCAAGTCAGCTCCAGCTCATGGCGACGCCGTGCACAACAGATGGAAATGTTGCGGGTCCTGCACCGTCTTCACAGTCATTACTGTGCTCGAGCCCACTGTTGGCAGCCACTGGGTATTCTGAGTACCTTCCAGCCTAAGGGGCTCATCTTCCAGCGCTGTATTGGACAATGTTCTTTTATGATCCATAGGGTTTTCATTGGCCAGTTTTCAGAAGTAGATCACTAGGCCTTTCTTCCTAGTCTGTCTTAGTCTGGAAGCTCTGCTGAAACCTGTCCACCATGGGTGACCCATATTTGAAATACTGATGGCATAGCTTCCAGAATCACAGCAACATGCAAGCCATCACAGTATAACAAACTAAAAGTCGAGTGGTGGATCTTGGAATTACAAATACTTAATTTTTTTCTTTTTCCAGTTTAGGGCATACTGCCCCTACCCACCCCCCAACTCCATCCCAGAATTTAATGTTTTAAGGTCGAGCTGAGTTTTAAAATAAATGTGTGCATTTCATGTATTATTTTTCCTCCTGAAAACAATTACAGAATTAATTGTGAATCAATCAGTGGCATGTTCAAGTCTGTGAAATGGGTTTAAAAAAAGGCAGCTAATCTAATAGGAATAATTAAATGATTGAACAATTGCCTCAAAGTCATATCAAGGACCTGAATAATCTTCAAAACAAAGACAATTCCCTAGGGCTCCCAGGAGAGCAGGAGGTTTGCCCTTGAATCTTACCCCTTAGGCTTATTAAAATTAGGGCTGAGACTGGATGAATTGAAAATAGGCATTTCAGAATCCATTACACCAGCACCTTCCAGGAGATACTGTTTATTTGTCACCATTTCAGGTCACTTGTTTCTCCCAGTGTCAGCCCTGCTGAGAATTTCCCCTTTCCCCTAAAAGCCCTGTTATGGATCCAATTGTGTCCCCCTAAAAGGTGCGTTGGAATCCTAGTCTCTGTACCTGTGGATGTAATCCTTTGAGAGTAGGATTTTCCTTGTTATGTTACGAGGCTATATCAGCGTAGGGTGCATTCTAAACCTAATCACTTCTGAGTTAAAAAAGGAGCAGATGAAACACAGAAGTGAGGATCAACAGGAAGACAGATGCCAAGGAAGCTGAAAGAGACAAGGATCTTCCCCTCCAAGGCTGACTGAAGGCACCTTCCCCTAGAGCCAGTGCCCTGAATGTGGACTTCTAGCCTCCTAAACTGTGAGAAAATACATTTCTGTTCTTTAAAGCTACCCACTGTGGCATTTGTGATATAGCTGCACTAGGAAACTAAACCAGGACAGTCCCCCATCCTTCCTACCATACTCACATACCTCCCATGTAACCAGATAATAAGCCCCTGTCACAGATGTGGCACAGTGGTTAAGCATTGCACTGCTAACCAAAAGGTCGGCAATTTGAACTCATCAGCCACTCCTTGGAAACGCTATGGACCGTTCTGCTGTGTCCTGTGGGGTCACTATGAGTCGAAACTGACTCAGTGGCAACTGGTACAGGTGGTATTTGTGATACAGCAGCGTTCGGAAAGTAAGCCAGCCCCCTGTCCTTCCTCCCACACTCCCATACCTCCCATGGAGCCAGATAATAACCCATCACAGATGTCACAGCCCACCTTCTGTGACCGCCAGGCTCAGAGATGTGACTACCAGGGGCTGCTGGACCAGGGACTGTCCCTGAGCCATAACTCAAGACAGAGGTCGGGTCACTGACAGGTTTACAGGAGACCAGGGCTTTAAATAGCCGAGGGCAGTGTCTGGAGGCTTCCCGTTAATACCACTAACGGCATCCAGCAAGCAGGACTACTGGCCGCTTTGTTACCCACTCTAAACTATTTCTGATTTTCAATTTTGTTATCCAACACATCCTAAGAAATCCTGACTCCCAGCAAATTGACAATGCAGCCTCTTTCTGTGAAACCTTGTTTATAGACCATGATTCCCCCGACAGATTTACAAGTGTCTGTGGAGTTTTAGAAAGACGATTGCTTAACAGGCATTAAGTGAGACACATAGGACTTTGTAAATATTTTAGCTGGAATGGGGGATTTTTTTTTTAACTTCTGAGCCAAATATTACATTAAATCTGAAGACAGTGGCAAACGGATGAGCAGGAGTTGCCAGCTTCCTGCTTTGCCAGTGATTCCCGTAGCCAAGGCCAGATACCAGCCCCCATCCCGTGCTTTAGCTTACGTGGTTTAAAATAACTTTCCATTCTTTTCTGTCTCCTCCTTCTGCCTTTGCTCCATCTTCTCGTGGTTCATTTAGCTATAAACACTTTCCAGAGTAGAAAATTACAGTGAATGTGACCAACCAGCCCAGATTGAGATGGGAACGTAGACTCCGAGATTGGAGAAGTGGTGGAAGGCTTGCAGCTGTGCTGGCTGAGCAGTGTGGAAACAGGTTGCTTCTTGCTAGTGGACTTACATATCTTAAACCCTGGCTTCTTTGTAGCCAGCTGTTACATGGCTGGAAACTAGCCCTCAAATCAGTATTGCTTCCACTTACTGATTTCCTTGACTCATAGAGAGGCAGGTCTGTTGTGAGAATCCATCGCTTACTTCTAGTAAAAACTGCCATGAAGTAATCATTTTGGCTCCAGAGAAGGTGTTTTCGAATTAAACATCTGTATAGAAAATGGTTTCATGATTTGAGCAGGGGTTAGGATGTATATTGCTTTATCTCGAGTATAGTTTCTGTGGGAGTGAGACATGCTACCCCCACGGACCTTTGCTCTTCCTTTTCTGATTCCTCCAGCCACCCCTAATTTGTACTCACTGATTTTCAGTAATGATATGTATGCACTTGAAGTAGCAATAAATTGGCTCCCCAAAAATGTAGGCTATATCTCTTCTACACAAATGACTTGAATTGTAATCAAGTGTCCAGATCATCACTTGATATTGTTCATTGGCAGATCTGAGCATCTTAAAATTATGTGGACTTATATATGTGTGTTACAGAAATCTAAGAGTTTGAAGTAAATTTGCCTGTAAAACCAAAAAAACCTGTTGCCGTCAAGTTGATTCCGACTCATAGTGACCCTGTAGGGCATAGGGTATCCAAGGAGTGGCTGGTGGATTTGAACTGCTGACCTTTTGGTTAGTAGCCATAGCTCTTAACCACTGTACCAAGTTGCTCCACTGACAATAGTATAGTTTATTTTCAAATTATATGTGGCACTTTAGGGCCTTTCAAAAAAGCTTCTTCCATGGACATGCCTCAAGCCTAGTCTTGTGCTGTGGTTGATCCATATTATTTTATGGCAGCTTTTCTATGTTACCAGTTATCATCTCCATTAGTGTGAAGCACCTCAATGCCTGGGTGCTCCCCTCACTGTTTTCCAGTCTAGAGTGCAATCACTTCAAATATAGGGACCACGGCCCTTAGATTATAGTGACAGGAGGTCTAGCTTGTATGGAGCCAGCCCTCTGCAGAGCAGTATAGAAAGCATGATTTTATTTTCCGTACCTCTCCCTTTTATCTCTCCTAGTATGGTACAATCCATTGGAAGAGCAGTTTAGCCAGGATGTAGCAAGAACTCTAAAAATGCTTTTCCTATTTTACCCATCAATTCCACTTTTTAAATCTGCCCTAAAGAAGTAATCCTAAATTTAGAATCAATTTGTATGGACACAGATGTTACTCAATGTCTGATTCATTATGGTAAAAGTAGAAAGAACTTTACTAGACAACTACAGGGGAATTGTTAAGTGAGCTATGGCACATCCACTTGCTGAAATTTTATATGGCTGTTAAACACGATGCTTTTGGATCTCGTGAAATAATTTGGAAACGTGCTTATGACATTTTTAATGGAAAGAATCAAGGTACAGTGGAACAGAATTGAGAACCCGGATGTAAATCAATCCACCTATGGGCAGCTGGCATTTGACAAAGGCCTAAAGTCCATTAAATGGGGAAAAGATAGTCTCTTTAACAAATGTTGCTGGCATAACTGAATATCCATCTGCAAAAATATGAAACAGGACCCATACCTCACACGATGTACAAAAACTAACTCAAAACAGAGCAAAGACCTAAATATAAAATCTAAAACAATAAAGATCATGGAAGAAAAAATAGGGACAACGCCAGGAGCCCTAATACATGGCATAAACTAACAATGCATAAACACTAGAAGAGAAACTAGGTAACTGGGAGCTCCTAAAAATAAAACACTTAATGCTCATCAAAAGACTTCACCAAAAGAGTAAGAAGAAGACCTACAGACTGGGAAAAAAATTTTTGGCTACAACATATCCAACAAGAATCTAATCTCTAAAATCTATAGAATATTGCAACACCTCAACAACAAGAAGACAAATAATCCAATTAAAAAATGAGCAAACGACACGAACAGACACTTCACAGAAGAAGATATTCAGGCAGCTAACAGACACATGAGGAATGCTCACAATCATTGGCCATTAGAGAAATGCAGATCAAAACTACAATGAGATATCATCTCACCCCAACAAGGCTGGCACTAATCCAAGAAATGGAAAATAATAAATGTTGGAGAGGTTGTGGAGAGACTGGAACACTTATGCACTGCTGGTGGGAATGTAAAATGGTACAATCACTTTGGAAAATGATTTGGCACTTCCTTAAAAAGCTAGAAATAGAAGTACCATACAATCCAGCAATCCCACTCTAGGAATATATCCTAGAGAAATAAGAGCTGTCACATGAATAGACATATGCACACCCATGTTCATTGCAGCATTGTTCACAGTAGCAAGAAGATGGAAACAACCTAGGTTTCCATCAACAGGCAAATGGATAAACAAATTATGGTATATACACACAATGGAATACCACACAACGATAAAGAACAATGATGAATCCATGAAACATCTCACAGCGTGGATGAATCTGGAGGGCATTATGCTGAGTGAAATTAGTCAGTCACAAAAGGACAAATATTATATGATACCACTGTTGTAATAACTCAAGAAAAGGTTTAAACACAGAAAAAAGCATTCTTTGATGGTTACAAGGCTGGAGAGGGAGAGGGAAAGGAATTCACTAGATAGTAAACAAGGATCAACTTCGATGAAGGGAAGGACAACACACAGTACAGGGGAAGTCAGCACAACTGGACCAAAGCAAAAGCTAAGAAGTTTCCTGGACACATCCAAACACTTTGAGGGACAGAGTAGCTGGGGCTGGGGCCTGGGGACCATAGTTTTGGGGGACATCTAGGTCAATTGGCATAACAAAGTCTATTAAGAAAATGTGCTGCATCCCACTTTGGTGAGTGGCGTCTGTGGTCTTAAAAGCTTGCAAGTAGCCATCTAAGATGCATCAATTGGTCCCAGCCCACCTGGAGCAAAGGAGAATGAAGAACACCAAAGACACAAGGGAAATATTAACCCAAGAGACTAAAGGTCCACATAAACCAGAGACTGTATCAGTCTGAGACCAGAACTAGATAGTGCCCGGCTACCACCAATGTCCACCCTGACAGGGAACACAACAGAGTCCCGGACAGAGTGGGAGAAAAGCGTGGAGCAGAACTCAGTTTCACATGAAAATACCAGACTGAACGGTCTGACAGAGACTGGAGGAACCCCTGAAACTATGGCCTCTGGAACGCTCGGTTAACCCAGAACTGAAACCATTCCCGAAGCCCACTCTTCAGACAAAGATTAGACAGGAGTATAAAACAAAAAATAATACACATGAGGAGTGTGCTTCTTAGTACAACCAGATACACGAGACCAAATGGGCAGCTGTTGTCTGGAGGCAGGATAAGAAGGCAAGAAGGAATAGGAACTGGTTGAATGGACACAGGGAACCCGGGGTGGAAAGGAAGAATGTGCTGTCCCATTGTGAAGATTGCAACAAATGTCACATAACAATATGTATATAAATTTTTGTATGAGAAATTAATTCGAGCGGTAAACTTTCACCTAAAGCACAATTAAAAAAAAAGGTACAAAAATGTTTTCGTTGAATATAGGTATATTAAAAAGGACATATATTGATACAATTGGTGTCACTGAATTGTACCTGTGCAAAAATGCTGACTGGGCAAAAGTTGTCTTACCTGTATTTTTATAACAATAAAAAAGGGCATATAAAGGCAACTCTTATAAAATTACAGGAAGAGAAGGGTAATACTGGGATGGGAACACAAAAAGAAATGTACTGAAGTGTTCAGTGGTGGCTGTGTTCTGGTGGTGGTTCCTTCAGAATACTTCTTAGAAACGAATTGGTTCTCTCCTCCTCAAGTTGAGTTCCCTTCCCTTTCAGATGCCCAGGAACTTTGTGGTTAGGGCTGCCTGCCTACAGCCTCCTAGTACAGTCCCCCTAGAGATGAGAACCTGTTGAATGTGCCTTTCTCTTTCCATTATAACACAATTCTCCTGTCTATTGCTTTGAAATCCCTAGCTTGTCCAATCTAACCTGACAAAGAAATTTATACTAAAGTGTTGAGTTCTTCTTTTTTAATGTTTCCTTTTTAAATTAATATGTATGCATTTTTAAAAAGATTCTCTGCAGTTAGCGTCTTTAGTTCAATGGAAGGGATCTCCTGGTGGCCATTTCCACAGGACGCAGTGAATGGGATATTTTTGAATAAGAGGGTGGACCTCCTTACACCCTATAAGTCAGACCATGCCCAATCCGTCTATATTTAGGCCTAGTCATGGGTAGGTGATTAATGAATATGTTTCATGCTAATGTCTCCCAGACCAACGCGTCGTCCATAACCACATAATCATCACGGTGGAAATTCTGACTCAGCTGTGATGTTTGATAGGAAGGACTTTTGAATAATGCTTTAGACAATTCCATGGAAAGGCTGTAGTCGGTGGCCCTGCTTTGCAAGTCTTTCCAGTGGTCTTAAAGCATGTTGGCATGTCCTCATTTGGCCCTGTCACTTATGCTTAAATTTTTTCATGGAGAATACTCATGATCATGGGACATTAAGGTGAATTTGATCTCGGGCAGCCTCCCTCTGGGGAGTGAATCAGCATCATGGGATTCCCCTGGGTTTAAGCTTCCTGGTGGGTTTGTTTTTACACAGCTGCCCCTGGGCAAAGGGGCACCCACCCTCTGGAAGGTATGCCTCCTCTACGCTCGATCAGAGATGCCCTAGAGAGTATCTTCTCGTAGGGAATGATTTTTGTGAGATGAGGCTCTTAGGAGGATCCTTGAAGGATTTAAAGAAGAATCTTCCTGAGGAGTCCCACTGTCATCAGAGAGACTGCGTCTAAGATACCCAGGGCAGACAAGAACTGATCCTGTCACCACCAAGAAAACAACCCTTCCACGGCCGCCTTTGCCCTCTAACACTCGGCAGGGGACTGGAGCTATCTTTTAGGCCTACCTCCAACTACTTCCCCATTTAGCTCTTTCTCTAGCATAACTTCTGAAACAAATGGCTATAGAATCTGACTTCACTTACCTCACCCCTCTCCAATCAGGTTTCTTCAGCACATTCCCACCCCTTCCCCCACCACCACCACCACACCGCGCTCCACTGGAACCACTTTTGAGATCTGCAGTGACTTCTGTGTTACTAGACCCAGTGGTCGTTTTTCCGACCTTATCTTATTTGACATCTCAACAGTTTTGCAGAGTTGACTGCTCTTCCTCTCTTGTGATACTGTTTTTCCTCTTGGATCGGGTCACTGCACACTCCTGCTTTTCTATTCACCTGCTACTTCTCCGTGCTCTGCTGTCCTCGCCTTCACTGTTTGCAACCCCATCTCTTCTCCGGCTACACTCTCTGCCTAGCAATTCACCTACTTCCGAGGCTTTAAATACCAGCTGTATGGTAATGACTCCCCAGTGTACATTTCTATCCCAGCCATGTGTCTTGAACTGCAGACGTCTATAGACAACTGTATTTTTTTTTTGCAAATAACACACACAATATATGTTTTTTGCCAACCGCACAACCCCCTCCCCTTATGTGTTATTTTCATAAACACACTATGCCAATTTTTTTTTACATGTTGCTGACTTCAGTTGACACTAAGAAGATGTAATTAAACTATGAAATGGGCAGACCAGTCTGTTTCCGTAAAGATTACAGCCTTGGAAACCCCATGAGGCAGTTCTACTCTGTCCTGTAGGGTCGCTGTGATTTGGAATCAACTCACCAGAAATGGGTTTGCTTTGGTTTTTAACATAACCTAATGATTTCAGTTGAGACTGATAAGGTTTTTGCATTCCCCTGTTGACTAATGTGCTATGACTATCAACTTAATGGAAACAAACACACAGTTTCGGTGGTTTATTTACCCATCACTGGAGGACTGCCAAACTCGATCCATGACTTCTTGACCGTGGCTTATACCTTTATTATATAATTATGATCGAAAGTAACATCTTTGGACTGTTTTTATACACGTAAGCAGAAGATTAAAGAAAATGAACAGAACAAGACAAAATAAACAGAATAATATGATTGACCTGTAATATGGGAGGATGGGTGAACGAGGTCCAAATTCACTTCTGGAAACGTCACAAGACATGCGTGGCATACCCATGGGCACATTATACCAGAACTGTTTTACTTAATTTCACCATTTCTGCAGTGTTACGTGTGTGGGTGAGTTATTTGCAAAAAACTTTGGTAATTAACATCTCAAACTTAACATGTCCTCAAAAGCACTATTGTTTTTTTTCCCTCAAACTTGATCCTTCCTTAGGCTTCCCCATATTTTTAATGACACCAACATCCATCCAAAAGCCTACTTAAAACCCAGTTGATTTCTCCTGGTCTCAGAATTAAACCCAGATTCCTCACCCTGGCCTACAAGACCCGCATATCTTCCCCTGCCTACCAATTTGACCTGCCTCAGCAGGTTCCATTCTCCCTCATTCTCCTGCTTCAGCATGTTGACCTTACGTTTGCTGACACCCTGGTCCAGGCCAGTATCATCTCTCACCTGGCTTACTTTCCTTCTTCTAGTTTTGCCCCCTTACAGTCTGTCAGGAACCCTGGTGGCACAGTGGTTAAGTGGTCAGCTTCTAACCAAAAGGTTGGTAGTTCGAACCCACCAGCTGCTCCAGTGGGAGAAAGATGGGGCAGTCTGCTTCAGTAAAGGTTACAGCCTTGGAAACCCTGTGGGGAAGTTCTCCTCTGTCCTGTAGGGTCACAGTGAGTCAGAGTCGACTCGATGGTAACAGGTGTTTTTTTTTTTTTTTTTTTTTTGTGGTTATAGCCTGTTACCAGTAAGATAGCCAGATAGCCAGAGTAATTCCTTTATAACAGGTCATGTCGCTGCTCTGCTCAGAACTCTCCACAGGTTCCCACCTAGTTCAGAGTAAGAACCAAAGAGGAAAGGGGCAGAAAAGGCCCCACCTGATCTGGCCCCATACCTTGCCACTTTCCCTCTGCTGTCCCACGTCAGCTGTGTTGCCTCCGTACTGGGCATCAGAACTCCTGCACTTCCTGTTCTCGGCCTGGAACAGTCTTCCCCAGATATCCTCACGGCTCCCTGCCTTACTCTGGTTAAGACTGTAGTCAAATATCTTCCTGACGAGGCTTTTCCCGACCACTTCATTTCAGATGGCAAACTCCCTACTTCTGTGTCTCATTCTAGCCTGCTTTCCCTTCTTTTTGTCCTTCAGAGCACTTCTTACCATCTGACATACCATACTCTGCAATCAGACATCACAGAGATCCAGAAAAATAACTATGAAAGTGTAGGCATCTATACTAGATTTACGTTCTACGTTTTCAAGAGTTTTTATCTACCTTGTCTGCGGACCAGAGTCTCCAGACTTATCTGGAACCACCAATGTAGATGGAAGAAAATGTTAATCAGGCTAGTTCCAGCACCTTCTAACTACTGTAAGCTGGGAGACCCCTGGGGTTGGGTGCTCTGTAGATTTTTTGCCCCCACAGAAGCTCTTTCCTTAGAATCAAGATCCGGATGTAGGACACTAAAACCTGGGAAGGAGAGACAGTTTATGTCCCTGAGCCCCAAACATATTATACCACTTCACTCACCCCAAATGGCCCCATCATTCTCATAATGATTTACTTTTACTCATGATATTTCCTCTTTCTGAAAAAAAGCCTCCCTCTTTCTTTATTCTCCTTTGCTGGCCGGCCAGCTCCTCCTTGACCTTACAACTGAACTCATAAGTTATGTCTCCTGGAGGGCCTTCCCTGGCCACAGCTCCAACCCGAGTTTGAATTGGAAGCCCCTGTCCAGTGTTCCATGATACCACATGATATTATAATTTATATCACTCACTATTACTAGACCATAAATGTTCTTAGCGGAGAGATGACCCATAGGTTTTCTTAAATGTTTCGTCTCTAACATTTGCCAGGGTATCTGGCATATAGCAGATAATATTTTGAATGTATGACTCTTTATGTAACCTGTATATATAATGGTAGTAGAACTAGGAACCACCCTGTCCCGTGTGAACTAGAAATAATTTACCCCAGATCTCGTCTCCGTAGATAAACAAAACTATCGCTAAAATTTAAAGGAAGGGGGATTAGACAGATACGTGGGGGAACTCTGTCTCTTTATAAGGCGACTTTGTTCTGCAGAGTCCAAACCAGTGTAAAACTCAGCACTGTCTGTAGCATTCACAGCTCCACTGACTCACGGCAAGGATTTGTGAGTTCAGTAGACTTCAGTGAAGCTGTGTGGAAGCCCCAGAGGTCAGCCTTCTCCTGTCTTAGTTGTTCCCTCTCTTCCTACCTTTCTCTCTCTGTTCATTCCTTCTTCTTATACGGATCCAACTCTTCTTTCTCTGTTCGAAAAACAACATTCCGGTTTCCCTGAAGCTACGATACTTACCAGCACCCGCCCAGGCCCTTGTCTGGGGATGGTGGGTGCTTGACTTGAAGCATTAGTCAAAGAGTTTGCTTCTAATAATGACTGTTTCTTTCCTCACAATTCAGAACCTAGCTGTTGAGATTTTTTTAAAATATATATTATATCCTATCTAAATGAATGAATAAATGTGGATAAAAGTGGTGGAATGGTATTGAATTTCAACTGACGGTATTGTGTTGTCTCCAGCCCGTGTTAATCTGCCTCTATTATGCATATACATATACAGAGGATATATTTAGTCCTGTTTATGTGTGTGTATATATGTATGTACACACGTACACACCAGAGCCAGAGTCTACCACGGCACTAATATCTGTGTTGCATGTATTTAAGCTCTGTATTTCTTGTTTGTGAGTTTATTCATTTATTTGGCAAATGCTCAATGGGTGTCTTCTGTGGGCTCGCCATTGCATTAGATGCTGGGGATGTAACAGCGAGCAAAATAGATTGTTTATATCTAATTGGGGGAGACAATCAGATGATCATGAAAATTACAGCAAAGGGAAAGTATACAGTGCTATAAGACTGGGCAACAAAGGAGAACTCATTAGCATAGAATGGAGGGCAGAAAAGAAAGCCCAATGATGTGACCTTTGGGCTTAGATAAAAATGTGACTACAAGGAGGCCCTCGTTAGTAGGGATGAGAGCAGAAAGTCATCGGCGAAAGTAACATCCTGGTGGAGGGAAGGAACTTAGTGTGTTTGAGGAGCTGAGAGAGGGCGATGTGGACAGTCTGGAGTGCAGCAGGAAGGGTGGCATGCACCTGGGGAGATGGGCAGGAGCAGCAGTGCAGAGCGTTGTAGGCCAGCTTGAGGGTTGGGGCTATCTTTAAGAGCAGTGGGAGGCACTGCTGGGCATGACAGAGGACTGCACGATCAGACTTTGACTTCAGGGTGGAGGACAGATCAGAAGGTGGCAAGGGTGGATGTTGGAAGAGCCGTTAGGAAGGCATTGCACATTGTGGTAGGGAGTGATGAATTCAGGAGCTCCTTTGGAGATGGAATTATGGGCTAGACATATAAACTTGCTGTTCCAGAGGTGGTGACTGAATTATTCACCTGAATGAGAGTGTCTAGGGAGGGAGTATAGCATGAGAAAAAAAAGAAACTTGTGCCATTTTAACGAACTCTGATATTCAGTGGGAGCCCTCGTGGCGAAGTAGCTAAGAACTCAGCTGCTAACCAAAAGGTCGGCAGTTCGAATCCACCAACTGCTCCTTAGAAATTCTGTGGGGCAGTTCTACTCTGTCCTGTAGGGCTGCTATGACTCAGAATCGACTCGATGGCACACACCAACAACAATATTCAGTAGCTAAATATAGGAGGATGATACCACAGAGGAGACAGAGAAGTCAGAGAAGTAGGAGTGGTGGACACAGAAGCTGTAGATAAAATACTTCAAGAAAAGGAGAAGTGGTCAGCACAGAGAAATCCTGCTGGGAAGTCAAGTAAGAGGAGCGTTATGGACTGAATTATGTCCCCCCAAAAATGTGTGTATCAGTTTGTCTGGGCCATGATTCCCAGTATTGTGTGGTTGTCCTCCATTTTGTGATTGTAATTTTATGTTTAAGAGGGTTAGGGTGGGATTGTAAGACTCTTACTAAGGTCACACCCCTGATCCAATGTAAAAGGAGTTTCCCTGGGGTGTGGCCTGCACCACCTTTTCTCTCTCAAGAGATGAAAGGGAAGCAAGCAGAGAGTTGGGGACCTCATACCGTCAAGAAAGCAGTGCTGGGAGCAGAGCGCGTCCTTTGGACCTGAGGTTCCTGCGCTGAGATGCTCCCAGACCAAGGGAGGACTGATGACAAGGACCTTCCTCCAGAGCCGACAGAGAAAGCCTTCCCCTGGAGCTGACGCCCTGAATTTGGACTTGTAGCCTACTGGACTATGAGAGAATAAACTTCTCTTTTTGAAGCTATCCACTTCTGGTATTTCTGTTATAGCAGCACTAGATGACTAAGATGAGAAGATATTTTTTTTGAAAAAAAGGACACTGATCACAGGATGCATTCATTGGTAGCTTTAAAGTTTTCACTGTCATGGAGTGAAGTAAGTATCAGTGGATCTAGGAGTAAGTGGGGAGTAAGAAATAGAAAAAGGGAATATGGGCAGTTTTTTCAAGTTGTGAAAAGTATTAGCCTATTTATGGCATCATGATTTGTTCGCTAAACACATAAATACTAGGAATGTCAATTATTAAAAGAGTTTGTGGGATTGTTGTTATTGTTTAGCTATTTTGGAAACGGAAAGAATAATCCCATTTATAATATGTTATCTGGCCAGGCTTAACACTGTTGGAATGTTTTACAAGGTTAAAGAATATTTTTGGATAGCATTTTACTATTTAATATACAAAGTGCTTTTCATGTACACTTCACTTAGTCCTCATGAGGTTTTTATATCATGAAACTAAACATAAAGGAGAAATTATGACCCTTCCCGGCCAGTCGTGTTCTGGAATACTAAGAATAAATACGTACATTCTTCCATTAAGAGTAGTATATTAGTTGCCTGGGGCTGCCATAACAAAATACCACAAAATGGGTGACTTTAAACAACAGAAATTTATTGTCTCACAGTTCTGGAGGCCAGGAGTCCAAGGTCAGGGTGTTAGCCACGTTGATTCCTTCTGAGGCTTTGAGGCAGACTCTGTTCCTTGTTTCTCTCTGAGCTTCTGGTAGCTGCAGGCATTCCTTGGCTTGCTGCTTCAGCATCACAGGTTGTCTGTCCCCTGTCTTCCTGTCTCTCTGTGTCTTCTCTTTTATAAGAACACTAGTCATGTAGGCTTTGAATCCACCCTACTCCAGTATGACCTTGTGTTGACCTCATAGTAACATCTTCAAAGACCCTATTTCCAAACAGGATCACATTCACAGGTACTGGGGATAGGACTTCAACATACTTTTGTGGGGGACATAGTTTAATCCATAACAAGTAGCTCAAATAGGAAAATTTGCTAATGTACTGATTATTGATGTATACCTTATTGTTATGCATATAATGCACGCCTTCTATGTTTGCTTGTCAGCCATGCTTTAACCATCACCCTCCAGATCCCTCTGTCCCCATCCCGCATCCCCACTCCAGCCCTAGACAACCACTTATCTGCTTTCTGTCTCTGAAGAGCTGCCTCTTGTGGACATTTCATATAAATGGAATCATACAACACGTGGCCCTTTGTGGCTGGCTTCATTGGCACAGCATAATGTCTGATTAGCTCTTGAGGCCCCGATGCTGTACCCGGGAAGACCACCAGGCACTTGAGCACGTAAGTTCATCACAGCGTCTTTGTTATTGTGAGGTAACATTCTAACCCACGGGCCATGTGTCAAAGGCCCATGTTTTACCTCCTAATACTCAGCCGCCCATTGAAGTTTTTCATCCACTTTGACTGCAGTTTCCTGCCTGTTGGAGAAATAAAAAGGTTTTGAATATGATAAGTATTTCAGCTGAATCCCGAAACCAAGGTTAAAGAAAAAAATATGTTTAATTGTATATAGGCAGTCCATACATGGGTCATTAATGCACCGTTGTCTGACTGGAGACCAGAAATTTGGTCTTTCAGGGGCTATTTGGCAGAAAGTGTGTCACATGTCTCCTTTGAAATGGAATCTACATAAACCTCTCCCAGAATGGATGTCCTGTTTGTACCCACCCCGATTCCCTCTAACACCACTTAGCACTCTTCTTTGTCCAAGCTTTAATTGCCCCAGTATTGAGCACCGGAGCTTAAGAACCTGAGATACGTGCTTTTTATTTCAACTTTCTATCATTTGTTGTTAATGTAAATCAACTTTAAAACTTCCTTTATGTGATTTTTTTTCTATCTAGCCTTTAAATATATATATATATATATATATATATATATATTTATGTCATATACAGATGACAGCCTCAAAATAGCAGCTTCTCATTTGTACTAATCTTTAATAAGCAAATGAAAAAAACTAATATTTTACTAGTTTATGTATTGTTTTCTCCTTCCATAGAAGCCCCTGAATTGCTGCTAGCCAAAATAAAATATTGCCTTTTTTTTTTTTTTTTTTTTTTTTTTTTACTATTTTGATACATTGACTTCATTAACTTTAATTTCTAACCATTTAGTTCAATACTGGTACCTATGGAAAAACACTATGTAGCTTTGTTATGCTTATGTTGCAAGTTTGATTCCTGAGTTTGTTTTTAAGTTTATTTTAATAAAAGTGTAATTTAGATAAAAAGCTGAACGTTCTCTCTCTGATATCAGAAGCATACTAGGGAAGACACTGTACTGTCCTGTTTTACTAAAAATAGAGATTCAAGTAGAGAATGTGAATATGAGAAGGGATAATTCATCAATAGCACATGTATGAATGCAGTTAAGATTACTGTAAACAATAATTATTACGTGACACACTCATTCAGAGCCCTGGTGGCGTAGTGGTTAAGAACTCGGCTGCTAACCGAAAGGTCGGCAGTTTGAATCCACCAGCCTGCTCCTTGTAAACCCTGTGGGGCAGTTCTACTCTGTCCTGTAGGGTCACTGTGAGTCGGCATCAACTCGACGGCAACGGGCTTGTTTTTTTTTTTTAGACTCATTTAGAAATTCTTAATGATGACCCAATTGCTACAGTGTCTGAGGGCAGAGATTTTCATCTGCTTTTGTTCACATGTGTATCCTCAGTGTCTAGGACAATGACTGGCACATAGCAGACTCTCAGCAAGTATTTGGTGAACTGATGAATGGACTGAATGGATTCCTGTAGGATAAACCACTTAACCCAGCATTCCAGGCTCTC
The DNA here is from genome assembly GCA_030035585.1 of Dugong dugon. NCBI lineage: Eukaryota > Metazoa > Chordata > Mammalia > Sirenia > Dugongidae > Dugong > Dugong dugon. Next base: position 2,090,910 of record CM057472.1, read on the forward strand.
TGTAATCTCTTATCTGTGCCTCTCACCTGCACTCCACTGATAGCCCACAAGGACTTGCTTTAATCAAATAGTCCTATACATTGCTACAACCAGCCTCTATTACTGTCCTTTGAACTTGGAGCTCGTAGAAAAAAACAGGATCTTGTAAAAACGAGGAAGAGGTAGAAGTGGCACTGAACCATAAAACAAGGGGCATAGAAGTTAGGTAAGCAGACAGAAGGAAAGAGAATTGTAGATCAGAAAAGTGGATAATTTGTTGTTGTTAGTTGCCATTGAGTCAATTCTGACTCCTAGCGACCCCATGCACTGCTCCATAGGTTTTCAAGGCTGTGCCTTCCCAGGCCTGACTTCCGAGGTGCCTCTAGGTGGGTTTGAACTGCCAACCTTTAGGCTAGTAGTCAAGCGTTTAACCGTTTGTGCCACAGAGAAAGATGGCATGCCTATGTAAATCCCTCCTTCCCTCTAAAAATGTATTCTGACTTAACTCATGAGGACCCATAGGTCCTCTGACTCATAGGAAAAGAGACATGATTCATTTTCCTAAAAATTTCCCAGGAACATTTATCCTGTTAGAGCGATTAAACATGTATTTGGTTTTGATTAATTATATCTAACTTACCTACACTATTTTATTGTGATGAAATATATGTAACAAAACAGTTGCCATTTCGGTCATTTTAACGAGTACAATTCAGTGATACAACGTTATCCATGTTGTGCAGCCATCACCACTCTACCCTTTTCCCAATCTCTCCATCCCCCTTAACAGAAACTCAGTTCTCCTTAAGCAATGGCTCCCTGTTTCCCCCTCCCACATGTCTCTGGTCAACACTAGTACACTTTGGTTTCTGTACATTTGCCTATTCTGGATATTTCACATAAAGGGGATCACATAATATTTGTCCCTTTGTGTCTTCACTCAGCATAGTGTTTTCAAGATTGATCCATGCTGTAGCCTGTATGAGGGCTTCATGTCTCTTTAGGGCTGAGTAATATTCCATATGCCACTATTTATCCATATTCATCTGTTGATGGGCCCTTGGGTTGTTTTTACCTGTTGGCTATTGTGAATAATGCTGCAGTGAACATTGGTGTACAGGCATCTGTTTGAGTTCCTCCTTCCAGTTCTTTTGGAGTGGAATTTCTGGGTCCTGTGGTAATTCTGTGTATTTTTTGAGGGGCTGCCGTACTGTTTTCCACAGCAGCTGCATCATTTTATAATCCCATCAGCCACTGATAAAAAGAGTTCCAATTTCTCTGCATCCTCACCAACAGTTGTTATTTTCCATTTCTCTGATAATAGCCATCCTAGTGAGGGAGAAGTGGTATCTCATTGTTCTGATTTGCATTTCCCTAGTGACTAATGATGATGAGCATCTTTTCTTGTGCTTATCAGTCATTTATCTATCTTCTTTGGTGAAATGTCTATTCAAGTCCTTCGCCTGTTTTTCAGTCGGATTGTTTGTCTTTTGGTGGCTGAGTTGTAGGAGTTCTTTCTACATTCAGGATATCAAACCCTTATCAGATGCAAATATTTTCTCCCAACCTGTAGGTTGTCTCATCACTTTGTTGATAATGTTCTTTGATGCATACAAATTTTTAATTTTGATGAAATCCAATTTATCTGTTTTGTCTTTTTCTGCGAGTGCTTTTGGTGTCATGTCTGAGAATCCATTGCTGAAAACTAGATCACAAAGCATTACTGCTATGTTTTGTCCTAATCGTTTTTCAGTTTTCTTACATTTAGGTCTTTGATCCACTTTGAGTTGATTTTTGTATATGGTGTGAGGCATACTTTTTAAGTGGCTCAATACACTTTATTCCCTTGTCTGTAGTGGCGAGAAACAAACAACCTACCACCTGTGGCCTTAACTGTCTAGTATCGGAGATCTTAGGACAGTCAGGCCACTTCAGGTTCTTTTCACTGAAATGTTTCTCAGATGCTTAACTTTTAATGAATATGCTGTAAATTTAGTCTCTATTATTTCATTCTGTGTTGGTTTGTAACATTGGATCTCTCGCCGTCTCTCACGATGATCACTTAAGTGGAGCTAATTTCAGGAATGAATGTGTGTTTAATTCTGTCAGGAATTTTACCGAGAGAGAAAGAGAAGAGCCTGTGGTGACTTTGGCTTTTAACGTTGGAAGCCCTGGCACGTCCTGTGTCTGAGGCGGTCTTGGTGGTCTAGCAGTACTGCACACGAGTCCCCTGGTGGGACAGTGAACTACATTACTGGGTTTGTCTGTGACCCTCTCTCCTTCCCGCACTGCCAGTCTTCCGTGTCATCATTAATTAGTCTTCAGGCCTCCCATCTGTCTGCTAGAAAGCATCTCAGGCTAAGCCCAGTTAATGAGCGGGAGCAGGGCAAGCTGCCCTGGCCACCAGAACGTGAGGCTGTGCGGAGCCGGCCGAAGGGCAGCACCGTCCTTTGATTGCGTGGAGAAGTCTGATTCTCACAGACCATGTGGAAGTCCTAGCCTGTGGAGGTACAGAGTGGCCCACCGCCGAGGTCAGCAGGGTGCATGTTCTCATCTGTACCGACTTTAGTTTCTGATTTCAGAACTGTGAGGCTCAGAGGCCTGGAGGACTTGTTTCACATTTGCTTCTTCTCTCCCCAGGCGTTTGCCCACGTTCTTTGGTGAATTCTCACAATGGGATGGTGGCACTTCAGCAAAGGAATGGAAATCGTTGTCCCTGTGTTCTAAGCAGGAGATTTGCACTATGGTGTGTTTCTGTACAGATCATACACAGCATCTGTGGCAAATGATCCCAGTCATGACTGTCTCTGTAACATGTTTCCTGACCAGTTTTACTGAATCATAAAAATAACGAATAAGATTCCTGGGCATGGTTGCTAGTGCCAGGCATTCTGAAAAGCACTTACATGCAATATCTCATTTAATTCTCCTATCATGCCTTTGAAAGAGCCCTGCAGATGCAGTGGTTAAGCACTTGCCTGCTAACCAAAAGGTCCGCAGTTCAAACTCACCAACCACTCCGTGGGAGAAAGATGTGGCAATCTGCTTCCATAAAAATTACAACCTTGGAAAACCAACGGGGCAGTTCTACTCAGTCCAACAGGGTCGCTATGAGTAGAATCAACTCTATGGCAATGGGTTTGTTATGGATTTTATCATGCCCCTGAGGGGGTCCCAACTTTGCATATGAAAAAAACAAGCCATAGCCCAGGGTCACCACTGTCCCATAAGGAGCAGTCAGAAGCTGAGCCCAAGTGGGCCTCATTCCAAGCACAAGCTCTTCACCACCCCGCTTGTGGCCTCATGAAATCTAGAGAGGTTTGACGGGCATCCTGCAGGCTCTGTCATCACAGCCACGACAAAAGGTGAGCTACGGTGACCAGCCCTTTAATCCAGGCAAAGTTTTAATCCAGGAATTTTTACTTTTGTAGTTGGGAAAATAATCTCTGCCTTTGGCTTTGCTTTGGCTGGGGAGAAGTAACCTTGAAGAAACTGTCACCATGGCTTCAGTGATATCTTATTACCCAGGTGCAGGCATGACTTCCCTTATATTATTTGTGTTTATGAAAAATAGTTCTCGTAAATGGACTTGAAATTTGAAGGTAGTAGAGGGTTAGAGAGTTTAAAGCTAAGCTGCTTCTTCGTGATTCGCTCAGATACCACATGCATCTTTTAACTATTGTTTCCTCACTTTTCCTCCGCTATTAGAAAGAGTTCTTTACCTATTGACCCAGGTAGTTTCACGAGGGAAACAGAGTCCCATGAGATGATATAGTGAAATTATTAGTGCAGATGCATAGTGTTTAGGAAATATCTAATTTATAATTAATATTTAATTGTAGTACCAGTAGAAATTTATATGTACAAATTACATATAATTTCTACTGGTACTACAATTTATTAATATAATTATAAATATAATTAATATTTAATTATAATTAAAATTACATATAATTTCTACAAAACCAGAAAACCCACTGCCATCAAGTCGATCCCGACTCATAGCGACCCTATAGGACAGAAAGAACTGCCCCATAGGGTTTCCAAGGAGTGGCTGGTAGATTCGAACTGCTGACCTTTTGGTTAGCAGCCAAGCTCTTAACGACTGCACCACCAGGGCTCCAGTTTATACAAAGGATAGCTAAATAACAGTTAAAATGCACCACCAGGGCTCCAGTTTATACAAAGGATAGCTAAATAACAGTTAAAAATAAACCAATTAAATTTTTAAAAACTCTGTTAAGAACGGCAGTTTAGGTGTGTAATAGCTAAAGACTCAAAACTTGTATCTGGGAAGAACAAATAGAAATATCAGGGCTGACACCAAAATTCAGTAAATTGAATATGAGATAAAGCTATAAATAGCTCTTCTCTTTGCCAAAAATAGTCAGTTAGAAATGGAAATGGGTTAAAAAAAATGCAAATTAAAAAGTTGACAAAACTATAAACTATCTTAAAAAGTATATAAGAAAAATACAGGCCTTTATAATAAATCTAGAAAATTTTATTGAAAAACATAAAATAAGGACTAGATAAATTGAGAGACATATCACATTCCTGGGTGTAAATATTTACTGTTAGTCAAATATCTGCTCTTTTCAAATTAATATACTCAAGTAATGCAGGAAAGGACCTTTTTTTTTTCTTAAATACCTCTACATTCTTTAATTAATAATAGGCAAGTATTAATTTTGTAATTAAAAGAAAGTTCAAAACTTTAGCATTTTCTTCATTTTATTGTGATAAAGAGTCATTATTACTACTGTAATACTCTCTTTCCTCTTCTACCACTTTCGTCCAGAGCCCCCCTACTTGGAGAATAGTGGTGGGAGGGAGGTGATTCCCATTTGACCACGGGTCCATCTACTGGGAAAGAGGTAAAGGGAGGTCTGATAATAGTAGAGAAGTTATAAAGTAATTGTTGCAGAGAGGACAAATAAGCTTACTAAAGAAAGGTAAGAATATGAAAAAATCAATGTTTTGAAATGATGATTTGGCTGGTTTTGAGCGATTTGTTTCTCATTTGTTCCAAGGCAGGATGTATATTTCTTTAGTAAGGTGTGGTGGTTCTTGTTAGATGTTGGGGCATGGAGAGTAGCTTTCGACTAGTAGTGACACCACACCACAGAGAGCAGCTGCCCCCATAGGACTTTCTAGACTATAATCTTGATGAAAGCAGATCGCCTAGTTTTTATCCTGCAGAGCTGTAGGGTGAGTTGGAACTGCCCACCTTTCAATTAATAGCTGAGCACTTAACCATTGTGACACTAGGGCCTTTTCTGTAAGGTAGGTCATTTAAAAAAAAAAAATCAATCTTCACATCCCAGTGGACAGTGGAATGGTTGTCAGGGTAGCTAATAGCAGATATTATTATAGATTGAATTGTGTCCCCAAAAATGTGTGTTATCTTGGCTAGGTCATGATTCCCAGTATTGTGTGATTGTCCAACATTTTGTCATCTGATGTGGTTTTCGAATGTTGTAGATCCTACCTCTGTGATGTTAATAAGGCAGGATTAGAGGTAGTTATGTTAATGAGGCAGGACTCAATCTACAAGATCAGGTTGTATTTTGAATCCGTTTCTTTTGAGATATAAAAGAGAGAAGTGAGCAGAGAGACAGGGGGACCTCATTACTACCAAGCAAGAAAAGCCAGGAGCACATGTCCTTTGGACTCCAGGCCCCTGTGCTGAGAAGCTTCTAGGCCAGGGGAAGACTGATAATAAAGCCCTTCCCCCAGAACTGACAGAGAAAGAAAGTCTTCACCTGGAGCTGGCATCACCTGGAGCTGGCATAACCTGGAGCTGGCACCATAAGTTCGGATTTCTAGCCTCCTCGACTGTGAAAAAATAAATCTCTGTTTGTTAAAGCCATCCACTTGCGGTATTTCTGTTATAGCAGCACTAGATAACTAAGACACACTGTATTTAAAACCTTTAGAAAATAGCAATGGGCTGAATTTAGACTCTCCCATGCTGAGACCTAGCATCCCTGTCTCCTGACCGATCCTGGCAGATACCTCTGAGAGTGTGGGTTATTCTGAACTTGACTCAGAAAATGGCAAAGGGCTCCCTCAAGTCATGCTTTCTTCTTCAGCACAGTCTTACAGACTCCCAGAATTGTGTAGGATTTCAGCAGTGTAGTTGACAACTTTACAAGATAAAAGTGGCAGGTAACTAATTTCATGGGACACTTGAGTGACCTCTTTTGAATTTTCTGTGCTCTGGGACTGAAACATGTGTTGCTTTGCTTCTTGTAATGTTCCAGGATGGTAGTTTTGAAAACGCCAAATTATTGAATGGGAATTTCCCAAAGTAAATAAAGACTTCTTTTTTGCAACCCTTTTCTTCCAAAATACCTTACCCTTGTGCTTCTGTAGATTCCTCCAAAATCCGGAGTGAATGTTTCTCTATTTTTTTAATCAGGTGGCATGATTTATTTATGGTGAAAACCCAATGTTTCAATCTATGCCCTTGGAGGAGGACAGTTCAGTAATTTCTGGCTATAATGATTGCTGTAGCTTTGGAGAAATGAAGCCTTTCTTTTCCCAGTTCTTTAAGCAACTGACACAGGCATCTAAAAACCTTGGGGAAATGCTTCTGGCCTGGGCTAAGTGCCCTTTGTGATGGTGAACTATGGATTATTGTAGTTTCCATGTAGCCAAATCACAACTATCCTGTTTGAGGTGGCTTGATCATCAAAAAAAGCAGTTCTATTATAAATTCCAGATACTCTGTCTGAAATAAAGCACATATAAAATTATTTCAAGTGTGTTGGTAAAATTCTAATGGGAAGGGCAGGTGGATGAGAAGCATGAAGAGCAGATACTGTCCTCTGTAACCTGGCCTCAGAAGTCTGCGGGTGGTACAAACATTTAATGAGATCAGCCGCTGACTGAAAGGGTGGAGGTTCAAGACTAACCCAAAGGTACCTGGGAAGAAAGGCCTGGCAATATACTTCTAAAAATAAGCCATTGAAAATCCTATGAAGCACAATTCTGTTCCGATACACATGAGGTCACCATGAGTTGAAGTTGACCCAGTGACAACTGATTAATTAACCTGGCCTCAGTTCTCATGCTGAGGTGTGTTTGTCATCCCAAGGAGTTGTCAGTTTGACCATTCCATACAGCTTGGATGCCTGAGAGTTTCTGCAAAGACTATTTCAGACTACTTTTGGGGTGTGCATCTGAAGAGGGTTAGGGCTCTTAATTCCCTGGGACACTCCTGAAGTAGCTTCGCCTCTCTTTATTTGGGGGGAACCACAAGCAGAATACTTCACCTGTCTCAAGTCAGAGGCTTGTGTGCATCTTTAAGAAAAGTTGAAGGTGACTCCCTGTTCCTACAGAGACGTGCAGAGTAAACTAATTATTTTTGTTTACTTGCTTGCTTGTTTGTTTGTCTCAGGGTTTATTTGCTCCTTGTTTCTGGTTTTGTGCTTTTTTTCTGGCATGTGGATGAAGGTTGATAAGACTTCTGCACAGTTGATACTCAAGTGCTGGTAAGCACAATGCCAGGCTCCTAGTAGGAACTCAGCAAATGTGTGTTCTTCACCAAGCCTGACTCTGAACTTCTCTTCACAGCAAGTGAGAAGCAGATGATGGTGGTGTGTGAGGAGTCTCCGAAGGAATATCTCCAGCCTTTCAAGGACAAGTTGGAAGAGTTCTTCCAGAAAGGTAGGAATCTTTGTCGGCTGCACACCCATGATGCTTTGAAATATCTTTTACTGCACAGGTCTTTCTCTGAGGCTCCCTGCTCCTTGCGCCCCGGCTGACCCTATGCAGTTGCAATGATTCTGTTAGTCCGTCTTCCCATAGTGGTTACATACTCGATGTGGATGGGGTTGTCCCTTAACTTTTGCATCACCTTTCAATCCTTTTAATAGTTTAAATCTTCCAGTGTTGCTCCTGTTTTTGTAAATTTCTGAAGGAAGCCTTTTTGTCTCTTTAGAGCTGTTCATTTTGTACCTGTTAACTGACACGTGATGTATCTGCAAGGCTTATACAGTCTTGGACAGGTGGATAGTGATTACTTTCCTGGTTTTATGAGTTTAGCCACTTGGAGACTTGTGTTGTATTTTCCATTCCTTTTCAGAAAGGAAAATTGGGGTCAGGTGAATGTCACACATCCCATCACTTGGCACACATCAGCCCTTTGCAGTTAGCAGATGGAAGTGATATGCGTGAGACCCGGTGCGTTATTTAGAAATCCTTATCAGGTCCTGTTCCTTCCTCCCCGATTTTGGCAAAAGTAGGGAACTTTTTTGTTGATTGCTAAACCCTGGTGTCGTAGTGGTTAAGAGCTATGGCTGCTAACCAAAAGGTCAGCAGTTTAAATCCACCAGGCACTCCTTGGAAGCGCTATGGGACAGTTCTACTTTGTCCTATAGGGTTGCTGTCAGTAGGAATCAACCCGACGACAGTGGATTTGGTTTTGGTTTTATTAGTGAGCTTGGAAGTTTGATGCCTTTTGGGTATTTCCTATTCTGACTTCTCAAATTCAGCTTAAGATGTGGAACAACAATGAAGGTGTGGAGTGGTTGTGGGGAGGATTTGTCTTTGCTAGAAAGCTGGAGGAAGTGTGTGTAGAACAGTTGGGGGTATGTCAACATGTTGTTTCTGTTGAGTAAGGCCACATGATACCACACCATCAACCAAACTGTTCATCAGGGTGAATCCATAAAGTATGGCCAAACCACCTTGGGAATTGCCAGAGAAATTCTCAGTCCTTGAGTCAGAGGAACTTCATTCCAGCTGCTCCCTGGAGGCGGAGATCGTTCAGTCCCTGCATGATGAGGGCTTGTTAGCATTGAAGCCAGAGAAGTCAGAGGTCCCTTCTGGCCCTTCCTGGACCTCATATATGATGGAAGTCATGCTGTCAGGCAAAGGGCCATCTCGAGAGCAAGCAGGGATGCCGACACTTACATGCTATGTGACTATGATTAGTAGGTTTTATAGCTAACTCATCAGAGTAAACTCATTGCTTTATAATTATACCATGTAAATATAACCTAAATGGTCTGTAGAAAAATATAAAATTTTCCCTTTGATTATCCCCAATTAATAATTTCTGCTTCTGACATATGTAGCCTTAATTTGCAACTAGACTCACCTATTTAGATTCTATTTTTATTTTTAATTGTTATTTTCTTTATCTGAATAATTCTGCAGTGTGTATATATACCTGGGTGTTATCTGCCTGTATGCTCTAATGGTTTCAGTATTTTTCTTCAAACCAGCTAGCATCTTAAAGCATTTGTAGTGTGAATCTTATTCTTTTTTGTTAAAAAAAAGATAAATATAGATAGGTTCAGAACCTTGACAATCATCTTGAGTGTTTTGGGTAAATAATTTGCAAATCACAGTTTGGAGTTACCTGTTAGCTTCTTCTCTGCTAGGTTTCTTAAGAAACTTCTGCTGTCCTCAGAGAGGAGAAATTGGCGAGACAAACTGGACCGTGTTTTAGGGAAGCAAGGGTGTGACCACAGAAAGCTGTTCTAAGAAAGCCCTAGAGCAGTGAATGCTTCTCAACCCTGGCTGCACACTCATCACTTGGGGAAGATTTAAAAGGTCTTGACACCAAGGCCAAACCCCAGACCACTGACACCAGCATCTCTGGGAATGGGACCAGGCATCAGCATTTTTTGTTACTTCCCTTCCCATGTTAAGCCCAAGTTCAGAGCCACTGTTGTCAAGCTTAGGTCACCTTTTAATGTGTATTCAGAGGTGTTTGTTCAGAACCTGCTACATGTTTGGCACTGTGGCAGACAACGGGAATACTAAGACGAATCATTTACTTCCTGTCTCTCTCCCAAGGACTGTCTAATTGAATTCCGTGAGCACTCCTTTAACCAACATAATGAAGGGAACGTGGGAAGGATATTAGGGATAAGTTCAAATCATGGTTAAAAGAAAACCAGTTACAAAAAGAGGAATTTTTGGCACAAAAGGAATTTAAAGGCAACATTTACCATTCTGTTAAAGAATTTAAAAATAGAAAAATAAAATATAATATTGTTGGAGTCTTAAAGATCTCAACATGGCTTGATGGAAAGGACCACTGTTCAATAGGCTGTTACTAATATCTCATTTCTTAACTGAGTTAGTCAAAAACACAGTCTGGAATTGCACTGTCCAGTATGACAGCCACCAGCCACATGTGGCCGACGAGCAATTGAAATGTGGCTAATTTGAGTCAAGATGTGTTGTAAGTGTAAAACACAAATTGGATTTTGAAGATTTTGTACCAAAAAAAAAAGTAAAATATTTCATTTATAATTTTTTGTATTGATTGAATGTTAAAAGCAGTATAGGGCTGATATGTTTGTGACTTTGCTTGTAGTAAATGTTCTGGAATGCTAGTTTTGAAAATGCCAGATGATTGGGTAGGAATTTCCCAAAGTATATAAAGAAACCAAACCAAACCCATTGCCGTCAAGTCGATTCCAACTCATAGCAACCCTATTGTATATAAAGTTTATAGAAACCAAAACCAAAGTCATTGCCAGCGAGTCAATTCCAATTCATAGCAACCCTCTAGGACATAGTAGAACTGCCCCCATAGGGTTTCCAAGGATCGCCTGGTGGATTCAAACTTCCAGCCTTTTGGTTAGCAGCCAGAGCTGTTAACCACTGTACCACCAGGGATTCCAAAGTATATAAAGGCTTCCTTTATTTACTTGCGTGGATAATATTGTGGATCTGTTGAGTTAAATAAATAAAATATATCATTAATATTAATTTACCTATTTCTTTTTCTTTTTCTAGTGTGGCTACTAGAAATTTTAAAATGATTTGTGTGACTTTCATTATATTTCTGTTGACAGTGCTGGTCTAGAAACAAGGTCCCTAGGCCTTCCTTGTGTCATTCCTTCACTGTCTGTGTCACGTTGTTCTCCGCCTTGTCAGCTTGGCTCTTGGGCTGTTGGAAGGCAGAGTTTCATGCGCTAGCCCCACTTCCACTTTTGCTCTGAGTCTGGCCATTGTTTGGCTCTCAAGTAGGTCTGCTTAACTGAGGGAGGAGATGGCATTCTGCTTCATTAGGACATGACTCTGATGATTCAGAGGGTGAGGCTTTGCCAACTTGCGGTATATTCAAAATATTGCGTGGCTACTCTTGAGTTCGAAATTGTAGTCCCTTTTTATGTAGCCATTTCACTGATTCATAGAAATTTTAAGATTTCTCACCCTACCACAAATATGTACTAGCCACCCTTGGATAATTAAAATATTATAGTAATTACACTAGATAGCTTAAATACAGTATTTCATGTAATGTAAGATGCCAGGCACTGTAAGAGGCACCATTATCATATGTATTACTGAGAAAGAAGGAGCCCCGGTGGCACAATGGTTAAGCGCTTGGCTGCTAACCGAAAAGTTGGCTATTCGAACATACCCAGTGGCTCTGTGGGAGAAAGACCTTGACCTGCTTCCACAAAGATTACAGCCAAGAAAAGCCTGTGGGGTAGTTCTTCTCTGACATATGGGGTTGCTGTGAGTCGGCATCAACTCGACAGCACTCAAGAACCACGCTAAGAAAGGCTGCTGCCAGTTAACGTGACATCTCATAGATTGTAAGAGATGCAAAAATGTGAGAATTCCATCAATTTTGGGATTGATGAAATATGATGCTATTATCATGTGTATAGTATCAGGGAGGAAGAATGCCTAATAGTTCCAAGTACGTCAGGTAAGACTTTGAGCAAAGGAGATATTTTCGTTCATACTTGAAATGGAACAAAGATGATGATGATGACAATGATAGCTACCACTTACTGAGTGCCTCTGTACGCAGACATTATGGGGAGCAGGTCACCTTTCTTATTCTCATTACAACCCTCTGAAGTAAGCACTGTTATCACCCTACTTACAGATGAGGAAACTAAGGATTAGAAGGTCTCGGCAGACAACGTTGTGCAGGGAATCCAGGCAGAGGAAAAGCACTGCAAGTCTTAGAAGGAAGAAAGACATGGCAGGAGACTCAGTGTGGCTAGATCACAGGGCATGTGGGAAAACATGAGACCATAAATGGAGGGAAGAGTCTACAAGACTAGCTAAAAAAACTTTGCTTGTAGGCAACTGAGAGCCTTTGAAAAATAGTATGCATGGGAGTGAAATGGTCACATTGGGTTTATCTTTGAGAGGGGATCATTTTGGTATTATTGTCCTGGCTGTTAAGAAATACATTATAACTGACGGTAATATAAAGAAGAGTTGGAAAAATAAGAGATCAGTCTATTAAGCTATTTTACAGTAATCCAGGCAAATGATGGCATCTTAGTTATCTAGTGCTGCTGTAACAGAAATACCACAAGTGGATGGCTTTAACAAACAAATTTATTCTCTCACAGTCTAGGAGGCTAGAAGTCCGAATTCATGGTGCCAGCTCCAAGGGAAATCTTTCTCTCTCTGTCAGCTCTAGGGGAAGGTTGTTCTCTTCTATCTTCCCCTGGTCTAGGAGGTTCTCAGTGCAGGGACCTTGGGTCCTAAGGACATGCTCCCCTCCTGGTTCTTCATTCTTGGTGACATGAGGTCCCCCTGTCTCTCTGCTCAATTCTCTCATATCTCAAAAGAGATTGATTCAACATACAGCTTAATCTTATAGATTGAGTCCTGCTTCATTAACCTAACTGCCCCTAACCCTGCTTCATTAACATCATAGAGGTAGGATTTATAACACATAGGAAGATCATATCAGATGATAAAAATGGTGGACAGTCACATAATACTGGGAATTGTGGCCTAGCCACATTGACACACATTTCTGAGGGACACAATTCAATCCATAACAGATGGTAAGGACTTGAGCAAAAGCAATGACAGTAAAAATAAGGAACACATTTATAAAGTTTTTAGGAGTTGCAGAACTGGATAAGCCATTGGAAGAAAAAAAAGAAAGGAAAGAGAGGAGAGATAATTCCCATTTTCTTGCATATACAACTGGCTGGATACTGATAAAGAAGTCCGGATTTGGGATGGAGGACAACGAGGTAAACTTTGGATATGTTAATTTTGATGTATATATGGGACACACACAGGTAGAGATGTTCCGTGGAAGAGATCTCAGTGAGACTTCAGAGGTAGTAGTTTAAGCCATAGGAATGAATGAGATGGCCCTCAAGAAAGAGTCTAGAATGAGAGGGTTCCTGAAGTACTGGAGTATCTGAGCACAGGGTGTGATATAATAACCACAGTGAAGAGAAGGCATTCCTGTACTTCTGTAGAACAGCTTATACAAAGTATTTGACAGGAAAGCTAGTTTTCTATTAGGGGTCCTTATCTTTCATAAAAGGAGCCCTGGTGGTGCAGTGGTTAAGGGCTTGGCTGCTAACCGAAGGTTAGTGGTTCAAACCCACCACTCTCAGAGAGAAAGATGTGGCGGTCTGCTTCTGTAAAGATTACAGCCTTGGAAATTCTGTGGGCTGTTCTATTCTGTCCTATAGGGTCACTATGAGTTGGAATCAACTCGATGGTGATGGATTTTTTTGTTTGGATCATTCATAAATCCTTTAGCAATTGCACTATTCTTGCCTGAGAAGTCACATGCGTTGTGACTCAGTTGATTAATGGACAGGCTTATTTTTACATGAGCTGCAGTTCAGTTCTTTTAACAATCATGATGATTTAATTTTTCTTTTGCAAATTATAGCCTGTTGCCACACTCAACTGTCTGTTTTGTCCTTCCCTTCTCAAAAATGCCCTTAAATCGTGTTGTTTGACAAAACCGTGGTGCTCGTCCTTAACTAACTTCATTTCCTGCGCAGAAGGGAAAGCAGTTTTCATGGCAACCCTTTTCAGAGTCACCGTGGTCGTGGCGTCTAACCCTTCTCCCTTACATGTTTTCTTTTCCCCAGTAGGCTTTCGTTGATTGCAGTTTACAGCTCAGGCCAGAGTAACCTTGTGCAGACATTATTTGGGCTCATGTTTTCCCACCCTCAGATCAAACATGGTCATAAGGATATGGCCTTCAAAAATGTGATGCTCACATTAACAGTCCCCATAAACGTGGCAGGGATTCTGTAATTGAAAGAAGGCACAGAGCAGCTGATTACATCCTAGGTAGAGATCTTGTAGGTGGTCTTTTCGCATTGTTAAACCGGTCATTTGTATTTATAGCTTTGGCAGGGAGGGCTGAAACCTAAACTGGCTCTAACACCAGCACTCCCACACTTGGCCTTATCTCCTTCTCCATTAATTTTACCTCGCGTTCATGAATGCAACCAAACTCAAAAAGAGTCTGAATATCAAAGTGTCCTCTAAGGTTCTTTGACTACCTGAGATTAGAGATGTTCTTAACTTCAAGAACCTATTTCCTAGTCAAAAAACAAATAAATGAATAAATAAATAAACTTGCCAAGCTGGGGAAGGGTCCCCCTCCCTACATTGAATGCTGCAAAGGGAATTATATAAATAGTTGGATACTGTGTGACAGCTGGCACCATGTCTACGTGTCATATTCACTTTCTTGTCCCAAAATAATATAGGCTCAGCCTAGCTGGTGGCAGGTGTTAATAATCATTTGGTGAATTAATGAACAAACGGCCCAAATCTTGTAAAGTGCCTGGATAAACTGTGTGTGTGTGTGTGTGTGTGTGTGTGTGTGTGTGTGCGTGCGTGCACGCGTGCGTGCACGCCCACCCCCCGTCCACCCGCCCTGTGTGTTTCCTGTTTAAATCCTTTCCGAGTTGGTAAATCATGCCAGATTCTGGTAAGATTCATTTTTGGTATGCAATGCAAATCTTGTGGTCAGCTCTCTTGGATGCCAAAACATCTTTCTGTGTTGGTGTATGCATATAATCCATTCTTAATAAATACTTAGGTCAGATTAGATTGACAGAGGCCACAAGTGAACCTCTAAACTGCAAATTTATGAGTATTAGGCAATCTCCTCAGTTCGTCTCCCAAAAAAGTAGAAACAAAACCATCTGAGTCATTTTATTCAAGCATTAAGGTTACAGAGATCTAGAAGAGTCAGTGGTCCAGACAATGTGATGACCTGTGAGAGGAAATAGTTCTTACATTCTTTACAGAGCATGTGGAAGGAGGAATTATGGCTGAGAAAACATGTGCTCTGCATGGGCCAAAATGGGTTCTTGTATATCTCATTGCTACTCAAGGAAGTCCAAGCATGGATAGTTCCAAACCTTCATCAAATGACCAACACTTAAGATGGTCTGTTGTGATCTTTGCAACACTGGAGTAACAGAGCAGTAATCCTTGGAAAGGGCAGAAACCTATCTTATCAGAGGTTTATTAAGAGGACTCATCTGAAAGGGTTAGTTTGAATCCGTTTTTTTCAGAAATCTTTGCAGAGAGCCTGTAGTGTTCCCAGGAAGTCAGTCTGTCTATGTCTGTCTCTTCCTTCTCCTCCCTCCCTCTCCTTTTCCCTTTCTCCCTCTCTCTCTCCCTGTGTCCCCTCTCCGTTTCTGGCCAGGCATCCAATAGTTTTTGTATTTTTAGTAACTCTGGTTCTCTTTCTCTTTTTCATTCTTGCCGATGAAAAATTTTGCAAAAAGAAGAAAAACTTTTAAATTATTTTCATGTATGTATAATACTGATATAAAAACCTGGGGAAAAAAAACAAAAGAGTAAAAGAGAACCTACAAACTAGGAAAAAACTTTTGCCTATGATGTATCCAACAAAGGTCTAATCTCTAAAATCTGTAACACAATCCAACACCTCTACAACAAAAAGACAAAAAATCTGATTAAAAATGGGCAAAGGATATGAATAGACACTTCACCAAAGAAGACATTCAGGTAGCTAACAGACAGATGAGTAAATGCTTCTGGTCACTAGCCATTAGAGAAAAGCAAATCAAAACTACAATGAGATGCCACCTCATCCCAACATTACTTGCACTAATCAAAAAAACAGAAAATAACAAATGTTGGGGAGGCTGCGAGGAGATTGGAACTCTTATGCACTGCTGGTGGGAACGTAAAATGGTACAACCACTTTGGAAAGCAATATGGCACTTCCTTAAAGAGTTAGAATACCGTACGATGCAGCAATCCCATTCCTAGGAATATATCCTAGAGAAATAAGAGCCATCACAATAGACATATGCACACCCATGTTCATTGCAGCATTTTTCACAATAGCAAAAAGATAGAAACAGCCTAAGTGCCTATCAACAGGTGAATGGATAAACTGTGGTTCATACACACAATGGAATACTACACAATGATAAAGAACAATGATGAATCTGTGAAACATCTCACAACATGGATGAATCTGGAGGGCATTATGCTGAGTGAAATAAGTCAATCACAAAAGGACAAATACTTTATGAGACCACTATTATAAAAGATCATGAAAAGATTTACACACAGAAAGAAACAATCTTTGATGAGGAAAATCTTTTATGAGGTAGGAGAGGGGTAGGGAGAGAAAAACACTAACTAGCTAGTAGATAAATGGTAACTTTGGTGAACGGTATGACAAACACAATACTGAGGAGGTCAGAATACCTTGACCAAGGAAAGGTCATAGACGCTTCACAAACATATCCAGACTCCCTGAGGGACCGAGTTACTAGACTGAGAGCTAGGGACCATGGTCTCCGGGGACATCTAGCTCAATTGGCATAACATAGTTTATAAAGAAAATGTTCTACATCTGACAGTGGTGAGTAGCATCTGGGGTCTTAAAAGCCTGTGAGTGGCCATCTAAGATACATCTGGTCCCACCCCATCTGGAACGAAGGAGAATGAAGAAAACCAAAGACTCAGGGAAAGATTAGTCCAAAGGACTAATGGACTACAACTATCACAGCTTCCATCAGACTGAGCCCAGAACAACTAGATGGTGCCTGGCTATTACCACCGACTGCTCTGAGAGGGATCACATCAGATGGACCC
The DNA here is from genome assembly GCA_030035585.1 of Dugong dugon. NCBI lineage: Eukaryota > Metazoa > Chordata > Mammalia > Sirenia > Dugongidae > Dugong > Dugong dugon. The sequence goes on from CM057472.1 coordinate 2,107,752, forward strand.
AGACAGAGCTGGAGAAAAATGTAGAACAAAATCCTAACTCACAAAAAAGACCAGGTTTACTAGCCTGACAGAGACTGGAGCAACCCCAAGTGTATGGCCCTGAGGCACTCTTTTAACTCAGTATTGAAGTCACTCCTGAAGTTCACCCTTTAGCCAAAGATTAGACAGGTCTATAGAACAAGCAATAATGCACATGGGGAATATACTTTGTAGTTCAATCATGTATACAAGACTAAATGGGCACACCAGCCCAAAAGCAAAGACAAGACAAAAGGGGTAGGAAAACTGGACGAATGGAAATGGGGAACCTGGGGTGGAAAAGGAGAGAGTGTTGACACATCACGGAATTGGCAGCCAATATCACAAAACATTTTGTGTGTTAATTGTTTAATTAAAAACTAATTTGCTCTGTAAATTTTTACCTAAAGCACAAAAAAGAAAAAAGCTTGAAAAGAAGAGACTGCACCAAAATAAAAAGAAAACTACAGACCAGTTTCACTTTAACATAGCATATTTCAGGACCAAATGAACTTTATTCCCAAAATGTGAACATGGTATGATACTAGGAAGTCTGTAAATATCATTAATTGTTATTAATAGTTCTGGGGACAAAAATCATAAATTCTTAGAGGGCCTTCTCTAGAGCAGCAGATATTTAGATACTGCGCGCACATGCGCACACACACACCCCACATACACGCAGACAATGGCTCCAGGCTTACGAGACCAGATTGCTTTCGTAGAACAGGGACTGTTCATTAAATTGATATTTACAAGTTTGGATAGAACCTTTAACTGTATCAGTATTTCTAGGGCCCACCTCGTGATGGTGATGTTTTATCCCTTCATTTCCCTTTTCATGGCAGAATCCAAGATCCTTGGATGAAATTCTGGCACTGCAGTTTCAGTAATCCCGTTTTGTTGAGTAGAACATCCATCCCCCGGTAGAACAGAAGTAGGGGATTGAGCCAAGTGGGCCAAGCTCTTTTCTCTCTATGTATAGACTTTCTTGTCCACTTATCGATTCTCCCATTTTGTATTTCATTGTTGTATTTATTATCCTATCACCAACCTCTGTGAGAAAGCCCAATTTGTTTAAAACTTCCTCTTAAGTTTTCAATTCAGAATCTTCTTGGATTCAACAGTTGATGCATAGTGCTGCTTTTCATCTTTGCAGCAATACTTTGAGGCTGATTTTGTCATTCTTAACTTTCCAGAAAGACAACTGAGTCTGAGTAACTTACTCAAGATCAGTGTGGTCACAATCCGAATGTTGTTATTGTACTGTCCTAATAACTTGGAAAATCACTTATTTTCTCTCTTTACCAAGATCCTTGTGGGTAAATAGAAATAAGTATTTTCTCTCTCCACCTAGCTTAGCCCTTGGGACTCAAATTCCTACAGTCCTAACAGACACCTTTCTACCTTTCCAACAATAACAGCAAAGATTTTGATTGTCCTTTGTAAAGAACTGTGGTGACAAATAGTTTATGGAATCAGTATTGAGCTCTGCATTCTTGCGTAATAGTTGTTTTCATGATAAATTGCTTCATGTAATTTTTGGCCCAGCTACCACTTCCTCTTTGGATTCTTTACAGCTGTCATCGAGTTTTTAATCAGTGATTGATTGCCGTTGCTATCCCGTGACTTGTCTTTGACTTACCCAATTATTGTCTTCTCTGTGATGGAAGAACTTAACACCTAGATTGCCTTCTGTGAGTTATTTCGTAGAATACATATGATATAAGAGGTAGTTTTGCAGATAATGTGCAACTCTGGAAAGATTTCTTCGGTCTTGAAAATAATACAGCCCTGTTTCTTCTGCAGAGTTCATTTTGTTTTAGAGGAATCGGGGCAGCAGTAATAGGAGCTCAGGACTAAATGAGATAATGTATGTAGAGCAAACAGCACAGAGTCTTGCTCTATGCAAGTCAGCTGCTATTGCTATTACTTTCTCGGTCATTTTATCACAGTCTGATCAGGTGCTTCAGAGGGGCATGCTCAGAAAGTCAGCCACAAAGTTTTACTTCCCCAGGGGTGAGAATAGCAGCAATTCGAGTTCAAATAATTACGCGTCACAGAGAAAGCTCTTAAGTACTACAAGGAAAGCCATGTTCGTCCCGTTTATTTCCTCTAAAACCCAAAAGCAATGAAGATAAGCTGGGTTTCTCTCAAACTTGAACCTTCCTTGTTATGTTAATTACAGTTTATAGACCACCAGTAAGTAATTGGAGTAAAATCAGTAAGTAGAATTAGCCTAAGTTAAAAGTACCAGGTATGCAGGGAGCTTTTTTACAGAATTGTATTCTTTTGCCATTAAAGTATTTTATTTTCAAGTATCATTGTAATTTCTATAGTTGTATCTTAATGACAGAAGGGACTTCCATAATTCCACTAAAGATATCATGTCTTACGGATCACGTATCATGGCTACCAAAATCAACAATATCACCATCTAGTGGCAGTGGAGTTAAACTGCAAGCACGTGATCCTTGGGACCCACAAAGAGCCTGAGTACCTTGTCCCAGTGGTTAAGTGGTAGAAAATGGCGGTGAATGCCACTAGAGTCAACAACTCTAAATGGCCTTGATAAATTGCTAATTACTGTGGTACTCAACACTCTGCTTTCTAGCAGACGGGAGAATGAGGAGAAATTTGCTTTTCCTTTTTTGGAGACACTGCAGCTTTAAAAAGTTGTAAGGTGAGAAGGGAATCATTTAATCCCTTATTCTTTCTGTAAATCATCTGAATAGAGAAGCAATACGTCTACCTTTTTCTACCGGTTTTTCAAACATGAGTTTTGGTTTATGTATGCCGTTTTTCTTCTGCAAAGTAAAATGTGTGTTTGAGTAGATTAGAATGGCTCTGAACAGGGCTCGACAGTGGTTGTCTCCCTGTGGGGATTATCTGCTGTCACTCTGTATCCTTTTACAAATTTAGCAAATACTGAGGGTTTAGCCTCTTGAGTTGCCAGGCCTTGATAGCACATCCTTCCCCGACCTCAGAGTCAGGCACCAGGATCTTTGTTATTTTCCACTCCGCCTCTCCCCCTAACATCTACCAACTTGTTGACATTCCAATTATTCATTGAAATGAACAAATCCTCTGCCTACTGAGCTCATCGCACCAACCTAGTTCCTTGCCAAAATAAAAAATAAAATTTGTGGAGTAATTGCAGTATAATAATTCTAGGGAAGCGCTACATAATCAAGTAGATAACACAGAAGTCCACTGAAGACTCTATTTGAAATTGCTGTTCTTCCGAGCAGGGCACTGTCCTTCCCTTCATTTCTTCCCTTTGGTTTCACGATTCTAGGATTAGGTCTAATTACTGACATAATGTACGTGCGTGATCATCTTAACCTTAAGCCTCCTCTGGCATCGGTTGCCAATTTGTAGTCATGGCTGTGGCATTAATTGTAACTGGTCTGAGCTTCATGTGGTGAAATAGGCTCCAACATGTTGACGGCAGCTAGTAGAACTAGATAGTCCTGGGTACGAGTCAAGGGGTGGGTTTTGCATCTCTTTCAAATTGTTTTCCCAGCGTTTCTGTTGTAGTCTCCCGGGAGACGGTAGTGAAAAGAGGGTGGCTTTGGAATTACGCAAACCTGAGTCCAAGTTCAAATCTCTTCCCTTGACTGTCTGACCTTGGGAAATGTCATCCAAACTGAGTCCCTCAACTTGAAGATAGAGGTCAGAATATCAACACTATAAGGGTATTGTGAGGATCAAATCAGCTAATGTATGTCAACCACCCAGAACCATATCTAACATAAAAAACAAAAACCAAACGAGTTGCTGTCAAGTCGATTCCAACTCGTGGAGACCCCATGTGTTGCAGAGTGGAACTGTGCTCTGTAGGGTTTTCAAGGCTGTGGCCTTTTGGAAGCAGAGCACCAGCGTTTTCTTCTGAGGTACCTCTGGATGGGTTTGAACTACCAACCTTTCGGTTAGTAGTTGAGTGCTTAATCAATCATTTGTGCCACCCTAATCGTATACAATGTTTGTTCTCTGTCTTCCTTTTACTCTTCCCTTATGGTTCCTTGTGTTTTGCTGTGACTTACAATTCTTAGGCAAAATCAGAATTTAGTTTCATCTAAAATACTTTGTTGACCATGGGTCTTTCTTTTCCCATTCTAGCACAGATACAATTGTTCAAACTGTCTATTACACAAATATTAAGTTCTTACTGTGTTCTAGGCACTGTGCCACTTGCTTTTGAGACAGTGGTGAGCAAGATGAACATAATCTCTGCTTCTGAAATTTATATTTGTCAGTGGAAATTACAGCCTGGTGGCCATGACTAACCATGTTTTAGGAATCCAGGGTGGATATTCTGATCATCTATTGCTGCATAACCAACCATCTCAAAACTTAGTGGCTTAAAACAACAATTTATTATTCTCTCTCATAGTTCTTTGAGTTGACTAGTCTCAACTGGGTAGTTCTTTCCCTGGGTCTCCCATGAGACTGGAGTCAGGTGGTGGCTAGAACTGGAAACATCATCTGAAAGCTTCTTCATACACGTGTCTGAAACCTAGGCTGAAATGAGGAGGCTTCATGGCTGGAAGAGGTGGAGACTGGATGGGCATCTCAGAGTCTGTGCAGTGTCTCCCCATGGCTTGAGCTTCCTTACAACATGGTGGTCTTGAGGTAGTTAGATTTCTTACATAGTGCCCAGCTTTTTCCAGAGCAAACATTCCAAAAGAAAGGGAATGGAAACTGCTGGGATCCTCTTACTGGACAGGGATAAGGCACAGTGTCATTTTTGGTTAAATAAATCACAGGTCAGCCAGTTTCAAGGGAGTAGAGGAATAGACTCCGTTTCTCAATAGAAGAACAGGACATATGAACAGGGAGGCAAAGAACTGATAGTGGCCGTTTTAGAGATAAGTTACTGCAGTGTATTATTGATTGTTCCTGAGGTTCTTGTCTGTTGATGTCTGAACTCTTAACTAGTAGGTTCAGGCTTTTTTGAATTAGTCCCTCAAGATTTGTAATGCTGATCATTAGTCCCTGCCCTAGGAGAAGGGGGGCTTTTTTGCCTATAGGATTCAGATAGATAATGTCTTAATTATCTCGTGCTGTTACAACAAAAATACCACAAGTGGATGGCTTTAACAAAAGCAGTTTATTCTCTCACAGTTTAGGAGGCTAGAAGTCCAAATTCAGGATACCAGCTCTAGGAGAAGGCTTTCTCTCTCTGTCAGCTCTGGGGAAATTTCCTTGTCTTCGATCTTCCCTTGGTCTAGGAGCTTCTCAGAGCAGGGGCCCTGGGTCCAAAGGATGCGCTCTGCTCCTGGCACTATTTTCTTTGTGGTATGAGGTCCCCCTGTCTTTCTGCTCACTTCTCTCTTTTATATCACAAAAGAGATTGACTCAAGATGCAACCCAATCTTGTAGATTGAGTCCTGCCTCATTAACATAACTGAATTTAATCCTGCCTCATTAACATTATAAACCCGTTGCCATTGAGTTGATTCCGACTCATAGTAACCCTATAGGACAGAGTAGAATTGCTCCATAGAGTTTCCAAGGAGTGGCTGGTGGATTCGAACTGCCGACCTTTTGATGAGCAGCAAAGCTCTTAACCACTGAGCCACCAAGGCTCCATTAACATCATAGAGATAGGATTTACAACACATAGGAAAATCCCATTAAATAACAAAATGGTAGATGATCACACAGTACTGGGAATCATGGCCTAGCCAAGTTGACACACATTTTTTGGGGATGCAATTCAATCCATAACAGATAACAAAATGTAAGTGTGGTTGCTCTGATCCTTATAATTTCTTCAGGACAAATAGCGTTTCCAGAGAGTGCTATTTCCTCACTCTCCTCAGAACTCCTTATTTCTCTGTGTGACCACGTGGGCAGAAAAATCAGTCGTTTTATAAATACTGGCCTTGTGAATCTGACTCAACAAAGGGACCACATGTTACACACCTACTTTAGCATCTGAGAACCATCACCATCAATCCGAATGTATTTCCTGGGACTTAAGTCCCATTTGCTACAATTTCTACTCTATTACTTTTGAGATATTCTCCTTGACGTTGGAGCACAAAAAAAAAACAAGTCTCCTCAGAGTTCAATACTAAATGCACTGGACTTTATGAAGACTTTTTTCCCTAACCTCCCAGAGACAAATGGCCTTTAATCTACTCCCCTAGACCCTTTTTTATTTTAATCATATAATCAGGCAATCGTCTTATTTTAGTATAGTTTAGATCTGTGATCGTATATCTTATTTTAAATAGAGTTCAATGCATTTAAAAAATCCAGTGCATAAAACAATTAACTTTCCCAGTATAGCCGTGAGAACAAGAGGAGAAAGTTGAAGATACCACATTCTTATCTCCGTGTAGATGTTTTTCATCTTAATGGCCAGATTTAACTATTTTTATTCCTTTCAAAGGAATAAATGATCAGAAAATTGACAAGATGTTGGCCCAGATACTGCTGGGCTGTGGGGAACAGAATGGGAACTTGGACATTTCCTTTTCTGTACTCTTCCTTTAAATAAAACTAGCCATTCAAAAGCCCAGTGGTAAATTCTGCATGCATTTCCAGTCAATCCCAATTTGCTGTCTGGCTCCTGAATGGCCAGGTTAGTGATTCTGCCTCTGACAGAGCCGAAGCAGAGCTCCACTGCCAGGAAAGCAGAAACCACCAGCTGCTGCATATTTTAATTACATATAAATCCATGGAGTTGACCTTTTTTTTCCCCAGAGGGTAAAGAATGTTTAAGGACAGATTCACAAAGGCTCCGCTTAGCTGTGGCAGGCAATTAGGATCCTGCAGGATCAGGGTGCGTCCTTAGGACTTAGATGAGTTTTTTCTGTGCTTGTCAGGGTCGTTGTAGTTGAGTCTCAACTGTGAGCTACTGAATAACAGAAGAAATAAATCTGACCGGTTATACTTTGTGTATAACCAGCATTATGCATTCAGACACTACAGAATGCTTTCTGATTGGGATGGGGCAAGGGAGGGGTCGATGGAATGTATACATATAAGAGCTATTTCTAAATCACATTGAAAATAATTTTTTTTTTCAATTACTAGTTTATCTACCAGGTTTCTGTTATAGAAAATATACATAAGAAACCAGAATCTGGAATTCATATGAAAGTTCATGTGTTTTGATTACATGTTCCAGGTGGATTGATTTGAAACACCACCTAATTTAAAATAATTAAATTATTCACTTGGATATATGTGACCTTCTCTCCAGGGACATACAACGTATACTCTGAGATTAAAATACCATATATGTGTGTGTGTCTATATATATGTCTTTCTCAAAAATATTAAATTGACAACATCCAAGAGGCATTTAAGGAGGAACAAGTGAAAAAAAAAAGTAGCCTATGTTGTTTTCCACAAACTGTGATAATCTAAACCCAAGATCAATGAGCTGTCAGGAAAAAGGAAAAAAAAAAAAAAATTCCAAGCAAAAATTTCTAAAATAATAGCCAAAGGAATAAAGAAAACCACTGGCTGGGTAAGCCATAATAAATGTTGGAGGTTTGTTGTTTTAAAATTTTGGTAAGATGCTGCCTGAATATCTTCTCTGATGAAGTTTCTGTTCATATCTTTTGCCTATTTTTTAATTGGGTTGTCTTTTTGTTGTTTAGGTGTTGAAGTATTCTATGGTTTTTAGAGATTAGACCTTTGTCAGATATGTTGTAGTCCAAATTTTTTTCCCATTCTATGGGTTCTCTTTTTACTCTTTTGGCAAAGTCTTTGGATGAACGTAAGTGTTCGATCTTTAGGAGCTCCCAGGTATCTAGTTTCTCTTCTGGTGTCTGTGCATTGTTGGTTATGGTTTGTATTCCCTTTATGCCATGTATTAGGGCCCCTAGTGTTTTTTCTTCCATGAACTTTATCATTTTAGGTTTATATTTAGGACTTTGATCTATTTTGAGTTAGCTTTTGTATATGGTATGAGGTATGGGTCCTGTTTCATTTTTTTACAGAGGGACATCCAGTTTTTCCAGCATCATTTGTTAAAAAGACTGTCTTTTCCCATTTAATGGACTTTGGTCCTTTGTCAAAGATCAGCTGACTGTAGGTGGATGGATTTACATTTGGGTTCTCAATTCTTTTCCATTGGTCTTTGTGTCTGTTGTTGTACCGTATTTTCTTCTTTAAGAGACGATTTCTCGGTCTATTAGGACTTAACCAGTTGTGTGCATACTCCATCTCTGGTAGTCTAGTTGTGCAAAACCACTGTCCACTCATTGCTGTGTGTGAGTGGGACATGCAGATCCACTGGCACAACTTTCACTTGTGTCTGTACCATTTCCTTACATTCCACCTCCCTCCTGGATGGCTGTCCTAGACATCCTAAGAGTTGCTCCACTGCCCAGACTACTGCTTCTTCCACCAAGCAGCCATCCTTGCCTTGGTGCTTAATGAAATGACGAAGTCCAGGGATCCCTGTAACCAGCCTGAGTGTTGAATCCCAGATCTTTAAAATGCCTTTCACATAGCTGCTGTACATTTGGAGCAAAGTGGTTTTAGTCATTTCACACGCAGTTATCGGCAGATTAGAGGCTATAATCATGCTACTGCAGGATACCTGGTAGTACAGTGGTTAAGTGCTCGGCTGCTGACCGAAAGGTTGGTAGTTCAAACCCACCAGCGACTCTGCAGGAGAAAGACGAAAGATGTGGCAGTTTGCTTCCTTGAAGATTACAGCCTTGGAGTCCCCATGGGCCAATTCAACTCTGTCCTGTAGGGTCACCATGAGTCAGAATTGCCTAACAGCAATGGGCTTGGTTTGATTTTCTATTAATCATGCTACTCCTTGGAGGCATCTTTAAGGTACTGGTACCAAACCCTCCCACTCTTCTACTAGTAATCTAGGGGAAAAAAGTTACTATCAGCTAGACCTTCAAATAGTATCACGACTTCTGTGAATATGATAACACTGCAGGTGACATAGTCCTCAGCTCTCTTCAGAAAGCTGGAGGGAGAACTTTCCCCTGCCCTCTCACTGCCACAGCTGCTCCAGCAGTAAAGTCGGAGCCATATGGATGCTCACCAAGGCCTGGGACCCATCAGTGATGAGCAGAAGGGCCGGAGTTGATTGGTGAGTAGCGCGCTCAGCTGGGCCTGCTGAGTTTTGCCCACAAACCTCTGGCTGCTACTCATCTCAGTCAGCTGTGGGCTCCAGGGCTACAGTCCTCTTCCTTGGGAGGACTGGTCCATCCCCAGGGATGTTCAGCACTCAATCATTCAATTCCTAACGTGTGGCTCTTCAGTTGCTCAGATTGGCAAACTGCTTAAGAGTTCAGACTGCTAGCCAAAAGGTCGGCGGTTCGAATCCACCAGCCACTCTTTGGATACCCTATGGGGCAGTTCTACTCTGTCCTATAGGGTTGCTATGAGTCAGAATAGACTGGACGCCACACAGCAACAACAATTGCTCGGGGAGCAAAATCTGAAATTTGTGTGATTGGCTTACCAAAGTAGGTTCCTCTCCCCTTAAGTAAACAGTTTTCAGTGTATATATAGTTAGCTCTGGATAAGTAGAAGCAAGTTATCAAGGACAGTTTTTGTTGCTTCCTACTTCATGGCCATATTAGTGCTCATTAGCACCATACCCAGGGACTGAGCGTTATGGAGGTAGGTTTTGGTTTGTTGGTTTTTAAGCCCAGGCTCATTTTGAGGAGAAATAGGTCTGGAAAGAATCTGCATGGTCTTATTTCCAGGGCTATAGTAGACACCAGCCATTACTGATCTCCACAGTTAGCCAAGGGCTTCACTAAGAAGGCTGGGTACCTTGTCTCAAGAAACTAACCTTCAAATGTAGCCAAGGAAAAAATATGTGTAAGCTATGTTAGGAGTCATTTATCGTCATTAGCAACCATAAACATTACGTTGCTATGGTATTTGGGGTCCTTGTTCTCAAGTAGCTTACAGTCTAGCTTAGACAACAAGGACACACTAAATGGAAATCGGTTGTAAAGGTTTGAAAGTAAAGGTTGAAAGAGCTAAGAAGTCCAGTTGAACAAAATCATCTTAAATGCAGAAACCTGGAAGTGAGCTTGGGGATGACATTCTCCAGTTGCTTCTTGCATATGAATATCTCAAATTTTCCTGACCTCAAGAGAGCAGGGAGTCCGCCCTAAGCACTGAAGGGAGAATGTGTAAGGGGAGGCCGTGGTGGAGGGGATAGGATGCAGAAAGTGGAGTACCTAAAGCTGCTTATGGAAAGCCAACTGCGTGAACCAATCTCTGCTCAACTCCCTGGCCCTTTGCTTTGATCTGGAGGCGTGTTCCCATGAGAGTTCTTCCCATTCCTGTCTGTTACATAGGACAGCCCCCTCTCTCCGGTTTGATCCAATTTCAAGGGAAATGAGCTGTTTGTCAGGTCACCATCTCTGGGCTTTGTAAACAGTCAGATGGGCAATTAGTGGCTCTGTCAGGGCCTTGGACCACTGTTCCTCTTGCACAAATGGAGAGTGATCACTCATCTTTTGGACTGTCGTCGTGCAAGTATGAGATAATGGGGACTGCTCGGCTCTGGAGATTTCTTCATGCTGTTCCGATTTCAGCCTTCGTGTCAAAATCCTATTGTTCAAGCATTTTTTGGCAACAGCAACCACTGCCACTCAGCTCCCTTGGAAAAAAACAAATAATTTATATTCTGTTGCCTTGATTTTTCATTACATCTTTTTTTTTCTTTTTTTTTTTTTTAATGAGCAGGAAATAGGGCTGAGACATAGAGTTCTGTAGGTAATATCTTTCCTTAATTAGCCAAATGCTGACAAGAGGGGTCAGCCAGTTGAAGGCAGTTTTTCCTCTCCCCGCTGAAGTGGGCTGTGGATGTTGTCCACACATGCTGGAGGCCAGGAGAGGAGGGCCAGTTGTGACTGGAGCCTGCTGGGCTGCTCAGCCACCCATGGCCTTGTAGAACATGCACTCATGTCACTTGGAACCCCAGGGCTGCTGCCATTTGTGTTTACTTGAGCATTTCACCCTGGCCAGTGTGTGTCTTCTTGGATTCAAAATGCCCAGAGGCTTTTTGGAATGCTCCCCTCAATTTACCATTTGTGTTTTCTTGAGGTGCACAGAAATCCGACACCGGTCCCACAGTGCCCAGACTGTTCTGAGCATGACAAGCTGATGGCATTGTGTTTCCTTTGCTCTTCTCCAGACGTCAGCCTCACCTCCTCGGGTTTTTTTCTTTCTCTCCTGCTTTTGATTTTCCATTCCCCCCACAACCACCTAAGTTTTCTCTGCTTTCTTTCATAGCTTCCTGTTTTCTCTTTGCACCCCCGCCCCTTATATTTTTGGTTACTTGTGACTTACTTTCCAGATTTTTTTCTTATTCAGGAGTAAGTCTCTTTCTTCAGCATCATTCCAACCAGTGTGGTCTTTTTTTCTTTATCCTCACCACTTTCTCTCCTGTATTCATTTCTTACCCCCAAGCCTCCACTTCAACCTCCTAGAACCTCTGAGGTTCCTCAGACTGGGAGTGTCTCTGGCTTGTTACATATAGACGAGGCAAGAGCACTTGCTGATCCTTCCAGCATGAGAACTTTGGAGGTGGTTGTCTTTTCACACATCTTGCCCTAGGACGAGCATCTTTTGATGGGCACGGATGCAACAGAGAACATCCTATTCTCTGTGACCTATGACAGCTATTCTTTTTTCAGTCATTCACTCAGCATTTATAGGTCATCTCCTGTGTATGAAGCCCTGAGAGATAAAAAGATGAATCGGATACAGATTCTAGCCTCAGGAACTCCATAGCTCTAACACAAAATCCTACTCCACTTTTCAGCAGCTTTTTAATAGCTGAGCACTTCATCCTTTAGAAAACTCTTCCTGCTCTTGGCTTTGGGCCGTTACTCTCTTTTGTCTTCTTCTACTTTATGGCTGCCTCTCAACTTCCTACGTTGGTTTCTTCTTATCTTCCTTCTCTACACTTTGCAGAGCTTCAGGACTCAGCCCTTGAATTCCTTCTCTCTCTGGCTCATAGCACGTATCGCCATCTGAAATACCATATATTTACCAGGTGATTTCCTCAAGGCTTTAAACAGCCATCTGTGATGGTTAAGGTTGTGTGTCAGCTTGGCTGGGCCATGATTCTCAGTGGTTTGGAAGTTAAATAATGATGTAATTTGGCAGTTATGTAATGATGTAGTTATCTTCCATTTTGTGATATAATGCAATCACCTCCATGATGTGATCTGATGTAATCAGCCAGTCAGTTGTAAGAAGAGTTTCCTTGGGTGCGTGGCCTGCATTAAATATATATGGATGTTCTAGCAAAGCTTGCTGGCTTTTAGCTCGCTCTGAATCCTGTATCTAGCTCATCATCTTCTGACCTCCAGTTCTTGGTACTTGAGCCAGCAGCCTACCATATTGACTGCTGATCTTGGGATTCGTTGGCTTCCGCAGCCTGTGAGCCAGCAGCCTGCTGTCTTACCTGCCGTCTTACCTGCCAATCTTGGATTTGTCAGCCCCTGCAGCTTTGTGAGTCAGGAGAAGTCTCCAGCCTGACATTTGACCCATGGACTTGGGACTTGCTAGCCTCTAAAACTGTGTGAGCCATTTCCTTGAAATAAGTCTCTCTCTCTATATATATATATATGTATATACATATGTATATTTAAAAAAAAAAAACCGTTGCTGTCAAGTCAGTTCTGACTCATAGCAACCCTATACGATAGAGTAGAACTGCCTCCTAGGGTTTCTAAGGAGCAGCTGGTGAATTCGAACTGCCAACCTTTTGGTTAGCAACTGAGCTCTTAACCACTATGCCACCAGGGCTCCTACACATATATTTAGGGGGCAGTTCCACTGTGTCCTATAGGGTCACTATGAGTCAGAATCAACTCGATGACAACAGGTTTGGTTTTGGTTTATATATATATATGTATATATATATATGTGTGTGTGTGTGTGTGTGTGTGTGTGTGTGTATGTATATATGTTTCACTGGTTTTGCTTCTCTAGAGAACCCAGCAACACTATCTTATTCCAGTGACACCCATATTTATCTCTATCCCGTACCTCTCCTCTGAACTGCCTGATCAGCATCTTCACTTGGATGTCAAATAAGCATCTAAAACTTGGTGTCCAAAACCAAACCTTGTTTTTCCTACTCCACCCCACTGCCCTCACACATCTGCTTTCCCCTAGTAAATGGAACTGCCATTCTTTCAGATGCCCACACCAAAAATCCTTGACACTCCCACTCTTTGTTCTCACTCTGCAACCAATCCATCAGCAAATCCTGTCAGCTCTTCCTTCTAAATGTATCCAGAATCTGACAAGTACTCTCCACTTCGCCTACTACCACCTTGGTCTACACCACCATCATTTCCAGCCTGGACTACACTACATCTAACTGGTCTTCCTTCTTCCAGCCCTGCCCTTCAGATTCTTAAATCAGATTCTTAAAAATTATGTCAGATTAAGTCATCTTTCTTTTTAAAGCCCTCTAGAGTCTTTTCTTTGCGGTTATCATAAAGTTCAAAGTCCTTATTAAGAGCTATAAGGCCCCATGTGATCTGACCCACCACTAGCTCACTGTCCTCAGTTTTTACCACTCCCCTTCTTCTCTCTTCTCCTACACCCTTAGCCTTCCTGCTGTTTTTTGAGCCTGGCCACCATGCTTCTGCTGTAAGGCCTTATACTGACTCTTCCCCCTGGCTAGAATGCACTTTCCCCAGATAACCACATGGCTTGCTCTTTCACTTCGTTCTGGTCTTTGCTCAGATATCCCCTTATCAAAAGAAACTACCCTGTATAAAGCATCACCTCGTCTGACCCTGTCATTCTCACTCTTCCTTTCTCTGCATTATATAGTTTCATAGCACTCTTGCCACATGAAGTATTGTATATTTATGTGTTTGATTGTTTTCTGTCTGCCTCCACAAAATGTATGTTTCTTGAGGACGGTAATTTTATTTTACTCACTGCTAACAATGCCTGGCATATAGTAAGCGTAGCATAAATAATTTTGAATTAATTAATGAATAAAAGAGGTACCTTCAAGGAAGAACATACAAGGTACCATGCAATGCAGAGGTGAGGGAAATCAGGAGAGAAGGTGGCTTACGAGCTCGGCATTGACGGATGGAATATGAAGAATATGGTGAGGGAATTGCCTCCATGAGCAAATGCATAGTACAGTGAATATGGTCAGTGTGACTGGAGCATTATATACTTCCTTAGTTATCTAGTACTGCTATAACAGAAATACCACAAGTGGATGGCTTTAACAAAGAGAAATTTATTCTCTCACAGTCTAGGAGGCTAGAAGTCTGAATTTAGGGTGCCAGCTCCAGGGGAAGGCTTTTTCTGTCAGCTATGGGGAAAAGTCCTTGTCATCCATCTTTCCCGGTTGAGTTGCTTCTCAGTGCAGGGACCCTGGGTCCAAAGGACACGCTATTCTCCTGGCTCTTGTTTCTTGGTGATATGCAGTCCCCATGTCTCTCTGCTCAATCCTCTCTTTTGTATCTCAAAAGAGATTGGCTTAGGACACAACCTAATCTTGTAGACTGAGTCCTGCCTCATTAACATAACTGCCTCTCATCCTGCCTCATTAACATCATAGAGGTAGGATTTACAACACATAGAATAATTATGTCAGATGACAAAATGGAGGACAATCACACAATACTGGGAAACATGGCCTAGCCAAGTTGACACCTATTTTGGGGGGATACAATTCAATCTATGACATATACCCAACATCCCACTTGTCCTCAGTATAGACCAGAAGGCCAAGTGATTTCAGCCATGCTTCTGACCACTCTGACCTAGAATCATTTTTCTTGCATGTATCAGATTTCTGATCAGCCAGTGCTAGATCCAGAAGAAGGTAAAAAGATGGGAGGCCTCCGATAGAACCAGGGGGTGTTCTTGGCACAACCACTTGAAGAATCACTTTGGGGTGAGTGAGAGGAAGATAGAGAGGAAGTAGGTATAAAGAAGCTGTGAAGATTGAATAAATGAGTGGTTTGTAGCCTTCTAGATATACTTCTAAAATCTGAAAATTAAAAAATGATATTCCACATTTGGATCAGTCAGAGCCGTCCGTCTGTCTAAGTTCCACCCATCTTTGAACCCCACCTGTTGAGTTCTCCATTCCATGTTAGGCTTTCCTTCCATTGACTCCTTTAGATACTTAACTTATCTTGGCCTTTGTCTTCTTACTTATAACCTGAAGGTATTAGACCCTGTCTAGCTTTCACATTCTATGTACTGATGAGTAGTAGGGAATAGAGTTGGAAACACTTGATGAAAAGTAGTCGGAGAGTGAAAAATATGTCTAGATTGTGGAGAGTCTAGAATGCTAGGCTAAATGATCTGAACTGTATTCTATATGTAATAGGGAGCCATTGAAGTTTTGAATGGGAAACTAATGTGATAAGGACTATAGAATACAAAGATGATGCTGCTCAGTGTGTGCAATGAACTGGAGGTGGGAGGGATAGTGACTAGAAGTAGAGTGATCACTTAAGAGGTCATAGCAATAATATAAGAGAAAGGTGATAAGGATTTGAGCTAGGGTGCATTTTATGGGAAAGAATATGAAATTTTGAATATGGGTGACATTACAGAGGACAGATCTCCAGGGTTTAGGCAGCTGATTGAATATAAATTCCATAAAGACAGAGACTGTCTCAGTTTTGTTCACTGCCGTATCCCCAGTGTCCAGGATGTAATAGGTACATACTAAATATTTGTTAAACAGATGAGTAATTAAAAGTGGGAGCGTGGGAGCGTGGGAGCTTATAATGACAAAGAGACTTAGAGCTTGAGTGACCAAATGAATAGAATACTATTAAAAGAAAAAGTAAACACAGGAACGTGATCATGTCTTGATGAGACTTCAGTCTGGGAACGTACTGGAAATATACTAAGTGATATGTTCAGCAGGCAATGGATGCTTAAGCCTAGCACTCATAGTTGGGGAATCATCCACATATAATTGGGATTCTAATGAAGCTCTAATGAGTTTTAAAAGAAGAGATACAGCAGAGAAAGAAGCAAGCAATAGCGGGAATTGGGGTTGGTGACATACCATAAGAGATGGACAGAAGAAAAAGAATCTGGAGAAATAGTAGAAGGCCTAAGAGAGTATGTTGCGCTAACGCTAAGAGAAGAGAATTGCCAGGAGCTGATTCTCAGCAATGTTAACTATTGCAAAGAGGTTGAAGAAGGTGATGGTGGCATGTCAACAAAAGCCAGACTCAGTCCATGAGAGCGTGGAGACTGGTGATTGGGGTGACAGACTTGTCAGTGCAGTATTGATAGTAACTCCAGGAGGAGTCTAATCTCTGGGCTCAAGAGGTAGTAGTTAAATCATATTATTCTTTAACAGTTCCATAACCATGCCCATGATTCTTTGTATCTCAGACCCCAGCATGCCCAGAAGACTGTCTGTCCCTTACAGAGAGAAATAAATCTGATCACATGCTTTTTGCAACCTTAAAGCATTTGTCTACTGTTGTTATTCAAACAAGACAAAAGAAAAAATGTTGCCTTTTTTGATTCAGTTATGTGGCTACACTTCGATGAGGGACTTAAAAGATGAATTAGAAAGGCACAAAGCAGTTGTTCTAGGCGTAGCGGTGTGGCGTAGGCATCATTACCCTCACTCTTCCCAAACACCCCATCACAGCAGGACTCACTCAGTTCTTACTGTTCTCACGTTGCTAAGTGGAAGCCCTTTTGCTTTACCATCAGGATTTCTGAGGTGGATAAAATCTTTAGACTTTCTCACTGATTAGGTGTACAATGTAGAGACCAAGGGAGACATGTACTCAAGGAATGGGTTTATCATCTTGTTCTTGACCAAGGGAGGGACACAGTTTAGCATTAATCAAGTGCAAAGTTTGTGAGACTTAAACAGTTTAGGTAGAAAGTCGTGAAAGACTTGGTTCTGGGGAGAGAGCACCTAGGCATTTATAATATTGAGACCAAAGATAAGAGAAAAAAGGAGCTGCTAAAGGACAGCTAAATTAAAATATAAATTAGTTTCCAAAGAATCCATAAGAAAACTTCTAGAGCTAATAGAGGAATTTAGGAAAGTTGCAGGGTACAAGGTCAACAAACAGAAATCAGTTGGGTTTCTATACACCAGCAATGAAAAATCTGCAAGGGAAATTAGGGGAACAATTGATTTACAGTAGCATCTAAGAAAATAAAATACCTAGGAATAAATCTAACTAGGAACATGAAAGACTTACACAATGAAAACTGTAAAACACTGCTGAAAGAGATTCAAGAAGACTTAAATAAATGGAAAGACGTTCATGCTCATGGATTGGAAGTCTTAATATTATTAATATGCCAGTACTACCCAAAGCAATCTATAGATTCAATGCAAGCCAGATCAAAATTCCAACAACCTTCTTTACAGAAATAGAAAAACCAATCCTCAACTTTATATGGAATGGCAGGAGACCGTGAATAGCTAAAGCAGTGTTGAAAGAGAAGAACAAAGTAAGAGGACTCACTTCCTGATTTTAAAACATATTGTACAGCTACAGTAATCAAAACAGCCTAGTACTGGTATAACAATAGACACATAGACCAATGGAATAGAATTAAGAATGCAGAAATAAATTCACACATCTAGGGTCAACTGATTTTTTTACAAGGGTGCTAAGTCCATTGGATGGGGAAAGAAGAGTATTCTCAATAAATGGTGCTGGAAAACTTGGGTTTCCACATGCAGAAAAATGAAACAGGATCCTTAACTTACACCATACACATAATCAAATTGAAAATGGTTTAAGGACCTGTTATGGATTGAATTATGTTCCCCTAAAATGTGTGTCAACTTGGCTAGGCCATGATTCCCAGTATTGTGTGGTTGTCCTCCATTTTGTAATCTGATGTAGTTATCCTACATGTTGTAAATCCCTTCCTCAATGATGTTAATGAGGCAAGATTAGAGGCAATTATGTTAATGAGGCAGGACACAATCTACAGAATTAAGTTGTATCTTTTGAGATATAAAAGAGAGAAGCAAGCAGAAAGGAGAGGGACCTCACTACCACCAAGAAAGAAGAACCTGAAGCAGAGCGCATCCTTTGGATTCGGGATGCCTGTGCTGAGAAAATCCTAGACCCAGGGGAAGATTGATGGCAAGGACCTTCCCCCAGAGCTGACAGAGACAGAAAGCCTTCCCCTGGAGCTGGTGCCCTGAATTCAGACTTCCAGCCTCCTAGAGCATGAGAGAATAAATTTCTGTTTGTTAAAGATATCCACTTGTGGTATTTCTGGTATAGCAGCACTAGATAACTAAGACAGGACCTAAATGTGCAAACTAAAACCATCAAACTCTTAGAAGAAAAAGCAGGGGCAACTCTGTCAGGCCTAGTTTTAACAGTGGATTATCTACTATAATAATAAAAGCATAAACAGCCAAAGACAAAATAAATAAATGGGACCACATACAAATTAAAAACTTTTGTTCATCAAAAGACTTTACCAAAAAAGTGAAAAGACAAATTACCAACTGGGAGAATATCTTCAAAAGACGTATATCTGACAAGAACCTAATAACCAAAATATATGTAAAACTTCAACAACTTAACAACAAAAAAGACAAATAACCCAATCATAAAATGGGCAAAGGACTTGAGTAGACATTTCACCAAAGAAGACATTCAAGTGGCCACCAAACACATGAAAAGATGCTCAGTGTCATTAGCCATCAGAGAGATGCAGATCAAAACCACAATGAGATACCATTTCACTCCCACTAGGATGGCTAAGATTAAAAAAAAAGAAGAAGAGAAAAGAAAAAGAACAGAAAATAACAAATGTTGGCAAGGATGTGGGGAAATTGGAATGCTTACCCATTCCTGGTGGGGATGCAAAATGGTACAGCCCTTGTGGAAAACAGTGTGGTGGTTCCTTAAAAAACTAAAAGTAGAACTACAATATGACTCAGTAATTCCACTCCTAGGCATACACCCAAAAGACTTGACTTGAAAGCAGAGACTCGACCAGAGACTTGTGCACCCATGTTCATTGCAGCACTATTCACAGTAGCTAAAAGGTGGAAACAACCTAAGTGCCCATCAACAGATGAATGGATACACGAAATATGGTATATCCATACAATGGAATACTACTCAGCCAGCAGGAGAAATGAAGTCTTGATACATGCTACAATATGGATGGAGCTGGAAGACATTATGCTGAGTGAAATAAGTCAATCACAAAAGGACAAATATTGTATGACCTCACTTATATAAAAAGACAAGAAAAGGCAAATGTATAGAGAACAAAGTTTATTAGTGGCTACCAGGGGCTGGAGGGAAGGGGAAAAGTGATGGAAATAATCATATTGAATGAGGGTAGAGTTGCACAGTCGATTATTGTAATTGCTGTCAATAAGTTGTACACCTCTAAAAAGTTGAATTGGCAAAAGTTGTGTGATAGATATATTTATAGCAATGACAAAAAAAAAAAAAAAAAAAAAGAATAGCTGCTTAGCCTGCTTATATACCACCAAACACCTCATGGGATTTGGTTCCTTGGTTTGAAGGTTTAGGGTCCTGGTTTCATTGGACATCCAGTTAATTGGCCTAATAACATGTTTAGTGCCTCTGTTCTACCTCCTAGTTCGTTGTGTAGTGCCTGGACTCTTGAAAGCTTTCAGGAGGGCATCCAAGGCACAATAATTGGTCTCTAATCACCTGGAGCAACAGAGGAAGAAGGAGAGTCAGAAAAGGGAGGAGGGTATGGAATGTGTGGCTAATTGCCTCCACTAACAACTGCCTCCTTTGCCATGAGACCAGAAGAACTGAATGGTGCCTGGCTACCATTACTGAACATTTTGATCAAAGATTCTATAGAAGAATCTTTGATCAAAAGGGGAAAAACACAGAACAGAATTTCAAATTCTCATAGATTCCAGACTTCTGGAGCCAAACTTCCTATTGCCCTGGGATAATCTTTAAACCTTAAACCAAAAATATCCCCTGAAGTCTTTTTAAAACCAAACAATAGTTTAGTTTAACTAGTAAAAATATCTGTCTTGGACATTATGCTCTTTTAAGAACTATCTATATGGGATCAAATTGACGACAACAACTAAAAAGATGGTATAGGAACCTTACGGGGAGGAGCAGCTCAGAAAAGGAGAGTGAGAATGGTTTACATAACTCGAAGAATGTAGTCAGTGTCGGTAAGTTATCCATGTAGAAATTGTTGAATTGGTGTGTATATTCTCAACAACAGCAACAAAATAAAGAAAATTGTTTTTAAAAAGCGAAGATAAGTTACTGTTATTAAAAACTACAATAAAGAGAACAAGTGAAATAGGAGAAAATGTGGGAATAATTCTGTATCGTAATCGAAAGGTAAAATAGCAGAGCAGTAGGAAGGACAACGCGTGACAAGTTCTTTCTTTCCTATTTCCGTGAATCTACAACCTTCATTGTCTTCCTTTTTCCTTTGTACCAGACACGCGTTTACCACTGAGGGTCCTTGTCTGTGTCCCAAGGTTATCTGGACCCAAAGGTCACACTTACGAAGGAAAGGTTATAAATTCATGGGGATTCAAATAGGATTCTCAAGGAGTTGTCCATACCATCCATTTGAAAACAGAACCCTTGCTAACCATCACATCATGGCGGTCACAGTTCAGGATGAGAAAACTGCCAAGTTTTTTGAGGCTGCAATTTAGACCACACACACAAAAAAATGTGTTTGGAAACTGGAATAATAGGACATTCAATCAGGCTTCCTCCTAGAGTATCCAGTACTTTCCCCAATTTCAGTGGTGGAAACCTGGTTGGTGGTCTCAGCCAGGAAGAGAAGTGATATTGTAGTTTGGAAGAGGAAAATAATTTTAAGTTTATTTTTTGAAGTCATGATTTAAAAAATAATAATAAACTAAAATAATAAACCCTTGATTTAAAATTGGTCAGTTTTTGTTTTATCCAAATGATTTACTATCCCTTGCCTCTAAGTGTCTGTGATTACGTGGTCAGAGCTTGACAGGAATCCTGAGCAGGCTGGGTGACACCCACACAGCCCACCCTCCCCTCCAGCCCCTTCTTCTGGGGCTTTCTAGCAGTGCGGACTTCTAAGAAGAAAGAGCCAGGATTTCTTGATGCTTCTCTACTTCCAAACAGTCTGTACTGAGTTCAGATTCACAAATTGTAATGAAGGTGATGCCTTCCCTTTCAAGTGTCCAAAACCCACACTGGCAACTTGATGACAGTTTTGTATGAGGTGAACTTTTGAATATTTTTGGTATCATAGGTTGGCATTTTGAAGGGTTTCAATGAGTAAAAGCCTCAGACTTCTCTATGTAGTGACTAAGAAACACCTGTTCTTAAATTAACAAAGACCATCAGTGGTGAAGAGGGCCTGCCTTTGAACACAGATTCCATTTTCTGAATCAGTAGAAACAGGAAAAAAAGGGAAGTGTATTTTTTCAGAGAAAGGCTATCTCGATTACCTTTTTCTGCTCATTTCTATTTTTCTTCTTTTAAATTGGGCTGTAGGTGAAAGTTTACAGAGCAAATTAGTTTCTCATTCAAAAGTTTATACACAAATTGTTTTGTGACATTGGTTGCAATTCCTTACATTGTGTTAGCGCTCTCCCCCTTTCCCTTTCCACCCTGGGTTCCCTGGTTCCATTTGTCCAGTTTTCCTGTCCCTTCTTCCCTTCTCGTCTTTGTTTTTGGGCAGGTTTTGCCTATTTGGTCTCAAATACTTGATTGATCTAAGAAGCACGTTCCTCACACGTATTATTGTTTGTTTCATAGGCCTGCCTAATTTTGGCTGAAAGGTGAACTTTAGGAGTGGCTTCAGTTCTGAGTTAGAAGGGTGTCCAGGGGCCATAGTCTCGGGGGTTCCACCAGTCTATGTCAGACCAGTAAGTCTGATCTTTTTTTTTGTGAATTGATCTTTTCTTTTACATTTTTTCCCGCTATGTCTGAGACCCTTTGTTGTAATCCCAGTCAGAGCAGTTGGTAGTGGTAGCCGGGCACCATCTAGTTTTTCTGATCTCAGGGTTGTGTAGGCTGTGATTCATGTGGTCCATTGCTCCTTTGGACTAATTTCTCCCTTGTGTCTTTAGTTTTTTTTACTCTCCTTTGCTCCAGACTAGAAGAGACTGATAGTTGTATCTTAGATGGCCACTAGCAAGCTTTAATACCCTAGACGCTACTCGCTGAAGTAGGATGTAGAACATTGTCTTTAAGAACTGTTTTGTGCCAAATGACGTAGATGTCCCCCAAGTCTATGGTTCTTTGCCTTCAAGCCTGGGAACTTCATCCCACGAGGCGTTTGGTTACATCTAAGAGGTTTCCCTGACTGTGCCACTTGTTTGCTCTACTGTCTGTATTAATATATGAGGAGCACTGACAGTCATGTATTTAGATATTTCCACCACTGAACCTGTATCTGCCGGTGGGTGTGCTCCCTTACCCCCTCCCTCACCTCTTGGCGTAGCTGTCTCTCTGTGTACCCATTCGTAGATTATTGTTTGTTAATACTACTGTTGCAGGATGATCTATGCTCTAGTAGTTAGCATGGTGAGCCTTTATTCCTGCATTCTTTTCAGTGTCCTCTCTCACCTTGGTCATATCGAGCTGACTTCTCCCATAATGTGTTTTTCGTTTCCCTTCACAAATATTAACGTGTCTACTCTCTCTTTGGTAATTTTCCCTCCCTCCCCTCCCATCCCTGGTAATCACTGAAGAGGTTTTTTTTTTTTTTTCCTATGTGTAAACCTTTTGTTTTTACTTTATAATAATGGTCTCATACAATATTTATCCTTTTGGGATCGACTTACTTCATTCAGCATAATGCCCTCCAGATTCATCCATGTTGTGAGACGTTTTGCCAATTCATCATCATTCTTTATCTGTGCATAGTATTCCATTGTGTGTAAGTGCCAGAGTTTGTTAATCCATTTATCTGTTGATGGGCACTTCGGTTGCTTCCACCTTTTTGCTATTGTGAATAATGCTGCAGTGAACATGAGTGTGCACGTCTATTCATGTCACAGCTCTTCTTTCTTTAAGATATATTCTTAGAAGTGGGATTGCTGGATCTTTCTGGGAAAGTACCATACCATTTTCCATAGTGCTTGTACCATTTTACATTCCCACCGGCAGTGTATAAGAGTTCCAGCCTCCCCACAACCTCTCCAACATTTGTTATTTTCTGTTTCTTTTATTAGTGCCGGTAATGTTGGGGTGAGATGGTAGCTCATCATAGATCTGATTTACATCTCTCCAGTTGCTAATGATCGCAAGCATTTCTTCATATGTTCGTTAGCAGCCTGAATGTCTTCTTTGGTGAAGTGTCCGTTCATATCCTTTGCCCACTTTTTAATTGGATTATTTATCTCTTTTTGGAGAGGTGTTGAAGTTTTCTATAAATTTTAGAGATTAGACCCTTGTCGGATATGTCGTAGCCAAAATTTTTTTCCCAATATGTAGGTTCTCTTTTTACTTTTGTGGAGAAGTCTTTTGTTGTATCTGCTCATTTCTTGATGTTGCTTCTTTTACTTAAAAAACAAAATGGCTGAAAATAATAACGGTAGAAAGGGAGTGAGAAGAAGCCAGGAGGTAGATGGATTTCAGCCATATTTTGGAGGAGAGGGAGGAATCAGGTGAGTAGAGCTTGGGAGATGACAATTGGGTTTCTTTGTTTAGGAGAAGTCATCTGGAGCCTTGATTTGGGGTTTTGACTTCTATTTGTTTGTTGATTGTTTGCTTGTTATGTACTTTTCCCCCCTCCTTAAGGCAGCTTGAAAAGAAAGGGTGAGGGAGCAGAGCTGACAAATGATGAGATACTTACGTAATTAACGATTTACTTCAGTTTTCTTCTGAAACCTGGAGGAACCCAAGTTCTGTCCCAGAAGCCATGTGGGAGGATGAGAATGATTCAAATGAGTTAGGCAGCTTCATCGGATTGTTTGTCAAGGGACAGAGGATCCTGAGCTGGACTCAAGATCCTGGTTGATATGTCATAAGTATAATTTTTTCCTAAATTCTGTGAAGAAAAAGCAGAAGCTTAAGAAAAGGGAGCTCACAATCCGAGGGTTTAATCTGGTTTTCATCAGAGTATGACAAAATAGGCAGGCATGCTGGGGCCAGGGTTTGACTAGCCAGAGTTAGTTGAGAGCAGGTAAAACTTAGCTGGAAATAAATGCCAGGAAATCCTAAAAACCAGAAAAAATTATGAAGGGCTCTCACTCTCTAAATGCCACTGTGGCGTCAGAAGTATCTACCTTTTAGTATAAGATTTGTCCTGATTAAAAAGCCTGAGAAAATGAGATTGGAGTATCGAAATTCGTATTTAATTAAATTCCTTTTCCCTATGGGATCCAGCGGTTCAACTTGGGTTAGGCCTTTAATATGTTTAAAACCTAAGATTATCTGCTGAAAGTTAGAAGAAAAAAAAAAAAACGGTTCATAGAGAAATACGAAAATGCCATCTTCCACTGCTTTTCTGGAGACCTTCAGGAAGGAGATGCTCGGACATTTCCTTAGGTTTCAGAGGACTATTCAGACTTGTTAACCCCTTTAACTCAACTGTATCACTTTCATGTCAGTGATGTGGGTGGCAAACCATTCCCTGGGAAGTTGCTCCGTCTCCCCCATGGGCTAATGTCAGGGCATGTTGGATGACCTAGGTCAGAAGGCTCATTTCCCTTGCCCTTGGCTTTTGGTACTGTTTTGATACTAGTTGCCATTCCGTCGGTCTTCTCTTTCATCAACATGGGGTTCACCCCACTTCTCCAAACGAACCCCTTAACAGAGCAATTATTTAAAAAGACATTCCCATGACCCAAACCCTTTTCTCCTTGTCAGTTAACCCTAACTGAAGACCAGAACCTCCTTTTTTTTCCCTCAGATGCCTTTCCTACTCATCATCTAAGAGAATTGTAGACTAGGTTCGATCTAGAAGTGGTAGCATCCATTAAAGGAACCACATTTTAAGCCAGTACACAGTGTCTACTCAATAATGATTGGAGAACCGAGGAAGAAGCAAGCGGGGGAGGAGGGAGGAAGAGGGGAAGAGAAGGATAAGGAAGAAGAGTAAGTGGGGAGAGGAAGATATTTTGGCAGAAGGACAGAATTTGAGCAGACAGGGCTTCCTCTTTTCTCTCAGTGACAGTCAGTCTAAGAATAGGTTTGCCTTACAGCCCATCTTTTGCAAAAAAGAAAAAAAAAATTAGAAAGCACGCCATATTCAGGTAACCCTGGATCAGAGCTAAGAGTTGAAAAAAGAGAAACTATCGCAAGGAGGCTATAGAGGAACAATAGTTCCTTTGCAAAGTGCTGCTACATCAGAAGAAAAGCTGAGGCGGGCATACAGTATTTTCTATTACACGCCACAAACCGAGAAACAACTCCCAGATTGGGAATCCAGAGTTAACAAAAGCCTTAAACCCATCCGGCTTTGAGGAGGGGTGATGTTTTTTTTCCTATTTCTGCTCTGCTACCATTATTTACATAACAAATCGCTGCAAAATGTAGTCATGTCAGATGTTGGAAAGAAACTTTTTGGGGTATAGCTATTTTTAAACAACACATAGTTACAGGGATGACTTTTAAAAACATGCAAAGGCTGAGTTTGTGTTTGAAATCCTAAGTGGTTGCAGGAACCCCGTATTGTTAGGCTAGTGCTGAGCTAAGGAAAAGAAAAGCTTTTCTAGCTGAGCTTGAAATCCGTCATGAATGATGATGCTTTAAAGAGCTGCAAAGATTCAAATGGGCCATAGATTGAAACAGTGGATTTCTAGGCAGATACATAGAAATCCCTGATACCAGCTTTTATCCCACTTTGGAGAACATTAAGCTTTTCTTGCAAATTATATTCAAAATAGTTCTTCACCAGAACATTTTATTTACTGACATCAGGAGCAAACATCCCTACGCTACCCCACTTCCCCACCCCCACCCCTTACCCCCAGGAATCAGAAGTTAGTAAAAACTGAATGCTGCTTTCTTTGGGATTATTTGCATGAGTGAATTATTTGCATCACCCTCTGAGAAGTAATATTCATGGTCTCTATTCTACTTTTCCAAGCTTACTGCAAAGATTTTTTTTCTCCAGTCTAGTGAGTCTGACTATTGTTTCCCTGATCCTTGCAACACCCTGCATGCACGCACGCACGCACGCGCACACACACACACACACACACACACACACACACCACCTTGCCACTCTCTTGCCACTCTTGCCTTCAGCCTGTCTACACCCTTGCTCATGTGACTCCTTGAGTGACAGGCTCTACTTTCCTTTTCTAGTCAAGGTACATACATCCTTCAAAACGGCCCTCAAGTCTCACCTCTTCTACAGAAATTTCCAAGATCTATAATATTTGTAATTTATTATTAAGAGTAATAAAAAGAGTGTTAACATTTATTTGATACTATCAGCCAAGTTTGATATTAATTAATTATTCTCATGCAAACTTCTGGAGGCAAACACTATTATTATTCTCCATTTTACAAATGAGAAGATTGAGCTCAGACAAGCTAGATCTATTCAATTTCAAAGGAGGACCCCGAAGGAGAACAAATTGAGAATTCAGTATGGGATTTTGGTGGCTTGGGCTAGAATACTGGTTGAGTGAGTAGAGAGAGATAATAGATAGGAGGTATTTAGATGATACAACCCACTCCTCATTCAGATCATAAAAGGAAAGAAATTCATCTTGAGATTAAAAACAAGATCTATAAAGGAAAATCAAATTATTCCTACCACTATTTCCTGAAAGAACAAGGCCAAAGATGTGATCAGGAAGGGAAAAAGGAAAAAAGCACTAATGACAGATGAAGACACTGAGTCAGGAGTGACTACCCCCTGCAGTGAGAACGCAGCTAGGGAGATTTTTAAAAATTTGTGTTTATCTAATGATCAGTGTCTAGTCAGATGCGAGGATTATGAGATTTTAATATCTCATCATCTTTTACGTAATTAATGTCTGATAACTTTGGGACCAGTCTTTGGCCTTCCACTGTCCATAATTTTGGATAGCCTGAATGTAGGATCCCGTATTGCCCAGAGAAATAGAGAAGTTCCCTTCACTTGTCCAGTTGCCTTTAAAAATAAAAGAACCATTACCGTGAGTTGCAGATAAAACTAATCCTTATTTAGTTACTTCTTTCTCTTTTTCTTTCCAGTCAGCATAAGGTTTCCACATAAGTACAGAATTTGGATTCAGCAGCACCTCCTAACTTTGTCACATGAGAGAAATATGTCTCCCCCCAACCCTTTTCTATGAGGGTATTTGTCTAAATCTCCTCTTTCTTCCCACCACTAAGGTCTCAGACCTTGGACACTTGTATCTAGATGTAGAACATAGTCCTATATGCCAGCAACAGAATTACTTTAATCTTTCCAACTGTTTGTGACAATCGTAACTATTTTCATCCCTTACAGATCCTATCCTTTAAACAGATGAAAGGGTGATTGACATGGATTGTCAGAGATCTGAGAATCCTTATTGCTTTCGTAAGCTGAGACAATAGCCCCAGTCCATAACATCACCAAATAAGGTGGCTTGGAATGTGATAGCATCCATGTACCTTCTGTTGATACAGTATAGGTGCAGACAGCCCGTCCCAGGAGACTGGCCTCAAAGGAAGGTGTGGGCTGCACAGTTGATTCCCACCATTCTACTCCAGCAGCCATGTATGGGGTTCTTAATGTTAATTAAAGTAAAAGTTGGAGGTCATTTTTCATTTTTAGAAAAGTATCCCCCACTCCCCTATAGTGGAGCCTGCGTTGTTCACCAGCTGGAAACACTAGCAGCTGGAAAGTAGATGGTGTGCCTAGTCCACTAGGCAGTCAGATTAGTCCCAGAAATTGTCCTACAGTCTTCAGTGCAGCGTTGCATAACTAATCTTCGTTGTTGGATGTCTGGCTAGTTATACTGATATTAAATTAGAGTAAACCTTGGGGAAGCAGAGGAGGAAGTTTTTCTTCAGTTTAGCTGGAGCTTTTTGACCCTATTTGTGCGTTCTTACAAATTTTTGAGTTGGCAACCAAGTGGCCAACTGTTGCTACAAGAAAGCAAATATTAGCATGCTTGCCATTCACCTGTGCCTTTCCTCCAAGGAATGACAAAGCCTGTGACGTGTGGCACGTGTATAAAGGTGCCAGCAGATCAAGGGGTTTGCCTTAGGTCACCTACCAAGAAATACTATGTTTTACCTATCTATCTCCCCGCCCACTGGGAAAGGTGGCATATAGAAGAATTCTGAAGTCCTTAAATAAAAGACATGGAAACTCCTCGAGTGCTCCTTTATTTTGTCAATATTCTTAGTAGTCAGAGAGTATGTTTTCTTTCATGAATAATTTTATTAACTGAAAAATCATGGCTCGGTTCTAAGGGATCATGAACCAAGTGGTAGACCTAAGTCTCTCCTTTCATCTGAGAGTCTCAACGATATTTTAACCACAAATATTTATCTTTTCTTCTCAGAACAGTTGGTAGCCTCGTCTTTGAATTGTCCCCTACAGAATACAATAGATCCTCTACAGAGCTGTTATCCAGATTGTTAGATCTTATATCCAGGAAAACACCATTCACTATTACAAGAACCTCCTGATGAAAGAAAATTTTAAATGATAAAAAGTTAAGAAATCACCTTTTTTTTTTTTTACTCCATTAATCTAGAAAATTGAATTTCCCTTTGGATGACTTTTACTTATCAAAATTTACCAAATTAAGAATAAGAAGTCCTGGCTTTCTCAAGGAACACAGTAAAAGTACAATAGATAGGATGAATCAGACTGAACATATCATTAAGCATCCTACTTTTTCAATCAGAATTGTTTTTTAAATTTATCCATATTGATACATATGGATTGAATTATTTTTTAACCACTATCGATTATTCTCCTGCATAAATAAACCATGTTTTTCTTTTTATCCTTGCCCTTTTTTCTTTCTGTTCTTAAATTAGTCACAATGACCTAGAACTCCACTATAAAAGACAGGCAGTAATCTGTTTGCCCTTCCTTCTTCACTGGGACGTTGGAAAGGTACACAAGTCGATAGCATGAAATGACTAGAACTCTTCTGTTATGAAGTGGTACATATGTCAAAACTAATTATACTTTCTTATACTTTATGCTTTTCATCTAGGACAAGATTCCTCAAGCATTTTTTTTTTTTTCCTGTTTAAATCATACCGACAGTGATAATCATATGTGAAAGCTATCGGAATGTAAAGTTAGATAAATATAATGAGCTGGGCCTTAATGCTGCAAACTCAGCCCACAGTAATGCTGCTCTGACTTGTGATAGTGCTCATAAATGATAGTTTAAGCTCTTCAGTGGATGACGTCCAGAGTTCTCCTTGGTCCCTAGATGGACAGTAATGCTCCCTGGATCATAATTTTCCATCTTTCTTGTTGGAAAGATTTGTCTAGAGGCTACTCACTAAAATGAACCTTAGAAATGAGACTTCTGTCCCACACCATCTATTCACAAAAGAAAGCTATAAAAATAAACACATGCCCAGACCCTAATGGAGACGTGGCAGCAGGCCTGAGGGAAATGCCATCCCTTCAGCCTCTTTTTTGATTCCCTTTTAGTTTTATTTAGTTTCAGGACAGGGTGAATGTATCAGTCATAGGCAGAAGTTTGTACTCTCTCAACTTGTTTATCCAGAAAGTTGTTGAAGAAGATAAGAAGAAGTAACTTTGGAAAGAGGCAGCCCTGAAAAAAAACAACCGGAAATGACCTACATACTAGTATTTCCACAGCTTTGTTGCTGTCTGGAACTTTTTAATTAAATTATTATTTATGTATCTCCTAGCGTCCTAATATAAGGTGGTTCTCTCTTGATTCCTACTCAGAAATTTCAAGGTAAGCTCATAGGTAGACATGACTTAGAAATGGGGCAAATCATTAGAAATGTCAAGAAGTCTGGATTCAACAGTGGGTTTAGGAAAAAGGACAAGAGACCCTACCCTTGTTTCTATCACTGCCTCCCTGCTTTTCTCTTTAAATTGGTCTGTGTACCCCTTGATTTTGTTTTGCTCTCTTTTCACTGAATCTTCCTCAGTTTGATCTGATGGCCTCGACTCCTTCCATCAGTTTCTGAGCATACCTTTTTAGTCTGTTTCCTTCCTTCCTTCCTTCCTTCCTCCCTCCCTCTCTCTCTCCTTCCTTCCTTCCCTCCCTCCCTCATTTCCTATCTTTAACCACTATAGATTATTCTATTGCATGAATAAACCATGTTTTATTGGGATCCTTTCTTCCTCCTTTGTAATCTTAGGGAAACATTTTTTCCCCAGGGAATTAAACTTCAGTTCCTCCAGCACACTCACCACTGGTGTATGGCCTCTCAGGCCGCAGTAAGCATGGTTCACAGTGTCCCATCCTCGATAGAGAGCATTTTCTCCAGCGGCCTGCAGAGCACCTGACACTGTACCCCTTCGTTGTCTTCCCCTTCCCTTGTGGAAGAAGCAGCCTGTTGCATAGGAGGAAAGTGATACTCCAAGAGATGCTCTTTCTCGAGGGACCGCACTGCTGTCAGTGATCAATTCAGACATCCAGAGTGAATGCCAGCTCCCTTGGGTCTCTCTGAGTTGTTTCTAACTACTATTTCAAACTTATTTCCATCTTTTAAGTTTTTTTCTTTCTTTCTTTTTTTAATATGAGTATTATTTTTTGTTTTATAGCCCTGTCTAATCTTTGTCTGAAGAGTAGGCTTTGTGAATGGTTTTAGTTCTGCGTTAACAGAGCATCCGGGGGTCATAGTTTCAGGGATTCCTCCAGTCTCTGTCAGACGATTAAGTCTGGTCTTTTTATGTGAATTTGAATTCTGTTCCACACTTTCCTCTGGCTCCATCCCGGACTCTCTCTTGTGTTTCCTATCAGGGCGGTCATTGGTGATAGCCGGGCACCATCTAGTTCTTCTGGTCTCAGGCTGATGGAGTCTCTGGTTTATGTGGACCTTTTGTCTCCTGGGCTATTATTTTCTTTGTATCTTTGGTGTTCTTCATTCTCCTTTGCTCCAAGTGGTTTGGGACCAATTGATGCTCCATCTTTTAACTTTTTTCATCCAAACAGACCTTATCCATGATCAGCTTGCCCTCTGATTTCTAGCAATGTTGTTTTTTTTTTTAACTCTTGGGACTACTTATGCTAAACAGCATCTCCCAAGCTGATTTTGCATGTCAGGTCTAATACAATTTGAAAAAGGATGACTGAGTACCCAAGATAAACCATTCATTCTTTATGTATAGGCCCACAGTGTGTTAGATACTATGCCAGGCAAAGGCAAGAGACAGATCCTTGGCTTAAAGACCTTATAATCTAGCAGGGAGAGCTACTTCTGAACAGATGACTATATAGTAGGACCATTGCAGTGTAAAGAATAATGGAGAAAATTCATTCAACCAACTTTTAAGAGCCCACAGTTTTGTCAGGTGCTGTGTCAAGCAGTGTATATAGTCATGAATAAAATAGATAAACTTACAATTAGCAAGAGAAAGGGACAAACAAATTGTAGCCCAATGTATAATTTAAAATTGTGGAAAGTTTAAGATTGGTGGGGGTGGGTTTTTAAGAAACCTACTTCAAAGGAGTGAGAAGGCCCCTTTGTAATGACAGCATTTAAGCCAGGGAAGGATCTAGCCATGGGACACGTAGGAAGGAAAACGTCACAAGCAGCGGGAATGTCATGGATGATGGTCCTGAGGTGGGTAAGAGGTTGACATATTGAGACGCTGAAATGGGCTAGTGCGTCTGGAACATGGCAGATGAAGGCAAGCCACCCATGCAGAGCTCTGACAGCCATGCGAAGGAATATGGATTTTATGCAACGTTCAATGGGAAGCTTTAAAAGAGTTTGACTGGATTTATGTTTTAAAAGACTATTCTAATTACCAAATACATGGTAGGGGGCAAGAGTGTATATGAGTAGTTGAATGAAGCAACTCAGGTGGAAAGTGGTGGCAGTTTGGACCAGGGTAGTGGCAGTTGCTGTAGAAGAGTATGGATGAATTCAAGACGTATTTGGAAGTGGAAAAGACAGGAACTTGATAACAATTTAGATGTAGGAATTGAAGCAAAGGGAGGAGCCAGAAAATGGTTCCCAGATTTGGATCATCTTAGTGGATATGATGCCATTTACTGAAGCAGGGAGGATCATGAAAGGGCCAAGTTTGTGTAATGGCGGGATGTCAGAAGGTGATTTGAAGCTCCAGACAACTCTTCATGTCAAGATGTCCAGCAGGGTGTAAAAATGCAAATTTTATATTGAGAATGCAGTTTGGAGTTGAAGATACAGATTTGCGATTCATCAGCAGAAAAATGATAGCGGGGTATATAGCTGTGTTCATGAAAAAAGATTATATGAAGATAGAAGAGAGTCACGTGAGAGCCCAGGGCGATGAGCGGCTTTAAAAATGCAAGAGGAAGAGAAGAGCCAGTTGAGGGGTCTGAGAAAGTGATCAGAATGTTTGAGATATTGACTAGTACAAACCATGAACTTCTCTGACTTGCCACTGATAAGTGTTCTGTCTCTCACAATAATCAGAAAAATACTGTTTCTGAAAGTGTTTGATCAACTATAAAGCATTACCTATATCGCTAATGCATCATGAGAGAGACTGGACTTCGTATACTGGGATTCTTACGAAGAGGCCATGTTTTTTACTTTTTTATTTTATTACTTCAAATGAGGTCTGTCTGAAGTAGATTCTGGTTTTCAACTACTTTCTTAAAAAACAATTCTTTTGTCAAATTTGTGTGTAACTCGTCAAATTTTATGTGGTGATTTCACCATCGTATGTAAGATATGTTGGAACTAAGAAGAGTGTGTAAGGATCTTAGCCTCTGCAGATCACTGCAGGACTCTAGGCCCTGCCCTTGTAGACTTACATGTCATGGCATGAAAGAAAGGGGACGTGTCCCTTTTCAAATGATGCTCACATTTATTTGATAATACAATTAATAAAGTGGTCAGATGATTTTTTAAATTGCTTCCTTATCTACCCCTTTTCTTACTCCACTCCCAATTCTCCCAATGACTAGAACATGGTGTCCATTGATGGTGGCATATGCTGCCATCCCCAACCCTCGTTCAAATTGTGTTTGGCTTCCAGAACTTAAATGAAACCTTACGTACTCACAGATGCCCCTTTATAGAAATTTTAAAAAGCAAGCACATGGCTTTTGGCAGGGGCACACATCTCTAGCATGGCCTTCCACTGTTTTTGCAGTAGGATGTTACAGCTCCAGGGTCTATGCCTTCTCCCTATTAAGTTCAGAGAAGACCATTCTGTGAAGAATACTTTTTTTTTTTTTTTTTTTTTTGTGGTATGGAACTTATTATTCAATTTATTAAAAACAAAATAATTTTAAGAATAACTTTTTTGGGGGGAAATGCAATGTGAAGAATACTTTTTGAATGTGAAAGTTATCCTTGAAGCATTCTGTACCATCATATGTGGCTGGACCTCCACTGTGAGCTGGAATACTGTGTCTCAGGGGCATTGTTTCCAGCTAACTCTTTAAAAATAGATGTTATTTTTTAAAAGGTTAATTTTGATTATTTATATTACCACATCATTACTTAAGATAGTAATAGTAGGATTGCTACTTTGGACTTTTACTTGGTTTTAATATCCATTGTTTTAGGAAGCACTGAGTTTCTGTTTATAGTGATGAAAATTTGGCAGTGGATATCTGTGATGGTTGCACAACATGATTGATGTAATTGATGTCACAGAATTGTACACGTGAAAAATACTAAATTGGCAAATGTTATATTATCTACGTTTTTACAACAACAATAATAATTTTAGAAGCTGTACGCATGCACAATCTATCTTGACATCATTGAGCTAAAGGTCAAGAAATGGAAGACTTTGAGTTTTGAAATTCAAGCAGTTTCTTGGAATTTTAACCATTCAGGGAGTTTTCTTATTCTTCAGAGACAGACTTCTGGCATTTTATGAGACTAGTTGAAGTAAGTTTCCAGTCTAGAGCCTTTTTGGTACAATCCTCTAACTTCTTGACCACTGTTACTGAGGTATTACCCCAAACCCAACGTTAACAATACAACAACACGCACACACACACACACAGCTGCTCAGGGGCAGTGTCTTAGTTATCTAGTGCTGCTATAACAGAAATACCATAAGTAGATGGCTTTAACAAACGTAAATTTATTCTCCCACAGTTTAGGAGGCTAGAAGTCTGAATTCAGGGCACCAGCTCCAGGGAAAGGCTTTCTCTCTCTGTCAGCTCTGGGGGCATGTCCTTGTCATCAATCTTCCCCTGGTCTAGGAGCTTCTCAATGCAGGGTCCCCAGGTCCAAAGGATACACTCTGCTCCTGACTCTTCTAGCTTGGTGGTAATGAGGTCCCCCTCCTCTCTGTTCGCTTCTCTTCTTTATATCTCAAAAGAGATTGACTCAAGATACAACCTAATCCTATAGATGGTGTCCTGCCTCATTAACATCTTAGAGGTTAGGATTTACAACACATAGGATAATTACATCAGATAGCAAAATGGAGGACAACCACACAATACTGGGAATCATGGCCTAGCCAAGCTGATACATTTTTGGGGGACACAATTCAATCCATAACAGGCAGCAATACATTAAACTCTGAACCAACTATTTCTGAAGGTAACTTAAACAAGTTAAATTCTTGGCGCCTTTTAGAATAGGAAAAAAATATCTGTTGAAAGTAAGTTTGATAAGATGGCAGGATACAAGGTCAGTATATATATATATATATATATATATATATATATATATATATATATATATATATATATATATATGTATATGTATTTAATTGAATGTCTTTAGAAGCAATGCACAATGAGAAACTGAATTTTTTTAATGCCATTTATAATAGCATTAAAAATATGAAATAATTAGGGATAAATTTAACAAATTGTGTGTCTGGCTTGTACACTGAAAACTGTAAGACATTTCTGAGAGAAATTAAAGAAGACTTAAATAAATGAAGAGACATATCACATTTGTGTATTCAACATCATTAAGATATCAGTTCTCCCCAAATTGATCTATAGAATCAATATAATCCCAGTCAAAATCCCAGCAGACTTTTTGTAGAAATGGATAAATTAATTTGAAAATTCATGTGAAAATACAAAGGACCTAGAATAACGAAAATAATTTTGAAAAATAAGAACAAAACTAGAATGATCACACTTCCTGATTTCAACACTTACTGTAAAGCAGTTTATCAACCTTGGCACTACTAACATTTTGGACTTTGGACTAGATAATTCTTTGTTTTGTTATCCTGTGCATTCAAGGATGTTTAGCAGCATCTCTGGCGTCTACCCACTAAATACCTGTAGCACCCCACTCCCCAAGCTGTAACAATCAAAATTGTCTTCACTCGTCAAATGCCCTGGATGAGAACCACTGCTATAAAGGTACAATAATAAGACAGTATGGTATTGGTGTAGGGTAGAGGTATAGATCAATGGAATAGAATGGAGATTCTGTTGACTCTGTACAATTGACCCCACATATGTTCAGTTGATTTTTGCTAAGGCACCAAGGCAATACAGTAGGGACAAGGAAATTTTATTTAGTAAAGGTGTTAGAGCAACTAAACATCTGTATGTGAAAAAATAAACACCAACTCTTACCTCCTACCAAATATAAAACTAATTTTAAAGGGGTCATAAACCTACATCTAAGAGCTAAAAGTAAAAAACTACTAGAATAAAACATCAGAGAACGTCTTTTTGAGCTTGGGTTAGGCAAAGAATTTTTAGACATGATACCAAAAACACAAACCATAGAAGAAACAATTGATAAATTGGATGTCATCAAAATAAAAAACTTTTGCTCTTCAATCAACACTGTTAAGAAAATGAAAAGGTAAACCACAGACTGAGAAAATATTTACGAAATATGCATCTGGTAGAGAACTTGTATCTAGAATATATAACTTAATCTTATAACTTAATCAGACAAACAATGTGATTAAAAGTAGCAAAATGTTTGAACAGGCACTTCACCAAAGAAGATATATGAATGCAAATAAACATGTGAAAATGTACTCAACGTCTTTAACTGCTGCCATCAAGTTGATTCCAACTCATTGTGACCTTATAGGACAGAGTAGAACTGCCCGGTAGGGTTTCCAAGGAGCGGCTGGTGGATTCCCACTGCTGACCCTTTGGTTAGCAGCTGTAGCTCTTAACCACTGCACCACCAGGGCTCCACTCAACATCTTTAGGGAAATACAAATTAAAACCTTAATGGGATACTACTATGCACCTGCTAAAATTAAGAAGACTGAAAAAAACAAATGTTGGTGGAGATGTGGAGCAACTGGAACTCTCCCTAGAGTGTTGATGTGCATGCATGGTGGTACAGCTACTTTAATAACTTACTTATGATCCAGCATTCTCCCTCCTAGGTATTTACCCAAGAGAACAGAAAACATATGTCTACACAAAGACTTGTGCGTTCATATCCATTGCAGCTTTCTTCGTAATAGACAAAAATGAAAACAACCCAAATTATCAGTAACTGGTGAATGAATAAACAAATTTGTGGCATACTCATACAAGGGAATGCTCCTCAGTAGTAAAAAAAAGGAATACTGATACATGTGACAACAGGATGAACCTCAGAAGCATAATGCTAAATGAAAGAAGCTAGACAGACACAAGACTACGTACTGTATGATCTCAGATATAGGAAATTCTAGAAAAAGCAAAACTATAGTGGCAGAAAGCGTATCAGGGCAGGGGCAGGGTAAAGGGTGAGGGGATTAGGTGTAAGGAGGCACAAAGGAATTTTTCGAGGTGAAGAAAGTATTCTGTGTCTTGATTATGGTGGTGGTTCCATGACTGTGTATGGGTGTCAAAACTCATGTATGCAATTGTACACTTAGAATGGATGAATTTTATTGTATGCAAATTACAGTTCAAGAAAGCGGATTTAAAAATACGTATGTATTCACACAGGGGGATCACAGCCAGCCAAAGTTTGTCCTATGTGTAATCCACATTAACATTCTGAATTTCATTACTAGCTTTCAGCCTAGAAGTTGGCTGTCCAGGCTCCATCTGCTGCCCAAACCCTGGGAATTCACTCGCCTTACTTTTGAGGCCTCGGGCCTAGAAACAACCTAGTCCATTGTTGGTGAGTAAAACAACCTGCAAGTTAGTTTTAACCATGCAGAATTGAAAACTGGAGCTAACCCAGAAGGAGGGAGAGCAGATCTGATACCTAGGACTCACCTGCAGTGCTGAGAGCTGCAAGTACAGCCTGCCTGTAGTTTCAGCAGACATGTGTGACAGCATCTTGCCAAGGAATGTGAAGGAAATCATGAGGTTCTAGAAGATGACCTTTTTAAAAAAGAGCCTGTATCACTAGGTTATCCATATCCTGATTTTTGAAAGATGTCAGAGAGTTATTTAATGATCACAGCATTATACCATACAACTTCTCATGCATGCTTGTTAACCATTTTCTCTCTTTTAAAAAATCTCCTTTAAATGTATGGAGATGTTATCATAAACTTCAGATGTTAACTTCTATATCAAGATGACAGAGGACATACTACAGCTTTGCCCTTCTGCTCTACATCCTTGGAAATGATAGAAAATATTTTTTCAAGACATAAATGCCATCAGAATCAAGAAAGGGAGGCTCTTCTTGGACCAGAAGCTGTGAGGAATCCCTGAAAACATAAACAAGATCAGATGAAAAAAGAAACCATAGTCAACTGCCTTGGACGAGAGTATTATTAAAAAGGTAGGGATTACTCCAAGAGTGATCCCTGCCTTACGGAAATAAGTCCTGGAAGCGAGAGGGGCCCTGGGAAATTTGTGATGCATCTGGGCAGGAGCAGCCTGAAGAACTGATTCTGTACAACCCCTGTGGCCCCACCTTAGGGTAGACAACCACAATGTAAACTCTCTGTCTCTGAGACAAGGCCATGCATGAGAGGGGCTTTTGGGTGGGTGAGTCAGAGAAGGGCCTTGGGTAACTGATGATGTTTCAGGATATGAGGTGAATCCTTCCTGGTTTTGCCTATCCCCTACTCTACCCCAGACAGCTAGAATATAAACTGTAGCATAATATTCTAGTCCTGTACTCCGTGGGGAAACTCAACTACAAGGATTGGCTTGTTATCCATAATCAACAAACATTTGAGGTAAGCTAAAAAATGCAACAAATAGATGTATTTATACCTAAGAAAATACACTTATAGTCAGAACAGATCTTCAAGATGTGTATTTTAATGTGTCAGAAATACAAGAGGTTGTCACCACCGTAAAAAAAGAATCCAGTAGAGATCATAGCAATGAAAATATTGTTGTTGAAGTAAAAAATGTTCAGTAGATGGGTTGAATGATAGACAGGCTAGGTAGTGTAGATATGATAGATGGATGGACGGACGGACGGACGGACGGACGGATGGATGGATGGATGGATGGATGGATGGGGTGGGTGGATGGGGTGAGGGGGTGGGTGGATGGATGGATGGATGGGGTGGGGTGGTGGATGGATGGATGGATGGGTGGATGGATGGGTAGGTGGGTGGATGGATGGATGGGTGGGTGGATGGATGCCATCGAGTCAACTCAGACTCTTAGTGAACTTATGTACAATAGAAAGAAACATTGCCCAGTCCTACATCATCCTCACAATCGCCAGCATGTTCGAGTCTATCATTGTGGCTTCTGTGCCAATCCATCTCACCAAGGGTCTCCCTTGCCCTCGCTGGCCCTCTGCTTCACCAAACGTTATGTCCTCCTCCGACAATTGATCCCTCCTTAGGATATGTCCGAAGCAAGCAAATCAGATAATGTTCTGTTGGATCCGTAAGGTTTTCATTGGCTAATTTTCAGAAGTAGATCACTAGGCCTTTCTTCATAGTCTTAGTCTGGAAGCTCTGCTGAAACCTGTCCACCATGGGTGACTCTGCTGGTATGTGAAATACTGATGGCATAGCTTCCAGCATCGCAGCAACAGGCAAGCCACCACAGTACAACAGATAGGTGATGGGAATGGTAAAATAGACATTGTTAAAAAAAAAAAAATTAGTGAACTCAAAGATAGATCAGCCAAAGAAGTCTGCAATTGAGCATGAAGAGGTAATTGATAGAAAGATGAAGAAATGCTGAGATGTAGGAAGTGGATTTGGAAGTTCCAACACCTGTTTAATACAAGTCAAGAGAGAAAGAAATACTCAAATAATAAAAATTACTTTCTAGAAATGAAGAAAGACATTGCATATTTTAATGAAAGAGCCCACCAGGGCAATACAAGATAAATGTACTCGTGCTCACCCTTAACTCATTATAATGAACTTAAAGACATCAAGAATTTAGAAAAATTCTGAGGGCTAAACTTTCAAGCAACACTGGATGGAAGGACACAATGGAGCAATAAATTTAGAATGCTGAGGGAAAATAATTTTGAACTTAGAATTCAGCATTTAGCCAAACTATCAATAAAGGAGACATGCAGGACCTTAGTTAATTTACTATTCATAGATCCACTCTGGAAGTTGCACTCCTTCAAGAAGAAAAATGAATCCAGGAAGAAATGCAGTACAAAACATTATAATGAGCAAAAAAATTCATAAAATAATGGTTAAATCTAAATAATTATTAAGTATAAAAATTTTGTTTTTTGTAATGTGGAACTAAAATTGCAGACGGTATCCACATGGACTATGACCATGGGGTGTCCAGCGTTAGGGTATAGATGTGTGATTAAGTCTGGATACTCTTAGAATCATAGATGTTGGTGCTATGAGTGTTCAAATGTAAAAATATTCACTAGTCAAGAAACTAAAATTTATAATTTTCAAACCAGTAAAGGGAAAGTGAAACGAGGAAAATTTGATGACTCAGTCCAACAAAAGTCAGGAAAAGGGGAAAAAGGAAATGGCTAGAAAGCCTGGTAAATAAAAGTGCAAAATAAATATGGTGGGGATAAGTCCGCAAATATGCATAATCACAATAAACGGGAATAGGTCAGCTTCATCCAGCCAGCTAAAAGCCTGCTAGCCAGGTCAATGTGAGGGAAAAAGAAATTACATTTAAATATGAGAAAGGACAAGAAAAACTGCTATTATTTGCATACTCTGATACCTTTTTAGAAAATCAGTGATGTTTGACCAGTGCTTTGTAATTTAAAAAAAAAAAAAAAAAAAAGACTCTTGCCTCACATAATGTCAAATGATTAATGACCTACATGTGAGAAAATTAATAAAATGCCAAGACCAAAATATAAGCAATATTGTAAGAAAATATAGGGCATCTTAGTAACTGTAGGAGTAGAGAAGGCCTTCTTCAAAATGATTCCAAAAGCAAAAGACATGAAGAAAAGTATGTATTTATTTGACTCCTTCCAAATTAAGTTTATAAAAGAAAGGTTTTGTAAACAAAGTTAAAAGACAAGCAAAAGCATGGGAAAAGTATTTGAAACATAATGTAGCCAAGGATGTGTCCCACTCAAATATATGTATGTGTGTGTATTATAATATATGTCTGCTTACATATATGACTACAAATTAATTTGTATAAGAGCAAGATCAAAATCTATGTGATTTGCAAAAATTAGAAAGTTTGATAATATCACATATTGGCTGTTAGGAGTGTAAAATGGTACCATCACTCTGAAGGACTGTTTGACAGTCTCAGCTAAAATGAAAACCTGTGCATACTTGATGAACAAGCGAGTCTCCTCTCCGTCTTACAGAAACCTTGCTTGTTTGCACAGGGACACTCGTAGAAGTTAGAGAAGGATACATCCTAAACTGATGTTGTTGTAGTGTGCCGTTGAGTTGATTCCGACTCCTAACAACCCTGTAGGACAGAGTAGAACTGCCCCATAGGCTTTCCTAGGCTGTAATCTTCCCAGGAGTAGATCACCAGGTCTTTTCTCCCCCTGGAGCCCCTGGGTGGGTTCGAACTGCCATCCTTTCGGTTAGCAGCCTGGTGCTTATCCATCGCATCACCAGGGCAGTACTTTAAGTCCTTGGGAAAGGACTAGAATGTGTGTTAGGGGAAGAGGGAGGGAAAGAGAGCTATCAAAAGGGACTTCATCTGTAAAGTTCGCTGTTTTTATAAGGAGAATGCATTTGTGTATTATCTAAAGTAATTAAAAATCGATTGTTTCAAAATCTGTAAACGTAGACGTTTTATTTTCAGTTTCAGAGTATTCCGAATCAAAGGCTGTCCTTTAGCAGTTAAAAGAAGTAGTAGTCTGTTAATACAAGGTTCCAGGTTGAATCCAGTGTTTATGTAATCACGGATCTCTGTTATGGTGCTCACTTGCTACAATAGGAGGGGTTTCAAGATGAGAATGAAGTTTATATACGCCCTTCACGTTGTGTTGATGGATTTGGGTTGGAAGTTGTCTGCGTTTATCTTTAGGCATATCAATTTTAAATGTTTAAAGATCTGTAATTTTCTTGATTAACACTGTTGTGGTTATTTAGTCCACCTTTTGGGATGGTGAAATCTTAAAAGGTACATCAAAGGCAGATCATTCTCTCCAGTCCTGTTTCAAGTATGAAGAACATGGTAGGTTGTGCACTTAAATTTTTAGCCTCATGATATAAATGGCATTAAACCAGCCATAAAATTATTGCCAATAATGACAGTGGTGTTGCATGAACTTTTATACATGACTGTGGGTCATTTTTCCCCCACAAAATGAGAAGTGATTTTTTTTTTTTTCCAAGTTAGGCCCTAAACACCCAATTTTTGACTATGTTTTTTCTTCTGCTTGGTTCCCCCCCCCCCCCCCCCCCCGCTCCCCGTCAGTCGTTATATTTCTTTAGGAAACTTCTTTAAATTTTTTTAAGGCAAGGAACAAAGCTAGCAAAGAAACAGATGTGTCCTGTATAAAATATGCAATAAATCTTGTTCCACAAATTCTTTGCTCTGAACTTTCTGACAAAAGCTGTCAAATATCCACTTTAATTCAGGTATAAAATGTCCGCTTTGTGTCATGGCGCCAACCGCCATATGCCAGAATGAAGTTAGTGACCAGCGATAAAAACGGGAGTCTAAGCACCTTTGAAACACTACAGGTCTACAAGTCCTTGTGGGTGAGAACGACCCATATAAATCCATGGGGAATTAATCTCAGCTTTGCTACTATCCTGCTGTGAATTTACAATGAGCTTCTACTCCTACCCAGCAGAAGTAGTAATGCTTTTAAAGAGGAGAGAGAAAATAAGGGAGCCGTGCGTCCACCTAATGAGTCTGTGGGTGCATGGGTGGGGGGAGGTGGTTTGCATGGATCCAAAAGCAATAGCTTCTCCTCCCCCTCCTGGGAGCTCTGGAATCCCCTGGAAGAGGGAAGATCGACCCTCCGTGGAACACATGGGATTGTCCTTCAGCCCGCATTGCCTGGCTCCACGATCATGTGAAACCAATCTCCCCAAAGCGCAATCACAAGAAATGACTTCAGCTTCATAAATCATTGTTATCATCCCACAGGAGGAGGTGATGCTATGGTTTTTCTCCAGTAAAACATTTCAAGCCTCTGGTTTCATGAGCTTTTTTTCTCTCCCCGCCTTCCTGAAATCAGCTTCGTGCCATTTGCACAATTAGCGTCCGGCCCTATTTAAAGGAGCCTGGTGGAACTTCTCCAATGTGCCTAATATGTGAACATTTCCACTCTCTCAGATTTCTAGAGAGACCTATTTCCCACCAAGTCCTGTGTGTGTGTGTGCATGTGTGTGTGTGCGTGTGCGTGTGAGAAACACTCATGAGACTAGTCACATGCTGAATGCTTCCTACATGCTTCCAGGAATATAGACGCTATTTTTTCCTGCTATTGGTACTCCTTTATCTTGTATTTATTTTCCAAATACAGAACAGGTATATTAGATTTAAGCATATTGAAAAGTAATTTTAACTTTTTTTTTATTTGCAGTATTAACACTATTTTAGTACTTGCAACCATCAAAAACGTTTTTGTACTAAGCAACAAAAGAAGAAAATTAACAGATAAAGCAATGGATTGATTTCCAATGAAATTAAAAGATAAAAATCGGCTTTTATCAGAGTTGGTGAAATTTTAATAGTGCCTCATAATTAAACATTTTCTTCTGTAAGATTTCACTTAACAAATACCATCAGAAAATTATTTTGAAATGCTGTCTTGGGTTTCTAGACAATTATTTTGTTCCACATCCACTTTGATATAAAGGCTTTATTTTTCAAAAATTATTTTTAATTATAAATTAAATTGGAAATTAGAAATTATAAAATATTAAAAGTTGACCTACACCTTGACAAGTTAAATGAAAAAGCAAGAAAAAGAAACTGAATTATATGTTTAGTATTTCAAAGCACAAAAGAGTGTGTGATGATATATGTATTTACATTCATGATTTAAGAAAATGAATAAAAAATATTAATAAAGGCCATTACTTAGAGAAAGTCTTATGCACTATTTTTGTATTCTTATTTATTTTTTCTCATAATTCCAGATCTTCTACAGTGAGCATTTGTAACCTATAAAATCCAGAAAAAAATACAAAGGTTTGTTCAAATGAGGTGACCCATTATAATTTTTATTCTGGTTGAATCAGTGTTAATTTGTTACCATGGCAATGTGTTTATTCAATGTTTGTACAAATTTTTCTTCAACAAAAGTTTTTCCTACAAGAGTATGACCGATGTTGTTGAAAGGTGCCTCTGGAGGAACGGGTCTCACTTTCTGTTAAGTTCGCCGTTTAGCACTTCACCTCAGCCCACTTAAAATCCGTGTGGTCACTTTTAAAACCGAGCCTCGTTCATTTGTTTCCGTTTGCCGGCTCTGATGATGATCGCTTGTGCCATTGGTCCTTCTGCATCTCTTCTTCTGGTAGAACAGATAAAGTGTGCTTTAATTTGGAATGTGTCTTACGCAGCATCTTCTTTGGGAATCCCAGTATTTTCTTTTCTTGGAAATAACCCCCAAGAAACACTATTACCGACCTTCACTGCACGTCAATTCTTGGCAGCACCCTAACTGTTACAGTCGTGGTAATTCTTGAGGACCATTTCTAGTGGTCTTATTTAAACCCTCAGCTATGACAAATACCTGGCCATATGAAAGAAAAGTATTTTCATGTTCAAAGCAAAAGCAGGTACCAGGAAAGCTAGTTTCCCCCACCCCCGCCCCCAGTTGCTGGCCTTGTATATCCAGGGTCCCGAGTACACTTAGTATTTGTCAGGATTCTAAATGCAGACCGACTCAAGGGCAACATGATTACTCTCAGGACCTTCTGGTGCTCTATTCCTTTATACAACTAAATATATGAACACGTATTTTCTAGGGGGCGAGCTTTCATTGCTCAGCAAAAAGCTTAAGCTACAAAAATGTCAGAGGGTTTAGTGTAAACAAACCTAGATTTAAGAAAAATCACCTTTGTAAAGGTATGGGTTCCATATTATATTTTACCTGATACATAGGAGTATTTTTTTTCCCTTTCTTAGTTTTTGAGTAGTTAAGACCAGTCGTAAGCTACTCAGATCTCTGACCATGCAAAATGACGTTTTATTATTTTTTTATTATTCTTTATAATGTGGTTAAAAACATTCTTCATGTTGATATTTTTCTGGACAAATTATAAAACTATGTGGGATGGTTACTTTGTAGGTATCGTGGAATTTCACATGTGT
Source organism: Dugong dugon (assembly GCA_030035585.1). NCBI lineage: Eukaryota > Metazoa > Chordata > Mammalia > Sirenia > Dugongidae > Dugong > Dugong dugon. The sequence goes on from CM057472.1 coordinate 2,152,399, forward strand.
GCGTGTGTGTGTATAGTATAAACGGAGGACTTTAATGTGGACGACTTTCCATTTAAGTTTAACACATTCATGCAAATGCTTGTTTTTCAGTTATGATTTCTCTTTTCTCTATTGCTCCACTGTGTAATGAAATGCAGTTTTATAGTTTTTACGCAGGAACCTGTAAGGAATAATAGTGTGGAATAGTAGAAACTGGACTGGAATCAGAGGGAAAGTTTCTTTCTGTGTTGCCCAAATCTAGTTACATGACTTTAGGCAAGTTACTCACTTTCTAAGTGTCTCTACTTCTGCCTCCAAACGCCCTGGGCTGTGCATTGTTTCTGATTATATTAAATGGCACTAAACATCTTGTCAACCAGAGGGGCACAAACAGCAATTACAGTATTTTGGGATATCACCTTCTGATATATGTCATAGCTATAGTGTTCATTTCTGTGATGTACATTTTAACATAAATTTTAGTCGTACCGTATCTACTGCTTTGTATTCTGAGTTTTTTTCACTTAGAATTATGTCATAGCATTTTTGCATAATACTCTTTCAAAGCATGATTTGAGGTACATGCTTTTTCTACTATGTTTGTGCCAAGTCTTGGGGACCTTACTGTAGGGATCCACATCTTAATAAAGGAAAACAGGATGCTCACTTGCTTAGACAAGTGTTAGACTAACCCAAGAGAAGCTGGAAAACCTAACGTCATTGGATGACTAAGAGTTGCTTTGGTGATGGTAACACTAATTGTAGTAACTAGTATTTACTGAACTAATGTGCCAGGTGCAATGGCGGAACACCTTACAAGCATCTCATTTAATTATTACAGCAACTAATATAATAAGTTGCTTATCTAATAGAAGTCTTGTTATTATCTCCAGTTAAAGATTAGAAAACTGAGTCTTCTTGTTAGGTGCTGTCGAGTCGCTTCTGACTCATAGCAACGCTGTAGGACAGAGTAGAACTGCCCCATAGGCTTTCCAGGGAGAAGCTGGTGAATTTGAACTGCCAATCTTTTGGTTAGCAGCCGAGCTCTTAAACGCTATGCCGCCAGGGCTCCAACTGAGTCTTAGCCAAGTTAAACAACTTGCCCAAGGCAAATAGTTAGAAAGTAATGGAGCAATTTGAAGCTTTGGCTCCCACTGTTATCCACAATGTAGAACCCACCTTGTAGGTGTGTTGTAAAGATGAAGTGATTTATATAAATCACTAGCTGAGTACCTGGCGTACACTGAGCACTTACGGAATGTTCACCATCAACGATCACCACCACCATAAGCAATCTGATTATTCTTGTTACTTGTATCAGCCAGTGGCTTGGCTGTCCTTGGGTCCCACCAGCTGTGGCTGGTGGTTTGAGGAGGGCTATCAAGTCCAGTGCGCTATTTTACAATCAGAAAATCCAGTATTTATTTATTCAACGCCCTGTTGTTAAACTTGGGGCACTGGTGGCACGGTGGTGGTGAGCTACGGCTGCTAACCAAAAGGTCAATGGTTAGAATCCACTAGCCACTCCTTGGAAACTCTATGGGGCAGTTCTGCTCTGTTCTGTAGGGTCGCTATGAGTCAGAACTGACTTGACAGCAATGGGTTGGGTTTAGTTTTTGGTCTGTTGTGTTTAACTTAGCTCATTTTTAAACTGTTCCATGAGGGATTGACACTAGGTAATTCTTCGGTTTCTTCCAGCTTCAGAGTTACCAGGTATAAGATTTTATTTTATCTAGTCTGCAGATAAACAAGTTGAGGCACAAAGAATCAAGAAATGACCCTAAATCACATGAATAATCATCAGAGGCACTGTTTACGGGGGACCCAAAACTAGTTGTCAGATTTCTTTTTTGATTTGGGAATGAGTTACTTCCTTTAGTTTCGTTGACTATAAAATAGTAAAATGCTATAAGATAAAAAAGTGAATAAACGAGCCCTTGCTATTGAAGAACACTACTATTAAAGGGAAAAATGAGCATGTGACCTGTTGCCACTTTGCCCATGAACCTGCTACAAATTCAGATTAGCAGCTTCTTTTGTAGTGATTCTCACTAATTAATGGTATAACAGGTGCTGATTTATAAACACTTTATAGTAAGGAGCCCTGGGGGGGCAATGGTTAAGCACTTGGCTGCTAACTGAAGGTCTGCAGTTCGAACTCACCAGCGGCTCCATGGGAAGAAAGACCTGGCAATCTGCTCCTGTGAAGGTTACAACCCTGTGGGGCAGTTCTACTCTGTCAGTATCGGGCTGCTATGAGTCTGAATCAACTTGAGAGCACACAACAACAACCAAGTTTATAGTGTCAAATGCTAAGCGTTTTGGATACGACATTTGAAAAAAGAACACTCAGTTCATGCCTTCTAGAAATTGTGCACCTTTTGGCTAGTGATAATATCAAGATTGGACAGAGTTGCTTGGGAAAGAAAATTTTCCCTGCGTATTGGTATGCCTGCAATTAATCACCAAATGGCTAATTAGTGGCCATGACTCTAAATCCCATTGCTTTTGGAATTCCACCAAAGTTCCTGCTCTAGCTTTTTTGCAATTCCTAATATTTCCTAAATGATGTTTTATTTGGTGTCCCAGAATGGTGAGGCTACAGGGCTCACAATCCTGACATACACGTGGAAAAATTCTAAAGCTTTGTGGAAAGTCTGACTCTTCCTATTGGGAATGAGACGGCCGGGAGACAAGACAGCCGTTACAAGGAACCAGGGTTTATGTAAAATTATTTCCTAAGTGAAAATCGTATTCTATAAATATGCTAGTTTAGAAATACCTGTAAAAAAAATAATTAGGAAGGAAAAACAACGTTTATAAAAAGGCACGTCACTTCTGTTAATGCTGATAAGTTAAAGGCATTTAGGAGCCTAAAGATGGCATAACTCGGAGAATTTCAGGCCCTGTTTGAGAATGCAGCCACCTGACTCCCATTAATGTTAATGAGCCTCTCACCAGATCATTTTAGAAGTTTATCCCCCTGGTCTGTTTTAAAGCATCAAGAGTCAGGAAATTTAGAGTGAAAGCTGAAATTCCATCTTGAACTTTCTCTCTGATGTGTATATTCCTATAGAAAATGTGCAGTACAGTGCAGCTCCTAGACACCACCTTAGTGTTTAGGAATTCTGGAGAACACGCCATCCCTGGGAAAGGCAAGATGGATTGGAACGTATACTGGATTATGGTTCAAGAGACTTGATTCTGCCACTAACTATTGGTGTGACCCAGGAAAGTCGCTTCATCAACTTGGGTATCCATTTTCTCATCTAGAACATTAAATGGTTGGACTAGATTATAGCTCAGAAACTTACTATCCTAGCAACTTTCTTAAGCAGCTGTGTCTGCATCACCTAAAAGTCAAGTGGTACCCAGCAAAAGACACAGGTGTGTAAGATAGCAGTACTGCATTGAGGGATTTCACTGGGCTAGGCAGAAGCGGGGGAAAAGTAATAGAACATAAGCAGCTAATAAGACAGTTGCCTTTAAGAAGAATGAACTGAAATCATCATAGCCTGAAGTTCCGAGTATTGTGTCAGTCCTGTGAATGGTTGAAAAACTCACCTGTAGGGGCAAAAGTCTTCATCTGAGGTGAAGGTATATTGAAAACAAGTAGTCATAAAGCCTTTAAAGTGGGTTGACTTGGGAAGTATGCATAAATCCACTTTATTTAGATCCCAGTTATGCTTGTAGTCTCCTGGAATTGTGACTTGATAAAACATTTACTTTCCCAGTAGTTACTGTGGAGTACAGACTAGACATGTAATCTCATGAATACTTAAGATTATATTGTGATCCTTTAAGCTGCTGTCACCTACACAAATAATTATTAGTGTCATCATTGAATGTAAACAATAATATAGCTCTCTTCATTAGATTTAAGAAGGGAGATTTTTATAGTATTTTGTAATTCAAGTTATTACACCAGTAAGATATTTTATGAGGAATTTGAATATTATCATGCATGGATTTAGAAGGATAAAAATGTAAATGACTTAAGATCATCAGTCATTTGTATGTTTGACTGTATCAGAGCTCATCTTTTTCAGTGGGTTGAGAGAATTAAGCCCTAATGCCCTAAGGCCATCATTGGGTGTGATGAAATGATATCTCTTCTGTGCATTTAGAATAGTACTAGTTACTACTAGTTACGTGCAGCATTGGGGAAGCTGAGGAAATAGCCTCTGGAATCATTTTCTGTGTTCTCTATTCAGATTAAGGATCCTGGCTGAGAACAGCTCCAGGTGACCAAGTTATGTGATACCACAATTTTGCTTTCTTTGATGCCCATAAAAATATTCAAACTCAGTTATAAAAGGCAATTGAAAATGGCAGATAAAAATGATAAAAACTACAAGATCCGGAAAGTCTGTCTGAACCCAAGAAGATCTTGGCTCAAATATCAGCCTAGGTGTTAGATTAAATGACTTTTAAGACTCCTTTTATCTAGATCTCTCTGATTTTATAGCTCTAAAGACCTCTTGAAGGTCTTCTGATACAATGGTAATTTTGGTCACTTTAGCCTTAGGTAGGTGACCTGGAAATCTGTTTATACCTCCATATTGAGAACCTTAATACCATACCTCTAAACAGCCCCACAACCAATTTAAACAGAAAATCCCACAAATGGCCCCTGATGCTCTTCAATTCTACCATCCTGCCAGACACTTGCAGATGTCAACTTTGTGGCCAACCAGCAAGGATCATTCTTCTAATTTAACCACAAACAGGAAAACTACCAACATAGGAAGACTCGACAGGAAGATCATACTCCATGGGCAGGCACACCAAGAGAAAAAATATAAGGGTCAGAGTTCTCCATAATTCAGTGATTCCATATATTTGTATTCTTCCTCCTTTTGAATAAATTTTCAAAAGCCCTCCCTCTTTCCCATGTCAGCACACAGTTGTCTGTTGGTGAAAAGTGTTTTTTTCTCCCGGGAAGTGCATGGCGGGGCGATTTTCTAAGAAGTGGAAACTGACTGCTGTGTTCACATCAGATGGAGCCCACATGAAGTGGAGTACGGTGCTTTTGTTTCCTCATTAGCACCACCAGCTCTTCCGTTTGTAGAGCTGTAATAAAAACAGCTTCTTCACTGTGTGTCCTGTTGGTTTATACCAACCATGTCAGGTCCATAAACCACGGTATATTTAAGTGTAATAGACTGTGTAAAGAACACTAGCAAGATATTCCAGCCCTCCATCCCTTGCCCTCTTTTCACAGTTTACTACCTCTCAGATGGGTATCCATAAATAATTACGTTTGGCATAAAAATCCCAGTTTCCTTGAAGAGTGACCTCCTTTCTTAGCCACTCTTATGGTGTGAATGCCACCTTCTTGAGGGTAAGACAGTAGATATTTTGCTACATTTAGCTGGTGGGTATTCATAGCATGAATATTTTCCAGAAGTGTAATTTTATTTGTAAAAACTTCCTTTTTTTCAATGGTAAATTTGGAGCAAAATTACTAGATTTTAAAAACATAGTCTGATACAGAGGAAACTCAGGGTTAATGTTATGTGTGCCCCTGGTGAGGTGAAGTTCGACATTCTTCCTGTGAAAATGTCTTCCTCTCAGACAGGACATAACAGGACATAATGCCCTTTCATTCTTCTGGACTCCACTATGTTCTTGCAAAGACAAAAATGGAAGATTAGAAATTATGCCAGGAAATGGGCTCTGGCCCACCGATGTAGAGGCAGTTAACAGTGATTAACAGTGATTGTGTTCTGTTCGTACAGGAGCCTCAGTCATCCCTCCATGAAGGAAGTAAGTAGAATGCCTACTAGGCATTAGTGGAGAGAAGCACTGTGAAATCGATTTTGGTGGTAACCCTCAAGAAGCAGACAGGCTAGTAGGAAGGGCAGACTGCAAGCAGATGACCTCAGTACAGTGTCCCAGGTGCTGTGATAGGAGGCTGCCTGAATAAAGTGCCACTGGAGCATCACAGAAAGAGTGGCTCACCACTTCATGGGGAAGGAGAGACAAGGAGGTCTTCATAGAGGAGGTGACTTTAAGGTTGATTTTTGAAGGCAGAAATTTGCAATGAGGGGTAGGGTAGAGGAAGGGAAGGAGGCAGGGAAGAGGAGACATTCCAAGTAGAAGAAGCAGTGTGCCCAAAAATAGAGGCAAGAGAGAGCCAGGCGAGCACAGGGAAGGAGCCCCAAGGGACGAGGGCACTGGGTGCGTAATGGGAAGTAGCAAGAGGGAGGGAGGTCAGCAGGTTAAGGACAGGCCAGCTTGTGAGGGGCTTACTGAGCAATGTGAGTGTACCTGATCCCGTGTTGTAGGTGCCATCGAGTCACTTCTAACTCATAGGGACCCTACGTAGAACAGAATGAACACTGCCCGATCCTGCGCCATCCTCACAGTCATTGCTATGTTTGAGCCCATTGTTGCAGCCACTGTGTCAGTCCATCTCCTGAGGGTCTTGCTCTTTTTCATTGACCCTCTGCATTACCAAGCCTAATGTCCTTCTCCAGGGACTGATCCCTCCTGATAACGTGTCCAAAGTGTGTGAAATGAAGTCTCACCATCCTCACCTCTAAGGAGCACTCTGGCTGTACTCCTTCCAAGACAGATTTGTTCATTTTTCTGGCAGTCCATGGTATATTCAGTATTCTTCGCCAACACCACAATTCAAAGGCATCAATTCTTCTTCCGTCTTCCTTATTCATTGTCCAGCTTTTGCATGCATGTGAGGCGACTGAAAATACCATGGCTTGGGTCAGGTGCACCTTAGTCTTCAAGGTGACATCTTTGCTTTTTAACACTTTAAAGAGATCTTTTGCAGCAGACTTGCCCAATGCAATACGCCCTTTGATTTCTTGACTCCTGCTACCGTGGGTGTTGATTGTGAATCTAAGTAAAATGAAATCCTTGACAACTTCAGTCTTTTCTCCATTTATCATGATGTTGCTTATTGGTCCGGTCGTAAGGATTTTTATTTTCTTTAAGTTGAGGTGCAGTCCATATTGAAGGCTGTAGTCTTTGATGTTCATCAGTAAGTGCTTCAAGTCCTCTTCACTTTCAGCAGGCAAGGTCGTGCCATCTGCATATTGAAGGTTGTTAATGCGTCTTCCTCCAGTCCTGATGCCGAGTTCTTCTTCTTATAGTCCAGCTTTGCGGATTATTTGCTCAGCATACAAATTGATAAGTATGGTGAAAGAATACAACCCTGACGCACACCTTCCCTCACTTTGAACCACACAATATCCCGTTGTTTTGTTTAAACGACTGCCTTCTGGTCTACGTACAGGTTCCTCATGAGCGCAATTAAGTGTTCTGGAATTCCCATTCTTTGCAATGTTATCGATAATTTGTTATGATCCACACAGTCGAGTGCCTTTCCATAGTCAATAAAACACCTTTCTGGTTTTCTCTGCTTTCAGCTAAGATCTATCTGACATCAGCAGTGATATCCCTCGTTCCATGTCCTCTTCTGAATCCAGCTTGTATTCCTGGCAGCTCCCTGTCAGTGTACTGCTGTAACTGTTTTTGAATTATCTTCAGCAAAAATTTTACTTGAATGTGATATTAATGATATTATTTGATAATTTCCACTTTCTGTTGGAAGACCTTTCTTTGGAATGGGTACAAATGTGGATCTCTTCCAGTTGGTCAGCCAGGTAGCTGTCTTCCAAATTTCTTGGCATAGATGAGTGAGCACTGCTATCATTGCATCCATTTGTTGAAACATCTCAATTGGTATTCCATCAATTCCTGGAGCCTTGTTTTTCTCTAATGCTTTCAGTGCAGCTTGGACTTCTTCCTTCAGAACCATTGGTTCTTGATCATATGCTACTTCCTGAAATGGCTGAAGATCAACCAATTCTTTTTGGTACAGAGACTCTGTGTATTCCTTCCATTTTCTTTTGATGTTTCCTGCGTTGTTCAATATTTTGCCCCTAGAATCCGTCAATATTGCAACTTGAGGCTTGAATTTTTTCTTCAGTACTTTCAGCTTGAGAAATGCTGACCATGTTCTTCCCTTTTAGTTTTCTATCTCCAGATCTTTGCACATTTCATTATAATTCTTTACTTGTCTTCTTGAGCTGCCCTTTGAAATCTTCTGTTCAGCTCTTTGACTTTATCATCATTTCTTCCTTTCATTTTAGCTACTCAACATTCAAGAGTAAATTTCAGAGTCTCTTCTGAAATCCATTTTGCTCTTTACTTTCTTTCCTGTCTTTTTAATGACTTTTTACTTTCAAGCTATACACCACCAAAAAAACCAACCCAGTTGCCTTTAAGTCAATTTCGGCTCATGGCAACCCCACGTGTGTCAGAGTGGAATGGTGCTGTTTAGAGTTTTCAGCTGATGAGTTTTCGGAAGCAGATCACCAGACCCTTTTTCCGAGGCACTCTGGATGGACTCAAACCACTAACCTTTCAGTTAGGAGGCAAGCCCTTAGCCACTCGTGCCAGTACTAGTTAGTGAAAATCATTAAGCAGAGAAGTGATGTAATTCAAATTGCATTTTAAGTTGACAATTGTGGTAGCAATGCAGAGAGCTTGCTACAGGTCACTAAATGGAAGCTAGAGCCTAAATAAGGAGGCTGTGCACTCAGAAAACTTACCTTTTGAGAAACAGACCTTTGCATCATTATCTTTTTTTTGATGTTGGAGAAGTGATCCAGTTAATCAGGTCAAAGATTACATAATTCATTGATCATTAAGTGGAAAAAAGAATTAGGTAAAAATACTCATAAACAACCCAACCCTCACACCCGCCTTGACTTCTAGGTATTTCAAATGTGATTTATAAATTCTAAATCCATTTCTCTCTTCCTCTCCTGAGGGTTAAATAAAACAAAATGGTCTGAAACTGCAAATAAGAAGACTTTAGGTCGAATGTAGGGAATACTCTTCTGGAGAAAAGGCCTGTAGAGCACGGTAAGGACATGGGACTTATGAGTGAAACGGGAAAACATTGTGCGGTTCTAAGCAGAGAATACCTGATCTGAGGTGAACATGATCACAAGCAATTTCTCATCTACAGAGAGAGTTGTGGACATTCTAAAGAAAGAAGAGAATTTTGTATGCAAGCTTTATCCATCCCAAAGGCGGAGAGCTGAAATGGTGACTGCTAGCGTTTGCTTGTAGCCAATCTGTAATAAATGGCTGCCATTTTTGAGTATCCATCGTATGCTTGTTATTGTTAGCTGTCATTGAGTCACCTCTGACTCATAGTGACCCCATGTACAACAGAAGGAGACATTGCCCAGTCCTGTGCCATCTTTATAGTTGTTGGGATGCTTGAGCCCATTGTTGTGGCCACTGGGTATTTTGACTGCCTTCTAACCTAGAGGCTCATCTTCCAGTGCTGTATCAGACAGTGTTCTGTTGTGATCCATAGGGTTTTCATTCGCTAATTTTCGGAAGTAAATCGCCATGTTCTTCCTAGTTTGTCTTAGTCTAGAAGCTCTGCTGAAACTTGTCTGCCATGGGTGACCCTGCTGGTATTTGAAATACCGGCAGCATCGCTTCCAGCATCACAGCAACACACAAGCCACCACAGTACGACAAACTGACAGAAGAGTGGTGGTACCATATGTTAGTCACTACATTAATCTCTCTTAGGTTCAGTACATCTTATAGTCAAAGCAGCCCTACATGGTAGGTTGTATTATTCCCATTTTATGGGTAAGGCTCAGTGGGGTTAAGTAACTTCCCCACAGTCACCCAGTTAATAAGTGGCAGAACAGAAATTGAATCCAAGTCTGTGGGACACAAAGCCCAAGCTCTTTCCACTATGCTACACTGCATTTAACTTTGTCAAAACAGTTGACTCACTGAAAGCTTGAATATTCAGTAGCCTCAGCATAACATTGACCCATCAAAGTTATGACTGAAAAGATTCTGATTTAACAAGACACTTTCACATGTAGTAACCCCTCTAACTACGTGGAAGGTGGGTATCATCCTCTCCATTTTGCAGAGGAAGAAACTAGAACATAGGACACACATAACTTTTCCATAACACTTAAACGACAGAGCTGGGCTTAAACTCGGCATATAAGTATCTTGAATTCTGATTTGCAATCTTTGGGCCCCCAACTATTGAATTGAAAGTGTCATTTCTGCTTCAGTTGGTAGGCCACAGTATTTGCAGATTCCAGAATTATTATAGTGATTCTATGATAACTAATGAAACAATGGTCATCAAATGAACCAGGAAACAAAATCCCAAGGCATTAAAGATTTACACAAAAGCAAGTGGTCTTTATTCAGTAAACCCCATTGCCATCGAGTCAATTCCGACTCACAGCGACCCTATAGGACAAAGTAAATCTCCTCCATAGGGTTTCCAAGGAGCAACTGCTACATTTGAACTGCCAACCTTTTGGTTAGCAGCCTGAGCTCTTAACCAGTGTGCCATCAACCAAAAAAAAAAACCAAACCCATTGCCTTCGAGCAGATTCCGACGCATAGCAACTCTGTACCAGGGCCCCTTTATTCAGTAAAGGCTGCATTAAATAAAATCCACATATCTATTAAATGAAAAACACCTTCTAAAGAAGCCAGATTACTTTCTCTGCGATACAGAATTATGAGAAGTAAATATTGTTTTTTTTTTTTAATTAATGTTCAAGAAAAGCATCAGAGTTCTACCAGTGACAGAAGAATGACATTATGCTATAGGTAGGTCATCAAGCGAACTTACAACTCAGCTTTCTCCAAGTGCTTAAACAGAGGTTCACCATCAAGTCTCTTCACGGCCTTGGTAAAGACATTGGGAAGACTGAGGATTCATGTAAAGCCTAAGTTCTCATCTTTAGTGCTCTGATTTGTTTTACTTGTTGTATTATCTTGAAAATATGACACTGTTGTCATTCTAAGAAGCTATTTTGTCCCCTGATTTGGAAGAGAATTATATTCAACTCATTGCAGACAATGAGACAGATTCTTGTGGAGAGAGAGAGGAGAGAAGGCTAAAGTCAGGGATGTGGGTTGTTTCTCTGCCCCCCACTCCCCATGCTGTGTAATTATCTGACAGTCCCTCCAAACTTATTTTCTAGGAAGTTTACCTACCCCCAAACACACTAATAGCACTACAATTTGGACTGAAAAAAGAAGCACCTATCAGTGTGGCTTTGTGGAATGGAAGATTAGGTATATCCCACACATGGGTTCAGGACCACTACCAGTCAGAGGTGTAGGGTAAGGGCAGTTGTCATCTAAGAGTTGTCATCTTCAGTGTCAACATTGTCTCTCCTTTTTTGTGCCTGGTGCCTATGTGACGTGCTGTGGCTGCCCAGGTTACCCTTCCTTCAGCAGCCCACATGAGTCTCTTTCCATAGGCAGCAATCTATGCTTAGAAATATTTTTGCTACCCCTTATCAGAAATTACTTTCACTGGATCTTAGTCTCTCAGATTTAATTGTGTGTCTTCTCCAACTAGAATGTAAGGGACCTTCGTCGACTCTCTTCCCTGGTGGATCCTAAGCACCTAGAATAGGGTCTGGTACAGGGGATGAAAGAATAAACCAATCTATGTCATTATATTGATAGCTACTAAAGGGTTACATCGGAGGTTTCAGAGAGAGATGGCCAGCAGGAATGTCCTTTTTGTCCTACACAGTGTTTGAAAGCATTTGTTGAAAATTGGAGCATTCACTTAAAAAATCTCTTTCTAGCTTCTCTTGAAAACGTAGGCGATCTGGTAACAATGACTGCCCTCTCTTGGATGGGGCACAGCCTTCCCACTACCCTACCACTCTCTGTTGGCTCTCTCACAATGAGACTGTGTCAGTTCCAGTACTGAGAAACCAGAAAGAGAATTTTAGAACATAAGGATTCTTATCCTTGGCCCACAGTTACCTTGTTTGTTGGGGACATTAGATATATGAGTTTGTGACTCCAGTCTTAAGACATTTTCTTTCTAGGAAATGTATTTACGTTTGGCTTAGATCAATTCGAAGACTTAAAATGTATCATGCCACGGATGGAAATTTCACACACTGTGGCAGGAGAAATATTTTAGGCTGATAGAGTTTCCAAATCACACCACGGAGGTGGCTACCTCTTCTATCTGTATATAGGCCCCCTGTTTAAGAAAAATTGAGATCTCTAGGTTCTTGAAGGTTCTTTTCTCCAAACTCTCAAAGGTTCTGCAGTATGCATTGCCTCTTAATACCTCTTTTTGCATTTGGATGCTGCTTTTTTTTCCAATTCACCATATTTGTAGAGCTATTGCAAAATCTTATGCTTACTTCAGTTTGAATTGGGAGTTTCTTGTCACCCCGTTCATGGGCAATGATGGCTTGGCTGTAGTCTCCTTAGCACAGCATGAAAGTCGCCAGTTAGAAACCATCCGGTGACGGAGAACGGCAAAGGTGTCCCAGAAAGATCACTCAGGCCTCAAAGGAATTTTTCTTCCTGTTTGGCTCTGCATATAATTTAAAATCACTGGATGGAAACAAACTACTAGTTGACCTCACATTTCATAACTGTGTCCTTCTGGAGAACTTGATAGCCTATGAGAGATATAGGTCACTTCTCTGTATCTGATTGGCTAAGTGCCAGGCTAATTCATAAACATTTCCTGCTGGCAGAATGGGGAAAATCATATAAGAAAAGGTGGCCGAGTCTGTGACTTAGCTACATAAAATGATGTACTTATCAAAGCCAGTTAGTTTTGATGTAAGATGACCGTGTTTATTAGTTGCAATTTGCTGCACTTAGAGATAACAGTGTACAATTTTAACCTCCGTCTCATTCAACTTCTGTTTATATTTTAAATGTAAAGTTTTATGTTTAGGAAAGCTCAGATATCTCCTTTTTAAGCAGACTATATGCAGCATGTTCATTCTTAAACTGAAATAACTTATGGCCCATGTGGGCACTTTTCCACATTGGAGGCTACAGCAGAAAACAAGCCAGATGAGGTTGCCATCCCCTGGGACTTATGTCCAGTTGTTTGTAATAAACAGATGAGTGAATGATTAGCCCATCAGGTAGATAGATGGTGATTTAGAGATGTCAGGGAAGGTGACGGAGCCCTGGTGGCACCACAGTTAAGCCCTAGGCTGCGAACTGAAATGCTGCTCATGGTTCAAACCCATCGGCTCCAGGGGAGAAAAATCTGACAATCTGCATCCATAAAGATTATAGCCTGGGGAACTCTATGGAGCAGGTCTGCTCCGTCACATGGGGTCTCTGTGAATTGAAAGTCGACTGGATGGCACCTGAGCAACGACAGGGAGAGTGATATTTGAGCAGAGGCCTGAATGAAGTGAGAGAGCCAGGCATGCAGGGACAGTGGGTGGAGCGTTTCCGGAAGGGGGAACAGCAAGTGCAAAGAGCTGCCAATGCAGAGGATAACCCAGGAGAGACTCACCTGCCTAACACAGGTTTTAGGGCACAATTTCCATCTGTTTGCCTCTCCTCCATCACTCTGCTCCTGAACAGCTTCAGGGAAGTTAGTAACAACTTGAACCATCTTATCCCTATACCTCTAACTGGGACACTTGCTCAGGCAACAGCAAGATGACCAGCGAGGCTGGATGGGAAGGAGCAGAGAGGAAGAGGAGTTGTCAGGCAGGAGCCGTGGGCCAGACTTGCAAGGCTTTACAGGACTTAATGAAGAGTTCAGATTTTATGCCAAGGGTGATGGGAAACTGTTTGAAGGTTTCCAGCAGGGAAGTCACTTGATAAGGTTTGCATTTTAAAATCAGTGATGAAGATGAGGCAGAGGAGGTACTGATAATAGCTGTCATGTATCGAGCATGATATTGTGTGCTAATAATAATGATAATAATTACATGAGAGCAGTCACTGTGCTATTCTCATGTTTCAGATGAGGCCGCTGCGAAGCTTCTGGTAATGAATAACTTGCCCGCAGTCACACAGCCAGTAAGTGGCAGAGCCAGGCTTAATAAAGTGATGATGTTTAAAAATCCTTTGATACCTTTCCATGGAGTATCCCAACATAGACTCTAGATGTGTATTTTTTTTTTTTTTTTTTTTAATTCATTTCACATCACTTAGACGTAAACTAAAGGAATCTTCAGGCCAGATAAATTATGGTAGGACTTGGCTGTTTTTCCTGGACATTTTTATGATATTATCATACTTAATAGTATCTCCTGATTAGAGAGAAGAATATGAAGTCTCCAGGTTAAATATTCTCTACAGCGCATGGGTTCTTCATCTGAAGATTCAGAATTGTATCTCAGTATCCTTGGTTTCCTTAATAATCGAGTGTATTTTTTTTTTTCAATGCACTTAGAAACATCATTCTGGGAAGGATTTCCTAAGCCTCCCCAGACTGCCAAAGGGCCGAGGGTATGGTGGCAGTACACGCGAGGATTCCTCTGAATTTGTTGGCATCTGAGCAGAACTGCTGAAATGCTAATGGGTTTATTATGCTGGGGTGAGGGGGAAAGGGCTGAGCACATGCCCAGGCTCACAGGGAAGCCAGCTGTAGCTGCAGGACCACGTGTCCCAATAGCCCAGGATTGTTCCAGTTTAAATGTTACTGCCTTTCACTCTCAAAAGTGTCCCACCTGGAGCAATAAATTATACAGTCACCCATAGCTATTGCTGTTATCAGAAAGCCTGGTGGTACATGTAGCAAACTGAGAGCTATATCCAGGGCCTGTGGTCAAGGTTGCTGACCCTGAATTCAGAATTCTTGCAGCAATAAATGGATGTACTCAAAGCAAAAAGATGAAGCAAAGACTATAATGGAATAAGATGCTGTTTTGATAATAATTATTTTTATTTCACAGCCAAAAAGGAGCATAAAATGGAAGAAAGTCACTTGGAGGATGCACAGAAGAGGTAAGCAACCCTGTGGTCCCAGTTTTTCCTTTGAACAACAATTCTTGCGTTGGCCCCATGAATGATACCATCCTCTTGGGAGCTGGAATGGAGGCAGTGTAACGGGAGTCAGGGACGTGTTTCTTCAGGAAGCAGGGAGCGCTTCAGAAGGGAGTCACCTGCCTCACACGCGGTTCACGCCACTATTTCCATCCGTTTGCCTCTTCTTCGTCACTCTGCTCCTGACAGCTTCATGGAAGTTAGGAACAATTCGATCCTTCTTATCACTGTAACTGTTGCTGTTTCCAGGTGCCATCCAGTCAATTTTGACTCATGGGGATACCATGTGAAAGAGTAGAACTGCCTCATAGGGTTTTCTAGGCTGTAATCTTTACTGGAGCAGAGTGCCAGGTTTTTCTCTCATGGAGCTATTGGGTAGGTTCAAACCACCACCTTTCCCTTAAGCAGCTGAGTACTTGACCAAACCAAACTAGACTAAACCAGTTACTGGAAACGTCTAAGAGACTTGTGTCTTTCCTCAGATCCTAGAGTATATTGTAAACAGGCCAGGATGGAAGTCAAAAGAGGGGTGGGAAGGGAGAGGAGGCTGACCTGTATTTATGGAAAACTCCCCCAGAAGTTGGAAGAGACCTGAGAGGTCCTCTGTTCAAGCTCTAAGCTCACTTCAGGCCTCTTCCTCACTTTTCTTTCTCTCGGTGGACATTAGAGTGGAACCAACTACCCATCAGGAAGCAGTAATCACGGAGCCTGATCCCTTAGGGATTTGTGTATTTGTCAGTTGACCGGCGTAGTCAATTTGGCAATAATCCCCCCTTAGAAGCGTGAGTGGGAATATGCTGAGGCATTCTCACTGCAGGGCAGAGAGCTGAGATTCATTTTGCTGGTGCCGATTCTAAAAGTACTAGAAAATTAAATCAGAAGTAGAGCGCGGAAATGGCATATAAGGAAAAATGTCCTTTACAGATACGTGGAGAGAGGGGTTATGATTTTAATGCAAGTGAGCAAGCTCTAGAAGTGAGCCGTTTTCCTCCTGCCATCAGGCTGTGTCCAGCCCCAACGTCTGACAGCTCTGAAGCCTGTAGAGAGGACTGTCTGCCCCTTGGACAGGGCCAGCATCGGGCCCAGCTTCCCATTGTAACCGCCAGTGGGAAAAAATCTTGAGGCAAATCTTGCAGCTTTCTAAGTACAGACACCTTCTTGAATTATAACTGTCACCCTATCGTGATAATCATTGAAAGCCAAGATAATGACTTGGCTATGTTTTTTAGAATTGTGTGCCCTTTGATTGGTACAAACAGTTAACACACTCAGCCACTAACCAAAGAGTTGGGGGCTTGAGTCTACCCAGAAGTGCCTCGGAAGAAAGACCAGGCAGTCTGCTTCCAAAAAGTCAACCATTGAAAACCCTGTGGAGACAGTGCAACTCTGACATACATGGGGTCGCCGTGAGTCAGTTTCGACTCCGCAGCAGCTGGTTATCCCCACGTTGAGCTTTCCTTGCTCAGTGGGTAAAACTAGTGTTTCTGTCATCTGGAAATATCCCACATAGAGAAGAGATCATCCACAAGGACTTAGTGGTATCAGGCCAGACAGAAATGCTGCTTCCAGGGAAGATGTCAAATTTCTAAGACTTTTTCAAGATTCTTGTGTAAGGAGAAGGGGGCCCACCTTCGAGGGGCTGCGGCTGCTGCTGTGCATTAGCCATGCTGAGGGGGGTCATAAATTCTGGTGTGAGCATTTTCCGTGGCTTTGTGGTGAAGGTAGTCCAGCTTTCATGCCGTACATGAAATATGCTAGATCCCATCTTTAATGTAGAAACCACAGTTGTTTGGTTACACTCTTTAAGGAGGTTGGTGGTCAGTGTTGCAATATTCACGTGAGATTTGGTAAATTCCTATGTTTTATTCTCAAGAGAAACAATTTACTCTGAGGCTAAGGAATATTTGCTTTTCCTAAGCAGTTTCTGAAGGCACGGACGTAAAACAATAAGTGGGTGCGTTCCGTGCTGGCATCCCAACACTGCAGAAGTAAAACGGCTCCCTTTGCTCTGGGATCTGTGATAGAATCATTGTCTGTGCTTTGAAAAGCCTTGGCCAAATTAAAGAGATACAAATCACACCAGGAATGCTAGCAGAGAGAAACGGAGTCCGGGAATAGTTTAGAGTGAAGTAAAAAAAAGTTGTCTAAACCAAAACATATGATTACAAATCGATCTTTTAAACGTTGAAAGCTATTTTAGAGTTATCCTCTGACGAATAGAAATCTCAAAAAGCGTGACTGCCTCTTTCTTTCCGGTCTGTTGGAGAAAATCTGCCTGTTTGTTCAATATCAGCAATTTTCTGCCCCACGTTTCAGAAGATTTTCAGTGATTAGCCTTCTGTGGATCCAAACTGGACATGAAAGGAAGGGAATTTTGTTTGGGGGAGTACCATAGTCTAGACCTTATGAGATAGTTGGAGGTTCATAGTCTAGGTTTTGGCTTTTTCTTTAACAAAGGGCAGCACTGAAATCAAACAAGGCACATCCTTGGAGCAGCTTCGTCTTCATCCAGGCTGCAGCACGCAGAGCCAGGCCGGCCTCTGGGAATCTGTTTGCTTCAGTTCGTTCTTCTCAAGGGATTCGCTTGCTTCCCTAGTTTCCAAAACACATAGGGAAAAAATGCTGAAATTCAGTATTTCCTTTAGTCTTCACCCCACGTGGAGGGTTAGCAAGGAGGGCTTCACAAATCCCCATGGGGAGAGGCGGTGAGGGTACGTGGTTAGCCTCAGCTGAGAGCTGGGAAAAATAAGGCCCCCAGGAATGATGACATGCTTTTCTCAGACCCCGTGACAACCACCAAACAGTGCTGTCATTCTCTGTAACTACACCAGTACTTGCAACATGTTGGAAATAACCCCAGGACTGTTGGGGTGATCCACGAAGCACAATGACTGGACTTTCTGTACTCTTTTCCTATCTCCTGCTGGAGAATAAGAAGATAATTTATTCCTCTGAATACAAAAAATGAATGACATGTTGGAATGTCAAATGCTTTGTTATGTATATGTTTACCACAATAAAGAAAAAAGAACTAACACATATTATGCCCTTTTGATGGAACTATAAATTTCCTCCTATGGCAAAATAATAAAATCAGGCTGCAGAATATAACCATAGTAATTATCACTTTATGATAAATTAATTATATATCAAATAAAAAATAGTGAATGACTTTCTGTCTTCTGTTAATGCACGAATAAAAATGTATCTGTATAGAAGGTGAACATAAAGAACGGAAAAAATAATAGGATGTGCTCTAGTGGGGTTAACGTATGGTATGATACAGAGGATAATCGTGTCTAAAGTAGAACCTCCCCCCCACCAAAAAAAATGACTATTTTGTTCCTTAATGCCTTGTTAGCAAGCATGAGCAAAAGAAGGACAGAGCAGAAATAACACGTCAGTGGCAATCGGGACCCGAGGTCTGGTCCCAGTTCTGCCAATGCATAAGGCCTTTCAGTCTTTCTAGGTCTTTGTTTTCTCGTCTACAAAATGAAAAAATGGGAAGAGATGATCTGTAAGCCCCTTCCCAGTCTAAAATCCTGTGACTCTCTCAGAAACGTGTGGCCTGTTTCTACGGACTGAATAACTCTACTTATGTGTTTCTGGGTTACAAGCAATATAATTTTTGTATTTAATATAAATTTCATTCATACTGAATGAAATAAAGGTGTATGCTATAGAGTATACATTTGATTTTGACAGGATTTTGACTGCCACAGAATTAAGAGTCTTGTCTGGGTGAAAGTGGACAGCGAGTCTTTCTTCCGTCACTGGTTTTGCTCTAACAATCGAAACATGCATGTTTGGCATTATAAGAGGTCCCTTAAGAGATTACTGCAGTTATTGCCTTTCTCCGCTTATGCACTTCTTTTAATAACTAGAAGCCAACATTCCCTGACCAGTAGTTTTAATTTGCATTAAAAACAGATTTGTTATTTACAGAAGCACAAAGAATTTATGGGCCTGGGAGCTGCAGCTCCAGCTTGGATCTCGCCTAATCATAGCCATGGAATCAATTAACAGTTCATCTGTGAAATGTGATAAAATCTTATGAGATACATATTGCCCAATAACTGTGAACGAGATGAAAGTATGCTCCACAATAGTAACGGGGCTTCGGGGTTTTACAATCACCATTGACAAGAGCTCCATTAGAAACTCTGTATTCAGTATGGCCGCAAAACACTCTGTGTCTGAACAGATGATAGAGCATTAAGTCATAAACCTGGCCAGCCATTCCTGCTTTGATTAGTTTCCAACACCCTGGAAAAGGGGGCCGTTTATTTAAGTGTTCTTGCTCATGGCAAATGAGCTTGTGAGGCTTGGGGTGGGTGGGGGTGAGGGGGAAAGATTGAGTTCAGAGCTATAAATTGCTGTAAAGCTAGTGCCTCCAAGAAGGGCTGTGTGGGAGGCCTGGGCAGTCTGGCGTGCAGTGCGCCTTCGTGGAGTAGATTGGGAGGTTCGTTCTGATACTTGGGTAACTGCTTTGGAAAACCTGGGTTCTTTTCTGACTGGCTTGGAGATTTTTTTTTTTTTTTTTTTTCAGGATCAGAGATGGTCTTTGATCAAACTTTGCTATGCCCACAATATACTATTGTATGTTGATGGTTTGTATTCTTGCATCATATCAAGCTCTAAGATGTGTTGTTGTTTATCGCCATCAAGTCGATTCTGACTCGTGGTAACTCCATGTGTGCAGAGTAGAACTGCTCCACTGGGTTTTCAAGGTGTGATTTTTCAGAAGCAGATCGCCAGGCCTGACTTCCGAGGGACCTCTGGGTGGGTTCTAAGCACCAACCTTTCAGCTAGTAGTCGAGCGGTTAACCGCTCAGGTGCCACCCAGGGACTCTTACCCCCTCCTTAAAGTCAGTCTCTTGTTTTACCCTTGAGAAAATTGAGAGTCAGAGATGCTGAGTGATCAAGCCTACAGAGTCGGCCTATGCCAGGGTAAAGAGAGAACACTGTCCTGATTTTTTCATAAAGCATTCACCAGATTAATGATTCCCAGTGGGCTATCTCACTGACCACTGTGAATGCTACAGGATCAACATGTCATCAGTCTTACGTGAAACCGCTGAACATCAAGGGAAGAGCAGATAAACGACTTGGACTTGAGATGAAGACCACACTCAAAAGGTCTAACCTCCATACCCCTTGGAATTATACACGCTGGTTTTCAGACAGGCAAAATATGCCAGGAATATCCTCAATAAAGTTACATTTCTTGGCAAACTGGTTTGGGCAAGTAGGTTTTCTGAGGCTTAGGATGAGCTACGGTAACTCTTGGCCTGGGCTCCTGTGTTAGAGAATAGACCTGCAGGAAAACTGCCTTCCTGTCCCCCCACTCAACCTAACGGGATTTGGCATTGACAGTTTCTCACCCTTTACCTCACCCCCTTTTTTCCCTCCCGGTTGCAGTTTTGAAACGACGGTAGGATATTTTGGGATGAAGCCAAAGTCTGGTGAGAAGGAGATCACACCCAACTATGTGTTTATGGTGTGGTATGAGTTCTGCAGTGACTTCAAGACAATTTGGAAGCGGGAGAGTAAAAACATATCTAAAGAAAGGTAAGGTTCTAATAGAGTCTAGGAAACTGCCTTCTCAAACCTAACAAAGTGTGTTCCTGTGTTTCCCAGGTGTCAATATTTTCTTTCTGACCAAGTGGACATCAAGAAAAGATTATTGCTTCAGTGTTCATAGGGAAATTCGGGGAAGCCTTGCTGTCCACACAGCAGTCATGCTCACACGATCTGATAAGTTACACTTTCTTAACCCCTTCCAATTACTAGCTAGTAAATGAAAGGGGAGTTGTGCTAATTTGCAACAGATTGCTTCTCTGTGTATTTTCACGTTGGCCCAGTCTAAATGAGGTAGCCTTGCTGTCGCAGACAGTACGGACAAATAAAAGTGAATGCTTTTCCCATTAATATAGTCAACTTGCATCAAAGGGAAGTCCCTGAGACCGAGGCCACACTTAACCCAGTGTTGAAGCCGGCACTGGATTTACAGCGCCACGTCTGACTCCCCGTATCCTGCTGAGGACATCAAACTTCATGCCGCTCTGCCTCATTGCAGCCTTCTGATTTTATGAGTTGGGGGTCGAGGGAAAACCTGGGCTCCGAATATGAGGTGTGGGTGTAGGTATGGGTGTGTGTTCTCCTGAGAGAGATGGAGCTTAGCCCTGTTGATCAGAAAAAAAGCATTTCTGCTTGATCATTGTTTTGATCAAGTTGCCACTGTTCCATAAAGGGTGTCATGGATTTAAACTTCAAACAGATCTTGCTACTACTCCTGCAGAACAGATGTATGGGAATGTCACTCAGAGTGGAGTCGAAGGAGACAAAAAAAACTCTACAAAGTACGGGAAACAGTTTATTGAAATATAGCATCTATATTTCACTAAACATTGAGACTTGGAATTTCATAATGCCAGTATTTTTGTTCTTTATTCTGTAATCAGAGAAAAGGTAATATAAATAAGGTAATATAAATAACATATGCGCACACACACACACACACAAAATATGTCTCACCATAAGAAGTTGTTTTTAAGGACATCAGAATTTAGAGATTTTGAGCCATTATTATTGAGTCTCTAAATATTTTCTCAGGGAATTAAGAAAAAAAAAAAAAACTTTCTTGCATTCCAAAGAAGTCAAAAAGATTTGAAGATGTTCATCAGCACATCTTCACACCATTATGCCCTTGGGAACACAGGAACTAAACTGAGCATATCTACTATTGTCTGTAAACTGAGGCAGAGAAAAGTTAAGTGACCTTGGTAAGAAAATAGGTCGTTGATAACAATATGAAAAAGTCCTAAAGATCTTGACACTCAGCTCCTTGCTCTTGCTCTGCAGTTATTTATCTAGCCCTTTAAAGTAAGCGAACATAGGCTTCCGTGGAATAAACCCTGTGCTTTACGAGCCTCATACGAGAGTGGTAGAACCACGGTCCCTCTGCCCATCACAGTGGAGCCACTGACCAGCCGGTTCTCCGTGTGCACATCCCACACTGGAAGCCCAGCAGTGGGCCCTGAACGTGCAGCCTTTGCTTCAGAATTTCCACCTTAGGTTTTGAACACAGTCCTTAGTGAATTTGTCCTTGTAGTTGGAGCCCTAAAAGGTTAAAAACAAAACCACACACACACACACACACACACACACACACACACACACACACACACACACACACACACACACACACACACACACACACACACACACACACACACACACACACACACACACACACACACACACACACACACACACACACACACACAGAGCAGAGTGGGTAATTTGTTGTTTTTCATTTTAATAATCTTCTCTTCAAATACTGAACTGTGTCCCAAACTAAGGAGTGCTTCCCTGTTAGAGATGTTGGTGCACACTGTGGGTCGACGGTGGCGGGTGGCAGTGATATCCCACTGTCCTTCCGAATGACATTTTCTCTGATCCCAGTGACAGACATTTGCGGCAGCGCTTCCTGGGTGCAGCTGATGAATTGCCTGCTTCACACTCTGTAAACCAACACCTTTAAAGGGTTGTGACTTCAGAGAGCCTTTTTCAGTTCCTCCCATTGAGCAGTTTCGGGGGTCTCTTCATCCCAGCCGTGCTTTGAGATATGGATCACCAAGGTTTCCAACCTCAGACAGCGTCTCTGAATGTTAGTGATGGCTAATCACATATTTTTGGAGGCAACTTCTTTAGGAAAATCTATTGGTTAAGAAATGTTAGCACCTTATATATATTACTGCTTATCCAGTTAAACATACTGATTAACATCCAGGGTTTTCTTGTGAAGTGAGGATTTTTTTTTAAATTGTACTCTTAGGATTTTAGCTTTTAGACCGTTCGAATCACATACTCATTGTGGCAAAAGAGGTAAATTAACTTCAATTCTTCTGTTAATAATTAAATGAGAAACAAGATGATTGCTTTTTTTAATACCTATTTAGTGACGTTCGATATTGTGATTTTAAGTTACGCTTTTCCTAGAAATCCAATAAATCCAAGCAACACTAAATATCTGGTGGTAACCTAACATCATTAACATGAATAGTACAAAGACATCCTAAAAAATTAAATCCACAAACAAATTGAAACATGATAGCTTATAATTACGAGAAAAGAAAACTATCGTTCTGGATCCCATTAGAAGAGATACAACCCAATTGATTTTGAAATTTATTTGAAACTCAACTAAAAACCGCAAAAAATCATTGGGAAAAATTAAGGATTAATAATAGTATTTTCAAAGGAACAGATTCCATACAAATGATGTTTTCTTTAAACTCTACTTGCAAATAAAATGGAAGGTGTTGAAAACTAATTTAGGCCACTTGAGGCTCATTTTAGGTGGTAGAAAATATTTACTTGTTTTTCTGCTTAGCATGGTTTCTGTGAATACACATCAGCTTAATGCAGAGTTGAGATGGATCTATCTCCATACAGGGTAGCAACTGCTCTGGAACATTCTCTAAACACAAGTGTAACTGTATAAATCACCTTCAGTGTTCTTGTGCCATGTGACTGAATAATAAACCCTCTCACTAAGCTGGTGTCAGGCACACTTCTGTTTGAATAGGGGAGATGTATTTCACTGGGCATATGGCTTACTTGCAGATTACCATGTCAGTAGATGAGCAATCTACTATGTAATGATATATTACACCATTACATTTCCCGTGGCATTTAAACCAATCTTAGGCAAAATAGTAAACTTCTGTGTCTAGGCACAGTTCCTGGGTGGTGCAAATGGTTAACACACTCAGCTGCTAACCAAAAGGTCGGAGGTGTGAGTCCACCCAGAGGCAATCAGAAGAAAGGCGTGGTGGAAAAACCAGCCATTGAAAACCTGTGGAGCACAGTTCCACTTTGACACACATGGGGTCGCTATGAGTTAGAATCAGCTTGACGGCAACTGGTTTACTGGTATCTAGGCACAAATCCAGAATGCCCCTTCTTAGTCCTTCAGTCTGTGACCTAGTCCTTGTGCTGCCCTTAGTTCCAGGACTCATTCCCCACCCCAGGGAAATATACCAGTCCCTTCTCTTATCCCTTCTGAGTACTCAGCAGTATTCAGTTGTGTAAAAAAATGACCTGTAGAGAGAGTGGAAAATCAACACATTCAACCTTTACTCCACCATCAATGTGCTGTGCAACCTTGGGCAAGTCGCTTACTGCCTAAGAGACCCAGTGTCGAATCTGTAAACTGTGTATTGGGATGAAGTAGAAACTAAGATCTCTTATAGCTCGAATTTTCTATGAATCTAGAAACTACCTTCTTAATATTCTGAGGAACTGTGTGTTTCATTTCTGAGATAATGCCCCTCACCTTTACTTCTGAGCTCATTAGAGATTCTATTGGAGGACACTGGAAGCCAAGGTCTGGCAGGTGAGTGAAGGAAGCATTTGGCGTCAGGGAGAATTCCCAGTGCCCTCTTGGATTTGGTAGATGTCTACAGCTACCTACCTCACTCCACCAGTGCTTCCCATAAAATACCAGTGTTGGTCTTGAAGATCACATCTTTTATTAAGAGTGCAAATACAAGATATATTGTCTTCTGCTTATCTATATCCAACATCACAATTATAGTTTATCATAGTTGATCAAGAGTTTTATCCTCAGAGGCAACTTTGCCTCCATTTTACCTTTTCCTGCACTTTTATATTTGTGCCTGTTGATGTCCAAGCATACAGTGAATTTTGGGTTTACACATTTCTTCCACCTATTAAATCTGCAAATTGTCAAAAATATGCATAAATGTAAAGGAGGGTTACCTAATTTTTGCTGCTACCTTTATTGACTATTCGTTACTCATTTTCTGCCATTTTATTTTTGTGGCTCTTTAATTACTCTCAGATATAGGACCCTTCCTTATAAAATATTCCACCATTTAGGATATCTTAAGACTGCTCCCACACATGCCCCCACATAGAGGCCACACACCACCATCACCACAACCCACAAAACGGCTGGGAATTTGCAAAAGGTAAAGAAGTTCCAGGGGAGTCCTGACCCCAGGAATAAAGTTCAGGTCAAGAATTCACCCTGAGCCAAAGCAGACTCTAAAAGGGCCATTTAAAGAACCCATAATGGGTAAGTAATGAATGAGTAAGGAGTGTGGTGAATTTTATGTGAAATGCAGATAAGAAACTTAATTATATACCTAGGTATAATTTACACCATGAAGAAATGGATCACTGATTTAGAAAAACCAAGAACCCTCTCGGCCCTGTCTCCTCTGTAAACTAACGCTCCATCTCTTTCCTTTCCCCGCTAGCTTCCTGAAAGAAGAATTTCTATTCAGTTTCCCACTTCCTTTTCCTTCTACATGCTCACTCCTTCCTCTGTCACTATGGGTAAGGCTTGACTGCTATAACAAAGACCAGAATAGTTCCTGCTTAAACTAGACAAAAGAATCATTTTTCTCTTGCATAGCAGTCTGAGTACAAGTTGCTTAAAGGTTGGGCACCCTTCTCTTTTGTGGCTGCCGTCCTTAAGGTGTGGTCCTTTTTACACAAGGTTGAAGGTGACTTAACTGACATCCAGTACTACCACTACTGCTGGCTTCCTCTTGCCAGTGGGGAGAGGAGAGTACACCCTTTTCCTTTTAAGTGCATGACCTGGAAGGTTCCACATCACTTCCACTCTTCCCCATTGGGTTGAACTTAGTCTCATGGCCATATACAAAGGAGAGTGGAAAACGTCGGCTTAGCTGGGAGCCATGTGCCCAGCTAAAGGTTCATGAGTTCCATTACTAAAGGAAGAAGGAGAAATCGATATAGATGTTGAGCCACTGGAAAACTATGCCACATTTCTAATTTGGAAGTCGAATGGCTCCTTTCTAACTCCTTGGCACACTAGCTTTTGGCACTAGTGACATTCTCTTCCATCTTGAAATGCCTCATTGCTCTGATAGTATTCTGGGGCTCTTTCTGAATAGGTGACAGTCTCCTTCACTAGTTCCCCTTTTTCTTCCTAATTCTGGACGTTTCCCAGCGTTCAGATCCATGTTTCTCTCTTCTTGCTCTATACTGTCTCCATAGCTAGTCCCAG
This sequence comes from Dugong dugon, assembly GCA_030035585.1. Lineage (NCBI taxonomy): Eukaryota > Metazoa > Chordata > Mammalia > Sirenia > Dugongidae > Dugong > Dugong dugon. The sequence continues at coordinate 2,178,272 of CM057472.1, forward strand.
CCGTTTTCCGAGCTCCAGCTATCACCTCTTGGGAGACCAAAGTCTTAGACCCAAATCTTTTGCACAGTAAACATTCCCACAGGATGCCCAAGCTTCATGCTCAATTCAGCACATCCCAGATGGAATGTATTCTACTTCAAATAAGACCTACTCCTCTCTGGTTCCCTGACAATTGCAACACTGTTCTCCTCTTAGTAACACAGGCTGGTTGGACACCTGAGTCATCCTCAGTGCTTCAAGATTCATTTTCTATCTTTTATTGCTAACCCTTCTCAGTGTTACCTCCTTGCTGGTTATCCTTCTATGCCCTGTATTCCTAGTGACACTGCCATAATTCAGGACCTCGTCATCTCCTGCCAGGATTACTGAAATATCCTTCTAATTGTTCTCTGTGCCTATATTGTCTCTACTTCTGCTTTAATGTTCCCCTAATATTGCATCCAGTTATCTTTCTAAAACAGAAGTTGATCACATCCAGTCCTTTAAAAATATTCAGTTGTTTCCCAGTGCTGATGAAATAAAGGGAAGAGAATTAGTATCTGTTAACTCACTGAGTCCTCACAACAACCCTGAAAAGAAGGTTTATTGCTGTTTCACAGATAAACAAATGAGAAAGTAAATGAATTGCCCGTGTCACAGTTTCACTAGTTAAGTGGCAGAAGTGGGAGAAGAACCTAAGTCTTTTTTGACTGTAAAGATTGGATTCTTTCAAGTATTCCATGTTCCATCTCAAATTATAGCATGACCCTCCAGAAACCTGCCCTTAACTCACCTCTGCAGCTTCATTCCCTAGAGCTTCATCGCCCCCATGCACCCACCTTAATGACCACTCACTGTTTCTCATACGTGCACCTTTTTGCCTCATGTTCTTATTGGATAATTTCTTTACAATGCAATGTCCCTGTTTATTTCCTGCTGCTCCAAATATAGTCATACTTCAGGGACCACTTCCAAAACCAGCTTCTCTAGAAATCTTCTGAAATTCCCCTAAGTAACCACTTCTTCCTCTGATCTCTGACAGCATGTTTTTCTTACCATCCTTTAGCACTTAATTCATTCCAACTTGTTATTTTAGTGGTTTATGTGTCTTTTTCCACCTCCAGGACATAAACCCATTCCTTGTTATATCTTGTATGGCACATTCTTCAGCACAGTGCCTGATACATGTTTATTGACATAGAAAGGACTTCACAATTGAGTGCAAAGTGATATTACATGAGCATTGAAGATCCCGGATGCTGTAAGAGATTGGAGGAGGAGGTAATCACAAGGAAATGAGGAGGCTAGAGATGGCTTGGGGAGGATTTTGGCCACAAACAGGGCCAGCCCCTAGTAGAGAGTTGTAGAGGGGATTCAAAAGCCAGTGGAGGAATGGTAGAGATCAGAGGCTCCCAAATGTGGAAGATCTCCCAGATCGCCTGGAGAGCTTCATAAAAATGTAAACAGAACTACTGAATTGGAAGGCTCCCCACGGAGATGGTAGAGCAAGAACCTGTTTTGCGTTTGGTTGCCTCAATAAACGCCTTGGCTTTGCCCATGCCTTGGCTGAATGTATCAGGTAGGCTTTGCAGGTGGGAGGGAGGAGGACACTATCCTGATGGTTATGATATTCAGCCAGGTTTAGGATCTACCAGACTTAGGTGCTCTTGAACCTTGATTTCCTGAGATTTTAGGCAGGAAATGAACTGGGCATTGACAGAGCAGATGAATTCAGTTACTTGGAGAAGAAAGGAGTAAGGACATTCTGGGAGGTCACATGGCAAAGTTGTAGACCTGGGAAACTCAACACACATTTTAGAGGAATCACTAGTGTGATTATTCCTGGGGCCAGCCCAACTTCCCCTCCTCTGTGAGTCCTTCTCTGGGTGCCCCGTGCACACCCGTCACTCACTTCTTTCACTCCTTCTGTCTGCAGCATCTAATCAGCTTGACTGAAACAAACACTTGTGAAGTACCTATTATGCATCAAGTGCTGGACAAGTCATGGGACTCTATTCTTGGAGAGTTTAATCTAGTGATCGCATACTGCCTCCTTCACAAAGGTTTCCCCAATCTCTGTGAGCTGTCTTTTCTCCAGAATTCTGGGGGTTTGCTGTCTCTTCTGTTTTGGCATTTGCTGATTTGTTTTTCATTCATTTGCTTATAGATATTTTCTCCCTTAAATAAATCATGCCAAAACCAGTTGCTGTTGAATCCATTCTGACTCATGGTGACCCCTTGTGTGCAGAGTAGAGCTGTACTTCATAGGGTTTTCAAGGCTGTGACTGTTTGGAAGCAGATGGTCAGGGCTTTCTTCTCAGGTTCCTCTGGATGGGTTTGAACAGCCAACCTTTTAGTTAACAGTCAAGGGCTTAACCATTTGCGGCTACCACAGGGACTCCTAAATAAATCATAGGCCCCTTGAAGACCAGGGCAAGAGCTTATACTTCTTTGTTTTCTCTCTAGCACCTTTATTTCCTTATACATAGTAAGTGCTCAATTAATATTTGTTGAATAAATAAACAAGCACTGTGTTTTCTCTTCCCATATTGAAACTGACTACAGGATTTGCTGTCTGCTGATGATGAGTAAGACATTTTATTTATTTGGATTTTCGTGTTAGAATTCCCCAAATATATCCCATATGGGTCACTTTTGCTGAAGCATCCAAAATCTTAATAGCTTTGTTGAAGAGGATAGATAGACATGTTTCAGAACAAGAAAGATTAGTTAATGGGGTAAAACAATCACCTTCTCTGTTCTTGGCGGTATTACTTTCCATTTGTTTTAAGAAAAAAATAAGTGGAGATCATTGGGACCTCATGGTTGTGCCAAGCCTCAGACCTCTCTGGAGCTCAAATAAGAAGCTTAGAGAGCATCTGTCTGCACTCTGTTTCCCCAGCTTGGCAGACAGCAATGGAAACCCAAAGTGAGCCTCATTCATTCGGCTAGAGTATTTCTCAATCACTTATCTGGGGGACTCATGACAGCTTTCGCCTTTGGCATAGATGGATAGGGGGTTGCCTGAGTAGTATGATTTGAGGGGCGCCAGAAAGGCTCCCTGCCCCAGACAATCTCCCCTGTTTCCTCACCCTTTGTTTTAGTCGCCCTGCACACAGCCTCTGATCAGTTCCGGGTTTGGGTGAGACTCAGTAGGTGGTACTGGTTTCAAAAGAAGAAAGAGGGGAGTTGGCATCTGCAGGCACAAGCACGTCTTCATCATCAGGATGGGAAATGTCTTCCTGAGTCTAGCCATGCATTTCAATTAAATTTGGAGATTTCTGACATGGGGGCCGACTTGGGTTTCCAAGCTGTCTCCCAGACGCCTCTCTGTCCCTGAGCAAAGAAACAAAATGCGCTCAGTGCTCACTCTGCACCTAGATCGCAGGGTCAGAGCGGGGTGTTATGTCTACCAAGTGCAGAGTGATTGGCTCTAACTGATCGCGCATTCCAGGGCAAGTCCAGGGACCCCCTCCCCCTCCACCCCCCTACTCCCCCACCACTTCCACTCCCCAGTGACCTGGGGGAGAGGCTCTGCAAACGGAAGCAGCCTTTGTTCTGCAATTAATCACTTGAAGTCAAAGTGTGTTTGGGTACTACAAGCGATAGCCCACCGAAACTATGAAGTGGCAGATCTTGTGGCTGGTGAAATTCAGTCTCTGCGAGGACTTTCTTCATTTTAAATAGAAAAATCCTGACTTAGGAATGGCATAAGGAAAAGTGTCAAATTTAGGAAGTAGGAATGATAGGATAATTTATCACGGAATGACTTTGAGAGACTAGATTCTGATGTGTAAGGAGCTAACTTGTAAACCTAAGACCTGTTATTACTTTCCTGCTGGTCTGCATTCTCGTGAGCTGCCAGTGAGACTGACCTGGGGGGACATAGTTAAGGGGTGGAGGGCTGGACAGGGTCAGAGGTGAAACTCTGAAAATGACTGAGCATAGAAGAGTGTGCGTGCCTGTCTAAGAATGTGGCCCTGTTGATCTGCCTGAGATAAATGATTTGGGGGTTACCCATTGTTTTATCTACTTCTCATCTGTCAGTGTGTTGTACGGTGGTGGCTTGCATGTTGCTGTGATGCTGGAGGCTATGTCACTGGTATTTCAAATACCAGCAAGGTCACCTATGGTGGACAGGTTTCATCCTCCGAGCTTCCAGACTAAAACAGACTAGGAGGAAGGACCTGGCAATCTACATCTTAAGGAAATTGTCCAGTGAAAACCTTATAAATAGCAGTGGAACATTGTCTGATAGAGTGCCGGAAAATGAGCCTCTCCGATTGGAAGGCGCTCAAAATACGACTGGGGAAGAGCTGCCTCCTCAAAGTAGAGTTGACCTTGATGACGTGGATGGAGTCAAGTTTTTGGGACCTTCATTTGCTGATGTGGCACAACTCAAAATGAGAAGAAACAGCTGCAGATATCCATTAATAATCAGAAAGTGGAATGTATGAAGTAGGAATCTAGGAAAATTGGAAGCTTTCAGAAATGAAATGGAATACACAAAGATTGATAGCCTAAGCATTAGTGAGCTGAAATGGACTGGTATTGGTCGTTTTGAATCAGACAGTCATATGGTTTACTATGTCGGGAATGACAAATTGAGAGGAATGGCATTGCATTCATCATCAAAAAGAAAATTTCAAGATCTATTCTAAAGTTCAGCATCAGTAATAGGATAATATCCATACACCTACAAGGAAGACCAGTTAACGTGACTATTATTCAAATCTACGCAACAACAACTAATGCCAAAGATGAAGAAATTGAAGATTTTTACCAACTTCTGCAGTCTGAAATTGATCAAACATGCAATCAAGATGCATTGATAATTACTGGTGATTGGATTACAAAAGTTGGAAATGAAGAAGGATTGGTAGTTGAAAATACGGCCTTGGTGATAGAAATGATGCCGGAGATCGCATGATAGAATTTTGCAAGACCAACAACTTCTTCATTGCAGATACCTTTTTTCAGCAACATAAATGACTACTACACATGTGAACCTCTCCAGATGGAATACACAGGCATCAAACTGACTGACTATATGTGGAAAAAGACAACAGAGAAGTTCGGTATCATCAGTCAGAACAAGGCCAGGGGCCAACTGTGGAATAGACCATCAATTGCTCTTATGCAAGTTCAAGACGAAACTGAAGAAAATTAAAACAAGTCTATAAGAGCCAAAGTCTGACCTTGAGTATATCCTACCTGAATTTAGAGACTATCTCAAGAATAGATTTGATGCAATGAACACCAGTGACCGAAGACCAGACGAGTTGTGGGATGACATCAAGGACATCATATATGAAGAAAGCAGGAGGTCATTAAAAAGAGAGGAAAGAAAGAAAAGACCAAAATGGATGTCAGAAGAGACTCTGAAATTTGCTCTTCAATGTACAGTAGCTAAAGCAAATGGAAGAAATGATGAAGTAAAGAGCTGAACAGAAGATTTCAAAGGTGGCTTGAGAAGACAAAGTAAAACATATAGTGAAAGTACAAAGACCTGGAGTTACAAACCCAAAAGGGAAGAACATGCTTAGCATTTCTCAAGCTAAAAAAACTGAAGAAAAAATTCAAGCCTTGAGTTACCACACTGAAGGATTCTTTGGGCAAAATATTGAACAACACAGGAGGCATCAAAAGAAGATGGAAGGAATTCACAGAGTCACTGTACCAAAAAGAATTGGTCGACATTCAGCCATTTCAGGCGGTAGCTATTATCAAGTACTGATGGTATTGAAGGAATTGAAGTCCAAGCTGCACTGAAGGCATTGGCGAAAAATAAGGCTCCAGGAATTGAGATGTTTCAACAAACGGATGCAACACTGGAAGCACTCCACTCGTCTATGCCAAGAAATTTGGAAGACAGCTACCTAGCCAGCCAGCTGGAAGAAATCCATATTCATGCCCGTTCCAAAGAAAGATGACCCAACAGAATGGAAATTATCAAACAATGTCATTAATATCACACACAAGTAAAATTTTGCTGAAGATTATTCAAAAATGGCTGCAGCAGTACAAAGAACATTGAGTATACCATAGACTGCCAAAAGAACAAACAAATCTGACTTGGAAGACGTACAGCCAGAATGCTCCTTAGAAGCAAGGATGGTAAGACTTCATCTCACGTACTTTAGACATGTTATCAGGAAGGACCAGTCCCTGGAGAAGGACATCATGCTTGGTTAAGTAGAGGGTCAGTGAAAAAGAGGAAGACCCTCAACAAGATGAATTGACACAGTGGCTGCAACAATGGGCTCAAACATAACAAGGATTGTGAGGATGGCACAGGACCAGGCAGCATTTTGTTCTGTTGTATGTAAGGTTGCTATGAGTTGGAAATGACTCGACAGCACCTAACAGCAGCAACCACATTGTTTCATACCGTCCAGGTCTCTTTTCTCTAACTTTTATTTTCTTACCCCTTGGAAACGTTCCATATTGATTAGCCAGTGATGTTTTCATCAGCGGTTGCAGTGAGGAGGAAATTTCTCATTACATCAACGAGTTAATGAGTTTGGTCTTTTTGTTGGTTGTTTTTTACTGTCACTAGTGAAGAGTGACTTTACTTAATTCACTGATGTTCATAACAACCACATGCAATAGTTTTATCAAAAATATCTGGTAAGGGAATGTTGTCAAGGTGGCTGGTAATAAGAATGGTCCTAGCAGCCCCTGGCTGGTCTTCATGGTTGCATTTTCTTATTTAGAACCAAAGTTGAGCATTGGTTCCTTTTCTCCCGTGCTGTGGAGAAACAACGTGACTCAATGAGTTGGGGACAATACCTTGTGGAGACTTGGGGAGTGTCCACACAATTCAAACAAACTCCGCAGAGCAGATAGAACTTTGCTTCTGACACTCAGGCTACCAGGCAACTGACTGGAGGGATAGCCAGACATGGCTTCTTCCTTCTAAAAGCACAAAATTCAAAACAGCCTCTATAATGTTAATACCATCTACTTTTCAGGTAATCCTAATGAGGAAAATATCAAGTCGTTGCTTCAGTCTTCTCTATATAAAGTGCCATAACGCAGGTGGCGTGGACTTTTCTTAGGCAAGGAAGCTACCCTCACACTCCCCCTAGAGTCTCTTTGTATGGTATTCTTGGTGCCTTGGCCTGATGCTACTTAGTTCAAGGCTGCAAATCAGGGAAAAGGAGTGAATAGCCAGTTGGTATGTCATTTTTACAGCTTCTTACACCCATTCTCTGACTTTCTTCTCCTAACGAGAGACCATAAAAGTATCAACATTTGCTTATAGAAGAAGTTGTCCCTAATAATGACTGGAAAAGCCAACCATACTGGGTAGTCAGACTGGGAGCAGGATTAAAGACTGGCGATTCGCTTATCTTATGGTGTGATCAACAGTAGGTGCCAGCACCTTTTCCATCCCACAAAACCTTCCCTACCATTCGAAAGACCATAGGCTGGAATGTACTGGGCCCATGTCAAAGGCATGTTTTTCTCATGTTCTTTTGTGGATCTACATATTTCCTGCATATATTTGAAAACAGTCACTAGATTAAAGAGTTCTATTTGTGGGAAAGATTCTGATTCACAATTTTTTAAATGTTAGGATAAGTCTAATGCACAGTGGTTTGAACCTTCATCTTTTTTCATCCTGTTTTTTAGGGAACTTGGTTATTCCCTGTGGCATATTGACGTAGAGGCACAGCACTGTACATTTGGGCTCACAGAGCCTGTCTTGTCCATTGTCTAGACTGTTTTGACCTCCTTTCTTGAGTGATGAGTGATCTTATGTCTTCTTTAAAACAGATTCACATTGCAGTTGGTCAAATTTCATGCTTCCACCAACATGTATTTTATGAGATGCATTCCCTGCACTGCCTCCCTCTTCTTTGCCTTTATCCACCAATGTTTTCCAAGCCGTTTACTTTGAATGTCTTGGATGAAGATGTGTACATTGTTTAGGTCATGAAGTGATTAATGTTTTTAGGTCACTCTGTTCTGCATGGCTGATAGAGCTTCCTTTTTGAAGCTAATGCCATTATAGGCCCAGACTTTTACCTCTGTGCTTCTCAAGTCACTTCCTTGCTCCTTTTGTCTACATTACAAAAACAAGTGGTTAACAAGTATGCCCTGTTAGGATTACCAGATTGTGTTTGTCCACTTGACTGAAATGAATTGTTCATTATCACTTAAGAAAGTTGCTAATAAATACCACCAATAGGTGTTTAAAACAAAATGGGATTTTGAAGGAGTCATTTAGCCATTTTTAAAACTAAAATTAACCCTACTGTTTATAGTGTAGACCTCAGCCTAAACCATGATTTGGGATCAGTTGTATCCAGATACCAACCAATTACCTGCATGACCTTTTCTAATAAAAAATATACCTTGGCCACATACTTAAGAGCTATTCAAAAGTTAATAGATCGGCAGTCTTGTGACAATTGGGACAATGGTTTGTTTGTTTTTCAGTTCAGAATGGGAAAGAAAGCAGAGGAGAGAACAGATGGCCCTCCCAAAAAAAAAAAAAATGCTAATTGCAGTCTCAAAATTGAATTGTGAGGCCCCTTGGGCAGGATATGATCAAATAGATCCATTTCATTTTCATTCTGGGGCTGTTGAAAGCAACAGTGGAGGAGGTGGCCATGTTTTGATTTTTGAGATCTGATATTTTATTAGAGCCCCAAAGCTGGAATCTGGGGCTATTAGTTCTTCTAAAAGAACTAATCTTAACCAGTCGTTCATCTCCAAGATATCTTTGGACAGTTCTTTAGGAAGAAGAGAAAAAGGCTTCTGTTGGCTATCACTCTCCTGGAGAGGACAGATTTCTATTTATTTTTTTCTCTTTCTCCCTTGGAGTTTTGTAGGTTCTGTTCGGTTCCATACACAGTGCTTTTCCAACTTTTTTTTTTTTTTTTTTTTAACAGCAGGGCTGTTTTCAAATGAAAATGTATGTGCAACCCCAATATATAAAACAGATAAAGTAAAGCTTTCCTGGTTACAGCAGGCTTGCACTGAGACACCTCTTGTGAATGGTGAGGCTTTTTGAACACAGTGTTTGAAAGCACAGCTCTAAGCTCTGAGGTTTCCCATTAGTGACAGGGAGTGTAAGACAGTCTGAGTCCCGTATCTTCCTCGGTATCTCACTGATCTCTCTGTTGGCCTGAGTGCTCGAGTGCCAAGGCCAGAAATGAAGGCACTTCTGTTATTATAAACTTCATGATGGTTTCAGGGTCTCCTGCCTTGTGCATCATCAACTGATGAAAGACTGGATGCCAAAAGAATTAAGATGTACTTTTTCCGTTTCATAGATGGCAGGGTTCCGAACTGGTTTGACTTAGCTGCTGGTAAAGAAATCTAGCCTGTAGAAAGCCTAGGGTGTCCCAGTTTTAAGGTCTCCCCAGAAAATAAGGTTGGAACAGTGGGGATCCCAAGCCTCTAAATGGAAAGGCATGTCACTCTTGGGAACACAGTTCATTTAGCTGCCTTGTGACCTCAGCTCTCTGATGAGTTGAAGGAAAAAAATGTGATCTAATACATTATCCAGCTTCTTTCATTGTTAGGATGGGAACTGTGTTCTCTTGCAGCTCTCTGTACTCTAACTGGAAGCAAAACTCCCTCCCCAGGTGGTTCTAATATGAAACCAAAGTTGTGAACCACATCTGTAGAGTAAGAACTAGACGTGAATATCAGTGGGTTTCTTTACAGTCCCCAACTCATACTTTGTCTTTACTCCATAGACTTTAGCAGGAATTGCAATTTAGTGGGGCCCCAGTAACTCCTTAGGGAGTATGTGCATCATAGTGAAAAAGAAGAATTAAGATTAGATTTTCAAAAGTCAATTGTATTGCGATATTTATGGATCTATTTCCTTTCTCTAGTATGTGTTAAAGTTATATTTATCCTGCATTTCAGTTTTGTTTTATTTTGAGAGGGTGCCATATAACCTTTGAGATAAGTCTAGGTACTTGTCTGTAAGTAATCATGAGCAACCTCATGTGATATTCTAGAGACAAATATTTAGACCAGAGGCAAAAATACGATGAATATCTAGGCCAAAAACAGAAACAGCTCCAGCTGAGCCAAGGTGGAGGTTGAGCATGTACGTAGATTGAAATTGTCTAACCAAAGGATTCCCTTTGACTAAATGCAGGAAAGTTCCTACCTCCTAAGTAAAAGGGCCAAATTCCGGACTTGGAACAGGTTATATAACCCCTCTGAGCCTCAGTCTCCTTGTGGGCCGAGTAATGTAGACACTTTCAGGAAGGAGTCCTGGAATGTATACATAAACTGACTTGTATAAATATTTAGCACATTTGGGTGGCCTGGAGCACCCTTTCTCTTTCCTTATTTAGGACTCAATCAGCTAATCAATAACTGGAACTGGATTTATTTTTATGTTTGTACTTTTTTTTCCCCAAGAATAAACGCAAAAATAACTGCTCTACAACTCTGAGTAGTAACTAAACATTTAGACTCGTTTAAGGTAGAAAATAAAAGCTACCAGTGCAGGTCATTGGTTGGTCACTTAGATATTTGCTGAGAACTAACCTGTACATGGCACAGTGCTAGATATAGGAACAGGGACGGGGCCCAGATACGCATAAGACATGATCATGGCCCTCAAGTAGTCCCGGTGATTTAAGGGAAATAAGACATTTACGCAGCTCTGAGATGAAAAGTGCAGAGTGCCTTAAGAGAGGCACAAAACGCCCTTTCACTTCAGAAAAGAGTGATTACTCTGGCTAAGAGAGATGAAGGAAGCTTTCATGACTTTGGCACTTAAGCTGAGAGTAGAAGAATGGGGAGAATTTGAACACTTGGAAATGAGTGACAAAGTCATTGAGGGCACAGTAACAGCAAGACGCAGAGGTGAAAAAAAGCCATGAGTAAAAATGGTTTAAGTAGTTTGGCTGATGCATGGAGCACTGTGTACCAGTGAAGTGAGGCGAAGGAAAGGATCCTTGATAAGTAATCACTTACAACATTTCCTTTAATTTTCAGAGCAACTGTGTTAGCTAGGTGGTATTATTCTCACTTTTAACAGATGAGGATATCGAGGCTAAAAGAGACTGACTTGTCCAAGGACACCCAGCTAATTAAACTGGCACAGTATGAATCCGAACCCAGGTTTGCATCTGAAAAAGCTTGAGTTTAGAAGAGAAGTCTAGCTTTGATTGCTAGACTGAGGAATTTGAGTCATATGTCATAGTTCAGGGGTCAACAGACTACAGCCTGCAGACCAAATCTGTCCCACCACCTGTTTCCATAAGTAAAATTTATTCACGTTATCTATAGCGGCGTTCACGCTACAATGGCACAGTTGAGTAGTTGCAACAGAGAACATATGGAAACCCAAAATAAAATATATGCTGTCTAGCTTGTAAAAAAAAAAAAAAAAAGTTTACCAGCCCCTGCTATAGTTAATTGAGAGTCATTGAAAATGTTTACGAAGGGAAGTAACATTCTCAGAGTTATGCATTGTTGATTGAGAACGTTCTAATCAGTAGAGTGGGTTGCAGAGAACTAGATTATTTAGAAGACTGTTTCACTTGTCTAGGCTCTAATTTCTTCTGTCCTGGACTGTCACAGTAATCCTCCAACAAATCCCCTGGCCTCCACAAGACATGCCCAGAACTTCAGCGCTTACAGAACTGAGGCAGGCAATGTAAATGAATGAAATACACTAGGTGCAAAGAAGCTGATAGATGGTACCGCTGGACAGCCTCGGGGTTTGGGATACAGCAGAGAGTGACGGAAGGTGCTGAAAACTGAGAAGCTCCTGCCCCATCTTATTGTCACTGCCCAGTAATGCCACACGATGTGGCCTGACCTTCCAATTTTATGAGAGAGGCCAGAAATGTGGATTCTTATGTGAATTCGGCTTTCACAAATGTTAGCAACTGAATTCAGGTTTATTTAAACCTCCTATGATTGATCAAAACTGAATTTAAATTTGTTTAAACTCTCTATGATGGATCAAACTGCAGACCTCCAGTTTGCAGTCTCTAGACTTTTCCCACATAATCGCCAGAACACGGTTTCTGAATGAATTTAATGCAACCGGCAACAGCCACTGTAGTTTCTTCAGCAGACACATGGTGCCTTGCCCACAGTTTCTGAAGACCATTGGCTATATATATATATATATAGGTGTATATACATATAGGTAGGTAGATAGGCAGGCAGGTAGGTAGGTACGATAGATGGACAGACTGACCCTCAATCTCTTTTCAGGTAAAAGCAGTATTTAAGGCCCACTGTCATACCAATATACATGACATAGCCTTGCCCTCTAAAAGGGATGTGGACTCTAATGCTAAGGGCATATGGAGAAGCTAGTATGGATTTGCTGGTGTCTGTTTTGCAGGGTCAGTCTTGAGCCTTGGTAACAATTAAGTTTCACTCAGGTGAGACTTAAGGGATTTGGAGAAAGCCTCATAATTCACACATTTTTTCCCCATAACCATTCTTGATGCTTGAATTTTTATAGTTTAGAGGTTAATCATTTGTAGTAACTCATTCATTCATTCATTCAACATGTATTGATTATTTACTATATGCTTGGAACTGTGCAAGATACTGTGAGGAGAGAAAGACAGTGAAGCCATGTCCCTGCCTTTGAGGAGATCCAGTCTAGTATGAAAGGCAGGTGCATAAAAGCAATCACAGTACAGTAAGATAAACGCAACCGTGGAAGTAGGTGCAAGGAAAAGAGGAGTAACTCTGTCCAACCAAATTATCCTTTCTTTATATACTAAACCTGCATTGAAAAATGTTCTCCTTCCTTAAGAAATGGCTTTAAACGAGCTGGAAAGTCCCAGATAAGACTACGTAATTTATAGGGCCCTTTCCTCAAAAATCATGAAAAATTTCAAGACAGTGACAACAGAGACTTAAACCAAGTGCAGGGCCCTTCTAAGCGTGGGGCCCTGGTAGACGCACAGGACGCACAACCATGAAGCCAACCCTGGGCTCAGCGTGTTCAAGAAACTCAAGTGGGCAGTATTTTAGGAAAGTCGTTTTTTCAATAATTTTGTTCTATAGGCCTCCACTGATTTAATAAGTATTTAGGGTATGCATAGTTATGCCGGCTCCTGTATCAAGGGGTGGGGATACAGCAGGAAAAATGACAGTGAAAATCTCTACCCTCATGAACCTTATGGTCTAGTGGAAAAACTTGCATGTGATAATTTTCATTATCTGGTCCAATCATGTCTTGACTACATATTCTGACAAAAAAAATGTTCAAATAGCCAGTGACTACTTTTTCTTTATATTTTTAAAGGTGAAATTGAAAATATTATTTTATATTTATACATAATGCATTAAAACCTGTGAAAGCTGAAAACTGTAAGGTGGGAACCTATCAAATACTTCCCACTGATAGAGAGCAATTGAAAAGTGCTAAGACTGTGTCCTGTGAAAGGTGGAAAATGTGTGAGACCCAGAAGAACCGAGTGGTCCTGTCGAGTTCTGATTCTCACAGGTTTCACTGTATAAATGTTCTATAAGGAGCAAGTGTTATTTTGATTATCAAAAAACAGGGTTGATATAAAAAAAACTTACTTAGAAGTTCTACAATCCTTGAAATTTCAATTTTTATTTACAATACCTCTAGGAAACAAGAAAAAATATGAGGAAATAGAACCTTTGTTTAGTATTTTAAATAGTTTCACTTATTTTAATTTGGTTGAGAAATTTTTGTCATATAGTACTTACACCAAAGTTTAGCCCCTGGATATGACTTTCAGAATCTATATTAAATCAGAGAAATTGAAGTGCATTCTTTGGTTTGATGAATGTCAGGGCGATAACATTCACTGATCTGGTTTTCTTGCATGACGTATGTAAGTGACATTAGTGCAAGGGTAGTGTTTTGCTAATAACTTCACTTTTCAGTTATAGTCAGGAACTATTGGCATGCATTCTTGAAGAGTTCTTTTCTCCGCGATGACAGAGTCAGTCATGATTATCCTTCCTCAATCACTTGCTATATGCCAGAGATGCTGGATGTTTTATTCATTTAATCCTCACAATGATACTGTGAGGTCAATATTAACCTCCACTTTATAGCTGAGGAAACTAAAATTTAGAGAAGCTGATTAACTTGCCCCAAGTCCTCTAATAACTGGCAGTGTTAGACTTTGAATCGTTTCTGGCTGATGGCTGAAGCTACTTGCCACCAAGCTTACACCTTCTCCCGATGCTTTCTGATTTTCAGTAGCACACTGTGAAAGGGAGATAGGATAAATACATGACGTCATTTGGAGAAGAGCAGAAAAGAACCACTGAGATGAGCAGTGTCCTGGGAAGTAGGCAGTGTGGTTGTGTACACTCAGATTGCCTGCAGTCTGTGGGACGGCCACTGACCAGTAAGAAAAGGTTTGCGGTGAGAACATGACTGGAGATTGACTCCTGCCCCACCCGCACCACACCCCAACCACCAACACCACCCCACATACTCAGAGATCAGGGATTGAGGAAGGTCATTATGGGCAGGAGCATGGTAAAAGACCACCTCTGAAAGAAGAGGCCAGAATTTGAAAGCAAAAAGGAACTGCTAAAGCAAAAGAGGACCAAAACTGTGTCTTGAAGGTTTGGAGGCCTAGGCAGAAATAGTAATTCCAAACTATTCCATTGTAATGGGGACTAAAAGCGCACTAGCAGATGTTCTCTTTGTAAAGAAATCTGGCTAGAGGGAAGCCGGGAAGAGTAGATGTTACAAGCTGTGTACCATCATCTTGGTTTGCAGATTCCTTCATAGTCAGAATCTGCAATGTAGTCTGAACTTGATTTGATCTGTGTAGTGCATTCTTTTGTGAGTATGGTGTTGTTGTTAGTTGTTGTGGATTCGATTCCGACTGACGGCGACCCTCTGTACAACAGAATGAAACACTGCCAAGTTCTGTGCCATCCTTACAATCATTGCTATGTTTGAGCTCATTGTTGCAGCCACTGTGTCAATCCATCTCGTTGAGGGTCTTCCTTTTTTTCACTGACCCTCTACCAAGCATAATGTCCTTCTCCAAGGACTGATAATAAGTCCAGAGTGCATAAGACCAAGTCTTGCCCTCCTCGCTTCTAAGGAGCATTCTGGCTATACTTCTTCCAAGACAGATTTGCTCATTCTTCTGGCAGTAGTAATACCTTGTTCAATTGTGCTAGGAAAGAGAGCTGTTATATTACTTGTACGGAAATGTGTACTGTTCATATAATGTGCCATGTTGGGAGAAATGTGCTGTTTTTTCATAAATGGATTAGGACATGTTATACGTACATAAGACTGGACAAATGCACCCTTTGATCTATTCGGTAAGCTTAGAGTAAGCCACAACTGGGGAGGCTGGTTGGGATCTCTCCTTCAGGCAGGCCTGATCAGTCTGCTGGGGACAGTCCTACTAGTAACCCTCATTAAATGCTGCCTCAAATGATGCACAGATATAGCATCCACCAGAGTTGTGCACCAAAACCACAGACATGCAGCTCAGCTAAGCATCCAAAATGGGTCATGGGCATACCAGGTCTTTTTCTGGCACCTTGTTGGGAGTTGGAGGTGGACTGTTTGGGGCAATGGTCTGCCTCTATGCCTCCCATCCAGGCTGCCTAAGTAAGGCCTTTGACCCAGAGCCTTCTCTGATAAGGAGGCTGGGAATTGGGTCACCTTCTCTCTCCTGGTTCCTTATCAGAGAAGGCCTTCCCCCTGTTCTGGGCACACAGTAACTTTCTCTGTCTTCTGCATATGTGAAGACACCATACAGCACCTGGCCGACCCCACTTCTATATCTGTTCCCAGCAGGGAGGGAATGGGATCTCTCGTGCTACAGCACAAGAAGGGTGGTGTGCCAGATTGTAAGAGCTGGCCTCCAAGGGTGAACTGAAGGGGAAACAGGCTTTGTGAGGCCGAACAAGAGCACCCTCATATGGTCCACTAGTCCATACGGTTTGCTAAGTCGGATCTTTAAGTAAGTCCCTGGCATGTAGCCACTGTTGTCCACCACCACTATAAAACCTCTGCCCTCCCACTGCATGCGGAGGTGTGCTCTGGTCTTGCTGGCGTCCAGGACTTGGCCTTGTTTTTAAGTCTCCCTAGTAAAACTTCTTTGCTGCCGCCATGGAGTTGCCTGCCTCTTTCTTTGGTCTCTCAGCACCCTCCATTTTCGAAGGCAAATTTCAAGTTACTGGTCATGCCTGGGCAGTAGTTTTTTTTGTTTTGTTTTTTGTTTTAATAATAGCTTTATTGAAATATAATTTACATACCATAAAATTCACCCTTTTCAAAGTATAAACTTCAGTGGTTTTTAGTAGATTCACAAAGTCGTGCAACCATCAACACTATTTAATTTTAGAATATTTTTGTCATGCCAAAAGAAACACTATACCCATTAGCAGTCACTCCCCATTCTCCTCACCACCACCCCAACCCCTGGCAGTCACTAATATACTTTCTGTCTCTATTGATTTGCATATTCTGGACAATATTTGTCCTTTTGTGTTTGGTTTATTTCACTTTACATAATGTTTTCTAGGTCCATCCATGTTGTAGCATGTATAAGAACTTCATTCCTTTTTATGGCCTAGTAATATTCCATTGTATAGCTATGTCACATTTTGTTTATCCATTTATCAGTTGATGGACATTTGGGTTGTTTCTATTTCTTGGTTATTATAAATAGTGCTGCTATGAACACTCATGTACAAATTTTTGTATGGACATACGTTTTCAATTTTCTTGGGGAATATGAATATATATATATAGAGAGAGAGCAATAACATTGCTGAGTCATATGGCAACTCTGTGTTTAACATTTTGAGAAAACTGTCAAACTGTTTTCCAAAGTGCCTGCACCATTTTAGCACCAGCACTATGTGATGGTTCCAATTTTTCCACATCCTCACTTCCAACTTGTTACTGCCTTTTTTATTTTAGCTGTCCTAATGCATGTGGAGTGGTATCTCATTGTGATTTTTATTTGCATTTCCCTAATGACTAGTGGGAAACCCTGGTGACATAGTGGTTAAGGGTACAGACTGCTAACCAAAAGGTTGGCAGTTCGAATCCACCAGCCGCTCCTTGGAAACCCTATGGGGCAGTTCAGCTCTGTCCTGTAGGCTTGGAATCTACTTGACAGCAATGGGTTTGGTTTTGGTTTAATGACTAATGATGTTGAACATCTTTTCATGTGTTTATTGGCCATTTTTATGTCTTATTTGGAGAAATGTCTATTCAAATCCTTTGCCCATTTCTTAATTGGGTTGTATGTCTTTTTACTTGAGTTATAAGAGTTCTTCATGTATTCTGATATATGTCATTTATCAGATACAAGTCCTTTATCAGCTATATGATTTACAAATATTTTTCCCATTCTGTGGTATGATGTGAATCGGTGAATTTTAGTATTTGTAGTTTTTATATTTTTTGTCTAAGCTTTAATTTTCAAAATTGCCTCAGTATATCTGCTGAGTGGATCACAAGCCAGATAGCCATGAAGTGTTCACTGAGAGAAAAGTGAACACACATGTTCTGTTTATCAGAAGCTACTCGTTCACAAAAATGGAGACTTCCCTGAGGTCACTAGGTGATCCTCTCAGCCAGTGAAAGAAACTTTGTTTTGATAAAAGAGAAGACAAGCCTTCAGACCTAATTAGAGTTTGAATTTATTAATGAAAAGCAGTGGAAAACTATTCCTATATGTTCAAACTACTGATTGGTTCATTCAAAAGCAATTGAATTTCTGTTTAACCTGAACTTTTCCTTTTTCTTTTCTCCTCTTTTTCTTTTTCCTTTTCTCTCTTCTTTTTCCTTCTCTCCCCTCCTGCTCATGTTTCTATTTTTTAAGATTGAAAATGGCTCAGGAATCAATCAGCAAGTTGACGTCAGAGAAAAAGGTGGAGACAAAGAAAATCAATCCCACAGCTAGTCTGGTGAGACGGATTTTTCAACCTAATCTCAAGATTTTTTGTTATTACTGAGGTGCACCCAGGAGTGTGTCTGAATTTAAAGGAATAAACTCAGACGAATGACTGGTAGTATCTAGAGAATCTGGACAGTATCTAGAATCTGGTAATATACAAATTCTCGGTTGTACCACAGAGTAGCATATGGTCAAAAAGAATGTGTAGAAAAAAAAGCAAAACATAGCTTCATGTTTTCTCTCTGAAAACTCAACAAAGGTCATTTCTGATCACCTAAATTTACTCACTTTCCATCTCACATCCTTCTCCCCACCCTGTCCCATGATCCCTTTTATCTCAAAGCCCCTTTCTCCTGAAATGTTCATTCAAGTATTTTGACACTTATCATTTCCTTTTCCCTGTTAAAGAAAAGGGAAACAATTATCCTCTTTGGATAGTTGGGGAAATTGAGATGCAGAAAGACACAGCCTACCTGGGGTCACTTGGCAATAGATAATAAAAGCTAACACCAGAATCTGGGTCCCCTGATGTCTGTACCTGGGCTAGTTGACCCTCCTACCTTTGAGGGAAAATTGTTCTCTGAATTCCAGTTTTCAGTAAGGATCACAGTGGATCTTCACCTATATTTTACAGCCAATAATCATAATAACTAAATCATTAAGAGCCAACTGCCTGGGTTCAAATCCCAGCTCTGCCAATTACTAGTTGTAAAACCTTAGTGAACTTCTTTGGACCTCAGTTTCTCTTGGGTAGAGTTATTTTGAGTATTAATTGAGAAAGACATGAAAAATACCTAGGACTTAAGATGAGCTCAGTAAATGCTAGATATTTTTCTTATTATTACAATTTCCAGCAGCTTTGTTGACCCTGCAGTGGAGAACAGCAATGAATTTTAAGTGAGAGTATCGCTCTCCTCACTTTAATTTTAAAACCCTACCTTCCCTATGCCCTGATGTCCCACAACTAGTTATTTTATCCTTTTGTGTGACAAGTACTTTTTTGCAAGCTTCCTTAATTCCTTTGAAGATCTAAGTGGCGTATAAGTTATAAAGTGAGATTATTTGACCATGGTGGTTGTAATAACAACCCCATCAACAGCTAAAAGCCTGTTGCTTAAGGCTGATGGATGAGAAATAAACCATGGAGAAGTGAGGGCCATACAGCTTGGTCAAAGGCGAGATTAGTGTGTGTAGACCCTGCCTGAACGGACACATCCGTGGTGGCAACTCTGATTTTTATCTTCCTCCTTCATCGGCCTCTACTCCATCCCCCAAGCCCTTTACATGGACCTCTATCCTAACTTTTTACAGCCAAACTTGGTTCCCCAAGGCAGAGCAAGTGGGGTCATTCCTGTAGACAAAGGGGAGACAGTGGGTTTGCTGTGGCAGTCTTTCATATGTTGACCTCCACTCTGAGCAAGTTCCTAACTGTGATCCTCAACTTGTTAGAATCTTTTATTTTGTTGTTTGCTTAGGTTGGCTGGTTGGCTGCTTGGTTGCTTGGTTTTGGTGGAAGTTAGGGAAGTTCTTGCAAACTGATTCGTAAATTTAAGTTCACAAGTCAAGGACGGGTGTTTAAAAATCATTTTAAATTTATATCTAGGCCAATTTAGTAATTGGCTGCAACATTACATCTCATAGACCAGAAGCAACAGAGGATCCAGTTCTCAAGGGACTTCTCTCTGCCTCTGTTCTTTCTCAATGAGTATACTTTTCCCTTTTCCTTTTTATTCTTCTATTAGCCCTCCCCTAAGAGCAGGACACACCCATCCTTACCATGCTTAATATATTTACTTCTCTAGAGTCATAGAAACAGTGACGGTCTGTGTTTCTATGCTGTGTACTCATATTTATTTTTTACATCTTCCCAACAAACCTCCATCCTCTTCTTCTTCAGAAGACTGTCCTTGGGAAGGAAGCTCAGAGAAAGCAGAACAGAACATCCATAACAAAATGGGAACTTCTGCCCTTCTGCCTAGACTAAACCTGGTCATCTTTCATTTCACAGACTCTTTGTTCAGTTCACCAAGTTGATCGTATGCAGACATGTTCAACTTGGAAACAGTGACTTTTCATATCTAGTCTCCCTAGAAACTATTTCTTGAGCATACCCTAATTCCATCAGTGTGTGGGTGGGGGGTCTTTGTCCAAAAGGGTCTTTGTCCCAAAAGAAGAGAACAGAATAAAGCAGCCCACCATCTCTTGAGCGGACATGGCAATGTTGGTGCTCTGGATGGATATAGTTGCTTGATTGACTGATTGTTCATTTTTTTCATGCTTGTTTGCTTGCTTGGGAAATAAGGGTGATAGGCTGGGAGGGCATGTAATGAAGGGTTTAGGTAAAGAAGGATAGAGATACTCTCATCTCTAGAGTGTTTGGTACAGCTCTACTTGGCATTCTAGACTACATGCTTGTCAAAATTTGAGAGAGATGAAAAATTAGAGAATTCGTAATAAACTCTTGTTTTTTTCTTAAATAACAGAAAGAAAGACTGCGTCAGAAGGAAGCCAGTGTGACCACCAACTAAAGCAGACATACATGAAATGATGACAGTGGGGATGTAGTCCTTGCATGATCCTTTGCAACAACAGTGCCGCAGGAGTTCTTGAAAGATATGTCACTAAATGTTTGTTTTGTTCATCTCTTTCTGAGGTCACCTGAAGAGAGCGCCCTGTGCCTTCTTAAAGAAGTTCCTTATTAAGCCGCAGGAACACTGAAAAGCTGTTTAAGGGGACATTGTAGTAGTATTTAATAATTGTTTCTTGAAGAAGTCCAGAATCCACTCTGCTTTAAGACCAGAGAAATTACCAAGATTTTTCAAATTTTTAAAGAAGTTGAGACGTCAGACTCTCTAACCCAAGCTTGATATACGTAAACTTGTCACAACAGAAGAGAAGGACCTTTTATGACAATTGCTTTGTGATGTTTCACACCTCGGATTTTTATGCATTTCTGTTTTATTAGTCTTAATTTTTATCTTGTTGCAGCAAATCCTAAAGCATCTTTTTCACCAAAAAAAGATGAAATTTTACCAAAGCTGTTTTTCAAAAGGTCTAAGCCGATGTATTTTCTAGACTAGAGAAATATTTTGTTCATGTAATGGAAGGGAGAGAAAATGGAAGTGAGAGAGAAATAGCCATAAACTTCATCCTGAAGAACGACTTATGATACGGGGAGTTTACATCAGCCAATGAGTGAGGCTCATTGTTTGTTTTTATTTATGCCAGTGTAGTGTGGTTTCATGGACCAGCAGGGATTCTGCACCCTAACTTCCAGGAGAAATGGTGACACCTGAGCCAGGACAGCCACGGGGTCAGAGCACCTGCTGGACAAGAGACCCAGTGATAGAAGCACCTTTTACATTTCAGGCTGTTTGTGAATGGGTAATGCCATGTTGACATACAGCTCATTCCGCACACACCCTGTTCTGTGACTGTACTGCTGGACCTCTCCCTCCATGCCCACAAGGCAGTTTCCAGACAGGAGAGCAAATGCTACTCGCAGCCTTTGATCACAACCTTGGCTGATTGACATGTGAAGTAGGGTGATGCAGGGGTCTTTGATGTTGAAAAATTTAAGTTCAGGAGAAAAGTTCATTACATCAAAATGAAAGTGATTACTAATATTAAACTTTGGGTAGAATGTCATGCATGGACACCTGTATAACTGCTGCCTCTTGGGTCACAGAGAGGTACCACTTTGACTGCTCCTCTGACATGGTCCCGCTTAAACAAGTACCACCCTTTGAATCTATCTTGTCAAGGTTGAAAAAAAGAGGACTGAGTTTGAATTGAGAACAGGTTCAAAGGCTGTCATTTCTAGGCCTTGAGGGAGAGGGGTCCATGCTTTCTCCTCCAGTTGATGGAGGACAGTCTAGAGATGAGCAAGAGCCTTGACTCTGTTCCCAGCCCGTCTGCCACATGTAGCCTTCCCTCTGCCCCAGCGTCTTTCCAGAACCTGTTAACTTACCAGGTGCCTCCCCAGGATATGCCTGCCAGTCATCAGCCCCCTCAGGGATCCCTACGATAGATTCAGCTAATCAGAGCAGCACTGTGTTCTAATATAATGCAATTCTTGGGAACGAAGAATGTACAATCAGGATCAAATCAAGTCACAGAAGCCATATTCATGCAGGTGCTAACACATTCTCTAGCAGTTCAAAAGAAAGGAATATAGTTACATGTTGGGTTTATTATTATTATTATTCAAAATAATGAGAAGAGAAAAGCAAGATAGAAAAATTGGTATAGAACTTCCGTGACTAAAAAGGCTTGATGTTGCTTGCAGATGAGAAGCTTTTCATACTGCTTTCTTATGTGGTTTCTCTTTATTTTCACTTAACTGTGAAGAAAGCCAAGGAAACTCATCAATTTAAAACAAATTCCACTTACAGCCATCCATCCTGTGCTTCATGACGTTCCTTCTAGTATTATCATGCAGAAGAAAAGTGCCTGTTCTGCCCATGCCGTGGAAATCAACTCTGAGTTCAATGAGATAAGTCTAGGTCCTTATGGATCCTAATTTATAGAGACCCATAAGGACCTAGACCCGTATGCGAGAGAGCAGCAGGAGGTTTTTGGTGGAATCACTGTAGTCCACTCAGGTCTCTTAAATAAGATGCTCACAAGAAAAGCATTGAAGATAAGCAGGACTATTACCTTGGCCACATAACCCTGCAAGGACATGCTCTCAGGTAACCAATGCTGAAAAATAATGAGTGGAGACGTTTAATTTGAAAGTTAGACAAATTCAACCCAAACTAGATTTCGTCCTAGTTGACAGAGTAGAAATTGGCAGTATAATACCTATTCCTAAAGAGCCTGCCTCTGTCTGGGAAGCCTGGTGGTTTTGTAACACTAGTTGAATGTAGCAGAGGGTTAGAGCTTTAAGATACCACAGCAGAATCTCCATTATTCTATGGAACCATGCATTTGATTTCTGTGACGCGCCTCCCAACTGCACAGGTGTACTGCATCGTTGACGTAGCCTTCGTGTCAAACTTAAGTTGGTGCTCAGTAAAGTTTCACAGGAGTCTGTTCAAGGTGGGCCATCTAAAACAGTTGGGAGCCCTCGAAAATGATCCCTCTAAAATCCAGTTAGGTTGTTAAATACAACAGGTGTCTCTAAACTTTGTATGGAGAAGAGGTAATCGGGAGACCACATAGGAGCTTGAGCATTTCAGGCAAGTGGGTTAAGTGGCTGCCTCTGGGCACAGCCCTCCCCGAACTGGAAAGCAGAGTGGCCAGGACTGCTACCCTGTGTTTTACCAGACACTCACACCTGATACTAGTAAGACTCTGATAAACCTTAACTTATGCACATCTTGATCTCTTCCTGGCCAGGATTCATTAAATCTGAGGACAGAATTGGATAGTAATTCAGATTCTTGCAGGATCAATTGGCAATAATGATCAAGCATGTGGATATTTTATATGTTAATGCTAAAGCATTGAGATATTCAGACACGTTGGGTAAAAATCATCAGTCCTGGGAGATGTCAAAACTCGGGTTAGAAGAAAGCATGCTGTATGGCTTTTAATCTAAGAAGAGGCAGTTTATCATAATAATAAACAAGGAAAAGTGTGGCCAAGCAGAAGTGGAAGTGTATGATGGTGATGGAAGGCCCAGAGGTCACAGATCACGGCCCTGCTGCACAAGAGTTGCCTTTTGGATCATTGAGTTCACGTCTGTGATGTCTCTTCACATGTTTCCTACAACTACTTAGGAATTAGGGAGAATGGATTTCAGAAATCTAGGAAGTAGAATAAGGAACTCCAGTGGTGCTATGATCTAGCTGAAACAAATTGCCAACGTGGTTGAGGAGCTGGATGTCAGATTGGGTGCCGATTTTTTTCCCCCAGTATGGAGAGTATAAGCTGCAAACCTACTAAGCCTCTCCTTTGTCCAGAAGCTCCATAAGGAAGTGCATTTCTTAAATGAAAAGCTCATATGCTGCTGGTGGGGAAACTGGAACAACTGAAGGAATAAAATTCTGGTGGTCTTGGACAGTCCAGCCAGATAGAGAAGTGGTTGGTCAGTAGGGTTCTTCCAAGGACCATAGTTAGACGTAGCAGAAAAGCTCTAAGTGTATTTTTGGTAAAGTGTTGCCTGCTGGCCTGTGATTGCACCTCTCTCTGTTATGAAATCCATTGTTGTAGAAGTCCTAAGCACATACAGATTTGAACAGCTGTGATGGCTGATGGGCATGAACAAAGTCAGAGCCATCTACTGCCCACCAGAGACTTCAACCTGAACTGGACATCTTTTAGAGTGTGGATTTGAAAGAGCCAAGGATTGACCTGAATAGTTTACTTTTGAAAAAGTAACTACAAAAAGATTGAATAAAGAAATGAGCTTTCATTCACGTCTGCTACCTTGTCCTCAAACAGAAAATCTGCAACAAAAGTAAGACAAGTCTATGTGGCCTAACTGATAGGAATAGAAAAGAATAGATAATTTTTAGCCTTTCCAAACTGCAAATAGCTTGTTGGATATCTTTCTGTTTTTAATCTATAGAGAGAAACAATCCAGCTGCTTAGAAACTTCTCTATTATTTGTGCAGAAGCGGAAAACACCTTTATAAACAGGCCTCAGCAGATCTTTCTCCTTTAGACTCTACGTAACAGTATTTATAACTCCAATAGCAATTTAATCCAGTTATAACCAGACTCGGTTGCAAAGCTGTGCATGACTGAGAAGCCCATTTTGGTCATTCCTGCACACTCCGTCAGCTGTTGACACCTTGTTAAAGACACTGAATTTTAGTTTCATAATTCTTTTCTCCTCCCAAGGAGTTGGGCAATCTACCAAGCTCTCTCAGATCAGCACTTTGCTGGGAAGTGGTAAATTTAAGAGAGTTCTAACATGTCAGACTTGAAGCCAATTCAGTAGTCTTGTTTGTTCCAAGACTCCTCTTTAACACTGTGATATAAATCTAATATTTGGGAAATTTGCATAGTTAACAACTTACTTGGAAACACAAAGATATTAAAATGGGAGCTAGCTGACTCTGTCTCATAACCCACCATGCAGGTACCAAGGAAGAAATCAGGGAGTAAATCAAGCCTTACTCAGTAAGTCATCTGTCCTCAAATGGAGCTTATGGGTTCATTTCCCTCTCTACCCCCAGCCCCCTCCCAACTACCCTGGTGATAAATGGTGGCATAGAGGACATTCTTCTCTTCATCTTTCCATTCCATGACATGGTGGTTCACTTCAGGAATGATCTCAGATGAACTCCAGACTTTATTCCATGTTACATCTTTGAAGTTCTTTGAAGTACTTGTTAGTGAATATCTTCTCCATTCTACGATCTTGAGAACACTGACTTAATCTCAATGTTTTTTAATATGGAAGTGACAGATAAAGCTATCAATTTATTCTTCTACACTCCATGCACGCTCATATAATTTTCTGTTTTTTAATCTTAAATATGCTAAGAAACTCCAGTCTGTCTCCTTTTCCATAGACTGATCGAAATAGTTCTGTGGGCTTTTTTTTTTTTTTTTTTTTTTTTTGCCTTTTGTGAAAATAGCATTGTGCTAGCAAAATGTAAATGAGGCCATTATTTCCAGCACAGAGTCACCTCCAAAGAATTTGGCATTCTTCGTGGAGTAAACAACATTCTACCACACTTAGGCTGCCAACTATGCTGAGCATCTCCCTAAGTTCTACCTGTGCAGATACCGAGGTCCTGTCTTTGTAACTGTAAAAATGTATGAAAAGAATATTGACATTTCTCCTCATATATAGTATGAGCTTTCAGTGCATTATCTTCACAGATCAAGTAAGGAATGAAATGTTTTCAGGCGAAGTCAACATCTTGGCAAAGTCATACCTACTTTCCTTCATGATTCTCTTCTAGGTCTTCTTTCCATTCTCATCTTGTGAATCAAATGTATTCTCGATTGTTCAGCTGGGTCAGCTTCCCAGGTCCACTTTTCCAACATGCAAGGCAAGTCCCACAGACCACTGAGTATATGGAGAGATTGCTATCTACCTCCCCATGACATGGACAACAGATGTGTTCAGGAATGAACAACTCTCTGGAAACTCTTGGGGTGGATTTTGAATTCCAGAATTCTATTAGCTGTATAAAAAAGGGGTATATAGCATACAAAAACTATCCTACTCTTCCCAGTAAGGGACTAGAAGTGGATTCAAAATCTTTACGTTTTAGATAAGTTTGAGTGAACTATAAATAGCTCATTTTTTCCCCTTCTCTTCTTGCCAACTTGTCACTTCCTATAATCTTATTTCTTCAAATCTGATCACCAAGGCATAAAGAATCCAGTCTCAACCCCACCAAGCTTTTACTCTGCACAATCCAAAGATGTCCATTTCCTTTGGGAACAAATCCATTGGCGGGGGTGGGGGGGGGTCTAGTAACAATTCTCCTGTCTGCCCACGGTGACAGAAATAGGATTTTTTGGACTACCAAAGGGACTTTTCTCAATCATTTATTTTACAATCCTGTAATTGTACAATATCCCAAGATAAAAATAATGTGACTTTACTGTCAGTTTGCTGGATGTGTAATCTTCAAATTGTACAAGCATTAAGAAAAAAGGACTTCCCTCGAAAGAAACAATCTAAGATGTTCCTATCCTAAAAAGACAGAAAAATTTAATACTTCTAACTTTTGAAATTTTAAACTTTTAAAGTTGAATAATTTTTAAGACTCTTTAGAGAAAACCTGTCATTGATTAATCATAGTCTTTTCCTTTTATTGAGTTTTAATTTAAGCTAGCATGGGAAGCAGGGTGCCCCTGGACTTTGTTTAGGGGATCGTGCTTTGGCCCGGAAAACAAGCACTGGTCTGCATGCCCAGAACTTAAGTGAAATTAGTCAGCATGCTAATATTAATCAGGCCCAACAGAAATGTAAATTATTTCAAGACCTTTAGGGCTTAACTTTCTTAGCAACACCTTAGACACTGATCCTAAGTGCGTTTGATCCCTGCAGTTGTTTGTCTCCACTTGGCCTTGTGAGATTGTAAGCAATGGGATGAGAGAGAAAAACAAGAGATGAGGAAGAAGGAAAATCTGGACAAGTGCAGTGTTTTGCTGGTAAGCCACATTGTTGGAGAGCTGGTGACTTTTTGCCATGGCTGTGTGTTGGGCAGGGTTTCAGTGGAAACTCAAGGGATCTGTATTAGGCAAGTGGGGGTGCCCCATGTCTTGTATTGGTCAGTGCCAGACAACATGCTGAAAAGGGAGGTACCCCAATGAGACTGGCCTGTGCTTGGCTGAATGACTTCATTAAACTTTAGATTCATTTCCATTGGGATGGTTGCCCATGAACCTTCCTGTTTTCTCTGTGCCTTTCCAAAAGCCATGTGGGCATCTGGCTTCATTTCACTCTTCTCCTTCCAGTATCTCTGCTCCAGCTCCCCTTCCTTCACACCCCACAGCCGTTCTTCCTTTACCTGTAGAGTTTCTCCAGGACACAGCTTTTCACCACTTTTCACCAGAGACAACCAGATGTCTCCCTCTGTCCTGACTCCATCCTCTAACAGCCTCTGCTCTGCTCCTCAGCCCTCTGGACAGGGAGCACCGCTGTCACCAAGGAGCCCACGGGAGACACTGCTGTGACTGCCTCTTGTTAATATCAGTACCACCTCACCACTTAGGTAAAGAGGGGAAAATCCAAAGAGGAGATGGGAAGTGCATTTCTTTTTTCCTTTTTATTCTACTTTATTTTAAGGAGGTTGAGAGGAGGGTCGTTCTAGTCTTTCTCAATTTCTAATAGATTTTACTTTAAAACTGTCTAATGAGAGGCCACTCTTGTGATGAATTACCAATCAGTCCAGGTCACCACCCATGATGCATAAGGCTAAATTTTTAAATCTCAAATGGCTGTCTATCTTGCTGGACAAATGGAGTTAATTCTGTGAAAACTTTTTGAATCGTAAGAATTTTTTTTAACACCACTCTATTGTTAACCACTACTCATGATTCAAGCATCTACCACAAATCTGACTCCAAATGTTGACACTGGGTAGTTATTTTCAGATTAACAGTAACTGTTGCACTTTTCAAAGCACTTAAAAAGAAAGTGTACAAATGTCCTAAATAGTTAGCGATTTGACCTGGTAAAATGTTGGTGTTTCTGTTTAAATATGAGAACAATATATAGATGTAATCATAAAGAATTCGAAGCAGTAATGCAGACAGTTGGAGAAAGGAGACGGTACTGAAGATATGAAACCTTGCTTTCATGCTCGTGGATATTTTGTAATAAGCTAATTGGATTCAGGTATTTTTTTCCCTTTAAATTTTTAAAAATATGTATTTCTAATTTGTTTGCATATTTAATTTTGTCAAAGCTGAGGAATGCTCATGAGTTGAATTTGTAAATGTCATTTGCAACAAAATGAAGTATTTATTTTTAAAAAGAAAGGGTGAAGGAACCAAAATTGATTTGTTCATAATGAAAACTATCTGTGTGTGTATATATGGATTGTTTCCTTCTTGGCACTGCTGGTCACCATGTCAAGTGTATTTTTGTACATAATATATATTGGTTAAATAATGTAGATTGTCTATACAAAGAATTCTATCTCTGTGATAGATTATATTTATCCTAATCTGTTGATACCTCTGTTAATTTGTTTTAAGAGATAGAACTATATTTTTTGGAATTTGCAGAGAATTGCATTCATGGCTTCTGATTGTAAATATGCTAAGGGTATTTTAATAAATCTTGGTTTCATGTCTGTCTGGCACGCAGTGCAGAGTTGTTTTCAAGAGGCATGTCTTTGCATTAAAATAATATTCCAGCAATAATACTCTGAGTATGGAGATTACCAGTCATTTCTAAGGGGTTATTGATCAGGTACATTACTGCTGCCGAACTCCAAAGCTGGGTGTGAGTAAGTTCATCATTTGTGTTTCTCTTCTGTCCACGCTGCTGACAGTGGGCAGTCTGGCTGTGCATTGAAAGCTAACCAGAGACAGACAAACCCAGCCAGGCACTGTCTCAGCTAGGCTGACCCAAAAGCAACCACTGCCTGAACAGAAATTGTCCAAGGGGCAACACAGGGATTGGGGACTTGGAGTTATGGGTTGGGAAAACATAAAGTAGGGAAACCTAACAGGAATATAATTGTATGTGTTCTGGCATAAAGTACAAGGTACAAATTTTTTTCAAGAAATGATTTGAAGCATGCGAGTATTTTATGAACAAAAAACTAAAACAGTTAAAGCAAAATGTTCTTCTCTGTAACTACAAGTGTGTTGTGTGTGTGTGTTTTATTGGTTCATTTGTTCAGTGTTCCTCAATGCCAGGCCTTGCTGAGTTTTGAGATGTTTACTGAAGTACGTCCCAATGTGTGTGTGTGTGTGTGTGTGTGTGTGTGTGTGTGTGTGTGTGTGTGTGTGTGTGTTTAATGAACAGTTTTTGTCTGGGGAGATTTTCATCACCTGGAGATCTTCTAAATCACAGAGTCAGAGAGCTGCAAAACTCTTCAGACATTGGAGACAACAATCTGTTTCATAGTAAAAACAACTGATGTTCAAGGACCTGAGGGACTTGCTCTAAGACACACTCCGTGAACACATCGAGGCTAGAACCCAAATCTGTTGACACCCAGACTAAAGCTCTGTCACTGCTCAACTCATTCATCAAATTAAACTTATCTCTTCTTCAAAATACTCTCTTATGGAGAAATGTTCTAGAACTTCTCTTTGGAAAAAGAGTCCAAATGTTCCTAACAGCCTGCAGAAAATATTATTAAGGTTCTGTTCTGAATTAATGTCCCCAGGAGAGGGGGGAGTCCTGTGCATCACAAGGATCAAAACGAAAACAAACAGAAACCTGGTGCCGTCGAGTGGGTTCCGACTCATCGTGACCCTATAGTGCGGAGCAGAAATGCCCCATAGGGTTTCCAAGGAGCTGCTGGTGGATTTGAACTGCTGACCTTTTGGCTAGCAGCCAAATGCTAACCACTGTGCCAGATATAGGAGAAAAAAATTAATCCACCTTAGGAAGGACCTCCTCTGTGATAAATCTTAACCAAGATTGACTCCCCCTTGCTAGGACGCCTGATGCTTGTCGAATTTATAAGCATACGTTTTTGCCTATGCTTTAAATACTCTGTGTATGATGATGGTTCCCACCAACAGGCCGTAAATTCCTAAGCCAAAATGCCATTTCAGACCCTAGCTAGCTGCCCACTTTCATAAAAGACTTTGACCGTTGGTCTGCACTGGCCCTGCCTGCATTACTTCACATTGGATGCTTCTGAGTCTAAGTCTTCTCAAAGTAACATTTGCTTCCTACCCATCATTCTGTGCCAATGAGTGGTAAGAAAAGGTAACCCTATTAGTGATCGCTGCATTACAAATTACCCAAAATCTGAGCAGATTAAAACAACAGTAATCACGTCTTATCTCTCTTGGTTTCTGTTGGTCAAGAATTCAGGAAGGGCTCAGCCGGGCAGTTCTCGCTTGGAGTGTTTCATAAAGTTGTTCTGTGTAAGTTGGGTCTGCAGTCATCTGAAAGCTGAAAAGTTGATTGGGGCAGGAAGATGCGCTTCCAAGGTGGTTGACTCACTTGTCTGGCAACTTGGCGCTGGCTGTAGGCTGGGGGGCCTCAGTTCTTCTCCACAGATCTGCTTGGAGATCAAGGTGAAAGATACAATGGTTTTTTTGACTTAGGCTCAGACATCACACCCAGTCACCTCCATCATATTCTATCTGTTGAGGCATTTACAAAGGTCTGCTCAGGTCTAGGGGACAGGGAACATAGACCTGACCTTCTGATGGATGTCAATACCACACTGTGAGAATAGCATGTAGGATAGGATATATGTTTGTGAAGCCATCTTTGGAAAATACAATCTGTCACAGTAGCTTACCCTGTTCTTTCTCTCTGTTCTTCCACCTCCTCCTCCCCCCTCCCCCCACCCTTTCTTTTAACTTTTGTCCTAAAACTGAATTTCAGATTTATTCTTCAAGATTTTCCCTACCTCTTTTCCCCAAATCTTATCTCCCTTTGCCTGCAAATCAGAACACAGCCATGTTTATCTTACTCTTCTAAATAGAAACATTCTTTATCTTGAGGAGTGTGAGGTATATTCCAACTGGTACTTTATAAAAACACTGTGGAGAAAAGGCAGACTCAAAGGTGTTCCTGCAATTTTATTCCAAAAGTTTGAGACTGCATTTATCATATGAATAATAGAGATGCTGATCCCTACTGAAGCTGGGTCTTGGCCGATAAGTAAATGAAATCACACCTGTTCAATGGCTTAGAATAGAACTTTCATTAGCTATTATAATAATAGTATGTATGCACTGAGGGCTTATTATATGCAAGGTGCTATGTACTAAGCATTTTATATGCATTACTTTGTTCAATCCTCATAAAAACACTATGAGGTAAATATTACTACTACCCCCATTTTACAGATAAGAAAAGAGGCTTGGAGAAGTTGGTAACTTTCCCATACAATTAGTAAATGTTGAAATCAGGATTCAGACACTCCAAAAAAAAAAAAACTCTTAGCCACTATTCTATCTCTAAAGGTCATAGAAATAACATTTGCTTATTCAAGAGAAAGATGGATACATAGAAAACTATTATAAGGTCTTGACATATGGATTGTCTTATGATTTCATTTTTGAGATATGGTGAAAATCTATCATCTAACTAAAATGCTTCTTTTTCATACATTACTGCCCTTTCAAGCCTTTAGTGTACTTTTTTTGGGCAAGTTAAATATCCCTAGTCCAAGAGTTTTGGAGATACCACCATTTTAGGTAAAATCCAAATAAATGAACAGAACAGAGTTGCATGTGTGTGTACACACACACACATATGTATATACAGATATACACACATATGTATAGGTGTATGTGTCTGTGTGTACGGGTATATGTCTACATGTATATATATATATATATATATATATATACATGTATACATACATATATAATCTCCTTCAAGGAACAGCTAATACACACCAGCCAGAGTTTTCTTCCTTCTACAGGTGAGAAGCAAAGTATAACACAGTACAAACAGCAGGAAATTGGTGAGAACCACATGGGGCATACCGTGAGACTAAGAGGAGCAGCCATCTTGTCAGCCTGTGAGTTATCCTGACATAACCTCATAAGGAATCAGTCTGGAAATGTATCTGACAAGGTAGAACAGCACCCTTCCACAGAAAAGAATGTTTAAACAAAAGGGGATCGTATACTGCTCAGAATTTCCCAGACACATCTACCAATATTGTGGCTATGTCCATTGCTCGATTTGAAGCCAAATTGAGACCCAGAGTCATTCAGGGTCATTTTTGAAGATAACTTGCTGCTAAAATTAAGTCTTTCTGTTGGAAGGACATGTTACTGTTAGTGAAAGAACCACAAATGAACAGATAGTTGTACTCTGTTTACGTATGCTGCCCAGAACCAGACATGAAAGGCAAGAAAAAAATTCTTCAAGAAAAGTAATGCCCTCCCTCATACCTCAGCTTCTAGAAGACAGCCAGGGTTACCAACATATCCAGTCGCTTTGCCTGGTCTTCCAGGACTTCCAGCCCAGTTGAAAAAACTAGACTGGTTTGGCCACCTCTGAGAAACCATTGCATTTAGGGGGATTTGTCCCACAGAAGAACATGGGTCTAAGCAGTGGAGAAAGAGTGCTAATCTAGAAAGTCAGAGCACCTCTGCTTGTTAGCTTCCACTTCTGGTATTGTGTGACAGGTAAGAGGACAGGAAGGATCCTGCCAGGCTCTCCCAGTGACCGTCTTACAGGCCTGCCATAGAGGCTTTTTCTGATATAATAGAAGTCCCCTCTCCCCACTGGATCCCCTCTAAGACGCAATAGTAACTTGAATAAAGACGGTCTCCTAAAATACACATCTACTTTAAAAAAAAAAAAAAGGTTGCCGTCAAATCCGACTCCTGGCAACCCTATCTGTGTCAGAGCAGAACTGTGTTCCATAGGGTTTTTATTTTTAATTTTTTTACTTTTATTGTACTTTGGATGAAGGTTTACAGAACAAATAGTTTCTCATTAAACAGTACACATTATTTTATGACAGTGGTCACAATGCCAGGACATGTCAACACTGTCCCTTCTCAACTTTGGGTTCCCTATTACCAGCTTTCCTGCCCCCTCCTGCCTTCTAGTCCTTGTCCCTGGACTGTTGTGCCCCATTAATTTCATTTTGTTTTGTGGGGCTGTCTGATCTTTGGCTGAAGGGTGAATCTTGGGAGTGACTTCATTACTGAGCTAAAAGGGTGTCCAGGGGCCATACTCTCGGGGTCCATAGGGTTTTTGATGGATTATTTTTTTCAGGAGATCTCCAGGCCTTTCTTCCGAAACACCTCTGGGTGAACTCAAACCTCCAATCTTTTAGTTAACAGCTGAGTGAAATGACCATTTGCACCACCCTGGGATGCACATTTTTATTTACGTGTCCTCAAATGAGAAGTCATGACCCTAAAAGAACTGTAGGGGCAGCAAAGCATAAGAAAAGATCATGAGGGGCGGCGGGCCACAGGGCAGGTCCACGGAGGCGGCCAGGCCAGTGAGGCCATGCCCTTTGCACCGCAGACATACACCGAGGCGAGGCTGACCAGTGTGCAAGATGCATCCTTAACCCTGGTGCGGCGTGGCGTCCCAGAGCATCCCTGTATGGTGTGGGCTAGGTATCACCCAGAGCTGCACCCCAATTTGCAATTGCAAAACCCTGGAATTGTCTAAAAAGCAGTTCCTAGAGTGAAATTTTTCATGTTTGATATGGAGAGCTTAAGAGGTGACTGAAGAATGTGCGCTGATCTGCATAGAACTCGTCATCATCAGTCTACTCACAGCCAAGGACACGTCTGCCCTGGGAGAAAAAGTTCACACTGCAAGAGTTTCAAGGAGGCGGGGCCAAGATGGCAGGGTAGTCAGGTGCTTCCGGTGGACCCTCTTACAACAAAGACCGAAAAAACAAGTGAATCGATTATATATGGTGATCTGGGAGCCCTGAACATCAAAGGCAGAGTTCAGGAACCGGACTGAGTGGCAGGGGGAGGGAGAGATGGTTCGGAAGCAGCGAGGAATTGCCAGACCTGACCAGGGAGAGCCTGAGCCCTTCAGGCCTGATCAGCTCGGGGGTGAGCATGAGGCAGGCAAGCAGTGGTGCTCAGGAGGCGTACTTTCCACACCGGGAGAGACCCAGCTCCAGAGAGTCTACGTGGCCAACCAGAACCAGTGAGAATCAGCACTGGATCGGTCAAAGATAAGTACTTGCATACAGCCTACCACTCGGATCAAAGACACCCCCTCTTAGGGAAAAACCTCTCTCCCACTTACCTCCCCACTCCCTGCTCTGCACTGGGTCCCGGACTGACTTCAGCAATTGCCAAGTCCCCTGGGACGGAAGTAGGATCCATCACACGCCTAGAGCCATTCTCCCTGACTTGGAGAGTGAAAAAAATAACAAACAGGAAAAAATAAACTGCTGGCTCCTATAAGCCAGGAACCCAAGGTAGGCACAGCTCCTTTGCCTAGGCACAGGTGTAAGGGGTCCACAGACTTTGAGTGCCTTTCCCCCTGCATAGACTTGTGTGGGCCCATCTCAACAGTGTAGGCCCTCACTACCACAGTACAACAGGGTATATGCTGGAAGTCTAACTTAACTGTTTCAGCCGTGAAGTGGTAGGTTCTTGACATTTGACACTGCTCTGCCCATTAAGCAGAGTCTTTACCTACCCACATCAGAGGCCTGAGGACTGGTGGCTTCACCCATGTCACCCAGCCACCTGCGAAAGGGGCCCGTGAGTAAGAGGTGCCCCCCAGTTCTTACAGTCAACAGCATTAGGTGCTCATAGTCTGACTACAAAACCCACAGACCTACACGCTCTAGGGAACAGGGACACACCTTCCTCCTAGACACTCAGGGGTGGCTGTCAGTCCTCTGCCTTGCTCAGAGTGTGTGCCCTTGCTGCAATCATCTGCCTGTGCCTACGCCAATCACCCATGCCTGTCTAGGACTGTAGGTGAGAGCCTACACCACACACTTGGCTGTCTACCTGGGCACCTGAGCTGAATCCATACAGGAGGAATGGGCAGACTCCTGAGCTCACCTACCTAGTAACAGATCTAACCACCTGGCAACAGGACATTAGCGCTTCAAAGATGCCAATAATCAAACTACCTCATACAAGCAGCCTATTTGGGCATATCAAACCAAAACAAGAAGCTAGGACACAGTAAGCAAGCATAAAATAAATGTAATAACTTACTGATGGCTCAGAGACAACAGTCAATATCAAATCACATAAAGAGGCAATCCATGATGACTTCAGCAAGCTCCCAAAATAAAGAATCTAGAAATTTTCCAGATGAGGAAAATTTCTTGGAATTACCAGAGGCAGAATACAAAAGATTAATACACAGAATTCTTCAAGAAATTAGGAAGGAAATTAAGCAAAATGCAGAACACGCAGTAGAGGAAATTAAACAGATGAGAGATGAGCATAATGACAAATTGAACAGGCTGCAAGAATCCATAGAGAGACAGCAATCAGAAATCCAGAAGATTAACAATAAATTTTCAGAATTAAACAACTCAATAGAAAGTCAGAGGAGCAGAATTGAGGCAATGGAAGTCAGAATTAGTGAGACTGAAGATAAAGCACATGACACCAACTTATTTGAGGAAAAAATCAGATAAAAGAATTTTTAAAAAATGAAGAAAGCCTAAGAATCATGTGGGACTCTATCAAGAGGAATAATCTACGAGTGACTGGAGTACCAGAACGAGGTGGGGGTCGGGGGGTAACAGAAAATACAGAGAAAATTGTTGAAGATTTTTTGGCAGAAAACTTCCCTGATATCAAGAAAGATGACAAGATATCTATCCAAGATGCTTATCAAACCCCACATAAGGTAGATCCCAAAAGAAAGTCACCAAGATATAATCAAACTTGCCAAAACCAAAGATAGACAATTTTAAGAGAGGCCAGGGATAAACAAAAAGTCATCTACAAAGGAGAGTCAATAAGAATAAGCTTGGTCTACGCAGCAGAAACCATGTAAGCAAGAAGACAATGGGATGACATATATAAAGCCTTGAAGGAAAACAACTGCTAGCCAAGAATTATATCCAGCAAAACTGTCTCTCAAATATGATGGCGAAATTAGGGCATTTCCAGTTAAACAGAAGTCTAGGGAATTTGCAAAAACCAAACCAAAATTACAAGAAATACTAAAGGGAGTCCTCTGGTTAGAAAATCAGTAATATCAGATGACAACTGAAGACTACAACATAGGACAGAACAACCAGATATCAACACAATTAGGGAAGTCACAAAAGTAAATCAAAGCTAAAACACTGAAAATAGGGAAACAGATGTCAATATGTAAAAGATGGCAACTTTAAAACAAAAAAGAGAGACTTAAAAAATGTAGACAAAAATTTTTCATGTGGACAGGAAGTTAAGGCGATATAAAGAAATAAAAGACTGGTATAAACTTAGAAAAATAGGGGTAAATATTAAGGTAACCACAGAGGAAACTAACAATACTACAAGTCAAAAGAAAAAACTAGTAAAATATAAAGACTCAGCAAACAGAAAATCAACAACAATGAAAAAGATGAAAAGAAAATACATAAAGAAAAACGACTCAGCACAGAAAATTAAGTGCAACAAAGAAACTGTGAACAACACACAAAAAAACACATCAAAATGACAGCACTAAACTCATGCCTATCAATAATTACGCTAAATGTAAATGGACTAAACACACCAATAAAGAGACAGAACATGGCAGATTGGATAAAAACACGATCCGTCTATATGCTACCTACAAGAGACACACCTTAGACTTAAAGACGCAAACAAGCTAAAACTCAAAGAATGGAAAAAAATATATCAAGCAAACAACACTCAAAAAAGAGCAGGAGTGGCAATATTAATCTTTGACAAAGTAGACTTTAAAGTAAAATCCACCACAAAGGATAAGGAAGGACACTATATAATGATTAAAGGGTCAATACACCAGGAGGACATAACTATAATAAATATTTACACACCCAATGACAGGGCTCCACAATACATAAAACAAACTCTAACAGCATGAGAAGAGAGACAGCTCCACAATACTAGTAGGAGACTTCAACACACCACTTTCGGTGAAGGACAGAACATCCAGAAAGAAGCTCAGCAAAGACACAGAAGAGCTAAATGCTACAATCAGCCAACTAGATCTCATAGACATATACCAAACAGTCCACCCAACAGCAGCCAAGTATACTTTCTTTTCCAACACAAATGGAACATTCTCTGGAATAGACCACGTATTAGGCCATAAAGCAAGTCTTAACAAAATCCAAAGCATAGAAATATTACAAAGCATCTTTTCTGACCATAAAGCCATAAAAGTAGAAATCAACAACAGAAAAAGTAAGGAGAAAACAAATTAAACACATGGAAACTGAACAATACCTTGCTGAAAAACTACTGGGTTATAGAAGAAATGAAGAATGGAATAAAGAAATTCATAGACTCAAACAAGAATGAAAACACATCTTACCAGAACCTTTGGGACACAGCAAAAGCAGTGCTCAGAGGTCAGTTTAGAGCACTAAATGCACACATCCAAAAAGAAGAAAGGGCCATAATGAAAGCATTAACC
Organism: Dugong dugon; assembly: GCA_030035585.1. Classification (NCBI taxonomy): domain Eukaryota; kingdom Metazoa; phylum Chordata; class Mammalia; order Sirenia; family Dugongidae; genus Dugong; species Dugong dugon. Next base: position 2,215,781 of record CM057472.1, read on the forward strand.
CTACAACTGGAACAAGTAGAAAGAGAGCAGCAAAAGAAGCCCTCAGGCACCAGAAGAAAGGAATAATAAGAATTGGAGCAGAATTAAATGAAATAGAGAATAGAAAAACAATTGAAAGAGTTAACAAGTCCAAAAGCTTGTTCTTTGAAAAGATCAACAAAATTGATAAACCATTGGCCAAACTGACAAAAGAAAAACAGAAGAGGAAGCAGATAACCCGTATAAGAAATGAGATGGGTGATATCACAACAGAGCCAACTGAAATTAAAAGAATCATAACAGAATACTATGAACAATTGTACTCTAACAAATTTGAAAACCTAGAGGAAAGGGACAAATTTCTAAAAACTCACTACCTACCTAAGTAACACAAAGAGAGGTAGAACAACTAAAGAAACCCATAACAAAAGAAGAGATTGAAAAGGTAATTTTAAAACTCCCAACAAAAAAAGCCCTGGTCCAGATGGCTTCGCTGGAGAATTCTACCAAACTTTCAGAGAAGAGTTAACACCACTACTACTAAAGGTATTTCAGAGCGTGGAAAAGGATGGAATACCCCCAAACTCATTCTATGAAGCCAGCCAGCATAACTCTGATACCGAAACCAGGTAAAGACACCATGGAAAAAGAAAACTACAGACAAATATCCCTCTTGAACATTGATGCAAAAATCCTCAACAAAATTCTAGCCAATAGAATTCAGCAACATATCAAAAAAATAATTCACCATGATCAAGTGGGATTTATACCAGGTATGCAGGGATGGTTCAACATTAGAAAACAATCAATGTAATCCATCACATAAATAAAACAAAAGACAAGAACCACATGATCTTATCAGTCAATGCAGAAAAGGCATTTGACAAAGTCCAACACCCCTTCATGATAAAAACTCTCAACAAAATAGGAATAGAAGGGAAATTCCTCAATATAATTAAGGGTATTTATACAAAGCCAACAGCGAACATCATCCTAAATGGAGAGACTTTGAAAGCATTCCCCTTGAGAATGGGAACCAGACAAAGATGCCCTTTATCACCACTCTTATTCAACATTGTGCTGGAGGTTCTAGCCAGAGCAGTTAGGCTAGAAAAAGAAATAAAGGGCATCCAAATTGGTAGGGAAGAAGTCAAAGTATCTCTGTTTGCAGATGGTATGATCTTATACACAGAAAACCCCAAAGAATCCACAAGAAAACTACTGGAACTAATAGAAGATTTCAGCATACAAGATAAACATACAAAAATCAGTTCGATTCCTTTACACCAACAAAGAGAACCTCGAAGAGGAAATCACCAAATCAATACCATTTACAATAGCCCCCAAGATGATAAAATACTTAGGAATAAATCTAACCAGAGACATAAAAGAGCTCTACAACGAAAACTACAAAACACCACTGCAAGAAACCAAAAGACGCCTGCATAAGTGGAAAAGTATACCTTGATCATGGATAGGTAGACTCAACATTGTGAAAATGTCAGTTCTACCCAAAGTGATCTACAGATACAATGCAATCCTGATCCAAATTCCACCGGCATTTTTTAATGAGATGGAGAAACAAATCACCAACTTCATATGGAAAGGGAAGAGGCCCCGAATAAGTAAAGCATTACTCAAGAAGAAGAACAAAGTGGGAGGCCTCATACTACCTGATTTTAGAACCTATTATACCACCACGGTAGTCAAAACAGCCTGGTACTGGTACAACAACAGATACATAGACCAATGGAACAGAACTGAGAATCCACACATAAATTCATCCACCTATGAGCAGCTGATATTTGACAAGCCCCGAAGTCCGTTAACTGGGGAAAAGACAGTCTCTTTAACAAATGGTGCTGGCATAACTGGATATTCATCTGGAAAAAACTGAAACAAGACCCATACCTCACACCATGCACAAAAACTAACTCAAAATAGATCAAAGACTTAAATATAAAATCAAAAATGATAAAGATCATGGAAGAAAAAATGGGGACAATGCTAGGAGCCCTAATACATGGCATAAACACAATACAAACCATAAATAACAATGCACAAGCACCAGAGGAGAGACCAGATAAATGGGAGCTCCTAAAAAATCAAACACGCTCATCAAAAACTTCGCCGAAAGAGTAAAAAAACAACCTACAGACTGGGAAAACATTCTGGCTACAACAAATCCGATCAGCATCTAATCTCTAAAATCTACAAGATACTGCAAAACCTCAACAACAAAAAGACAAATAACCCAATTAAAAAAGGGGCAAAGGATATGAACAGACACTTCACCAATGAAGATATTCAGGTGGCTAACAGACACATGAAGAAATGCTCACGATCATTACCCATTAGAGAAATATAGATCAAAACTACAATGAGATATCATCTCACCCCAACAAGGCTAGCATTGATCAAAAAAACACAAAACAATAAATGCTGGAGAGGTTGTGTAGAGATTGGAACACTTATACACTGTTGGTGGGAATGTAAAATGGTACAATCAATCACTTTGGAAATCTATTTGGCGCTTCCTTAAAACGCTAGAAATAGAAGTATCATACAACCCAGCTATTCCACTCCTTGGAATATATCCTAGAGAAATAAGAGCCGTCACATGAATAGAGATATGCACACCCATGTTCATTGCAGCACTGTTCACAATAGCAAAAAGATGGAAACAACATAGGTGCCTATCAAGGGATGAATGGATAAATTATGGTATATCCACACAATGGAACGATAAAAAACAATGATGAAGCCGTGAAACATAACATGGAGGAAGCTGGAGGTCATTATGGTGAGTGAATTTAGTCAGTAACAGAAGGACAAATATTGTATACGACCACTATTATAAGAACTCAAGAAAAGGTTTAAACACAGAAGAAAACATGCTTTGATGGTTACGAGGATGGGGAGGGAGGAGGAGGATTATTTACTAACTAGATAGTAGATAAGAATTATCTTAGGTGAAGTGAGGGACAACACACACTACAGGAGAAGTCAGCACAACTGGACTAAACCAAAGCTAAGAAGTTTCCTGAATACAATCAAACACTTTGAGGGACAGAGTAGCAGGGATGCGGGGTCTGGGGACTGTGCTTTCAGGGGACATCTAGGTCAATTGGCATAACAAAGCTTACTAAGAAAATGTTCTGCATCCTACTTTGGTGAGTGGCGTCTGGGTTCTTAAAAGCTTGGAAGTGGCCATCTAAGATGCAGCAATTGGTCCCAACCACCTGGAGTAAAGGAGAATGAAGAACACCAAAGACACAAGGAAAGTATTAGCCCAAGAGACAGAAAAGGCCACATAAACCAGAGACTTCATCAGCCTGAGACCAGAAGAACTAGATGGTGCCCAGCTATCACCAATGACCACCTTGACAGGGTACACAACAGAGTCCCTGATGGGGCAGCAGAAAGATGGGGTGCAGAACTCAAATTCTAGTAAAAAGACCAGACTTAATGGTCTGACTGAGACTGGAGGAACCCCAGAAAGCATGACCCCTGGATTCTCTATCAGCCCAGAACTAAAACAATGTCCGAGGCCAACTCTTCAGACAGGGATTGGACTGGACTGTGGGACATAAAAGTGATACTCGTGAGGAGTGTGCCTCTTAGCTCAAGTAGATACAAGAGACTAAACCGGCAGCTTCTGTCTGGAGGTAAGAAGGGAAGGCAGAGGGGGTTAGGAGCTGGTTGAATGGACATGGGGAATCAGGGTTGGAAAGGAGGAGCGTGCTGTCACAGTATGGAGAGAGCAATTAGAGTCACATAACAATGTATGTATAAATTTTTGTATGGGGAAAAAATAAAATAAAAATAAAAAAATCCCCTGGAGTCCACTGACCCCTGGTTAATAATGCCTAGTATAATACAAACATATCATTTTACAGATCTAAAGAAATAGAAGACTAGATATTTGCCCAAAGTCATCCAGTTAGTTAGGGCACTATATGTGTTGCTTATTATTGAATCTTATTTCAAAGATTCAAGTAGAGGTAAACCATCCAAATATCTGCTCTCTTTTTCATTCACTAAATTAACATAAGTGCACAATGAGTGGCAGGTCTTGTTCTAAGCACTGAGTCACAAGGAGAATATTTAGTTGTCAAGGAGGATTAAAACTATTAAATAATTAAGTATAATAATAAATAAATAATGAAGTATAATAAATAAGTATAATGTGATAAGTGTTGAAACAGAAAAGTACAAAGTAGTGTACGGACACAGAGTAACAAACGACTAATTCTATCACAATTCCCCTTCCTTCCCATGCAGAGTAGGAACAGGATGATTAGACCCTGGTTGATAGGGAACTTTATACTGAAGAGTGGGACCTGAGCCTTGGCTCCTATTCCATGAGGACTGACTTCACCCACCAAAAGTCGCTCAGGAAACACGTTCATTATACAGCCTGTTGCTACCGCAAAAGCAGTACAGGTTCTTTCGGAGGAAAATAAAGCCCCCACTCTTAGAAACCTTAAATGACAGGAAAGACATGATGCCTCTCCTAAGAGAGACCCCCGTCTGATGGGAGAGGTTTTTTTTATGTGGATAGCCCCCTCAAGGAGAATGGCAGTGGATTAAGAAGCATGCCTAGCTTCAATCTGTGTTATAGTTAAGTCAATTTTCGACTCCTAGCGACTCCTTGTGGCAGAGTTGAACTGCCCCATTGGGTTTACTGGGCTGTAATCTTTACGGTAGCCTGTCTTTCTCCCATGGAACCACTGGTGGATTCGAACCACCAACCTTTCAGTTAGTAGCTGAGCACTTAACCATTGTGCAACCAGGCCTCCTTCCTCAATCTTTGAGAGCAGTTAAAACATCCCTGGAAGTCTAATCAGATGAAGAATATTGTATTTAACTGATCTCCTCTAAGGGAGATTCCTGAGTGGTTGGTAGGAACACTTTGCTAAGTCTGGTGGTAAGAGTGGGCTCCTCACAAGGACTTTCCTCAAAAAACAACTGAGTGGGGTTGTAAGAGGGGCACTGCCACTCATGGCTCACCTCTGCCCTTTCTCCATGCGGCACTCAACTTCTCCTCTAAAAGAACGTTGAACAAATGTTTCAAAAATAACTTTTTCACCGGAGTTACAAATACTAATTTTATCATTGTACTTTATACTACATATGCGTTTTCCATTGTGCATGCTATAAAACCAAACCAAACCCACTGCGAGTCAATTTTGACTCATAGTGACCCTATAGGACAGAATAGAACTGCCCCATAGGGTTTCCAAGGCTTTAATCTTTATAGAAGCAGACTGCCACATTTTCCTCCCACAGAGCAGCTGGTGGGTTCGAACTGCCGACCTTTTGGTTAGCAGCCAAGCACTTTAACCACTGCGTCACCAGGGCTCCTTGTGTATGCTATAGTACTTCAAAACAAATCGAAGTGATCACTGCCTACTTTGAAATAATCACAAATTGTTTAAGGTGCATCTATAAATTATAGTGGAGGAAAAGAAATGCTGTAGTAAATGCAACATAAATATATTTGTGACATACTCTGGAAAACACACACACACACACACACACACACACACACAAAATAAAGTACAATAAAAATTTTTTTTTAAAAAGTAAAATGAATTTTTAAAAAATTGTGACATATTCATATACTGGAATATTCTACAGCAATGAAACCGAATGAATGACAGTTACAAATAAAAACATGGATGAATCCCACAAACAAGGTTGAGCGAAGAAGCCATATATGTAAAATAATCTGCCATATGATCCATTTCTACAAAATTCAAAAACAGGTAAGATAAACTACAATGCTTACTGACGCATACTGAGGTGATAAAATTATAGAGGTGAGTACGGAAGGGGTTTCCATAAAAGCTGTGTTAGTGGTTAATTTGGAGGAAGGGGAGAGAATGAGATTGGGTAGGAGGGTGACGGGCTACACAATTTGCAGAGCCCAGAGTAAAATGAAAATCTGAGGCCCCTTGTTCGTAAATTAAGAATTTCAAAACGATGACAGCAGAGCATAAAACCAAGTGCAGGGCCCTTCTAAGCACAGGGACGTGTGCTATTACACAGGTCTCACACCTATGAAGCTAGCCCTACATAGCACAGGCAAAAGAGCTTCTGCAGTGCTGGCAATGCTGCATAGGTCCTTGTTTTATAATAACTCGATATGTTTTGCTTCACTTTCTATATTTTTCTGTATGTATCTAATAAATCATGATTTTAAAAAAGAAAACTTTAAAAAGAACGGAACCAAAACAAAAGAGCCACAATTTCATTCCAACCCAGGGAGCCTAGGAGGCCAGTACAGATCAGACTACGAAGTAAAGAAAAAGGGGCGCCGATCAAGCATTAGAAGGCTGAGTTCACGATCCATTTCTGCTGTGACTTAAAAAAAAAAAAAAAAACAAAAAACACCCAAACCCATTGCCGTGGAGTGGATTCTGACTCATAGCGACACTTCAGGGCAGAGTACAACTGCCCCACAGGGTTCCAAGGCTGTAAATCTTTACAAAAGCAGACTGCCACATCTTTCTCCCACTGACCAGCTGCTGGGTTCAAACCACCAACCTTTCAGTTAGAACCAAGCGTTTAACTACTGTTCCATCTTTAGGCAAGTGTAAAAATCTCATGAATAATAGGAGTAATAGTACCGTCCAAACCTGTCTAACTTCAAGGGGGGATAATGTGATTCAAGATCAGCCCAAGGATGATCCCTACGAGGTGGAGGTCAGACATACTTCCACTGTCCAACCTTTTTACCAATTCTAACTCCAGCTGTCCTCTCATGGCACTCTCTACTTCTCCTTTGGGTTTGATAATCCATTTCAACGGCCACACAGAACTCACAGAACTACAGTTAAGTGGTTTATTAAGGAATAGGGTACAACTCGGGATCAGGATCAACATGCTGCAACTCAGGATCAGGATCAGGAAGTATGTAGACAGAATCTCCCTTCTTCAGTGGAGGACAGCTCTCTCAGCTCCTCCCAGCCCCCCCGATGACAGGCTCCTCTTGGCCCTGCTGTCTGTCACTGCCAGCTCTTCTGCTGGGCCCCCTCCAGGCCTCTCACTGTCTTCAATGTTACAGTCCTTGACCAGTGTCAGAGCCCAATTAAGAGGTTCCTTGCCTCCTCTCTCTCTTCTTCTTCTTTCTGCTTCTTCCTGCTGCTTCTCTTCTTGCTTCTTTCTGTCTCCCAAAAAAAACTCTTGTGGGGCTGGATACTTAAATACACAAACTCCTTGTCAATTTCAAGGCATGGCACGCCCACCAGGGCCCCGAACTGACCAATCCCCTTTCAGTAGGCCACAGACACTTCATTTGTATAGTAGGCATGGCTGAGCTACCACTCGCCTCATTTGCATAGTCTATTGACCAATCCCTGCAAGCTGCGCACCAATCCCAGGGCAGGCTGCAGTCCAGGACCAGACAGAAAGTATCAAACCAAGTTGTTTACAGCTTACCCAGGAAATGTCAATCAACCTGGCAAAAGTAACAGGCCCTCTGGGGTAGAAAACTAGGGCAAAGCTAACTCCTCAGGGCTTAGAGGAAAAATCTCTCAAGTTGTTTTTCTAAAGAAACAAGGCAAAAGGCCACAAAAAGGAACTCATTTCACTACCCCAAGTCATTGGGCTTTTAGAATCTTGGTTCCTCCATCTGCCAAATGTGCCTTCACCTTCCTACTTCACAAAGTTATGAGAATCAAATGAGGTCAGATAAATAGCACTTTAGAAAGAACAAGTTGCTATAAAAATGTAAGACAGTGTTACTAGAATATCCTTTATGCTTTAAATTTAATGTTTAAATATCCCCATGCTATGGACTCTTGGTAACCCATGTGTACAGAATAGAATTGTTTCATAGGGTTTTCAAGGCTGTGATCTTTCGGAGGCAGATCACCAGGCCTGTCTTCTAAGACACCTCAAGGTAGGTTCGAACAGCCAACCTTCCTGCTAGTAGTCTAGCATTTAACTGTTTGTGCCACATGCTGGGACACCAGATGATTTCAGCTTATTATGATGTCTACTGGCACTTTCTTCATATTTTATTTTGGGCTAGACCAAGGGATGGCAATTGTTTTGACAGGCTCCTGACAGTGTACATTGTAAATCCTGTGTGCATTTGAATTCCAGGGTTGGAAAGGCCATATTCAAATATAAGTCTCAGCTACTTGTAGTGATCTCTCCCATATGAAAAATCCCAGAAGTAGCACCCTGCTTTCCTGCCCACAGCAGCATGTCACCTGCTGTGGCTGACCAGACCTCACCATTGAAAGCACCCAAATCCATCAGCCATTTGGGGAGCCAGAGGGGGAGCCTGCATGTCTGAACTAAGAACTGATACTCATTCTCAGGAATTGAGTACAAAGAGGGGTTCCGGTCCTTTGGGATAAAATCCAATATTTCCAATACAGTGGTTTTTCAAGCTCACTAACATAATTTGATCACGTAGTTAGAACCTCTTTCATATTCATTCAACACATTGGAAGTCTTCTTCATTCAGACAGGATGAATTCTAAGGTTTCTGGAAAGGGATGCAAAGTTTAAAGAGGCAGGTGGGCCCCAAGTCGGAGAGGACACCTTGAGGCCATCACCTTAAGAGACTTATAGCCAAAACACAGAAGTCCCTGGGTGGTGCAAATGGTTAAGCACTGGGCTACTAACAGTAAGGTTGACAGTTCAAACCCACCCAGAGGTACCTAGGAAGACAGGCCTGGCAATCTGCTTCCAAAAGGTCACAACCTTGGACACCTATGGGGTGCAGTTCTACTCTGCACACATGGGGTTACTATGACTCGGGATCAACTGCATGGCCACTAAGAACAACAACATTCAAAACATGAGTGAAGCCAGTCACATCAGCTGTTAATTACTGCTCATGAGTATTTATAGTTCTTTGTACACCTGTTTGTATATAAGCCTACAGTGGCTGACTTCACAGATTTTTTAAAAATGTTTTTGTTACCATTTTTGTTTGTACTGTGCTCGTGTATACAGACCAGGTCTTATATTTTCTTCAGACATCTAGTTCAGAGCTTTGTGCCCACTGTGAAAACAGATTAGGGAGATCTGACATATGAGGGAGACCACTGCAACGGGGGAATGATTCTCCTCCAACTTCACAGCCACCCACCCCCCACCACTCCTTTTGGTTTCTGAAGAGCCCCTCTTGGGAGCCATTGTGAGCAGACTTAAAAGCTTCAGCTGTGGCCACAGTTCATATTTCAGAACCATAAAGTAGAAAGAAGTGCTTTATGGCCTAATACCTGATATCCAAGGAATTGATTGAAAACTTACTGCAAAATCTGATAGACATGGTTGACACAAAGGGGCAGCCCCGACCCTGCTCTGAGACTCGGCTCCCTTACCACAAAGGTGAGCTTTCCACAGAAGGCAGAAGAAAGACCAGCGTTCGCCGCTCTGTTTTCTCATTCCTCACCTTGCCGAGTGCTTTCGCGGCTTGCCTTTTCTTCTGGGAGAAGTGGGTAGGGGACTCTTGGTGAGAAGGATCCGAGTTTTGCTGTAATTGCTGTATGCATTTGCAAAGCCCTCTCACAGACAAAACCTCCTTGGCTCCTCACAGTATGTAGGTACAGAGGCAGGACAAATTTTGTTAAGTGGATGGAGCCCTGGAAAAGGTGTTAGGAGATCTGGATTCTAGTCTCACCTTTCTCTCAGACAAATAGTGAGGCTTCAGACAGCTCCCTTGGTCTCTTGAACTCTGCTCTCTCATCCTACAGTATGGAAGCCGCCTGGCTACCGTAAACCAGTTGCTGTTGAGTTGATTCCGACTCACGGTGACTCCATGTGTGTCAGAGTAGGACTGTGCCCCATAGTGTTTTCAATAGCTGATATTTTGGAAGTTGATTGCTAGGCCTTTCTTCCCAAACGTCTCTGGGTGGACTCAAACCTCCAACCTTTCGTTTAGTGGCCGAGCGTGTTAACTGTTCACACTACCCAGGTACTCCACTGGCTACTGTACAAGGTGGTTTATTGGGCTCAAATAAGATTTCAGACTGTGAAAGTGCTTCTTAATCTGATAAAATGCCAGGTCGATGTGGATTTACCCAGTGTTTCAGAAGAGAAAACTGACAGGAGGTGAAGCCGTGACTTCCTCAAGGTCACACCGGTGCTATGAAAACCTGTTGAGACTTGCACCCCTTTTCCTGCCTTTGAGCTGGTGCTCTTCCCAGGACAGGCTGACTTTTTGGTGCTATTGTCCATGGTCTGAGCCGCTTGAGGACAGGAATTGTGCCAATTGTGTTTACACATTTAATTGAGTGCCTCGTCAATATGTGTTCACTTAACATTGCTTGAAGGAGATTCCCAAATGTCACTTAACTACTCTCACCAGGGTGAGGTTGAGTTCAGACATTTGCATCTCCACCGTCAACAGATCTGGTGAAATCAAGTTCTTGGCCTCAGCTGATTGCACAACACAGGCTGCATCATCAAGAAGGACAGAGATAAAACGTTCGCTGGGATGAATATGACAGAGGGCTTAGACAAGGAAGACATTCTGATTTAGCTTCCTTCACTTCAGTCAGATTCTTCTGCTTGAGTGCTTTGCTAAGAGGGTTGTTCCACAAGAAACATTTTCACAGTTACGGCTGGAATCAAGAGTGGGAAACTTCATTCTGGAATAAAACAACTGGAAAAGAAAAAGTTCCTGCACCCAAGTAAGTCAGTTTTGTTTCCTTGCAGAGAAATCTGCATGGGGCTCTGCCCAGCACTTCTCATAAGCTACTGGCATGTTTTGGGCCTCTGTTGAACCACCCCAGTTACCTATATATAGCCCTGTCTTGTGTAAAGAATTTAAAAAGCATTAGCATGCAGAAATCAAAGAGACAATAAATTTAAAACCAATCTTATTGTCTGCAGCCTAAAGTGTTATTCAGATCAAAGGGGAGGGGACATCTGGCTTCTGGCTTGCTACAAAAGTCAGATCATGTTACCTAACAATCACTGGGTTCATCCACTCTCTGTTTCTCTAGAGAATGTGGTTTTTTCAGCTCCCAGTGAAGTATACTGAGTGAATCAGTCAAACCTCCTGATTCTCTGGAAAAGAGAGAGACCCCATGGGATCATAGAAAGATGAATAAACAAGTTCAACCCCCTGCCTCTCTGGGTACCTGTGAGGCCTTCAGGAGCCCAAGGCCATGGCTGCAGTGTCTCCTCCTGACCCAGCCCAGTGACCACTCCTCTCTAGCCCCATCCCCCAAAGCTCCAACGTTCTGGCTTGCAAAGCTAACTTCCTACTGGAGGGTACACATCCGTGTTAGATTATTTGAATCTGTTTTTGCCTGAATCACAGTTTGGGACTGAGTCACCAAATATTTAGTTGAAAACTTGTGTGCTCCTTTTCCTCCATTTTGGTTATGAAAGCATAGATTTGTCTTACCACAAATTTTTCATAACAACAGCTTTGTAAGAAAGGTCAACTGTGTTTTTGGCCTAGAAACTGACTTAATGTCTGTACAAATTTGATACATGATTCAGTTTCAAATTATGTGCATAAATTCTCCCTTGTAGCCTAGATGGGGGAATTACAGCTATTTAAAGGCCTTTTTTTCATATCCCAGGCTGGGAGCTCTTTAATCAGTACATGCCTCTGACTTCATTTATTCTCGTGAGGACATCAGATAAAGATCCTAGCCGTATTCTTAACCACTGATACGCTTCACTCACTCTCCAATACAACTGACAAGGTTTCTAGTGAAGCATCCCCACCAGATTGCTTGGAATTGTTCAGTCCCGCTTACGTATTTCCCTTCCACTACAATTTCCATCCACAGATTTTGATTCTCTCCCTGTGTAAGCCTTCTGGAAACTTACAAACCAAACCAAAATGTTCTGTCTTCACTTGTCACCTTAACTTTCTCTTCTTCTCACATATTCTCGCCTACCCCAACATTCAGGTGAAAGGTTCTCTGCCAACCAAAAGTTTAAAAAAGAAAGTCATCAGGAGATTTAGCATGATCTTAGCTGGATAATCTTCTCCAAGAGATGTGATTCTCTTTCACAGTCTTGCCTTCTTTTACAACGAGGCGTGCCCATTTTATGAATGACAGTCTTTATCATTCACAAATATGAAGAATCTTCTGTGAGAGATAAGAATAAATGGGGATTTTTTAAAAAATCTCATTGATTTTTTTCTATTAAATGTTTTATTGTTGTAAAAATGTAGATAACACAGTTGCCAATTCAACATTTTTCACATACAATTCAGTGAGATTCATTACATCAATCATGAGCAACCATCACCAATATCCTTTGCTGATTTTTCGGTCTCCATAAACAAAAACTCAACGCTTCCTAAACAATGATTTCCCCCATTCTCCTTCCCTCTTACTGCTGGTAGCCACTATTCAACTCTGATTCTATATTTGCCAATTCTAGGTACTTCATATATGTTCATTGCAGCACTATTCACAATGTCCAAAAGTAGAAACAACTCAAATACGCATCAGCAGAAGAAAGGATAAGGGAAATGTGACACATGCATACAATGGACTAGTATTCTGCTATAAAAAGAAACAAAGTCTTGATACATGCCACAAAATGGATGAACCTTGGAAACATTACGCTGAGTGAAATAAATGAATGGGGAATTTTTAATTTGATTACTATAATGGAGTCTCAGAGTATAAGGGTTTTGAGGGTCTTCAGTTCCTGGAGGAAATGGGAATTATGCTTTTTTTCCATCTAGAATTTCATCAATATGAGTGGCTCGTTAATTCTACTTTGTGAGTAGTGCCCCATTTCCTTTGAATCGTGGGGGGGCATCAGTGGTGAGAATTTGGTATAGGTCTGGCATTCAGGTGTTGACAATGTGTCTGGAGAGCAGGTGAAGAGTTGAAATGTTTAATAAAATATAGAGGAAGAGACTAGCAGAAAAGAAACTAACTCCTCCAGCTTCCTTCCCAACGACGGGCAATTTTTTCAGTGTGGAGTTTTAGGGTAAGAAATGCAAATTATTTATCTTCTTTAACACCCACTTCTATTCTTTTTCCATTAAAAAAAAAAAAATCTCAGCCTCTCTCTAGGGCTCAGTACCACACCACATCCCATAAACTCTCTTCTGAATGCCTTGCTTCTCTCAAAAATGTTAGAGAGGTGGTGTTGCACATATCCAAACTACTAGCCACTAAAAGAAAAACGTAATGCTTCTCTTAATTAGGACGTTGACAGCATAAAATAGCCTATGGGTCTGGAAAGACCCAGGAGTGGCCCCAAACCAGCTCTGTTCATTATGATATGTCTATGCATTCAAGGCAGATACAATGACAAAAATGTTATGCCTTCGCCCATTAGGGAGCCTAAGTTTTATTTTCAAAGACATATCAGTTCCCTCATATTTCTTAAAAGTGGGCCTTTATTCCACCCCTGCCCTCTCCCATCCATCCAGAAAACAAAACCTATAAAGCCAAATTTTGGAAGTAGAGGGGAAAAAAATGAAGAGCAGAAACAAATATCTAATAATTGAAAGCATCATGGACCCCATTATGGTTTATGGCCTTGTTTTAGGGATCGGATGAGCACACTGTAAAGAATGTGGCACTAAATTTATTAGCATGGTTATCATCTTTCAGACAAGACATAAAGCTGAGGGGACCCACTTCTTCCACCACCTGCCATCACTATAGATCCCATGGCACCTTCTACAAGAAGAGTTGAGTTATCCTGGCCCAGATCCAGATCCAACTATCTGCTGACTTATATATCCTTTGTAGTATGCCTGGGAGACATTATGGGTTCTTCCTCTTTGAAACTCTGTCACTATCCACAAGCAAGCCAAAATAGGCCCCTGCACAGGGCTGTGGGAAAGAATTCTGACATCCCAGCACATGGATCAAGTAGCAGAATGAGCAGTGTGGTCTGAAGTAGGAGGATGAGGATGAGTACCAAAGTCTTCCTAGTTAGCCCCTAAATAGGTTCCTGACCCACCCACCCCAACTGCTCTTTCGTATAAAAAAAATCCCAGATTGTGGATGGGCTACTCCTGTGCTACACAAATCCTAGTTTTTCTGAACTCCATGTACTGCATCACCCTCAACACCGCACTCCCCCCCGAAATAAACAACTTTTCCCCTCCCCTTTGGCTTGCCCTTGTCATCTTTAGACTTCATTCCAGAACATTTTCCTAGAGGATTTAAAGGAAAGCAAATCACTAATGTAACATTGCACAAATCATTTTATGTCTCTGATTTTAGCTTGTTCACCGACAAAGTAGGGATCATTTAAATATCTGTTCTGTCTTTGTCTCAGAACTGTTGAAATAGCAAGAGTAGACATCCTTGATAGTCCCTGTTCTGAGTGGAAGAGTTTTCAGTCTTTTACCATTGAATATGATATTAGCTATGGGTGTCTCATAGATATCCATTTTCAGGTTGAGAAAGTTTCCTCCTATTCCTAATGTGTTGAGTATTTTTATCATGAAACAGCACTGGATTTTATTAAATACTTTTTCTGAATCCATGGAGATGATCACAGATTTTTGTCCTTTGTACTATTAATATGGTGTATTATATTGATTGATTTTCATATGTTAAACCAAACTTGCATTCCTGGGGAAAATCCCACTAGGTCATGATGTATAATTTGTTTTATATATGTTGTTGGATTCAGTTTGCTAGTATTTTCATGAGGATTTTTGTAACTATATTGATAAGAGGTTTTGGTCTCTAGCTTTATTTTCTCATGATGTCTTTGGTTTTGGTGTCACTGTATCTATGGTCTCACAGAATAAGTTGGGAGGTGTTCCCTTCTTTTTTACATTTTGGAAGCATTTGTGAAGGATTGTTTGTTAATTCATTTTTCAACATTTGGTATAATTCACCAATAAAACCATCTGGTCCTGGGGCTTTTCTTTTTGAGAAGTCTTTTTTGATTACTAACTAAGCCTCTTTACTTGTTAAGGTCTATTCAGATTTTCTATTTGTTTTTGACTCAGTTTCAGTACTTTATGTCTTTCTAGGTGTGTGGCAACCTTCAGAAATAAGATGAAGCCCCACCTAAATCTGGTTTGGATGTCAAGACTGATGACACCACACTCATACCAAGAGGGTATAAAAAGATTTATTACTCACATAATGAGGCTTTTTGGGAGAACAGGGAAGGCCTCCCAATCTGATCCAAAAACGGATTGAGAGAGCATAGAAAGGAGACCGACTTTGGGTTTTATGGTGGTTAGAAGGAGGGGCAAGGATGACGGTTCCCATATGCCAGCTTACATCGTTTGATCTTCCTGCTAGTGATGAAGGAGGTAGCACCCAGGCTTTCTTGTCAGTTTGCCCAGGTGTGGGGTAGGAGAGTGGGATAGGGGGGTGAGGCTTCAAAGATGTCAGTAGTCAAACATCATAAAATGGAGTCAAACTCTATTACACTAGAAATTTGTTCATTTCATCGAACTTATCTAATTTGTTGGCATATGGTTGTTTATAGCATTTCCTTATAATCTTTTTGTTTCTGTATGGTTGGTAATAATGTCTCCTCTTTCATTTCTAATTTTAGCAATTTGAGTCTTATCCTTTTTTTTTTTCCCCTTGGTCAGTTTAGCTACATGTTTGTGAGTTTTGTTGATCTTTTCAAAGAACCAACTTTGGGTTTTATTGATTTTTCTCTACTGTTTGTATTCTCCATTTCATTTATTTCTGCTCTAATCTGTATTATTTCCTTCATTCTGCATATTTTGGATTTACTTTGCTCTTCCTTTTTCTAGTTTCTTAAGGTATAGGATAATTTATTGATTTGAGCCCATTCATCTTTTTAAATATAGGCATTTATAGTTATAAATTTTCCTCTAAGCACTGCTTTCACTACGTCCACAAATGTTGGTATGCTGTGTTTTTGTTTCATCTCAAAGTATTTTCTAATTTCCCTTGTGATTCTTTCTTTGACCCATTGTTATTTAGGAGTGCGTTCTTTAATTTCCACGTATTTGTGAATTTCCAGGTTTTTTTCCTTCCTTGTTGCTGATTCATCATTTCATTCCATTGTGGTCAGAGAACACACTTTGTATGATTTCAATCCTTGTAAATTTTTTGAGACTTATCTTAAGACATAACGTATGGTCTGTTTTGGAAAATGTTCCATGTGCACTTGAGAATAATGTGTATTATCCTGTTGTTAGGTGGAGTTCTCTATGGGTGGCTATTAAGATTATCCAATTTGAGGAACAGAAATAAATCTGGTTTCCGCCTGCTCAAATCCGCTGTTGAGCCCCTCGAGTGAATTTTTCATTTCAGTTCTAATACTTTTCAACTCTAGAATTTTTATTTGGTTATTTTTTACTAGTATATCTCTTTATTGATATTTTCTATTTGTTGAGATATTATTAGTCTCATACTTTCCTTTAATTATGTAGAAATGGTTTCACTTAGCTCTTGGACACATTTAAAATAGTTGATTTAAAGTCTTTGTCTAGTAAGTCCTATATCTGGGCTTCCTCAGGAATAGTTTTTTTTCCTGTGTATGGAGCCCTGGTGGCACGGTGATTAAAGCACTCAGCTGCTAACTGAAAGGTCAGCAGTTCAAACCCACAAACTTCTCCATGGGAAAAAGATGTGACAGTCTGCTTCCATAAAGATTACAGCCTTGGAAATCCTATGGGGCAGTTCTACTCTGTCCTATAGGATCACTAATAGTTGGAATTGATTCTATGCCAACAAGTTTTGTGTGTTTTTTTGGTTGGACCATACTTTCTTGTTTCTTTGTATGTCTTATACTTTTTTGTTGTTGTTGAAAATTAGATATTTTAAATAATATAATATGGCAAATCTAGAATTCAGGGCCCCCCTTCCCCAGGGTATGTTGTTGTTGCTATTTGTGGTTGTTGTTTGCTTGTTTTTCTTTTGTTTGTTTTGTTTAGTGACTTTTCTGAACTAACTCTGTAAAGTCTGTATTGTTTGTTGTGTGTGGCCACTGGAGTCTTTGCTTGGTTAGCTTAGTAGGCAGTTAATGATTAAACAGACTTTTTAAATACCAAGAATCAGTAAGTCTACCAGTCTTCTCCAAGGGACTCTGTGTGTATGCTGGGGCACACCTTCAGCACTCAGCCAGGCAGTGGACAACTCTGCCTTTGCCTTCACTCCCTGCTTTTGCAGAGCCTCAAGGTCAGCTCAGTATGAGAACATAGGGCCTCGTCAGGTCTTTCTTAAGCATGCACACAGCCCAGGAAATGCACACAATCCTATTCATGTGTTTGGCCTTCTAGTTTTCTAGTAATATATTGGAGCTTTCCAAAGCCCCTATGAACATCTTGCCTCATATGCATGCAAAAGCTGGACAATGAATAAGGAAGACCAAAGAAGAACTGATGCCTTTGAATTATGGTGTTGGTGAAGAATATTGAATATACGACAGACGGACAGAAGAGTGAACTAATCTGTCTTGGAAGCAGTACAGCTAGAATGCACCTTAGAAGCGAGGATGGTGAGACTTCATCTCATGTACTTTGGACATGTTATCAGGAAGGTCCAGTCCCTGGAGAATGACATCATGCTTGGTAAAGTAGAGGGTGAGTGAAAAAGAGGAAGATCCTCAATGCAATGGATTGACATAGTGGCTGCAACAAAAGGATCAAACATAGCAATGATTGTGAGGATGGCACAGGACCAAGTAGTGTTTTGTTCTGTTGTATATAGGGTCACTATGAGTCAGAAGTGACTGAACAGCACCTAACAACAACAAGATGAACATCTCATCCCCCAGCTTTTTCTTTTAAGCTTTTTGGCTAGCCTATTGTTTTTCCCAACTGTTATTCACTGGCTCAGGCAACTAAGAAGATAATCAGTTGCCTCTAATTATTTTCAACAAGGTTTTTCACATCAAGCTCCAAGTCAGGTGAAATAAAGATAGCTTTGCCAGTGGAGCTTCCCAGGAAACCAATGGAGAGGTCATAGAATGACAGTTCTATGGAAATGAGGCTTCGAAGGAGTGCCAACCCCATTCTGCCCCCTCTGATGACTGGACGACTAAGTTTTTTGTTGTTGTTGTTTTCACCGTGATTGGGGGCTGTTGGTTTTCAAGGCTACTTGGAGCTAGAGAAGGGAGAATGGGAATAGAGCAAACTACAATGACACAAAGTTCAGTGTTCTTATTGATGTTCAGGAGTTTTTCTTGCTGAAAGCATTTAGTTAATTAACAGAGTTCTCATAAATTTGATTCTGACAATTTTTTACTGGTTTTCTGGATATATAATTCTTGGCTGGCAATTTTTTTCCTTCAAACCTTTATATACGTCATCCCATTGCCTTCTTGCCTGCGTGGTTTCTGCTGAGTAGGCCGAGCTTAGTTTTATTGACTCTCCTTTGTAGATGATTTTTCGTTTATCCCTAGCCACTCTTAAATTTCTCTATCTTTGATTTTGGCAAGTTTGATTATAATATGTCTTGGTGACTTTCTTTTGGGATCTACCTTGTGTGGGGTTCGATAAGCATCTTGGATAGATATCTTCTCATCTTTCACGATATCAGGGAAGTTTTCTGCCAACAAATCTTCAACAATTCTTCCTGTATTTTCTGTTATCCCCCCCCACCCCCCGTTCTGGTACTCCAATCACTCGTAGATTATTCCTCTTAATAGAGTCCCATATAATTCTTAGGGTTTCTTCATTTTTTTAATTCTTTTATCTGATTTTCCCTCAGATAAGTTGGTGTCAAGTGCTTTATCTTCAGTCTCACTAATTCTGACTTCCATTGCATCGATCTGCTCCTATGACTTTCTATTGAGTTGCCTAATTCTGAAATTTTATTGTTAATCTTCTGGATTTCTGTTTGCTGCCTCTATGGATTCTTGCAGCCTGTTAAATTTATCATTATGCTCTTCTGTAATCTTCTTAAGTTCCTCTATTGCTTTGTCTGTGTGTTCCTTGGCTTGTTCTGTGTTTTGCCTGTTAATCTTTTTGTATTCTACCTCTGGTAACTCCAAGAAGTTCTCCTCCTCTGGAACATTTCTCGATTCTTTGTTTTGGGAGCTTGCTGAAGCCATCATGATCTGCCTCTTTATGTGATTTGACATTGACTGTTGTCTCCAAGCCATCAATAAGTTATTATATTTATTTATTTTATGTTTACTTACAGTGTCCTAGCTTCGTGTTTTGCTTTGTTTTGATATGCCCAAATAGGCTGCCCATGTGAGCTAGTTTGATTATTGGTGCCTTTGAAGCTCTAACATCCAGTCACCTGGTGATTAGATCTGTTACTATGTATGTAAGCCCAGGAGTCCATTTACTTTTCTTGTATGGATTCAGTTCAGGTGTCCAGGTAGTTGGTCACCAAGTGTGTGGTGCAGGCTCTCACCTACAGTCCTAGGCAGGCAGGGGTGATTGGTGTAGGCACAGGTATCTGGCTGCAATAGGGGGTCATGCACTGAGCAAGGCAGGAGGCTGACGGCTGCCCGAGTGTCTGGAAGGAAATTGTGTCCCTGTATTCTAGAGTGCGTAGGTGGATGGGTTTTGCACTTGGACCAGGAGCACCCCATGCTGTTGGCTGTAAGGACTGGGAGGCACCACTTATTCTTGGACCCCTGTCACAGGTGGCTACATGGCTTGGGTGAAGCCACCAGTCCTCAGGCCCCTGATGCGGGTAGGTGAGGACTCTGCTTAATGGGTACAGCAGTGTCAAATGTCACGAACCTGCCACTCCACCATACAGCTGACACACCTGAAGTTAGGCTTCTGGTATATACCCTGTTGAACTGTGCTAATGAGGGCCTACACTGTTGAAATGGGCCCACACAGTTCTATGCAGGGATGAAAGGCATTCAAAGTCCATGGACCCCTTATGCCTGTGCCTAGGCAAAGGAGCTGTGCCTTCCCTGAGTTCCTGGCTTAGAGGAGCTGGCAGATTATTTTTTCCTGTTTGTTAATTTGTTCCCTCTCCAAGGCTGGGAGAACGGCTCAGGGCACGTGACAGGTCCTACTTCCAGCCCAGGGGATGCAGAAATCGCTGAAGCCAGCCTGGGACCCGGTGCAGAGCGGGGAGAGGGCATGCCAGTCTTCTTATTGCTTTTATGGAGGAATTTTTAGAAGCCCTCACTCCACCATTTTCACTGACTTCCTTCCAGACGCCATTCTTTTTACCTGGGATACCCTTCTGTGTCAAGTCCCACTCAGCTTTCAAGCCTCGTTCAGATGTTTCCTTCTGGCTGTGGTTTCTCTGTGGACACTGTTTCCTTAGTTCCTGCTGCCATTTTTCCCCTCTGAGCCCAAGGAGGCCATAACGAAAAGACAGGTGGCAAGGGGGCTTTTGCTAAATGCTCCAGAGCTTGGGTTTCTGATGACGCCAACTTCAACCTTTGCTGCTGTTGTTAGCTGCCTCAAGTCAGCCTCCAACTCATGGTGACCCCACGCTGAGTGGAACAAAATGCTGCCCAGTCTTGTGCCATCCCCATTAGCAGCTGCAGATCAGACCATTGTAATCCAGTGTTTTCATTGGCTGATATTTGGAAGTAGATAGCCAGACCTTTCTTCCTAGTCTCAGTCTGGAAGTTCTACTGAAACCTGTTCAGCATCACAGCAACACACAAGCCTCCACTGACAGACGAGTGGTGGCTGCACATACGAAGCACTGGCCAGAGATTGAACCCAGGTCTCTCATATAAGAGGCAAGAATTACACCACTGAATCACCGATGCCTCAACTACAACATTGGGGTGGCCTTAATCATCAGATGTGAATAATCAAGAGTTGGCTCTGTTTCTACAGTGCTGTATTCTGTCCTTAAAAGAAGGCACCGATAGCAAAGTTAAAAATTTCACAATTTAGCATTGTGTTTAAGGGCACAGGCTCTGCAGGAAAACTGAGTTTACTGCTTTTTAGCATGGTAAAAATGGTAGCCACCTCACAGAGCTAGCCTGAACATTAAATGAGAAACAGTTCAAGTTCCTTAGCACAGCCTCTGGCCTAAGCACTCCATACATAGTTGTTGGGGTTTTACAGTATTATCATTGTCTCAGCAATAGTACCTACTAGAAATACTGTATCGTATGGCCTAGTAGGAAAGGACCTCAGAAATGCATTACTTCAGTTGTAAACCAGGGCAATAACTCACTCTACCTCACGTCCCTGTCAAATGATATATAGTATTTCAAGAACAGGGAGTTCACCTTCCCAAAGGCAGCTAATTTCATGACTGAATCACTGTCACCCTTAGAAAGCTCTTCCTCCTGATGCTTTCTCCCATTTTTCCTCTGAAACAACCCAAAATAAGGCTATTGTCATTTCTATGTGGCCTTTCTACTCGGTGAAGGCCTCTGTCCTACCCTTCTCTAACTCTTCTTTCTAGCTGGGCTCTGGGGAAGAGACCAGTGCTGCCAATTGCAGACCAGCTTTTTTTCTCTGTCTCCAACTGCCACAGCCTGAGACGTCCTATTGAAATTAAGCACTATCTGAAAGGTCTAGATGGAAGGGATAAATTCACTTTGTAAAATGCATAGACCCCACATGCATGACAAAGGAGTCCCTGGGTGGTACAAAAGGTGAAGCATTCAACTACTAACCAGAAGGTTGGCAGTTTGAACCCACTCAGAGGCACCTCAGGAGAAAGGCCTGGCAATCTGCTTCCAAAAGGTCACATCCATGGAAACTCTATGGAGCATGGTTCTACTCTGCAATGCATGGGGTCACCACGAGTTGGAATGGGTTTGGTGGTAACTGGGTTGGTTTGTGTTTCCCATGACAAATGAATCCCTGCTCCTTCCCTACCCTGTAAACACTACCAGTTAAAAACAAAGAAACCAAGGACCACGGAAACAAAGAGAAGAGTTTGATTTATTGGTTGCTCTTTGGGAAAGATTATTTAGAACACTACTGAGGTGAAAAGTAAATTCTAGATACAGATGCATAAAACTTGAAACCCAATTAGCTTTTTTTTTAATAGCAAATCCTCTCTAAACCTCATACAGAGCAATCAGAGTCTATATAATCCTTTGTTGTTTTTAAATGATTAAAGCATACATAATACATAACGCAGTTGATATTAAATATCTCGGGGGGATGACAAATCAATAGAGCTACTTCATTCTTCAGCATTAACTGGTCGTTTATAAATGTTCTGTACATACCCTTTCCATTTTAAATTTTCTCCTTAAAAGGACTTTACTTGTGAACCATTTGTCATCATCTGCTCTTTGTCTATACACACGTCTTCCAAAATAACATCTAAAGTTTTTCTTAATATTTCTTCAGAAATGTTCATTTTTAAGGAACATTCCATTAAAAAAATAAAAACTCAGGCCTTGACTCTGTAACACATATTCCGATATGTCAGGATTTACTGTTTCCCTGACCTGAAACCCCATGTTAAAAGCCTCTAACAACATACAAGGTGCCAGCTTCTTTGCCCAACTCAGAGGAAGTTACATAAAAGAAGAAAAATAAAATGCTTGAAATCACAGTGACCAAAAGCTTTGCATTAATAATTACATTAAATAACCATAACTTTTTGTTTAACTATTCACATTCCACACAGTGGAAATTATCCTTTCCTCCAGATTTTCCACTTACGTTTTTCAACTTTGAAGAGAGACAAGAACACAGGAACAACTTACAGGCTTTACTACAAGACGTGTGTTTTTCTCTTTTAACGCCAAAGTCAAAGTGTACATCATAAAATTCATATTTGGTGTTTGGCATTATTTGACTGGGAAAGACTGAGCTCACAAATATCTTTCCATTTAAAAAAAAAAAGAAATTCTACTATAATAATGAAAAAAATACATCATAATCTCATTCAGTGACTCCAATATGTAACAGATATGGCATTTTCAATAATGTTGGAGGGCACACCATACTTGGGCTAGTCTTAATACAGACACAGTAAGAAAAGCAGACGTTCCTCTGGGCTTTAGGGTAGTTACGCCACTGATGATCTCAGTCAAGTTAATTTTGAGGAAATTCTCTTTACTTGAGCCGAATTTGACTTACATGCAAGACCGTGGTACAAGCTACTAAAGGAAGATTTCTGCCGCCAACAAAAGCCATCTCTTTTTAACAAAATTGCATGCCTGTGGCAGAGTTAAAACAACAAGAGAAATTTAGCGTTTGCTGGTGCTGAATGTCATTCATCCTTTCTGGTGTGGTTTTACACTTTCAGCTCCTTCCCCTTCCTCTCCCCCACCCTCAAAATTCTGGCTTAGCATTTGTGTGCTTAATTAGATCCATTCTGTGCTTTATTGTTGGCGGATGTGGATGACACAGATTTAGGCAAGTGACAGAGGCACACAGTGTAGACAAAAAGCACAGACTAGGCGTCCGCACACATCTGCCTGGTGCAGAATCCTCAGCAGTGAGTTTAAAAGGTTCAAAATCAGATCCAACATTTTGGGTGTTTGAGATAACTTCGGCCTCAAAGTATGGTTCCTGTTTAGCTGTTTAGATAGGAAAGCACTGGACCAAAATAAAAACAGCTTCTTTGGTTTCAACGGTTCTCTGAATGCCGGAACCACGATGGGCAACTGAATCCCAAGTCTGTGGTGTTTGGTTTCCATATTACACATGACTCGTATAGTGAGGTGAGAAGCTACGAGGCAAAAAGAGTATTTCAGGAATTTACATATAAAACAGATTAGAACAGAACAGGCCAGCCAACTCCCAACTGCCGTAAGGTGGCCGCACCCTTCACTGTGGTCATTAGACACAGCCTAAGTAGGCATTGAGAGCAGCCCGAGTTTAATCAGGGGACAGCGCCTATCAGTAGGGTACCGAATAGTTACAGTTACGTGGATCCCACCAGCAGTAGCGGACAGTTAATCCACCCGAATGATCTGCTTTAAGAAGGTCTCCATATCCCTCACCCCATCTCCTAGGCATTAAGCTCTAACTACTCCTGTTCCGTTCTGTGGTACGTAGGGTCGCTATGAGTCAGAACCAACTCGACAGCAACGACTCCTTAGCCAGGGTCTCCGGGTGGTGCAAATGGTTAATCACCTCAGCTGCTAACCGAAAGGTTGGAGGTCCCAGTCCACCCAGAGGGGCTTCAGGAGAAAAGGCCTGGAGATCTACTTTTGAAAAAATAAGCCATTGAAAACCCTATGGAGCACAGTTCTACCCTGACACATATGGGGTGAGTGGGAGTGAACTTGACTGCAAATGGTTTAAGGAGTAGTTATTCCCTTACTCCTCTATTTCCTTCCTGTCCTCTTCTCTCTGCCTAAATCTCCACTTAAAACAACAAGACTGGAAATATATATAACAGGGCAGGCCTTGAACTCCATCATCTTCGATGGGTTCTTTTATAGCAGCTACACTCCCAAGAGGCAGAACCTTTTAGAATACAGGGTCACGGCTCTCAGAAGCATTATGCAGAATAATGAAGTGCAGAGGAGGGATATTAGGACCTTCTGCCTAAGCGGTTTTTGTCTTTTGCCTGTGTAGGGGGTTCTGAGCTACATCTCCTGCCCACCCGAGGGGCAAAGCAGGAGGGGCTGTTCTGGTTTGGCTTGCTCCTCAGTTCTAAAAATAGGACTGGTCAATACTTATGTCTTAAGTTTGGTGCTGGGTCACAGCTAGTTTTAGCAGATTACAATGTCGGCCAAAGTTAATGGTTTTTGGCTAGTCTCATTTCTCTTGTGTTCACCTGAGTTCTGTTAAAACCAGGAAAAAGAGAACACCTCCATTAAAGCACAGGTCTCACTGTGTTCCGGGTTTGCCTGCTAAGCCTCTGCCCATTTCCCTACTGAGTTTTGCAAGGCCCAACCTGACCTCACCCTCAATCCCTTCCTTTCTCACTCCTCGATCCTTCTCATCCTTCTCGACCAGCCTCCCCAGGGCCTGGAGGATCTTCACAAAATGGAAAACATTCCCATCCACAGTCAGGTCAATTAACTTAGAGACTGCGGCAGACGTGGAATTAAACTAACGTGGTCACTGAGAACCTAAAAGGGGAAGACAGCGGAAGGGAGGAGAGGGGCGGAAGCAAGCATAGGTAGAAACACTCTTCCAAGGCTACTGCGGCACTGAAACAGGTGTCTCACGCCCAGAGCAGCCTCTCCCGTTAACGCTCACTTGGAAGGGAGACACTGGTCTCCAGGAGGGCACATGGCAGACAAAGGCAGAACCAGACCACAGCCCTGCCCCTTCGCGTGGGCCTCGGGGCAGCGTGGGTTTCTGTACCATCCCCAGTTGAAGCTGATACGTTTACCTAATAGGACGTGCCCTCTAGCAGAGGCTGCGTTTCCTCTGGTATCTCTAAACACCCACGGGCACCCATACACACGCGTGCACACAAACTACAGACGAGCAGGCTTCTGCAAAGAGGCAGCGGGTGGTCTTCATGCCCTTAGGGTTAAGCCAAGTAAGAATCAGATTGTTGTAGGTCTGGCTATGAGCCCGCCTGGGGCTGCATCCCCAGGACAGGCTGGGTGTGCTGGCTTAATCCAAATCGATGGATATACAACGACATTGCTTCACACGTGTGACCCTCTTCTTCTTGGTGGGTGGCTGCAGTTCAGGGCAGTTGAGCGTGACCATCATGGTGGTGAATTTCTTGGGCTTGCAGAAGGAGCAGGACTGGAAGGAGCCTTCCTCCTTCCGGATGTGCCGCGGGATGTAGAAGGAGTTGCACTGGCCGTAGCAGAAACGGTTGATGATGGTGCGGCTGTTACAGCCTTCCTCGTGGATGGTCTGCTTCAGCGGCTGCGTCTTGCACCAGTCCCGCTTCAGGTATTTGCGCTCGGTCACATGCAGGGCCTCCTGGCTGGACTCCAGCACCTCCTCCCCGGGCATGGCGGTGCCCCGGCCCTGGCCCCGCCCCCGGTTCCTGGATCCTGGCTGCGGGGGTGACTGAGTCTGCTCCGAGTCATTGTGTTGCGCCTTGTCTGGAGGGGGGATGGCCCCTTGGGACCCTTTCTTTTTCCCTTCTGCAGCCGGCAGCAGGGTCCCCAAGAGGAGAAGCAGAGCTCCCACGGCGTAGGCGGTTCGGCTCATGCTAAAGGAGGGAAGCACAGGCGGGGAGACAGGAAAAACGGAGAAGTTAACTCTTTACAAAATGAATAACAGCTCCTAACATTTTTATCAAACCAAAAACCAGCTGCCTTTGAGTTGATTCCGACTCAGGGCGACCCCATATGTGTCAGAGTAGACCGGTGCTCCATGAAGTCTTCAATGGCTAATTTTTCGGAAGTAGATCACCAGGCCTTTCTTCCGAGGAGCCTCTTGGTAGACTGAACCTCCAATCTTTCGGTCAGCAGCCAAGCAAGTTACCTGTCTGCACCACCCAGGGACTCCCAACATTTTTCTCAGGCATTTGTTAAACACTTCCTGTAAAATATTTCATTGCCATTTCACAATAGCTCTATGAATTTGATACTATTAGTCTTATTTTTGCCATTATGTTACTGCTCTCTTGATCATCAAGCCATGCCGTAACTTGCCCAGGGTCACACAGGTAACACGCCAATATCTGAACTCAGTCAGGGACTGTGTCTTCAACGCCTGTACTGCCACAGGAATTTCTTCCTGTCTTTGCCTTTTATGATAGTCACGTAAGTGTATTCACTCCTGGAAGTGACAGTTTCTAGTAAGCTCCTGCTATATTGGTACCAGATTACTTTTAGAAGCCTGCGGGGCTTGAGGGGGAGCATATTTTCTACTTTTTTTTATTGTGGTAAATATACATCTGTAACAAAACATTTGCCATCTCCGCATTTCTTCCTACGTACAGTTCAGTGACATTGTGTTTATCACGTTGTTCGGCCGTCACCATCATCCAGTTCCGAATTCTTTCATTGACCTTAACAGAAGCTCAGTGTGCCCTAAGCAATCAGTCTCCCTCTCCCCTCCCTCATGCCTACCCCTGGTAACCACTAATAAACTTTGGTTTTCATACACCTGCCTGTTCTGGGTATTTCATGTAAGTGGGATCATACAGTATTTGTCCTTTTGTGACTGACTTAGTTCACTCAGCAAGATGTTTTCATGGTTCATCCATGTTGTGACTATCTTGTTTTATAAACAAGATGAATTAACTTCACTGCCCAGAGGGCGTCACTCTCAGGAAAGGCTGGTGGCTTCTCCCCAGCCGGCCTGAGTGTCTTCTGAGCCATGCTCCGTTGGTGGAATGCTTATGAGAATTTTCATCATTATCAGGCACTGAGAGGGAAGGAGAGACCAGTGGAGATCAGAAAGCACGTGTCAGAGAGAGACCGACTTAACAGGAAGATCACTGGAACTGGATGGGAAGTCAGGACTGACTTTCCAGGTACCCGACCTTGAGAAAGTCACCGTACTTCTCAATGACTGATTTCATCTAAGCAAAGACACAAATACCTCACCTCCCCAGACAGAAAAGTGAAAGTCACTTCAGAGCTAACCCTAATGGAAAGTGGGTATTACAGACAGAACAAATTACAGTACCAGGAAGATCACATAATTTATAAGACACCTTGACTCCTCACATATTCTCATCTTGGGAATGGGGCACAGACAGTCATTATATTATTCTTTATACTATGTATATAATTTTTCTAAGGAGCCCTGGTGGCACAATGGTTAAGCACTCGGCCGTTAACCGAAAGGTTGGTGGTTTGAACCTACCAGTTGCTCTGCTAGAGAAAAGACCTGGCAGTTTGCTCCTGTAAAGATGACAGCCAGAAAACCCTATGGGGCAGTTCTACTCTATCATACAGGGTCACTATGAGTCAGAATAGACTCGATGGCACCCAAAAACAAGACATACATTCTTCTACCTTTTAAATTGTGAAATATCTCATTCAGTGTGAAATACGTCATGACGTATATAGAAACCAAACCAAACCAAACCCGTTGCCGTCGAGTCAATTTTGACTCATGGTGACCCCACAGGACAGAGGAGAACTGCCCCATGGGGTTTCCAAGGAGTGGCCAGTGGATTCAAACTGCCAACCTTTCGGTTAGCAGCCATAGCTCTTAACCACTGTGCCACCAGGGCTCTGATGTGTATACACACACAGACATATATAATTTATACATATATATAATTTATACGTACATAATTTAAAAGGTAGGAAAAATGGGCACAACTGGACAGGTATCTACAAATATTTATATTAAAAAATGCTACGAATAAATGACTGAACAAATTATTGTGGATGGGCCTGGAGCTTGATATAGGTCAGAAAGGGCAATGGCATATGAACAACGGCAAAAAGAAGAACATAACGGGTGGGGGTGTAGAGAAAACTGACAAAAAGTAAGAACACAAAGATGGAGAGAAAGAAAAAGAAAAAAATGAATGGAATACAAATCCGAGGGGAAAAAACCCAAATCCATTGCCAACAAGTGGATTCTGACTCCGGGTGACCCCATATGTTACAGAGTGGAACTGCTCCACAGGGTTTTCTTGGCTATAACCTTTATGGAAATGGATTGCCAGGCCTTTCTTCTGCAGTGGCACTAGGTGGGTTCAAACCACCAATCTTTAGGTTAATAGTTGAGTACAAGCTGTTTGTGCCACACAGGGACCTAAAAAAAGGACAATTCTAGAGGCAAGGGGCTCAGGGAGAGGAGGAGGAAGAGGGAGAGAAGCATATTTTTTGAAAGGGGAGGGCTAGAGAGAAGTGTTCAGACTATTCAGATTCTCCTAGGACAGAGCTTCTCAAATTTACATCCAGACTATTTAGAATCTCCTAGGACAGAGCTTCTCAAACTTACGTCCAGACTATTCAGATTCTCCTAGGACAGAGCTTCTCAAACTTATGTCCAGACTATCTAGATTCTCCTAGGACAGAGCTTCTCAAACTTATGTCCAGAGTATTCAGGTTCTCCTAGGACAGAGCTTCTCAAAATTACATGCAGACTATTCAGATTCTCCTAGGACAGAGCTTCTCAAACTTGCATCAGCTGGGGTGACTGCGGAAACGCAGGTTTTGATTCAGGAAGTCTACTCTTCTAGCAAGCGTTGAGAAGAAGGACCTACAGGGGCACTCTTTTCAATGAGTGTGGTTTCAAGTTTATCGCAAAGGCCTCCCTCTTCTGGACATCACACCAATCTGACCTGAACCTTTACATCCCCTTCTCCTTCCCTTGGTCTCCCAAGCCTAAGAACACAGCTGTAAAGCACCTATATCCCTCCTCTCTTTCAGCACACTGGTATCACACATGACAATCACTGTTGTTGTGTGCTGTCGAGTCAATTCTGACTCATAACGACCCTATAGGACACAGTAGAACTGCCCCATAGCATTTCCCATGCTGTAACTGTCATGGGAGCAGATCGCCAGGTCTTTTCTTCTGAGGAGCTGCTGGTGAGTTCAAACCACCAATCTTTCGGTTAGCAACCAAGTGCTTAACCATTGTGCCACCAGGGCTTCGTCTGAAAAGGACTGAGTGCCATTTAACAGTCCCCTTATCATCCCCTCCCTCCCTGAACTGTACAAGTTAGTATTATTAGCTAGCGCAGTTATCCAAAGACAAAGGCAGCGTGCGATCTACATTCTGTGAGGGTCAGGTCTGGCAAGTACAGGCCATTCAGCTCAAGGATAATGTGGAATTAAGATAATTAAACATTAAAATTAAAATATCCTTAAATGGCAGCATCTTTCCAACATTCACCTAATACTCTGGGGCAAGTTCAAGTTTGGAACTGATACTGTGACATTTAGCTCCTGCTCTGACTCTAAGGCTCCCTGGTTTTTGTCAGTTTGTTATCACAGCATCCCTGTTCTTCAAACAGAGCCTTTTTGGCCCCAACAACAACAAAAAATTAATTTCCTTGCTTTGTCATTTTCAAAAAACCACTTATTAAAAAGTCCAGTTATAAAACAGTGTTGATTTTCTCCAGAGACCTGGATGACTTGAGCAGTGACTGATCCATCTCCCGGGCAAATACACTGTAAGTATGAGCAGCTTTCACAAGTTTCTGTTGTTTACGCCATTTGGGGCTAGAATCTAAAACAGAATTCAATCACTGCCCATTTCCAGGGGGGTACAGAAGCCTGCCGGAGGTAGATGCCCACAATCTTATCCCGTACGCACTAAAAACGGCCTCCAAGCCAATTCAGCACTCCTAGACCAGGCCTCCAGGCCCTCCGAGCCCACCCTCTCAGAGGCCAATCTGGCATGGACGGGGAATGTCTACCGTATGTGTTGGGTTCACCTCATGAGGCCATTCTCTCCCTCAAGCTCTGTCAAAAACGCACTTTTCCTTCTCCAGACAAGCTGAGCAACCTCTTTATATTCAACTTTGCTTTTTTTTTTTTTTTTTTTGGCATTTTTCACATCTCTCATGGACGAAATACCTAGCCTGAGACTCATGAGGGCTCGTTCATCATCACATCCTCAGTTTCTGGCATAGAGAGTGGGGGCTCCTTAAATGAATGATTTCTGTGGGCCACACTGATTTTCAGGGTTTCCATTCTTTGCCTGTTAAGAAGGCTTCACACATGCAAATGAACAGTGAAACCAAACGTAATATCTTTGGTTTCTGACCCACAATATGGCAAACCCCTTCCACTAGGGAACCTCCTAATACTTGCCTTTCTTTTTCTAGGAAAACTCTAATGTCCCTTATTTTTCACTTGGTCTCAAGCTCGATGCTGTGGGTTTTGTTTTCTAACTGAAGTGATTTTTTCCACTATGGCAGAAACCAACAATAAAGCAGTAAATTCAAAATTCGTCAGTTGTGGTTTTCAGTTTTAATTTGCACAGACTTCCTGTTCCTACGGGAGCGAACATCTCCCATAAGCCAAGTGGATCTGGGAGGGACAGGCTGGTGATGTTTGTTTGTTTGTTTTACAAAAATTAAAACTTTCTCCAAACAAGATTTATTAGCCCTGGAAAATATTACGGAATTGTTTTTCATTTTTAAAATGTCTACTCTGTAAAGATCTTAAGCACTGATTGTGAAGCTTTTGCGTCCTTAAACATTACAAATAGTCAGAAGTAAAGGCCAGCTTCAAGAATCTCAATCAACAGAGACCTCAGCTTCTGGGAGAGCACCAGGCTCTGAAGGGCACTGGTTATTTTAACGAGCAAGAGCAAGGGGATGAGAACTGTAATTAGTACTGGAACGAGGGCTCTGTCAACTCACTTGTCAAGTCACCGTACACTCCCTACCCCCAAACTGGTCTTGATTACTCAGTGATGGAAATAGCAACGTTTTGCTTTGGACATCCCTATTGTATCCACACCAAATAATCTGCACTTCGTTAAGTATCACAGGCATGGAGAAAATCAAGAAGATGGAAATCCCTGGAGGACAAAGACTGTCTTCTAACTGTTTGCCACACCAACACCTAACAGAGTGCCCCATCATAAAAAACCATTCCAAATGCTGATCCAGATTTAGGTTCCTGTGACTCATCACCCACGTCCAACCATGAGTTGCAAACATTTTCTGGTAATTGCTACTCATGAAATGACCCACATCATTAAGTTAAAGCTGCATCTCATGGACCCAGAGCGCATCATGATGCCTGCAAAGCCCTCCCTTGAGCCTCCTTTGCAGACAGTATTATCCTTCTTTTCAAATCCTGACTCAACTTCCCTTAATGCCTGTCTGCTTCTCCAAGTACTATGATCCCATTTTCATGGTGAGCTTTCTCTGCAACTGCTCTTCACCGGCAAGCTTCCCCTCACCCCTACTTTTTCTCTTTCTTTTACCACTCCCCTTCCTCTCCTCCAATCCACTTGCCCCACAGGACACAAACATTCTCAAAGTAAGTCTTCCCTACCTGATGATTTCCAGTTTCTCTTAGTGATGAAAAGTAAACATCTGCCGGCAAGATAAGCCACATTAACCACCTCTGTCCCTTTCCAGGTTGAATGATCTATTCCAATCTCTAAGAACACTATCTTCTCATTCTGGGGAACTCAGAAATAAAAATAGTATCTGTGACCTGTTTCCAATGTTCTTGACTCCACAAGAGTAGAATCTGATGTCTTTGGTAAAGTTCAGGCCAGCTCCTTTCAGTACTGTTCTGATCGTAGCTAACAAACCCACTCATAATCGGTTAAATGGAGTTTTGAGTGGGAATCACAGTAAAGAGAGAATGGTCAGGAGGCCAGCTGTCTGTGCCTGAATTTCTGATTAGGTTCTCCTGATGAATCAAGCTTTAGAAAGACATCAAACAAATAGG
Organism: Dugong dugon; assembly: GCA_030035585.1. Taxonomy (NCBI): domain Eukaryota; kingdom Metazoa; phylum Chordata; class Mammalia; order Sirenia; family Dugongidae; genus Dugong; species Dugong dugon. Next base: position 2,247,797 of record CM057472.1, read on the forward strand.
CCATCAAATTATTCTTCCAACATAAAATATAACAGAAGTGACAGCAAGTGCCCTAAGTGTTGGACATGTTTTAGGATAATCTGTTCCTTTTTCTCAGGACTAAATCTTAGAGAAGGAGATAGGAGATAAAAATTAATCTGATCATTAATTTAAAAAAAGATAATCAACTTTTAGAAATTAAGTGGAGAATTTCTTAATAATATACTGGGTTGTTTCCCCCTCCCCCGCCCCCTCCCAGACAAATCTCGCCAAGGTGATAAGAAAAGCTAATGGCTGGATCACTGGTGGTGGTGAAGGATAAAGTCTCATTCTCTACACACATCTCTCAAGCACCCTAACCACAACCTTCCTATCGTAAAGACCCAAAACACAAAAAACCAAACCCACTGCCATCAAGTGGATTCCAACTCATAGCGCCCCTACAGGATAAAGAACTGCCCCACAGGGCTTCCAAGGCTGTAAATCTTTATGGAAGCAGACTGCCACATCTTTCTCCAGCAAAGTCGTTCATGGTTTTTGAACTGCTGACCTTTTGGTTAGCAGCCAAGCACTTTAACCACTGTGCCACCAAGGCTCAGGCTAAATCAGACTGGGGCCCCAACATCCATAAAGCAGGCAGAAGACTACCTGGTAGTTAAATATCTCAGGAGCTCTACGCTCATTGGAAGATTTTTTAGTGAAGTTAATGATTGTGTACAATTCTTGAGGTCAACAGGAAATGAGTTAGAAGGTAATAAATATTAACTGTCCACTAAATACCACTGTTGAGGTGACCACGTTAGAGGTCTGGAGTATAGTGAGACATGTGTATTAATCATTGTGTGGGTGATATTCCGGATTTGATTCCAGAAACATCCTGCAATACACACTGCTGCTGTATACTGCACTGCTTCTACCAGCACCATTAATAAGAAGAGCTAACCTTTATTTCGGAGCTCTTACTATGCCGCGCATTACGTTAAAATTCTGGTTTAATTCTCTCATTTATTTTTCACAACAACCTACGAGGTAGATAAAATTGTCTCCCTTTTACCAATCAGGTAATCCAGATTCAGAAAAAGTTTGAACTGTGTCCAAGGTCACACAGCAGGTAAGTGGGAGAGGGCAGGATGTGAACCCAGTTCTGTCTAACACCTAAACACATGCCCTTTAACCACTATTCTATAGACACCCAGCACAGTATTTACGAAGGGACATATGGATTTGTCTTCTAATGCAGTGCGTTTGAAGAATACTGTAAATCAAATAATTATCTATTTTGGACTTCATGCTCACATGTGAAGAAAAAGACTTGTCTTGTCCCAGGCGTTCCTGTTGTATTTTGCATTTCTAGGCGCATATGTTAAAACTAAAGAAAATGCCTTGCAGATGTAAGGCATACGCCGATAACCCTTGCCTTTGGGTGAGATGGTGCAGTCACGCCCCTCCCCTAGCCCTTCCCTTACAGAAAAGGCTAGGTTTTCCCTCTGTCTTCTCTGTTCTGCGACATGCTCCACAGCTTTACTGTTGACAAGAATTTCTTGGGAGAAGGGTCTGTTACATAAAAATTCTTGGCATTTTATCACTTTTAATACTTAAAATTAATACTTAACTTCATCGCCTTAATACATAATCACTTTTAGTGAAGGCATCATCAGCTTTAACTCAGAAGACAGGGCAGGCGGGTCTCATTCAGAGATGAGGGGACATAACAGATTTCCATTCTTCTATTCTTCCCTGTGTGCAGCCACTCAAATACAGACTACATTAACCAACCTGGATTTCCTACAGATGGCGGGTTACCAAAACATTTGGTTCAAAATGAACTTTTAAGAAAATAGGAAACCTGTGAAATTACAAAGTTTACAAAAGACTCTAATTCCTACAATGACCTGGAGGTTAAACACACACACATACACACACACACTGCAATTACAGTTCTAAAGAACGCTTAAATAATCTGTTAATACTAACAATTGGGAACCGACTCCACCGCAACTAATTTCTCCAATGACAGTAATCAAATCACCAACTCTGGTGGATTTGAGGGGTGTGCTGGGAGAGAAGAGAATCTGTAGTTTGCTTAACATCTTTGCTTTCTTGCTTTGAAAAAACCATCTCAAGTCCCCATTGCCCCCCTCCCTTCCAAAACGAAAAACTAAAAGGGACGGGGGAGAGCCGAAGGGGTGAAAGAAGACTCCTCACCCCGGGATCGGGGTTATCTTAACCTCTTCTAAGCTATTTATTTAACTTGTGTGTACAGCCAGGAAAAAAAGCCACTACTCTGGGGTCCCTGGGACAGCTTAAAACCCCTGTGACCCACTTAACACAATAGATTGTTTTATTCAACTGGTGTCCTGGCACCATCTCGAAAGGAAATATAAACAGACGCGCACACCGCTTGGATCTGCTCTTTCCAGCAGGAGATCCGATTACCTACCGATGGTCGCCTCTCTGCCCCCTGAACCATTTAAGAAGCGTCTTTAACCCCTAACTTCGATGTTATATTTCTGTCTGAGAGAGCCTGGATTTCGAGCCGGCCGAAGAGGTGCAGCCAGGCTCGGCGAAGGGAGCGCATACAAGCCAGGTCTGGACGCGCGAGGAGGGCTTCACAGCAGATGCTGGTCACCTCCCGTCTGCCCGCCGCATCGCCAGGGGACTGTCGCCGGAGCCCGGCGCGGAGAAACGCCGGCTGGGGAGCCCCCAAGGCGGAGCTGGGGGCCCGAAGACAGGAACGCTGCGCTAGAGCCGCGAACTTGTCTGCTCTTCCCAAGCCTGTAGTCTACAAACATCTCCAACCCGCGACGTGACAGCCCCAACGGTCCCCTAGCTTTGCTCCTTAGGCCGCAGAGGGCTCAGCGGGGTGGGCAAGGCAAGGCGGCGCATGAGGACGCGGGGTGACCCGAGCGTCTGAGCCCGACACCAGCCTCCCCCGCCGGTCCCGCGTCGTCCGTCGCCAGCGAGGCGAGCCTGGGGCCTCTAGGACAGAGGTTACCGTACCTGCGGAAGGAGGACCTGGCCGGTTGTCGCTGCCCGGCGTCTGGACGTGGTTTTCCTGACGTCTGGCCAAGGCACTCGTGGAACCCGGAGAGGCCCCGAAGAAGGACGAGCGCCCGCGTGCGCGCAGCCAGCACGTGTGTGTACGCGGGGCGTGTGCGCAGCCAGCACGTGTGTGTACGCGGGCCGTGCACCGCACTCCGGCGGCCCACTTACCCGACCCTCGAGTTTCTGCCGCGGCGGGACCCGAAGGCTCCGCTCTTCCAGCGCGCGCTTGCCCGCTTCTCCATCTCACCTCGAGGATGGGCGAATGGGCCAGTTCGCCGGCTCTCCGGATCCTCGGGTCCACAGCAGGACAGTCCACGGGACCCCGGTGAGCGCCGGGCCAGTGCCTCAGACACGTGGGGAGCCGCTCCCCGCTGCTTGCCGCGCCCTCTGCGGCCGAGCCGCCAGGTCCTCGCGTCTCCCGCTCCCCCTGCGGCTGCTCCCGCGCCCCCGCCGCCCCACTCGCGGCCTCGCCGTGCGGACGCCTCTCGCAGGCGTGGCCCCCCCGAGCACCAAAAGCGTGCTAGCGGGGCTCCAGGGGTCCATACGGGATGTGGGGACATCCCGCCCTCGGTGGACACCCTTTCTCCCCGCCTTTGCCTGCAGACCGCGCGCCGCGAGGTCAAGGCAGCCGCGACCTCAGCAGGAAAGCCCCGGCGGCGCCGCGCGGGGGCCTCCGCCTGCCTGCCCCGAGGGCTGCCCCGAGCGGGTCGTCGTTCGCCGACCCCACCCCGGTCCCTGCCGGGCGCCTCCTCGCTCACCTGTCAGTGCGGCGGGTCCTCGGGGCCTGCGCTCTGGACGCGTGGCGCTGCGTGCGGCCGCGGCCTGAGCCGCCCGGGCTCGGCGCGGGGTCAGCCGGACGGAGAGCGACGCTCTCGCTGCGCGCTGGGTCGCCAGGTCCGCGGAGGGCGCCCCGAGTGCCGGACATCGCGCCGTCCCCGGTTTAAATGCCGGCGGCCGAGCGCGGCGCCCGGGGCCGCGCCTCTCCATTGGCCAGGCGCCGCCGCCGCCGCCGGACCCGCTATCCGCCCCCTTTCCCGGTACTGCCCCCGCCCCCCGCACCCCTCCTGCTTCCCCGCGGGGTCCCCTCTCCGCCCGCCTCGCCTCTTTGTCTGCTCCCCCCGCCCGGGCCGGCTGGGAGAGGTCACCCCAGGGAACCGCGCCTGGAATGCACAGCAAATCACATTTTCCGCTCCCGTTGGAGGGGGAAGCGCGGGAGGAAATTCCCCCGGCTCCCGGCCCCTCGTTCCTCCTCCGCCCCAGGCCTGGGCCTTTCCTCTCGGCCGCCCCGCTTCGCCCGCGCCGGCCCCACGACGCGCTCGCTCGCGGAGACTGCACCGGGGCCACCAGGAGCCCTGTGAGCTCGGGACACAGGCGGCGATTCTCTCCCCCTGGAAGCAGCGGGGCTGCGGGTCCTGCGGTGGAGCGGTGGCCGCGGCTCCGTCGCGGCTCCGCCCGAGGCCTCCAACTTCGAGGGCGCTGACCCCGGCGCCCCCGTTAACCCCGGGTGCTCGCCCGCCGCCAGCAAGACCCCTGTCGCCCACGCGACACGCTCCTCTCCTCGCCCGCCACGCTTCTTCCAGCTCAGATGCCGGCGGTCTCGGCTGTGAGTGTCGAGAGGAGCGTAACTGCGGAGAAGAAACCTAAAAGGACTCTCAAAAAAGTCAAGGTTTCCATTGCTGAGCAATCTTCAACAGGGAGAGAACAAGCCCTAGGCGAGAAGGGGTTTTCTCCATGTAGCACGTTAAACATGAATACATCAGGGAAACAAAATGTCCAACGAGCAAACAACTGTCCAGAAATTTCAGACAGAAACTGCGTACTTGAAAGAAGGTATCACATTTTGTATTGATTACCGAGAACTCGATGAATAGGGTTGAAGAATATACGTGCGTATAAATATGTTTCCAAACATGAGCGAACACTTTGTTCTCTCAGCCTGAACATTGGTTCCTCAAAGAGGCCGTGAGTTTTGTGGGTGGAAGTTACAGTTCGTGCAAAAATCAACCCGTCTGCAAACCGGCTCCCTCTGCCAGGTCAGACGCTGACTTTTAAAAAGGTTTGTAATAGAAGGAAATTTGAAGGTGCCCGTTCTGACTAAAGCAAAATAAACAAAACAATGAATCCCATCAAAAGGTACTTGTGAAACATCCGTGATTTAAGTACTTGGCTAAACAGAATATTTTCCCCTTGAGTAGGCACTAGGAGGACCGGGCATGTAACGTATTGAACACCTACTAGAGGCTCTTAGGAACTTGAAACAAATTTTTTTTAAGTATTTGAAGCAAGAAGGAAGTCTACCTTAAATGAATAGCTAGAGAATCCTAGACGTCTGAATGTTTTGTTTGTACAAACAGCAATTTTCACACAGGAGCTCAGTGCAGCTTTACCCGTATTTCCCAGTGATTGTTTGTTAAAATGATTTCATGAGCCATACCTTATAGATGCAGGCAAGATGTGAACATTCCACATGGCTTAAAGACCTGTTGTGGTGGGTGTGGGCTCTCAGAGACGTAATTATTAGAAATACTCAACTAACAGTTCAGCCAAAGCCCACCACCAAGACTTACTGAACCAGCTGTTCTCTCAATGTGTAAACTATTCCCCAGAGGGAGCATATTTCACAAATCATTAACTTCTTCAGACGGTAGTGTGTATCGCAACTCAGTGTTTTAGTCAAAAACTTTTTCAAGGCTCATATAAACTGCCCCAAATAAAAATAGAAAAGGGTGGCGCTTACCTCCTGACTTAGAAGTGATCGTTTTGAAACCCTGATGCAAGGGTTAACGTTCTCTGCTGCTAACAGAAAGGCTAGAGGTTTGAGTCCACCCAGAGGTGCCTTGGAAGAAAAGCCTGGTGATCTTCTAAAAAATCCACTGTGGAAAGCCCTACGGAGCACAGTTCTATTCTGACATACATGGGGTTGCTTTGAGTCGGAAGTGACTCCACAGTGAGTGGTTTTTATCTCTCTCTTTCTGTAGTAAGTGTTGTTGATGATCACTGTGATCCTACTCAGGAGGCTGCTCAGACCACATTATCAACAGGAGAAACACACACACACAACTTTCTCTCCTATTTTGGTGCATCAGTTTTCTTCCTGGTCATTTATCTTTCCCTGGCAGCATAGTTTTCACGGCCACTCAGGCTTCATGAGGACAGGGACTTCGTCCATCTTGGTCACTTTGATGACATCAAGCCGTAGATCACAGGGTACTTCACTCAGAATTGAGCTTCAATAAGTAGTTGTGGACTGAGAATGTTCAACACGTTCCCACTGACTGCTGGATTACCGATGGAGCCAAATGCTGAGCATACAATAAGCACAGACATTGACTTCACAGAGCTTAAGTCTAGTATATCTGCATTTCTATAGATATCTCAGCGGATTGCCTTGTATTTGCATTTCCGCAACTCTGGATCAGTCAGTGCAAACCATTATCCAGCCAGGAGAAGGGAGAAGAGTAAAAACTCCTAGACCTCTTTAAGCATAGTAACATAGTGAACCCTGCACTTAGAAATAGAATGACTAGATGCTGTCAACATTAAAACTTTAAATCTGAGCTACCTAAACAATGCTCACTCTATTTCACTTAATGAAACTACTTTCAGACTCCTTTGGGGATATTGTCAGAATGGTAGATCCTGCTCAGCTACTGGGTTGTAAGAGTAAAGTACGTTTCTCTTGAAATATAGAACATATTTGTCTCCGTCTAACTCACCAGACACTAAGAGAGGCCTGATCTCCAGGGGACTGAATTTAGAAGGCCTTCCTAGGGAAGCTTTTGCTTAGATCTGCAGAAGCTGCTTCGATTGTTCACCCAACTGCAGAGACTATGTATGCCATCTTGCATTGGATTAAAAAGAATAAAGCTCTTTATACATTTGGAATTGACCTTCTAGGCTCTTTCTAAATAAAATAGTAATAATAATAAATTGGACAGTGGTTAAAGAAGAAAATATTTGCAACAGACAAACGACAGTTAAAAGATTCATCTCTAGACTGGATTCCTCTTATAAATTAAATACACACGCGTAAATAACCCAGTAGAAAAAAAATTGACAAAGCCTGGAAATTCAAAAAAGAAGAAAGCTGAATAACTACTAAACATGAAAATGTGTTCAGTCACACCAGTGATCTGGGGAAATGTAATCTGATTGAAGAAGATACCCTGCTCACCTCTCAGAGTAACACAGATTTAAAAGTTTGACAGCATCTGGTGTTGGAAAGGGTACAGAGAACATATACTCAAATGCGTTGCTGGTGAGTGTTAATAGGGGAATACAGCTATCTCAGAAGATACTTTATCAATATCTGATAAAATTAAACATGCATCTAGTATACCACCCAGCCTTTCCAGGTCTAGATAAAGACTTTAAAGGAGCTGGAGCACTTGTATGAGGACTAGAAATTTGTGTGTGCTCTTTCTTCTATTGCAATATTGTTTATAACAATTGCAGCGTCCATCCACAGGAGCAGCAATAGACACAGGAAATTATTTTATTCATTGGGCAAAATGCTTAACAGCTTCTAAAAGGAATGGACTGGATTTTTATATTTCAACATACAGCTCAAAAACATAGTGATTTGTAAAAGAAAATGTAAGTTGCAGTATGATATTCTGTATATTTTATAATAAACGCACAAAACAATAGTATAAATTTTAATGAAAACGTGTTCATGTAAATGTGTCAAATAGCGAACTGGAACCCAGGCCTCTGATGATGCTCATCAGCATGGGGTGGGTGGGTGGAGGACCGGGGATGGCAGATAAAAGAGAGTTCAGCTTCATAATGCCGTGTTGTTGGCTTATTTTTTAGAAATCCTGAGACAGATATGACAAAGTGACACTTTTCATTCAAATATGGCAAAATGACACTTTTCATTTCTGGGTCATGATGTTAGTTAGATTATTTTCTCTACATCTTGGTTTGTTTGTGTTTTAATTTGTCAAAAGTAAAACAAAGAATCTGACCTTTCTCTCGTGATTTCAAGAGTGATCCTGATCATCATTTGCACACTGGGGATTTTTCCTTCCTGCGCGTCTTCTCTAACCAGCTCCAATCAGGGCAGGGATGTTTTCAGAACACAAACAAGCCTTCGTTGGGGTTTTTCTGTCTGCTGATCTATCTGAGGTCGTCTCCTGCCTACCTACTTGCTGTCTACACTAAAGTAGTAAAATGTTTACCAGTTTCCTAACTATGAAACATGTCCATGCAAGTGAAAATCCTAAACAATGCTTCCGAGGACACGGAGGTGAAGGAAGGACTCAGTCAGACCATCTGCAGCCTGATTCCACACAGGCAGTTACAGTGCACGTTACATGTGCAGCCCAGTACCCAAAAGGTATAAGCAGGAAAGTATGAACATGGTTCTTCACAGCCCATCTACAGGCACAGTGAAAAAGCAGTGAACTTGGATTCAGAGACATCAGGATGAAAGCTTGGCTCCTCCTCAGAGGAACTGAGTGCCCTCGAGTTAGATATTTAAACCCTCTGAGCCTAAATTCGTCATCTGTATCATAGAAATGGTAATAATATCTACCTCCAGGTAGGTGATGGAATTAAGTACAATACACTCAGTGAAAATCCCTGACACATGACAGAGACCTAGTAAACGTCAGTGTCTGCATGGATACTGAAGCCCTAGTGGGAGTTAAAGCAAAGACAGTAAAAGTAGAGTATCAGCAATGGGTCATGTCTTATGTCTCTTTATATTCCCAGTGCGTAATGCAGTAGATGGCACATAGTAAGTGCTTGATGGAGTTACTAAGAGAGTACTTGCATAGGTGAATGAATGCATGAACGAGGGAGGAAGGAAGGGAGGGAAGGAGGAAGGAAGGAAAGAAAAATAAATGAAAATGAGTGATACCATTCCAGGAAATGGCACAGCAACTTCTCCAATTTTTGCTACAACCAGTTGTTGTTGTTGTTAGTTTCCTTAGAGTGGGTTCCGACTCATTGTGACCCCATGTGTGCAAAGTAGAACTGCTCCATAGGGTTTTCAAGGCTGTGACCTTTCAAAGCAGATCACACAGCCTGTCTTCCAAGGTACCTCTTTTTCTCTCATGTTCTGTCACTGCAGCAGAAATGTCCTAAAAACTAACTGTTGGTTAAACTGATTCTCATGGCATAGGCACAGGACAGAAACATTTGCTGTTCTGCCTGCGGCCCTCTGCGGGAGTTATACCCATTTCCTGATTTTCATGGAGTTTCTGGGTGGCGCAAACAGTTACGCACTCAACTACTAGCCAAAAGATTAGCAGCTGGAACCCACCCAGGGGCACCTGGGAAGCCTGGACATGTTGCAAGGGAGGCTGGAACTGTCCTATGAAGAACTGCAGACGGAGATGTCGGGAGTGAAACAAGACAGAGAGGCAGAGACAGAACCGTGTCTCAGCAAAAACCTACTCACCAGTGTTTAAATACAATGGAAACTGCTCCAAATGAGGTTCCCATCCGTGTCTGCATACTGGGTGAACTTTGTTAAAAAGTCTGAAAATTTCTATTTCTTTCAAGTTCTTCAAGGTGGCCTCACTCTTAGAAAAAAATACTCAGTTATTGATTTCCTGCTTTCCTTTAGAGCTTGAACCACTGTAGTTCTTCATTCTCTAAATCTTTTCCGTTTGTTTTTTTCCAAGAAAAGTTTATTCTACGGCAATTTTAAAACAACAGTGTCTTGGAGATCTGCTGAAAGTGCTTATAAGCTGAAAAGCTCTGGGTGTTACCCCATGGTCTTGGGCTGCCCCCTCATTTATTATTATTATTTTTTTTAACTTTGGCTTATTTAACTCATTTCCAGTCTTTGATCCCTCTGAGGACTCTGCTCTTTACTAGGAGACATTTGGGGCTTCTCACTCTGTTTCTTTGGAAGCTCGGGAGCGTACATGTGACAGCTATAACTGTGGTAATGAGTCATTTGTACGGGTTCATTAAATCTTTTTAAAGATTTTAAAGAATTATAAAATTATTACAGAAAGATTGCAAACTCATCTGAGAAAACTTGGAAAACAGAGACAAGTATAAAGAAAATTAAAATCTCCTGTAATGCCACACCCCCAAAACAACCACTGTTTGTTGTATGTTGTTATTGTTGTTAGGTGCCCTTGAGTTGGTTCCAACTCACAGCAACCCTCTGCACAACGGAATGAAACCCTGCCCACCGTCCTGCACCATCCTCACAATCATTGTGGTGTTTGAGCCCACTGTTGCAGCCATTTTGTCAATGCATCTTGTTGAGGGTCTTCCTCTTTTTCTCTGACCCTCTACCTTACCAAGCATGATGTGTTTCTTCAGGGACTGGTCCCCCCTAAGAGCATGTCCAAAGTACAGGAGACAAAGTCTCACCATCCTTGATTCCAATGAGCATTCTGGCTGTACTTCTTCCAAGACAGATGTGTTCATTCTTCACCAGCACCATAATTCAAAGGCATCATTTCTTCTTCAGTCTTTCTTGTTCATTGTCCAGATTTTGCATGCATATGAGGCACTTGAAAATACCATGGCTTGGGTCAGGCGCATTTTAGTCCTCAATGTGACATCTTTGCTTTCCAACACTTTACAGAGGTCTTTTGCAGCAGATTTGCCCAATGCAATACATCGTTTGATGTCTTGACTGCTGCTTCCGTGAGTGTTGATTATGGATTCAGGTAAAATGAAATCCTTGACAACTTCAATATTTTCTCCATTTATCATGGTGTTGCTTACTGGCCCAGTTGTGAGGATTTTTGTTTTTTTTAAGATGAGGTATCATCCATACTGAAGGCTGTAGTCTTAGATCTTCATCAGTAAGCGCTTCAAGTCCTCTTCACTTTCAGCAAGCAAGGTTGTGTCATCTGCATATCGTAGGTTGTTAATGAGCCTTCCACCAATTCTGATGCTACATTCCTCTTCATATAGTCCAGCTTCTGGGATTATTTGCTCAGCATATAGATTGAATAAGTAGGATGAAATGATCCAATCCTTATGCACACTTTTCTTGGCTTTAAAACACTTAGTATCCCCTTGTTCTGTTCGAACAACTGCCTCTTGGTCTATGTACAGGTTCTACATGAGCACAATTAAGTGTTCTGGAATTCCCATTCTTCACAATGTTAGTCAGAATTTGTTATGATCCACACACTTGAATGCCTTTGCATAAACAATAAAACACAGATAAACATGTTTCTGGTACTCTCTGCTTTCAGCCAAGAACCATCTGACATCAGCAATGATATCCCTTGTTCCACGTCCTCTTCTGAGTCTGGCTTGAATTTCTGCAAGTTCCCTGTTGATGTACTGCTACAATTGTTTTCGAATTATCCTCATGCTTTTGAATTTTACTTGCACGTGATATTAATGATATTGTTCAATAATTTCTGCATTCCGTTGGATCACCTTCTTTGGAATGGGCAGAGATACGGATCTCTTCCAGTCAGTTGGCCAGGCAGCTGTCTTCCAAATGTCTTGGCGTAGATCATTGAGCACCTCCAGCTCTGCACCTCCAGCTCTGCACCTCCAGCTCTGCACCTCCAGCTCTGCAAAGTTTGTTGAAACATCTCAGTTGGTATTCTGTCGATTCCTACAGCCTTGTTATTTGCCAATGCCTTCAGTGCAGCTTGGACTTCTTCCTTCAGAACCATTGGTGTTGATCATATGCTACCTCCTGAAATTGTGGGATATTGACAAATTCTTTTTGGCACAGTGACTCTGTGTATTCCTTCCATCTTCTTTTGATGCTTCCTGCATCATTCAGTATTTTGCCCATAGACTCCTTCGGTATTGCAACTCGAGGCTTGAATTTTTTCTTCAGTTCTTTCAGTTTGAGAAATGCCGAGCGTGTTCCTCCCTTTTGGTTTTCCAACTCCAGGTCTTTGCACATTTCATTGTAATACTTTACTTTGTCTTCTCAAGCCGCCCTTTGAAATCTTCTGTTCAACTCTTTTAATTCATCGTTTCTTCCATTCACTTTAGCTACTCTACATTCAAGAGCAAGTTTCAGAGTCTCTTCTGACATCCGTATTGGTCTTTTCTTTCTTTCCTGTCTTTTTAATGACCTTTTGCTTTCTTCATGTATGATGTCCTTGATGTCATCCCACAACTCGTCTGGTCTTCGGTCATTAGTGTCCAATGCATCAAATCTATTCTTGAGATGGTCTCCAAATTAAGGTGGGATATACTCAAGGTCATATTTTGATTCTCTTGGACTTGTTTTAATTTTCTTCAGCTTCAGCTTGAACTTGCATATGAGCAATTGACAGTCTGTTCCGCAGTCAGCCCCTTGCCTTGTTCTGACCGTTACTGAACAAATTGTTCTTTCATCAAACACTGACGTAGTCGATTTGATTTCCCGATTTTGTTTCCCATCCAGGGAGGTTCATGTGTATAGTTGCTGTTTATTTTGTGGAAAAAAGGTATTTGCAATGAAAAAGTCATTGGTCTTACAAAATTCTGTCATGTGGTCTCCGGCATCCTTTCTATCACCAAGGCCAGGTTTTCCAACTACAGCTCCTTCGTCTTTGGTTCCCACTTTTGCATTCCAATCACTAATAATTATCAATGTATCTTGATTGCATGTTTGATCAATTTCAGACTGCAGAAGTTGGTAAAAATCTTCAATTTCTTCATCTTCGGCCTTAGTGATTGGTGCACAAATTTGAATAATAGTAGTGTTAACTGGTCTTCCTTGTAGGCATATGGATATCCTATCACTGACAGCATTGTACTTCAGGATAGATCTCGAAATGTTCTTTTTGACAGTGAATGCAATGCCATTTCTCTTCAATTTGTCATTCCCAGCATAGTAGACCATATGATTGTGTGATTCAAAATGGCCAGTATCAGTCCATTTCAGCTCACTAATGCCTAGGATATCCATCTTTATGTGTTCCATTTCATTTTTGATGACTTCCAATTTTCCTAGATTCATACTGCGTACATTCCATGTTCTGATTATTAATGGATGTTAGCAGCTCTTTCTTCTCATTTTGAGTCATGCCACATCAGCAAATGAAGGTCCTGAAAGCTTGACTCCATGCATGTAATTAATGTCAACTCTACTTTGAGGAGGCAGCTCCTTTCCAGTCCTATTTTGAGTGCCTTCCAACTTGGGGGGCTCACCATCTGACACTATATCAGACAATATTCCACTGTTATTCATAAGGTTTTTGCTGACCAGTTTTTTCAGAATTAGACTGCCAAGTCCTGCTTCCTAGTCTGTCTTAGTCTGAAAGCTCTGCTGAAACCTGTCCACCATGAGTGAACCTGCTAGTATTTGAAATACAGGTGGCATAGCTTCCATCATCACAGCAACACGCAAGCCACCATAGTTTGACAAACTGACAGACACATCGTGGTGTGTGTGTATACACATATATTTTCCTACAGCTATATGAACTGTGTGAGTGTATGTGCGTATGAGAAATATCATGCTGTATATAATAAAATGTTTTATTTAACTTTTTCACTTAACCTAATATCATAATTTTTTCTTAGGCATTATTAAAATTCTTCAAAAATATCATTTTAACAGCTGTATAATATTCCCTTGTGTAAATGAACTATAACATTTTAACTATTTCCCTTTTGGATCATTAGGACTATAATATATAGATATATAGATAGATATAGATGGATAGATAGACAATATATAGATAAATTATATAGATAGATAGATTTTATATATATATACACACACATACCAAAAAAACCCATTGCTGTCTAGTCAATTCCAACTCATAGCAACCCTACAGGACAGAATAGAACTACTGCATAGAGTTTCCAAGTCCGTAATCTTTACAGAAGCAGACTGTCATATTTTTCTCCTGAGTTGCAACTGGTGAGTTCGAACTGCTAATCTTTCAGTTAGCATCCGAGTGCTTAAATCACTGTGCCACCAAGGCTCAGTGTATATATATATATATATATATATATATATATAATATATACATACATGTATATATACACATATAATCTTTTCTGTTCTACTCTGCACACATGGGGTTGCCATCATACATATTTCTTACATACATATGATGCTTCTAAATATATATATATGTATATGTATGTAATACATATATATTAATACATACATAAGATACTTTGAAAAGTGAGATTCTCTGAAGACAGGCCTGGTGACCTGCTTTGAAAAGTCACAGCCTTGAAACCAACCCCCGTGGGGTAGTTCTGGTCTGCACGGTGGGGTCGCATCAGTTGGAATCGACTCCACAGCAACTAATAACAACCACAAAGTTGGCCTTCATTGACTCTGTAATATGTACCAAATGTTAGGGTTCACATACATTATCTAACTTAATCCTCACGACAATCCTATGAGGTGATTACTATTATTTGCTCTTTTTAAAGATGAGGAAACTGTTGCCCAGAGAGGTTGTGTCCTATCTCAAGGGCACGCAGCTGTATGAGATGGAGGAGGAATTCACAGCCAGGCTGACACCTATGCCCTCACAGTTACCTCCTACACTTACCTTTCACATGGTACACTGTGTTACTGTTGGAATTCAAACACCACACTCCTTCCACCAAAAAAATCCCTGATCTCCAAGTGAGTTAAATAATTCAATAGCTGGCATTGTAGTATAAAATATAAACATGTACATGTAAAACATGAGTTTGGATACCACATGACTTATAAAGAATTCTGAACACAATGGCCAAAAGAATAAAGCTTAGATATGCAGTGATGCTCTATCTTCTTGGGGTTTTATGTAAAAACTGAAGCCTGCCTTACCGCCATTACAGTGGTTATTAGGACTGCATCGTTGTGTGTATGTGTTTTTTTTAGTTAAGAGCTCAAAAATAAGTTCAGTGTTTTGGGGTCTGCTCAAGGCAGAGAAGCGTGGACTGAAGCTGGAAAAATGAATTCAAGACCTGCATATCCTTCTGAAGATCAGTGTGTGCCTGGATGCCAGCCTTCTTATTTGCTCTTGGGTCACAAACAGTCCAAATTTAAATGTCTTTTCAATCTGAGTTCCTTCTACACCCCCTTCCCTCCCAAGCTTAAAAGGTTGGATCATCTGGAATATGATTTCTCATTCCTTTTTAAAAGATAGACAAAAAAATGTAAACTGTGGGCTCCTCACTGCTTATGTCAGAGCGATACATGTGTGCTTTATATAAACCAACCATTTGTCTATTAATGTTTGTAAAGAGCTTCATAGACATGAGGCATTTGGGACACACTCTCTAGAGAAATGTGGTGCTCTTGGAGAGGGGATCAGAGAAGCAAGAAACTGACGGTAAGAGAAATTTCTTTATACTCACATCCATAACGTGAAAGGCAATCTCCAAGATGAGCACTGAGCTGCATTTTCCCTTATGTTGAAGGTTACGGCATATGAAGGAAAGCATTTCTAAGCAGACAAGGTAACCTTGCCTGTAATTTGTGCCTCTGTACTTTTTGTTACTTGTCTGTGTGGCAAGAGAAAGAATGACAACATGATAATGTCAACATGGCAAGAATACAACATGGTATGGTCCCCTGATATTGTCTTCCAGATGATCACCCGTGGATCTCCCCGAAGGAGCTGTGGTTGCTGGGCGACTCTGGTAGAAACAAAGAAGAAACACCATCTGAAAACAAATCGTAATGATCCCTGCAGCAGCCACGTTACCAGCCAGCGTAGTACAGGAAGGTCTGTAGCCTGGTTAGAATGTACTTCCCCAAAAAACGTCCTTGTGCCACCTCTTGGCACCAGCAATCTCAGGAAGCCAAGCCAAGACCTCGGGACACTAGCCTGAGCCCCTTGCTAGGTCTCCAATCTTCAAAAAACAAAAACAAAAAAGAGAAGGGAGGAAGGAGGGAGGGAGGGACAGAGGGAAGGAAGAAGGAAAGACGGAAAAGGAAAAGCATTTCTGTTGGTAACAATTGCCATTATTTTATGCGCTTAGTTTTCAAGGTTGCACCTAAAGATCCCTTTTTCAATTTTATTTCCTAAGTACTTTGCTATTCACTGGGTGATGCAGCCACCAGGCACACACTGATGTGTTGTTGCTTCCTGGGTTGAATATCTGGGCACCAACAGACATGTTGATTAAAAAGAAGAACAAATTGTTCTTTCATCAAATAATGTTTTATCTCTAAAAAAAGCACTCTTAACTAGAGCGGCCACTGACCATTCCATTCATTTCTACTTTCTCATGCTTGAAACAGAAACAGATTTGTTCCTTGCCTTCCTCCTGTTTTGCCGTCACAGCTGCAGCATGGACAAGTGCACACGCATACACTATATACACACTTACACACGCACGTTCATGGGGAGGATTCAGAACCTCAGAAAAAGATGGCAAAGGAACTGGTAGCTGGGCATTAAGCACCAGTTCCTAACCTTGATGTTGAGTGCTTGCCTAATGGGCTCAGTCTAACTTCTCTCTGCAAAGCCAACTCTCGAGCCAAGCTGGACCACTTAACGTTCCTTGAATATATCCCATGGAGTCCCACCTCCATGCCTTTGTTCCTCCTGCTCCAGCCCCTTGCATTTCCCATCCTCATCTCTTCTTGCTGAATTCCAATTCTTCCTTTGAGGCTCCATCTCAGACCCTTTAGCATCTTCTATGATTCTTATCACATTTCTCCTTTATTGTAGCTATTTGTATAGTTGACGTCTCTTCTTTAATGGGATGTAGACTCTGAATGCAGGAATGATCCTTTCCTCATTGTTGAGTTCCCGTGGGTCTAGCAAAGAAGATGCTCATTCAGTTGATGCTGGCTGAACCCAAAGCAAGGATTTAGCGTAAAATAAAAGAAGCAGGGTTGAATCCTAACATGAGTGCTCCACATCTCATTATTTCCACTTCAATCTTCCATTTTATTCCTTCGCCTGTGGGAACTGTGTCAGAAGTACTGAGAGCTAGAGTTCACCCCCAATCTGGTTGCTGATGGCAGTTTAGGTATCCATCTGAGTCCATCCCATCTCTTCTCCACTACCACCAGGCTAGTCGGGTCATCATCATTTCTCATCTGGATTGTTGCAATTGATTCTTTGCAGTTCTTCCCACTTCCACTGATGCTGATACACAGCAGCTGGAGTAAACTATTAACATCACCTATCAGCTCATGCCCTTCCTTTGCCTAAAACCCTTTCTCCTTAGTGCTTACCAAACTTCTAAGTTATTTGTTAATTTACTTAGTTTTCGTCTGCATCCTCCACCTGCTGTAAGCTCTATGAAGGCAGGGACCATCTGTGTCTGGTTCTCTGTCTCCCAGCCGCTAGCATGGTACTTGGACAATACATGCTCAGAAATATTTGTCAAACGAATAAATAAAAAGTGCAAAACGGATAATGGTGATGATTGCACAACATGGGGAACACAATTAATGCCCCTGAATTGTACATGTAAAAAAGGTTGAAATGGCGAATGTTTTCTTATATATATTTTTACCACACACACACACAAAGTGCAGAGTCGTTATTATTTGCCTTCCTGCTGTATGCCTTGCTCTATGTCCCATTTTCCTTCCCCCTGCTTCTGGTTTCTGCATTTTAACTGGAACTCACTGGAGTCATGGGGGAGGTATGGTATCTGGATCCCAGCGCTCCAATGGAGACTCAGTCCTCAGCACGTCTCTGGGCTCTGCGGGTGCACCACCCATTGAATAACAGCCACGGTAATGATGGCCTAGACTTGCTCTACAAACTTCAACTACATCTCTTATAAGTTCTACTTATAAAACAATC
This sequence comes from Dugong dugon, assembly GCA_030035585.1. Taxonomy (NCBI): domain Eukaryota; kingdom Metazoa; phylum Chordata; class Mammalia; order Sirenia; family Dugongidae; genus Dugong; species Dugong dugon. Next base: position 2,265,490 of record CM057472.1, read on the forward strand.
ACGCCACAACATTCCTAAGACCCTAAAGAAGTGAGTGAGTATTTGGGGAGGGCTGTGGGAGGAGTAAGGAGCCCTGGTGGCACCGTGGTTAAGTGCTTGGCTGCTAACTGAAAGGTCAGCGGTTTGAACCCACCAGCTGCTCCATGGGAGAAAGATGTGGCAGCCTGCTTCCATGAAGATTATAGCCTCAGAAACCTACGGGGCGTTCTACTCTGTCCTATGGGGTCGCTATGAGTCAGAATCAACTCGACGGCAACAAGTTTGGTTTGGTGGGAGGAGTATAGTTTCATGGCTGCCAGATAGGACAGGATCCATGCCACTAAAATTATCCCAGTGAAGTTGAGTGAGAAATTAATAATGCACTATTCCTCTCGTATATTTCTTCTAGTATATATAGAAGAAATACAACCAGAATGCTCCTTAGAAGCAAGGATGGCGAGACTTTGGCTCATTTACTCTGGAATGTCATCAGGAAAGGCCAATCGCTAGAAAAGGACACCATGTTTGATAAAATAGAGGACCAATGAAAATGGAAAAAAAATAGACTCACCAAGATGGATTGACACAATAGCCTCAACAATGGGCTCAAACATACCAACAAGCATGAAGATGGCGCAGACCTGGGCAAGGTTTCGTACTGTTAGACATAAGGTCACCATGGGTCAGAGGTGACTTGATGGCAACTAGCAAAAATATTCCCCTTATGTTTCTGGGAAACCTTAAAGGTTTGCTGTAGGAAACTATTTTCGTTTTCTCAACCCAGTGAAATGGGGCACAAAAGAAGAAGGTAATGTTAAATGAAAGAAAGAACATTTGGGGTATGTGTCCAGGAACGATCCACATTTTGCAGCTGATTTTATTTATTTTTGACTCTTTCCTGAAACAGGGTCAAGTAACTAGCCAAGTACATTTGAAGGGCATCCATATTTCCAAATGCCTTTTCCTCTACTATTTACTAATGAGGCTCTAAGTATGTCATCCTAATTCATCTTGCAGGAACAGAGTGTGGTAACAGCATTACCATGGTTGTTGTGGCTTCTGAAATCATAATTCCCAACCACAGGAGTATCTGGTAACCTTCTGGGAGGAGGTGGGCTGGCTAAGAAAATCTAGGGGTCTTAAAGATAAATTCAGGTGAAGCCAAAGCATATTTTTCAGATCCGGTAGAAGTTTGTGAGACTAGCTACTCAAGAAAGGAGCCCCAGTGGCGCAATGGTTAATGCTTACTGATAGGTCAGTGACTTGAACCCATGCATCGGCTCTGCGGAAGAAAAGACCTATGGTCTGCTCCTATAAAGATTACAGCCTAGAAACCCTATGGGGCAGTTCTGCTCTGTCATATAGGATCGCTGTAAGTCAGAATTGACTCAACGGCACACAACAACAACAATTACTGGAGAACACTACTAGCTGGTGTATTTCAGCAGGGAGCTTACTGACCTGAATAGCCAGTTGGCTCCTGTATTCTACCCTCTTCTCTCCTATGCTGTTAGCTTCATCCATTCTCACACCATCTCTGGTTGCAATTGTGTGCAGTGTTTTCCCAAATTAACTGTGTATCAGAGTCACCGGAGAAAATCTTAAACAATTAGAGTCCCAGAGCTTGCTCTGATCTACAGAATCAAAATTTCCTGGGCTGGGGCCCAAGAATCTGTATTTTTCCAGATGACTGTGATAAGCAGCCTGTTTGGGAATCACTGGGATAGCGGAAACAATTCTATTTGCTCCTGGGTTCAACCACTGACTACCTAAGCAATTTTAGACAAGGCAGCTTTTGGACTATCAGAAAAACAGGGGAAATGACACCTACATCACAGAGTTGTTGAAGAATTAAAGGAGATTACGTATGTGATTGATAGCAATGTGAGTTTAATAGGCTGAGTTAGTTAATACTCTACTGATGACCTCAGAAGCTTACCAGAGTCTTTTTTTGAAATACGGTTTAGCTTCCTCTTCTGCGTTTAATTCCTTATGAAACATGGTCTCTCCCCTCGTCAGTCACTAAGGATAAGGCCATATGTAGATGAATCACAAGGCCATTATGCCATGTGTTCTAAGAGCCTTCCAAGTTCATTGTTGCAAGAAGCACTCAACATTTAATGCATATTGTTTCTCGATATCGCTTTCCAAATTGCCAGCACAGTTTCCATTTCTGGGAAATTACATAGACATGTCTGGATCCAACTCTTTTATCTTTGCATTTCCAACTGTTCTGTTTTCCTTCTTTCCTCCCATCAAATTCTCATATTTTGACAGTTTTAAGACCAGCTCTTTCTTGATCTTTTCCTTCCTATAAAATATTGAATTGAAATGAACCCATTCTCCTTGGTGTGCCTTCTCTCCAAACAAACAACAAAATATTCTGAAGCTCAGATTCTCTTTCTGTCACAAAAAGTTTGCAGTTTCATCCATCATAAACAAGAGTGTTTGAAATGAACTTTGTTCCTTTTCTCCCAAGCATCACAGAAAGGTTGGGACAAAGTGAAATAAATTTTCAGCAAGAAAAGTTACTTATTAAAAATAGTGGTGATTTTTCCCATCTCTGACCAGGATCACAGTAGAGAATCCCAGACAGAGCAGGAGAAAAATGTAGAACAAAAAAATCAAATTCATAAAGACCAGACTTACTGGCTTAATAGAGACTGAAGGAATCCCTGGGACTCCGGCACTAAGACTCCCTTCTGACTTGGAATTGCAGGTGGAAACCACCTTCCAGCCAAGCAATAAACAGGCCTATGAGATAAACAATAACACCCGAAAGGAACGTGCTCCGTAGAACAAAATATTACATGAGACCAAAAGGGCAATATTTGCCCAAAAGTAAAGATGAGAAGGCAGGGAGGGGTAGGAAAATCAGATGAAAGGAAATGGGGAACTCAGGGCAGAAATGGGGAGAGCGTTGACACAGTGTGGGGATTGCAACTAGTGTCATGGAACACTTCACGTACAATTTGTTGAATGTGAAACTAATTTGCTCAGTAAACTTCCACCTAAAACACAATCAAATATTAAAAAAAAATTTTTTTTAAATAGAAGTGATGACTTACTGGCTTGACAGAGACTGGAGAAACCCCGAGATCATGGCCCCTGGACACCCTTTTAGCTCAGTAATGAAGTTACTCCTGAGGTTCACCCTTCAGCCAAAGATTAGACAGCCCCATGAAACAAAACAATACTAATGGGGTACACCAGCACAGGGACAAGGACTAGAAGGCAGGAGGGGAGAGGAAAGCTGGTAATAGGGAACCCAAGGTCGAGAAGGGAGAGTGTTGACATGTCATGCGGTTGTTAACCACTGTCACAAAACAATACGTGTACTAACTATTTAATGAGAAACTCTTTGTTCTGTAAACCTTCATCTAAAGTACAATTAAAAAAAAAATAGAGGTAATGAAAAATATGTAAATTGATTCTGCAGTAAGAATCTGTAAATTGCCTTAGCTTGTTGAGTCGATTTGGATTCACAGTGACCCCATGTGACAGAGTAGAACTGCCCCATAGGATTTTCAAGGCTGTAATCTTTACGGGACCAAATCTCCAGTTGTTTTCTCCTGCAGAGAGGCTGCGGGAGTTAGAACAGCCAAGCAGACAGTTAGCAGCTGAATGTTTAACTGTTGTGCATCTGCATTACTTTACAAGGAAATATTCGTATAGACATCTGTCTTAGTTATCTAGTTCTGCTATAACAGAAATACTACAAGTGAATGGCTTTAACAAACAGAAATTTATTTTCTCACTGTTTAGGAGACTAGAGGTCTGAATTCAGGGCACTGGCTCTAAAGGAAGGCTTTCTCTCTCTGTTGGCTCCGGAGCATCTATTCCTTGGCTCCTTGGTGATCTTCATGTGGCTTGGCATTTATCCTCCCTCATTTCTGCTTGTCTGCTTGCTTTGCTTAATCTTCTCTTTTTATATCTCCAAAGAGATTCCCATGGATTAAAGGTAGGGTTGCACAGTTGATTATTGTAATTGCTGTCAATAAGATGTACACCTGTAAAAAAGCTGAATTGCCAAAAGTTGTGTGATAGATATGTCTACAACAAAGAAAAACAACAACAACAAAAAAAAAAGAGTAGCTGCTGAGGTGGCTTATGTACAACCAAAAACTTCATGGCATTTGGTTCCTTGGTTTGGAGGTTTAGGATCATGGTTTCATGGGACATCCCAGTTAACTGGCCTAAGAACATGTTTAGTGCCTCTGTTCTACCTCCTAGTTTGACGCAAAGTGCCTGGGGTCTTAAAAGGTTGCAAACGGCCATCCAAGGCACAATAATTGTTCTCTATTCTCTTGGAGCAACAGAGGAAAAGGAGAGTCAGGAATAGAAGAAGGGTATGAAATGTGTAGCTAATTGCCTCCATGAACAACTACCTGCTTTACCATGAGACCAGAAGAATTGGATGGTTCCTGGCTACCATTCTTGAACATTTTGATCAAAGATTTCATAGAAGAACCCTGATCAAAAGGGGGAATATGCATAACAAAATTTCAAGTTCTTATGGACTCCAGACTTCCTGGAGCCATGAAGGTTGGATGAGAACCCCTGAAACTATTACCCTGAGATAAAGTTTAAACCTTAAACCAAATACCCCCTGAAGTTTTCTTAGAACGAAACAATAGTTTAGCTTAACTAGTAAAAAATGTCTGTCTTGAGCATTATGCTCTTTTAAGAACTATCTATACGGGATCAAATTGACAACAGCAACTTGAAAGACTAGATAGGAACCTTAGGGGCAGTGAGTTTGTGTGAATGGGGGAGGAACAACTCAGAAAACAAGCGTGAGAATGGTTGCACAACTCAAAGAATGTAATCAATGTCCCTAAACGGTACATATAAAAATTGTTGAATTTACTGTGTATATTCCCAACAACAACCACAAAATAAATAAAATTATACTAAAAAAGAGAGACTGGCTCTAGACATACCGTACACTAATACTGTTCACTAACATAACAAAGAAAACTCATTCCCAAATAGAATTAGAATCACAGGCATAGGGGTTAGGATTTACAACACGTATTTTAGGTGACATGATTCAACCCATAACAACATCCACAGTGAATCAGGAGGAAAACATGCTGGCTTCTTCAGAAAGTTGTTTACTCTGTCTAGTTTCCACAACATATATCCAAAAAACCCCTTTTTCTTATGATGTGCGAGAAGTCAAATTTCATGTGAGAGCATCTGAACATCCTTTTTTTCTGGAATGTTACAGTTTTAGTTGTATGCCTTGTTGATCTGTGTCTCAGGCTGGGTTCTTTAGAGAAGCAAAACCAGTGGAGTGTGTATATATATATATAGAGAGAGAGAGAGAGAGAGAGAGAGAGAGAATTATCTCAATGAAATAGCTCATGCAAGCGTAGAGGCTGGCAAGGCCCAAGTCTGTGGGTCAGGCATCAGGCTGGAGGCTTCTCCTGACTCACATAGCTGTGAAGGCTGATGAATCCAAGATCGGCAGGTCAGACGGCAGGGCACTGGCTCACAGGCTGCAGAGGCTGACAAAGTCCAAGATAGGCAGGCAGTGTGGCAGGCTGCTGGCTCAAGTTCTAAGAACAGGAGGCCAGATGATGACAAGACAGATTCAGAATCCAGAACAAGCAAATGAGCTTTGCCAGGATGTCCATATGGATATTGGATGCAGGACACATCCCCGAGCAAACTCCCCTTACAACTGATTGGCTGATCACATCAGATCACATCATGGAGGATGACTACATCATTACATAACTGCCAAATTACATCACTACATAACTGCCAAACTGCTGAGAATCATGGCCCAGCTAAGTTGACCTACAACCTTAACCATCACAATCCAACATATGAACACAGTATTAGCTGCTGACAGTGTCTTGTATTGCATACATCTATTGGTAAAAATAGAATATTATAGTCACATTTTTCAATCCTCCTCTCTATTAAAAAAAAATGCTGCAATGTGGTTTAAGTGTGAATCTATTGAAGACATCTTTGATGAGTCAAGTGTGGAGGTATATGTAAAAAGTGATTTGGACTTGTTGCACTGGTTGTTGGTGGGGCAAGAGAACAGAGTGTGGGGGCATCCCTCTAGTCTCTTTCTAGCTCTTCCACTGGCCCCTGTCACTCCCTAAATTCATCTGCTGTTACAATAAAATAACTCCCTCTCCCCTGTATCAGCCTCTCTCAGAGTCTACTGGGATATGATTAGCTGATTTCAAAGTCCTTCTTGGTTAACTAATGCCAGCTAAACATAATGCATGATTCTCCTGTCAGACAAGCCTTAAAATAGCATTATCCACATGGAAAGCTTCCAAAAGCTGTGAAGGATAAACAAGCTAAAAGCCCAACGCCAAATTCAACAAAAAAAAAACCCAAAACATACTGAAACATTATAAATACAAGGCCCCATCTTTACCTTTTTTATTCATGCCATGTATATCTGGTGGCAGGCGGTTCCTGTGTCATTATTAATGATAAAACTTGGGTTTGATTTACATCTTTGCTGCTCATTGGGTACACGACTTTGAACAACTACTCGTCTTCTTTATAACACATTTTCTTATTTTATCAGACAAGAAAACTGAGAAAAATAGTCTCTAAAACTCTACCAATTATCATTTGCCCACTCTTTGTTCTTTGAAACTATTATAAGATGGGTTCAACATAATCTAGGGAATTGATGGCTAAACTGAGAATCAGAACAACTGATGTGTACACTAACTTTTGACAGAGCATTCAACTTACCTGTGCTTTGACTATCCCTAGGTGGAAAATATAGATGATAATATTTCTTGATTGTATGTTTGGCAGGGTAAACGAGGAAAATATGAGGGCTGACTTCACTTCTAAGAATAATATATGAATGCTGGCTTACATTTGTATATCTATTAAAAGTCATACTAATTTTTTTAAAAGTTACCATGGAGTCAACTCTGCCTCACAGTGACCTCATGCTGTGTCAGAGTAGAACTATGTTCCATAGGTTTTTCAATGGCTAATTTTTCAGAATTAGATCACCAGGCCTTTCTTTCGAGGTGCCTCTGGGTGGATTCAAACCTCCTACGTTTTGGTTATCAGCCAAAGGTCTTAACTGTTTGCACCACCCAGGGACTCCGTTAATAACAGTTACCATTTAAAGCCCTATCGTATGCTAACTCTGTGATAACCCAAACCAAACCCATTGCCGCAGAGGCAGTTCCAACTTCTGGTGACCACATGTGTTACAGAGTAGAACTACTCCATAGGCTTTTCTTGACTGTGGTCTTTGTGGAAGCAGATCACTAGGCCTTTCTTCTGTGGCACCGCTGGGTGAGTACCAACCGCCACACTTTTTAGGTTAATAGATGAACATAAACCGTTTAGGCAGCCCAGGGACCTGCGCTCTGCAAGAAGTGCCTTAGATGCTGGATCCAGTCAACCGGGACTCAGCCTCTCTTTCCATCCCCTTCTATGTGCCTTCTGTTGGCAGGGGATAGAAAGCTAAAAATTACATGTACCTGACTTCCTGGCGAGTAGAGCGCTGGGTGCAAACTGGAACACCCAATAGGTACACTCCCACAAGATTTTGAAGGTGGAAGAGAAAGAAGCTATTTTTCGGCTGCTGCTTCTTCTGTGAGAGACAGTTGCTGCATTCTTGTGTCAAGACACTGGTTTTGGGGGTGTCACATGGCATTTGTAGCAGTATGGTGGTGGCAATGAAATCACCCACTGCTGCCTACCTGTGGCTCCCAGATATGATGATGATTTTAAACTGGTTAAACCCAGCAGTAGCTCCCTGCCTCCTGCTCCTCCATATCATCCAATGATTTTGTAAGCACCTAGTTCCTTGCATGAAATCCCTTTCATCTGGAAACAGTCAAAGTAAATAACTTGTTTCTTGCGCTGATACCTGACTAATTCCGAATGTGACATCCAAATCCAGGTTTAATACAGGGGCGGTAATGCAGGGAATTTATCCGCACGTGATGAGGTGAGTATAATTTTTCCCATTAGGCAGATGAAAGAGTTAAGGTTTAGTGAGGTTAAGTAACTCGCTTAAAGTCACATAACTTGCGAGCGGCAGAACCCAAGGTCAAATGCAAATCCAGTTACAAAGTTTTCGCTCCTAACCGCTCTGTTACACTGTGATGATACCGGATCAGTACATAATAAGAATGTATTTTTGCTGATGAGTTGTTTTTATCACCATGCTATAAACTACACGAGGGAAGAATCTATGTCTTAACACATCTTCGTATAAGACTTTGGAACTCCAGAGCATAGATCAGTATTTGACACCGAAAATAATACTGTGATGAGTCGTACAACGGAACGTGATAGCAAAAGATAAAAAATTCCTATGAGGCCTGCTTGTGGGGAAATCACTGCAGTTGCCAAATGGCTATAAGATGTTTCTTACTCCTCATGTGTTCAATAGCCTCTTCTAAGAGCTACTACAAATATTTCTGTGTTTCCTGCATATATATTCTTGGTTTCTACTGGGAGGAATGACTTGATTGGAAAGTTCTACTGCCACATTAGATTCATCAAATCATAGCACATTCAATGTCTTAGGATATGCTTTTAGGTCTGTCTACTCCAGCCCAGGAGCCCTGGTGATGCAGTGGTTAGGAGCTTGGCTGCTAACCGAAAGGTCGGCAGTTCAACATCCACCAGCTGCTCCTTGGAAACCCTATGGGGCAGTTCTACTCTGTCCAGTAGGGTCCCTGTGAGTAGGAATCGACTTTACAGCAATGAGTTTGGTGTTTTGGTTTATTCCAGCCCATCCTGGAGCAGCTCTTTTCTTAAAAACAAAAACAAAAACAAAACCTTCTTTATAACTTGTAAGTTAATACGCATCTAAACCCACATTCGAGGGCTCACTTCCACTAGAATCTTTGCAAATGCTCTGCCTTTGCTTATAAACTTTAAAGTCCGAGGTGTGCCATCCACAAATTCCTGTCCATTTCCTCCTTCTGTGCCCATTAGCAATCAAGTTTTCACTAAATAGTTAAGATAATTCTTAGTGGCCCCTGCCTTCTCATGGGGATTTCTGGCCACCAAGTCTGCTATATTCAACACATTTTCTTTTAATTGCCAAACCCATGTGTACTTTAGGAGGAAATTTGTTCCATATGTTTCTGATTCATCTACAAATAAGCCACCAAACTGTTTTGGGAGAGCTTCCTGACAGCCAAAAAGTCAGGGTACAGTCTCCTTTTTCCTTTAGGAAGAGAAAGTTAGGTATGTGAAGACAAGCAACCCCAAATCCTGATGTGCCCAGGCCATTGGTAAAACCCAGGCCTCAGAAGGTTTTCAGCCTTTCTCAAGATATGGTCCTCTTTAGGTAGGTCTGGTTTTCAACAGCTCTCATGAACAACATTCTAGGAGCTGCTTTCAAGAGCTGATAGAACTGACCCACCAGGTGCTCAATGAAAGGGGTACCTCAAATGCCCGGGCCTAGGCAGTGGCACCTTGGTGACCACCATGCAGTTCTGTGGCAGGTACAGGAGACCTGGAGATTTCTGTTCCCAGGTCTTTAGCCTGTCTCTATGGTTGGCACCTGTAACATTTATAGGTGAAGCATGGTGTCTCTGAAAGATTTCAAAGGAAAGAAGAGGAGAAAAGAATGGTTCTGCTGCCTTTGTGCCTAGCTGGTTAAACAGGAAAGGTCCTCCTTGAACGTTGAACAAAGGAATAGAATTCTGTCCCAGAAGACTTGGGATGTGCGGGTGGTGGTCATGCTGCTTCTTGTTGTGGGGCAGTGAGTGTGAGATTGTGGATCAAGTGGAAGATGCCAGTTTTCCAAGGTCATATCCCCTTCAGGTAGCTGCCCAACCCAGGGAGACCCCATCTCCTTGGCAGACATGCTTCAAGCTCAGAATTGGTCCTCTCAAAATCCCAGGTGAATCCTGGAACATTCTGCATGGTTGGAGGCAATCGCGTTTTGAAGAGCCATTGTTTGAAGACTCAGCCTGCTGACCTGGCAGGTGGCTCACTTTGTATGCGGTTGGAGGTGGACGAGAAGGTAGCTAGCTTTTGGCTCACACTGCGGAAAACATGCAGCAGACTTGTGTTGTGTCCCAGCAGCAAGACTGGAAGAAATAATCTTCTAAAATGGCCCCATTGTAAACTGCTCCAGGTCTAGGGGTATACTCGTGCTGTGTAAGTGCTCCCCAGGGCCTCCAGCTGGCCACATCCACAATGGGAGTTCAATCAGGATTAATGGCTGATGGTGATAGCACCATATGACTTCCTTCTGGCTACTGTGCAGAGCATACTCTTCCCTTGTTTCTACATGCGGCTACAACCACTTTCTCAGTTTCAAAGATCCTTGGCCTAGAACATGGTGGAAAGACTGAAAGACCCCAGGGAGTAAGGTAAGGACTTCCCCCACTCCCAGGAAAATCAGTGTGTTTCTGCTGTAGTTGCAAGTCCAGATCCTACCCAGAAAGAAAAGACCTTTCTGAGCCTATCGGAGGTCTCCATATCTACTGCCTCCAAGTCTCCTTCCATTTTCCGAGAACAGCTCTTCTCTTTCCAGGCACTCTGACACCTCACCATCCAGTTCAAACCCTACCTCCCCTACCCAACCATCAGATTTTCTCTCCTGTGGATACCTCAGCTAGTTCTTTACAGAGTACCCTAGGGAAACTGTTAATCTGTTTTTCAGTTGTAGTTTTATTGTGGAAATTTTCAAATATACACAAATGTAGAGGTAGAAATACAATGAACTCCCATATACTCATGACTCTGTTTCAACACTTTATGATAAATTTTGATTCATCTATGCTACCAATCTGCCCCCCTCACCCCAAGCACCACCACTGGGTTATTTTAAAGCAAATCCCAGACATCGTATGATTTCATCTGTAAAAAGTTCAATATTTATCCCTAAGAATAAGGATTCTTTTAAAAATATAGCCACAATACCATGTAACACCTACATATCATCAAATATCTAGTCCCTATTCAAATTTCCCCAGTTGTCTGATAAATGTCTTTTTCTTTTCTTTTTTATTGTGCTTTAGATGAAGGTTCACAGAACCAGTAGTTTCTCATTAAATGGTTAGTACACGTATTGTTTTATGACATTGGTTAACAAACCCACGACACGTCAACACTGTCCCTTCTCAACTTTGGGTTCCCTATTAGCAGCTTTCCTGTTCCCACCTGCCTTCTAGTCTTTGCCCCTGGGCTGTTGTGCCCAATTAGTCTTGTTTTGTTTTATGAGGCTGTCTAATCTTTGGCTGAAGGGCAAACCTCAGGAGTGACTTCATTACTGAGCTAAGAGGGTGTCCAGGGGCCATACTCTCGGGGTTTCTCCAGTCTCTGTCAGGCCAGTAAGTCTGGTGTTTTCTTCTGAGTTAGAATTTTGTTCTACATTTTTCTCCAGCTCTGTCCAGGACCCTTTGTTGTGATCCCTGTCAGAGCAGTCAGAGGTGGTAGCCGGTCACCATCTAGCTGTACTGGACTCAGTCTGGTGGAGGCCATGGTAGTTGTGGTCCATAGCCCTTTGAACTAATCTTTCCCTTGTATCTTGTTTTCTTCATTCTCCCTTGCTCCCAAAGGGGTGAGACCAGTGGAGTATCTTAGATGGCTGCTCACAGGCTTTTAAGACCCAAAACACTACTCACAAAGGTAGAATGTAGAACATTTTCTTTATAAACTGTGCTATGTCAATTGAGCTAGATGTTCCCCGAGACCATGGTCCCCACAGCCCTCCACCCAGCAATTCAGTCCCTCAGGGAGTTTGGATGTGTCTATGGAGTTTCCATGACCTCGCTTTAGACAAGCTATGCTGGCTTCCCCAGTATTGTGTACTGTCTTACCCTTCACCAAAGTTACCACTTATCTATTGTCTATTTAGTATTCCCCCCCCCCCACCCCTCCCATCCCTGGTTACCATCAAAGATTGTTTCTTTTTGTGTGTAAACCTTTTCATGAGTTTATACCATAGTGGTTTCATACAATATTTGTCCTTTTGTGATTGACTTATTTCACTCAGCATAATGTCCTCCAGTTTCATCCATGTTATGAGATGTTTCACAGATTCATCATTGTACTTTATCGTTGCATAATACTCCATTGTGTGTATGTACCATGGTTTGTTTATCCATTCATCTGTTGATAGACATCTAGGTTGTTTCCATCTTTTTGCTATTGTGAACAATGCTGCAATGAACATGGGTGTGCACATGTCTATTTGTGTGACAGCTTTTATTTCTCTAGGATATATTCCTAGCAGTGGGATTGCTGGATCGTATGGTATTTCTATTTCTAGCTTTCTAAGGAAGTGCCATATCATTTTCCAAAATGGTTGTATCATTTTGCATTCCCACCAGCAGTGCATAAGAGTTCCGATCTCCCCACAGCCTCTCCAACATTTGTTATTTCCTGTTTTTTTGATTCGTGCCAGTAATGCTGGGGTGAGATGGTATCTCATTGTGGTTTTAATTTGCATTTCTCTAATGGCTAGTGATCATGAGCATTTCCTCATGTGTCTGTTGGCGGCTTGAATGTCTTCTTTGGTGAAGTGCCTTTCATTTCCTTTGCCCATTTTTTAGTTGGATTATTTGTCTTTTTGTGTAGAGGTGTTGGATTTTCTTATAGATTTTAGAGATTAGACCTTTGTCTGATTTGTAATGTCCAGAAATTTTTCCCCAGTCCGTAGGTTCTCTTTTTATGCTTTTGGCAAAGTCTTTTGATGAGCATAAGTGTTTAATTTTTAGAAGATCCCAGTTATCTAGCTTATCTTCTGGAGTTTGTGTGTTAATGGTTATGGTTTGTATCCTGTTAATGCTGTGTATTAGGGCCTGTAGTGTTAATTCTATTTTTTTCTTCTATGAACTTGATAGTTTTAGGCTTTATGTTTAGATCTTTGATCCATTTTGAATTAGTTTTTGTATATGGCGTGAGTCATGGGTCCTATTTCATTTTTTTGCAGATGGACATCCAGTTTTGCCAACCCCATTTGTTAAAAAGACTGTCTTCTCCCTATTTGATGGACTTTGGGCCCTTGTCGAAGATCAGGTGACCGTAGGTGGATAGATTCACTTCTGGATTCTCAGTTCTGTTTCCTTGGTCAATGTATCCGTCATTGTACCAGTACCAGGCTGTTTTGACTACCATAGCTGTACAGTAGGTTCTGAGGTCAAGTAGTGTGAGTCCTCCTACTTTCTTCTTCTCCAATAGTGCTTTACTTATCCAGGGCTTCTTCCCTTTCCATATAATGTTAATGATTAGTTTTTCCATCTCTTTAAAGAATATTTTTGGTACTTGGATTGGGATTGCATTGTATTTGTAAATTGCTTTGGGTAGAATTGTCATTTTCACTATGTTGAGTCTACCTATCCATGAGCATGGTATGTTTTTCCTTTTATGTTGATCCCTTTGGGTTTCTTGCAGTAGTGTTTGTAGTTTTCCTTGTATCAGTCTTTGACATCCCTGGTTAGATTTATTCCTAAGTATTTTATTTTTTAGAGGCTATTATAAATGGTATTATTTTCCTGATCTCCTTTTCATCATTCTCTTTATTGGTGTATAAGAATCCAACTGATTTTTGTATGTTTATCTTGTATCCTGCTACTCTGCTGAATCTTTCGATTAGTTCCAGTAGTTTTCTGGTGGAGTCTTTTGGGTTTTCTATGGTTTTGCATAGATGCCCTTTATTATGTTGAGAAATTTCCCTTCTATACCTATTTTATTGAGAGTTTTTTATCAGAAATGGGTGTTGGACTTTGTCAAATGCCTTTTCTGTGTCAATTGAGATGATCATGTGATTCTTTTCTTTCCTTTCCTTTTATTTATGTGGTGGATTACGTTGATTGATTTTCTAATGTTGAACCATCCTTGCATATCTGTTTTGAATCCTACTTGGTCGTGGTGTATTATATTTTTGATATGATGCTGAATTCTATCGGCTAGAATTTTATTGAGAATTTTTGCATCCATATTAATGAGAGATATTGGTCTGTAATTTTCTTTTTTGTAGTGCCTTTGCTTGGTTTTGGTATGATGGTTATGCTGGCTTCATAGAATAAATTCGAAAGTGTCGCTTCCTTTTCTGTGTTCTGAAACAGTGTGAGTAGTACTGGTATAAGCTCTTCTCTGAATGTTTGGTTGAAGCCATCTGGGCCAGGACTTTTTTTGTTGAGAGGTTTTTTTTTTTATTACCTTTTCAATCTCCTCTCTTGTTATAGATGATCAATGTGTTTTTCATTTATCTTGCTTAAGTCAGGATAAAAATAAGATCCACAGATTGTATTTTGTTCACATTTTTTAGCCTTTTAAGTCTATAATAGTTCCCCACTTATTTTTTTTTCCTTGGCATTTATTTGTTGAAAAACTTGGTCACTTGCCCTGTGGAGCTTCCCACATTCTGGATTTTGCTGATCGCATCCCTATGGTGTCTTTAACATGTTTTTCTACCCTCTGTATTTTCTATTGTTGTTGTTGTCATTGGGTGCCATTGAGTTGGTTCCAACTCATAGCAACCCTATAGGACAGAGGAGAACTGCCCCTTAAGTTTTCCAAGGAGTGGCTGGTGGATTTGAACTGCCAACCTTCTGATTAGCAGCTGAGCTCTTAATCACTACAACACCAGGGTTCCATATTTTCTGTTAACAGGTAGTTAAATCTAGAGGTTCAAACTAGATTGTTTTGGCAAAAATATTTCATTGACCTTGCTCCATATTGATCCCACCAGGAGGCACATAGTATCTGCTTGTCTCTTTTTTCTTGATGTTAAGATTGATTAGTGGGTTTGGGTGCTTCTGCTCTGATATACCCGTTAGGAATTAACCCCTTTGTCTTTCACCCAATGGTTTTAGAAACCATTGATGATTATTGTGGATTATAATCTCTTTTTGAAATCTGTGTAAGAGAATATAATTACTCTACCCTCTTGTTTCTTTATCAAGAGCCCCCATAATGAACTTTTATATTCTTCTGTGACTGCTGGCATTGCTCATACTATTTCTCTCAGCAGTGATTTCTAATGTTTTTGGTGGGTCACAGATTCTTTTGAAAAGCTGGTACTTTTTCATATGAAAAAAAATCCGTATGTGCATATATCAGTTGCCCTCAAGTCAATTCTGACTCATGCCTACCCATACATGACAGAGTAGAACTGACCTCCAAAGGGTTTTCAATGGCTGATTTTTTTTGGAAGTGAATTGCCAGGCCTTTATTCCAAGGCACCTCGGGATGGACTCAAACTCAAACCTTTCAGTTAGCAGCTGAATATATTAACTGTTTGCATCACCCAGGGACTCCGTTGTGTGCATAGGCACAAAAAATTCTATTGCGTGTCAGGGGTTCTTGGATCTCAGGTTTACCCCACACTTACAGGCTTGTTAGGCAGCTTTGACTTTGCACAGAGCTTTGCCTACTCAGACCTTCCCCTCTAAGACTTCACCTACCACATTCATGATTCTGTCTTTGTCCCCTGACCTCAAGATTGTTCTTCGTCCTATAGTCAGTCCACTGCACTTCACCTTCGTTCAGCTCTTTTTGATCCTTTGCCGTCGAGTCCATTCTGACTCATAGCAACCCTGTAGGACAGAGTAGAACTGCCCTATAGGGTTTCGAAGCCTGTAAATTTTTACAGAAGCAGGCTGCCACATCTTTCTCCCACAGAGGAGCTGGTCAGTTCACATTGCTGAGCACTTAACCACTGCACCACAAGGGCTCCTCAGCTCTAGCTACTGTAATTGTCACAACTTATTGTCACTTGAAATTTTTTCTTTGCCAAGAATTCATACCCAGCTTCCCTCTGACTACCAACTCCTTGACTTTTCCTCCTCTTTTCTTCATACCCATTGGAGTTTATTTTGGTTGACATCATTTCCTTCATTCTTTTGTCCTTCTCAGAATATCAGTCTCAGCCCGATCCACTAGAAAGCCTAAAGCCTAAAGTGTATAATTGCAACTGAGTGTTGGCTTCTCTGGTGTTTTAGAATCTTTGACTTCTTGCTGTCCCACCAAGTGCCAAATTTGTAAGACTCACTCTCACAGTTTACTTCATCTGCTTTTTCTCCCAAGGTGTTGAGTGACTGAATAAAGTTATCAGACAACGATGACAGAGTCCTTACAAATCCAGACTAAGTTAAACTGGGCTCGTAGTACAGTTCAACCACTTTCATTCATCTTTTCTTTAATTCTCTATCTCTTTGCTGCTGAAAGTGTGGTCCATGGTTAAGCAGCATCAGCATCACCTGGGAACTTGTAAGAAATGCAAAGTCTAAGGCCCCACCTTGGACCTACGGAATCAGAATCAGAGTATGCATTTTAACAATATCCCCAAGTGAATTACATTCATCTTAAAGATCAAGAAGCACTATCCTGTCGTATTCCCCACAATGGTTGTCCTCAATATTTACCACAATACTTAATTCTTGATCTTCCCCATGGATAACTGTTATCAATCAGGGTCCAATTAGGAAAAGAGAAAACACTCGAAAGCTTTCAAACAGAGGAAATTTAATCTAGGAAATTTTTTGCACAAATGATGGAAGAGGTTGGTGAAACAACCCAGAGATTAACAATATGGCAGAAACCATGGCCTCCCCGGGCTGCAGGCTCCAGGGAGGAGGCAATGTGACTGGAGTCCAGGGACCAGGGTCACCTGGCAGGAATGAGAGCTGCATCAGGTCTGTCTGGAAAAAGGTGGAGCCTCAGAGGAGAAATAAGTGCTGAGAGCGAAAGAAAATGGCCTTGTTTCTCCCATCTTCCCACTGTCTACTACCCACTCAGTATCCTCAAATTAAACGCAATCAGAGGCAGCTGACCAAGAAGCCTGGAAAACCCAACCTGCTACTCAGAGGACAGCTAGGGGAGGGAAAAGAACACTTAGGAGACAAACAGGCCAAACACAGGCTCCATGGCCTCGCCTACCTCTCCGTGGTCTACCCCTCCATGGCCTACCCCTCCGTGGTCTACCCCTCCATGGCCTCACCTACCCCTCCGTGGTCTACCCCTCCGTGGCCTACCCCTCCATGGCCTACCCCTCCGTGGTCTACCCCTCTGTGGCCTCGCCTACCCCTCCGTGGCCTCGCCATCCATGGTCTACCCCTCCATGGCCTACCCCTCCGTGGTCTCACCTACCCCTCCGTGGTCTACGCCTCTGTGGTCTACCCCTCCGTGGTCTACCCCTCTGTGGCCTCGCCTACCCCTCCGTGGTCTACCCCTCCATGGTCTCACCTACCCCTCCGTGGTCTACCCCTCCGTGGTCTCGCCTACCCCTCCGTGGCCTACCCCTCCGTGGCCTACCCCTCCATGGCCTCGCCTACCCCTCCATGGCCTACCCCTCTGTGGTCTACCCCTCCGTGGCCTCACCTACCCCTCCGTGCTCCACCAGTGCTTTTGGGAATGACTTCTCTTCCCTCCCTGTGACCTTAAACCATCTGTCTATAGCGATTTTCTCTTCCTTCTGCCCAATCTCAGAGAAAAATATATCATTTGGATTTTCTAGGAGATTGAAGATTGATATAAAATACAGTAAAACCTGAGAGAGTCAGAACCCGTGTAAAGCAGAAATCTGTCAGAGAAAGAAAACTCAAAGATTTTCCACTAATAGACAGCAATAGAAAAGTGGTAAGACTGCACGCTGACAAAGGCAGAAAACTGGCAACACCCGTAAAAACAAGGCAATCCCACTGAGTTCCGGCTGTCACAGTTCTCACCGTATAACCAAAATCGCTACAAACCACAGAGGTGATAGAGTAGAACCTCTCAGCTCTACGTCTCAAGAATGTGAGGGGACTATCTTTTGGAAACAGGTGGAAAAAGTGCTTCTGAAATCATGCTATGTGATGTGGAGAAACTGCCAGCTGAAACCCTGTAGGAAAAAAACGCCTCAGGCTATGAAAAAGGTGCCAATGTTTTTCTTCATTTTTACGACACGATGACATGGACTCACCTATTAACTGAATATGGTCAAGCCATTTCTATTAGACAAACCATCTACATGTAGATTTAATGTGCACTTATTAAAACCAAAAATCATCTTTTTCAGAGGCTCCAGAAAAGTAGAGCATTATTGAAGAAGAACAAAGTAGGAGGCCTCACACTCCCTGACCTCAGAACCTATTATACAGCTACGGTAGTCAAAATAACCTGGTACCGGTACAATGACAGACACATCGACCAATGAAACAGAATCTAGAACCCAGATGTAAATTCATCCACCTACGGCCACCTGATCTTTGACGAAGATCCAAAGACAGTCTTTTTAACAAATGGTGCTGACAAAGCTGGATGTCCGTCTGTAAAAAAAATGAAACAAGACCCATACCTCATGCCACAAACAAAAACTAATTCAAAATGGATCAAAATCTAAATATAAAACCAAAAATTATAAAGATCATGGAATAAAAAATAAGGTCAACACTAGGAGCCCTAATATATGGTATACACAGGATACAAACCATAATTAACAATACACAAACACCAGAAGATAAGCTAGCTAAATGGGATCTTCTAAAAATTAAACACTTAAGCTCATCAAAAGACTTCATCAAACGGGTAAAAAGAGAGAACCTACAGCCTGGGAAAAAAATTTTGGCTATGACATATCCAACAAAGGTCTAATCTCTAAAATCGATAGGAAAACCCAACACCTCTCCAACAAAAAGACAAATAATCCAATTAAAAAATGGGCAAAGGATATGAACAGACACTTCACCAAAGAAGACATTCAGGTGGCTAAGACACGTGAGGAAATGCTCGCCATCACTAGCCATTAGAGAAATGCAAATCAAAACTATAGTGAGTTACCATCTCACCCTGACATTACTGGCATGAATTAAAAACAAAACAAAACAAAACAGAAAATAACAAATGTTGGAGCGTTTGCGGGGAGATTGGTACTCTTATTCACTGCTGATGGAAATGCAAAATGGTACAACCGTTTTGGAAAACAATATGGCACTTCCTTAAAAAGCTAGAAATAGCAATATCATTTGATCCAGCAATCCCACCCCTAGGAATATATCCTAGAGAAATAAGAGCCATCACATGAGTAGACATATGCACACTCATGTTCACTGCAGCATTATTCACAATAGCAAAAAGATGGAAACAACCTAAGTGCCCATCGACAGACAAATGGATAAACAAACTATGGTACATGCACACAATGGAATACTATGCAACGATAAAGAATAATGATGAATCTGTGAAACATCTCACAACGTGGATGAATCTGGAGGGCATTACGCTGAGTGAAATAAGTCAATCACAAAAGGACAAATATTGTATGAGACCTCTATTATAAAAAGTCAAGATAAGTTTGACACACAGAAAGAAACATTCTTCGGTGATTACCAGGGATGGAAGGGGGAGGAAGGGAAAATCTCTAACTAGATAGTAGGCATGTGTTAACTTTGCTGAAGGGAAAGGCAATATACAGTAAGGGGGAAGGCAGCACAACATGACCAAGGCAGGGGGAGACACTGAGAGGTACGTAAGAATAAAAGTCAACTGCTGTGAACACTATAAAATATAAAATCCTGCAAGGTGTGGGAGGGTACGTGGGAGTACATTCACATGGATACACAGGTTTGGCTATGGTTCTTTCTACATATATATTTGTATGTGCTGTATATTCATATATATAATAGAGCACATAGGGGGCACAGTTATGGAAACTTTCTAGACATAACCAAACACCTCATAGGACTGAGTTATTGGGCTTGAAGGCTAAGGACCATAGTCTTGGGGGGCATCTAGGTCAGTAGGAATAACACAATTCATAAAGAAAATGTTCTACATCCCACTTTGGTAAGTAGCATCTGGAGTCTTAAAAGCTTGCGAGCAGCCCTCTAAGATACTTCTTATTGGTCTCCTTCCATCTGGAGCAAAGTAGAGTGAAGAAAACCAAAAACTCAAGGAAGCAATTAGTCCAAAGGACTAATGGACCACAGGAACCACAGCCTCCACTAGTCTGAGACCAGAAGAACTAGACGGTGCCCGGCTACCACTGCCAACCTCTCTGACTGGGATCACAATATCAAGTCCCGGTTAGAGTGGGAAAAAAACGTAGAACAAAACTCATATAAAAGACCAGACTTCCTAGTCCTACAGAGGCTGGAGGAATTTCCGAGACTATGACCCTTAGACACCCTTCTAACTTGAAACTGAAGCCACTCCCGGAGATAACCTTTCACCCAAATAATAGACAGGCTTATAAAATAAACAATAACACCCATGAGGAAAGTGCTCCTTAGAACAGTCATCTATATGAGACCAAAAGGGAAACATCTGCCCAAAAGCAAAGATGAGAAGGCAGAAAGGAGAGGAAAACTGGACGAATGGAAACGCGTAATCAGGGTGGTAACGGACAGAGTGATGACACATTGCGGGAATTGCAACCAATGTCACAAAACAATTTGTACATAAACTATTGACTAGGAAACTAACCCACTCTATAAACCTTTAGCTAAAGCACAATAAAATACTCTGGAAAAAAAAATAATACCAGCCCCTATTTACTTCACAGCATAATTGTTAGGATCAGATATGATCACATGTGAAGGTACTCTATTAAACAAAGGCATTGCTTTTATAAGGCTGTGAATAAAAAACTTCACACACTAATGCTTGCACAAACATTTATTAAGATATAGTCCAGAACATGGCTGAGGAACTGGAAATACGAAGGAGAAAAAAGATCTCAGAGCAGCCCAAATCAACATCACAGTCCTCATCAAAGAGCCTACTTCAGGCTGCTCCCTGAAGTCTGCTGTTATTCTTTACGTGATTCTAAGACGTTTGGTTATCTAGGCTCTGTTGTGACATAGAAGGCAAAAATTAGGAAGAGAAATGCCATAAGCAGGCACACTGCGAGCAGAAAGTGTACAGCAATGGAGAAAAAGCAAGCACTAAAAAGAACATGTCAATCTGGGACCGTTTACCATCAGTAACCCCTAGGCCTTCAGAGTCCATGATGAAAACCAAACGGACTGCTCTCTGCTCTCACGGATGCTGGCCTCCAAGTGCTCAGGAGGGTCTATGCCCATCAGATTATCAACGTCCCTCACTCACATGCGCAAACAACAACTGCTTAGAGAATGGAGCAGTGAATTGTGGTACCTTCAGACAATGGACTACTACTCAGCAATGAAAAGGAATGAGCCATTGCTAAGCAGAAAAACCTCAACATCATCATGAAACAAACATCCAGATGCAAAAGAGTTCTTGTGTATGATTTTGCCTTTGTATGAAATTCTAAACCAGGCAAGACTAACTTAGGATGGTCATAAAAATCAGAAAGTAGTTCATTCTTGGGGACAGGGAGGGACTGACAGAAAGGGGGCATAGAAGAACTTTCTGAGGTGAAGTAAATGTTCTCTACTTTGTTTGGGGTGGTGGTTACACAGGTGTATACAATTGTCGAAAAGTTACCAAATTGAATAGTTAAGACCCAGGCATAATATTGTATATCAATTGTTAAAAACCAATTGAAAATTATTTTTTAAAAAGATACAGTCCAATGAACCAGGTCAGCTCTTCCTGTGAGTACAGTATCATTTACTGGTGTGCGATAACACCCAAGGGCTGGATGAACTAGATAATCAAAATCAAATGCCAGCTGTTTACAAAATTGGCCGAAAGAGTACAGCCCAAAACACCATTTTAAACTGCAACGTATCTGAGGACATGTCACAGTCCTGCTTTTTATTGTTGTTGACATATGTATTTTCATTTCAATGTTCACTGCAGGTCCACACACATGCAAAAGTTTTTTTTATCCTATTTTGGCAGAAAGCAGAGCCATCAAAATCAACGACAATGCGATATCAAAAATACAGCTGCTTTTCACCCCTTATCATCTATATAATGAACATGCTGCCATTCCCAGGGGCTTTCAGAGCACATGCACATAAACGACACTGAGCCTAATGGGCAGACTGGGCTTTGTCCAGCATCTTCACTTTACTCTGGGTCCTTATCCTCATCGGAAAAGTGAGGAACTGACTTCTTTGCGACAACATCGTCCAATCTCTGTCCTTGCAGATACGGATTGACACTCTGGGGGAAAAAAAAAGTTTGATATTACATGTCACCCTCAGATACAGGTACCCCACAAAAGAAGCGAAAGAGAATTGTTTCTGGATTAGAGGGTTACGACAAGGTTAATGGGGTACCTGAAAACCAAAAAACCCAAACTCATTGCTGCCGAGTCGATTCCGACTCATAGCGACCCTATAGAACAGAGCAGAACTGCCCCATAGGGTTTCCAAGGAGCAGCTGGTGGAGTCAAACTGCCAGCCTTTTGGTTAGCAGTGATAGCTCTTAACCACTGCGCCACCAGGGATCCAGTGGGGTACCTACCGCCTACTAAACAATTACTCCAGTGCATTTACCAATCTCTTAGTGGCTTGAGAAACATCGTCTGACAAATAGATGTGTCTAATTGTGTCTGCCACACAACTACAGAGTTCCTTCTATATCAGATGTAATCTTTTGTTGTTTTTTTTTTTTTTTTTGGTGCAAAGATTTGGGGTGAACCAGGTAATAAGCTCTTGCTATTAACTTAGATACTAATCTCTTATGTGAAGGAGAAATCCTACTTTATGCGCCTGTTTAGGTGAGACAGGAAATCTGAAGTTCATTAAATTATTTTACAAGAAGAATGTTCTACAGATGACACAGAAGGGCCACGTGGGAATTAGCATCTGAAGATTGATCACAGATCATCCTGTTGCTGTAATTGAGTCCTGCATGCCAGTAGTTTGCTAAAAACAGCATTCAACAGGGACTGTAGTGATCATTTCCATCTTCCCTCAGTCAAATCCAAAAGCTGTAGAAAAGAAGGAATTATCCGGAAGGCTCCTTTATTTTTGACTCAAGTCTCCATACTCTGAAATCTCTTTCATCTGCCAGTAGTCTGAGTGAATCAAGATTTTTTTCATTCCTTCTCTAATACATATCTCTTCTTTGAGGTTTGGATTTGAACTAGTAACTGGAACTTTACAACGTCGTCTTTAGCGAGCAGAAAAAAATTTCAAAACTTTTGGAAGGTATTTGTTTACTAAAGATGACTTCCAATAATGCAACAAAAATATAAGAAAGAAGCTGTATTTACAAATGATTAGCTATCCAGTGGCACGCCAAGTCCCCATGAACAAATGGACACAGTTCATAGGGGGATCCTACTTGCCTCGAAGAGGGAACTCACATTCTCCAAAACAGAAGGAATAGAACCTGTGTTTAGTATCTGTAAATGCCCGTCTATACTCTGACAGGTAAAAGCATAAGTCATGAAAGGTTCAACTCACTCCGCAAAACTAAGTTGCATCATAAACAAGTGAAGAGTTCAGTACACGGTGTGAAATGCCTCGTATCTTTGAAAGGCGACGTGTCACAGGAAGACAGTATCTTGCTGGAAGTAATCTTTACAAGATTTAGGAAAACAAAAAATCCTTTTCTAGTGGGGATTGTCAACAAGAGCAGCCTGCCTACCCCCATGGAATCGTATCAGAACCTCTAGGCAGGTGGAACCAGTGTGGACTGAAAAAGCATATTCAATATCATAAATATTTTTACTGATTTTTAGTAATAATATTTATTCTGAAATTTCAAATATAGCTAAAGAGGCTATGAGATTTCCATGTTTATCAAGTGTGGGATTAAAAGGCTGGTAAGTGTTTAATAAGATCATTGTTGCTGTTTGTTAGCTGTTGCTGAGTTTGCCCGTGTGGACCCCATGCACAGAGCATGGGGTCCTGTGCCATCCCCTGTGACCAGTGCAGATTAAATCATTGTGATCCGGACGGTTTTAATGGTTGATTTTTAGAACTAGATTTCCAGGTCTTTCTTCCCAATCTATCTTAGTCTGGAAACTGCTGAAACCTGTTCAGCATCATAGCAACACACAAGTCTCCACTGACAGAGTGGTGGTAGCTGTGCATGAGGTGCATTGGCCAAGAATCGAACCCGGGTCTCTCACATGGAAGGTGAGAATTCTACCATTGAATCATCACTGCCCCCATAATAGGTAAATGGTACATCTTAAATGCTATCAAGATACTTCTCAAGAGTTAAAAGTTTGCATAGTCACCATAAAAAGTTTTGACCATTAATTCATGAAGCAACCTGTAAGTCAATTGGATTTGAATAAGTATAGAAAGTCACATAAAACCTGGGGCTCTTTTGTAACTCTGAGGAGAATCCCCCTTGGTAAGGGCCTTTCATGGGAGAATTTCATATTCTTCTTTCTACCCAGACCCATAAATTCTAAAGGTTGGAGGAGAGGAGAAGTAAATTAAGGAGGAAAAAAAGGGGCAAACAGTTGAAACTTTTTGACAAATGTTTAACTATTGATTTTGAACCTAACACTTAAAGAGTTATGATAATAAGGGTTGTAATTATCCTCTGAAGAACTCAAGGCACTTATATTTTTATCTTCTTACTTGTGTCAGAGACCGGTTAGGTTACACAGAGAACATTCTTCCCATTTCACAACTGTAGAAATAAAAATACAGAGGCTTTGGATCAAACTGTTTATCCACAGTAGAGCTAAGTGCAGCCCGCAGGTACAATGCAAAAGACCATGGATTTTCATCTGGAAGAACCATTGGGATTGGATCCTTGCTTTTGAATGTCCTCTGAAACCCCATATAAGATGCTGAACTTTGTTGGAGGAAGCCTAGATTTTTTTAACAACAGAAAATCTGTAATTTCTTTATTTTGATTCATGGACTGGAGGTGGGTGGGGAAGGTCGTCAGTCAAGACAGAAACACCATCTGAGCCATAACAATGGCGGAAGCAACTCTTTCTCTCCATCAAGTTCGAGAGGCCCACGGTTGATGGCAAGAGCATGGGTCTTTGTAGATGCTTGAGAAAAGGAAGAACTTGATACCTCTGGGTCAAAGGGACCCGTTTTCATAAATTTTAAAACCTTTCCTATGTGGAGGAAGTTGAAGCTGAGTTAAAACCCTTTAAAACATGTGTCTTCGCCAGAATTCCGAGTCTGGGTAAATTGTGACCCACAGTCATTCACTGAGTCTGGGCAGAAGGGATGGTGGGCCAGGAGGTAGAGACAATTAGAGCTTATTCATTTCGGGTCAGTCATTGGTCTTATTTGGTAATGGGCTTGCTGTGCCATGGGGAGATATTCAGGCTGTTCTACTGGTAAATTGTGTGTATTCTGAGCTCCTAGGATCGAATTTCTTGATGTTCTCTCAAGACCACATCACACTCTTCGGACCCTTCCTGCTACTGGAAGCTGTAATCACCCAAGAAAAACCCCTAATAGCCCTGCTAACTCTCCCAAAGAAGATCTGTTTCCAGAAGTCAAAATGTTCTCCTTCTTGCATCGAAAACTAGCTGTGGGTCATCTGGGTTTTGTGAAGCAGCAAAGGGGCCTGGAACCCTCTACTGTGGGGACGTGAAGATTAATGCTGAGGCTGGAAAATCTACACCTCTTAAACACTTTCTGACTGGATTAGGAAAAGCTATTCAGAATGACCACAGTGACCGCAGTCCAGCTTCCCAAATGTGGCCAGGATCCAGGCACTTGTTATTTGGAATAAACAGTCAGTGGCCTTTGGTATATGGTTTCCTGTTTGTATGTTTTAACTAAAATGGTCACTACCCATAGCACTTTGCTGTGTGATTGTTAACTGCTCTCAAACCACCCTCTGACTCATGGTGACCCCATGTACAACAGGATCGGACCATGGTGGTCGATGGGGTTTTCATCAGCTGATTTTCAGAAGAAGATCACCAGGCTTTTCTTCATAGACCGTCTTAGTCTGGAAGTTCCACTGAAGCCTGTTCAGCATCATAACAACATGCAAGCTTCCACTGACAGCCGGTTGGTGGCCATACATGAGGTGCATCGGCTGGGAATCGAAGCCAGGTTTCCCAACTGAAAGATGAGAATTTTACCACTGAACCACCATTGCCCCCTTGCCAGGGAACAGCTGGGCTTTTATTTCTTCCTCTATTTGAACAGAAAATGATGATGACAAGTGGCCAGGCCCTTCTGTCAAGTAAGGTACCAACGGATGAGCAGAATGGACATCGATCATTTGCTAAGGCTCAACGCCATGAAGTGCACCAGGAACCCAAAGCAAATTCAACAGTCAGCAACACCACAGGAGCTATTGCAGAGTGCCCAGACCAAGGTCCCATGCTGGGCAGCCCTGGGAAGCGTAATGAATACGCATGCAGTAAATTCAACAGTCAGCAAACAAATATAATAGATCTAGTAGATTTTACGCTCATTAGTTTAAGCCAAGAGAAAAAGATACATAGAAGGAATGAGATTTATTCACCCCATCTTTTGCCCCCAGTTCCTTCCAAATTCTTGCCTGGAGCATGCATGTTAGCACTTCCCTGCTCCTGCCCTTGTGTTTTTAGGGAATTGATGCTGATGTGTGGGCAGTTGCCCCACTGGCCCTCGTACCCTTTCAGGAAAGGCATAACCTCGTGACCTCCCCGCATTTCCCACAGAGACGGGAGGGATGCAATACATATTGTCCTGAATGGAATGGAGGTGATGGAATCTCTGCAGGGCTGGGGCTCCACCACAAGTCATGTGCTAAAGCTTGGGAGGACCATGGCAGAAACCAAGGGTGGACTTGCTGGGCGTCGCCCCTGTTACACAGAACCACCTTTCTGCCTTCTCAGGGCTGCCTCTAAAAGGATTCCCTTAATTTCCAGCAGCTGGGGGTTCAGCTTATCAACTGTGCCCCTCAGGAAGCTCCGGGGATCCCCACAACCACCCGGCCGTCCATTACCCTTCGCCTTCGTCTCTGTCCTTTCATCTTCTCATAAAGGAGTTTCTTGTTCTAGACATGAAAGGAGAGAAAACACAAACGTAGAAGTACGGATCAGATTCAGTGAATGCCTATTATAAAAGCACTATTTGGTGTGTCCCCTGGATATCTGCACACACATATTCTGGGAACAAAACTAGACAAGAAGAATGTCGTGTCAGAAAGATAGGACACAGGAGAAAAGCTGGTGGTTGTGCAGCTTTTAATAAAAACCCGCTCCAATGCCCTGGGGCACACCCGTGCCATCGACAATCACATAAACAGGACAACTCAACAGGCTAAAACACAGGGCGCTGGAAGCTCACCTCCTCACTGTGAACAGCTTTTGTCTAGAGCAGACAATTTTATCTCGTTTTACTTTTGTATCTCACTCCATTTTTAGAAACTGC
Organism: Dugong dugon; assembly: GCA_030035585.1. Taxonomy (NCBI): domain Eukaryota; kingdom Metazoa; phylum Chordata; class Mammalia; order Sirenia; family Dugongidae; genus Dugong; species Dugong dugon. Next base: position 2,292,621 of record CM057472.1, read on the forward strand.
ACACACTGTCTTCTGGAGGAGCGTCAGACTGAACCTCAATCCTCTATGTAAATAACGAGACATTCTGATTTCTGAAACCCTTCCTTCCGTGGCTACAGTCAGCGTCCCCAGTCAAGGCAATCAGAAAACCATTTGGTCTATAACATTTTTAATAGAGTGAACCTTTTAAAAACTGCCAAAAAACTTCTTGGCAGAAAGGGAAGTTATGTTGGTGGGGGGAAAAAGGGCTCTGTTACCACAGTTTGTATAAGTATTTCCACATACTGCTGTATTTCCAACACACAGTGGACTTAAATGAGCTCTGGAGTATCAGACACATGCTCGACAGATTTTCCCTTCTACTGAGATTGTCAAAGACAGAATGGTTAACCTGAAGCCGGAATGGGAGAGCTGGGGGCTTTATTTGTGCTGTTTTATTTATTGGGGTTTTTAATCGAAAGGGAAATAATGTATAAAAGAGATGATTCATCTTACTCTAAATAAAATACCCTGATATTGATTTACAAAAAAAGAGAGAGGCAACATTTTGGTACGTTTCAGTAAGGAACCAGTTTATACAACACTTGTGTCCTCTGAGCTCTGGTTATAAAGTTTTTTTTTTAAATGGTGGATTTGGAGATGGAAATGGCAAATGCCAAGAACGGGCGTCATAATTTTCATGTTCATTAAAATCTACCCCACCCACAATTTACAATGCGTATCTCATGCCCAACCTCAACTATGCAGGGAGGCTGCGCCAGGAAGCAAAGAAGCCGCCACCGCCAAAGAGGCTGCTGGAGCTGGCCACAGCCCTCCCTCCTGCTGGCTTGGGGAATATCAGAGGGGAGAAAAGGAGACGTGCAGCTCACTCCCTCAAGAAACGAGGGGATGGCTGTGAGGCTTGTTTCCTTCAGTCTGTAGTGGCCTTTCTGTAGATGCACAGAGAGGGTCCTGGGAGTTAGCATCAAAGCTGTGGGGCGGGGTGGGGGATTGTTGACTACAGAGGAGACCTTCTGAGCACTGTCATGATCAGCTGTCTACCTGTTACCCATTGCTGTCGAGTCGATTCCGACTCATAACGACCCTACAGGACACAGTAAACTGCCCCACAGGATTTCCAAGGCTGTAATCTTTACAGAAGCAGACGGCCACACCTTTCTCCTGCGGTGTGGCTGGTGGGTTAGAACCAAACCTTTCAGTTGGCAGCCGAGCACTTAACCACTGCACCACCAGGGCTCCTTGTTCAGCTGCCTAAGATGGACAAATAAGTGACAGCCTGGGGTTGGCAGAGCTCCATCACTGCCATTCTGTCATCTGTGTAATAGATCATCTTAAACACTAGATAGAGGAAGCTGGCTCTGGCTGGGATTGCAATGTAGGTATGACTGCAGGGGTTTAGACTGGTATCATGGTGGGGGCCAGGGCCTGGGATACTCAGGGCATTACCCTGCCACAGGCTGGGATGTCTGGGCACAGGCTTCCCTGTTTGTAACAGCAACAACTGCACATCCTGTTTCCGAATACATTTTTGCAGCAGTGAGAGAGGGTCCTGGCCCCTCGTTTTCACCCATGGCTCAGGTTCTGGCCAAGATCAACTGCTTTGGTTTAAGTAAGAGCCCCTGATGCAAAGATGTGAACAGCTTTTGGAAAGGAAAAATATTTGCCTTACGAGACATCTTTTTCCCAGGAGCCTAACACTTGGCAGCTGATGTGCAAAGACAGAGGGTGAAGGCCCAGCCAGCCTTTTGTTCTAGCCACTCAATGCTGTGGGTGTGCAGGTTGTCCAAAAGGCGATCATTCCTAGAGAGGGCTAGATAAGGAGAAGCTCAGGACCCCATTACAAGGGACAAGCCATACAAAGACAAGGGATTTATCCAGCCTTTAAAGAGCACCGGTGTTGGATGGTCTGGTTCGAATCCCAGCTCTGCCAGTCACCAGGTCTGAACCTCCTGAAGCCTGCCTTTTCTCATCTGTAAAATGTGAAGGATAGGAATGGGCAGTCGACAGGTGAGAATTCATGTAAAGTATTAAGCACAGTGCCTGGCATATAGTACGTGCTCAATAAATATTGTGATTATTACTATTCACAGGAGCCCCGGTGGTGCAGTGGCAAAGCGCTCAGCTGCTAACTGAAAGGTCGGCATTTCCAACCCACCAGCTGCTCTGTGGGAGGAAGGTGTGGCCGTCCGCTTCTGTAAAGATTTACAGCCTTGGAAACCCTATGGGGCAGTCCTACTCTGTATATAGGGTGCCTATGGGTCAGAATCGACTCGACAGAAATGGGTTTGATTTTTATTATTAGTCATCTTTGTACCCCCACCATCTAGCACAGGCATACGATGTGCACTTATTAAATGTGTCTCTATGTATTAACACAAAAAGAGAAACAGGAAACAAGACCAACGCTGATATTTATAATCTCTGCATCACTGCTGACGACTCAGCGCCGGCGAACGTCAAAAACAAGGGAGCATTGCATATTGGCAAATAAGGAATCAAGACTTGGTGTGCAGTTCGATTGTAAAAGATAACTATTTTGTTAACTTAAAGGATGTTGTGGACAAGCTTGATGCTATCAGCTATATAAACACTGCGGAAGGCTTGTGAGCCCCAGCTTAGAAAAGCAAAACACACTCAATTCACACTTCCATGTGAAGATCAAGCAAATCATGCTTTACGGCTAGGCGGTAATGAGAAAATAAACTAAGGAAACTGAAGTGTAAACAAACACGATTACAGATAAGAAAGGCTACGTAAACATGGTTTCTGACCATTGATCTGTAATAGTATTTGCTTTTGCATAGAGTTCTAAATTCTAGTCTTCAGCTCTGATGTAGATAATGAATGGGAATGACTGAGAGAAAAATCAATACTTAGAGAAGGTAAGAATAAAGGATGGAAGTTGGGCTCTTATTGAAGGTCTAGAAGTGTGTGGAACTTGGTGAAAGAAATCTGTAAAGGCTTTCAAAAAGACTGAAAGAGACAAGGTCCCGTATCTCTCCCACTCTTCACATCACCGAACGGGCACTCTGCCCTCACTCTGACTTTTTTTTAGGCAACCCTCTTGCTTCATTTTGCTCATTTCCAACATGTTTCAACTCTACTGGTAGCCTTGAAAATGACTCCACAAACCACTCTTCCCTAACAGACCTGCTTATGAAAAGAAGGGAAATAGAAGAATGCATATCAAAAACCAGTTGCGGTCAAGTCGATTGTGACTCATAGCAACCCCACGTGTGTCACAGTAGAACTGTGCTCCACAGGGTTTTCAATGGCTGATTTTTTCTGAATTAAATCACCAGGCCTTTGGGTGTAGATTTCTGAGGTGCCTTTGGGTGAACTTGAATTTCCAACCTTTTGGTTGTCAGCCAAGCACATTAACCATTTGCACCAGCCAGGTCTCCAACGTCTATTAGAGGAAGTAAAATTAACTCAGGCGGTGGTGTTGCTTTGTTGTTTTAAGATGGGAAACTTGTGCATGCTGAAGGCAGAGTGAACTGACTCAGTGCAATGTTGATGCCAGATGCTGAGAAAATGAAAGTGGTCATCAGTGAGGAGGGACATCTTGCTCTAAAACATCATAAAAGAAGAGAGGTAGTTTAGCTTGAGACTTCAATATTCTCAGTAAATGGGAAGCAAGGTCATCTGCCGTCATGAGCTGAAAAGGGATAGAGAGCTTTGGCAGGGTTTCTGTAGTTTGGGATATCTGTTCATGTACTTATTTATCCACTCATTCCAGAGCTGTATTGACCACCTACTATTATCTGTGAATTAACACTCCTAAGTATTTCCCCACTTTGCCCACATGGCTTCACCATTTCATTGCATAGGCCCAACCACAGGAACAAAGACATAGCCCCATGCAACTGTGATCTTCTTTGGCTCACTGTTCCAGCATGTTGGAATCTTACTGAATCCCAACTCTGTCATCCAGTGCCATCCCTTCCAACTTCATGTCATCCTCTGGGAATCTACTAAGAACACGCTCTATGTTTTTATTCTAAACATGGGTAAAACTGTGGAGTTGGGTAGCGCTAAGACATGCAGGATAGTATGTGAAACCTCCCTCCTTGTGGATGCAGACTCTGTTGACAACCTCCCTTTCAGTGATGTTCTAACACCTGGGCTGTATCTCTTCACCTCTCCCAATAGGAGATCATGAGAGATCTTGTCAAGTACTTTGCTGAAGTACAAGAGCACCGTGCTCACATGTCCCTCATCAAGCTGGCAAGTAAATGAATAACTTGGGCAACGAAAAGGACAGTTAGATTGACAAGATTTGTTTTTAGCAAACCTGCGCTAAATGGTCATGATTTCTCTTTCCAAGTGCTGATAAACCACTCCCTGAAACGACAACTATAGATTCTTCCCCGCGACACAGAGCAAGTTCACTGCTACACATTGTGCAAGTTTTCTTCTCCTTCTGTAAAGTAGAACTATGTCTGTTTCTAAACGTCTGGTATTTCTTTCCTTGATTCGGCAGCGATCGCCTTGCTTGGTCTAGAGATCAAATCTGCAAAGTTTCTCAGTAACCTTTTTTTTAAAAAATGGTACTTCTGGATACAATTCTATAAGAGTTGCATGAGACACTGGTGGGATTTAGACTATGTTATCATACGGGCTGTGGAACAGACTAGAGCAGAAGCCTCTGGAGACCGTAGCTAATGAGGTTGATGCAGGTTGCTGTCTAGATACACGAGAGTTGTTTGGAACGGCAATGACGCCAAGTCCCTCTTGGCCAGAGATTTCTGAAAAATCAGCTTCTAAGTAATTTTTCTTCTCTCCCCGCACCCAGACCGCTCATCTCTGCCATCAGCTCCTTCAGCATGATAGCGTGTAACATCTCTCCCAGGAATTAAGATTGGACTCACCCACTTGCCCAGGCCTGGATAGTCATGCTCCGGATCAAACAGGTGCTGCTGCAACTGGAATTGTCGACTGAACTCAGCTGTGTCAGGGGTGTTTTGCAGACATCCATCATCATCTACTGCAAACAGCCAAAGGTTTTTGAGGAATGGCCAGGGCATTTATCTTTATTCTAAGAGTTAATTTATTTAAAACAACTAGACACCCGAGGGTCAGACTCTATTCACATCGGCCTCTCTCACTCACTTTCTCTCTGGATCTCATCTCCTGGTTGGATGGGACTGCTCATCCCAAACTCCCACTCCTCCGCCTACCTGTGGCAGAGGCTGGTTGGCTGTTTACCAAACCCACTTCCCTTTCCTCCTCAACACACAGCTAGACTAACTTCCCAGCCTTGCTTTGCAATGAGGTGGCGTCGTACGTCTGAGTTTGGGCCAAGAGAATGTGGTCAGAAGTGATGTCCATAAAAACTTCCCACGTGATCCTCTCCTGCTCACCCTCCAGCCCCATCTGCTGGTCTGCTTGCTTGATGGTGCTGACCAGGGCAACTGTGGAAGCCAAGTGTGAAGATGGCAGTCCGAGATCCTGAATGACCTGAGCCTTCCACCACACCTCACCCACCTCCAGCAGGACTTCACACAAGTGAGACATCAACTTCTCCTGTGTGAAGCCACTAAATTTTTTTGTTTGTTTTAACATCAAATATTTCACTCACTAATATACTTCTGTCCCACATCTCACTGCTTTCTCTTCAATGTTGGGAGCTCTTTAGAAACAACTTTAGCTTAGCAGAGGAAAGTATATAATACAACCAATACAATAACAGCCACTAGGCTGTACTGGACGTTGTGTGTTCTAGTGGTAACGGGGTAAACGTGGGGTCAGACAGACCAAGGCTCAAGGCTCAAATTCCTGCTCACAAATGATAGATAGGCTTCGTTCCTTGGGAAAGTTAACTTAGCTTCTCCATGTCCATTTATTCACCTGCGAAATGGGAATAATAAAATACTTACCATACAGGGTGGCTGTGAGGATTAGAGGTGATCATACATAGAGGACCTGGCACATAGTGGGGTCTCAACATGTCATTTATTTCCCACCGTCTCCCTTTAAATGTCAGTGTATACTAGGGCTGCTCTTGGAAATAAAACATGTCCTCCACTGAAATCCAAGAAAGAATTTATCCCTCTTAGCCGCTGCTTTTTCCTAAGCCCTATCATTTCTGGAACAATCCTTACTAGGCACAACGCTTCAAAGATGAGTCATTTTCTCCATCTCTAACGTGCCTCGTTGTCGTCGTCACGTTGTTGTGTGCTGTCAAGTCTATTCCGACTCATAGCGACTGTAGGACAGAGCAGAACTGCCCCATTGGGTTTCCTAGGCTGTAATCTTTTAGGAAGCAGACTGCCACATCTTTCTCCCATGGGCTCGAGCTGGCGACCTTCTGGTTAGCAGCCGAGCGCCTTTAACCAGTGCACCAGGGGGGCTCCTTAGGTTAAGATTACTACAGCTTATTTGGAAAAAGGTAACCTCAAAAGATCAGTAATGACCCCAGATTGAGAGCTCAGCTGGTTAATAATAAAAAAAAAATTCCATAGCCTCATTTTCAATGGTCTCTGTTTATCTTTTATTTGCTAGTAGTTTTATTTGTATATTAGGGCCCTTGTTTTTCTAATAACATGCCTGGTCTTAGTCTCCTGTTAGTAAAATGAAATAATTAGACAACAGTAAAAAAAAAAAAAAAAAAAAGAAAAAAAAGTGGGGGGGGGGGAGTGTGAATTTCATGCAGGGATAGGGGGAGGAAATAGGATCTCTTTTCAAAAAGGTAACAAGGCATCCAAGTAAATACTGAAAAGGGTCTATTTACAATTGACCAGGTAGTCTAGTCTCTTGAGACAGTTCAAAGTTCCAGCAGCAGCTTAAAACATCCACTGTCTCTCAGCTCTTAGCAGTAAGAAGCTAGTGTGGAAGTCATTAGCATTTTGAACAAATCCCTAACGTGGCTTTAAAGCATCTCTCCACTTTCATTGACCTATTTATCTAAGTTCTTCATCTATAGCAATTAGCATGTAGGAAAGGAAAACCAAACGGAGCGCTCAGGGACAGCCTGCATAGGGCAGCTTCACAGTAGTTGCCTAATTGCTTCTCAAGTGCTTTTGAGTGGGCCCAGACTGAGATGTGGAGATACAGCCCGGCTCAAGGAATTTCTTACAAATTTACTAAATTTAGCAAGCAATTTCCTTTTTAGAATGTGAACTGTGGTAGAACAAAGACTGAGAAATACGTTAGCTTAATGGAAGAATACCAAAAGAAACGGCAGACAACATGTGAGAAGACAGGAGCCGAGGGTTGGGATTTTATCCAACTATATCAGCCCACCTTGATGTTCTCCCAGCATCCCCTAAGTCCACACTATGTAGTGCATGATCACCCAGTAATCTGTTTGAATTTTTTTTAAACATTCTATGTTTCTTTAAGGCATTGACTATGTGTCTTCATTTTACAGATAAAGGGAGGCGTAGGGGCATAAAGGAAACCCTGGTAGTGTAGTGGTTAAGGGCTGCGGCTGCTCACCAAAAGGTCGGCAGTTTGAATCCACCAGGTGCTTCTTGGAAACTCTGTGGGGCAGTTCTACTCCGTCCTATAGGGTCACTAAGAGTCGGAATCGACTCGATGGCAACGGGTTTGGTTTGGTTTTGGTTCAGGGACATAAACTGATACTTGTAGTTATGACCAGAAGTCAGATCTCTTGGCTCAAACTCTGGTTCTCTTTCCATTCTGCTATACCAGTGGTTCTCAAACTTTAGCGTGCATCCGAATCATGTGGAGAGCTTGTTAAAACAAATTGCTGGACCCACCTCCAGAGTTTGTGATTCAGTAGCTCTAGGGTACCAGTACCAGTTGACCTCAAATAGACTCTGACTCCTGGCAACTCAATATGTGTCAGCAGGGGCGGACTATCCAACAGGGAAGGTAAGCAAGGTGCTTACCTTGCTTACCAGATCATCTGTAGTAAACAATTTCACAGTTTTTCACCACAACAAAGATTCTGCTTCTAGGTATGGCTGGTATCTAGTCTCTCTCCCAACCCCATAGCACCTTCCTACAGAATCAAAGCCTTTTTTCAAATTTACAATCCCCGAAACGGGCAAACGACCTGGTAAGCAATGGAAGCATGGGTTTACTTGTCCTTACTTTCTAATCTATTGTGAACAATTTCACACGGGTTTCACCACATCGTGGTAAACCCGTGTGAAATTGTTCACTACAGATGATCTTGAAAACAAGGTAAGCACTGTGCTTACCTTGCCTATTGGGTAATCTGCCCCTGTGTGTCAGAGTAGAACTCTGCTCCATAGGGTTTTCAATGGCTAATTTTTCTAAAGTAAATGGCTAAGCCTGTCTTCCAAGGTGCCCCTGGGTGGACTTGAACTTCCAGCCTTTTGGTTAGCAGTTGAGTATCTATTTGCACCACCCAGGGACAGGTGTGGGGTAAGGCCTGAGAATCTGCATTTCTAACAAGTTCCCAGGTGGTGCCGATGTCGCTGGTCCTGGGACCACCCTTTAAGAACCACTGCAGTACACTGTGCTTAATCAACTTAACCAGATCCCCAAGGAGACTGTTGCCCTTGAGACTGAGCAGGTCTTTCCTCCTACCTATCCAAAAGCCTACAAAGAAGTACGTAAGATGTGGCTGAGATGATGGAGCTGCACCGTGATTCACGTTTTCCCACGGCCCTGTGCCAGCAGTCTCACCTGGCTTAGCCACATCCAACCACTTTGGTTGTTCTGTCCCAAGATGGAGGCCCTAGGCTCCATGGAAAACAGAGGCCTCACCTTAGACCAAAGGAGGAGCATTCTCTGTCAGAGACAGCCTACACTGTGTTTAAGAGAAACTGAGGGGCCAGTACTGTCATGAATGTCAGAGTGAGGCAGTATGTGGTGATGGCTGAATGCACGGTCCTGAATCACACAGACCTGGGTTTGAGTCTTGGCCCAGCTCACTGATACATGGATAGCCATGGGCAAGTTACTCTCTAAGCTTCAGTTTCCTTATATATAAAATGGGGATAATAAGTAACTACTTTTATTATTATTGGGCTTAGGGGAAAAGATTACTCTGGTGCTAGAAGTTAACACAAGCCCAAGAAAACAAAACAAAACAAAAAAAACAACCCCAAACCCATTGCTATTGAGTCAATTCCAACTCACAGCAACCCTATAGGACAGAATAGAACTGCTCCATAGGGTTTCCAAGGTTGTAATCTTTACGGAAGCAGACTACCACAGCTTTCTCCCGCAGAGCCGCTGGTGGGTTTGAACTGCTGACCTTCTGGTTAGCAGCCGAGCACTTAACCACCGCACCACTGGGGCTCTTTAGCCCAACAGAAAAAAAAACCAAAAATCCCATTGCCACTGAGTCGATTTCGACTCATAGCAACTCTATAAGACAGATTAGAACTGCTCCATAGGGTTTCCAAGGAGCAGTTGGTGGATTTGAACCACCGACCTTTTGGTTAGCAGCTGTAACTCTTAACCACTGCACCATTACTAACTAGTTGCAAAGGAATGTTAGCTAATTATGATCAGGATGAAATTTATTGAGTGTGATAGGTACTGTGCTAAGTGCATTACATGAATAGTTTCATTTAATTCCCACAACAACCCCCATTTTGCAAATAAGAAACCCTAAGTACAATGGTTAATTAACTTGTTCAAGGTCACATAACTTGATGTTGGGTTTGAACCCCGGGAGCTTGAGCCCGGACCTCTAGTGGCTCAGTGGTTAAGAGCTCAGCTGCTAACCCAAAGGTTGGCAGTTCGAATCCACCAGCTGCTCCTTGGAAACTCTATGGGGCAGTTCTACCCTGTCCTACAGGATGACTATGAGTCAGAATTGACTCAACGGCAATGGGTTTGGTTTTCTGGTTTTTAGTCTGAGTCTAGAGACACTACTCCTAACCATCAAGGTACGCTGCTGAAAGACCAACATAAGTGCAGCCCACCCACCACTTGCTTTGGTATTAGGGGTAAGAAGGGGAGGAAATGAGAGGGACACATGAGTACAGGCAGTCCCCAGGTAACCAATGAGATCCATTCCTAACTGTGTTTTTAAGTCTTTAAGTTGAATACGTAGGTGAGTCAGAACAGGTGCATCTGACTTCTTATTTAGCCTTACTTTAGTGCAGGAAAAGGCTTGAAGCGTTTCAGTGGTTTAAAAGCATGTGTAGCAAGGGAAGGTAACTGTGATTAAGGATTTGTTGTGAGTAGAGGTTGGTTCAGTTGTTATCAGAGTGAGGGCAAAGTTACATAACATTAAAGGGTGAGTACGAGTTGTCCATTAAGTTGGACGTTAGCAACCCCAGGACTGCCTATAGTATGGAAAGTTACAACCTTCTTCCTTAACCAACCTCTTACCTCTCTGTAGCCCCTCTCTCCCATGCCACTCCTCTCCAAATAAACATTTGAAGACAGACAGTAACTTGGTGTGACAGAGCTGAAATGTTGACTGTTAACAGAAGTAAGGAAAATGAAAGGGCATGGATAATGCACAGAATAACTAACTAGTTCCAAAGACACTAAAGATTGGTAGCAGTTGTATCGTAGGAGATTGAAACAATGCTTTCTCTCTTTTCCTTAAAAAAGTAGCAAGTGCAAAACAAGAGCATCAATTCCAAAAGAGGGAGAGAGATAGAAGGTGAAGCCTTGGCAAGTAAGTCCTACTTGGGTTTATCTTAACACCAGAACTCACACAAGTGTTCTGGAATAAACTGCCCTTTCTTATCCACTTGTAAATACACAGGAGCTCATCAGAACAGAAATAATACTTTTTGGATTATTAGTAGCTGATGCTGGAATTTCTAATTTCCTCCCAAAGCCTCTATCTTCCATGGGAACCCAAGGGCTTGTCCATTACCTGTTTTTCCAATGGGACAAGGGTTTGGAGGGTCTGGGTAGCCCTGATCCTCACTGAAGTCCTTTGGAATGTTGTCACCAGTCAACTCTGCCACGATGTTGGGAATGTTGCCAAAAGGGCCCAAGTGTTGCAGACCTTCGTGAGCGCCACCTGCCAGGAAATCAGAAGTCATTCATCTCAGTTCAATTCACTTCAACTAATATTTATTCAGACATATCATACAGGCAAAGCACCCCCCCCCCCTTTATGCTATGGAGAGAGAAAATTCAGTTGTGGAAACAGATACATACTGTACATATATTTCCACACAAGGCAAACTGTATACATACTATAACAGAAATGCTAACACTGCATTGTCTTGGAAGAAGTACAACCAGAATGCTCCCTAGAAGCAAGGATGGCGAGACTACGTCCTACACACTTTGGACATGTTGTCAGGAGGGATCAGTCCCTGAAGAAGGACATCATGCTTGGTAAAGTACAGGGTCTGTGAAAAGGAGCAAGACCCTCACGGAGATGGATTGACACAGTGGTTGCAACAATGGGCTCAAGCATAACAACGATTGTGAGCCTGGCACAGGGCCAGGCAGTGTCTCATTCTGTTGTACATAGAGTTGCTATGAGTCGGTACTGACTTGATGGCACCTAACAACAACAACAACAACACTGTATTATGGGAGCATAGGAATGGGAGTTTCAGTTGGCTAATGGGATGGGGAAGGCTTCTTGGATAAGCTGGAACTTGAATTGCGCCATCACAGATGGGTAGGCTGTGGAAGCTGGACATGGAGTAAGGGGTGGGGATAACTGCCATCCAGACAAGAACAGGCTGAGGCAAACCTTAACAAAAGAAGTGATAAAGAAAATAATACACCTGTCATCTTGCCATTCTAGCTCAACCACTTAAAATCTGGTGTAGTTCCTTCAGTCTTTTCTTCTTGGCGTGTCTTTTCATATACACATTTTCATTCTTTTTTCACTTAACACTAAAGCATTAGCATTCTGCCATGTGGCCGCATGTTCTTTAGTCCCATAATTATAAATGGCTATGCCGTGGTGGCGCAGTGGTTAAGAGCTCAGGCTGCTAACCAAAAGGTCGGCAGTTCGAATCCATCAGCTGCTCCTTGGAAACCCTATGAAGCAGTTCTACTCTGTCCTATAGGGTCGCTATGAGTCAGAATCAATTCAGCGGCACTGGGTTTATGTCGTTTTTTATCCAGTGGTTTTTCTATCCTTTTTTTTTTTTTTTTTTCATGACATATTAACCATTCCCCTATTGTGGGACATTTTGTGCTTCCCAACTGAAGGCATTTAATTTTTTCCATATTTTGGATTAATTTTCCTCAGGATAGATTCCCAGAAGTCAAATTACCAGGTCAAAGGCTATAAACATTTTTATGGCTCTGATATTACACTGCCAAATTGCTTTCCAAAAAGGTTGTACCAATTTATAAAATTTCAACAACAAAATATGAGAACCCCACTTTTACATCTTCACCAGCATTGGGTTTTGTTTAAAAACATTTTTAAAAAATATTTTCTTTGCTAATTTAAAAGGCTTTAAAAATTAGTTTTATTTTGAATGTCTTTGATTACTAGCTTGGTCAAATATTTTTCCATGTGTTTCTTTGCTAGTTTTAATTCCTTTTTTTTTTTTGTGAGTTGTCTTTATGCTTTTGGAATTTCAGTGTTTCTCTTATCGATTTGTAGGAACGTTTTACATAATAAAGATATCAGGCCTCCTCTGCCTGTCACATTTTCTGCAAGCATTTTCCTGTGTTGTCTGACTTTGAATTCTGGTTGTAATTATATTTTGCTAACATGAGTTTTTAATATTTATGTAGTCAAATTTGTTGTTATTTGCCTTTGTGATTTATTCTCGTCCTTCTTAGCTTACAAAGTTGCTGTCCCTCCAAAAGTACAATCAACATTTGCATATTTCTGTCAGTTTTTCTTTTTTAGAATAACTCTTTAAACCCTGTGCTCCTTGTTTTGTTGCTGTTGTTAACTGCCGTCGAGTTGACTTTGACTCATGGCGACCTCACGGACAACAGAACGAAATGTTGCCGGTCCTGCGTCATCCTCGATCTGTCATGTTCGAGTCGATCACTGCAGCTACTGCGGTATTACACCTCACTGAGGGTCTCCTTCACCTCCGTGGTCCTCTACTACACCAAACACTATGTCCTCCTCCAGCAAATGATCCCTCCTGATCCAAGGTGGACAATGTTTTGTTGTGATCCATAAGGTTTTCATTGGCTAATTTTCAGAAGTAGATCTTCAGTCTTAGTCTGTCTTAGTCTGGAAGCCCTGCTGAAACCTGCCCACCATGGGTGACTCCGCTGGTATTTGAAATACTAATGGCATAGCTTCCAACATCACAGCAATACCCCAGCCACCAGAGGACGACAAACTGACAGACGGGTGATGGCTATTTTAGTGTATGTAAAATAGTTAACCAACTATCTCACTGGCATTTGTGAACAAGCCTGTCCTTCCCCAATTACTTCATTCCTTCAACAAATATTTAAATCATTCATGCATACCAAAAACCTCTCTGAGCAGCAAGACGAAGCTGCGAATAAGAACAATTTACAGTGTGTAACTTCCTTTACTTGTATATACAAATGCACGCCAGTTTCTGGCCTCTTTCTCTTGTAGCCATACCAATCTGTAAAGTTTAGGAAACTTACTTTTCCAACACAAGAGCGAAATATTTCCCAGAACAGATTCATATTTATCAACAGTTGGAATCGACTTAATGGCAACAGATTTTGTTTTTATTGAGATCCACAAGTCTCACTCTCACACCTCCCTTAATGCACAGCCACCCTGTGTGTGGATCTCTACACGGAGGCCAAATCAGAATCAAAACATGCCTTGGTGCACAAGAAATTGAACCAAATCAGGCTGAAATGACTCGGTGCTTCCACCTCCATGAGAGGGATAGTCTTGCCATTGTTATTGTTGTGTGCCATTGAGTCAATGTCTGACTCACAGCAACCCCATGTGACAGAGTAGAACTGCCCCACACAGTTTTCTAGGCTGTAATCTTTATACAGAGGAGCCCTGGTGGCACAGTGGTTGAAGCACTTGACTGCAAACCTAAAGGTCGGTGGTTCAAACCCACCAGCCAGCTCCACAGGAGAAAGATGTGGCAGTCTGCTTCTGTAAAGATTTACAGCCTTGGAAGCCCTATGGGGCAGCTCAACTCTGTCCTATAGGGTTGCTATGAGTTGGAATTGACTCGACAGCAGTGGGTTGCTGGTTTTGGACTCTTTATGCAGAACTGCTGGGTGGGTCAAACCACCAAGATTTCGGTTAACAGCCAAGCACTTAACTGTTGCGCCACCAAGGCTCCTTGGTCTTGCCTATAGGACTATATTAAGTCCAGCTGGATGAGGCTTCCGTCTTGCTTGGATGGGCACTGCCAATGTGTGCCTCTGAGACTTGCTTTTTTCTTTCTTTGTTTGTTAAACCGGCCTCCCTTTGGATCAACCTTTTTTTTTTTTTTAACCTTAGGCAACGTTAATACACTCAGTAGGATCATGGCTAGATCTTAGTATTCTGGGAATCTCTTTGAGGTGACTTTACATCATTCGACCTTAATTTATTGTGTTTGATGAAAGTTTAGCCTTGAAAAGACAACCTTATTCCCTTTAATTCCAAATTCCTATAGCCCCCAAATATAGACACTACCAAGTGGCTGGGTTGTTTGTTTTGTTTATATTTATATTGTATTTTATTGTTTTGCGATGAGAGAGGGTAGACTGAAAAATGTCTGCATTTTATTTTTTATTGTGCTTTAAGTTTACAGTTCAAGTCAGTTTCTCATACAAAAATTTATACACACATTGCTATGTGACCCTAGCTGCCCTCCCTATAATGTGAGAGCACGCTCCTCCTTTCCACCCCAGATTTCCCGTCTCCATTCAACCAGCTCCTGTCCCTTTCTGCCTTCTCATCTCACCTCTAGACAGGAGCTGCCCATTTAGTCTCTTGAGCTAAGAAGCACTCGCTTCACAAGTATCATTCTATGTCCCATAGTCCAGTCTAATCTTTGTCTGAAGAGTTGGCTTCGGGAATGCTTTCAGTTCTGGGCTAATGGTGAGTCTGGGGGCATGTCTTCCGCGGTCCCTCCAGTCTCAATCAGACCATTAAGTCTGGTCTTTTTACTAGAATTTGAATTCTGCACCCCTACTTTTCTCTTGCTCTGTCAGGTACTCTTTGTTGTGTTCCATGTCAGGGCGGTCATTGGTGGTAGCCGGGCACCATCTAGTTCTGATCTCAGGCTGACGGAGTCTCTGGTTTATGTGGCTCTTTCTGTCTCTTGGGCTAATATTTTCCTTGTGTCTTTGGTGTTCTTCATTCTCCTTTGCTCCAGTTGGGTTAGGACCAACTGATGTATCTTAGATGGCTGCTCACTAGCTTTTAAGAAAATGTCTGCATTTTAAAAATGGTTTTTCTTTTGTGGCCTCCCGTATGATTATTTTTGTAAATTTTCCATGTGAATATTTAAAATAAGATGTATTTTTACATAGCCCATGAACTTCTAAGTATAGCTAATTATTCTACACTGTTAATTATGTTGTTTTATGTCCTTATTCATATTTTATGCATTTGAATTATCATAGTATGACGGTTGTATGTTAAAATATACTAAAAAACTAAACCTATTGCTGTCAAGTCGATTCCAACTCATAGCAACTGCATAGGACAGAGTACAACTGCCTCATAGGGTTTCCAAGGCTGAAATCTTTACAGAAGCAGGCTGCCATATCTTTCTCCCACGGAGCAGCTGGTGCGCTGGAACTGCTGACCTTTTGGTTAGCAGCTAAGCACTTAACCACTATACCACCACTGTGCCTTTAAAATCTGCTACTACCAACAAATGTCTGTAAATCTCTCCTTTGTTTTAGCTTTGCTACTTGCTATGCTATGCTATATGCTATGCTATTTGGCATGTCCAACGGTATAAATTCTTCATTTTAATTTTATCATTAATTGGCTGTTAAGTAAAAACAAAAAACAAAAACTGACAAATCAAATTTCGATTTGTATTTCTCCCATTAGTATTGCCACTTCCATTCCTCTCATTTGTGTTTGATTGGCAAATCTTTGCTCATCCTTTCATTTTAAACCTTTCTGCATATTTCTGACAGTTTGTCCAATTCATACCAGGATGACTGCTTCCAGAGACATTCTGAGGATTCATATGTAGTACCCCACATTAACCCAAGACCTTCAAAAGGTGAGACAGACTTATCAATACATTTAATATTGATATATTTGAGGCTCTGTACAATTTTGGCACTATAGCCACCACGGTGCTTGCTATAGGGCATGCTCTCTGGTGCATCAATACATGTCTCAACTTTTGAAAGTCGTGCCAGGAATTATCCAACTTGGCTCAAGGGACAATGCATGTGTTAATGCTCCTTTAGTAATTAATGAAGGAAGCAAACCCAGTTTCCCTAACAGAAGCCCTGCCAAGGCTCTATTTACCTCTGTGCACCAGCACTGTTACCCTGAATACAGCACTCGTTAGGAGACAACAGATGTTGAGCACCATGCGGCTCCATTATAACATAGGCTCCTTTAAAACCACTGGTACTGACATCCAATCCAGAAATGCTCATGTGGAAAACATGCAGAAGTGAAAGATGCTATCTTTTACTCTCCAGGAGCTTGAATTTTATAGTCCAGAAAAGTAACAACATACAGAAAATAATTTGAAAATAATAAAGTTGAGTAGAGAAACAGATGCTAGTTATCTGGTTCATTATAATGTTTAGCTTGTGCTGATCTATTGGACATAAAGCCAAGTCTACCAGAATGTCCCGGTGCTGTGGATGCTATTTGGTCTGTTAGTCCCAGTCTCCTGAACCATCTTACATTAACGGCACCAACAATCAAACACACATGTAAAAATCATCAATTATTCAGTCGATTAAAAATACTTACAGAGATGGTAGCCATTAGCCACATGTGGCTATTGAGAACTTGAAGTGTCCAAATCGAGCTGGAGCCCTGGTGGTGCAGTAGTTAAGAGCTACGGCTGCTAATCAAAAGGTGGACAGTTCAAATCCACCAGCTGCTCCTTGGAAACCCCATGGGGTAGTTCTACTCTGTTCTACAGGGTTGCTATGAGTTGGAATCAACCTAATGGCAATGAGTTTTTTTTAACAAGTAGGAAATACACACTTGATTTTGAAGACATGCAAAAAAAATTGTAAAATAGCACATTAACAATTTTTGTATTGATTATATATTAAATGGTAAGATTTTGGAAATCTTGGTTTAAATAAAATGCTATTAAAATTTTAAAAATATTTATGGGTGAAGTCAGCACAACTTGACCAAGGTAAATAAAAACACTAAGAAGTACATAAAAAAAGGGACAATTTCAGTAATTGCTATAACATGTACAATTTTTCAACAACAGTAAAAACAACCAAAAATTATGTGTGCAGTTACATGGTGTCTTAGTCACCTAGCGCTGCTATAACAGAAGTACCACAAGTGGATGGCTTTAACAAAGAGAAATTTATTTTCTCACAGTCCAGTAGGCTATAAGTCCAAATTCAGGGCGTCAGCTCCAGGGGAAGGCTTTCTCTGTCGGCTCTGGAGGAAGGTCCTTGTCATCAGTCTTCCCTTGGTCAGGGAGCATCTCAGCGCAGGAACTCCAGGTCCAAAGGACACACTCTGCTCCCGGAGCACAGTTACAGAGTCTTCCTAGACATATCCAAACAACTCACGGCATTAGTTTACTGGGTTAGAAGGCTTGGGACCAGGAACGGATTACCCAATAAGCAAGGCATGCATGGGTTTACTTGTGCTTATTTACTAATCTGTAGTGTGCAATTTCAGTTGTTTTTAACCATATCAAAAATGTGGTGAAACCCACGTGAAGTTGTGCATTATAGATTAGTAAGGAAACACAATTAAGCCCTGCATACCTTGCTTACTCTAAGCCTGTGGGTACCTTGCTTACTGGTTAATCCACCCATTTCGGAACATAGTCCTGGGGGACAACTTGGTCAATTGGTATAACATAGTTCACAAAGATAATGTTCTACATCCTAGATCAGTGAGTACTGTCTAGGGTCTTAAAAGTTTGCAAGTGGCCATCTAAGATACAACTATTGGCTCTACTTGAATGGAGCAAAAGATAATGAAGGAACTCAAAGATTCAAAGAAGAAACTAGGTCACAGGACTAAGAGCCCACACGAACCACAGCCTCCTCTAACCTGAGACCAGTAGAACTAGATGGTGCCTGGCTACCACTACCAACCATTCTGACCAGGGACACAATAGAAGGTCCTGGACATAATAGGAGAAAAATGTAGAACAAAACTCAAATTCTTAAAAAAAGGCCAGACCTACTGCAGTGATGGAGACTAGAGGAATCCCCAAGATTATCACCCCAAGATAACCTTTGAACTTGGATTTGAAGCTATTTCTGCAGGTCGCCTTTGAGCCAAATAACAGATTGGCTTTTAAAATAAACAGTATCACCCATGAGTAATGTGCTCCTTTAAACAATTAACTATATGACACCAAAATGATGAACATTTACCGAAAAGCAAACACGAGAAGGCAAGGAGGGGAAGAGAAGCTAGATCAATGGAAACAGAACAAACAGAATGGAAATAAAGAGAATGCTGACATAGATGTAAAAATTGTAACCAACGGCATGGAACAATTTGTATAAAAACTGTTAAATGGAAACCTAGTTTGCTGTGTAAACTTCACCTAAAACACAATAAAATATTACTATAAAAAACTGAAAGAAAAGAGAAGAAATCTCTATTTGCATGACAACTGAGCAACAACCATTGTTTATTCTTAACCATTTGTTCAATGGAAATCCTAGTAGGACTAAATCAGACATGGGATGGTATCAAACGAGACATTCCTCTTTGATATATGCAGCCTAAAGTATTCAATTTATTCTCTGGGACAATTAAGGCACCTCTGAAATACTATGGATTTTTTTTAAAAGGAGAGAGACTGCATAATTCTAAATTTTCAGACCTTTGATCACCTTCACATTTCTTCATGGATTCTCTTCCCCCTGCGTCAAGGTAGACGCATAAATCTAAATTTTACAAAGGGAGAGACTGGCACACAGGACCAATGAGAGTCCGTTAAAGAATTCATAATAAAAATATTAATGTTTTTCTAAAAAAATTTTTTTAAAAATACTTATTGAGCACATACTACGTATTAAGATCTGAACCAGGCACTTGAGGGTCGATGATGAACCAGACAAACGTGGGTTTATACAGCTTACAGTCTAAGGAGTGATACAAAAGTAGAAAAGCACTTACAGTGCAGATGGTCGTAATGCAGGTATAATGGAGATGGGGCACAGCAGAGGTCACAGGTGTTATAGAGATATAAATGTGAAAGGCATAGTTCCTGTTCTCAGGGTGATTCACTATAGTGGGTTATTCAAGACTCACACAATAAGCCAGTAGGAAGTAATAAGGATATGTTCCCCAATGTAATTCATTGTGGTAGACACTATAAATGATACAGGAATTCAGGAAACAAGGAAGCTTCCAGGAAAACCTCCATGGAAAAGGTGACAGGCGAGCTGAATCCTGAAAAACAGGATCGATTCTTACAGGTAGTCAAAGGAAAAACCACAGGTTAGGGCAGAGAGGTGGGTGTGGGCAGGTATGTGTGAGCATCAGTGGTGAGGACTGTTAGGGAGAAGCTGGATGGGACGGCAAAAGGCTGACACCAAGCGTATTTATTAACATGGTAATGAATAGCCACCCAAGGTTCCTGGGCAGGAAATCAGTGTGATAATCAGAAGTTGTGTAGAATGTTAATTTTGCAACAGTATAATGCCCTTGTTCCCACCTAAGGGCGTACATCAGGATCACTTGAGTTTTTTAAAATTCAGATGCCTCCCACTCCAGATCCACTGTATACAAGTATCCTTCTGGAGACCACTGAACAAAGGTAGATTGGAGGGAAGTTAATATGGTCTGTTATAAAGTTATTGCTGAAGCTCACAGTAAAGTGACAAGGATTGGGATTAGGGTGGCTGCAACATGAGTAGAAATCAGAGAGATATCCAATGGTGCACAGTGGGTAGATTAGTCAAAAGTTCATAAGGTTTCTACTCGGCAACTGGATCTCCACCTGCAAAAGAATGAAGTTGGACCCATACCTCACACCATATGTGAAAATTAACTCAAACTGGATCAATGACCTAGATATAAGAAACTAAAACTATAAAACTCTTAGAAGAAAACATAGGGGCATTGTTTCGGGACCTAGTTTTTGACAATGGATTCTTAGACATGACATCCACTGACAGCATGAGCAACAAAAGACAAAATAGACAAATTGGACTTCACCAAAAAAAAAAAAAAAAATGTGCATCAAAGGACTTCATCAAGAAAGTAAAGAGGCAACATACAGAATGGGAGAAAATATTTGGGAAATATGTATCAAATAAGGATTTAATATCCAGAACATACAGAGAACTCCTACAACTCAACAACAAAAACACAAACAAGCCAATTAAGAAATTAGCAAAGGACTAAAACAGACATTTCTTCAAAGAAGATATACAAATGGCCAATCAGCACATAAAAAGATATTCTATGTCATTAGTTATTAGAGAAATGCTAAGCAAAACCAAAACGAGATACCACTTCACACTCATTAAGATGGCTACTCTCAGGAAAAAAGAAAGTAAGTGTTGAAATTTATTTGAACCCTCATCCATTGCTGGTGGGAATTAAAAAAATGGTGCAGCCACTATAGAAAATAGTTTTATTGTTCCTTCTAAAGTGAAACAGAATTACCATATGACCCAGCAATTCCACTCCTAGGTACGCACCAAAAAGACCTGAAAGCAGGAACTCAAGATACTTGTACATCAATGTTCACTGCACCATTATTCACAATAGCCAGAAAAAGGAAACCCAAGTGTCCATTAACAAATGGATGGGTAAATAAAATGTGGTATACCCATACAATGGAATATTATTCAGCCATAAAGAGAAATGAAGTACTAATACATGTTACAAGATGGATGAACCTTGAAAACATTATACTGAGTAAAGAAAACTCATTCCCAAATGGAATTATAACCACAGACATAAAGACGAGGCAAATGCAGAGAGGCAGATGTTTATTTAGTGGGTACCAGGGGCAGGTGGGAGGGGAAAATAGAGAGTTATTGCTTAAGAGGATCTAAGTTTCTGTTTAAGATGATGAAATATTTTGAAAATGGGCAGTGGTGATGGTTGCAGAACATGGTGAATATAATACAATCACAATGGAATACAATTCAGTACACTTAAATATGGTTAAAACGGCAAATGTTTAGTTATATCTATTTTACCACAATTAAAAAAAAAAAAAATCCATGATGTTTCCGAAGTCTAGAGGCCGGCTGCTTCAAGAAAATAATGCCATTGGTAAAGACAGCTTTGAAATTCTTTCAGGCAATAATTAATCCTATCCTGTGATTGTTTTATTTATGTTTCCACCCACAGTCACAGAACTCTACAAATGTTTCTAGAATAAATGGAAAATATTTAATGCTTGCCAAAAAAGTTTTAAGCCCGGTTTTGTTTATATAAACTTTGCTTTATGAAACAAAATTGGCACCACACAGCTATTTCTTTCCAAGCTCTAGATATCAGATCACTGGTAGATTTTCTTAGTATTCTTACGACAATGAAGTGCCTATCCGTTGGACTGCTCAGAAGCAATGGAAGGAGGGGAGTGAGGGAGAAGGGAAGGGGGCCTGAGTTGGTCTGATCTGAGTCAGGGCCCTTCAATCTTGTCCTGGCTGCTGCCGGACCCTCCATGAAAACCGTCCAAGGCTCTCTTCTATCCTCCCACCCAGATCCCCCCTCCCACAGCAGTGCTCATCACTGACGCTCAAACATCCCAGGCTCACACCCACCTCTGTGCTCTCACTTGAATAACTCTCACTTTCCTTTTGCCACCTGAAAGATGGATCCTGTTTTTCAGATTTAACTCAAGTGCTACCTTCTCTGTGGAGGCTTCCTGGCAGGTTCCCTGTTTCCTGCATTCCTATGGCATTCACAATCTCTACCCTGATACACCATATTGAAGGGGTTTCTCCAACAGCTGCCAACCACATCCAGGCTCTACTCTGCAGCCTGCATTCCCATCCCTTTGCTTTGTGCTGGATTTTCCCTTCTCTGCCCATCCTTTTAGGTTGGCAACTCAACGGGGTGGTTGCCTTGTTGGTTTCAGTCTCTTCTTAGTCTCTGCTATCTGATCAATCTCAGCTCCACAGTTTGCTACCCGTGGGCTTGTCTGGACTCTATGCAGCTCCCAGCAAGACTCCCGTCTTAGTTAGCTAGTGCTGCTATTACAGAAATACCACAAGTGGATAGCTTCAACAAACAGAAATTTTGTTTTTCTCACAGTTTAGGAGGCTAGAAGTCCGAATTCAGGATACCGGATCTAGGGGAAAGCTTTCTCTCTGTGTCAGCTCTAGGAGAAGGTCCTTGTCTCTTCGGCTTGTTTCCTGGTTCCTTGGAGAGCTCCATGGAGCTTGGCATCTCTCTTCCCCTATCTCTGCTTCTCTTGCTTGCTTGTTTAATCTCTTTTATATCTCAAAAGAAATTGACTTAAGACACACCCTATGCTAATCCTATCTCATTAACATAACAAAGAAAACTCATTCCCAAATGGAATTATAACCACAGACATTAAAAAAAAAAAAAAAAAAACCATTACCAACTCATAGTGACCCAATAGGACGAGTAGAACTGCCCCATAGGGTTTGCAAGGAGCAGCTGGTGGATTTGAACTGCTGATCTTTTGGTTAGCAGCCGAATGCTTAACCACTGTGCCACCATAGAGGCCAGGATTTACAACACATATTTTTGAGGGACACAGTTCAATCCATAACACTCCTGAGGACCACAGACTGGGTCCAGTTCCACCAACGCTCGCTTATCCAGAACAGGGCACTGACTTTTCTGGTTCATCAAAGACTTCTTTCAGTTTCAAATTCATTTTCCCGTCTTAGTGATTTTGAAGATCAGCTGCCAGTTTCTGGTAAATGAAAATATGGGAATTGTATACCTACTGACCCCAAAACTTTTACCTGGCTCCAAACAGTCATGGGCTTTTTGTGGTATGGGCTGGGCTTTTTGCTTCCTCAGTTTTAGAGTAAATCTCTGTTATTACACTTCATCTTTCTTCTTCTTTTGTTGCTGTTGTTGAGAATATACACAGCAAAACATACACCAATTCATCAATGTACTGCTCTACATGTACAGTTCAGTGACACTGATTACGTTCTTCTAGTTGTGGAACCATTCTCACTTCTTCTGAGTTGTTCACCCTCCATTAGCATAAACTCACTGCCCCCTAAGGTTCTTATCTAATCTTTTGAGTTGCTGATGTCAATTTGATCCCACATAGATAGAGCTTGAAAGAGCACAATGCTCAAGGCAGACATTCTTTACTAGTTAAGCTAAACTATCACGCCTTATCTTGATGCTATTGGACTTTCCTAAATGAAGTGCATAAAGAATAAAATCTGAGTTTACTGAGGTTTCCAATTACAGTAACATCTCACTTATCTCTTTAGTGGAGAATATGGTTTTCCATGAGTATCCAGATCACTGAAGTATTCCCTTGAAGAGCAATATGTATTTATTTAACCATTTTAAAGGAAAAATTTCACTATGAATTTTAGCTAAATACTTTAAAAAGAAGCTGTGGAACATGACTTTGCCTCTTCTTGATAATTTGGGACTATTACTGAGACTATCAATGACTACATAGTATTGTGACAATGTTTCTTCAGAGTATTAAAGTGTATACAATGACAGAACTATATTAAATGGTCCAGCTGCTATGATTTCTTAAGCTCTGTCTCTTCCCTCCTTGTAAGCTATGACTCCTTCTATTAAGTATAAACCCCATTGCCATTGAGTGGATTCTGACTCATAGTGACCCTATGGGACTGAACAGAACTGCCCCATAGGGCTTCCAAGGCTGTAAATCTTTACAGAAGCAAGCTGCTACATCTTTCTCCCATGGAGCAGATGGTGGGTTAGAACCACTGACCTTTTGGTTAACAGCCAAGTGCTTAACCACCGTGCCACATATTTTTTGTAATAAAGTCCTATATATAAATTAATAAATTAAAAGTGGGCCTGAGCTCTGGAGGTCCCTTCTTGTAATTTGCTTTACTGTGCACATGAATCACTCGAGTGGTGGTCTTGTCAAAATGCAGAGTCCGATTCAGTAGGGAGGGTGGGGGCTGAGACTCTGCATTTCTAATGACCTCCCAGGTGACCCACAATTGGAGTATCAAGGGGCTGGAAAACAAGGGGGCCAGGCTTACTATAGTTAATAGGAAATTATACTAGAACATAAAATAAGATTACGTTGGCTCTGAGACAGAGTCTGGGGCCATGATCTTGGTCTGTGGATGTCCAGGTGACATCCAGTGTGGCTGCTGAGGGGCTAAGAGGGTAAGAGAGTTGAAGTCCATTTATTTAAGATTTTACTCTAAAAAGGCACTTACCTACATTTCACAAGAATAGGATCCCACTGCACCCTTTCTCATCCAAACTAATTCTGTGGGGACTGGGTATACATACCTCCCTTGAAGGTATGCTACCTTTCTCAAGGTACAAGCCATGTCCTACACAGAGTCTGATGGCATCACGCCATGATGCAGGAGCCCCTCCTGGCTGTGGCTGGTGGGACAATTCTTAGAGAGGGCTAAAGTTGGTCAAAAATGAATAAATGGGGGCTGGGACCACCACCCCTCTTTTTTATAACATAATGGTTTCAGTGCTTTCAAAGTGTTTTCACATTCTATTAAGAACTTCCTAGCAAGGGAGTCCTGGGAGATCATTACTTCTGCAAAGCCACTCAAGAAGTTGGTGTCATTTTGGAGGCTCGGATCCCAGCAGTGTGTCCACTCCGCAAGAACACCAAGAGATCCCCCACGGAGTCTCACAGAACCCATTCATACCCTTTATCGTGGATTTCCATCTTCCCAAGATCAGCTCCAGCTTTGGAACAATACTCGGTAGAACGGCCTGTCCGAATAATGAGGGCCTTACTGCAAACGGTTAATACGTGTGGCTCTTAACCAAAAAGTTGGAGGTCTAAGTTTACCCAGAGGCCTGGCAATCTCCTTAAAAAGAAGAAAAAAAAAACCAGCCACTGAAAACCCTATGGAGCACAGTTCTACCCTGACACACATCAGGTTGCTATGAGTCGAAATCAATGGCAACTGGTCTTATTCAAACAAATTAACACATCTCTCCTATATTTATTTTCTAGCTCCCTCTGAGGACCCAAAGTGTCAATGACCAAGGAGTCAAACTCCCTCTGTAGCCAGGCACCAACAGGATGACTCTGAGATGGGAAGCCAGCCGCTGTCCTCCCTACTGCGGTTCTTCGTGCCTGAGCGCTGGCTTCATGCCCACAGTTTACAGCATCCAGACACATCCTCTGCCCTGCTGACTGTGCCTCACAATTTGGTGACACCCTGACAAGCTTGCAGCCAGCAATCTCCTCCAAGGGCCCCTCGCCCCCGCCTGCCACCCCATGCTGGGGCTGCCCGTGGAAGCATACAACTGGGCATGGGCACCAGGCAATAAAGAAGTGTGGCGGGGCTGTCTGGTGCCAAGGAGTCAGTCATCCACCTCGTAAAAAGGGAGTTCCGTGACAGGACCCTGGCAGGACTGGGCAGAGTCTCCTGAATGCAGCATTCAGCTGATGGGGAAAGGATCCAGCAGTTTTCACTTACGTCACTACAAGCGGCAGACGTTAAAAATACACTGTGGTCTCGTCCTTCGTTCCTCCAGCAAGTCTCGATACATGATTTATAAAGCAATGGCCAGTGTGTCTTTTGTCAACAGTCTGGGAGACTGAAGCATTCAGATAAGTTATTCAAACTAATGCCTGCTGTCCTCTGGTTTTCTCCTTTGACTCCTGACAGGGTGTGAGGAGAGAGCACGTGACAAAATGAGGCAAGAAAGTGCAGAGATGGAACAGGCTCCTCCAGCAGGAGCTGGGAGGAGGGGAAGGTAAAGTAGGGCAGATGAAGTGACGGGCATCTCATCCAGAGCCCAGGTATGAAAGGCAGCCAGGGAGGATGCGGTCAGGGTGGGCACCAGGAGACCAAGAGGAGCCCCCAACCAGTTACCACTGAGTTGACCCCAACTCACGGTGACCCCATGTGTGTCAGAATAGAACTGTGCTCTCTTGGGTTTTCAATGGCCTGGGAGTATATCACCAGGACTCTCTTCCGAGGCACCTCTGGGTGGACTCGAACCTCTAACCTTTCAGTTAGCAGCCGAACATGTTAACTGTTTGCAACACCCAGGGACTCTAATGTCCCAGGAAATCCTGAAGACCTTTCTGAGGAATGCCTGATTTTCCCTGAAAGTTTTGTTTTGTCTACAACTGGAGGTAAACACGCATGTTTTAGCAAAAAGTGCGATCATCTCCAAAGGCTGGAAGACTGAGCAGTTACTTTCTGTACAACCCAAGCCTTGCGTTTCTCTTACTTAGTATATCCATGTAGACAGTTTCTTCATACATTCTTGTCTCCATTGAAACAAAGAAGACAGAAGCAAGGAGGAAGAGTTGGAGAAAGACAAACAGATTAGCCCTTCTTAATGGGAAAAACATCTGAAAGAAGTGGCTGACATAAAGGTGGGATTTTACATTTTATGTGTCTAATATCCATGTTTCTGCTTCCTTCAACCCAAATAATTTAAGTGGGCTGAAAGGAAGAAATGAAAAGAATTAAGAATAATTTCTGTACATGTCCCTCCTCAAAATTAATTTTGTGTATTAGGATTTTTTTTTTTTTTGCCTTGATTCCTGGTGAGAAAGAAAAGCCCTAAGATTCAAACATATTTATGAAAAGCAACTAATTTTCATTTACAGAGGACTCACGGTAAAGAACGTATCTTTTATAGAGAGAATCTGTGATAGCTTCTTGTTGCTAGGGCCCTGGGTTCAAGTCTGCATTCTGCCACACAGGTAAGTGATTCTGATATCATCCCAAATCTCCTTGGACCTTTATTTCTTCCTTTGTAGCCTGGGGATAACATGATTGTAGGGGAGGGTCAATAAGCTATTGCATGTAAAATGCTTAGCTCAGCACCTAGCCTGTGGTGAGTGCTCAGTCGATGTTAGCTGTTTTTCTTGTTCAATTGACAGCTCCTCACAGCAGCAAAGTTGTTAGCTGCCATCAAGTTGAGTCTGACTCTTGGCAAGTGTAGAGTAGACCTGCTCCACAGGGTTTTCAAGGCTGTGACCTTGTGGAAGCAGACTGTCCAGGCTGACTTCCAAGGCACCACTGGATGGGTTTGAACCATCAACCTTTCCGCTAGCGGTCCAGCACTTAACTGTTTGTACCACCCAGTGACTCCGGCAGAGTTAACAGAACCCAAATCAAAGCTGCTAACATTTTTCACTCTGATGATCACACTCCTCTCTTTGGGGCAATGAGCAGTGTGGGGCTCAAAACAACTGAGCCTTCTTATCAATTTAAAATAAAATAATTAAATTAAATAATCACATTATTACTTCTGCTCATCCTACTTGTTTCTTTCAAGGCAGGCCTCCTCCATTCCCACCCAGACGGCTTAATCCCTTATCTCAAGGTGTTGACCGTCCAGTTATAGAGGACAAACCAGGTCCACATAAACACATACCTAACGTGAGCACCAGCTGAGTGAGAGGCCATGAGCACTCTGAGGGAAGAGAAAGATGCCTTCCAGAACGAAAAACGAGACAACGATCATTTGCACATCGAGATGGATGTTATCACCTCAATTCCCCTCCCTGCAGCGGCAGAACCTAGTGTGAGCCGTTTAGAATGGCGAAGGCTTCTGCTGCAATACCCACATTCTCTAAACCCATGACGAGTGCCACCCCAAAGCACACAGCACCTGGTGACGGAGGAAGACAAAGAAATGACTCGATCTGTGCTGAATTGGCTTGTTGCTTCCTGTGCCTCAGAGCAGGGGGCTGGTCCGGGCAGAGGCTGGAGCTATCCCAACGCTCTGAGCGTGAGCGTGGTCCTTCACAAGGCCACCCCACTCGCCAGCCTGGCCAACACACGGCCAGCGTGTGCAGGAGAGCCCAGGAGGGAGGCGAGCTTGTTGGCAGATAAGCAAAGTGAACCTCCTTGTTGGGACAGTTTGTCTTGAAAGACATTTGTTGTCACTCCTTTTCTTTCTTCTTCTACTCCCCACCCGCGCACCCCCCATATTAGGAGCCGAGAGACACCAGCTCCTCCAGGACCAGAGGCAGCATCAGCATCTACCCCGAGACACACAAACACTGAAGGCACCAACGCTGAGTCCTGTAGAAACGAATGTTTGCAGCTTTGCATCTCCATGTGGTCCTAATTTAGGATCACAAGCAGAGTTGTTTATTTTAGAAAAGCTTTTTCGTTCACTTTTAAGGTATTTTGCTTAGGCGCTGCCTGCTTTTCGAAAAGAGAATATGTGTATTTTTTTCCAAAGTGGTGTTTGTTTTGGTTGTTTACTCATTTGCAAAAGTTCAGATTTTATTCTGTGAATTTAACTCATTTCCTTGCAGCAACCACAAACCCCACCTCTCCCCAACACACACACACACAACCCAAAATTAAAACACAATGGTTTGAAAATGAGATATTTTTAGGGTAGCTGTGCATTTTGTAGGGTTTGAAAAAGTCGTTTAGAACAGATGATTCACAGTAGCCGCCCAAGCCCCCTTCATATATCTCCACTTGTTACCTGAAATGAAGTGTTGGCTTGGACATTTGTCTGGAGGCCAAGCATGTTTTTGTACTGAGGTGAAGACCATGTTTGCTCCTTTAAAAACTTTATGATTCCTGCTGAAATTATATGGCTTAGCTAGGGATCAGAGTGGAGCTTAAATAATCAATTATTGTTGAAAAATAATGGGACGTGGAATTAACTACACGGCAGCGGGTTTGGTTTGGTGATACCTGTGGTTGAGAGCCCTGGTGGCGCAGTGGTTAAGCTCT
The DNA here is from genome assembly GCA_030035585.1 of Dugong dugon. Taxonomy (NCBI): domain Eukaryota; kingdom Metazoa; phylum Chordata; class Mammalia; order Sirenia; family Dugongidae; genus Dugong; species Dugong dugon. The sequence continues at coordinate 2,321,424 of CM057472.1, forward strand.
CTGCTCTAACCGAAAGACTGGCGGTTCGAACCCACCAGCTGCTCTGCAGGAGAAAGATGTGGCAGTCTGCTTCCACAAAAACGTACAGCCTTGGAAACCCTATGTAGCAGTTCTACTCTGTCACATGGAGTCACTATGAGTCAGAATCTACTCCATGGCAATGGTTTGTGTAGGTGTGGTTATAACCCCATTTGGGAATGGTTTTTCTTTGTTATGTTAATGAAACAGTATTAGTGTAGGGAGTGTCTTAAATCAATCTCCTCTGAGATAGAAAAGAACAGATTAAGCAAACAGATATGCTAATTAAGACGTTACTCTGTTCTGGAGCCCTGGTGGCGCAGTGGTTAAGAGTTACGGCTGCTAACCAAAAGGTTGGCAGTTGAAATCCACCAACCGCTCCTTGGAAACCCTATGGGGCAGTTCTGCTCTCTCTCATGGGGTCACTATGAGTCAGAATCGACTTGATGGCAATGGGTTTGGTTTTGGGTTTTGGTTTACTCTGCTCTGGGGAACATATTTGCACCTCAGAGAAATTTTGAATATAATAATTTTAACCTAAAATAGTGACTTCACTAGCAGGAATTTCAGCCCCTCTGGTGTATCAACAAGGAACCCTGGTGGCAAAGTGGTTAAAGCGCTTGGCTGTTAACCAAAAGCTAGGTGGTTCGAACCCACCAGCCACTCCGCAGGAGAAAGATGTGGCAGTCTGCTCCTGTAAAGATTACAGCCTTGGAAACCCTACGGGGCAGTTCTGCAGTGTCTGATAGGGTCACTATGAGTCGGAATCAACTCGATGGCAGTGTTTTGGGTGTTTTGGGTTTGGTGTGCCAAAAGAGATAAGCAGGCTATGTCAGGCTCTTGGGTAAGGAGAAAGAGCAACGGTAGTGACAGTCCTGACAGGCAGGCAGAAACCAAGGTAAGCAGGACACCGGAGGCCAAACCAGAGCCAATAAATGTATAATAATTAGTGACCAAGAGTCCAAGGAGATAGCTTCCAAGACAGAAGGAAAGAGTCCCTGGGTGGTGCAAACAGTTAATGTGCTCACCTGCTAACCAAAAGGTTGGAAATTAGAGGTCACCCAGAGGCACCTAGGAAGAAAGGCTTGGCAATCTACTTCCAGAAAACAAACAAAAAAAAAACAATTAGCCATTGAAAATTCTATGGCGCACAGTTCTACTCCAATTCGTATGGGGTCCCCAGAGTCGGAGTTGACTCCATGGCAACCGACTTTGGTAGACGCTTAGGAAACAGGGAAGTAATGACTGGGAGAGCCAATAGATGGCATCAACACCTAGTCACCATGATAACAGAGGTGATCCTCTGACCCAGACCCAAAGCTCTTTGATGGTTTCTGTTAAGACTGAACTCTCCCAGACAGCCTGGGCTTTACAGGAGCAGCAGGTCACTGGGAACACACGGCTGAGACAAGGGTGTGAATAAGGGATGGCAGAGACCGTGATGGGCACATTCTGGATGGGACAGAGCTGTGAGGTGACAGGGCCTGGCACTTCTGTGCCAGCCCAGAGTCCCCTGCTATCAGCGGGCCTAGTGTTGAGAGCCTCGTTTCTGAGGTGCCATCCATCAGTCTGTAGATGAAGACAACCAACCTCAACCAACCCCACTGCCGTCGAGTCGATTCCGACTCATAGCAACCCTACGGACAGAGTAGAACTGCCCCCATAGGGTTTCTAAGGAGCAGCTGGTGGATCTGAACTGCCGACCTTTTGGTTAGCAGTTGTAGCTCTTAACCACTCTGCCACCAGGGCTCCTTGGACGAAGAGAAGGAGACTCAATTTGAGTCTGGGAAGGCCTTTTGGGCACAACAAAGAACTTTCTAACTTATGGACTTACACATTGGTACCTATGTTAATTATCATCTCCTACTTCCTCTGGAGTCTACAGTATGCATTACACATGAATGTTAAGAAAAAGAAAATCCTCATGACTACACCAACAAACAACGTCATGATAAATGGAGAAAAACTTGAGTTGTCAACGATTTCATTCTATTTGGATCAATAATCCATATCCAGGGAAGCAGCAGTCAAGAGATAAAATGAAGGACTGCATTGGGTAAATCTGCTGCAACAGACTTCTTCAAAGTTCTAGAAGGCAAAGATGTCACTTGGAGAACTAGGGTGTACCTGACCGAAGCCATGGTCTTTTCAATCCCCTCATATGCATGTGAAAGCTGGACAATGAAAAAGACAGAAGAACCGATGCATTTGAATTGTGGTGTTGGCAAAGAATATTGAACATGCCATGGATTTCCAGAAGAACAAACAAATCAGTCTTAAAAGAAATAAAACCAGAATGTTCCTTAGAAATGAGATTTTAACCTGCTTATGTTGAACATGTCATTAGGCAAGACCAGTTACTAGAAAAGGGCATCATGTTTGGTGCAGTGGAGGCTTATTGAAAATGAGGGAAACCTTCAATGAGATGGACTGACACAATAATCCCAACAGCGGACTTCAACATACCAAGGATCAGGAGATAGCACAGGACTAAACAGGGTTTCCTTCTGTTACACATGTGGTCACCATGAGTCGCCACCAACTCAACAGCAACCAACAACAACAACTTCCCCCTTCCCCAGAGCTGCTGCAGATGAGTCCGTGTCCTTGGTAAATAGCTGGCCCAAACCTTTGTTTTGGACAAACAATGATTTCCTTGTAGGACATTCTTTTCTGTTTATGAGTTTCTAGCAGTTATTACCTTTTTTTTTTTTAATTGTGCTTTAGGTGAAAGTTTACGGCTCAAGTTAGTTTCTCATTCAAAAATTTATACACATACTGTTTTGTGACGTTAGTTGCAATCCCCGCAGTGTGTCAGTGCTCTCCCCCTTTCCACCCCAGTATCCCTGTGTCCATTCGTCCAGTTTTCCTGTCCCTTCCTGCCTTCTCATCTCGCTTTTGGGCAGGAGTTGCCCATTTGGTTTCGTGTATTTGACTGAACTAAGAAGCATGCTCCTCACGTGTGTTATTGTTTGTTTTATAGGCCTGTCTAATCTTTGGTTGAAAAGTGGACTTCGGGTGTGGTTTCAGTTCTGAGTTAGCAGAGTGTCCAGGGGCCACAGTCTCAGGGTTCCTCTAGTCTCTATCAGACCAGTAAGTCTGGTCTTTTTTCGTGAATTTGAATTTTGTTCTACATTTCTCTTCCGTTCAGTCCAGGACTCAGTTATTACCTTACAAAAAAAAAAAAAATTATTCCAGCCTTGGGATGGGAAGGCACGTGGTGTGGAGAGGGTGGGGGGAAGGGGGAGGGAGCCAGGCCGCTCAGACCACATTGTATGCAAATGTATGTAATGTTTTTCTGACTTGTAGTTTTCCCATCTCACCCGAATATTCTCAGCTTCTTCCTTTTGAATCCTTGCAATCCCTGCCTGGAAATAGGTATTAAAACAAGACAATAAAAACTTAGCTACTGATTGAGTGCCGGCTGAGTGCCAGGTGCAGTAAGTGGAGCTAAGGCACACTGGCATGTTGGAGGAGATGACGAAAAGGTGGTCCCTGAGCTGCGTGGAAAGCAGTAAGCTGCTCACACCATGGAGGATCAGAAGAGCTTGTCTGGTAATACCTACTCAGACAGGTAAAGTTCTCCAGGTGGACCCTGAAAATAGAACTTAAATGTTTCAACTTTAAAAATTCAATTACTCTTAATGGTAGTGAAGAAACCTTAACTAATTCAAATTCACAAATAACCCAAGACCTACATTAAAAATAATGGTTTCAACCGCCACTCTGACCCCCCCAATCAAAATTTTAACTGTAATTGCTGTTGAGAGACTATAATGGCCTAGTAATTTTCAATCTCTCTTTCCTTAGAATAGTACATAGCAGCGCTGTGCAACAGAAATATGATGTGAGCCACATACGTAGCTTAAAATTGTCTGGTAGTCTCATTTCAAAAAGTAAAATGAAATTAATTTTAACAGTTTATTTAACCCAATATATCCAAAATATTATCATCTCAACATGCAGTCAATATTGACATGATTTATGAGATTATTTGCATTCATTTTTTTATATACTAAGTCTTTGAAATCTGGTGTGTAGTTTACACTTACAGAGAATCTAAATTAGAACCAGTCATATTTCAAGTGCTTAGTAGCCACATGTGGCTGGTGGCTACCATATTGGATAGTACAGGTAGAGTCCCAAGCCCATTAGTGTCGAGTCAATTCTGACTCACAGCAACCCTATAGGACAGAGTAGAACTTCACTATAGGGTTTCCAAGGAGCAGCTGGTGGATTCGAACTGCAGACCTTTTGGTTAGCAGCTGAGCTCTTAACCACTGCGCCACCAGGAGTAGGTATGTCAAAAGTGCAGGTGGTCAAAAGTGTGGGCTCTGCAATCCAACAGCTTGAGTTTGAATCTTCACACACACTAGCTGTGTGACCTGGGATGTACTACTTAATCCCTTATAATCTCCTTGTCTATAAAATGAAGATACTAATAATACCAACTTCAAGGGTTTGGTATGAGGATTAAATAAACTAATCCATGTAAGGCTTTTTTAAAAATTGTACTTTAGATGAAGGTTTACAGATCAAACTAGCTTCTCATTAAACAATTAGTACACATATTGTTTTGTGACATTGGTTACCAACCCCACCACATGTCAACACTCTCCCTTCTCGACCTTGGGTTCCCTATTCCAGCTTTCCTATCCCCTCCTGCCTTCTAGTCCTTGCCCCTGGGCTAATGGGTGCCCCTTTAGTCTCGTTTTGTTTTATGGGCCTGTCTAATCTTTGGATGAAGGGTGAACCACGGGAGTGACCTCCTTACTGAGCTAAAAGGGTGTCTGGGGGCCATACTCTCGGGGTTTCACCAGTCTCTATCAGGCAAGCAAGTCTGGTCTTTTTTTATGAGTTAAAATTTTGTTCTACATTTTTGTCCAGCTCTGTCTGGGACCTTCTATTGTTATCCCTGTCAGAGGAGTCACTGATGGTAGCCGGCCACCATCTAGTTGTGCTGGACTCAGTCTGGTGGAGGCTGTAGTATTTATGGTCCATTAGTCCTTTGGACTAATCTTTCCCTTATATCTTTGGTTTTCTTCATTCTCCCTTGCTCCCGAAGGGGTGAGACCAGTGGAGTATCTTAGATGGCTGCTCACAAGCTTTTAAGACCCCAGACGCTACTCATCAAAGAATGCAGAACATTTTCTTTATAAACTGTGTTATGCCAACTGAGCTAGATGTGCCCAGAGACCATGGTCCCCACACCCCTCAGCCCAGCAATTCGGTCCCTCGGGGAGTCTGGATGTGTCTATGAAGCTTCCATGACCTTGCCTTGGACAAGTTATGCTGGTTTCCCCAATACTGTGTACTGTCTTACCCTTCACCAAAGTTACCACTTATCTATTGTCTATTTAGTGTTTTTCCATCTCCACCACCCCTCCCTTCGTAATCGTCAAAGATTGTTTCTTTTTGTGCATAAACCTTTTCCTGAGTTTTTACAGTAGTGGCCTCACATATTTATCCTTTTGGGATTGACTTATTTCACTCAGCATAATGCTCTCCAGATTCATCCATGTTGTGAGATGCTTTGCAGATTCATCATTGCTCTTTATTATTGCATAATACCCCATCGTGTGTATGTACCATAGTTTGTTTATCCGTTCATCTACTCATGGGCATCTAGATTGTTTCCATCTTTTTTGCTATTGTGAACAGTGCTGCCATGAACATGGGTGTGCATGTGTCTATTTGTATGATGGCTCTTATTTCTCTAGAATATATTCCTAGGAGTAGGATTGCTGGATCATATGGTAATTCTATTTCTAGCTTTCTAAGGAAGCATCATATTGTCTTCCAAAGTGGTTGTACCATTTTGCATTCCCACCAGCAGTGCATAGGAGTTCCAATCTCCCCACAGCCTTTCCAACATTTGTTGTTTTCTGTTTTGTATTTTTTTTTTTAATTCATGCCAGTAATGCCTGTGTGAGATGGTATCTCATTGTGGTTTTGATTTGCATTTCTCTAATGGCTAGTGATCGTGAGCATTTCCTTGTGTGTCTGTTGGACTCTTTAATGTCTTCTTTGCTGAAGTGTCTGTTCATTTCCTTTACCCACTTTTTAAATGGACTGCCTTTTTGTTGTAGAGGTGTTGGATTTTCTTGTAGATTTTAGCGATTAGACCTTTGTTGGATTTGTAATAGCCAAATTTTTTTCCCAGTCTATAGGTTCTCTTTTTACTTTTTTGGTGAAGTCTTTTGATGAGCATAAGCATTTAATTTTTAGATCTCAGTTATCTAGCTTATCTTCTGGAGTTTGTGTGTTGTTAGTTATGGCTTGTATCCTGTTAATGCTGTGTATTAGGGTCTCTAGCACTGATCCTATTTTTTCTTCTATATTTTTTGGTTTTATATTTAGGTCTTTGATCCATTTTGAATTAGTTTTTGTGTATGGTGTGAGGTATGGGTCCTGGTTCATTTTTTTGAAGATGGACATCCAGTTTTGCCAGCACCATTTGTTAAAGAGGCTGTCTTTTCCCCATCTGATGGACTCTGGGCCCTTGTCCAAGATCAAGTGACTCTAGGTGGATGGATTTACATCTGGGTTCTCGATTCTGTTCCATTGGTCAATGTATCTGTCTTTGTACCAGTACCAGGCTGTTTTGTAGGTTCTGAGGTCAGGTAGTGGGTGTCCTCCTACTTTATTCTTCTTCTTCAATACCATGTAAGGCTTTCTGAATGAATGTTAGCAAATAGTGAATGTTCAATAAACATTAGCTGTGGTTGTCATACGATAATGCACAAGCTCTGCATTAATACTTTGTGTGATCCTGGACAAATTATTTTACCTCTTTGAATATTAATTCCCTTCTCTGTAAAACAGGGGTGATAATAATACTTCACTGAGAAGATTAACTGGTACAAACATAGCACTTAATAAATGTTAGTTTTCGTTTCCCTTGGATTCAGGTGCCAATGAACAGAAATAGCCACAGGGCCAGTGGAACAGAATAGAGAATTAAAAAAAAAAAAAAAATCAAATCCATTTCCGTCTAGTTGATTATGACTCATAGCGACCCTACAGGACAGAGTAGAATTGCCCCATAGGAATTCCAAGGAGCAGCCGGTGGATTCCAACTTCTGACCTTTTGGTTAGTAGCTCTTAACCACTGTACCACCAGGAATCCAGAATAGAGAACAGGGCCTGGATAACTGGCAAACTGCATAGCGAGGAGGTGACTATGCTGTAGGCAACCATCCAGATCGTTCCAACCCATGTTGGGCAGTTTGAGAGCGGCCACTAGTTGTGTTTCTTGTGCATTTCCTTTACTACAGATTATATACCAGCAAGCAGGTCCACTGTTTTACAGGGTGATAAACAGAGGGTGCATCTGCATCTTATGCGATCTATTCCTACATATGCCTAATTCAGTAGACAGCCATACTTAGTATTTTCAAGCAACAGCCATGACTCCCTCAGCGCTAGTAAGAAGACAGACTTGGGGAAAGAAGGCTGTTCTGTTTATTACAGATTCAAAATCTGTAAATGGTAACGACCTTTATTGCTTTCCTACTCAGGATTCTTTTTTTTTTCTTTCCATATTTAATGGTGCATACAAGATTTTGAGAAGGAAAACTTAAAAATTTTAATTAAAACCATGTCCTAAATACCCCTCTGCTCCTCTATTTGTTTATTTTTTTCTTAGGATGGATTTGTTAAAGAGTTTTGGAATTACCAGGGAAGAGCTTTTGAGGATGTCTGAAATCCATGATTCAAAACAGGGAGGGAGGCTGATGGCAGCGGTTGTGACATCAGAAGTAACCAGCCACTCCTCGAACCATCCATCGGCTTGGGATCCTCCACCCTGCACTTCAAGGAGATGTTGTAAACCCTGCAGAGGTTTTAATGCCCCTCGGTGCTTTCACATTTCAGGAGGCTCATTTCTGAAGGACAATAAAACTGCCCTGAAAAGCAAAATGAGCTTTGGATGATACCAAGGGCTCGCCCACTTCTCCCATCCATGGAAAGAGAAATTTTGATTAGAGGCACACAGTACTTGGTTTTACCAAAAGGGACTTACAAGTTCACAACCCCTACTCCTCCTCATCATCTCCACAGAAATTCAACGCAACTCAGTCTAACAATAAAAAATGAAATAAAAGAAACATTTCAAAACCACTCTAAACTAGGCCCCTGCATATCCTAGATTTTTCTGAGTCTAGTGTCAGATCTTTCTGAAAAATGGCACAAACTGGGCTTTTGTTTTATGTATTTATTTATTTTTAATATGAGACCTAACGCTGATGTGGTCATTTAAATAAACAAAATGGGATAAAGAGATGCTATCTCCCCAAACTGGAGATGAATTTCTTGAGAATATGCCAGATGAGTCAACAGATGCCTAGTATTCTACGGGTTTCAGTGGCGTCAGACACTTTGGGGGGGCACAACCACAAACACGTCACGTGAATCTTGACAAGTTGTTCATCCAGAAACTCCGAAGGGCTTTATTCGTGTCAACTTTCACCTTCCCATTTTACAGCCAGAAGAAGGTACATGATTGAGAGGAAGAAGGTTCTCCGAGACCAAAGCTGGAGACACAGATAGAGGCAGACTCTCCTCAACGTCCCCGGCCCAGACCACAGATGGGCAGTATGGCTGGTGCCATCATACACCTTTACACACCTGGGTCTCATGTCCTGAGTTAGACTGTGGCTTCCTTGCCTCCCTTCCTGCTCAGTCTCCTTCAGGAGAGCAGATGCTCAGTACATACTTGTTGACTGAATGACCTTTGTTCTGTGACAGGGTAGGTGACTAAATGGGTCTCAGTGGACTGGTGTTACATAAATAAAAGAATCTAGCAGAACACACGTTACAGGGGATCTAGTTATTACTGTTCGTAGAGGTGAAGGAAATAAAACTGAAGCTTCAGGCCTCCCTCACTCACTTGCACAGGCCACTTCTAAGGCCCTGTACCTAATTTTGTATTTGTATTTTTGTATGATTTTTCTTCAGGAAGGTTTCCAAATTGTATAAGCTTCGGCACTCAACAAAACCTGGATCTGCTCCTAGTTGTTCTTCAAAGCCGGTCTAGGGATGCCGTCTTGGATTTTCCATCAGTCATCCTTTTAATACTCACTCATCCAAAACAAATATAAATCTATTAACTCTGTAACCATGGACAAACCTCTTAAGCTATAGAGTCCGGCTTCCTCACTTCTGAAAATGGAAGCCGGGAGATCTGGGGAAGGCATAAGAGAAGGAGGCAAAGGATCAGAGCCCCAGGCCTAAGTCCCAACTGTGTAACTAACAACTGGTATACGATCTTCAGCGAGGAACTTCCCTGCTCAGGGCCTCAACCCTCTCTTCTGTGAAATGAGGTGGGTGTGGACAAGACGCTCTCTAACGTGGCGCCTGGTCCTGTGATCCCAACGTCCTAATTTGTGCAGTGTGCCACACCTCACACCCGCTCTTATCAATGCTCACTATAGCCTGAGAGTATTCAGTGGAATATTCTGGCCAGCTTTGGACTTCTAATTTGTGTTCTTTCCACTACACCATACTGCAGATATCTGCCAGCTGAATAGGAAATAAGGCTGATGTCATTGGTCATGCTGGCTTCAAATTTGCGCTGCGGTCATGCCGAGTCAAAGATGATACTCTGGCACAATCCAGCGTCAGGACATGTAGGTGTGGTGAATGCTGAGGGGCTGGTCCTTTCCCACAGAGGCACTGGGTTTGAAGCTGCAGCTGGCAGAGCCGGTTTGCAGGGAAAGGTCTTTGTCTCCCCATGCCTCCACTCAAAACCAGGTTTCCACTTCTCTATGGTGACAGCTAGGCCATCATTAGAATGGCTGAGAGCTAGCTTATCATTAGAATCATCTGGGACACTGAAAAAATCTTAAATATCTCCCCCACCCCTCCCCAACAGCCCATTTAAATACCTGGAGAGATTGAGGGCCAGGAATCTTTAAAAGCTTCCCTGTGATTCTGATGATCCATCAGGCCAGAAAATCCCTGTCCTAGGTAGTTTGCTCTGTCCCCACAGCTCTGGCAATGCTACATACTAGACGCAATCTGTCTGTCTAGCTATCCGGTGTCTCCTGCCACAAAGTCAAGCTGGTGTAGTGTTGGCTGGGACAAGCGGTCAGAAAACAGCGCTGTCACAGAAGACCATATAGTGTATGACTCCATTTATATGAACTATCCAGAATAGGCAGACCCATACAGACAGAAAGTAGATTGGTGGTTGCCACGTATGAAGGGTGGAGTGGGGGCAGTCGGGAATGATGGCTAAGGGAGAGGGCTTCATTTGGGACAATGAAAATGGTCTTAAATTGATTGTGATGATATGAATATACTAAAAATGATTAAATCGTACACATTACATGGGTGGATTGTAAGGTATAGGAATTATATCTCAATAAAGCTATTATATACATACATATATTTTAAAGTTCTAACCCCTCATCCCCCCTCTACACACACACACACACACACGTAAATTTGTGACATCAGCAGGTCAGTTACAAATGCCCAACTTGTGAATTCTGTGTGTGAATGGCACTCAGCCTCCTTATCACTCACCCACCTTATGATCACTTCCTGATACCCTCCCACACACAGCAGCCACATCGTCTCGGGCCGATGGCACCACCCGGTGGCCAGCATAGGAACTCCCTGACCTGATACCTGGGTACCACCTCTCCTCTTTACTGTCTATGGGGCTCATGCACAAGTCATTCTTCCTCTTTACTTCTTCTGATTTCAGGGCTCAGTTAATTCTAGTTTATATCATCTCCAATTTATTTAAAGCATGTCCTTTCATCTCTTCAGCTCCCAACTCTTGCTCCAAATCTCCCTCTATTGCTCTTAAAAAGCTTGAGGAACTTCAGTCACAAATCTGCACTGAGAATAAGGAAAGTAGAAAATCTTAAAGTGGTTAGACTTGTATAGCAGCTCTAGTCACCACAGTCAAAAGGTGACAACCTTTTGACAACCGAGATGTGCATCAATAAATGAAAAAAGAAAATGGTACATCCATACAATGGAATATTATTCAGTCATAAAAAGGAATGAAGTTCTGATTGATACATACTACAATGTGGATGAACCTCGAACCATTATCAGAAGTGAAAGAAGTCAGACACAAAAGGTCACATATTGTATGATTCCATTTATGTGTGTGAAATACCCAGAATATGTAAATTCAGAGACAGAAAATACGTTAGTCGTACACTTAAAAATGGGTAGTTTTATGTATGGTAAATTTTACCTCAACAACAACAAAAAAGATGGGAAGATGTTCAGTTCTGTTAGTAATCAAATTAAAACGATGAGATATCATTTAAATTTGACCATCAAATTAAAAGATCAGAAGAAAGAATCTCTTCTCAGAGCAAGAGAGAAAAAACAGAGGTATCAGTCCAACGTTTACGGAAAGCAATTTGACAGTATGCGGTAAATGGAGCCTCAAAAATATACCCACAGCTTGACCCAATTATTCTTTTCATAGAAATGTATACCCTCGAGAATTCATCAGGAGTCCACACAGAGCTTTTGTGCAAATATGTTCACTGAAGCAATGCTTATGATGGGATAAACTGAAAAAATTCTAAACATCCAACATTTGGGGAATGCATAAGTAAACTCTGGTATAAACATAAAATAGGATACATGTGGTTATTAAAAGTGATGATTACATTGATTTTTGATAATACAGTTCGCATACAATAGGTGATCTCTTGTGTCTGACTTCTTCCACTTATGGTAATGTTTTGAGGTTTATCACACTGTATGTTTTAGTCAGAACCTCATTCCTTTTCACGGCTGAGTAATATTCCATTGTATGGATGGAGAGAGACTAGAAGAAAATACACCCAAATGTTGAATGTTGAAAGTGGGTACCTAGCTGGTCAAATTATGAACAATTGATTTTATTTATTTTCCAAAAGATCCACAATGGCCTTTATTACTTTTATAATAAGAAAAAGTACTATAAAAATAAGTAATCCATACTGTTGATAACTACAGCCTTTAGGGGACCCCGAAATTTCCTTCTAACTGTACAATGGCAGAAATAACAGAGACTCAGTAATTCTCCACCGGGGGTGATTCTGACCTGCAGGGGACATTTGACAATATCTGGAGACATTTTTGGTTGTCACAACTCGGGGGATTCTACAGGCTTCTAATGAGTAGAGGCCAGGGATGCTGCTAAACATCCTACAATGTATACAGCAGTCCCCACAACAAAGGATCATATGGCCCAAAACGTCAGTAGTGCTGAGGTTGGAAAACCCTGGCCTAGAGTCGAACATTCATGGCTTTGAAGCCAGATCCTTTCCCCCTTGGCTGTTTGAACTTGGGCAAGTTGCTCACCCTCTCTAAACCTCAATTTCTCTTTTCAAAAAGGGAATCATCCCTATAGGATTTCTGAGGACAAAATAACAGTATGTAAAGTTTCTGGCACATAGTAGGAACAAAATAAACTAGTCCTCTTTCCCTAGAACCATATTTAAAGAAAACTATTACTCAATTTTGTATTTCCTTTTGCTGGGTATTATAAAAATAGCACTTTCTAACTTTTTTTTGTTACATCTAATGACCCATTTTGAACATAACTTTAGAGTCAGTTCAGCTTTGATGTGCTCTCCTCAGACTTTAAAGCTCTCATATGAGGTTGTTAGGACGAAAAAATGAATTCTTGGTTGTAGAATATTAATTACCAATGACTCTCGGAGGCAAACATTTTAAGCATTAATGTAGGTGAAAAGCTGGGTCTCCTGCCCTGACATTGTCCACTGGGTTTGCCCTGCAGTGGAAAGGCTGAGCCTGGAGAGAGAAGGAGGGGGCACAGGGAATAGCAGGACATGACCCCGTCGTGTGTGTGCATCTCTGATTACCAACCAAAGCTACACGTCAATGACTTGGGGGCCCAACCAACCACTCGCTCGCTCACATTTCTCTCCTCCATCGAACGATCCCTATTTATACATCTGGATCATAGAAATTAAAAATGGACCAGACAAAGTGGAACTCTATACCAAGATACTCTAATCCCCACTGCTTCTATAGGGGGCAGTATTGAGACTACTTTACAGAGCAGTGGGACATTCCGCCACGAGCCATGTCTCAGGTACTTGGTCCAGAAAGGAGTAAGGAGGACAGTTACTAATGTACTTTCCTCAATGCCATAACGGAGGCTGAGGGCGGTGATCTGACGTGCCTCAGAGCAAGGATGTGTGCAAGCAGGGAAGATGGCCTGGGTGGGTAGGCAGGCAGGTGGTGGCATGCGTATTGATAACTTGTGACAGCCATGGACCTGGCAAGCTGGGAGCCAGCTGACCACGCCCTGCCTGCAGACATGTCTCGCCTGTCCACAGCAGACCCCTAGGCACCAAAACTCTGCCTGTAAAAAATGCCAGAGGTGCTTACCAGGCTCCAGCATGCTGTATACAGACCTAGTTAAGTGAGAGCTGACTGCCAAAAATTCTCTTCACTGACCATACATGCAAAACAAAAGTCCCTCCAATATTAGTGCACGTATCATTTACTGTCAGGATAATGCCCTTCCCCCTTCCCTTCGGAAACATTCTCAGACAATAGCACCTGCATTGCTGCCATGTTTTTGCACACTTCAGCGACCAAGGACTATTCACGGAGTCTGGACAGACTCAGCAAGTGGTCCCTCCCATCAGCTGCTGAAGGATCTTTGAAAAAAAGGAAGGAAGCAAAGCAAGAGACAGGAGAAGAGATCCGCTGGTTCAATTCAGGAGACAGTCATCTTCGGGAGTTTACTGCAAAGGAATTCTTCCCAGCAGGCCCATCTGTTCCCGCTGCTTCAGGGGAACAAGTTAGTCTAAACTGTGCAGGGCTTGTTGACACAGGCCTGCTGAGCTGCCGCACCAAAACGAGGGCACCAGGAAGGTCCCCTGAGCAGCCCAGCTGCCTGGACGGGCTGTCCCTTCAGCCACAATCTCTGTCCTGTGCAAAGGAAAACTCTGACAGGCAGCTGAGGACATGTCCAGTTGTGCCATGAGTCCTCCATGCTTCCTTGAACGGGGGTTGTTTTAGGCCCTGGCTGACTGTCACTCTGTCTTGGTCAGTTTAAACGCTGGTGGGGAACCTTCCCATAGCCTGCTGCACCACCATCCGCTAGGCACCGAGGGTGCTCTAAAGTGCCATGTCCGACCCTCCGGGAGCTTATGATGCAGTATGTCAAAGAAAGCAAGCATGAAAAAGGTGGAGCTGCTAGAGGAAAGGATCACTCAACACTGCTAAGCACTGCAGGAGCACACTCCCTTTAGTCTCTCGTGGACCTCCATACATGCTAAGTGACTGAAGAAACACTACCTCTGCCCCCTGAGATCCCAGTGGGGTTGGTGCCCTTCATGTGTGTATTTGACCAATGCAAAGAGAAACATCCAACTCACCAGCTCCACCCACCACCGCTGCCACCATCGAGGGTATCTGCAGATCAGGGGCAGCCCCTTTATCTGCAAGGAGAAGAGGTGCAAAGGGGCACTCTGAAGGCAAGGTGCAGACAGGCTGTGAGAAGCAGGAGCTTCCTCAGGCGAGTTTAGGGCCCTGAGTAATACGGATCCTGTGTCCTGTCCCCAGAGCTGTAACTGATTGCAGCACTTGTTCAAGGGATTTAAGTTCCTTAACTTAAGGAACGGGCCATAAGAATTAAAATGCAAATTCACAACACACTGTGATAGAAGCTGAGAGCCCAATATGTGGTCTAGAAAGTTAGCGTGAACAACCACAAAGGGTCCTGCTGCACCTCTTTGCTGATACCCAGTCCCTGGATGTCAGCTTGTATCACAGCCACTTCGCTGGCCCACCTCACTGAAGGGAGGCAGTGACTGCAAACATTACTCATTATTCCTTACCTCTCTCGTTCTTTGTCATCCTTACACCTGCGGACGCCTCTAGACAGAAGTGCCAATGGAAAAATGCAGCCAGGGAATGGAGAGGTGAAGGAAAACCCAGTCAAATCCTGCTCCGTCCCTGATTTTCTATAAAACTGTTTGATTTCTCTGCCCACTAACCTTTGTCAACAGGTTAAAAGAAGATAGTGCCTGACTCCCACCTAGTTTATAAAGATCCTATGTAAATAGACTAGACACATATCTACTGTTTTTAAAATGTATCAAGGCCACAGATCCTGGCACACAGTAGGCACTCAATAATTAGTTGTTGACTAAATAAAAATGTAAATTTATTAGAGGGTATTTTGATAGGAGAATCCCTGAGTGGCACAAACAGTGAAGTGTTCGACTACTGGCCGAAAGGTGGCTACATGAACCCACCCAGAGGTGCATCGGCAGACAGGCCTGGTGATCTGCTTCTGAAAGGTCACAGCCTTGAAAACTCTACGGAGAAGTTCTACTCTTCACACATGGGGCCGCCATCAGTCAGAAGTGACTCAAGGTCAACTAACAGCAACAAGATTTCGATAGGACGCATGGGTTAGGAAGCACTGCTCACGGGCTGACAGAGCGGCCAGCAGGTGGACGGTCTGCTCCCAAATGCTGGAAAGCACTTTCCAATTAATCTGCACGCCTTTCTACACCTACATTGCTTACGTCCACCTGAGCATGCCTTGCCTTTGGCTTCAAAGATGATTAAATACCAATTTCCTAGCAGAAAACGGCAAGAACAGAGTTAAGTTTGAATATAGAAAAGTTGCTATGCAACAGAATTTCCAGAAAGCATCTCTCCTCACTGTGGGCACATGTTCCTATCATCAATATGATAAGAAGCAGAGCATTTAATAAGACCACTTAATAAGAAGCAGAGCATTTAATAAGCATTGAATAAGACTGATTCCTCCAAAATCGAATACGTAACAACTGGGGGCACTTCTCCGATGCCAGGCCTAGGAGGAGGCCATAACACAGAGAATGCTGGATGGAAAGACATGACCACCTTCGAATCCTGAAGCCATTCATACCTGGACACACGTGGGGTTGGACGGAAGAAGTGACGGGCATGAGGAGAATGCTCTGTGTTTGTGTAACCTGTTGTATTTCCAGAACACTTCTATATGCATTATCTGATTAGACTGCCATATCAATCCTGTGAGACGTACTGGACAGCTTATCTCCATTTTCAGATGGGAAACTGGACTTTAGAGTTTCGGGGACTTGCTCAGTGTACCATGGATGGTCTGAGCCAGGACTTGAACTTACACAATGCTCCCATCTCCCCTCAACACACACCTACTCCTTTGTCTGCTGAAATCACATGGCACACCATGGTCAAAAGTGCACGCTTGGTTTAATTGTGGTACCAAGCCTGTGGCCAGCTAAACCCTCCCAGCCTGCTTCAATAGCTTTCTTTATGAACCGTGGTGCCCAAGGTATGTGCACCAATTTGTTCCAAGAGGGGAGTTTGTCAGAATATTTGCTTCCTGAAGATTCATGTCCCAGAAACACCATCCAACCAAATCCACATGTGGTTGACCACGACTCCCAGCATCGTTGTAGTTTCTCAGCTAAATATCACAGGATTATACAAATCTATGGGGACGGAAGACAGCTGGTTGGAGACAGACATTCAATCCTGATACAGCTGGCTCACCAACTAACTCATAAAGCTCAAGCTGTGTGATTGTGGGCACCTTGAAACTTTTTTTTTTAACTTTATAAAGGTTACATCAAATGAGACTGAGTACAGGAAAGCATTTTTGCAAACCGTGAAATATTATGTAAAATCTAGTTACCACAATTCCATTTCCTACATATGCATGATCCACTTTGTCAATTATCTGTGGAGTTCACTGCGGCTTCTCTGGTGACTCAGCACGCTTCTTGTGGCCTCACCCTGTTTTCAGATGGCATGGCTGACTTGACGAGAATCAGGGGCCCCAGCCTGAACATACTCTGGGTTTCAGACAGACTGGCATGGCTGGGAGGACACCGCCTGAACCCTATTTGCCTGAGGAACCGAGAAACCTCCTGAGAAAAGGCTCACACTGAAGGCAAGAGGAGTCAGGCTGGTCAGCCCTGAGCCTGGGATAAATAATGCCTGCGTGGTCAGTGAGCGCTTCACAATGACTGGCACAACTAATTGTTATACAGTAAACTGTATTTCAGTAGTTGTGCTGGTTTTCTGTGTCTTTCTTTGCAATTACATGACAGTCACATTTTATTTAAGGGATGAATTTTAAGATCTCACATTACTCAAAATTCACAAAATTCCAAAGCAACCCTGATCAAGGATGATGACAGTTTCTGCTTATCAGCGAAAATGCAATAAGCATTATTTACAATTTACTAAGCCTACTAGTTTGAAATTGTGGTTATTGAGACGTTATTTTTGGAAGATTCATATTATTTCACATTTTATGCATGCAGTGAGACTGTGCTAATTTTTTATATTGCACGGCTGCAAAGTCATATAAAACGCAACTGCATTAAACAGGCATATACACAAAAAGCCCTGTTGTTGTTAGGTGCTGTCGAGTTGGTTCCGACTCCTAGAGACTCCTAGAGACGTACAACAGAATGAAACACTGCCTGATCCTGAGCCATCCCCACAATCCTGGCTATGTTCGAGCCCATTGTTGTAGCTGCTGTGTCAACACATCCTGTTGAGGGTTTTGTTCTTTTTCGCTGACCCTCTACTTTACCAGGCATGATGTCCTTCTCCAGGGACTGATCCCTCCTGATAACAAGGCCAAAGTACATGAGACGAAGTCTTGCCATCCTTGCTTTTAAGGAGCATTCTAGGTGTACTTCTTCGAAGACAGATCTGTTTGTTCTTTTGGCAGTCAATGGTATAGTCAACATTCTTTGCCAACACCATAATTTGAAAGCATCAATTCATCTTTGGTCTTCCTTACTCACTGTCCAACTTCCGCATGCATATGAGGCAACTAAAAACACCATAGCTTGGGTCAGGTGTACCTTAGTCCTCAAAGTGACGTCTTTGCTTTTCAACACTTTAAAGAGGTCTTCTGTAGCAGATGTGCCCATTGTAATACATACTTTGATTTCTTGATTGCTGCGTCCATGGGTGTTGATTGAAGAGCCAAGTAAAATAAATATTTTTTCTGTTTATCATGATGTTGCTTATTGGTCCAGTTGTGAGGATTTTTGTTTTCTTTATGTTGAGGTGTAATCCATACCGAAGGCTGTGATTTTTGATCTTCATCAGTAAGTGCTTCAAGTCCTCTTCACTTTCAGCAAGCAAGGTTGTGTCATCTGCATAACTCAGGTTGTTAATGAGTCTTCCTCCAATCCTGATGCCATATTCTTCTTCATATAGTCCAGCTTCTCAGATTATTTGCTCAGCATACAGATTGAATAAGTATGGTGAAAGGATACAACTCTGACACACACCTTTTTTGCCTGTAAACCCCCTAGTATCCCCTTGTTCTGTTCAAACAACTGCCTCTTGGCTATGTACAGGTTCAGCAGGAGCACAATTAAGTGTTCTAGAATTCCCATTCTTCCCAATGTTATCCATAACTTGTTATGATCCACACATTCTACTAAAGCCTTTGCATAGTCAATAAAACACAGGTAAACATCTTTCTGGTATTCTCTGCTTTCAGCCAAGATCCACCTGACATCAGCAATGATATTGCTCATTTCACATGCTCTTCTGTAACCAATCTGAATTTGGCTTGAAAAGCCTTAATAGCCCATTAAGATTATTTTTCATTTTTGTTCTAGATTTATGCCTCTCTAAACATTTACTGCTATTAGGCAAAAAAGAAAACAGACAAAGACAATACTTTCTAAATCTTTTGATATTGGATTTTATTTTACAAGATATTCAAGCATTATATAATGGAAATATGCAAATATTAAACATACAATTAGTAAATAACTAGCAGTTAGACCATATTTATAAAAAGATAAAACTAGTCTTGTCTGAAGTTTATATCAAGAAATGTACAGCTGAAGCACAGGCACAGCCTACCAGAACCTGCCCTGCACTGATTCATCGCCTGCCCTGTTGGACCCAGTACCTGCCACAAACAACCCATCCCAGCCCCTCCCCTTCAGCTGAACCTTCCCGGCTGCACCACAGCTGAGTGACTGGCCTTGCCCATTGGACAGGAGATGAAAAGTATCATGCCCACAGACCAGCAAAAAACAAGGAATGCACAGCCCGCCTGCTCAAACATAACCCAGTGAAACAAAAAAAGCAAGATGAAACAAACAAATCTACAATCAATAAATGAAGAAAATAACTACTGAATGTCCCGAAGACAGCAGACAATATCAAAACATATAAAAAACAGGACAGGCTGGTTCCAGTAAGCATCCAAAATAAAACACCAGATGACTTTCCAGTAGAAGAAAAGGCACTAGAACTACCTGATAGGGAATTCAAATCTCTAATATTCAGAGCAACCCAAGAGTTGAAGCAAAAAGCAGACAAAAATGAGGAAAAAATAGACAAATTCATGGAAAAGGCAGACAAATTCATGGAAAATAGGGACAAAAAATGGAAGAATTCAGGAAAATAATACAGGAACAAAATGCCAAAATAAATTCACAACTAAAAATCATACAAAAACAACAATTAGAAATCCAAAAGATAAACAACAAGATTTCAGAAATGGACAGTGTCATAGAAGCGCCGAGAAGCAGGTTTGAAATGGTGGAAGACAGGATCAGGGAAATTGAACACAAACACTTGGATACAACTTTGAGGCAAAATCAGAAAAAGGAATGAAGAAAAATGAAGAAACCCCGAGAATCACGTGGGATACAATCAAAAGTAAAAATCTGCTAGTGATCAGAGTTCCAGAACAGGGACAGAAAACGGAAAACACAGAGAGGATAATTGAAGAATTGCTGACAGAAAACTTCCCTAATATCATGAAAGAGGAAAAGCTGACCATCCAAAAACCTCAACAAATCCCATATGGAACAAACTCGAAAAGAAAATCACCAAGGCATATCATAATCACACTCACTAAAACCAAAGACAAAGAAAGAATCCTGAGAGCAAATAAAAAAAAACAAACGAACAAACAGAAAGTCACATACAGAGGGGAAACAATAAGACTAAGGTCTGATTACTCGGCAGAAACCATGCAGACAAGAAGGCAATGGGATGCCATATATAAAATCTTCAGAGAAAACAATTGCCAGCCAAGAATAATACATCCTGCAAAAGTCTCATGCAAATATGAGGGTGAAATCAGGACATTTCCAGACAAACAGAAATTAAGGGAATACATAAATACCAAACCAAACTTACAAGAATTATTAAAGGGAGTCCTTCAGTTTGAGAACAAACATCAGACCACAGCCTGAATCTAGGACGCAAGATCACACCAGCCAGGGACTAACCTAGGAAATGAACTCTCAAGGACTATCCAAAACCAAAAAAATTAAAGCAGGGAACCAGAGAGGTTAATTTGTAAATGACAACAACGTCAGAACAATAAAAGAGGGAATAAACGGTATACGTATAGAACTTCCTAATGGAGAAGAAGGCAAGGTGATACCAAGTAATAATAGACTGGTTCAAACCTAGAAAGATAGGCAAATTTCAAGGTAACCACAAAGAAAGTTAACAAACCTAGTCACCAAAATAAAGAAGAAAAACATAAAGTCTCAGTAAAAACAAAACATACAAAAACAAATGAAAAAAAAAAAAAAACCACAAACAAAAGGAATTCAGCACAGGAGAGTAAGACGAACAAAGAAAATGTCAGCACTACAAAAAAAAAAAAAAAAAAAAGCACTACAAAATGACAGCAATAAACTCACACCTATCAATAATCACACTGAATGTAAATGGCTTAAATGCACCCATAAAGAGACAGAGAGTGACAGAATGGATTAAAAAAACAGGACCCATCAATATGGTGTCTACAAGAGACACACCTTAGAAACAGAGAAGAAAGCTTATTAAAAATCAAAGGATTTTTTTGGCAGCAAACAGCTACCAAAAAAGAGCAAAAGTGGCAATACTAATCTCAGATATATAGACTTTTAAACAAAATCCACCATAAAAGACAAAGAAGGGCACTATATAATGATTAAAGGGATGAACCATCATGAAGACATAAGCATAATAAATATCTATGCACCCAATGACAGGGCTCCAAAAGACATAAAACAAACTCTTAACAGCACTGAAAAGAGAAATTGACATTTCCACAATAATACTAGGAGACTTCAATACACCACTCTCGGTAAAGGACAGAACATCTAGAAAGAAACTCAATAAAGATACAGAAGACCTAAAGGGCACAGTCAGCCAGCTTGATCTCATAGCCATATATAGAACAGTACACCCTACAGCTGCAAAGTACATATTCTTTTCCAATGCACATGGAACGTTCTCCAGAACAGACCACATCTTAGCTCACAGAGCAACCCTCAATAAGATCCAAAACACTGAGATAATACAAAGTATCTTCTCTGACCACAAAGCCATCAAGGTAGAAATTAACAACAGGAAGAGCAAGGAAAAAAAAATCAATTATATGGAAACTGGATAACACACTGCTTACAAACCACTAGGTAATAGAAGAAATCAGAGACGGAATAAAAAAATTCCTAGAATGAAAGGAGAATGAAAACACATCATACCAAAACCTTTGAGACACAGCATAGGCAGTCCTCAGAGGTCAATTTATAGCAATAGAAAGGGACAAAATCAAAACATTAGCTACACAACCTGAACAAACAGAAAGACAACAGCAAAAGAAGACTACAGCCACCAGAGGAAAGGAAATGATAAAGACCAGAATAGAAATAAATGAAATAGAGAATAGAAAAACAATAGAAAGAATAAACAAAACCAAAAGTTAGGTCTTTGAAAGGATCAACGAAGTCGACAAATCACTGGCCAGACTGACAAAAGAAAAACAGGAGAGTATGCAAATAACCCAAATAAGAAATGAAATGGGGGACATTGCAATGGACCCAACTGAAATAAAAAGGATCCTAACAGAGTATTATGAAAAAATATACTCCAACAAATTTGAAAACCTAGAGGAAACGGACAAATTTGTAGAAACACACTACCTACCTAAACTAACACAAAATGATGTTGAAAATATGAACAGACACATAACAAGAGAAGAGACTGAAAAGGTAATAATAAAAAAAAAAACTCCCGACAAAAAAAAAACCCTGGCCCAGATGTCTTCACTGGAGAATTGTACCAAACATTCATAGAACAGCTTACACCAGTACTACTTAAACTCTTTCAGAACACAGAAAAGGAAGCGATACTTCTGAATCCATTCTATGAAGACAGCGTAACCCTGATACCAAAATCAGGCAAAGACACCATAAAAAAAGAAAATTATAGACCAATATCTCTCATGAATATAGATGCAAAAATTCTCAACAAAATTCTCGCCAATACAATGCAGCATCATATAAAAAAAAAAATACACCAAGACCAAGTAGGATTCATACCAGGTATGCAAGGATGGCTCAATACTAGAAAACCAATCAATGTAATCCACCACATAAATAAAAGGAAAGAAAAGAATCACATAATAATCTCAATTGATGCAGAAAAGGCATTTGACAAAGTCCAACACCCATTCCTGATAAAAACTCTCAATAAAATAGATACAGAAAGGAAATTTCTCAACATAATAAAAGGCATCTGTGCAAAACCAACAGCCAACATCGTTCTTAATGGAGAGAGGCTGAAAACATTCCCCTTGAGAACAGGAATAAGACAAGGATGCCCTATATCACCATGCCTGTTTAACATTGTGCTGGAAGTCCTAGCTAGAGCAATAAGGCAAGAGAAAGAAATAAAGGGCATCCAAATTGGTAATGAAGAAGTTAAACTGTCCCTGTTTGCAGATGATATGATACTATACACAGAAAACTCAAAAGACTCCACGAGAAAACTACCAGAATAGAAAGATTCAGCAGAGTAGCAGGATACAAGATAAACGTACAAAAATCAGTTGGATTTCTATACACCAATAAAGAGAATCATGAAAAGGAAATCAGGAAAACAATCCATTTATAATAGCCCCTAAAAAAAAAAAAAAAAACTTAGGAATAAACCTAACCAGGGATGTAAAAGACCTATACAAAGAAAACTACAAAACACTACTGCAAAATACCAAAAGAGATCTACATAAATGGAAAAGCATACCATCCTCATGGATAGGTAGACTCAACATTGTTAAAATGACAATTCTACCCAAAGTAATTTACAAATACAATGCAATCTTAATCCAAATATCAACAGCATTCTTTAAAGAGATGGAAAAACTAATCATTAATTTTATATGGAAAGGGAAGAAGCCCTGGATAAGTAAAGCAATATTGAAGAAGAGGAAGAAAGTAGGAAGACTTGCACTACCTGATCTTAGAACCTAGTATACAGCTACAGTAGTCAAAACAGCCTGGTACTAGTACAATGACAGATACATTGACCAATGGAACAGAATTGAGAACCCAGATGTAAATCCATCTGCCTATGGTCACCTGATCTTTGACAAGGGCCCAAAGTCCATCACATGGGGAGAAGATAGTCTCTTAAACAAACAGTGCTGGCAAAACTGGATGTCCACCTGCAAAAAAATGAAACAGACCTGTACCTCACACCATACACAAAAACTAATTCAAAATGCATCAAAGACCTAAATATAAAGCTAAAAAGTACAAAGTTCATAGAAGAAAAAATAGGATCAACACTAGAGGCCCTAATACATGGTATTAACAGGATACAAACCATAACCAACAACACACAAATTCCCAAAGATAACCTAGATAACTGGGATCTTCTAAAAATTATAAACTTATGCTGATCAAAAGACTTCACCAAAAGAGTAAAAAGAGAACCTACAGACTGGGAAAAAAATTTTGGCTATTACAAATCCGACAAAGGTCTAATCTCTAAAACCTACAAGAAAATCCAACACCTCTACAACAAAAAGGCAAATAATCCAATTAAAAAATGGACAAAGGAAATGAACAGACACTTCAGCAAAGAAGACATTCAAGAGGCCAACAGACACAAGAGGAAATGCTCGTGATCACTAGCCATTAAAAAAATGCAAATTAAAACCACAACGAGATAGCATCTCACCCTGGCATAACTGGCACGAATCAAAAATGCTGGAAATAACAAATGTTGGAGAGGCTGTGGGGAGATCAGATCTCTTATGCTGGTGGGAATGCATAATGATACAACCATTTTGGAAAATGATATGGTGCTTCCTTAGAAAGCTAGAAATAGAAATACCATATGATACACCAATTCTGCTCCTAGGAATATACCCTAGAGAAATAAGAGTCATCACATGAATACACATATGCACAGCCATGTTCATTGCATCACTGTTCACAACAGCAAAAAGATGGAAACTACCTAGATGCCCATCAACAGATGAATGGATAAGCAAACTACAGTACATACACACAATGGAGTATTATGCAATGATAAAGAACAATGATGAATCTGCAAAGCATCTCATAAAGTAGATGAATCTGGAAGGCATTATGCTGAGTGAAATAAGTCAACCACAAAAGGACAAATATTGGATGAGACCACTACTGTAAAAACTCATGAAAATGTTTACACTCAAAAAGGAACAATCTTTGATGGTTATGGGGAGGGGGATTGAAAAACACTAAATAGACAATAGATAAGTGGTAACTTTGGTGAAAGGTAAGACAGTACTCAATACTGGGGAAGCCAGCCCAACTTGGACAAGGAAAGGTCATGGAAGCTCTATTGACACATCCAAACTCCCTGAGGGACCGAACTGCTGGGCTGAGGGCTGGGGACCATGGTCTCAGTGAACATCTAGCTCAATCGGCATAACAGTTCATAAAGAAAATGTTCATGTTCTACTTTGGTGAGTAGTGTCTGGACACCTACCATGGCCTATGCCAGACTAAGTCCAGTACAACTAGATTCTGTCTGGCTACCACCACTGACTAATCTGACCGGGATCACAATAGAGGGTCCCGGACAGAGCTGGAGAAAAATGTAGAACAAAATTCTAACTCACAAAAAAAGACTAGACTTACTGGCCTGACAGAGACTGGAGAAGCCCCGAGAATATGGACCCTGGACACCCTTTTAGCTCGGTAATGAAGTCACTCCTGAAGGTTCATCCTTCAGCCGAAGATTAGACAGGCCCATAAAACAAAATGAGACTAAAGGGGCACAACAGCCCAGGGGCAAGGATGAGAAGGCAGGAGGGGACAGGAAAGCTGGTAATAAGGAACCCAAGGTTGAGAAGGGACAGTGTTGACATGTTGTGGGGTTGCTAAACAATGCCATAAAACAATATGTGTACTAACTGTGTAATGAGAAACTAGTTTCTTATCTAAAATACAATAAAATAAAATAAAACAAAATTTTACACCAAAAAAAAAAAAAAAAAAGTTTAGCTGAGATGTTTGAAGTGTATAAACTGGTGAAGAATTGAGATTTGGGAGGCTAGTTGCATTTCAAACTTATATTCTTATTTTCTTTATTTTGTGTCTTACTTGATACTCACCCAGGGTAACTTTATCCATTCCCACAGAGTCAGCCACCACTAACATGGTGATGACTCCAAAATTGAGCTCTTCACCCAGACATCAATCCTATGTCACATACATCTAAATGC
Organism: Dugong dugon; assembly: GCA_030035585.1. NCBI lineage: Eukaryota > Metazoa > Chordata > Mammalia > Sirenia > Dugongidae > Dugong > Dugong dugon. Next base: position 2,346,973 of record CM057472.1, read on the forward strand.
CTTCAGATCACCTGCCCTTGGATGTCCTAGGGCATCTTAAACAGGATATAAAAATAAGTCATCACTTTCATCTTCCCTATCCTGCCCCCGCAAAAAAAAATTCCCCCTATCCTCTTGAAGGATCCCTGGTAGGGCAATGGTTAAGCACTTGGCTGCTAATTGAAAGGTCGATGGTTCAAATCCAACAGCCTATCCATGAGAGAAAAGACCTGGCAATCTGCTTCCGTAAAGATTACAGCCTAGGAATCTCTCTGGGGCCATTCTACTCTGTCCTATAGAGTCGCTAGGAATCAGAATCGACTTGATGCGCACAGCAACAACAACATTCCTTTTGAATTTATTATCACTATCCACACAGTGGAGCCCTGGTGGCACAGTGGTCAAGAGCTTGGCTGCTAATCAAAAGGTCAGCAGTTGGAATCCACCAGCAGCTCCTTGGAAACCCTATGGAGCAGATCTACTCTGTCCTGTAGGGTCACTATGAGTTGGAATTGACTCCATGGCAATGAGTTTGGTTTTTGTTTTTGTTTTTTTAATCCAGACAATTGTCCAAAACAAAAAACTATAACTCATCCAGCGATGTTTTTAAGGTTTGGAGTAAGGATAGGCTCAAGGTGACCGCAAAGGTTATGGGCCAAACTGGAGGCCCCAGCCCAGCCTAAAGCAGCCCTCAGTTCCATTGTTCTGGTTGGTTCCCCCAGGACTGGGATAGCCTAGAAACAGGCTTTAGTCAGGGTACCTGGGTCAACAGTTAGCCCTGCTCTCTCCTTCAGTTGCAGAGAGAGGTAGGCAGGAACTAACGGAGGTTCAGATACCAGTCTTCAGTATTCACTTCCGCCTGCCTTCCATCCTTCAAATGGGAAGCAACTGTTGCCACCCTGTGGCTACATAGGGCACTGCAGCCCCTTACCCAGGCCGAAGGCTGGCTTAGTAGAAGCTTTCTGAGGATCAGCTTCTTGAAACAGGCTGTGTCTTACAGAGGACTCTTTCTCCACATTATATTTATTAAGAAAATAATATTGGTTCTATTTATTTTAATATGAAAATTTTGGAGCCCAAAGGAATTTTGGTATTCTTATGTTTGGCTGTACTGATATAAAATTATTCAAAATTATCAAACACTAATATTTAATAAATTTCTATCTCAATGGATAGTAGTGTGCTAGATACCTGATGGCCTAAAATTGTGAGGGAAACTCACAATAAATTTTAAATTAGACATCTAGCTCAACTGGCATAGCATAGTTTATAAAGAAAATGTTCTACATTCTACTTTGGTGAGTAGCATCTGGGGTCTCAAAAGCTAGTGAGCAGCCATCTAAGACACTCCACTGGTCTCACCCCTTCAGGAGCAAGGGAGAATAAAAAAAACCAAAGACACAAGGGAAAGATGAGTCCAAAGGACTAATGGACCACAACTACCACAGCCTCCACCAGACTGAGTCCAGTACAACTAGATGGTGCCCGGTTACCACCACTGACTGCTCTGACGGGGATCACAACAGAGGGTCCCAGGCAAGGCTGGAGAAAAATGTAGAACAAAATTTTAACTCACAAAAAGAAAAGACCAGACTTACTGGTGTGACAGAGACTGAAGAATCCCCAAGAGTATGGCCCCTGGATACCCTTTTAACTCAGTACTGAAGTCACTCCTGAGGTTCACCCTTCAGCCAAAGATTAGACAGGCCCATAAAACAAAACGAGACTAAAGGGGCACATGAGCCCAGGGGCAAGGACGAGAAAGCAGGAGGGGACAGGAAAGCAAAAAGAAAAAAAAAATGTTTTAAAATTAAAGTTAAAATGAATGGCTCTCTGAATTAGTCCCTTGGATGGCTGGTGGCTCTACTTGCTTCTGGGAGTAATGTAATGGTAACCATTCAGCTATGTCGCAGGGACAGTGAGCAAGCCTGGGGGGGGTGAGCCCTGCTGAGATATACGGTGTACCGCAGCATACCTGAATGGCATTGCTGACATGGTGAGTCATCAAAAATGAGGTCAGAGAAAGCCATTAAAGACTTAAAACCTGCTGTCAATAATCCACAAAACCAGAGGAGGCAGGCCGGTAGTACATTTACCATCTTAGTCATCTAGGGCTGCTCTAACAGAAATACCACAAGTGGATGGCTTCAACAAAGAGAAATTTATTCTCTCGCAGTCTAGCCGGTTACAAGTCCAAATTCAGGGCGTCAGCTCCAGAAGAAGTCTTTCTCTCTCTGTTGGCTCTGGAGGAGGGTCCTTGTGATACATCAATCTTCCCTTGGTCTGGGAGCTTCTCCGCACAGGAATCTCAGGTCCAAAGGATGCGCTCTGCTCCAGGTGCTGCTTTCTTGGTGGTATGAGGTTCCCATGTTTCTCTGCTCGCTTCTCTCTTTTATATCTCAAAAGAGATTGGCTAAGACACTATCTAATCTTGTAGATCTCATCAATATAACTGCCGCTAATCCATCTTATTACATCATAGTGATAGAATTTACAAAACACAGGGAAATCACATCAGATGACGAAATGGTAGACAATCATACAACACTGGGAATCATGACCCAGCCAAGTTGACAGATATTTTGGGGACACAATTCAAATCCATGACAGTAACCCAACCAAAAAACCAAACCCATTGCTGTCGAGTCGATTCCGACTAGAGTGACCCTATAGGACAGAGTAGAACTGCCTCATAGGGTTTCTAAGGAGCACCTGGTGGGTTCAAACTGCTGACCTTTTGGTTAGCAGCTTAGCTCTTAACCACTGCACCACCAGGGTTTCCTAACAGTACCTAGTTATTCTGTCCCAGACAGTGAGCTGGAACCCACCTCTGGCACGAGAAAACGATGGCTCACAAAAGTTGCCAAGATCACACGAAGCTAGTAAATGGCATGGCCTAGACCCCACCCCAGTTCTCCTAGCTATCAAAATACATACTATTTTCTCTATATAACACCAAGTAGGTCCCTGTTCAACTGTCTTTACTTCGTGTTTTTGTTTTGCTCTGGGCTAAGAATTTATACATGTGAAAGATACTGCTTACCAAGTCGTGTCTAAGATGCCCAGGGAGAAGTAAAAACTAACCCCCAATCCTCTCTGGGTGTTTTCGGCAAATGGCTTTCTTCCCAGAGACCACTCAGAGCTATTAACAACCAGGAGGCTACCAGGCTTCAGAAATCTTCCAAGATAAACTTCTATTCCAGCTGGCCCCCTGCTGGTTTGAGTCCCAGAACTGCAAAATATCCTTCCTATTTCTAGACAGACAGCTGTACAACAGGCAGAAACCTCGCACCGTGATGGTCACAGTCAAAAATCAGTCTACATAAACAGACATTTTTGCTGAGCACGTATTACTGAACTCATTGCAAGAACATCTAGATAGGTTTGGTTTTTTTTAACACAGAATAAAAATAGAATAGTTTCCTTGAACTGAAGAGAAAAAAGTCTCAACAGATGCAGATATCAAACAGTTGTTAGGTGCCGTCGAGTCAGTTTATAGCCATCCCATGTACAACAGAACGAAACACTGCCCCTTCCTGCGTCATCCTCTCAATTGCTGTCATGCTTGAGCCCATTGTTGATATCGCGGGCTGTTCATGAGTCTTTCACATTCTGATGCTGCATTCTTCTTCATATAGTCCAGCTTCTCGGATTATTTGCTCAGCATACAGATCTAGTAGGCATGGTGAAAGGATACAACCCTGACCCACGCCCTTCCTGACTTCCAACCCCACAGTACCCCCTTGTTCGGTTTGAACGACTGCCTCTTGATCCACGCACAGGTTCCTCGTGAGCACAATGAAGTGTTCTGGGATTCTTGCTCTTTGCAGTGTTATTGCCACTTGAAATATTTATTTTTCCTTGATATTATATATTCATTCCTCAAATATTTACTGAGTGCCTACTATGTGACTGGGTATAAAACAGATGCAGCCTCCTGGAGCTTACCATCCAGTGGGAGAGATGGACAGTAAACCAGTAAACGTTGTTAATTACAAGAAATGCCATGAAGCTTTAAAAAGTGGGGCAGTCCAACAGAAAATGAGGGGCTACTCAGGTAGAACAGTGAGGGCAGGCATCCCTCAGCAGGTGACTTTGACACCGAGACCTAAACACGAGAAAGATACCGCTAAGCAGAGTGGGAGGCAGCTGTGTGAAAGTCACAAGGTGGGCAGAGACTGGTGTGACCGCGGCACTGAGGGGAGGCCAGGGTGCCTGGGACAGAGCACCAGAGGGTGAGCCTGCAGAAACGAGACATCAGCTTGTGTGGATCCTTGTAGGTCATGGCGAGAAGCGTTATTGTTATTCAAGGTGCGATATGAAGTCACTGATTAGGTTTGAACCAGGCGAGTGACAGGATCTGATTTAAAGCTTTTATTGAAAAAATTCAACTCTGCCTTTCCTGCAGAGAACACTTTGGAAGGGACCAAGAGGAGAAGCAGGAAGAGCAGTTAGAAGGCAATTTCAGAAACCCACACCAGAGGTAACGGTATCTTGGAGCAGGGTGTTTGAAGTGGAGCTAGAGAGAAGAGGACAAGCCAATTACAGATACATTCTGGAAACAGAAATGAAATAAATTCTTATAATTTGGGTATAATGTGTGATGAGAGAAACAAAGATAACTCCCGGGTTTTTGCAGGGCATACATGGCTAAGTGGTGGCACCACTGATTGAGGTAGAAAAGAACAACATGAACAGATTGGGGAAGGTGGTGGATGCAGAAATCCGGATTAAGGAATGGGAATCTGGAGAATGATGTAAGCTTGTGGCTATACAAAAATGAAATCTGGGCTGCATATACAAACACTGGAGTCATCGGCAAAGACAGAGTGTACAGAATCAAGAGAATAAATGGGGTCACCCAGGCAGATGAGCACTGAGCTCTGGAGAACTTAGCAATTAAAGACTGCATTACAGGCAAGGATAACTAGTAAACAAAACTGAGAATAATTAGAGGGAAAAAGCGAAGGGAATGAATAAAGCCAAAAGTATGCCATTTTGGTATATCTTGGCCTCAAAACCAAGAAAGAAAAGGGTTTTAAGGGAATGGTCAAGTGTATTGAAGAAGGCAGGAATGTAGGTGAATTTGGCATGGAGGCCGTCAACCTTGGTATGAACAATCTAAAAGGCATCTCAAAATAAACATGATAAAACGGAACTTCTGATCTTCCCATGAAAACTTGCTCCTCTTGAAGTCTTCCATTTTCCTAGTTCCTTGAGTCAAAAATCTTGGTGTCACCTTTGACTCCTCTTTCTCTCGGCTCCTACATCCAACCCATCAGCAAATCCTGTAGGCTCTAACTTCTAAATAAACCCACAGTCTGACCACTTCTCACCACCTCCACAGCTATCAGGCTAGCACACCTCTCACCTGGGCTATTACTTCCCCTCCCTCCCAACAGGAATACCTTTAACACAGCATTCAGAGTGGTCCTTTTTAAATGAGGGCTGATCACATCACTCTGTCCAACCCTCTAATTGCTTCACTTATTATTCAGAGGAAATGTCAGTTTTTATAGGCCTATAAAGCACTTGGCTGCTTACCAAAAGGTCAGCGGTTCAAACCCACTAGCCATTCCGCAAGAGAAGGATGTGGCAGTCTGCTTCCGTAAAGATCACAGCCTTGGAAACTCTATGGGGCAGTTCTACTCTGTCCTATAGGGTCGCTATGAGTTGGAATTGAAACCCATTGCTGTCAAGTCGATTCTGACTCATACCGACCCTATACGACAGAGTAGAACTGCCCCACAGGCTTTCCAAGGCTGTAATATTTACGGAAGCAGACTGCCACATCTTTCTCCTGTGGAGTGGCTGGTGGGTGTGAACTGCCAACCTTTCTGTTAGCAGCCAAGTGCTCTACCACGGCACCACCAGGGCTCCTCTGGGTTATATTAGTTCTTAACAAGAGAATTAGAAACTAGCATTCAAGTATATGAGATAGTGTCTGTATAAATTACCATTAGGTTACTGAGGTCATATATCCCATTTAAAAAAAAAAAAAAACCAAAAAAACTCTCTTTTAATACCATATTCCTTCAACTTTTGCTGTACCATTTTCAGCTGCCCTTCACAGTAAATGTTCATGAAAATCATACTTACTCCCCACCATTCTCTCCCTAGTCAGTTGTAGTCCACTGTTCCCACTGCTCATTCATTTCTTTAGCAAATATTTCTTGAGTGTCAGGCACTGTGTTAGGTATTGGGAAATAAACCTGAACCTCAAAGAGTGGCAAGGCAGGATAAACAAATAAAATATATAGTATGTCAGGTGGTTGTAAGCACTTCTAAACAAAATAAAGCAGGGATGGGGGCTAGGGGAAACAACGTAAAGTAGGGATTGGGAACTCCTCACTGGAAAGACGAGCAAAAATCTGAAAGAGTTCCAAGAGTAAGCTCTGTGGTATGTGGAAGAAGAACATTCCAGGCTGAATTGTGTCCCCCCAAAATATGTGTCAACTTGGCTAGGCCATGATTCCAAGTATTGTGTGACTGTCCACCATTTTGTCATCTGATGTGATTTTCCTATGGGTTGTAAATCCTACCTCTATGATGTTAATGAGGGGGGATCAGCAGCAGTTATGTTAATGAGGCAGGACCCAATCTGTAAGATTAGGTTGTGTCTTAAGTCAATATCTTTTGAGATATAAAAGAGAGAAGTGAGCAGAGAGACAGGGGAACCTCATACCACCAAGAAACAAGAGCCAGGAGAATAGTGTGTTCTTTGGGCCCGGGGTCCCGGCACTGAGAAGCTCCTACACCAGGGGAAGACTGATGACAAGGACCTTCCCCCAGACCCAACAGAAAGAGAAAGCCTTCCCCTGGAGCTGGCAACCCTGAGTTTGGATTTGTAGCCTCCTAGTCTGTGAGAGAATAAACTTCTGTTTGTTAAAGCCATCGACTTGTGGTCTTTCTGCTATAGCAGCACCAGATGACTAAGACAGTAGGGGTTGGGAACCCCTCACTGGGAAGAGGAGCAAAAATCTGTAAGAGCTGAGAGAGTAAGCTGTGTGGTATGTGGAGCAAGAACATTCCAGGCTGACAGAGCAGGAAGTACAGAAGCCATAAGATGGGAGCTGTTTGAGGAAAAGCTAGAAGGCTGGTATAATTGACAGCAAATGACTCCAGGAGAGCAGCAGATGAGACTTGGGTAATTGCAGGAAGGCAAAGTGGGAATTTGGGTGTGTGGGGACAGATCACATAGGGCCTTAGAAATAACCCATTGCCTTCAAGTCGATTCCAACTCATAGTCGGAATGTGTCCCACACATTTCCAAGGCTGTAATCTTTACGGAAGCAGACTGTCACATCTTTCTCCCGAGAAGCAGCTGGTGGGTTCAAATCGCCAACCTTTCAGTTAGCAGCTTAGCATTTAACCACTGGGCCACCAGGGCTCCTTAGAACTAATATGCATCTTCATTAATGAGATGAATAAAATCCAAGGACGATACAATTAGCTGAATCAGAGTAGACAAAGTAAGACCGACATGTGTCTTCTATGTGCCATGTGTTAGGTCTGGGGTTATAAGAATGAACGAGGCTGCTCTGGGCCTTACCCTCCAGTCAGCTCCCACTCACGGCCAGCCTAGGCACAGCAGGATGAAATGGTGTCTGGTCCTGCGCCATCCCCATGATGGGCTGTAGATCGCTGACTGTCGTGATCAACAGGGTTTTCATTGACTGGTTTTTGGAAGTAGATCACCAGGTCTTTCTTCCTAGTCTGCCCTAGTCTGGAAGCTCTGCTGAAACCTGTTCAGCATCACAGCCACATGCAATCCACCCCAGACAGAAGGGTGGTGGCTGCGCATGAGGTGCACTGGCCAGGAATCAAACCGGGTCTCCCGCATGGGACATGAGCATTCTACCATTGAACCACCAATGCCTCATTCCAGGAACTTAATTTTCATCTAGAGTCCCTGGATGGTGCAAACAGCTTATGTGTTTGCTAACAGAAAGGTTGGTGGTTTGAGTCCACCCAGAGACACCTAGAAAGTCCTGACGATCTACTTAGGAAAAATATCAGCCATTGAAAATCCTATGAAGTTCTACTTTGACATGCATGGAGTCACCATACATTGGAATTGACTCGGTGGGGGCCTGGACCTGGAAATTCTCATCTGCAGTGATGACGATGAAGACTCACTTAGAAATGATTTCACTGTAGTACAGTCACGCAGGCTAAAACTTTATCTTGTCTTCTCTGGATGGGAATATTACCTCCTCGCAGATGAGTGAATTTAAATCCTACCTTCAGGCTAAGTGGAAACAGAGAGGTTAAGTAATTTGCTCAAGATCCCACCACTAATGCATGATGGAGCTGGCATTCGAATCCAGGTATCCTGAGAATAAAGTCTGTGCTCAAAATGACCTGCTGGATTTGTATTAAGGTTTACACCAGGATACATGTATTATGTATATTCTTTTATACAAATTAGAAAATACTTTCTGAGTCTTCATAATAAAATCCTAAAATAAATGTTGGAAGGGGTTATAGAAGAAACTCCATATATCCATGAACAGGGGTTCATTTACATGGAAGTCTGGGAATTAGCCTGAGTGAATGTCTGGACACACACTGCTGTGGAGCAAATAAATGGATGAATGTGCACCATGTTACGTGCACATAAACAAGAACAAGATGCCAATAAAAAATGTCAGGGCCCCGGGCTGAGACAAAGCGGACTTCCTATTTTGTTTCTTTGTCCCCCCAACGTCTCTGGACTATTCTTTGTTAACACCCATCTAGGCTGTGGTAGGCAGAAGTCTAAGATGACTCCTGAGTCCCACCCTCTGGTGTACACGCCCTGCACGATCCTCTCCCTTTGAGAGACGAGGGACCTAGGAATACAATAGGACAGCTCTCCGTTGTTAGATGGTAAAGGTGACGGGACAGTCACCCCCTGATTGATGCAGTATATGAGATCCACCTTAGCAAACCTAAGGGATACTCTCCCCGTGGCCTTGAAGGAGTGAGCTGCCGTGCTGTGAGAGGGCCACAACCTGAGGGCAGCCTCTACTAGCTAAGAGGGACCGAGCAAGAAAAAGGGGACTTTAGTCCTGTAACAGAGGAGCACTGGTGGTGTGCTGGCTAAGCGCTCCGCTGCGAACTGAAAGGTCGGCAGGCGAGGGAATATGGTATCAAAAGAGAGATTTTTTTTTAAATGGGATATATGACCTCAGTAACCTAATGGTAATTTATACAGACACTATCTCATAGACTTAAAAGCTAGTTTATAATTCTATTTTTAAGAACTGCTATAACCCAGGGGAGCCCTGGTGGCACAGTGGTAAAGCGCTCACATGCTAACAGAAGGGTCGGCAGTTCAAACCCACCAGCTGCTCCATGGGAGAAAGAGGTGGTAGTCCATAGAGATTACAGCCTTGGAAACCCTATGGGGCAGTTCTACTCGTCTATAGGGCCGCTGTGAGTGGAACTGACTCGATGACAATGGGTTGGGTTTTTTCCTTAGTCCTATAACCACAAGGAACTGAATTTTAACCTGGATGAGGGTGGACGAGGACCCGGAGCACAGAGGAGACTGCAGTCCCTCCAACACCTTGACTTCAGCCTGGGGAGACTCTGAGCAGAGGACCAGCTAACCTGTGCCCAGGGGGCTCCTGTGCCACGGAAACTGAGATCATAAATGGGTGTTGCTTTACAGTGCAAAGTACGTGGTGATTTGTTATACAGCAACAGAAAGCTGAAACATGAGCCAACATCCATTCCTTACAGAGATTGTTAGAGGGGACCCAGGATTGCTACACCCTCATGTTAATCCACAGGTAATAATGGAAGCACAATTTTTAATCCCGGGTTGTCTTAATCCATGCTCCTTCATATCTCCATGCCTTTTCACTTGCTCTTCCCTGTGCCTGGAATGCCCGGCTGCCTCAGATGAATTCACTCAAACTTTAAAAGCCAGGCAAATGTTGCTTCTTCAAAGAACCATTCCCTTAAACCACTCCTACCCACCCGCAAGCAGAATAACTTACTCCTACTCCTTGCTTCCGTGGCAGCTGTTTATTTATACATCTTCCCAAAACACTTGCCATGATAGGATGCAGTAACTTTTTATACCCACCCTCCACCCCTACCCCTGCCACCCGGGAGTCTCTGGGTGCAAATGGAAAGGTTGGAACCCACCCAGAGGCGCTTCCGAAGACAGGTCTGGAGATCTGCTTCTAAAAGATCACCGCCTTGAAAACACTATGCAACACAGTTGAGTTCTGTACAAGTTGGCTCCCCGTGAGTTGGAATCGACTTGACAGGTAACTAACAACAGCCCCCCACAACACACACACACACCCAGGACGGTGAATGTTTCAGGGCAGAGCTGCCCAGACGTCTGCACAGTGACTGGCATATAAACCAGTTGCTGTCGAGTTGGTTCTGACTCACAGACACGCCATATGTTGCAGAGTAGAACTGCCTTCCATAGTTTTTCATGACCGTGACCTTTTGGAAGCAGCTAGCCAGGCCTTTCTTCCGAGGGGCCTCTGGGTGGGTATGAACAGACAAACTTTTGGTTAGTAGCCAAGCATGTGAACCGTTGGTGCCACCCAGGGGCTAAATAGTTGGATTTTAGTGAATGAAATGAGGCTGTGGATGAACACAGACTTCTGATGCCCAGAGAGTTGCTGTTTCTTTTCCAGCAGAGATGATCAGGCCTCCAGGCATTAATGGAAACCTAAAAGCCTTCTCCATGACCCCAGCAGGGTGACTAGCCAAGCACTTACACTGTGTTAAAAGGGCTGATATTTACTGTCTCAACAAAGCTGCTCTGAAATGGATGGGTACACCTTGAACTGACAATGGCAGGTGCCAGCAAGGATTCGGTCTCCCCCTAAGGGGTGCCGTGTAGCCTGCTGATTTTTTCTGATTCGAGCCCTATGCTAGGGTTGCATGCTTGCTGACTCAAATCGTGTTTTAACCCCTTCCTGAAATCAAATGTCAACTGAAATAGACAACAACCCTACAGAGTTAGTTTTACTCCGCAGCTTAAACATCTGGGTAGCAAGACAGAAATGTGAATCATGTCTCAAGACACTCATGGTGTTCACAGGACCCCAGGGCAGGTAGCATTTTCTGGAGATCACAGACTCAGGCAAAGTTACGCATCATCAATCCCCAGGGAACGTCATTTAGCTGGGTATGTATTTTGAGAACATATTGAGAAAATATTCATATCCCTAATATGCTGTTCTTAGGACCCACTCTGACGGACCAGTGATTGAACTGTAAGGAAGTGCTCCTTTGCATTTCACCTAAATCAACCACGCTATGGCTTTAGGGCTCCACTTCAGTGGAGAGGAGATCACTCAGAACCCAAGAGGAACCCAAGCAAAAGACATGGATATAAGGCTCCTGTCTGATGCTGCATCACAAGACATTTATACTCCTCTTGGGTGTATCTGGAGTCGTTCCGAAGAATCAAATCAGATCCTGCGGGTCCTACATTTCAGGAAGCTTTTACAAATTCTGCCTGGTAGTGGCTCTAAGAGGCAACCAGCTGGGGATGCAATTTCCCTAAGATCAGTAGTAGGGAAAAACATGGGTTCTGGGTTCCAATCTATCTTAAGGTGCTACCTCTTTCAGTCAACACGTATTAACGGAGCACCCATTATGTACCAGATTTTGTGCTAGGGGCTGGGGTGAGAGCTGGGAATTAGACAGATGAGGCCACTGTCCTCACGGGATTTATGGTCTCACATGGGTATGTGTGTACACCCTGTGTACAGAAAGAAGAAAGGGAAAGTGGAGGGGGGGAGGAAATAGAACCCCTTTAAAATGTACTAACTATTTAAAATGCTTATAAAAACTTCACACTGGCAGAACACGGTAAATACCTTCGATGCTCTGTGGGCCCACGAGATTCATGGCCTGGTGCGCTGGATATTCTACCCGTGGCCTGGCAATGCCCAACTGCTCCATAACGCCATGGAGTAGCCTCTGGATATCTGTTTCTGAGACCCGGTCAGGTGCCCGAGGACTATAAGCAGATGTCGGGGTCCATCCAAATGCCAACCAAAACAGTAGGCCAGACAGCAGGTTAAAGACCTTTTGGGAGACCATTTTTAATCCGCTGAAAAAAGACCAAACATCTATCGATTAGCCGCGATTGGCAATCGTGATAAAGCGATCATGCAACCACCTCAAGGACCACCCAGAAAGGGGACACAATTGTAAAATCTTTAAGAGTTTTGCTTTTGTCTTAAGTGTCTACCCTATGCAGGACATCTACTGTGGGACGGTATTAACGAAACAAAACAGTCTGAGGTACCCAGTTCCTCCGTACTTGCATTCTTGGGAAGGCTCGCCTGGAACAGCAGTTCTCGTCCCTTTTTTTTTTTTTTTTAATGTTTATAGCCTTTATTTTCTTGTTTGTGACTTACAGACTATACAGAACATTCAAGGGCAGCCATATTTGTACATGTTGATGGAAGCTTGCCTAGGTGGAGAACTCTGGGCCATTCTCAGGGATAGGTAGGAGATTTAAGAAATTCCTGTCGTGTCTCTAAAAATGTTGTTGGCTGCGATGGTCTGTAAGAAGAATAGATATTACAAAGTATAAAATTTCATATTTACATATACTTGTATTTCAAAATATAAAGTAAATATGGGGTACAACCCACTCTACACATGACTTAACCATATATATAAAACACAGTCTTAGCACTAATGACACAAGCCTGCCATAAAAATGGTAGCTGGCAAGATACAGACACAGGCCTCCTGGTGGTGCAGTGGTTAAGAGCTATGGCTGCTAACCAGAAGGTCAGCAGTTCAAACCCACCAGCTGCTCTTTGGAAACCCTATGGGGCAGTTCTACTCTGTCCTATAGGGTCACTATGAGTTGGAATCGACTTGACCGCAACAGGGTTTTTGGTTTAGTCTAGCATGGATATCAGATTCAGACAACTATGTATTCGGAATCCACTGCTTTAATGTAAAGAGAATTACAGTTATTTTTGATTTATAATCTAGATTAACTATCAGATGAATTCTCCATAGACGGGCAGTCTGGCTTTCCTAACACTGAGAATTTTTTCCAAAGTAACCTTTTCCTCTGCCTTCACATTACTCTTTGGCTTCAAAATGATCAAGAGTTTCCAGCCATCTGTCTCAGCCCTTAGCTAGTCTTATGAAAAATTAATCTACTCATAAGCAGTAATTTCATGAGAGGAGTCTGCTTTTGATTTACTTCTTTTGACCTTCAGGGCAAGTAAATTTGGTCTTGATAGTGCCTGTTTTCATTCTCATTTTGTTTTTATTCTTGCATCTCTCAGAATGTTCTGCATTACCTCAACCCAACCACCCTCACCATCTCTTCCCGCTACGAAAAGGAAAAAACAAAACACGTCTTGCCTCAGTTTTGAGAAAGGAGAAGGATAGTGACATCTTGTGTTCTCCCAGATTCAGGGGAGAAAAGGCTAATAATAGGAAGGCCTTAGGGAGAAACCAACAGTAAAGAAGGGCAGAAAGGTATAGGGGTGGTGGAAAAGGACGTTTTAGCTTATCAAACATCTGTTCTATTTGCGGTCCTGACAGGAACGTAAACACACACACACAGGCCCTGCCCTGCCATCTGGTAGGGAGATGAGGTTTGCTTGGTCAGCCTTGCACTAGCTGGGTGATCCTGGGCGAGTGCCTCAGTGTTCTCATCTGCAAAAAGGGGATAATAAGCGTATCTACTTTATGGGGTTGTTGTTAGGATAACTGTGCAAACCCATGTACGAGGACTTAGTACCAGGCAGAGTGAGCCCCCAGAACGTTTGCTATTGTTGTGTTGGCAATATGGCCTCAGGCTAGCCTGTTTATCTTTACAGTTCTGGAGATTAGAATTTGGGGACGGGCGGCGAGGACAGAAGGAAGACACGGCAGATGAGGGAGAGGGAGAACCCTGGTCTGGGGAGTCCGCCTGTCCTAAATTTGGGCTCCTGTGGCTATGCGTTCAGAACAAGGGGACAGTATTCACTGCCGCCCGCCCTCTGCAGCTGCCTAGCCTGCTGAGGACTGACGGATGCTTCAGGCACCAGCCCGGCAAACCCTTCTTTTTGATGACCCCTCTTTTTTTTATTTTTTTGAGGGGGATGGTTGAGGAGGCAAAACCACGTATTTTCTTCCCTGAAAGGGGAATATTCACACCCCCTATGTATTTTTCTGTCAAAGGAAAGGCTTTCTCCAGTCACTTCCAGATAGAAAACCTTGCTACCCTAAGAGCTGAAAACAGCTCTTGGCTGCAGCCCCAAAGCCTGCGTTTGTGACGGAAAAGGCCCGAGGCAGGCACCAGCCTCTCCATCCATCCATCCATCCATCCATCCCCATCTTCTCTAGTCCGCTCTGAATGCAAGATGTCCGTCTTATTTCCAGCCCCTGCCGACACCGTTCTGATCCGATGCGCCCCCCAGTCTCCCTCGGCACCGCTTTCTCCTTGTGCACAGCCAAGCCCCCGACCCCCACCCACCCTGTGTCCGGCCCCGACCTCCCCCAGCTGGAGGATTTCAGCAGGAAGCCCTGCTTCAGGGCGACCCCGAAGGAGCCGCGGGTCTGGGGGGCAGCAGCAGGCGGAGCCGGCATCCACGCAGTACTCACCGAGGGGCAGCCCGGAGCCTGCGGCGGTCTGGGCCTCGGGCGCGCGGGTGCGCAGCAGGGCGAGCGGGCAGCCGGGCGGGCGGGCAGCCGAGCGGCCGGGGCTCGGGCCTCACCGCCTCCGCCTCTTCGCTCCGCCCCGGTCCCGCCTCCAGCAGGTGCGGGCCGCCGGGCCGGGACTCCCGGAGCGCATGCCAGGAGGGACGTGCCCCTCGCCATGCATGCTGCGTACAAACCTCTCCTCCTCCGTTACAGAGCAGCTTAAAAAATTCTTTGGCTTAGAGTAGACAGGCCCATAGGACAAAACGAGACTAAAGGGGCACACCAGCCCAGGGGAAAGGACGAGACAGGAAAGCTGGTAACGGGGAACCCACGGAGTAGGGGAGAGCTGACATGTCGTGGGGTTGGCAACCAATGTCATAAATCAATATGTGTGCTGTTTAATGAGAAACTAATTTGCTCTGTAAACCGTCTAAAGGACAATAAAAAAAAAGTTTAAAAAAAATTCTTGGGCTTAAAGACGGAAGAAGCAACGGTGGGGTGACGAAAAGTTGAAGAGGTCCTACGAACTTTTAATGGTGGCAATGATGTGGTAAGGTACACACTGCTTTCACGACCCCCTTCATTGATCAGTAACACTGGAGAGGTATTTATTTAATCGAGGATGCTAGAAAAATCTATTAAATACGTCAAGGAACACTTGAAAACCTCTAGGAATATTAGTTCTGAGAATTATATCTAAACCTTCACACCAATTATTTATGAAAATTCCAACTCTGGCCTGAAGAGACCCGGGATTTACAGCATATTGCAGAAAGTACATCCAGGTAGATTCAGGATTCTTCTGTTAGTAAGGGTTTATAGTGGCACAGTGGTTAAAAGCTCAGCTGCTAACCAAAAGGTAGACTGTTCAAATCCCCCAGCTGCTTCTTGGAAACCCTATGGGGCAGTTCTACTCTGTCCTATAGGGTCGCTATGAGTCAGAATCGACTCAATGGCAACGGATTTGGTTTTCTTGGTAAGGGTTTATAGAGCACCTACTATGTGCAGTTTTGAACATCTGAAATGTGTTCAAATATAAAATTTGAACTGTAAAGCCATATAATGAACACTATTTTAAATTTCTTTAATCGAGGACTGGGGATGAGTTGGGTACCTGGGAGATCTGAGTGACTTGAACTGTAAAGCCATATAATGAACACTATTTTAAATTTCTTTAATCGAGGACTGGGGATGAGTTGGGTACCTGGGAGATCTGAGTGACTAAATAACTTGATGTTAGAATCCCAGTCTCCTTACCTTAGCTCTATGCAGCAAATCCATTATCACCAACAGCGATTTATGCAAAGAACAGTTGTTAGCTGTGGTTGCCTCGATTCTGACTCATGGTGACCCCACACGTGCGGAGTAAAACTGTGCTCCACAGGGTTTTCAAGGCTGTGACCTTTTGAAAGCAGATCTTGTGCTTCTGGGTGAGTTCAAACTGCCAACGTTTTGGCTAGTAGTTGAGTGCTTAACCAGTTTGTGCCACCCTGGGACTCCACGCAACGAATAGGGCTGACAAATTCATTCATGCGACACATGGCCTTTTGGTCTGAAGCCAAGCAAGGCCCCTTCCTAGAGCTTTTGTTCCACAGCTGCTCTGCTTCCTGCTCATTTCAATGCATGTGAAGTCATTAGGACTTACTTTATCCTCAGGGCTCCAAGACCACGTGAGCCTTAATATTTACTATTCACACACAAAGTGGTTTTCAGTTCTGAATTTTACTTCAGCATTGTCCAGTTACCTTCATTTTGTGCTTAGGAATATGGAGGTCATTATAATTTACTGCTTTTGTGGTGAATGGAAACTTGACTGAAATACTCCAAAATGTCTGTGCTCCACATGAAATTTCACATTAAAAAAAAAAAAAAAAGAAACATCTATCAACTATATCCTGGGCTTGATGATTATCACAATCCCATATTAAATTTACTTGCTATAGAATGTTGCCAAGCAGACAACTGCTTTAAGTTCTGTATGACTGTATCATTTGTTGCTCGTAAGATGATTATTATTAGACATCTATACTTATGAGTAAAGTGAAAAGAATCCTTGAAGTTACTGCATATGTAAAACTTTGTAAAGTACCTTGTATATTTACTGTATCACTTGAGGTTAGTAAGCTGGGACATTATCATCTCCATTTTGTGTAAGAAAAAACAACAGAGAGACTGTCAAGTCTAAAACTCAACTTTCCCGATGCCTTCTCTAATTACCACACCTCCAAACTATTCATTTTCATATTCCTGTTGTGCATGGCAGTTTTCAGCTAACAAAAACGGAGTGACATGTGGATAGTTTTTCTCTCGTGAACAAACATCTTTATTGATACATCCATCAGAAAAGCCGCTGAGTCTGGTGATTTGTAGTTAGCTTCATATGCTTTCTTCCCGAATCAGTGATCCAATTTACCATTTCATTCCATCCCCTGTCTTTTAAGAGGTCCAAAAGTTAAGAGTAAAAAAATTGCTTTAAACTAGGCAACATACATCTCAGCGTTCAGGAATATTTTCTATTTCTACTTCCTACTGGAAATACCACAAAGATCTGAAATGCACGCCTGGTCTTTATTATAAACCTGTTTTGACATCAGGTAAACACGATGTTTATATTTATAGATTTTCACAGGCTCTATATAGTCAAATACTAATTCTGACTGAGGGTTAATTCCTAGAGAATGAATATAGAGACAGGAAACAGCTTTGAAATAAAACAGAGATACCGTTGCCAAGCAGAACTTCGTAAAGCAAACGTTCGATATCGCGAACTTCCTCACGGGTAAGTCTGGGTGCTCTGAGCAGGCCTGCCATTCTGTCCTGCTCTGCTCCAACATCCCCACGTGGCACGCTAACAACTGACCTGTAGAACAGTCGTAAGTGGTCGGTTCTGCCTGCTTATTCTTTTCTCAAAAACCTAGACAGTATGCTCTATGGTTCATCGTACTATTTTCTTAAAGATTTGTAGTTTCTAAGATTTCATTTAATAATTCCAAATGTAAATTTAGACGGATTTGCTTGACAATTGGGGTTAAGTATTAAACCACTTTGAATTTCTAGTAGGGTCTCAGGCAAGTCATATTCCAGAAAATTCTCTTTAATGTCTATGCTAAATAAATAACATTTACACACAAGACAAAACCACTGCAGACTTTCATCCTAGCTAAATGTAGAGAGGTGCATCAACTATTTGAAATTCTAAAATCAAGCATCTGCAAATACGAAATCACCTTGATTAAACTTCTTTCAAGTTTAATTATTCCTCCTTAAATAATTAAAAAATTCTATATTGGACAAAACAGATACAAATGTATTTGTGCAAATTGACTTAGAACACAGTATGGCTTCAAGGTCATCAATTACTTCTCCATCATTGTAACATAGGAGCCCACTTTAATCATTATTCTGCTTTAGTCATTCTTAGTTCAAATGAATACACAGACAATACAAACCTAATAACTCTGTCCCAAATAGGAATAAAGTATTAGGATATTATTGAGTAAATGAATTTCTAGGAATTTTGGGTAAAGACAACAAACATTAATTTTATATAAGTGGAGAAATAAAATTTGCAGGGTTTATCTCTTCCCCTTCCATGTCTGGGTATGTCTGTGGAAACCTGATCTGACACAGGAGGAATCACAGCAAATGGGCACAGCTCCCTCCACTCATTCTATCACACATAGAAATAAAATTCAAGCACATTTCAAATGTCAATTACTTAAAAATTCAGCCAACAATTTCTTTAAAAAGCTAACATGTATCTCTGCTTTAAGAGATCACAATAAACTTAAAAGTAGTTTAAATACTGCCATAATTAAGAAAAACCAAGTCATCATTTATACAAGTATAAAATCCAAGTTGCTTGTACAGTGAAATAAAAATGTTTCAGAGAAAAATCTATGTCGTAATAATCATCCTGAGCTACAAAGTAACGTGTGCATTATTTCTGCAAGTCCTATCTCTGATTGCTAATTTTCTTTACATTAACAAGAATACCATTTACCACTTACAAGTCTACAGGTTTACTGGTTGATAAGAGCTGAGCTTTTCCAATAGGAGCTTTTGGAGAACCTTTATACCAAGCCCTTTCTCTTTCTGATGGTTTCCTAAGGACTCTGTTACTTACCCCAGGAGAAAAGGCTGTATTGTTATTTACAACAGATTTTAGTATATCATAATTAGTAACGTCGTCCAAAGGAACCTTAATTTGGTCGTGAGATACCACTTCCTGTTTACAAATCCTAGTAGACCCAAGAGAAGCATTCACCAGGTCTCGGTGCCTCTTCGTCTTTGAGAAAGATTTAGAAGTTAACTCCATACTTGATTTTGAAACTGCATCAACGTTTGGCTGTTCGTGTGACGTAGATTTCTGTTCTTTAACACCTGATTTGTTACATGTGATAGAGGATGCATTTTCTAAACAAGAAAGAGCACTGTCACAGCTTACTGCTTTAACTAGAGGAGATGCAGCATCCCCGTGACTCACCGACTTGTGGTTCACAGGTTGTCTGTTATACTCCAACAAAGAATTAATTCGTCTGACAGACTGACGAACAGGGGTGCGCTGAAACTTAAGAGGTGACTTCACGTTGGTTCTATTTGGTTCATTTAAAGAAAGTTTATTAAACCACTGTATGTGGTCTGAAACCTTGCCATGCTCTGTCACCTGGACACTTTGTGACACTGTTTCATCACGTGTCCTCACCAGCGAATGCTGCTGAACAATCCTCACAGGCTGAGGCTTTGGTAAGTTTGTTACACTGCATGTGACCTGCTCTAAGGAAGACGATTTAGTCACATCCGCCCCAGCAACTGCACGTTTTACTAAGTTTTCTTCAATCGGTTTCTCATCCTCCTTTCCTTTAGGATTTAGTTGATCTCTCGGGGACTCCTGTTTCTTTAGTTGTTTATCCCTGGGGAGTTCTTGCTTGCCGGAATAATCTTTTGGTGTGTCTGAACAAACACTTTTTTCATGCTCCATCTTCATCTGAGTTGAATGACATTTTAGAGTTGCTTCTTTGCCCAATTTTTGCATTTGGTATACTGAGAAGTCTCTCTCTGAAAAACTGTTTTCCTCTTTACTAGTGTGGTGTTCGTACTTTTCCTCTGATTCTACCACAGTCAAATTATTAGTTTCAAATAGATTTTTCTCGGGGCTATATTCTACATAAGACGTTTCATTTAATTCTACTTTCCCCACGTTAGTTATTGATAATTGCCTGTGATTTATCAACTCATGAAGATTACTTCCGGATTCAGAAAACGCTTTCTGAATTTTCACTAAGGTCTCTGTGGTCAAGTTACCTTCATCCCCACTAAGGGTGTTTCCAGTTACACTGCCTTTATACTTATTGTGCACACTGGAAGGGGTGAGTTCATATGAAGTCACAGATGACTTTTCAGCCGCTAGATCAGGCTCCAAAGAAGAGTTTACCACCTCGAGATTTCCCACCATCAGAGATGTTTCATTTGCATCTACTTCTTGAAAAGTTGAGTTACTAGGTCCTGTCCAAGACATTCGATAGTTTGTTCCACCCAGTCGCTCTGGAGTTAGCAAGTTTTCCTCAGACTTACTGATCTTTTTCGAACCTGAAATAAAGCAGTTGAGTACTTTTAATCCTTTATATTCTACCTAGTTCTGAAATGTTACTCAAACACATGACAAATAAAGGTATTCAGCATTTAATTCCAATAAATTAAAGATTTATATTAGAAGAAAAAATTTTTTAATATAAAAGCATCAAACAGTTTTCTATTTACATTTATACACATCCTCAAACTGTTGACTGAAAATATGTTGCCAATTCAAATGTTTTCACTATTCAGACAAGAACTTGTAATTTCTCGCAGGGCAAATTAATATATTTTACCATTAAAAAGCAACTAAAACAGGCTTTTGGAGGAAAAACTCTAACAATATCATGTAAATGTACCTTTCTTTGTTAATCTTTCATCAATTTCTGGGCTAAAAAGCAGACCTGTTTTTACAGATTCAATCCCATTTTTTAAACTTTGTTGGTTTGCAAGTCGCCGACCAACATTTTCACATCTGTTGACACCAGAACATGAACATCCATTCTGTACAGAAAAGAAGAATTGAAAAAGAGTTTGGTTAAGAAATAAACGTAGTTAATGTGAAATATTAAGACAAAGTAGTTTTTTGTAGTTAACAAAATCTCCTACAGCAGATTAAAAATGATCTAATTGGGAAAGAACTTCATAACAAACAAATACACTTGCATGCCATTGAAAACTGTAAGCTGATAGCTTATTTTTTGATTAAAATAAAAACAATCTCCCATAGTCATTAATTAAAAACAATAAGTCCGGGGGCTTACTTTATGCCAGGGCTTTTTCACATCAGTGAAAATACAGACGAAAATTCTACCCTTGTAGAGTTTACATTCCAGACAGGGACTTGGACAAAAACAAGATAAAGAGTAAATTATATGATATACTATACAAAGTGGAAAGTGTTCTGGAGAAAAGTAAAGCAGGGTCAGAAGGCTACAAAGTGGTGAAGGTGAGGGTGTAATTTCACACAGATCAGGAAGAAGATGCTTTTGGAGTAAGGACCTGGAGGTGAGGAGGACTATGAGGTTACAGGAGGAACAACACCCCTGGCAGAGGAAATGCCAGCGCAGGCTCTGAGGCTACGTGACAAACAGCGAGGGGGGGGCCGGTGTGGATGGAGCAGAGGGAGCGACAGGAGGGCAGGGGCCGAGGAGGAAGAGGTGGGCTGAGAACAGATCATGCAGCGCTTTGCAGGACAATGCACTAACTTCGGCTTTCTTTCAGAGTGAAGTCAGGAGTCAGATGACCTGCCCTGGGCTGTAAAGGAATAACTGGCTGCAGTACTGCAGCAGGGGTGGGAGCAGGTAGGCAGGTAGACCGGCTGGCGGGAGTTAGCAGGGCTTACTGCGGTAATCCAAGAAAGATGACGGAACCTCAGAAGGTGGGAAAAGTAGCACGAGAATTGGTCATCGGAATCTGGGTCTACTGGGAAAACAGAAGTTAAAGCAGACAGGATTCCCCAGTGGACTAGGCATGGCATCTGGGAGAAAGATGTCAAGAATGCCTTCCTGGCATTATGCTGAGTGAAATTAGTCAGTCGCTACAGGACAAATATTGTATCAGACCACTATTATAAGAACGCAAGAAAAGAGTTTAGACACAGAAGAAACATTCTTTGATGGTCACGAGGGTGGGGAGTGGGAGAGAGGGGAATTCACTAACTAGATAGTAGACAAGAATTATCTTAGGTGAAGGGAAGGACAGCACACACTACAGGGGAAGTCAGCACAACTGGGCTAAACCAAAGCTAAGAAGTTTCCTGAATACAATCAAACACTTTGAGGGACAGAGTAGCAGGGGCAGGGGTCTGGGGACCATGGTTTCAGGGGACATCTAGGTCAACTGGTATAACAAAGTTTATTAAGAAAATGTTCTGCATCCTGCTTTGGTGAGTAGCGTCTCGGGTCTTAAAAACTAGCAAGCAGCCATCTAAGATGCATCAATTTGTCCCAGCCCACCTGAAGGAAAGGAAAGTGAAGAACACCAAAGACACAAGGAAAATATTAGAGACAGAAAGGGCCACATAAACTAGAGACTTCATCATCCTGAGACCAGAAGAACTAGATGGTGTCTGGCTACCAACAATGACTGCCCTAACAGGGAACACAACAGAGTCCCTGACGGAGCAGGAGAAAAGTGGGGGTGTGGAACTCAAATTCTAGTAAAAAGACCAGACTTAATGGTCTGACTGAGACTGGAGAAACCCCAGAAGACATGGCCCCTGCACTCTCTGTTAACCCAGAACTAAAACCATTCCTGAAGCCAACTCTTCAGACAAAGATTAGACTGGACTATGGGACATAAAATGATACTCATGAAGAGTGTGCTTCTTAGTTCAAGTAGATACAGGAGAGTAAATGGGCAGCTCCTGTTCGGAGATGAGATGAGAAGGCAGAGGGTCAGGAGCTGGCTGAATGGACACAGGAAGTTGGGGTGGAAAGGAGGTGTGTGCTGTCACATCACAGGGATAGCCATTAGAGTCACATAACGATGTGTGTATAAATTTTTGTATGAGAAAATTGAGCTATAAACTTTCACTTAAAGCACAATTAAAAAAAAAGAATGCCCTCCTGGTTTCTGACGTAAGTGGCTGCCACAGCTGAGACGGGGAAGTCTGCAAGTACAAGTGTGGTTTGATGGGGATGATGACGGCGGCAAAGAAGTGCATCTCAGGGGCTCTACCTGGGACAGTTACGCTTGAGATGTCTACTGGGAAGTCAAGCAGGCCGATGGTAAGAAAGCAGGCAAGTTCTTCAGGAGAGCTGTGTGAAGAGACAAAGACTTAAGCAAATACATAAGATGAGCACCTCGAGTGAGTGGAGATAGCAAAGAGAAGGCCAAGGGCTAAGCTTTGGGTAGTCCGGTGCAAAGGAATCTGAGAAGTAACAAGTGAAGAAGAAAGACAATCCCAACAGTGTGGTGTCCTAGAAGAAAGGAAAGAAAGCACACCAAAGAGAAGCAAGCCATCATCTGTGTCGAACGCTGCTGACAGGTCAAGGGAAATAAGGCCTGATATCTGACCAAGCAGTCCTAGAGGAAAGGAAAGAAAGCACACCAAAGAGAAGCAAGCCATCATCTGTGTCGAACGCTGCTGACAGGTCAAGGGAAATAAGGCCTGATATCTGACCAAGCAGTCCTCATGGCACAATGGTTAAGCCCTCAGCTTCTAAACAAAAGGTTGGCAGTTCCAACCACCCAGAGGCTCTGTGGGAGAAAGACCTGGAGATCTGCTCCCATAAAAACTGCAGCCTAGAAAACCCTACGGGGAAGTTCTACTCTGTCACATGGGGTCACTGTGAGTCAGAAATCGACTCCACGGCACCCTGACAACAACAGCTGACCACTGGCTTGAGCAAGGTTGAATTCATTGGTGACTTCGATGAGAGCAATGTCATCTGATGCAAGGCTGACAGGAATAGGTTTAAGCAAAGTGACAAAGAGGAATTGGAGATATCAACTCCAGTACAGGGATTTTGCTATAAAGCAGAGTACAGAATGGGACAGTAGCTGGAGGGGAGGCAGGGTGAAGCAGGTCTTTTTAGCACCAAGTCTACATTTTTATGCTAATAGAAACAATCAATGAAATGGTGAACGATACTTACTACATCTCTGTTACTTTTCCCCAGACTAAATTTCAAACGTAGAGATCTTCGAACCTTTTCTTTACGACTGATTTTAGGGGAGAAACAGCCTGATTTTCCTGATTCTACCCTAAAAAGAGTAGAATTAAACATGTCAGTTTATTCCTATAGCATAAAACACCACAGAAACTCCTGCAATATGTAATTTGAGAGACAATCTACAGAAAATCATGTTGCTAATACTGAATAGAGTAATACTTTTCTATTATTAGTTAAACTTTAAAATACCATATATGAGTACATTACGTTTACACAGTGAAACCTGTGAGAGCCGGAACTCAACAGGACTGCCTTGTCTTTCCAGGTCTCACAAGTTTTCCACCGTTGACAAAGTACCACTCGTCTCCCGCTTGTTTTAGTGACAAAAAAATTTGAGTTTTCCTTCTCTGACGAGTTTCTGCAGGTTCCAGCTTTCACAGGTTTTACTGTATATTAGAATGATCTTTCCTGTTTATCATGCAGTTTGATCATTTCTAAACTAGGATCATTAGAATAGATTTGCTTTAAACTAACAGGAAAATTTAAAATTACACCAATGCAAAACAGGATTTTAAGCAAGTAAAGTGGACTCAGGTCAGAAATCTTTTTCTGATAGATATATACAAAACACTTCATTAGTAAGAATGAGGGCAATAGGTAATTTTTTATTATGGTTAAAATAATTCAAGCATAATTCTCTATAGGGAGATGAATATTTTATTAAATGCACCCACACCCACATATATACATACACCAGATTTAGTTTGTAAATAATGCGCCCACACATATAACGTGCAGAGATGATGAAATTAAGTAAAACAGTTCTGGCATAGCGCACCCATGCATATACTGCTCAAGTCTCCTGACATTTCCAGAAGGGAATTTCAGCCTCATTCACCCGTCCTCACACATTACAGGTAAATCATATCGTTCTGCTCATTTTCTTTAATCTCCTGCTTATGTGTATAAAAAAATCCAAAAATGTTACTTCTGATCATAACTGTATAATAAAGCTATAAGCCAAAGTCAAGAAGTCATGGACAGAATTTGGTGGTCCCCCAGGAATCAGAAAATAAACTGAAACTGTGAGTTTGTTTCTATTAACTCGATAAGATCTACCTTAAGTGAAGTTTCCATGTGATCAGAAATTGAAGGCAGCAACATGTAAAAACAAACTGGCATAGTGCACTTACGAAAATAATGTGTGGGGGGTTGTGTAATTGTCAAAAAAATGTATAATGTGCATTATTTGCATTAAAATATATATACATACATACATACGCTTACACAAACACCCCAAATATTTATCCAATAACAAGAAAATGTTCTGGATAAATTACCTGCAAACTTTCTTGCCTGCAATCCTCTGACTTCTCCTTTGGACACCCGTACTGATCTGGTTTCCACTGATGGCCTTAGGAGACAGTGAACTCTGAGATGGCCCGTCTGGACTTGAATCCAAGTGAACTATAAAAATAACCGCAAGTAATAATATCACACACATTTACTTCCTTTTCAAAGTATAAACTATTAACAGCAATAATTTCAAAAGATTTCAAGTCTTGATCTACCTTCCTCCCTCAAGTAACCACCAAAACCCAAAACCCATGGCTGTCCAGTCGATTCCAACTCATAGTGACCCTGTGGGACAGAGTAGAACTGCCCCATAGGGTTTCCAAGGCTGTAATCTTTATGAACGCAGACTGCCACATCTTTCTCCCGTGGAGCAGATGATGGCTTCGAACCACCGACCTTTTGGTTAGTAGCGAAGCGCTTAACCACTGCGCCACCAAGGCTCCTTCAAGCAACCACAAGAATCACATAAATTCTGGTTAGAAGCTTCAGGTGCCATCTAACTCAACTCAACACACACAAAAAAATCTTTTTATTACTTTTTAGTTGCCAATTAAAAGACAGATTATAAACATAACCATTAAGGCTTTTGCTTTAAGCTCTTTTAATAATACAGGTGAGGGTGAGCACTGCTGCAGTTTGGAGGAAGAGTAAGCTTTGCAGCCAGACAGACTTAAATTTGCCCCATCACTTACTACATGACTTTAGTGAAATAATGACTATAAATATTACTGTGGTGTACATAGGAACCTCAGCGGCACAATGGTTCAGTGCTTGGATGCTAACCAAAAGGTCAGTGGCTCAAACCCCCCAGCCACTCTGCGGGAGAAAAGACCTGGAGATCTACTCCTATAAAGATGAGAGCCTAGGAGACCGTACAGGGCAGTCCTGCTCTGTCACATAGGGTTGCTATGAGTCGGACCACGGCACACAACAACAACAACAACATTTTAAAGGACAGGAGACCTTACAAAAATTCAGAGATTTGACAAAACATGGAATAAAGGGTGGCTCCTAAAGGGTGGTATTAATATAAAATAGCACGCTGCCCAGAATAGGCACGTCAATGTTTATAACCGAATTACATGAATTCTGGTTGTTACCTGATACTGGTGTAGAACTGCTACTGAAGAGACTGCTTGGCAACAGCTCGAAGTTAAAATTGTGCTTGCTGGACTTCCTTTTCTTACTTGAGAAACCATGAGAAGAATCTACTGGCAGTTTACGCTTAGCACTTGGGGTAAGAATCATTGGTGATACAGACACCTGGGCTGAAAGAAAAAAACAAAAACCAATTTGTTGTTTCTCCCACAGTTGGTAAAACACAAAAGCTTTACATAATTTCTTCTTATAAAGCTATTACTTAGAGCTAACCAAAAAGGGCAGAGGGATACACTTACAATGTCAAATACATGCTATGCAAAAATGAACACTGTGCAGTAACTTAGAATGACACGGTGACATCATAAGAGGCAAGATTCTTAATAAACAGCATTAACTTAAACCAAGTACACTAAAAGATGGCATAATACACATTAAAGAATGTTAACGCAGGAAAGAATTATAGGAGTTCACACAAAAAACTGATCTAAGTATTTCTGCTTTTCATCATAACTGGATATAAACTTCAGTTAACTCCTGCAATATGGAAAATAAAATGAAAGATCACAGTCTGTTCATCCATTGGGCTGGACAATTTCAGCCACAAGCAAACTAGGATAAAAAAATTGGTATATACTAATTCAACTTCTGGTTCTAAAACAAAAAAGAAGTCTTGTGCGTGTTTAAATGCATATGCTTTGTTTTTAGGCAGAGCATAAATCAGACAGGCAATCCACTGGAGCTATTTTCACATGTTCAATAATATCCAAGTTACAAGCAACCAAAAAAGCATGATCAAGATTAAAGATAAAACAATAGACTAAAACAGATTCTTACCTAGTCCATCATATCTGATATGAACTCAGCAATATCACAAGATAGCATATATAATCTCCATTGAAAATATTTGAATTTGATTAAACCAAATTAAGTTAGATAATTATTATTGTACTTATTCTGTAGAATGTGAGACACACTTTCATTTAAAGAAACATACGCTACCCACCGACTCTTTCTCGCTGAGGTGTGAAGGAGGGTGTTCTGTTAGATCTCAGCTTACTTAGTGCTCCATTGACGAAGTCTGAAATGCAAGGCACATGTAATCACATGACTAATTACAAGCTAACATTTACTTAGCTTTCACCAATCATCATTCATAGCGATACTTGTGGTCTTCTTTTAATATCTAACTTTAATATCAGCTTATGTACTTTAAAGTCATTTAAAAGGTATTATTTCAAAATAGAAAAACTAAAGGATTTATTTTTATTCTATTCCCCACTTATACTCCCATAGTTCCCCCCACCCCCCAAAAAAGACATACAATACAGAATGAAATGTAATCAAGTATGCATAATGCACAGAACGGTTATGGGAGAGGGTATCATTCCTTACTGATGAAGAGAGGAAATGGTCATGAGAAAGAGTGGTGCAGAGGAAGTGAAATGTGGACAGTGTTGTGATATGTGGACAGCGTTCTGAAGGGTTAACAGAGTTTGTAAGATAAGAAGGCAGCATTCCAGGCAAAGTGAATAGCATATACAAAGGCATGCGTGTAAAAACAGCATTTGTGCACACTGGACACCAGCTTGATGTTGCTAGAGCACAAAGTGGGTGTGGATGTGATAAGAGATAAGCCTTGAATATTAAGCAGAACAGGACCTTGTGTGTCATTTTAAAGAACTTGGACTTTCCAAAGGCAACGCGGACAACACTGTCAGTTCTGCATTTTAGAAGTCACTTTGGCAGTAGTGTGACAGACAGATAAAGGTGCAAGCCCCTTAGAGGTCAACTAGTTGAAGGTTCCTGTGAGTACGTCAGTCATTCAACAAATACTTATTTCATATCTACTATGTGTCAAGTAAAATGCTAGGAATGGAGGTACAACAGTGACCAAAACAGACACGGTCTTTGATTTATGGAACTGATTCTAGTGGACGAAACAAACACTAAACATAATAAATAAATACACAATTACAAATGGGACAGGTAGTCTGAGAACAGTACAACTCTAACAACAGAGACGGAAATTAGCTCGAGAAGTCAGAGGTGTCCCTGAGGAAGTGGTGACTTAGTTGACACCTGATAGAAGAGCAGAAATTAGCCAGGCAAGAGGTGAAGGTCAGGACTGAGGAAGATGCAGCAGAAATAGGAGGCAGGAATAAAGGCGTTTAAGAGATCAAAGGGACGAGACTTGCTGATCAGTGAGACGTGGAGATGAAGAATCAACAGATAAGGACCCCTGAAGTTCTGATTTTGATGACTGGGTAGACAACCGTGCCACCAAAAGAAAAAGGCAATTATGCAAGGAGGAGTTAGCCGACGTGTCTGAGACACCAAAACGCGTCTGAACTGATCTGTGGACAGATCAGGGCGGAGAGGTAAATCTGGGCATCACCAGCTCAGAAATGGCAGTTTTAAGCCAAATATTAATAACGCCACATATTATACTCATTCAATAACTCAATAATTCAGTAAAAAAAAACTGGGCTGAATACAAGGATGTACAAAACACAGTCTTCGGCTTCAAAGAGCTTAAATATAATAGGTAAGGGAGTCATGCTCAAAGAATAAGTATAAAACAAAATAAAAACTGGTAAATTCCAAAATATTATAGAATGTCAAAGCAGAATGAATGACTATTTTCTCACTGAGAAAAAAAAAATGGGGGAAAGGAGAAGTTGGGTTTGACATTTAAACTAAATTTTGATAACTGAATACAGTTTGAACAGCAGGGGTAGAAGGAAGGAAAATTATATTAAGGAACAATATAGTCAAATGAACAAAAGTGTCTGCATAACAATAAAAAATGCAATTCAACTAAAGTATAGGATGAGTAAAGGAAAGACAGGAAATGGCTTGAAAGGTATGTTAAAGCAATTCTATGAAAGATATTAAAAGACAGGCTATACATATCAGCATTATCAATAAAAGTTTCTGAAGGGTGTGTGTGTTTGATACATGATTAAAGTCATATAGGAAGAATGTCAGCCTAATAGCAATAAGTAAGGTGGTTCCCAGGAGGACACACAAAGACCAAGCCCACAGGACTCTTCAGTAAAGATGAAGTAAACATTGCAGAGGTGGAATCTTCTAGAACCCGAAAACTGAGAATACAGACAGCAAAGGAAGTCTTTAGGAATTCTGGGAAGATGATGATGTAAACAAACCATCCTTCTGACCCTCCCCCACAAACACAAGGAAATGGTACTCATTTTGAGGGACTTTGAGTTGGGGAGGAGAAGAAAGCAACTGGGAACTGCAGTCAGGCAAGAATCAACAAATCAACGCCAGTGCATATAGTAGGAAAATCACTTCTCCCACATCTCTGCCCCTCTCCCAGCCATGTGGGCCGCTGCCTGCTGTGAACTGGGGTAACAGCCTCAGAAAGAGCCTGCTTCCCTAACCACCACAGACCCTGCTAGCACAAAGAGACAGCACCCCAAGCTTCTATCCTGAAATCAACAACGCAGACCTCCTGGGGGTCCGTCTGAAGTGTGACAACCCTTCCCCCAACCAGACACTGTCAGCTGGAAACCTGCTGTGAAGTGCTACAGAAGGCCCCAGTGGAGTCTGCTCCCATAGTCAGCACTCTGCCTGCCTCCCTGCGCACCCCATAGCTTTGGCCTCTGAAACCAACAGGACAAACCTCCCTGGGGGTCAGTTAGGGTGAGACTACCCCCACTTCCAGTTGGTGCTGACAACTGCTGACTGAGGCTGCTGTGTGTTAGGAAGTAGGACTCTTGAGTGGAGGCTGCACTCACAGCCAAGGATCTACCAGGGGACTCTAACAGCAACAAGGCAGTCCTCTATCTGACCAGAACATGACACCTCCTCCCCCACCTGGTAATTGCTGGTTACCAGGCTGTTGCAAACTGCTATAGAAGGCCCCTGCAGTGGAAGCTGCTGCCATAGTCAGCACTCTACCTGCCTCCCTATGCACCCCATAGCTCAGGCCTCTGAAACCAACAGGACAGATCTCCCCGGGGGTCAGTTTGGGTCTGTCTGCGCCCTCTTCCAGTTGGTGCTGAGGACTGCTGACTGAGGCTGCTGTGTGCTATGAAGCAGGCATCTTGAGTGGAGGCTACACCCACTGCCAACATACTACGGGGCGGGCTCTGACAGCAACACGGCAGACCTCCCAGGAGGTCCGTTTGGAGTGTAACTACCCCCCCCCAACTGCTAACTGTCAGCTGCTGGACAGATACGAACTCCTACAGAAGGGTCCCTACAGTGGAGCCAGGAGGTGAGTTATGTAAGTGGAGACTGCTCCTCCAACCACTGCAGGGCCACTGGGACTCTGAAACCAACAAGACAGACCTCTCAGAGGTCATTCTGGGAAGTGCCAGCCCCTCCTCCTCCTGAAACAGGAAAGTCCGCCTGTGCCTCCTCTGAATGTCAGCTCAGATATAAGCCGCCCTTACAAAGCAGGGAAGGAAGCCCTGGGCAAAACTGGTGGGCAATACCCAATTCTGAGGGGGGCTCGTTGGGTGTAGGTTTTCCAACTAAAAGCAGGACTTCAGAAACAGAGAGTAATAACCGGGGGGGGTGGGGAAGGACCGCACCCTGCAGTGGACAGACTGATCACAGTATGTTCTCTGGTGGGTTTGGGAGAGATTAAAAGTTGAAAAACAAGAACTGGAACTTTTGAATCCCAATTAAACCAGGAAGGGAGAAAGAGCTATCATAGAGAGGGAGAGGAAATGGTAAGCAAAGGCCAAAGGCTCTGCGACACCTAAGAGCTTCTTGCAGAAAGTAGTGTGGGCAAAAACACCAAATATTGGGGAAAATAGAGAAAGTTAACACCCTAGAAAATTCCAATGCCCCAACAAAAATCACAAGGCACACAAAGAACACAGAAACAATGGCCCAAACAAGTGAACAAGACAAAGGGTGTGAAAGTGCCTCTAGGGATGAACAAATAATGAAAAACAATGGAAGATAATAATACAACACTAAACATAATTAAAGAACTAAGGGAAAACATAGACAAAAAGCTAAATGAGATAGAGAAAACAATTCAAGGACAAAATCAGAGTCTAAATAGAGATATTGTAACTGAAAGGGATAATAGCTGAAATGAGAAACACAATAGGACTTACCAACAGACTTAATCACACAGAAGAAAAGAATCAGGGAATTAGAAGCTAAGGCAGTTAAAATTACAGACGCTGAAAAGCAGCAAGAATGGAGGCTCAAAAGGCTGAGCACAGTTTAGTGGAGTTATGGGACAACAACAAGAGACCTAATACATGCATCATGGGAATTCCAGAAGGGGATGAAAGAGAAAAAGGGACAGAAAGAATATTTGAAGAAATAATGACAGGAAATTTCCCTACTCTAACAAAGGACATGAATCTACAAATTCAGGAAGCTCAAAGGAACCCAAGCAGGATAATCCAAAGAGATCTACACCAAGAAACATCATAGTTAGGCTATCAAAAATTAAAGATAAAGAGAATCCTGAAAGCAGTAAGAGAGAAGCAGTCACACACAAAGGATTCCCAATAAGATTAAGTGCCGACTTTTCCTCAGAAACACTGGCAGCCAGAAGGCAATGGAATGATATATTTAAAGTGCTGTAAGAAAAACCAGTCAACTAAGAATACCATACCCAGCGAAACTATCCTTTAAGAATGAGGGTGAAGTTAAAACAGACCCAGACAAACAGAAGCTGAGAGAGTTCATATCCATCAAACTGGCCCTACAAAAAATACTAATGGGAGTTCAGCAGATGAAAGGGAAAAGACACTAGAAAGTAATTCAATGTTATACATAAACAGAAAGATCCCTAATAAACGAAAATGCATGGACAAGTATATAAGGGCTAGTAATAAGGTATTCATGCTTGATAATTCTAAATGTTTTGTCCTTAGGTTTATTAATAACAAATATACACAAGGCAAGGATAAAATTATATTACAGGGTACATGAAATATAACGACATAATTAGGGATAACAACAACAAAAGGAGGAGGAAGAGGAACGGTACAGATAACAGAATTTCTTATATGTTACTGAAATTAAGTTGGTACCAACTTACCCCAGAATGTTATAAACATGAGTTCTTAAATGTAATATTCATGGTAACCACTAAGAAAATATATAAAAAACATACACAAAAGAAAAGGAGAAGGGAACCAAAAAGGCTCACTATAATAAACCAACAAAACACAAATGCAAGCAGTACTAAAGGACAAAGACAAAGAAGTCTTAATTAAAATACACAAAAAACAAATAGCAAAGTGGCAGAAATAAGTCATTTTTTTATCAGTAATCACAGTGAGCGTAAATGGACTAAATGATCCACTCAAAGTCAGAGAGTGGTAGAATGGGTGGAAAAAAAAAAAAAAACACGATCCAACTAAATGGTGTTTACAAGAGAAACACCTTAAACACAAAGATTCAAATAGGTTCAAAGTAAAAGGATGGAAAAAAATATTCCATGTAAATAAACAAAACAGAGCTGAGGTGGCAGTCTTAATATCAGTCAAAATTAAGACTAAATCTGTTAGAAGAGATAAAAATAGACATTATATAGGGATAAAAGTGTCAATCAAGAAGATTTAACAATCATAAATATATATGCACCCAACATTGAGGCATCTAAATATATAAAGCAAACACTGAAAGAATTGAAGGGAGAAATAGATAGTACTATAATAGCTGCAGACTTCAATACACTACTTTAAATATTGGACAGAACATCTAGAAAGAAGATCAACAAGGAAACAGAGGACCTGAATTACACTATAAACCAACCAGACTTAACAGACATATATAGAACACTCCGCCCCAAAACAGCATAACATACATTCTGCTCCAGTGCACATGAAGCATTCCCTAGGAGAGACCAAATGTTAGGTCACAAAGCAAGTCTTGATAAATTTAAAAAGATTAAAATCATACAAAGTATCTTCTCCGATCACAGTAGTGTGAAACTAGAAATCAATAACAGGGAAAAAAACCCTGGAAAATACACAAACGTATGGAAATTAAACAATACGCTATTAAACTACCAGTGGGTCAAGGAAGAAATCGAAAGAGAAATCACAAATTTCTTAGAGTCAAATGAAAGCACAACCTACCAAAACTTATGGGATGCAGCAAAGGCAGTACCCAGAGGGAAATTTATAGCAATAAACACCTATATGAAGAAAGAAGAAAGATCTCAAATCAACAGCCTAACTCAACAACACCAGAAACTAGAAAGAGAAGAGCAAACTAAGCCTAAATCTACCAGAAGAAAAGATACAGCAAAGATCAAAACAGAAATAAAATTGAAAACAGAAAAACCAGAAGTTGGTTCTTTGAAAAGATCAATAAAACTGAAAAATCCTAGCTAGACTGACAAAGAAAAAATGCAAAGAACCAAAATAAAAAATGAAAGAGGGAACACTACAACTGACCTGACAGAAACAGAGAATTATGATAGACAGAATATTATGAACAACTGTAGAGCACAAAGGGGGTAACCTTGATGAAATGGACAAATTCTTAGAAAATCTCAACAGACCCGTAACAAGTGAAGAGATCAAATCAGTGATCAAAAACCTCTCAACAACAAAAATTCCTGGATCAGATGGCTTTACTGGGGAGTTCCACCAAACATTTAGAGAAGAACTGACACCAACACTGTTTAAACTCTTCCAAGAGATAGAAAAGAAAGGAATACTCCCTAATTTATTCTATGAAGCAAACATAACCCTGATACCCAAACTGGACAAAGACAACACAAGAAAAGAAAACTATAGGCCATTATCTCTTATGAATATAGAAGCAAAAATCCTCAACAGAATACTAGTGAACGGAATCCAACAGCATATTAAAAGAGGCATACACCATAACCAAGTGGTTAATTTCAGTAACATATAAGAAATTCTGTATCTGTACCGTTCCTCCCTCCTCCTTTTGTTGTTGTTATCCCTAATTATGTCTTTATATTTCATGTACCCTGTAACATAATTTTATCCTTTCCTTGTGTATATTTGTTATTAATAAACCTAAGGACAAAACATTTAGAATTATCAAGCATGAATACCTTATTACTAGCCCTTATACTTGTCCATGCATTTTTTTTATTAGGGATCTTTCTGTTTATGTATAACTTTGAATTACTTTCTAGTGTTATTCCAGGAATGCAAGGATGATTCAACATTAGACAATCAATCAATGAAATACACCACATCAATAGAACAAAGGAAAAGAACCACATGATCATCTCTATGGATGCAGAAAAAGCATCTGATAAAATCCAACACCGTTTCTTGATGAAAACTCTAAAGATTGGAATAGAAGGGAAATTTCTCAGTGTGATTTGGGGCATATATGAAAAGCCAACAGCTGACATTATAGTTAATGGAGAAAGACCGAGAGCTTTCCCCTCAAAATGGGGAATAAGACAAGGGCGCTCTCTCTCACCACTTCTGTTCAATATTGTATTAGAAGTCCTACCCAGAGCAATAAGAAAAAGAAATAAAATGTATCTAGATTGGAAAAGAAGAAGTAAAATTATCTCTTTCGTGGATGATATGATCCTATGTATGAAAAATACCAGAGTCTACAAGAAAACTTCTAGATCTAATAGAAGAATTTAGCAAAGTTGGAGGGTACAAGGTCAACAAATAAAAATCAGTTGGGTTTCTATACACCAGCAACTAGAAATCTGTAGGGGAAATAAGGGAAACAATTCCATTTACAATAGCATCTAAGAAAATAAAATACCTAGGAATAAATCTAACCAGGGACATGAAGGATTTATATAACGAAAGCTATAAAGCACTTCTGAGATTAAAGAATATTTAAATAAATGGAAACATGTTCCATTTTCATGGATTAGAAGACTTAATATTGTTAATATGTCAATACTACTCAAAGTGATCTATACATTCAACACAATCTTGATCAAAATTCCAACAGCCTTCTTTACAGAAATAGAAAAACCAATCCTCAACTTTATATGGAATGGTAAGAGGCCCCGAATAGCTAAATCAATGTTGAAAGAGAAGACCAAAGAATAAGGACTCACACTTCCTGATTTTAAAACATACTACACTGTAACTGGTATAACAAGACACATAGACCAATGGAATAGAATTAGAGTCCAGAAATAATCCCACACATCTATGGTCAACTGATTTTTGACAAGGGTGTTAAGTCCATTTGATGGGGTAAAGTCTCTTCAGTAAATGGTGCTGGAAAAATTGGATTTCCACATGCAGAAAAACGAAACAGGATCCATGCCTCACACCATACACAAAAACAAATTCAAAATGGATTAAGGACCTAAATGTGCAAACTAAAACCATAAAATTCCTAGAAGAACAAGCAGGGGCAATGCTGTCAGGCCTAGATTTCAACAATGGATCATCTAATATAATAACAAAAGCATAAAATTCCTAGAAGAACAAGCAGGGGCAATGCTGTCAGGCCTAGATTTCAACAATGGATCATCTAATATAATAACAAAAGCACAAACATTAAAAGACAAAATTAATAAATGGGGCCTCATGAAAATTAAAAACTTTAAAAGACATCAAAAATTTTAAAAATAAAAGTAACCAAAAGACTTTATCAAAAAAGTGAAAAGATAAGCTACTGAGTGGGAGAGTATCTTCAGAAACCACATATCTGACAAAGCTCTAATAACCAAAATACATATAAAACTCTGACACCTTAACAACAAAAAGACAAACAATTCAATCACAGAGTAGGCAAAGGACCTGAATAGACATTTCACCAAAGAGGACATTCAAATGGCCAATAAACACATAAAAAGATTCTCAGCATCATTAGCCATCAGAGAGATGCAAATCAAAACCACAATGAGATACCATTTCACTCCCACTAGGATGACTGTCTGAGTCACAAGTGCTGCTCTAACAGAAATACCAAGAGTGGATGGCTTTTAACAAAGAGAAATTT
This sequence comes from Dugong dugon, assembly GCA_030035585.1. Classification (NCBI taxonomy): domain Eukaryota; kingdom Metazoa; phylum Chordata; class Mammalia; order Sirenia; family Dugongidae; genus Dugong; species Dugong dugon. The sequence continues at coordinate 2,383,152 of CM057472.1, forward strand.
ATTCTCTCACAGTCTAGTAGGCTGCAAGTCCAAATTCAAGGCATCCGTTCCAGGGGAAGGCTTTCTCTCTCTGTCGGCTCTAGAGGAAGGTCCCTGTGATGCATCAGCCTTCCCTTGGTCTGGGAGCATCTCAGCACAGGAACCTCAGGGCCAAAGGACGTGCTCTGCTCCCGGTGCTGCTTTCTTGGTGGTATAAGTTCCCCATGTGTCTCTGCTCGCTTCTCTCTTTTATATCTCACAAAAGGTTGGCTTAAGACACTATCCAGTCTTGTACACCTCATCAGTATAACTGCCTCTAATCCATCTTTATTACATCATAGTGATACAGTTTACAACACATAAGGAAATCACATCAGATTACAAAATGGTACACAATCATACAATACTGGGAATCATGACCCAGACAAATTGATAGATATTTTTGGGGGACACAACTCAATCCACGACAATGACTAAGGGGAAAAAAAAAACAAAAACAAAATAACAAATGTTGGCGAGGATGTGGGAAATTTGGAATCCTTATCCATTGCTGGTGGGAATGCAAAATGGTATAGCTGTCATGAAAACAGTGTGGCAGTTCTCTAAAATTTGAACTACGATACCAAAAAAAAAACCAAAACCAGTTGCCGTCGAGTTGGTTCCTACTCATAGTGACCCTACAGCACAGAGCAGAACTGCCCCAAAGGGTTTCCAAGGAGTGGCTGGTGGATTTGAACGGCCAACCTTTTGGTTAGCAGCCAAACTCTTAACCACTGTGCCACTAGGGCTCCAGAACTACCATATGACCCAACAATTGCACTGCTAGGTACATATCCAAAAAACTTGAAAGCAGAGACTCAAAAAGAGACTTATAAACCACCGTTCATCACAGCACTACAGACAATTCTTGGGTTATGGACGTTCGACTTATGGACAACTCTTACTTGTCTTTTAATGCAGGGCTTTGAACCAGTTCTGTCACGGCCGACAAAGAGAAACAGGAACAGACCTAAATTTTTACAATTTGGGTGATTTGTCATGGCAACTGGAAAGGGGAAAAATTATAGGTTGAAGCCCTGGAATGGGAGACTTGGAGAAGAGGCTCAGTGAGCCCTTTCAGGAGCCTGATGCATGGGATTGGATTATTGCCAGGACTGTTGAGCGTCACATACGTTCAAAGCTGTGCAGTCAGCTGCCATCTTTGAGCAGGGCGCCACCGTCTTTGAGCTTCTTTGGCCATAACTGAACTGGAAAGAACCGGATGGAAGCCCTGCTTTGAAATGATTGAACCAACTGCTACTTGCAACAAATTTTTCATCACAATCACCTTCACCTGTTGCACATGCAGCGTTTAAATCACTGAAAAGGCTTCACGCCTGTCCTTGCGCAAATGTAAGGCTAGCTAAGAACGGTATGCGCTTGTTCTGACTGACCTACAAATTCTTAAAGACACAGTTAGCAACAGACCTTGTTGTAACCAGGGGACTGCCTGTATTCACAATAGCCAAAAGGTGGAAACAATCTAAATGCCCATCAACAGATGAATGGATTAACAAAATGTGGTATATACATACAACGGAATACTACTCAGCCAATAGGAGAAATGAAATTTTGATACATGCTACAGTATGGAGCTTGAAGACATTATGCTGAGCGAAATAAGCCAATCACAAAAGGACAAATCTTGTATGATCTCACTTATACAAAGAAGACGAGCAAAGGCAAATTAGGATAGAGACCAAAGTTTATTAGTGGTTAACAGGGGTGGGAGGGAAGTGGGGAGGAGGGGTGAATGATGATGGAAAGGTCTCACTGATTAAGGGTAGGGTTGCACAGCTGATTATTGTAATTGCTGTCAATAAGCTATACACCTGTAAAAAGTTAAATTGATAAAAGTTGTGTGATAGATATACTTACAACAATGACCAAAAAAAAAAAAAAAAAGCTGCTGAGGCTGCTTATGTACAACCAAATGCCTCATGGGATTTGGTTCCTTGGTTTGGAGGTTTAGGGTCATGGTATCATGGGACATCCCAGTGAATTGGCCTAATAACTTGTTTAGTGCTTCTGTTCTACCTTCCAGTTTGATGCAGAGTGCCTGGGGTCTTAAAAGCTTGCAAGCAGCCATCTAAGGCACAACTATTGGTCTCTATTCTCTTGGAGCAACAAAGGAAGAAGGAGAGTCAGGAACAGGAGGGAATGGAATGTGTGGCTAATTGCCTCCATGAACAACTACCTCCTTTGCCATGAGACCAGAAGAACGGGATGGTGCCCAGTACCATCACTGAACACTGTGATCAGAGATTCCATAGAAAGATCTTGATCAATATGGGGAAAAGATGGAACAGAATTTCAAATTCTCACAGACTCTAGACTTTTTAGAGCCATGGAGCATGGATCAACCCCTGAAACTATTGCCCTGAGACAATCTTTAAACTTTAAACCAAAAATATCTCCTGAAGTCATCCTAAAAACAATAGTTTAGCTTAACTAGTAAAAAAAAGTCTGCCTTGAGCATTATGCTTTTTTAAGAACTACCTATATGGGATTAAATTGACAACAGCAAAGATTAGATAGGAACCTTAGGGGGCAGTGAGTTAATGTTAAAGGGGGAGGAACAATTCAGAAAAGGAGGGTGAGAATGGTTGCACAACTCAAAGAATGTAATCAGTGTCACTAAATTGTACATGTAAAAACCGTTCAATTTGTGTATGTTTTGCTGTGTATATTCTCAACAACAAAATAAATAAAATGTAGAAGAAAAGAAAGTGTCTAGAGAAAAAAAAAAAGTGTCTAGGGAATGGCGGTGCCATCAATTGAAAATGGAATTCAAGCAGAACAGGTTTAAGAGGGTGTGTTCATTTCAAAACGCTGCACTTAAAGCACCAAGAAGCAGACGTGAAGATGCCCAGCGGGTAGATGGTTAATAAAGTGGAACTGACTTTGGCAGGTAACTGTCAATGAGAGGGATCTATTCTGTTTAGATCTGATGATTGAAACTACAGGTGTGGATGAGATCACCAACGGAAGGAGGGAAAGAGGATCTGTATCTAAGAAACATCTACCTTTGGGGCAGGAAGGATTAAGGGGAATCTACAAAGGAATCAAAGAAGAAGCACAAGAAGGCAATCCAGGTAAAAAAGATTGAAAAAGGAATGATATAATTAACAATAACAACCGGTCGTGAGGCTCAGAAGCTATGGAATTTCCGCAGGCAATTGGAGGAAGAAGGGCCTAATCTTCTTGATCAAGGAGATAAGTACTCTTATTACCGACCCCACCCATCATGAAACTTATTTTGTTTTTTTAAATTTTTCCTTTGTAATGTTTCCCTCATTATTTTGTATATAAATGAAACCCAAACCGGACTCATAGCAACCATGGCAGCCGTATAGGACAGAGTAGAACAACCCTAGAGGGTTCCCAAGGCTGTAAATTTATGGAAGCAGACTGCTACATCTTTCTCCCGCTGAGTGGCTGTGGATTCAAAATGCTGACCTTTCAGTATGCAGCCAAGCGCTTAACCTCTGCGCCACAAGGGCTCCTATTTAGTTTATGCTCCTAATTCATGTCACTAACTGGTTCAAACCCTGATCTCACACCTGTATTATTGCCACACATTTCTGACTGTCCTCCTTACCTCCAAGTCTCAATTCTTCAAATCAGATAATTTTCTAAAATAGTTTAATCACGTCATTCCTCTAGTCAAAAACCTTCAATAGTTCACCAATACCCAAGCGCTTCACTCAAGTCAGGCTAGTCTAGTTACGGACACAGACATAGGTTCCTTCTTCCCCACACACATCTTTCCTCCACAACATCCTTCCCATCTAAAATACAATACAAGCATTCTGACCTCCACCCAATTCCCAAGATTTTCTACCCATTCTTCAAGGAGGCTTAAGTTCAGCCTCCTCTTTAATGAGCCCCTGATCACTACAACCCAGGAAACTTTTCTCCTTTGAACACATTTTATGCTTGTGCTACTGATTAGACAGCATTGCCATTTTAACCCTTCACCTGCATGACATGGCTTTGCAACTGTGCTGTAAGCACCCCAAAGACACGCACCATAGCCTACACTTCTTTACGTTCAGACGCATTTTAGAATAAGGTGTTAGATAAGAGTGTATCACTGTATCTCCATAAAACAGACTGCCACTCACCGCCTACACTCTGTCGCCGCTTTCTCTTACATTCACCAGGAGAGTCATGACTGCTTTCTTCAAAACCTTCTAGTGATGGGGTAGCACAGAGACCATCTACACCCAGCATAGCTGGTATTTTTTCCAGGATAAAATCTGGTACACGCCCTAAATGAAAATGTTCACAAGTAAGACAATTATCATCCTTCCTCCACCCCCTAAAAATGTTTAGATAGTATATACCAACTTTTCTAACAGCTGTCTTCAGAGTTGACTTGGAAGAAGCTGGCACCTCCCTCATTTAAACACATCCTGTCATTTAATAGTGCAATGACATCTTACCAATGTCTGATGCATGGTCAATAAACGTCTGTACTACGGCAGCCTGTAGTCGGAGCTTTTTCTCTGTGTTGGCAGACATCTTTTCATGTCCCTCACTGGTCTGAAGAAGGTTCGGTGCGAATATTACTGCAAGGTTGCTGCTATCCATCCTGTTCTCACTGGATCTTAAAAGGAATGAAGGTTTTAGGGATGGGGCCAAAGATGAAAACAGAGTTAAAATAACGTATTGGGCACATTTTATGACTCCTTACTTTATTAGTCACACACCAGTCAAAATACAGGAACCACATGACTGCAGAAAAGACAGAACCAGAAATACACAGCTTCTGTGTGTTTAACCATGTATCATAAAAACCATGCGAATCATGGAGTTTTCCCAGGTCCTTACTTTGCTTTTCCACATAAACTGAACATGTTTATCTGATTTTCAAACCCATATATAGAAAACTGGAAATATTAGAAGGCAGCAGGTATGCCTAGGAGAAGCACACTCTCTAACAGCAGGGAGCAGGGAAAGCTAAGGAGGAGAGGGTGGGGTGGGGTGGGGTGAAGCAAATTTAAAAAGCACAAACAAGTATTTAAAAAACAGTAATCTAAAGCCTTTCAGTGGACAAGAGTCCTGTAAACATCAATAAACCATGAAGGCATTCACAATGATAACTCTAAGATGGCAAGCAAATACAATATCACTTAGTATCCTGTTTCTTAGATTATGCAGGGTAAGGGGACCTAGTGGTACAACAGTTAAGTGCTTGGCTGCTAACCTTAAGGTTGGCAATTCAGAAGCACCCAGCAGCTCCACGGGATAAAGAAGCTCTGTGAGGCAGTTCTACTCTGCCACGTGGGGTCACTATGAGTTCAAAACAACGAGGGCACCCAGCAACATACTTTTTATAGGAAGGAAATATATAATACCTTGCAGAAATTTTTCCATTCCAAAGAAAATTTAATTATCTACAAGGGTAAATCTTTATCTAGTTGAGAAACTAAACTATTATGTCCCAAGACTTTTAACTACCACTCACCTAAGGGAAACGTTCCTGAGAAAGTTGAAGAAGTATCTTAATACAGCAATCGTGTGGTCAGCCATGAGACAGGAGAGTTAACTACCACTCACCTAAGGGACACGTTCCTGAGAAAGTTGAAGACGTATCTTAATACAGCAATCGTGTGGTCAGCCATGAGACAGGAGAGCAACAGGGTAGCTACATTCTTCTCCTCCGTCCCCAGCTGCTGAGCTTTGAAAAGCGCTTCCTGCAGGTCAGCTGGGAGAATGGGCTCTGGCAAGTCCCTAAAAAACTGCTTAAGAAGCCCTGCAACGTCGCAAGGCGGTGCAGAAGACAAGCAACGTTCCCCATGATCCAGTTTACTCTGAAATAAATGCAGTAATCTTGAGCGTATTTTGGATTTAAGAGTTTATCACAAACAAAATCCTTTCCTATAGCCTAAATTAAAGAGCTTTCTTTAATAAACATCTCTTAACTCTTGTTTTAATACATCTTACTCCTTTCTAGAGGCACAAATGGTTAATCACTTGATGACTAGCTGAAAGGTTGATGGTTCAAACCCACCCAGAGGTGCCTCGGAAGATGGGCCTGGCAATCTGCTTCTGAAAGGTCACAGCCTTGAAAACCCTATGGAGCAGTTCTACCCTGCACCCATGTGGTTGCTTGCCATGAGTCAGAATCAACTCAACAGCAACTAACAATAACTACTTTTTCCTTAGAAGGCTAAAAACAGTAAGATGTAAAATTTTTTTTTCTTTTCACATAGTATTTTATAGAAATGAACATAATTTGAAAAGTACTCTGTAAACTTTTAAAGAATTACATAAATGATATGCAATATCCTTTGAAAAAAGATCCTTCTGCCACAAAAAAAAGCTACCTGCAAATTCAATTTCAGTCAATTATTCATGCGACTGTTCTCGACATTTCAGTTGTAAAAACCAAATGTGAGAATAGTACAAATGAAAAACTATAGTTCAAAAATATGCTTACCTTTAGTGCTCTTAGACGAATAACAGATCCTGATTTCCTAAAAAGTCCTTCTGTATGAACATGTTCTTCTAAAGATGTGCAAGCATCAACAAGAAAGCTAAAGAGAGAAATCTTTTCAGCTGACCAGAAACACGTCTTACCAAATCCTACTCTGCCCAAGTCCACAAGCAGGCCAAGTACCACGTCCTGTTCCAGAGGCTTTGATACCACACATGTTTAAGCTTTGTGATAAAAGATTACTTTTAGTTGTCCCACTGGCTTCTTAGGATTCTTCTCTAAGGCCTGTCTTTTTTTCCATGCAACTTCAGTGAGCTCTCAGTCCTCCACCCTTCTCAAGCTGACACTGTTCGGTAATCTCCTTCAGAGTGCAAGACTTGTCTTTTTTACTGCCTCCACTGCTTCCCATCCTAGTCTCTACTCAACCCTCTCCAATCAGACTTTTATCCCCATTACTCAAATGAAAGGAGTCCCTGGGTGGTACAAATGGTTAAGGAACTCAGCTGCTAACCAAAAGGTTGGATATTCAAGTCCAACCAGCGGCATCTTAGAAGAAAGGCCTGGTGATCTACTTCCAAAAAATCAGCCAATGAAAACTCTGTGGAGCACAGTTCTCCTCTGACATACACTGGGTTGCCATGAGTTGGAATCTACACCTACAGGATGAATGGGAGAAAAGCTATCCCAAAGCAACAAGGTGTTCAATAAATGCTTTTGGATGAGGTACTAACTAAGGTCTAAGTTACTACATGAGAATAAACAATCGTTTGGATAGACAGGCAATGAATCAGGTAAGATAGTTTCTTTACATGAATTTATAAGCTAGTTTTTAAAGTCACTTTCTCAGTAATTTCTGATGCAGTTAGCCCAAAAGATCATTTTAAATGGTAAGTGGCATAGAAAAGCTAAACTTTTAAATAACTTGTATTCATAAATACTCCAATATCTTAGCTTCATTATTCCTTTATCTAACATTTCTAAAACCAACAAAAAATATCAAAATTATTACTGTGTTTTATAGATCTGAATTATGGCAAAAATTTAGAATAGAAATGAAAATTCTGAATTAATAGAACAAAAATAATTTGCTTCCTAACATTTACCCATTTCTGACCCTTAACATTTAGTCCTGGGAATAAGTACAAATTACCCAGTTATAATAAAATATGTAAAATTAATTTTTTTAAACAATAGCTGATGTTGAGAGAGATGAATCATTTGTGAGTTGAAACAAATGTGTGAATCAATTAACTATTTATTTTTAAAAGTTCTAACATCGTTTTGAAACATTTTATTCTTCATTTCAAACTTTGCTTACCTTGGAATGTGTCCATATTCTGGTACAACAGAATGGTGTAATGAACTAAAAGGTACTCCAAATACTTTACCCTAAAATGGCAAATTCAGTTACTCTAAGACAAATGTTAGGCATAATGTAAGTTTTCTTAAACATTAGGCAAATTAAAACCCTAGGGGCGGTCGGGGTGGGGGTGGGGGAGCAGAAATAAACTCTCAGTCAAAACACTTACTTCAGGTGCACAACTAATACTGTATTAGACATTATTGTAGGCACTGATAGTACAAAGATGACCGAGATGAAATCACTTTCCTCAATCTAGTAAATTCAGTCTGTAATCTGATACTAGAGCATCAATCCTATTAGTGCTTAGTTAGGAAATTCTTAAACAGAATTTGGCCCCAAACACTCACATTTTCCAAAAAATACTACAGGTTCCTTCCGTGACTTTATAAATAGGGACCGTATTCTTTCCTTTAGTAAGCTTATAAATACTAATTTGAATCAATTAAACTAAGTCAATTGTTAAGCAAAAATTGTAACTCCTGTTAATCTTGAGTACTTCCTAAAACTACCTCAGAAGTAGTTTTAAACTTGATGATTTTTTATTTTATTTCACTGCTGAGAATATACAAAGGAAAACACACACCAGGTCAACAGTTTCTGCATGTACAATTCAGTGACATTGATTACACTGAGTTGTGCAGCCATTCTCACCCTCCTTTTCTGAGTTGTTCCTCTCCATTAACATTAACTCACTGCCCCCTAAGGTTCTACCTAATCTTGGAAGTTGCTGTTGTCAATTTGATCCCATACAGGTAATTCTTTAAAGAGCATAATGCTCAAGGCAGACATTTTTCACTGTCAAGCTCAATTATTGTTTGAAGAAGACTTCAGGAGATATTTTTGGTTTAAGTTTTAAAGATTATTTCAGGGCAATAGTTTCAGGGGTTCATCCAGCCTCCATGGCTCCAGAAAGTCTAGAGTCCCTGAGAATTTTAAATTCTGTTCTTCATTTTCCCCCCTTTTGATGAGGATTTTGCTATAGAATCTTTGATCAAAATGTTCCGTAATGGTAGCTGGGCACCATCCAGTTCTTCTGCTCTCATGGCAAAGGAGGCATCATTAAATCTGATATATTTTTTTTCACACTCTATAGAAGAGTGCTTTTCAAACTGTGGTTTGAGGCAACCAAGGCAGGGATTGTGCAAATAATTAATTCAATCTTCACTTTAAAAAAAACTATTTTGAAACCATTTTTAAAAACTCTCACTCAAATGTATTATATCCAAATTTTAATACTTTGAAGATCCCAAGAGTAAACTCATGTGTTCATTAACTTGGGTGTTTTTGTACACCTCTGAATAAAGAATCTGCTGTTATCTTTGAGTGTGCATTTTAACTTCCTAAAAATGTGTCACTGATTTGGAAGGCTGCGGCTTTTCACTGTACTTAAAAATAAATTCAAGCCTGTATATGTCTGTTATAAAAAATTAAGTGGGTACAACCAATGTCATACATGTTAATTTACCTCAGACACATCTGCTCTCCATGAGTGTTCTTACGTTTCAAGAGCATCTTATTTACCCGTATATTTACAGTAAGGAATCATTTGGCATTAATGATTCAACACAGTAACAACATTTTACCAGTCCTCTTTCAAGCATCTGAATCCATTTGATTGATGAGTATTCCAAGATGGAAAGATAGTATAGTAGAGTGCTTAAGACAGCATACTCCTGGAGTCAAGACAGGCTGGTTTTAAATCCTGGCTCTGCCACTTATTAGCTTAGTGACCTTGATCAAGTTAATTCTCTGTGCCTTGGTACATTCACATAGACCCTAAGTCAGAGTTGTAGAGGGAATTAAATTAATTAAAACAAGTAAAACACACATCAGTGTCTGACACAGAGTAAGCATTCAAAGAATATTTTTGTTGTTATGATTATCATTTCAAGGGGAGCTATTAAAACAAAAGTTTGTATGGGTAACCCCTTATCTGGGTAAATCAGAATTTGTGCGATAACAACAAAAAAATGCAAAAATAAATTGGATGCTGAAACCAACATTAAGAGTACAACTGCTGCATTTAACTAGAATTGAGATTTTTTTCCCCCTTAAAGGTCTCATTGTTCACAACGATTGACTTCACACTTAACTGCTATAATTTAATCTCATAAAATAAAACTGATAACATGCTTTACAAATTTTATGTTTTGGAATATCACTTTATAATATCATTTTGTAAAAGATTTTCAATACTTTTCTTAAAAAGCTCAAAAACTACTTTAGCTAACAAACAGCAAAGAGCTAAAAAAAAAAAATTGTATTTTCAAATTCCCTATCCTGGTAGATCCCATTCTTGTGACACAAAGATCTTCTGTGTTTTTTTATTAGACTATTTTAATTAGGATTTCTATCTCGGACTCAATGGCAACGGGATTTTTGGTTCTAAACTTATAAGGAGCTCTAGTGGCATGGTGGTTACACTCTTGGCTGCTAACTGGAAGGTTGGCAGTTCACACCCACCCAATAGTTCTGTGGGAGAAAGACTTGGCAATCTGCTCCTATAAAGATTACTCCCTAGAAAACCCTATGGGGCAGTTTACTCTGCCACATGGGGTTCCTATGAGTTGAAATCAACTCAGCGGCACCTAACAACAACAACGTCTAAATTTATATTGCACGATTATCAGTTAGGATGTAGACAATTGATTACTACAACAATCATCATTAGTTGAACAAGTGGCATGTGACAGGCACTGAGCTATTGGATCTACAGACGTTACTGTTTTTAAATCTCCTAAACCATCCAAAGACAGATACCATTATTGCCAGTTTATAAACTAGGAAACCAAGGCTTAGAGAAATTAAACAGCTAGCCCCAAATCACACAGCTAATAGATGTTGAGCAGGATTCAAACTCAGGTGTATCGATTCTAAAGGCAGGTGTCAGTTTTTCTTGTTAAGAGGTTATTAAAAAAAAATCTGGGTATATAAATGTTTTCATATTCTTACAAAATCTGCTATATTTGAGATCTTGAAAGACAGTTTTAGAATCAGAAGAAACCATTGTGGTTTTTAAATATAAACACACATGTTGTCACTATGTTACAAACAACAAAAAACAATTTCTCCAGAATTTATATTAAGAGATACACAAATTATTTTTGTTAGTAGTTTTCTTCTCCAAGTGCTTATTTTTCAGAATTTATAAACTATTTAGAACTATGCAAATTAATTGTATTAGTTTCTGTCTCCAAGAATCTAGAAACTACCATATAACTAGGCATTTAATAGATACAAAATAAAATGCTTTATATTTAATTATTGTATTTTTTCACAAAGAAATTCTTGATTACATGGTGGAGCTATTAAAATCTCATTCAAGATCTCCTTACTTCGACCACCTAAACATTAACAGCTTTTCAATCATTTCTACTCTGGTTTCTCATTTACTCATTTTTAGAAATAATTTTATGTCTCAAAGTATGATGTGGCCAAACTGCAAGCTTGTTTTCCCAAATGAGTCAAGTAAAGGTATTATTTGAAGCTTATTTCTGATGATCTGTCACACCTCCTTATCTACTGATCCATTTGGAAAAGAAACTGGTCCCCTGCTCCCTATACAACTCTTACTCTAAAACACTGTGATGGACTGTGCCCAACTCTCACGTGATACTAGTTCAAAATACAATAAACAGGCAGTGTCTGGAGACATTTCTGATTGTCACAACTAGGGAGATGCTACTGGCATCTACTGGGGAGGGGCCAGGAATGCTGTTAAGCATTCTGCAATGCACAGGACAGCCCCCCTACCCCCTTCCCAATAAAGAATTGTCCAGACCAAAATGGCAATAGTGCTGAGTCTGAGAAACCCTGCTCTAAACTCTACAGCCTTCTCTCAATGACCCAAAATTCCTGAAAAGAATCAAGAATGTCATTCTTTACATTTCGGCGGTTAACCATTTGGATTGAATGACACCCTTAAATTGACTTAACTACATTCTCTTTTTTGATCCACACAGAGCGAACATTTTAGCAAGACGTGGTAATAAGGGATGGTACAGGGCACACCCGTTCTACCTAAATCCCCTTTCCCGCCAGGACTTACCCCTGTTTTCAGGGCTGCTGTTTCCTGTCTCCTGCGATCGCACTGCCCACTGCCTCCCTTGACCTTGATGCCATAGACAGCCCGAAGCTGCTGCAGCAAGGCCAACCTTACCAGCCTCTGATCCCACATCCCGGACACCTCGCCCACTCTTTGAGGCAGGATCCGGGTCTTGATCCTCGCGTTCCACCAAGTCTTCCAATTCCCAAACACCCTCAGGTTTGCCTTCTGCTCCGCTGCCTTCAGGCCACGTCCCGAACTCCTCTGGCCCCGGGCCCCGGCCACTTCCACGGCTCTTTCTTTGATCCTGTCCACCCACGTACACTGACCCTCTTCTATCGGCCTTTGATCCGGCCACACCTCTCCGCTCCTTCACTTACACCGACCTTCTTTCTGGTCACTCGACCCTTGCAGCCACTTACACAGACTTCCCTTCTTTCCCCCGTTTTCTCGGTCCCTCCTACCAATGCGGGTCTCCAGCCTCTCGCCACTTCCGGCGACTCCCAAAGCTCTCTCTGCCCTCTTGGTCTCTCTCCCAGCTGTAAAGGATACCTTTCCTTCCGCCCCTCCTGCCGTCCCCACGCCCCCCACCCCGCCCCAGCCCAGCCTCCGGACCAGCCGGCTGCTCAGGGGCCTCTTCCAGTCCCGGTCCCCGCCCGGGCTGGGCGTCGCCGTCACCCCGTTTCACAGGCTGCTCCCTCCCTCCTCCGTCAGCCTGTCTCCGATCCCTGGGCTGCACATCCTGGTGCGCTCGCGGAAGCCACGAAGCTCTCCCGGTGCCTCCACCCCAGCGCCGCTGCCCACGCCCGGAGCCGAGGTGGCGGTCCCGCCCGCAGTTCCAGACGAGGCTCGAAAGGCCGCGCCAAGCGGCGCTCCGCCCTCTGATTGGCCCGCTCCGCTTTTCAAAATCAGGACCCCAGGGGCTGGCCAGGAGCTGCCTGTCTAGGGAGGTGCAGGCCACCCTGGGAAACGGAAGAAGGAAGATGAGTTTCCCTGGCTCCTCCATGACCATAGTTTTGGATGAAGTACTGTGTAAAGTGTATCTGAATATAGTGGACCGGCGCCTCAGATAATATATTCGGGCAAATGTAATAGACACCTCAATTTTCAGGCCTTCGCGGAGGCTGAAGGACCCCTTTAAGAGAAACCGGTTCTGGGAGACCTGAGGTGAGGTCAGGCGAGTTAGGGTTCGCAGACGCGGAGTTCAGTACCCCTCACCTAGGGGTTTGGTGGGAACTTCGGCCATGGTAGCTGGTCCATATATGGGGGACTGATGGTGGCGCTCAAATCTCCAGTACCCGTTATGGAGAGTAGGGTGCGGGAGGAATCTGAAGCCTGGGGGAGGCGGCAGCTACAGAAGCTTCATCCAGTGGGAGCGGGAGTTAGGAAACCCGGCTGAGCCTGGCTCCTGGCTGCAGATTGCTAAAAGCTTCGTTATCTTGTTGACAGTTTGGGCTTCAGTAGCCCAGCTCCTGCCTCCGGGCTGCTTTTCCATTTTCAGACGTCAGCGATCCCATTAGGTGTTTTTTGTTTTCTGGGGTGTGTCTACAACAACATTATTCATTTGGGGCGGGGGACTTGGATTCATTTAAATACACAGAATAGTATACTTCAACTCCGACTCTGCCCCCTTGTAAACTTACTTGCTAAGAGTAGCGACAGAATATTATCTGTTTGTCCACTGTTGGATCTCTTTCACCTAACAGTACCAAAGGCTAAATGAGCATGTGCCGAATGAGTGAATTGAAGTAGGGAACGTTTTCTCAGAATCGTCTTGCCCCTTTTGGAGTTCAAGTCCTTAGGTGTTATACTCTCCCGATTCTAAAGAAAATTCTCTGACTGAAGATAAGGGAGCAAAATAAGTTGGTCATGTTGCTTCATTTACACCATTGTTTTTTGAGCGCCTATTATATAATTTATGGAGCCCTGGTGGCGCAGTGGTTAAGAGCTATGGCTGCTAACCAAAAAGGTTGGCAGTTGGAATCCACCATCTGCTTCTTGGAAACCCTGTGGGGCAGTTCTACTCTGTCCTATAGGGTTGCTATGAGTTGGAATCAACTGGACAGCAGTGGGTTTGGTTTATTATTATGATTATGTAATTGGAGCCCTGGTGACACAGTGGTTAAAGCGTTCAGCTTTTAACCCAAAGGTTGACGGTTGGAATCCACCAGGCTATTGGAACTTGCTAGCTGCTCCTAGGAGAAAGATGTGGCAGTCTGCTTCCAAAGATTTGTAGCCTTGGAACCCTATGGGGTTGTTCTACTCTGTCCTATAAGGTCACTATGAGTTGAAATCGAATCGATCAATTTTAACATGAATCTGCTCATCAGAGACAAAACTGAACATATTCCCTGTCTTTTCTGTTTACTTCAGGCATAACTTTTAAAAATTACTATGTTATCTTTGGCACCATTCACCCACATGCAGTCCCCCATTGTTCTGGGTTTTAGATGTCTCAGATTTCCTTTTCTTAAGACCTGTTGTTAGTTGTTATGGAGTCAGTTCCGAATAATGGCAACCCCATGTGTGCAGAGTGGAACTGCTCCATAGAGTTTTTAAGGCTGTGATCTTTTGGAATCAGATTGCTAGGCCATCTTCCAAGGTGCCTCTGGGTGCCCTTTTCTATTTTATGCCCTAATCTTTCTTTAAATCTTTTTTTTTTTAATACCCTGGACTCTTCAGAATAGTGCCTGTACCGCCATTTTAGTCTCTACATAGTTTTGTTTGTACTTAAATTTTACTTCCTGGCTCCCTCAAGCTTTAAGCTGACATGGTCAGTTTCACGTTTTCCATCATTTTCATTTCACCAACCACTTTATGGCTATTTTGGGAAGAGTATTTTCAGACTGAATTTAACACAAAAATACCAACTTAATAAAATAAAAAGAAATTAAGCTATTTAAATTAGTAAGTAGCCAACATCCATATTTTTTTAAATCTCCATTTCTCGAACGGTTTATTTAGGCTTAAATAATGGTTAACTGAAAGGTAGACATTGGAACCCACTGATTGGCTTCGTGGGAGAAAGACCTGGCAATCTGCTTCTGTAGAGATTACTGCCAAGAAAATCGTATGGCAGCTTGCCTGGCAGTCCTGTGGATCTGTCTCTCGCTTCAACAGTGTTTGGACGAAACAGACCCAGGGACTCCCTGCCTCCAGCCTGGGACCACCCTTCAGCCTCCTCTCCAGGCACAACCTCCGAGACTATCTTTGGCCATTTTCTGTTTCCGGGACCAGCTAACACTGTTTTTTGTGGTTAGCTCCTAGTCGTTGTCTAACCATGAGCCCCCAGATCCATCAGAATTATTCTGCCGAAGTGGAAGGCCAGCATCGACTGCCTGGTCAACCTGCATCTGCAGGCCTTCCGTACCTACCTCTCTCTGGGCTTCTATTTTGACCATGACGATGTGGCCTTGGAAAGCATGGGCCACTTCTTCCATGAGATAGTGAAGGAGAAGCACGAGGAGCGAGTGTCTGTTGAAGCTGCAGAACAAGTGCGGCAGCCGTGCCCTCTTCCAGGACATGCAGAAGCCATCCCGAGATGAGTGGGTTAAAACCCTGGACACCGTGGAAGCTGACTTGGCCCTGGAGAAGAACTGACCAGGCCCTTCTGGATCTGTACGCCATGGGCTCTGCCCCTACACACCGCCATCTCTGTGACCTGGAGAACCATTTCCTAGATGACGAGGTGAAACTCCTCAAGAAGATGGGCAACCACCTGACCAAACTCCGTAGGCTGGCCAGCCCCCAGGCTGGGCTGGACGAGTAGCTCTTTGAGAGGCTTGTCCTTGAGCTCGATGACTAGGAGCCTCTGAAGCCTAGCGACCTGTGAGAGGCCCTCTGCATTCGCCTGCTGTCATCAGGCTTCTGCCTGAGCTTCTCCCTGCAGGCAGCCACGAGGCAGTGTCTTAACCACCCTGGAGTACCTCTTCCATGCTGCAGACCAAATGGAAAGAATAAAACTTCTTTTTGCAGCAAAAATTTAAAAAAGAGAAAACCCTATGGCAGCTCAGTTCATTGGCATAATATAGTTCATAAAGTTTATGTTCCACATACTAGTGTGGTGAGTAGTGTCTGGGGTCTTAAAAGCTTGCGAGCAGCCATCTAAGATACAGCTATTGGTCTCTACTGTTCTGGAGTAAAAGAGGAGGAAGGAAACCAAAGACTCAAAGACGAAACTATAGGACTAATAGCTTACATGAACCACAGCTTCATATACCCTGAGACCGGAAGAACTAGCTGGTGCCTGGCTGCCCCTTCAACCATTCTGATCAGGGACACAATAGATGGACCCTAATAGAATGGGAGAAAAATGTAGAACAAAACTCAAATTCTTAAAAAATCCAGACTTAGTGGCTGGGTTGAAACTAGGGGAAACCCTGAGACTATGGCCCTGAAATACCCTTTAAAGTTTGAACTGAAACTACTCCCAGAGGTTTTTAAAAAAATATCACCATGAGTACTGTAACAATGGGTTGGGGGTGGCATCTGACTTCACAATGGGGAAGGAGAAGCAAGATCAACAGCCCAAAGCTGATTTCTATGAGGCAGAGGTCAGACATACCTCCTCTCTCTGCCATCTTTACCAATTCTGACACCAACCGTCCCCCTCCCCTGGCACTTTCTACTTCTCTGCTGGGTTCAATAATTCATGGCAACAGCTACACAGAACTCACAGACAATACTCACAATTAATGGGGTTTATTAGGGAAGTAACAGGTTACAATTAAGGTTGAGGAACGCTCAGGATACAGTTCTTCCATCAGGACAGCCTCTTCCCAGCCATGCTGGCAGGCAGGTCTCTCCATGGCCTTGGGCCTCTGCCCTGCCCAGGCAAGTGTTACAAAGCTCTTTTGGCTCTGTTGATAAGTGCCTGGAGGCATCTCATTCTGGCAGCAAGCTTCCTGCCCAAAGGCACTCAGCTTTCTAGCTCCATGGGCCGGGAAGCCCACCACACTGTCTCCTGTTGGTCTCTCCTGCCAGTCTCTCCTGCCGCTGTTTCTCTGCCACCATCTATCGCCATTCTCAGTGTGATAACTCTCTCTCTCTCTGTCTTCCTCTCTCTCGGTTTCCTGGTTCCAGGAGCTTCTCAGCGCAGGGATTCCAGGTCCAAAGGGGTCCTTTCTTGGCTGTTCGTCCCTGGTGGTGGTGGGATCCTCCCTTTCCCGCCTCTGGGATGGCTCATTTCAAGCCCAGCAGGATGGCATAATTGACCAATCCCCTTAGTGGGCCACAATTACCCTGTTTGCACAATCCCACCCAATCACTTGGGTGGGAGTTAGAAGACAATGGCAAGAAAGACCACACAAAAGTGATCCGTTGCACCCAGGTACTGTGCTGCTTTAAAAAATGAAACCAAATTGTTAACATTTACTTGAAAGCAAAGATGAGAAAGGTTGGGGGTGGGGGAAGCTCGATTAATGGAAACAGAAGACCCAAAATGGAAATAATGAGAGTGTTGACACGCTGTGAGAAATGTGACCAATGTCACTGAACAATTTGTGCAGAAATTGTTAAATGGGAACCTAATTTACTGTGTAAACTTTCACTGAAAACACAACAAAATATTATTTAAAAAAAAAAAAAGAAAGAAAACCCTATGGGTTCTGCTCTGTCACGTGGGGTCCCTATGAACTGGACTTGACATCATACAACAACTCTTAGAAACAGTTATCTAGTCTCTGACCCAGTGCTCTGTTCATCAGGTATTAAGAAGAGACCTTGGACCTAGTAACATACCAACTCACCTTTTTATGCAATTCCCGATCTACAAAACCACATAGCATCCAAATGACATCACTGAGGAAGGTCCTGAGTTTTCAGGTGGATAAAATCCACTACTAGGAAGAAAGAAAAAAGCAGTAGCAGGATTTTTGTTTTGACCAAAGTAAATTGAGACTGAGATTGAGGTGACTAAATTCTCCAGGCTTTCAGCTTCTGGCAGGAACCTACATGTCCCTCTAGCCTGAAAAGAAAGGGACAAAGGAGTGACTGTGACTTCTCTGACTTGACCCACAAACATTTCTGCTGGAGGGTAGTTCCCCTATTCACAGCGGAAGAAAGCACCCACAAGCACTTAAGAGAGAGGTGGGAATGAGGTATACAATCAGGTAAGTGGATTTGCTCCCTATTGGCAATGAGCCCTGGTGGCGCAGTGGTCAGGTGCTGGGCTGCTACCTGAAAGCTGGCGGTTTGAATCCCCCAGCCTCTCTGAGGGAGAAAGATGTGACAGTCGGCTTCCGCAAAGATAGCAGCCTAGGAAACCCTATGGGACAGTAATATTCTGTCATAGAGGGTCATTATGAGTCGAAATCAACTCAGCATAAACTGGTTTGGTTGGGTCATAAAGTTGATGCCTGAAAGTGAGATATGTAATTGTTAATAAAATAATTTGATATGTTTACCTTTTTCCTGAAGAGGTGGGGTTTATGGGGGAAAAAAGTATTTAATTTCTTCAGCAGTGAAACTAAGAAGGTTTGTTGTTACTGATGAGTTGATTCCAACTCATGGCGGTGCCATCTGTGCGGAGTAGAGCTGCTCCATAGAGTTTTCAATGCTGTGACCTTTCAGAAGCAGATCACCAAGCCGGTCTTCTGAGGCATCTCCGGGTGGGTTTGAACTACCAACCTTTTGGTTAGTAGTGGAGCACTTTACTATCTGTGCCAACCAGGGACTCCTAAAGATATTTAGTGACTTGTAATTAGGAGATACCCTCTCCTCTAAATAACTAGAAGAATAAATTCATTCAGCCAGTGTGTTTATATGTTACTGCTCTGTGGAAAGCACTCTAGGCTGCGCTCAGAGAGTAATGCAAAGGCAGTTTAGGTTAAATAAGTGATGCAGAACAGTCAGTGTTTATGAATTCAATGGAACGAGCAATTACGTAGGATAGAAGTGGGTCCTTCCGGAAAGTATAAAAAAGAGTAAAATGTGGAGAACATCTAGATAAATCTTATACTTTTGCTATTTTCCAGTTACTCTTTTTTGAAATTTCACTGTCAGATTCCAAGACTGGAAAAAGAAAATGAAACTGGTACGATACTGTATACTCTGCTCGAAATCTTACTGTTTGTAATTAAAAATAAGTTGAATGATCTGCAGTGATTTAGGGTTGGTCTATATTTCCCTGTTAAAATTTTCATTTTCTTTCAGACTTCAGCAACTTCTGTTTATTCATTCTCCAGCCACTTCCACTTCTATTCATTGTCAGAAATAGTATCTAGTGATAATGTTGAATATAAAGTGGCATGTCTGTAAGGCGTGGAGAAACTGAATTGTGACCTGTGTGTTGGTTCCTTTCCTCTCCTTGTGACCTTCTGTCTGTGGAGTGCCTAGCCCAGCACCAAGGTCACCTGTCTCTATGAAATGTCATTATCATAGTTTAATAGATGTGATAGTAAATGGAACCCTGGGCTCTTGGAAGGATTCATTCACCTCACAAGAATAAAGAACTTCCAAAAATCATTCAGTCTCATTGCACATCATCACTGTGATAAGACTTCCTGCCTATTTCTTTCATAGTGATAACATGATCTCTGGGCAGGGCATACGTTAAGTGGATACATACACAAGTTTGGTACTTTCATTATAGCATGGCAAAAATAATAGCAAACATTTATATGCATTGAAGTAGTTAATGTTATTATCCCCGTTTTACAGCTGTGGCAATGGAGTAGAGAGGTTAAGTAACCCCACTCCATCCCCAAGATCACAGGCAGTATTTGGCAAAGCTATCATTCCAACCCAGGCAGTCTGGCTCCAGAGTTTGGTGCTCATAATCACCATGCTATATTGTCTCTGGCTCGACTGCTAACCTAAAGGTTGGCAATTCAAAACCCACCCAGTGGCACTATGGAAGATAGGCCTGGCAATCTGCTTCTGTTAGGATTAGAACCAAGAAAACTATGAAGCAGTACTGCTCTGTAACACATGGAGTTGCCATGAGTGGGAGTCAACTCGACAGCAACTAACAACAACACAAATGAGTAATGGAGAAAGGGAAAGAAATCGAGAAAGAGAAAAGAACGTAGTTTTCTAGGAATTAAAAAAAATTGCACACCAACTGCTCTGACAGGGATCACAGTAGAGTGTCCTGGTCACAGCTGGAGAAAAGTGTAGAACAGAATTCTAACTGGGGAAAAAAAAAAAACAGACTTACTGGTCTGACAGAGACTGGAGAAACCCCAAGAGTATGGCCCCCAGACACCCTTATAGCTCAGTAACGACGTCATTCCTGACGTTTGCCCTTCAGCCAAAGATTAGACAGGCCCATAAGACAAAACGAGACTAAATGGGCACACCAGCCCAGGGGCAAGGATGAGAAGGCAGGAGGGGACAGGAAAGCTGATAAAGGGGAACCCAAGGTCAAGAAGGGGAGTGTGTTGACATGTCGTGGGGTTGGCAACCAATGTCGCAAAACAGTATGTGTATTAATTGTTTAATGAGAAACTAGTTTGCTCTGTAAACCTTCATCTAAAGTACAAAAAGGAAAAAAAATTGCAGAAGTAGTATACTGTAAAAGTTCTTAGCCATTCCATTTAGTCGGTGAAGACTTTCAGGAGGGGTTAAGGATGGAGTATTGCATGTTTTCTTCAGGTCTAGAACACTTGCTAGTCTCCCTTCTGTGCCCTTAAAGGAGAACAAGATCAACAACACCGTATACAAACAGCACGATCGCCAAAGATGTAGGTGGCTCTGGGTTTGTTTTTAACTTAAGAGCCTAGACTTGCAGATTATGGCAACACAACTGCACAAGTGTTTCTTGGGAGGCTTTATCTGCCCACCTGCCAGTTGCCATGGAGGCTATTCCAACTTACGGTGACCCCACGTGTGTCAGAGTAGAATTGTGCTCCATACGGCTTTCAATGGCTGATTTTACAGAAATAGATTGCCAGGCCTTTCTTCCAAGGCATCTCTGGGAGAATTCAAACCTCCAACCTATGGGTTAGCCGCCAAGCACATTAACCGTTGATACCACCCAGGGACTCCTGGGAGGCCTTAGCATTAGTCAAAGTAAGAACCTGGTAGAAACTTGAAAAATCCTAATTCCAATCTAAAAGCTGATCGGGACTGCATTATACACTTAAAAATGATTAAAATGGCAGATTTTATGTTATATATATTTAACATAATAAAAATGCTTAAAAGAAGCTGACATGGATGTAGTTTTTATCATCTGAACTCTTCTTCTCAAAACCAGAATGAAATGAATAACACTTTCCACAAAAAAATGAAATAATGCCTTAAAATGGACATATCGCTTTCATATATATCACTTAATTCTCACGAAGTCTTGTGAATTAGGCAGGACAAGGATTATTACCAACCCCACATCTTCTCCCCTTCTTTTTTCCTCCGAAAAACAGAGGTCATATAATAAATGGCATAGCTATTTCCCTTACTGGCATGTCCCAGCAATCCCACTGGTAGAAATCTATGCCAAAGGTATCCTGGCAAAAACATAATATGTATGCACAAGGAACAATTTTTACAGCAAATGACTGGAAACAGCCCAAATAGCCATCAAGGGGGGCTAGCTAAATAAACTACAGTACATCCATATATAGCCACAGAGCAGAATTAGGTCCAGTGCCTTTAAAATACAGTCTTTTGACTATACATTCCTAGAGAGATATACCAAAAACAGAACTAAACAAAAACCCGTTGCCGTCAAGTTGACTCCGACTTACAACGACCCTATAGGACAGAGTAGAACTGACAGGGTTTCCAGGAGTGGCTGGTGGATTCAAACTGCCGACCTTTTGGTTAGCAGCTGAGCTCTTAACCACTGTGCCACCAGGACTCCGGTGAGATACAGCATGAAGAAAACAGAACACACATGATGTGCAGGCACAAACTTAAACTTCTTTCGACGGTTTTGTGTTGGCAGTACAGGCAATCCCCGGTAAGGAATGACTTACGGACAACCCGGACCTAAGAACGGACTGCAATAATGGGTTAAATACAGTGGTTCGTAATAACGAATGCGCGCGCTACTTAGTGACGCTCGTGAACACAATAGTGCAGTTTGAAGTGTTTTATATACATAGGGTTTCCAAGGAGCGACTGGTGGATTCAAACTGCTGACCTTTCGGTTAGCAGCTGACCGCTTAACCACTGCGCCACCAAGGCTCCAAACATTTGACTAACTGACGCTAAATAAGAACTATATGTACCTGTTGCAACTTACCTACAAATTTGACTTAAAGACAGACTTAGGAACAGATCTCGTTTGTAAGCCAGGGTCTGCCTGTATCATCATACTGTTATCTGTATGTGGGGATGAATGCATGCGTGTTTGTATATATGGATAAAGCAAATGAGTAATTATGTTAATATCATTGGAACCAACATTTTCTGCATAGATTTCCACAAGTGGAATTGCTGGGTCAAAGGGTAAAATAACATGTTGTTTTACTTGATATTGCCAAATTCCTATAAATTGTGCAATTTTGTTTTTCCTCTAGGAGTGTATGAGCATTCCTGTTTTCCACAGCTTCTCCAATAGAGTGGATTACCAAACTCGTGAGTATTTGCTAATTTGATAGGCAGGAAATGGTATTTGCTATAGCTTTACATTTATCTTTTTATGAATGAGATGGAACATCTTTTTGAATGATTAGCATATGATGAAGTACCATGAAGCTCTTAAGGTATGGAAGGTTAACTTCTATGAAGTGATCTCCAGGATATATTGTGAAGTAAAAAAAAGCAAGGCACAAAGAATCTGTATGGTATACTACCTTTCGTGTAGACATGGGGGAATGGATGTATAATACATGATGGAAAGGTAAACCAAACTCTAATAAAACTGATAACTTGTAGGGAAAGAGTGAGAACATGAGAGGGAGGGGGGTGGAACAGAAGCCAGCTCTCTCTGAATGTGTCTCGTTTGACGGTTTTAGCTTTGGAATCATGTCAATATTTTACATGATTAAAATACAAGATGAAAGTTAAAAGCAACCCCTGTAACGGAAATCAAACTGAAATAAAAGCATTGAAATTTTCACGTTTAAGAACTGTTTGCATTTCTTTTTATTTGAATTGCCCGTGTCTTTGGCCTCTTTTTCCATCCAGATGGCTTTCTTGTTAAAAAATGTGAGAAGCCTTTTGTATGTTAGCCCTTTGTGATATAAATTGCAAATAATTTTTTTATACGTTGTCATTCCACTTTTTACTTTGTTTAGATTATAGTTAAAGCCAGCCATCTCTTCCCTACTGCTTTTGGATTTTGAGTCAGAGTCAGGAATGTTTTCCCCACTCCCAGGTTATAAAGAAATTTATGCATTTTTTTATAGTACTTGTATGCTTTCCATTTTTGTGTTTAGATGTGTGATCCATTTGGAATTTATCCTAGTGCAGAGTGTAAAGAATGGATTGAATTTCATCTTTTTCCATATGGCTTTGTAGCCCTACACCTTTTTATTTTATCTCATTTCAGTGAACTCCCACGCTTACTTCTAAAAGTAGCAAACCACTATTACAGAAAAGAGTACCTTGAACAGGAAAAGGGAAATCATCTTTATTTCTTAGGGTTTGCTTTTAATTAGTGCCACTAGGTGGCACACATCATTCTCTCTAGATGTTATCTCAGCTATCAACCTCTTCTATGAACTCAAATCAATCAAGAAAGTATCTGCCAGTGTGCTTCCCTCAACATTTTTCCTGCATCTGTGCTTGGAATAAGATGACTTGTGCAGCTTCTCAAGTCAGATCCAGAGCTTTTGTCTGTGACGCCAGAATGATTGCCCCCAGAATCACTATTCCAGGGCCCAGCATGTTCCACAGACCTGCGATTCCATTTGTTAATAAAACAGAAACATTTGGGGAAGCATCTTTTGAATTCTGTGCTAAATTTGGATTTGATTAAGCAAGTTACACACCTATTTTACCAGGTCACTGGAGCTCTTACTGTATGTCATGGATTGAATTATGTCCCCCCAAAAATGTGTGTAGCAACTTGGCTAGGTCACGATTCCCAGTATTGTATGATTGTGTTATCTGATGATTTCCTTATGTGTTGTAAACTCTACCACTATGAGATTATACGTGATCTCCTCATGTGTTGTAAATTCTATCGCTGTGACAAGGTTATACTGATGAGGTTGACAAGATCAGTGTCTTAATGCAATCTCTTTTGAGATATAAAAGAGAGAAGCGAGCAGAGACACATGGGAACCTCATACCACCAAGAAAGCAGTGCTGGGAGCAGAGCGCATCCTTTGGACCTGAGGTTCCTGCACAGAGAATCTCCCAGACCAAAGGAAGACTGATGACATGGACTTTTCTCCAGAGCTGACAGAGAGAGAAAGCCTTCTCCTGGAGCTGATGTCCTAATTTTGGACTTGTAGCCTACTGGACTGTTAGAGAATAAACTTCTCTTTGCTAAATCCATCCACTTGTGGGATTCCTGTTAGAGCAGCACTAGATGACTGAGACACCGTAAGACACCCTGGCAGTGCTGTGGTTAAAGCACTCAGCTGTTAACCGAAAGGCCAGAGGTTCAAACCTACCAGTCACTCTGGGGGAGAAAGATACGGCAGTCTGCTTCCGTACACATTACAGCCTTGGAAACCCTACGGGCAGTTCTACTCTGTCCTATAGGGTCACTATGAGTGGGCATCGATTCAACTGCACTGGGTTTTTTTTTGAGCTCTTACCAGAGTAGTGGACATCAACACCCCCTCTAAGGCTGAGACTCTCGTTCTTCAAACCTCTGGAATTGGCTTCTGATGGTTCCCAACTGAGTCCCCTCTGAATTGCTCTCGCTGAAGGGAGCCGCCTCACCCTAGATGATGCCTTGTCCCTGGGACAATCTGCATGCCTTCACTGGTCCATGTGGGAGAACAAAGGCCTGGCCCCCTTGCCTCAGTTGAGGGCCACTCAAGGGCCTGCCAGCTCCACAGCTTCCGTAGGATTTCTTGTGACCTGTGTGGCTCCTGCATCACAGCTCAACCTGTCCCTCTGCCCCATCCTGTTTTCTTTACTCCTTTACCAGTGTTGTTGCAAGGGCTCACCCCAATAAGCCACCTAGACATAGATCTCCATCTCACTGTCTGATTTTCATACAACCAGCTTAAGATATAGGGTCAACGGTTTTCCCTAAACAGTGCTGCTCTTCACTGATTTGTTTGCACACCTTACCCTTCTTCCTCTAGGTGTAAATCCCTTGAGAAGGCAGGGGCCAGGTTCATATTTACTTCCCACACAGAGTCTAGTCCAGAGCTTTGAATGAAGTTGTTAATGAATGCTTTCTGAAGGAATGAGTGATTCCTATTAGCAAGGAAAGCTTTCAGCCATCACTCTTATTTTAAAAAAATAGAATCAAGAAAACAACATAATGATGAAAATTTTAAAATTTTCAGTTAGGGAACAGAGGACAGAGGGGAAATTATAGACCAGTGTGTCCTAATGTAAAGCCTGCAGATCTTTAGTTTGGGGTGGGGGGGATGTTAAAAAGCAGCTCCCTTGTCAAATAACTATGGGGACTTAAACCAGTTTCTTTGCCATAGGATTTCTAGAGGCCTTTGATACACCATTGTGCATTGGGACTTTCCAATAAGAGAAGGGAATTAGGCTGGATTATATTTTATGTAGTTACTGCAAAAGCATTTTAGGTGCTGGTGGTTGGGGAGCAGACTTTAGTGCAGTCTGCACTGTGGTCATATAAATCCACGGAGAACACCCCTCAGAGCTGCTGTTCGGACACCTATCAGGCTTTTCTATCACTGTGCTTATACTCTGTCTCCACGCTTAAATCAAACAGAGTCCTGTGGTCACTCAGGTATTAAAAACTTGAATATAATTGTACATCACATATGCACTGCCCAGTGGTTAATGAAAGAAGGAGGAGATAGAATGTGTATAAAAAGAAAGTTGCCACTGAGTCAATTGCAACTCACAGCGACCCTATAGGACGGTAGAACTGCCCCGGAGGGTCTCCAAGGAGAGACTGGTGGATTTGAATGCTGACCTTTTGGTCAGCACCACCAGGGCTCCCAGAATAGGTACAGAAGGAACTAAGAGTTTGAAACCATCAAAGGCCTTCCAAAGACAGACATCTACCAATCTGAAATCTCCTGGCAATTCCCATTTGGCCCCTGGAGTAAGCGGACAGGATAGGCATGTGTATGCCGCTCTCCAGAGTAAGGCAGGGGCAGTGTGTTGGTCGGATCACCTAAGAAGGAGATGCCAAGACAGAATTAAATACGCAAGAGATGTATTGGGGTAATGCCTGTAAAGGGTAAAGGCTAGGAAGCAGGAATAAGCAGGGAAGACCTACAGACCTATGCAGTTATGACCCTTGTGTAAGGCAAAGAGGAAGGAAAGAAGATTGGGTAGGAAGAATCTCAGACTGCAGGGCAATTCTAAAAATGTTTTGGCCAGGCTGACCCAAAGTCAGAGCCTGGTAGTGCAGTGGTTAAGTGCTCTGCTGTTAACTGGAAGGTCAGCGGTTTGAACCTACCAGCTACTCCACTGGAGAAAGATATGGCAGTCTGCTCCTGTAAAGATTACAGCCTTGGAAACCCTCTGGGGCAGTTCTGCTCTGTCCTATAGGGTGACTAGGAGTCAGAATCGACTCCATGGCAATGGGTTTGGTTTTTGGCTTTGACCCAAAGTCAGTTATTAGAGTAGTTGTGCGTCCCACCACGGGAAGTGAAGTCAGGTGCCCTGGGTTTGAATTCCAGTTCTACTACTTAACTATGGGAAAGTTATCTAACCACTGTGAACCCCAAACTCCTCATCTGGAAAATGGAAACTATTTAAGTATCCACCTCCAAGAGTTGTTGGGAGAATACCATGACTCCTGTAAAATTCTTAGCATTTTTCCTGGTACATTGTAAGACCTCAATAAATGTTACCTGTTCTTACTTACAAATGAACTTGTAGCTGGTACAAAGTCAGAACTGTACAGATGGATGAAATGCTAAAAGGTGGGAGAAAGCCTTTACCTGTTGTATCATACAGACTCCTGGTGGCACAGTGGTTAAGAGCTACGGCTGCTAACCAAAGGGTTGGCAGTTTGAATCCACCAGGCGCTCCTTGGAAACGCTGTGGGGCAGTTCTGCTCTGTCTTATAGGGTCACTATGAGTCAGAACTGACTCGACAGCAATGGTTTTTTTTTTTTTTTTCTATTGTACCATACAGTGTGTACAGAACTCCCCTCCAGGATCTTTGAATGTTATCCCTTCTCCCTGCCCCCAGAATGGCAAAGATCTTTGCTGCTGAACTTCACTTCCAAATGCTTAACATAAACAAGGTAGAGGGACAGCCCCCTGACTTCCCTGCTGGACTGACGTGGCTGGTATGAGACACCCCCCCCTTGCAAGTTTCCCTTGCAGAGTTTAGTGTGCTTATCCATTTATTTGTATGCCTCCTGTGGAGGTCAGTAAGGCTGTAAACAGAGGAGGGCTCCAGGATCAGTCAAGCAAATTACAGAATATTGAAAAGGTCATTGCAGTAAAGTACATCACCATCATCTACAGAATATATGAGGCATTAAAATCCTAGTGCCTTGACTTTTGATCGGAATTTATAGAAGATGAGAAAAATGAACTACCTCAGTGCACTTTTATGGCCAAAATTAAAACAAGAATGGATTCACTTAACCCCTTCCAGCAGTCTTAAATTCGTTGAACTACCTTCTGTGCTTATGGAATTCCGTCTCAATGGGATTCAGTGGAGGGATAGGGTGCTTCTATTGCCGTAGAACCTTCTGTGAAGACTAAAGGAGAGACAAGAGATGGGTGATAATACAATCAGTGGGTGAGACATCTTTACACATTTGAGACTGGGCTGGTGGTTAAGGTAGTGCTGATGGTTTCTCAAGGATATTGGCCACCTGACCCCTGGGTCTATGACATTGACTGTCTCAAAGGCATGACCTGCCCTTCCATTGATAATGCAGCAGAGACAGCTCTGAATAGGCTCTGTACCTCTGTGCCACTCACCAAGCCGAACTGGTTGCTAACTAAAGATAGCAGCTTCCTAGCTCAGGAAGAGAGCGGATGGAGAAAAACGTGACGTGCCATGGACATCACATTCAGAATAGAGTCTTTTACATCTATAGGAATTCTTGGGCTGAAAGCAGCTACGGGGGCTGCTTTGGAAACGTGTCTAGGAAATACTCCCTAGGAAATTTACCTAGAAAAGAGCTTATTCACTTGCACAACTTCATAATTGATATTATTCGTGCTGTTACTCTCTCATCTTTTGCAAAACTTAAATTACTCTGCTGTCTAGAAGCTCCATCAAGGGAAGAGGCACAGGGTGCTAGCATTTATTGTATATAATATGCCCAGGTAGTAACCCTCGCAGCAACCCTATGGAATAATTACTATTCCCATTTTACAGGTGAGAAAGCTGAGGTTTAGAGAGGTTAAGAAACTTTTCTAAGGTTCTAAAGCTGTTAAATGGCAGAGTTGAGATTCCAGTCTGGATCTGTCTGTCTCCAGAAATCCATGCTCAGTCTAACACATCTCAATGTTGTTCATGTCACCTTTCCTGTGGACTTTGGAGCAGGCATTATTTATAAGCCACCATTTGATTTGGGTGGCTACTGGAAACCCTCCTATCCAAAAATATCTCCCCTACTAATCTCTGGAGTTTCCTGTTAGGGGCTGCTTGCTTTGGCTCTCATTCTGACTCTCTTTTAAATGCAAATAATCATGAGGGATGAGACATTTATTGTGAATAAATGTTTCAGATACTTTATTTTCTAAAGGGAGATCTTGACAGCATTAGACCAGGGGTCAACTGGGGAAGAGAGAGGGGTTTACAGAGGGCATTGGTAAAAAAAGGGACCAAATCCATAAGTCTATTTCAGAATTTTACCTGGTGCTGACCCCAGTAGTCTCTTTTGCTTTTTAGGAAGAATCAATTCTAGATTTTAGAATGTGTATAACTCTCTCATGCTATTATTGCAAGAAATAAATGAGACATTATATGTGAGAAAGCTGTGTAATATAAATGACAAACAGAAGATCTGGTGAGATACTATTTCAATTTGTAGGTGAATTCAGTTTTTATGGCCAGATACACTCCTCCTTTTCCATGTGGCTCCATTCTCTTGACCATGCATCACATATAAATGGAAAAAAAAATGTGCCTGGGCATTAGAAACAAACAGTCTGTTCTAAAAAATAATGTTTAAGACTTCAAACAGAAAGAAATGTGTTTTAGGAAAAGGTTGAACACATTTTTCATGATTTTCAGCATTATTTTCTCTTATAGTTTTAGAAACACAATTGATATTTCTACCAATCCGATCTTTTATTTTTTTAAGAGCTATGTTAGAATTGACCGGCAGGGGGAAGTCAAGGAACACGAAATATCTTTCAGCTCAGGGGACTTCTGTACATAAACAGGGCAACCACGTCCTCTGATGCATGCTCTTTTATTAGCTAGTGGATCCATGTGAGCACATTAAATTTTATTAACAGCTCAGTCTGTAATGGAGAGCAAACAAACGGATTTGTAGATGACAAAGGCATTGGCATTTTCCAAGTTTCTTGACACTATACAGTAAAATCAGTTTCTTTTCTTAATTTTGCATGCCTATTCTTGAATGTTTGCTTAGAATGAAATGAAATGCATTTTAAAAGTCTGCTTAATGTCACTGTGGATGAAAATTGGACTTGTACAAATTAGATCTCAAACATATTTCGTCTTCATCTAGATGAAGACAGGTTGTGGGAACACAATCTGAAGCCTGTTCAAACAGACCAGAAAAACACACAACACGACACAACACAACACATACACACATCTCTGAGAAATCAGTTCTTTACCACTAGACGATGCTGATTAATTTTTCAAAGCCTCTTTCTCTTGAAAAAGCTTGAGGGAAGGTGACTTTCTAGATTAGAACGCATGAACCCTAACCTAGAAGGATTAGAAACTAACAGTCATTGCCAACAACCTGAAATACGTATTGCGTGATTTCCATACTAGGCATTAGAGACATACAAAGATTTAGAAGACAAGGCCATTGTCCTGAGAGGGAGTGATCTAGCTGAGGAGACAGGTGAGAATATACTTTGCCCTGAGCTTTCTCATGTAGGAAAGATGAGGAGTGTATTAGTTCCCTAAGGCTGCTGTAACAAATTACTACAGACTGGGAGGCTTCAAACAACAGAAATTTATTCACACAGCTCTGGAGGCTAGAAGTCCGAAATCAGGGGGTCAGTAGGTTTAGTTCTTATGGGAGCATCTGAGGGACAACTGGTTCCATGCTTGTCTCTTAGCTTCTGGTGTTGCTGGCAGTCCTTGGCATTCCTGGGCTTGTAGACGCATTGCTCCAGTCTCTGCCTGCTCATCACATGATGTTCTCCTTGTGTGTCTGCTCTGTGTCTCTTCTCTCCTTATAAGGACACCAGTCATTTTGGATTACGGGCCCACCATACTTCATTCAGTATGGGAGTCCCTGGGTGACACAATTAAGCGCTCAACTACTAACCTAAAGGTTGGCAGTTTGAACCCACCTAGTGGAGCCTCGGAGGAAAGCCCTGGTGATCTGCCTCTGAAGGGTCACAGCCTTGAAAACCCTATGGAGTGCAGTTCTACTCTGAACACATGGGGTTGCACCCGGTGGTATACTCCAATATGACCTCATCTTAGTTTATCTAATTACATCTGCAATGATCCTATTTCCAAATAAGTTCACATTCACAGGTACAGGGGTTATAACTTCAGCATAGCTTTTTGAGGGGCACAGTTCAACCCATAACAAAGATCAGTTACCAGTAGATCAGAATTCCAATATCAGATGAAATTATTATTCACCAAGTTTCTCCCTCACATTCATTCAACTCATAATCCTTATAGAGTGGTCACCATAAGTTGGTGCTCTTGCCAGAGAGTTCTACTTGGGAGATCAGAGAAGGAAAATGCCAATTTTAGATTCCATTTTAATGAAGCGCCCACCTATCAGTTTCATCTTTGTGGGCTTTTTATACAGGATCTAGGAATAATACCAACCTCTTGGCTTTAATAGATACAATGCATGCATCATTATACTTCCCTTGTTTGGCAGCTTTGAAGGTCTTCTACTTATATTGATGTCCCAGGTCCCAGGTCTTGATAAAAGGGCTTGATATCTTATCCACTGGCATTCCATGGTTCCAGAATATCTTGTCCGTTGGTAAGATAGTCTTGATTTGTTACTGGTCTTTGTGAGGGCCTTAGCAGTTCAGCACGCCAGGCAATCAAGGAATTCTGGGGCTGTTGGGGAGGGCCTGATGGAGAAAATGGAGTGCCAGCTGGGTTTTGAAGAAAAGGTAGGATTCAGATATTGAAAAAAGCCAAAGAAAAGAAAAAAAAACCCGTTGCCATGGAGTGGATCCCGACTGACAGCGACAGTGTAGGACAGGATATAGAACCACCCCACAGGGTTTCCAAGGAGCGGCTGGTGGATTTGAACTGCTGACCTTTTGATTAGCAGCCAAATCTTAACCACTGCGCTACCAGCGCTAAATCGCATGTAAAAGAAACTGCTTAGCAAGTGAGAAAGCAGGAGTACACCGGGAGCACATGATGAGAGGTTTCCAAGAAGCAGCTGGTGGATTTGAACTGCCAAACTTTTTGTTAGCAGCTGAGCCCTTAACCACTGCACCACCAGGGCTCCTGTAAGGAATAAGAAGTAATGAAAATGTCTAGGCGGAAGAGATCATGTAGTCTTCCACAGTTGAAGGAATTCCCTACTAGAAAATGTGGAAAAAAGAGACAAGACCAAAAAAAATAAAAATAAAAAAAATAACCACACCAAACCCGTTGCCTTCAAGTTGATTCCGACTCATAGTGACCCTATAGGACAGAGTAGAACTGCCCCACAGAGTTTCTAAGGAGCAGCTGATAGATGCAAACTGCTGACCTTTTGGTGAGCAGACACAGGTCTTAACCACTACACGACCAAGGTTTCCAGAGTCAAGATAGTCAGGGATAACACATACCCCTAGGAGCAACTCTAGGAGCTTTTTCTCTCCCTAAATTAATAAGTGTAGATGTATCAAATAGCCAAGAGTAATAACTATTTCATAGGTTTGGGAGATAGATGAGATTACGTATGCAAAGATTCCAGACTACAGTGGGTAACCAATCAAGATTAGCTCCCTTTCCATTCCCCCAATCATTGCATTCCAACTTAGACATACTGTCCTAAAAAATGGCCATAGGTAAGCATTAAATGTCATAAATCTCAGTGTAAGTACATTACTAGCAAACATTTTAATAATAAATATCAGCATAAATAATAAATCTTGTACTTCTCTATCACCTTCTTGTGCTCTGTGCTCAAGAAAATAGTCCCTTGAAGCGCATAAAAGATGTTTAAGTCCTGACTGTAATTCTCTTTGGCAAATCTTCTCTGTTTCTCCCCAGTAATAAAACCTGATGTAACTGTATGGTGGATGGGAGTGTCTGTAAATGAAGTCACCCTAACAACTCTTAATTGTCCGCATTTCTGTTTTAGCATGGACATAGGTACTATTTTTTGTATCATGGGCTAACTGAGCTGACAAATTTCAGCCTTAAGGAAACAAATATGCTTAATGGCAAAATTTCCCTTTTGGAAAGACTGCCAAATTTATGGGGGGAAGAGAGGGAGAAGGCAAAGTGAGTTATGGAGTTACATTTGCACCTAAAGTAAGATGATTTCCTGTGTCAGGCTGTTTTGGTAGAGAGTGACATGGTTGCTCAACAACCCTACAATCAATGAACTCAGGATTCTAGTTTTGCTGGAAAATCCTAAGGAACAATGTCTAGGTGAGTTCTTTTATTGTTTTTGGATCATTCCGACTAAAGTAATATTTACAAAAGATATGCTGGAGTTTAAAAATCCTACAAGAGAAGTAGAAAAATAGATGGTAGAATTTGTATTTTTGTTATTGTTTTAAAAATGGAAAAAGATGTTGATCCACTTTCCATCTCTGCTGTAAACTTCAAGAAGAATGATTCCACTTACATAAGAGAGATGCGTGTGCCCTAGAACATCTGTTTTTACCTCTTGCCTTTGAAGACAAAGGTAGTCTCCACTTGCCCAGTGCTAATGTCTTCACCAGTACCTTCTGAGCCCATCCAGTTTTTCACGTCAGGATCTCCATCAACTTTCCCTTCTCCTCCATTTCCAAGTTCCTCTCCTCCACTGGTTCCTTTCTCTCAGCCTAAAAACATAGTTGTCTCAAAAACTCCCAAAAGTAAAAATAAAACATAAAACTTTCTTTTAGTTCTGCAGCTTCTCCAGCTACTCCTCCTACCCTCTGCTCCTCTTTTACGACAAACCTTGGGAGAGTATTCTACACTGTGGGTTTCAGTTCCTCACCTCCCTCAGGTCACTGCAGTGTGAGTCCTGCGGCCATCTATCCACTGAGGATGCTCTTGCCAAGGTGACTAGTGACCTGGTTATCAAATTCTTCGGACAGTTTTCAGTCATTAACTTGCTTCACTGGCTAGCTAAAGAACTCTTTTCTTCTAGCCCTCCTTTAAGTTCTTCCTGTGTCTTTCACCCTAAATGCTGGGCTTCCTCAGGGTTTTGTAGTCAATCTGCCTTCTACTCTGCATGCTGTATCTGGTGATGTCATCAACTCCCACAGCTTTACTTATCAGTGGTGACTTATCAGTGGTGACCTCATTCTGGGGCTCCAGGCTCATTTTTCCAACTACTACCTGAAACATCTTTTATATCTATATATATATAGAGAGAGTAGGTACTTCACAACCTTCTCTACCTCCTTGTCATCCACCTCGTGTCTCCAACTCAACTAGCACCAATAGAGTGATTGCTTGTTCTTCTTCCTATTTTCTTATCTCAGTTAATGCCATCACCATCCACCCACTTTCCTAGATCAGATACGTGAGAGTCAGTCTGGATTCCTTACCTTACACTATGTGCTACATCAGATGACTCATCAGATCCCATATTGTGATGGTTTATGTTATGTGTCAACTTGGCTAGGCCAGGATTCTCAGTATTATGTAACCACTCTCCATTTTGTGATCTGATGTGATTATCCTCCATTTTGTGATCTCCCATAAGGAATATAATATAATCACCTCCATGATGTGATCTGATGTAATCAGCTAATCAGTTGTAAGGTGAGTTTCCTTGGGGATGTGGCCTGCATCCAATATATATGGACATTCTGGCAAAGCTTGCTTGCTTGCTCTGGATCCTGCATCCAGTTCATCATCATCGGACCTCTGGTTCTTGGGACTTGGGCCAGTGGCCTGCCGTATTACCTTCTGATTGTGGTATTCATCAGCCTTCACATCAGCAGCAGCCTGTCGTCTGACCTGCTGATCCTGAGTTAATCAGCTCCTGCAGCTACGTGAGTCAGAAGAAGCCTCCAGCCTGACGCTTGATCCACGGATTAGGGACTTACCAGCCTCTACAACTGCATGAGCCATTTCCTTGAGATAAATCTCTCTCCTCTCTCTTTTTTTTCTCTTTCTCTATATGTATGTATACATATATGTGTGTATATATATACACACACACATATATACCCTTCACTGATTCTGCTTCTCTAAAGAACCCAGCCTAAGATGCATGTATTCAACCCCCAAGTGTCTTTTGAATCTAGCACTATATTAACATCCATACTCAGTTTATCTCTTGTAAGGACAATTGAAATTTTGGAATCGTCCTCCCTATCTTCAGTCTTGTCCTCCCCAGCCCATTACATTTTCCATCTGTATCACTTCCTTGATAGTGGAAGTGACATCGTCTTCTAGAGCGTGCCACACAAGGTTCTTCATGTCTCTCTTGTTTACATTTTTGGATCGTCTTTGCCTTTCCCTTACCCTTTGTCACACATCCTATGCTCTGACTATGTCCATAGAAGAGAACTGGTGGTTTTCTGAACTTGAGTATTCTTCCAACCCTTTGCTCCTTTATACCTGCAAACCCCTTAGAACTTTTCTTTCTTCTTCTCTGGCCTTGTGAAGCTTTTGTCTCGAGGATCAGCTCAGCCATCACCTCCTTGGAGTTGTCATCCCTAGGCAGTACTCCCTACTTAGTCCTGCCCTGTCACATTGTACCTTGAGTATATTTGGATACTTACCACATCACTATCATGATTATGTATGTACGTGCCTCTTCCTGACAAGATTGCTTTTTTTAAAAAAATCTTTATATCCCCTTATCCCTAAGCCAGAGTAAGGGCTAAACAAAGGCTGAGTGAGTGAATGAGCAAACGCAGAATCAGATATTTCAATAGTGAAGATTACAGGACACTGAAATAGACCCAGATAGCAGATGTGGAAACCGCTGGTCAAAAATCAGCAAGAGATAATAGTAAATGTGACATGGAATAGATCATGTCGGGAGGCCAAAGACTGGATGCGAAGACTAAATGGTGATGACTTCTGTTCTTACAGGCCGTCTAAAGGTGAACTTTTGGACATGTTTTCAGGAAGGATCCGTCCCGGGAGAGGGACATCATGCTTGGCAAAGTAGAGGGCCAGCAAAAAAGAGGAAGACCCTCGACGAGATGGATTGACACAGTGGCTGCAATGAGGGGTTCAAGCATAACAACGATTGTGAGGATGGCGCAGGATGGGGCAGTGTTTCATTTTGTGGTACATAGGGTCCCTGTGAGTCAGAACTGACCCGACGGCACCCAGCAACAACAGCAAGAAGGGTGAACACCATATAATCTATCCCAAATACTTGCCTTTGTAAAATAAGACTATAATATGAATAACAAAAAATTTCCATTTCTCTTTTTAGGAAAGGTGCTCTACATTTCACCATCTCTATTATACTTATGCTTTAAGTATCACATAGTAGAGTATTAACCGAGCTAGGAGTAGCCCTCTTGGAGCTTATAATCCAAAGAATATGACCCTAATGGAGACAATTATCTAGAAAAACCAACAGAAAGAGTTGTCCAAAAGGTGTATGTGCATGTGGTGAGTGTGTACACACATGGGTCCCAAAGCTCATGCAGCATTCATGAGTCAGGTTTTTTAATAAGTAAATAATGTTGAAAATAATAATTAAAGAATTCCATAAAAGGCAACTGTTGGGGAAACATTTCTAAAGAGAAAACCATGCTGAAACTTCGCAGTACCTCTGCCAATCTTCATTAACTTCCAAAAGTTGACACAAAACCTCCAAAGAACAATCACCAGTCATCCAAAAAACGAACTTCATTTTGAGCTTCTGCTTTGGTCTTTAACAGTCTTTTAACAGCAAGAAACAGCTCAAGCTTTCCCAGTAGGGTTTCTGAAATTTCCTTTTTCTGAACCTACACAATTTTATCTATCCCATGGAAAACATAAACATCATGGGTGAAATGGAATTCAGGATTCCTAAATGATCCCCGACTCTAATCTGGCTCATTTTCCATCATTGAACCTCTGGGGTTACTTCAATATGAAAACCTGTTAACCACAGAAATTGAGCAATTGATTCAAAGTAGTGAAAATGACAAGGAGAGGACTTGGGCAAATTGCCAAGTGCCAAGGATGGAATCAGAAAACCCCTGCAATAATACTACTTTCCTCTGTATCTGCAGTCTGGGGACTCAGCACGATCCTGACCTGGCCCCTCATCCCTTCTGAATCTGCAGGAACTGCACCTCTGCTCGTCTGAGCCCTGCCATTTCTGAGTTTCCTTGGAGCTATAGGAAAACGTCATTAACTCAATCTGTGTTACCCTGAAATGCTTAAAATAAAAATAGCATCCACGAGGCCGCTTCCCTAGATTCTGGTTATTTCACATAAAGATTTTCATTTTCCCTGAGCTACTGGTGCTTGCTGGCCATCTTCCTCATCACAGCTGCTCTTTACAAATTTCATTTTGCATCCAGTTGTTCCTGTCAGCAGCTTTACTTGTGGGGAGCAGAGCCTCCTGACCCTTTCCAGCAGGGGAAGGCTCTTTTGAAGACTTCTGTTACCACACACCCAAGATGCCGCCTCCTTGTACACACCTCAGACCTGGTTGCTCTGAGCAGCCAAACACGGTACTCATGTTTTCTTCTAAAACTTTAACACTTGGAATAGGTAGTAAGTGGTGTTGTGGAAAGATAAATCTGGCAGTGCTGTGCTGAGGGTTGGAGGTCAAAAATTTGAGGTGTAGTCACCAGCTGGGAGTCTGCTTAAACATGGCATGGCAGGGGCATCTAATCTCATCCAACTTCACAAGGGGGAAGGAGAATCAAGATCAACAGCCCAAGGCTGATTCCAATGAGGCAGAGGTCAGACATGCCTCCTCTCTCCAACCTTTTTACCAATTCTGACACCAACCGTCCCTCCCACGGCACTCTCTACTTCACTGCTGGGTTCGATAATTCATTGCAATGGCCACGCAAAACTCACAGACCATACTCACTGTTACGGGGTTTATTAGGGAAGTAACAGGTTACAATTCAGGTTCAGGAATGCTCAGGATACAGTTCTTCAATCAGGACAGCCTCTTCTCAGTCGTGCCCACAGACAGGTCTCTCTCTGGACCTCAGCTTGTCTTCCCTTTGCCCTGCTCGGGCAAGTGTTACAAAGCTCTTTTAGCTCTGCCGATAACTGCCCAGAGGCGTGCCACTCCTCCAGCAAGCCTTGGCTGGAAGGTGCTCAGCTCTAGCTCCATGGGTCAAAAAACCTAGCTCCACCAAGTACTCAGAGGTGCCCTACTCTGCCAGCAAGGCTTCTGTCTGAAGGCGTTCAGCTTTCTTACTCTGTGGGCCAGGAAGCCCACTGCGCCATCTCCTGCCTCTGCTGCTGCTGTTTCTCTGCTGCCACATCTCACCGTCTTTGGTATTACAGCTCTCTCTATCTCCTGGTTCCAGGAGCTTCTCAGCACAGAGATCCAAGGTCCAAAGGACGTGCTTCACTCCTGGCTCTTCTTTCTTGGTGGTGGTGAGATCCTCCTTTCTCCCCTTTGGGATGGATCATTTTAAGCCTAGCAGGATGGCAAAACTGACCGATCCCCTGGTTTGGGTTCCATACACCTCATTTGCATGGTCCCACTCCTACAAGGGTGTCATGCACCTTTTTTACATTATTGGCAAGCTATCCAATCCCATTGGTGGGCCACAAGCACCTCATTTGCATAGCCCCATCTAGTCATTTGGTGGGAGTTACAAAGACTATGGCTAGAAGGGCCACATTAAGTAACTTATTGCACCTCAGTCTGTTAGAGAAACCTAGCTGAAACAAGAAAAGCAATTTCACTGCAGTTTTAATACTGTGACTGTGTCTTCATCCATTTGCATACATATCAGATGCTGCTTTCTGACATATTTTCTTAAATATCTCATTATAGCTCTTTATTCATTATTACATTCCCCAAAAGAGAACGTATTGTTTTACCCTGGCATTTTGGTATCTCACAAGACCCCCAACAGTCTGAATATTTCCGTAATTGTCTGGCTTCTCCTCTCAATTAGTGCATTTCAAGAGACTTGTATTTTTTTAATTTCCTTACATTTATTCTCCTTCTCACAATTTTTTAAGAGTAACTTTATGACATGCAAATTGTCTCAGTCCCAAATTTAAAGAGAAAAACAAACAACTGCCCATGGTTATTGAAAGAGTATTTAAAAGATGAGATGCTCTCGGTGCCTGGGTTTCAACAAGGTTGGGGAGGGGCAGGAGTCAGAAAGGAAATGTGGGAGGGTCTCTACCTTTCTAGTTGTGAGATATGAGAACTGTAGAAGTACACAGACAGAGAGCACCAAGGCAGTTACTTGGTGTCATATACAACACACTTGCTTCGGGTCAGGAACCAGGGCTCCAGGCACAGTTCCAGCTGGCTGTGTGATACCAGGATAGTCACTTGGCCTTTCTGAGCCTCAGTTTCATCCTCATTCAAATTGTGGTACAAGACCTGGTGAGCCCTTAATTTTCTTCCCAGTCTTAAGTTCTTTATTTCACAACTTCGGGAAAACAGGCCCTTTGTAACTAAAGTGTGTACTAAGGATCTGCTTAATTTACTGTAACATGGGTCCCATTTAGTCTATCATTTCTGTTAAATTCAAAGCGGTCAGGCTAGTTAACGTAGGTAATCTTGCATGTTTGAAGTTCTGCGCAAAATGATAATAAACTATGCTTTTTTTAAAAAAAGTTTTCATGTAGAATAGGCTACCAAGAAGAGATATTTATGGTAGCTTAGCCTGGATATGTACTTCCATCAAGCTATTATAAAGCAGAAATTGGCTTCTTTATTACTCAACCAAATATTGAACTAACAGCATGATGCAGCTGGCACAAATTCACCACAGCCTTAGGCCATTTTATTTGATGGAAATTTCCAAATTATAGGAAATAATAAACTCACTCTTTTGTAGTGCTCAAGCAACATCTAGAGTCTTTTTATTCAGTTATGGACTCCACGTTTTGAGACAAATATATTGACACACTTGAGCTTAGAGAAGGATGAGAATCCTGAAGGGTCTGGAAACCTCTTTTACTCTTGAAGGTAGAGAACTAAAGACCAAAGGGAAGACATAATAGCTATGTCAGCATTTTGATGTAGAAAAGTATGGACTTCATCTGTACTGTGTTAAATGATATACAGAGGGACACTGGATACAAGTTTAAGGGGGGGCAGATTTCACTTCAAAATAATGAAGACATTTTTCACATCTAAATCTGTCTAACAAGATAAACAGCTCATTGGTGTTAATGAGATATACACAGAATCTTGATCAGATTCAGGTTCATCCCTAAAAGAATTCAAATAGAGGCATAGATTGTTCCCAAATACAGTCACAACAATATCTCCCATAGTGCAGACCTTTTGGCAGCGTGACTTAGCCACTTCTCCCATGAAGAGGTAGACTAACATTTCCCCTCCTTGAATTTATGATTTGCTTTGACCCATAAAATGCAGTGGATACTGTGCTGTATGACTTCCAAGGCTAGTTTTAAGAGGCTTTGTATCCTCCATTTCCTCCCAGTTTAGTCTAAAGGAGGATGAATTGAGAAGCCCCAGTCAACAGCTAGCACCAACTGCCAGACATATGAGTGAGATCTTCTTAGACGTTCCAGATTCAGCCAACATCCCACATCAGTGCAACCCTATTAGTGATCAGGCAAGACCAGTAGAGGAACAATCCATTTGAGCTTAGCCAACCCCTAAGATTGTGAGATATACTAATTCATTGTTGTTATACAACTTTTATACTATTAAGTCCTTCAGTCTACATCTTCCTGATTGCATCTCCACAGTGCCATTTATTAAGTCTGTCTTGTTTCCACTATTTCTTGCAAATTAGTGTTTAGATATATAGACTTAATCAAATTCAGGTCCATGTTTTTGACAATAATGCATCATAGGTGTTATTGTGTAGTTCCATCAGGAGGCACATAGTATCTCTTTGCCTGTCTGTTCAAGAAGTTGTCAGCCTCTGATAATTTTTGCCTTGATCCATTATTTCATGAGAAATTTCAAAATAGAGATATCCTACTGTTCCTCATACACTACCAGAAACACCTCCATAAAGAGAAACTTTCCCTTAGTTCTTAAGACAGGATAAAAAATTGACTCCTTCCTGCTGTTTACCAATTTTCAAACCAATGATTTAATTCCCTCACATCCTCCAAAGGTAGCTAATGAAATTTTATTTTTGTTGTTAGTATCATTACGAATTCATAAACATGTTTGATATGCTTCAATCCATTGCTGTTCATGTTCTTATTGATGCTCAAATTGCCCCATCTTTTGGCCAGCGGGAGACTTCTAGTTCTTTAGACACAACCTCAGTAGTCTTGGGTAGCTTCCTTGCTTTCTGGTATACACGATGCGCCAGGCTTGTCTTGTATATTTTTTACTCTAGACCTGGAATCAGCCATTTCTCCAAAAGGCATTGTTTCTTTTTAGTGGAAAACAATACTTAGTGACAACATTTGGGGCTCTTGATGTGCTCATTGCTACTGTACTGGTCATTGTTTCTAGAACTTTTCAGTGGACAGAATTAGGAAATATGTATTTTTTAAAAAATATAGTGTGGATGTATACTGATTCCAGGAAGAGGATTACACCAACTGTCCCTCCCACAGCACTCTCTACTTCTCTGCCGGGTTCGATTATTGTTTGCAATGGCCACACAGAACTCACAGACAATACTCACGATTATGGGGTTTATTAGGGAAGTAACAGTTATATTCAGGCTCAGGAACACTCAGGATACAGTTCTTCCATCAGGATAGCCTCTTTCCCATCATGCTCGCAGGTAAGACTCTCCCCAGCCCTTGGCCTCTGCCCAAAGGCATTCAGCTTTCTCTCTCCGTGGGCCTGGAAGCCCACCATGCCATCTCCTGCTGCCGTGTCTCTGCCACCATTTCTCACCGACTTCAGTGCTACAGCTCTGTCTCTGTCTCCTCTCTGTCTCCCTTCTCAGTACAGGGGTCCCGGGTCCAAAGGCCTTGCCGACTCCTGGCTGTTCTTCATTGGTGGTGGTGGGATCATCTCTTTCCCACCTCTGGGGTGGCTTATTTCAAGCCCAGTGGGATGGCAAAACTGACTAATTCCCTTGGTGGGCTACAATTACCCTATCTGCATGGTTCCACCCAATCACCTGGGTGGGAGTTACAAGACCATGGCTAAGAAAGGCCATAGAAAAGGGATCCACCACCCCCCAGTAACACCAACCATAGAAGTTAAAAGAACACAGGCAAATTGGAAAGTGACTAAAGGAGGCATTTAGGCTTTAGGATAAGTTATCACACACATGTAAGTAATACAATTTATGTATTTAGACAAATAGGTCTAAAACAAGTAAAAGTTCCCAATACAAAATTGTCATTACTACATATTTATCAATGGATAAACATGTATTAAGGGCCTACTGTGTGCCAGAAGATAAGCCAGTTAGGGATACTGAGAGGACTAAGGATGCCCCTTTACCTGGAGAAGCTCACAGCTCAGTGCAGGAGTCCAAGCCCCAACACTCAGAGAGACCAGGCAAGTAATAGAAATGAGTTAAACGGAGCAGTGAGGTCTATGCAAAAGAGAGACCATAAGGCCCATCTGAATGGACAGCCACTACTCAGCTCCATCTGACTGTTGTCATTATGGAAGGCAGGCCTAGTGTTACCATATTCCATTTTTAAAACAAGGGAACCCCTAAATCTGTGTTTAATGAAATTCCTCAATTTTTAAATGTTGGCAACTACACACATTTTTTTATATGTTGTTATGTAAGAATCATTTGGACCTGCAGATTGCAAGTTGAATTTGACCCAAGAGCTATGTTCTGTGACTTTTGTCTGGTGAGTAATGACCTATAAATAATTACAGTGCATAGTGATGAGAGCTCCGAGGAGGGAGTAATGGCCAGGTGCTTGAGAATATACAGATTGCTTAGTGCTTTGCTTTGGGAAATTTATGATAAATCTAAATTACTAAGTCAGATTTGAAT
Organism: Dugong dugon; assembly: GCA_030035585.1. NCBI lineage: Eukaryota > Metazoa > Chordata > Mammalia > Sirenia > Dugongidae > Dugong > Dugong dugon. The sequence continues at coordinate 2,425,380 of CM057472.1, forward strand.
TTCAAAAATTCTGTGTTAGTTATCTATACTACGTAATAAATTACCCCAAAATGTAGTGGCTTAAAACAACGATGTTTATTGTCTCACATAGTTTCTGTGGGTCAGGAATTCAAGAACAATTTAGCTGGGTGGTCCTGAATTGAGGCTGCAGTCAAGATTTCAAGATGTCAGCTAGGGTTCAGGTCATCTGAAGGCCTGACTGGCACTACAGGATCCCATTCTATGATGGTTCACTCACCTGATAAGGGCTGTTGGCTGAAGGCCTCAGTCCTCCCCATGTGGGCCTCTCCACAGGCTACATATGTGTTCTCACAACATGGCAGCTGGCTTCACCCATGGTGAGTGACCCAAGAGAGAGGGCAAGGTGGAAGCTGCACTGTCTGTTATGACCTAGCCTAGGGAGTCTCACTCTGACATTCCTGCAATATCCTATTGGTTACATAGGTCAGCCCTGTTCACATGTGGGAATGGACTGCGTATTATGAAGCAGGGATCATTGGGGACCATCTTGGAGACTAGCTACCACAAGCCCTAATTAAATTTCAAAGTTGAGCCTTCTTTAAAAGGTTGCCTAGATGTCCTCTCATACCTCTAATTGTCAAGAGAACAAAAACAACCATATCAAAAAAGAAGATAAGGAGGGACAGGGCAGAAGACCCTTTTTTCCCCTTCTTTTTTTTATTGCAGTAAAATATATGTAACATAAAATTTTCCATTTTAACCATTTTTAAATGTACAATTCAATGGCATTAATTACATCCACAATGTTATGTAACTGTCACTACTATCCATTTCCAGAGGCTTTTCATAACTCTAAACAGAAACTCAGTATCCATTGAGCCATAACTCTCATCCTCCTCTGCCCTCAGTCTCTGGTAACCGTGAATCTACTTTCTGTCTCTATGCACTTGGTTATTCTGTTAGTTAGTTGTTGTTAGGTGCTGTCCAGTGGGTTCTGACTCATAGTGACACTACGTACAACAGAACGAAACACTGCCCAGTCCTGTGCCATCCTCACAATCGTTGTTATGCTTGAGCCCATTGTTGCAGCCACTGTGTCAATCCATCTTGTTGAAGACGTTACTCATTTTTACTGACCCTCTACTTTACCAAGCATGATGTCCTTCTCCAGGGACTAATCTCTGCTAATAACATTTCCAAAGTATGTGAGACGAAGTCTCACCATCCTTGCTTCTAAGGAGTATTCTGGCTATACTTCTTCCAAGCCAGATTTGTTCCTTCTTTTGAAGGTCCATAGTATATTCAATATTCTTTGCCAACACCGTAATTCCAAGGCATCTATTCTTCTTCAGTCTTCCTTATTCATTGTCCAGTTTTCACACGCATACGAAGTAGTTGAAAACACCATGGCTTGGGTCAGGTGCACCTTAGTCTTCAAGGTGACATCTTTTCTTTCTAACACTTTAAAGAGGTCTTTTGCCACAGATTTGCCCAATACAATGCATCATTTGATTTCCTGCTGCTTCCATGGATGTTGATTGTGGATCCAAGTAAAATGAAATCCTTTACAACTTCAATATTTTCTCCGTTTATCATGATGCTGCTTATTGGTCCAGTTGTGAGGATTTTTGTTTTCTTTAAGTTGAGGCGTAATCCAGACTGAAGGCTGTAGCTTTTGGTCTTCATCAGTAAGTGCTTCCAGTCCTCCACTTTCAGCAAGCAATGTTGTGTTATCTGAATAACGCTGGTTGTTAATGAGTCTTCCTTCAATCCTGATACCCAGTTCTTCTTCATATAGTCCAGCTTCTCAGATTATTTGCTCAGCATACAGATTGGATTGGAATTGGAAAAGGATACAACCCTGACACACACCTTTCCTGACTTTAAACCATGCAGTATCCCCTTGTTCTGTTCGAACAACTGCCTCTTGCTCTATGTACAGGTTCCTCATGGTCACGATCAAGTGTTCTGGAATTCCCATTCTTTGCAATGTTATCTATAATTTGTTATGATCTACACAGTTGAATGCCTTTGCATAGTCAATAAAACACAGGCAAACCTCTTTCTGGTATTCTCTGCTTTCAGTCAGGATTCACCTGACATTAGCAATGATATCCCTGGTTCCATGTCCTCTTCTGAATCTGGCTTGAATTTCTGGCAGTTCCCTGTCGATGTACTGCTGCAACAGCTTTTGAATGATCTTCAGCAAAATTTTACTTGTGTGTGATATTAATCATACTGTTCGATAATTTCTGCATTTGGTTGGATCACCTTTCTTTGGAATGGGTACAAATATGGATCTCTTCCAGTCGGTTGGCCAGGTAGCTGTCTTCCAAATTTCTTGGCATAGACAAGTGAGCACTTCCAGGGCTGTATCTGTTTGTTGAAACATCTCAACTGGTATTCCGTCAATTCCTGGAGCCTTGTTTTTTGCCAATGACTTCAGAGCATCTTGGACCTCTCTCTTCAGTACTGTCAGTTCCTGATTATATGCTATCTCTTAAAATAGTTGAGTGTCGACCAATTCTTTTTGGTATAGTGACTATGTATTCCTTCCATCTTCTTTTGACACTTCCTGAATCATTCAATATTTTGCCCATAGAATCCTTCACTATTGCAACTCAAGGCTTGAATTTTTTGTTTACTTTTTTCAGCTTGAAAAATGCTGAGTGTGTTCTTCCTTTTTGGTTTTCTAACTCCAAGTCTTTGCACATGTCATTATACTTTACTTTGTCTTCCCAAGCCGCCCTTTGAAATCTTCGGTTCTTTTACTTTATCATTTCTTCCGTTTGCTTTATCTACTCGACATTCAAAAGCAGGTTTCAGAGTCTCTTCTGACATCTATTTTGGTCTGTTCTTTCTTTCCTGTCTTTTTAATGACCTCTTGCTTTCTTCATGTATGATGTCCTTGACGTCATTCCACAACTCATTTGGTCTTTGGTCATTAGTGTTCAGTGTGTCAAATCTATTCTTGAGATGGTCTCAAAATTCAGGTGAGATATACTCAAGGTCATACTTCGGCTCTCGTGGACTTGTTCTAATTTTTTCAGCTTCAACTCAAAATTGCATATGGGCAATTGATGGTCTGTTCCTCAGTCGGCCCCTGGCCTTGTTCTGACTGATGATATTGAGCTTTTCCATCGTCTCTTTTCACAGGTGTAGTTGATTTGATTCCTGTGTATTCCATTGGGCAAGGTCTACGTGTACAGTCACTGTTTATGTTGTTCAAAAAAGGTGTTTGCAGTGAAGAAGCCGTTGGTCTTGCAAAATTCTATCATACGTTTCTATCTCCAAGGCCATATTTTCCAACTACCGATCCTTCTTTGTTTCCAACTTTCCCATTCCAATCACCAATAATTATCAGTGCATCCTGATTGCATGTTCGATCAATTTCAGACTGCAAAAGTTGGTAAAAATCTTCAATTTCTTCATCTTTGGCCTTAGTGGTTGGTGTGTAAATTTGAATAATAGTCATATTAACTGGTCTTCCTTGTAGGCATGTGGATATTATCCTACCACTGACAGTGTTGTACTTCAGGATAGATCTTGAAATGTTCTTTTTGACAATGAATGCAAAGCCATTCTTCTTAAAGTTGTCATTCCTGGCATAGTAGACCATATGATTGTCCAATTCAAAATGGCCAATACCCGTCCATTTCAGCTCACTAACGCCTAGGCGTTGCCTATTCTAGATATCTCTTATTAGTAGGCTCATACGATATTTGTCCTTTTGTGTCTGACTTATTCCACTTAGCATAATGTTTTCAAGGTTCATCCATGTTGTAGCATGCATCAACACTTCATTTATCTTTATCACAGAATAATATTTTATTGTATGGATATACCACATTTTGTTTATCGATTCATCCGTTGATGGGCACTTGGGTTGTTTCCACCAGCTATTGTGAATAATGTTGCAATGAACATCGGTGTAGCAAAAGGCCTTTGTACTGGGTTTGTAGAAGTCCCTACTCTGCCATTTCCATGATAAAGCAAGTCCAAGCTGTTCTCTGAGGCTCACAGGGAGATGGATGGACAAGTAGGGCTTTCCTTATAAAATTATAAAGTTAAATCAGACATGAAGCAACTCCCTCCATGCAGGTTGCAGTTCCCTCAACTGAGCGTATGATGCATGAACTAATAAGAAAGGACCCAAAATTTGAGTCTCTGGAGTCAGCCCCTCACCCCTAATTCTTTCCTCCCCCATCTTTAATTGGAGCCCCCCTTGCATATCGTCTCTGAACTTTGCCTCACCTTCTCTTGACAAATGTATTTTATTCAATGTTGTAAATATTTTTTTCTTTGGGCGATGTCTTAATTATCTAGTGCTGCTATAACAGAAATACCAGTGAATGGCTTTAACAATGAGAAATTATACTCTCACAGCCTAGGAGGCTGTGCATTAGTTAGAATGTTAAGTATAAGTCCAAACTCAGGGTGCCAGCTCCAGGGGAAATCCTTCGCCCTCTGTTGGCTCTAGGGGAAGGTCCTTGTCATCCGTCTTCCCCAATCGAGAAGCTTCTCAGCACAGGGACCCCAGGTCCAAAGGACGTGCTATTCTCCTGGCTCTTGTGTCTTGGTGGTATGAGGTCCCCATGTCTCTCTACTGTATTGTCTCTTTATATCTCAAAAGAGATTGGCTTAAGGCACAATTCAATCTTGTAGATAGAGTCCTGCCTCATTAACATAACTGCCTCTAATCCTGCCTCATTAACATAACTGCCTCTAATCCTGCCTCATTGACATCATAGAGGTAGGATTTACAATACAAAGGAAAATCATATCAGATGACAAAATGGTGGACAGTCATACAATACTGGGAAGCATGGCCTAGCCAAATTGATACACATTTTTGGAGGACATAATTCAGTTCATAACAGGCATCAATTTATAGTTAACATTTTAACTAATGCCCATCTGTGATGCTCTGTGGCAGATTATGGAGATGAATTATATAGGTAGATGGATAGGAAGAAACCAACCAACCAACACAGGAGACTAAATGGGAGATACAGTCATTATTACAAAATATTGTGGGTAGAAAAGGGCAAGGGGTTTCTCTCTAAACACCTTTATCCCATACCCACATAGCTCAAAACAAGTGAGCTGTCTCACGCAACTATCCATAAAAGATAAACCACTTTAAACCCATCAGGTCAGAGGTTTGATCATTTTGCAAATGGCAGGTACGTGGATTTATCCAAGAAAGTCCAAATGGGATACTGTGGTACTGTGCCAGGAGTACGATGGTTATGGTGATAATGCCATCAAAACTGAGCTAGGTGCTGAAATACAGCACGATGTGAACTATGAAACAAAAATCACCTTGCAATATAACAGGCAAGGTTCTTGGATGGCAGACATCAGCTGCAGTCAGAAAGCCTGTCTGTTTTCATTACAGCCCCGAATGAGGGAGCCCCAGAGCAAGCATTCCAGACTGATGGTATCTTGATGCCTACATCAGGGTATCAGTACTCATTATCCTCAGGGGGTGTCAGCAGGGGAGCTCCTGGTGACATTTCATTCTTTCTATGAGACAGAGTGTTGACATGGTTTCCTCTGACACGGAAAAGTGATCTACAGGGACCAGAAATGTGAAAAAGAAATAATTGAAAATGTATTATTTAACTCTTATTGTCAGTAGCGTTTATGGGCTACAGATAATTAAATCCAGGGATAAAACCATGAACTCATAAGGACTGGAGGAACTTTGGCAGGTTCTGAATTTATCAAGTCCTAGCTTCAGTGAGAACTGTGCCTAAACTATGACTGACGAAGGATGGGGGAATAGCGATGATGAGACATTTTGGTCTAAGTGTCCAAATGTGATTAATTGTTGGAGGAGTGGGAGACATAGTTTTTTATTCAATTGTGCTTTAAAAAAAGAACAAACAAAAACGTCTTTTCAAACAGGTTAGCAGAGGCATTTAAAGTTTGGGTCATGGGCTAAAAAGAATGTCCAGAATAAACATTTAGGCTGAAGAGGTGGATATAAAAGAAGTGAGGTATGCACAAAGGGAATGATTTGGAAATCAGCTATCTTAAGATGGGATCCAAATATGTCTTTCAGAGACTAAAGTGTCTGCCAGGCAGGAGGGAATGAAAACCAAAAACCAAACCCATTGCTGTTGAGTCGATTCCAACTCCTAGCAACTCTACAGGGCAGAGTAGAACTGCCCCATTGGGTTTCCAAGGAGCAGCTGGTGGATTCGAACTGCCAACCTCTTGGTTAGCAGCCAAACGCTTAACCACTGACCAAATAAGTAAATGGACCAAAGTTTGAATACAAATTGGCTAACATTAGCATCAGAGAAGCAGAGAAACAAAGGAGACAGGCAGGGAGCAGATAGGTCCAGGGACAATTTCCCAAGACTCAGTACAGATGGGCAAGTTCCACACCACCAGCTTAATAGTTGTATGATCAATGATTAAAGACTAAACTAACTGCCTTTTTCCTAAAGTTTCATGTATTTTGCCCAAATAAGGGCACACAAGGCCATTTGTGACCTGGCCTGCATCCACTCATCCAGGCTCATCTCCCAGCTGGCGCACTATGCTTTAGCAGGACTTACCTTCTGCTTCGTGAATGTCTCTGTACTGTTGAAGTGTTATTTTTTAAGGTCCTCACCCTTCTCACTCACCTGGAAGGCTCATTCTCAAGACTCAGCTCAGGAGTTACTTTCTCAGTGAAGCCCTCACGCACACGCATGCACACTCAACACATGTACCACACACATCCCCTACACACTCACACACATACCACATGCATCTCCTACACATACACACATGCCATCACACACTGACACACACACACACACACACACCACAGAGCTAAGGACCCCTTCCTCAATGCTAGCAATGCAAGTTGACATGCCTCTACTATTACACATGTCATAGAATTCTAAACAGTGATTTCCTTATAATTATATTAAAAAACTGTCCCCAGTTAGAGCATTTCCAGTGGTATGAATTCTACGGGGGTTTGTAACCACTGCTTAACCCAATCCCATTCTCCCCTGTTGACCCTAGAACTATCAGAGTTCTAGGACTGGAAGCCAATTACAGGTCAAGATCTGCTGCAGAAGAGTAGAAGGAAGCCACAGACTACTGACACCTTTTATTTAATAAGAAACAAATTCGTTTTCCATTCCCTTGGTTCAAGTAAACGGAGAATGATCTCCGGCACACACACAAGCATATCAATAGGAAATGCCATGATTTCTTTTCATGGTTAGAGACGAGGTGCTTGGTCTCTGACTTCCTTTTCTTAACCTTAGCTCTTTACCCCTTGAAGCTTTCTTACTTCCAACCTGATACCACATATCTCCTTAGCAACAATCTCAAATAAGATCAGATTTCTTTTGGTGAGGATTACTTTCCTTCTTTCTTTAGAAGAATGGAAAGCATTCTTTTATAATTAGAACATGATTTTTAAAAGCAAACCTAAGTAAAATGTAATTTTATAACAGAAGGCCTTCTAAGCTGAGGCCTAATTATACCGCAGAGGCTATAACCGGCCTATGGGTGAAGTCAGCTATGAAATGGCTATGAAATGGCCAACAAGCAGACTGTGAGGAGGGTTTTTGAGCAGACAAAGAAAGAAAAGCACGTGGGCCTTGGTAATTCATCCTTGAATTATCTAAAAAGCTGAGTCTTGTCATTAATGTGGAATTTCAGTGTTTCTGCTGGAAGGAAAATGAAGAGGTTATGTCCTTTTATTCTATTTAGGACTTTCCCGAATGTGCAAGGTCTTGGTAAGGGGTGATGTTACACACCCTAAAGGGCAGAACAAGGTTTTACAGTCGTGGGATCGGAGAAGGGCTGAGTGTTCTGTCTTCCAATTCATTGCCACGCATTATCTATGGCTTTTGGGTAATTGAGCAAGTAATACCCTTGACAACCATTCCCTCCTTCCAACTCCAAGGCAGGGTAATTAATTAAGGCCAGAAGGGGATTGTTAACAGCTGTTAATGAACCACAGTTGAGGGAATCACTCAGGAGCGCATTCTTAGAGTCCATTAAAGCACATGAACAAGCTTAGCTTGGAGGCCTGATGTTCCCTGACCCTCCCATCACTGTGCAGTCACTTACAGATGCGTTAAGTGTAAAATGACTGTGGAGTTACCACGACATACCCTGTCTGATTATGCTGGTTTAACTATGAGTAGCTATTTATTGTCAAACCCCATGATAATTTCTGAAGCCGCTCTTCTAGGACACACACTGAATGTGTACAACACGCTAAAATGTGACAATCCCAGCAATCAATGGATTCACCAGCATTCATTCAGCTCTGTGTGATGTTGTTCGAGCATCACACACATACAAAACAGAAAGGACGTGAGAAGTCCCTGCCCTAAAAAAGTTATAATCTCAATGGGGCGACATAATGAACACAAGGACAAGTGGAGACCAGTGTGACCTGACAGTATATAATTAACTGCTAAACTGCATGGTTAGGAAATCAAATGAGGTATTTACATTGGGCAAACCCATTGGTGCAAAGGACCTCTTTGAAATGTTAAAAAGCAAAGATGTCACCTTTAGAACTAAAGTGCACCTGAACCAAGCCATTGTATTTTCAATCGCCTCGTGTGCATGCGAAAGCTGGATAATGAATAAGGAAGACCGAGGAAGAATTGATGCATTTGAATCATGGTGTTGATGAAGAATATTGAATATACTATGGACTGCCAGAAGAACAAATCTCTCTTGGAAGGAGTACAGCCAGTATGCTCCTTAGAAGCGAGGATGGCAAGACTTCGTCTCATGTCCTTTGGACATATTATCAGGAGGGACAATATGATTGAGTGGGAGCATGCAAATAAGGTGTATGGAATCCTAATTAGGGGATTGGTCAGTGTTGCCACCCAGCTAGGCTTAAAATGAGCTTTCCCAGGGGTGGGAAAGGAGGATTTTACCACCACAAAGAAAGAAGAGCCAGGAGTGGGGTGCATCCCAAAGGACCCTGGATCCCTGCACTGAGAAACTCCTGAATCAGGAGACTGGGAGAGAGAGAGAGCTTTAACACCAAAGATGGCGAGAAGCATTGGCAGAGAAACGACAGCAGCAGAGGCAGGAGACTGGCAGGAGACCGGCAGGAGACAGCGTGACAGGTTTCCCGGCCCACGGAGTGAGAAAGCTGACCATCTTCGGGCAGGAGGCTTGCTAGCAGAGTAGGGTGCCTCTGGCCACTTGGTGAAGCTAGATTTGCAGCCCCATGGAGCTAGAGCTGAGGCTTACTGGTGGAGTGCAGTGCCTCAGGGCACTTATCGAGAGCTAAAAGAGCTTTGTAAGAGGCTGGAAAGAGACTGTCCTGATGGAAAAACTGTATCCTGAGCATTCCTGAACCTGAATCGTAACTTTTTACTTCCCTAATAAACCCCATAATTGTGAGTATGGTCTGTGAGTTCTGTGTGGCCATTGCAGCAAATTATTGAACCCAGCACAGAAGTAAGAGTGCCGTGGGAGGGATGGTTGGTGTCAGAACTGGTAAAAAAGTTGGAGAGAGGACATATGTCTGACCTCTGCCTCAAAGGAATCAGCCTTGGGGTGTTGATCTTGATTCTCCTTCCCCTTCATGAAGTTAGAGGCGGTCAGACACCTCTGCCACCATTTTTACAAGGTGGAATCTAAGCTGGGCCCTGAAGGAATCAGAACAGACAGAGAGGAGCAGGGACCAACACAAAAAAAAGACAAGAGTGGGGATGGCCTCTAAGAGAACAGTGTGAGTCTTGCCTCTCTAGAAAAGAACTTCATGCTGATGTCTACAGAATGATTCTTCCTCCTTTTTGTTCCTCTTCTCCTCCTTCTGAAGTTCAAAGAGACAATATAGATCACCAAGTGCAACTATGTACTCCCAACACACACAAAGAGAGAGAGAGAACAGCAGATGAGTTGAGTAGCTCACATAGATCTTTGGTGACAACACAGAACTGGACTTGGAACAAGAAATTAGGTGGTATAGTTTTGAATCTATGTGCAGTGTCTTTCTTACTCGGGCCTGAGGTTAGCTGTGTGGAAACAGTTTATCAAATGTCTGAATATCAGCCAGAGGAATTCAGGCAGGTAATGCAATACACATGATGCAGTACACAGTTACTTCTGTAGGGAAGTAATTCACTAGAAAAGTGTTGGCAATAACAATTTTAATAATGCCTAAGATTTATCAACAGATTACTCTGTGTCAGGCTTTGCTAAGGATTTAACATGTATATTCTCAGTTAATTCTTATAACAACCCCCTAAGGTGATGATAAAATTTATTCCCATTTTACAGATGAGGAGACAGGCTTAGATACAGTAGCTACCTTGTCCAAGGTAAGTAAGAGTAGGACCCTAAGTTCCAAAACCTGAGTTCCTAAGGACCATGCTTTATTGCAACCCATATAAGTCTAGCTTGTGGCCTTTACATCTTTTTTTCTCAAATACCTCTTAAAAGAATGGTTCTCATCTGGGGGTGATAGGACGTCATCATATTTTTGACGAAGAGCAGAAAAATGAGAGCGGAACAGGAAGTGAGGGTGGTGCTTCCCAATGTGACCCCAAGTTTGAGGAGCTGTGCAGTGTGCAACAGGCATAGTGATTGTGATTATTTAAGAACGAAATAAAAATAGTATTTTTTCTTTCACTTTAGGAGTTTGATTCTTTCAAATGGCTATGGTGTTGTTAGGACATAAATATTAAGTTGATAAATGGAACCGATAGGTATTTCTTTTGGTTTGGGGCATTGTGGAAATATTGCTGATTCACTAAGGGTGTCGTGAAACAAGAAAGTTTGAGAACCTCTGCTCTAATCTTCTGAACTGAGTTATTATCACAATGACTATTAGTATGCAATGCATCAAAACAATATATTATAAATTTTGATAGTTTTTAAAGATTAAAAAATTAAAATTCATTAGAAATGTATCTTCAATGAATGGGATAGGTTCCCCTCACCCCAATTAGTCACATACCTATGAATGGATATTATTATATATCCATGGATGAGTATTACAAATGAATGAAAAATTATATTTCTATTTCCATTTTTTAATAGATGTAAGCATTGAATAATCTTGTTCACAAAAAAATCTGAGAAGGAGCATTGTAATAGAAATGTCACTCATTTTTTTAACCCCTGAATTATATGCCAAAAGTCATATAGTGATTTAGCATCAAGAAATTATTCTTAATGATCCATAAGCTCAGTTAGCTACTGTTTCAATTTTATTGAAAGTAATGAATTAGAAACTATTTGATCTCCAAAAGAACATTACCTAGTCTTTAGAGTTAGTTATTCACTTTCTTAACCCCAAAATTTGCAATTGCCCCTTGTTTGTGCCTTACAGGTTTACCCTGGGGAAATGCACCTTATCAGTGTCTGGGAAGGGTGAGAGATGTGCTTTTCTTTTGTCAGTTGGGAGAAGGGCTATTGTGTAAGGGAGGTGGGGAGAGAGAACCTACAATTCATCACTGATAAATTCTGAAGAAGAGATACATTTTAGCAAATTAAGGACATGAAAACTGGTCCCCTTAAAACTAACTGCACCCACATACTCATTGCTAAACCTCTGCATCAGTCAGTGTGAAGGCCATTTCCTGAACCTGGGGAGGAGTTTTGCTCCAAGGCAGGGACACAGTGGAGCCCTCCACTCCATGACACCCATGTGGGCTGTGGGGCTAAGGGGCAAAGTGTTTCTGGATTATTCCCTTTCTTTCCCTCATTCCTTTCTTGGAAAGCCAATGAGTATGGCTTCTGAGGTCAGGCTTCAGGGTTTAAATCCCAGTTATCCCACTAATCAGTTTTGTAAATTTGCACGAGTTATTTAACTTTGGGCTTCAATTTACTAATGTGAAAAATTGTGGGTGCATATGAGAGTTAAGGAGCCCTGGTAGTGCATGGTTAAAGCTAAACCGCTCGGCTACTAACTGAAAGGTTGGCAGTTCAAACCCACTAGCCACTCTGGGAGAAAGATGTGGCAGTCTGCTTCCACAAAGATTACAGCCTTGGAAACCTTCTGGAGCAGTTCTACTCTGTCCTATAGGGTTGCTATGAGTTGGAATCAACTCTATGGCAATGGGTTTGTTTTGGTTTTGGTGAGAGTTAAATGACTTCGGGTACCTGAAGCTCTCAGAATAGTGCTGGCACATGGCAAGTGCTCAATTAATGTAAATGGTTATGGAGGTTCAGTTGTGCCCTTTTGGGAAGAGCCTTGCCCTCCATCCTGAGTAGACCTAGCAAAACCAGGGTGGGGCCAAGAGAAAGGGACCTTGGTGACCAAGCCTTAAGGAGAAGGGTTCTCTTTTGGCTCGAGTTTCTATACCTGTGATGTGTGGAGTAGAGAAATGAAGAGAGCTGGAGCCAAGGAACCAGCAACTTGAATCTCCTCTGGTTTAGACAAAGGGAGCCTTCATTAGATTCCGATTCTTCATTAGGTTAGGCATTTGGAGCCAAATCCCTAACCTATAACAAACAGTGGGCATTTGCTTGTATTGATAGTGGCTTCAAATAGAACTGGGGAGTCTACACGGGGGTCTTCAATTAAGCTGACAAGACTGGAGCCACAGCTGCAGGTGACTGTTTCTTCCCCTTTGTTTTCCAGCAGTAAACACGGTTACATCACTATATCATCCTGCATTTCCTTGTTTACTCGACAAAGCAGCTTGTTTGGATTTTCCTCCCCCTTGGAATAGTTTGCTTTTGGCTTCTGCCTAGTTAACACATAGCATTTCTGTTTGTCTGATCTGTTGAAGCTGGACATTGGAAAGGACCTAAGAGATAACCTTCGTGCCCGAAGGCGAATTAAGCTGAGGAATACATGTGATATGTCACAAGATGCTGAGGGTTCTCAAGAAGGATTTCTGAAGGCAAACATCTCCAACTAGGTGGTGGAGACTGTATTGATGGGCTGACTCTTGCCATTTGCATTTGCATCTTCCCCTGCAACCTTTCCTAGTAAATAGGTAGTTGTTAGTGGCCGTGGAGCCAGCTGCAATTCATGTCAACCCTATTACAACAAAATGTTCCTTGTCCTGCACCATTTTCATGATAACTGGCACGTCTGAACCCATTGTTATAGCCATTGTATGGTACCTCCCAACCTAGGGGGCTCATCTTGCAGCACTATAGTGGACAGTATTTGTTGGGGTCCATGGGGTTTTCACTGGCTAATTTTCAGAAGTAGATGGCCAGTCTGTTTGAGTCTGGAAGCTCCACTGAAACCTGTCCGCCATGGGTGATCCTGCTGGTATTTGAAATACTAGTGTCATGGCTTCCAGCATCATAGCAACACACAAGTTACCACAGTATGACAAACTGACAGGTGGGTGGTAGAAATAGGAGGTGATGGAAAATAATTTAAACTGGAAAGAGGCTACAAGTTTTGCAATCAGAGAATGGCCTTGGTGACTTATATAAACCTTAGTCAAAATACCTCCCTTTGAGCAAGGAGGGAGATATTTATGCTTTGTTCCTGTAACAACAGGAATAGGACATCAGTAACACTTAATATGAACACAGCATCAGAGTTGGAAGAAGACTCATTCATTAACGACCTGCAACATGCAGATGACACAACCTTACTCGCTGAAAATGAAGATGACTCGAAGCAGTTACTGATGAAGGTCAAAGACTACAGCCTTCAGTATGGAGTACACCTGAATGCACTAATAAACAACATCCTGATAAATGGAGAAGAAATTGAAGCTTTCAATGATTTCATTCTACTTTGAGCATGGAAGCCGCAGTCAAGAAATCAAACAATGCATTGCATTGGGTGATATCTACTGCAAAAGACTGCTTTAAGGTTTTAAAAAGCAAAGATGTCACTTTGATGACTAAGGTGTATCTCGCCAAAGCCATGGTCTTTTCAGCTGTCTCATATGCGTGTGAAAGTTAGATAATGAAAAAAGAAGGTTTGAAAAGAGAAAACGAATCGATGCATTCAAAATGTGGTGTTGGAGAAGGATATTGAATATACTGAGAACTGTCAAAAGAATGAACAAACCAGGATGTTCCCTAGAAGTGAGAATGACAAGGCTTCGACTTTCTTGCTTTCGACATGTCATCAGAAAGACCAATCCCTAGAAGAGGACATTATATTTGGGTAAAGTAGAAAAAAACCCAAAGACCAACCCCACTGCCATTGAGTCGATTCCGACTCATAGTGACCCTATAGTGGGCTAACAAAAATGAGGGAAACCCTCAGTGAGATGGATTGACAAAATAGCTGCACCTCTGGACTCAAACATATTGAAGATCATGAAGATGGTCCAAGACCAAGCAATGATTTGCTGTGTTATGTATAAAGTCACCATGAAGTGGAGCCAACTCAGCAACAGCAATACCACCTAGGATTTGCAAGTTTAACATGTTATCTTCTTTCTGTTATGCTATGTCCTAGAGGCCACGCTAATCAAGAGTAAGAGAGGGAAACATTCTCAAACAAGTCACAGTTTAGAGGGCTTTGGTATGCATTTTCCTTGAGAAGTGACAACAGTGGTGGGTAATGGGACAGTAGTCAAGGATTCGGAAATTCTGGTTCTCGTTTCATTTTATCATGACTAACAGATAATTCCATGAGAGTGTCATCAACTACTGCAAATCCTGATGAAAGAGGGGGTTTAGGAGAACCAGTCTGGCAGATGTACGTAGCTTGGCTTGGAGAAATGACGACTAGAGAAAGGGCAGCTTGTGGAAGTGGATACCTGGATGAGACCAGTGCCGGTGTACATGTGAATATGATCAGTTTTAAGTCCACTGGGAGGTGACACAGTCCTATTGAAACTACCTCTAAATTTAAAGGAAAATATAATAGTGACCAGGAAATTTGTTACTCGTTCTCTAGTCAAAGGGTTGTCAATATCCTCCAGCCCAAGACCACCAGGAGCCCGCCTGTAGCTGAAAAAGTTGGGTCTATTACTCATTGCAGTGAGACAGAATGCACATCCTGGAGAACCTTAGGGCATCTCCATAAGAGGGTGTTAGAAAGAACTATTTAGGATTTGGACTTTGGTTGGGTCCAAGGAAGTGGAGATTTGCTCCAGATTTGGCGCTATCTGAAAATAGGGACGATTTTGTGTTTGCATATCACAATAAGTCTTACCTATAAGGGAGGTGGAAACCCTGGTGGCATAATGGTTAAGAGCTACAGCTCCTAACCAAAAGGTCAGCAGTTGGAATCTACCAGCCGCTACTCAGAAACCCTATGGGGGAGTTCTACTCTGTCCTGTAGGGTCACTATGAGTCGGAATCAACTCGAGGTTTTTTGGTTTTATAAGAAAGGTAGACTAGAGTGAGGCTAAAGCCATATTTAGTAAAGTAGCAGTCGCTCACATTAGCCAGAAGAGGAGGATGTTTGGTATTTTGTGGATGGCACCAACAAAACAAACCCGTTGCCGTCGAGTCGATTCTGACTCATAGCGACCCTACAGGACAGAGTAGAACTGCCGCATAGGGTTTCTGAGTAGCGGCTGGTAGATTCCAACTGCTGACCTTTGGGTTAGCAGCTGAGTTCTTAACCACTGCGCCACCAGGGCTCCTCTATCACTATACTACCTGGCAGTTGTTTGACTGTATAGATTTACAAAGATCTTTATTAGGCTAAGTGAAAAATGCCTTTTATGTAATTGTAATTATGTAATTATGTAATTGCCTGAGTACTTGTTGTGCCCTTTGGAGCCACTCAGGTGGCTCTGCCTCCTACGTGACTGCCTTCCAAACATTGAACGATAGCTATCACACCCTGGGGTAGGATAGCCTCTCCTCACAGGCCCTCAGGAAGTGCTGATGAGTCAGGCCTTCAGGAGAGCCACCAAGCTCCTTGTGGTAGAATTTTCTTGTCAACAGAGAAACCGACATCCTTTGAGGCAGGGATGGAGGCCCTGCTAACTCCATTCATGATGCAGCTTGCTTTTTCCTGGAAGAGACTTCTTAATTCTTTTTTTAAAAATTGTGACCGTTATACTTTGCAATGTGTTTTCTCCTTTTCAAAACGGGCTATTGAGAGCTTGACACAACTAACGCCCTGATAAACCTATACGTTTTCTTCTGCCTGTCTTCTCCTTTCTGCATAGTTTTAAAAAAATTTTTTTATTGTACTTTAGATGAAAGTTTGCAGAACAAATAGTTTCTCATTAAACAGTTAGTACACATATTGTTTTATGATGTTGGTTGACAACCCCATGACATGTCAACACTCCCTTCTCAATCTTGGGTTCCCTATTACCAGCTTTCCTGTCCCCTCCTGCCTTCTAGTCCTTGTACCTGGGCTGTTGTGCCCCATTAGTCTAGTTTTGTTTTATGGGCCTGTCTAATTTTTGGCTAAAGGGTGAACCTTGGGAGTGACTCCATTACTGAGCTAAAAGGGTGTCTGGGGGCCATACTCTTGGGATTTCTCCAGTCTCTGTCAGGCCAGTAAGTTTTGTGAGTTAGAATTTTGTTCTACATTTTTTTCCAGCTCTGTCCAGGACCCTCTGTTGTGAACCCATCTGTCAGAGCATTCAGTGGTGGTAGCCAGGCACCATCTAGTTGTACTGGACTCAGTCTGGTGGAGGCCGTGGTAGTTGAGGTCCATTGGTCCTTTGGACTAATCTTTCCCTTTTATCTTATTTTCTTCATTCTCCCTTGCTCCCGAAGGGGTGAGACCAGTGGAGTATCTTAGATGGCTGCTCACAGACTTTTAAGACCCCATACTTTTGTTAATGACTTCATTTTGTTCTGTCTGACCACCTGTAACTTAAGACCCCCACATAAAGATTACAGCCCAGAAGTCCGGTCTGTAAATCTTTAGCCTGATAAGGAGATGTCCAGCATGTATCTCTTTAGTCTGATAAAGAGTCTCTTGTAATTATCTTGTAATGAATAACTCATCTGGCCATGCCATCTCTGGGCTACATGCCTAAAAGACACTAAGTCCCCCTTATGACAATGATACGTAAGCTGTAATGTAAAATTGTCTTTTGGGACTCCATAAAGACAGCCTGCATTGCTGCCGGGCTCCCCGTTGGTGTCACCTCCTAAATAAACTTTTTTTCTCTTTCTGACTTGGAGTATGTTTCATCGACTTGACTGTTCCAGGGCACAGACCCTAACAGGGCAACAAAATCAACCTCTGCTCTGAGGTATTCTAACCCTTTCTGAAAAACGGAACATTTTTCTTTGGCCTCCATTCACTATTAGGCTTTAATCCATTCATTTCAATGGACTCCAGGATCAAAATGCAAGCTTGGGGTTAGCCTTGGTGCACTCTGTGGCTGGGCAGGGCAGGTAAAGATGGACCCCAAGTGGCCAGACTGCAAAGCTGCTGTGTGCCTGGACTCCTGCCTCTGAGGCTGGTATCGTGGCTGCCTCAGGGGAGGGCTGAATGTGCCCTGCTCTCAGAAAAAGGGGTGGGGTTAGGATATGTGCGTGAACTCAGCCTGCTGAAAGTTTAACTTCACTAGCACCTATGGACCACCATCCAGTTGGTACTGACTCCTAGAAGCCTCGTTTCAATAGGTTCTGCATTAAGCCAGACAATTCCCCAAAGCCAGTTTCTATGTAACTCCTAGAGACTATTTTCTGGTGTTTTCTTTGGGTAATAACCATTCATTGAATGTTTCCCAGTGGTCAGCACTGTGTCTAAGTTTTCTTTAATTCAGACAACAACTCTATGAAATATGTTCTATTACAATACCCATTTGGAAACTTAGTGAGGTCAATTAACTTGTCCAGTAAGTAGCAGCTAAAGAGGACGCCATACTGCTATAGTAAGACTCAGAGAGTCCACTCTGTATACTAGGTATGTGTTTGCTACCGAGAGACAGGTAAGTAAAAGGATGTGGGCACTGAGAGGTATCCCCTTTCCAAAGGTAGAATGTGCTAGTGACGGATTGGGATTCTTGAAATGCAGATGTCAGAGGGGCTTACTTACTGCAACAACCAGATCTATGATATTAGAAAATAAATCCCCGGGCTTATGAGGATCCCTCATTTCCTTTTAGGATACTCTCTTGCAGTACAAATCTTGGATGCCAAGTACATATGGCCAAGGAAGTAATCTATGACTTTTTTTAATTTAGAGGATAAAATCATTGCAGGTGAGTGTTTGAGTGTTTTTGCTTTCACTCTGGGAAGGGTGCAGAAAGAGAAAGAAAAGGTGAAAGAAAAAAAAAGGACAAAAGAGAGTAGCAAAATAATAATAATAAAATAATGAGTATCCTGGCTGATCAGTATCCCTCAAAAGTGGAAAAGGAAAATTAAAATCAGCTTCTCAATCATAAAATCCCCCAAAGTCATAAGTACCTTGGTTGTAAACTACAGCAAGTACTGCCTACAAAATCCAGCTCCATTTGACAGGGTTCACGTAATAACATTATACAGATCATTATTATGCAGATTAAAAAAATCATTTCTTTGATACTGATTTGGAGATGCTGTCAAATCATGGCAAGCCACAGGCTTGGAAGACTGCCCTGAGTTCAGATCCCAGCTCTGCCTCTTTTTAGCTTCATGACATTATCAAAGTGGTTTAATTTCTGTAAGCCTTGGTTTCCTCATCTATAAAATGGCGATAATAGTATCTCTCTCACAGAGTTGTTGTAAAGATAAAATGGGATAATGTATCTAAAACACCTAGCCCACAGCTGGCCAATCACCAACTCCTTCCTTTCCTTTCTTGTCAATGCTCACACTATCTACAGTGTTATCAGTAAAATCAAACCTCTTCATAAGCCCAAACATAAAAAGAACAACAAAAAAGTCTATATTTATCTGTTGTTTATTTTTAAACTTCAAGTTTCTAGAAGCATATTTATACGTACACATGTGTATATATGTGTAACGTGTATGTATGTGTGTGTATGTGTATGCAATGCTTATTCACCAATCACCTAGCCCCAGTTAGTTTTGAGCTCAATATTATTAAAAGATAATGTTGCAGAACTTAGGAGGAAAGCTAAAATAATTTGATTTGTTTAGTCAAGGAAAGAGGAGGCTAAAAAAAGGAATTTAGGACATTTAGTCACTAGACTGGAAGAGGGTGTTTTGCAATATGGTGTGGGTAAAGGACACAGACTCTGGAATCAGGCTGGGTTTCAAATCCTGCCTCTGCCACTTACCAGCCACGTGATGTTGGGTAAGTTACCTAAACCCTTTGAACTTCAGTGTACTGATCTGTGAAATGGATAAAAATAACAACTACCTTTCAGGGTTGGTGGGAGAATTAAAGAGGAATTAGCGTAGCAGCCAGCCCATACCAGGCTCTCAGTAATTGCTATAGTAAGAGAATTATTGGTATCACCATACGCCATGAGATAGGCAACCTGGTTTAATGGCAAAAACACACTACCAGAAATCAGTAGACCTGTGTTCTTAGCTAGGTGAGTTTGGACCAGCCACTTCATCTCCCTGCATCTCAGTCTCCAACAGAATAGTTTTTGGAGATGCCTGCCCTGTTTGTTTCACAGAGTTATTATAAACTCACAAGAAATAACACGAGGGGAAGTCTTTTTAAAAATATATAAAGTGGGTCACAAATGCAAGAGATTAATGTGAAATGATGGGCTCCTATACAGGTCAAAGCACATAGTCTGAATACTTGAGGGTTTTGTCCTCAAATGTGAAAGCACAAAAATAACATATTACTCCTTTCTGCATAAACTCCATCTCTCTCTCCACAGTTAGGGTAGAACTACGTATGGTCTCCAGAGGTGATATGTCCAGGTCATATTATTATTTTTTATTATTTCCATTTATGACATTTCAGAATCTGACTTCCCAGTCTTTCCTCCCCACCCAAGTTGGTATTTTGTGGGTTTGCTTCATTATTGTCATAGGTGCTACCATTTTCCAAGGCTTCTAGGCTCCAAGCCTTGGAATTTTTTTGCTTTCTACCTCCAAACTCTGATCCTATCAAGAATACTTGCTCTTATCCTACTTTGGTGAGTGGTGTCTTAAAAGCTAGCAAGCGGCCATCTACGGTGCATCAATTGGTCCCAACCCACCTGGAGTAAAGGAGAATGAAGAACACCAAAGACACAAGAAAAGTATTAGCCCAAGAGACAGAAAGGGCCACAGAAATCAGAGACTTCATCAGCCTGAGACTAGAAGAACATGATGGTGCCCAGCTGCCACCAATGACCGCCCTGACAGGGAACACAACAGAGAGTCCCTGACAGAGCAAGAGAAAAGTGGGGTGCAGAACTCAAATTCTAGTAAATAGACAAGACTTAATGTTTTGACTGAGACTGGAGGGACCCCAGAAGACATGGCCCCTGGACTCTTTGTTAGCCCAAAACTAAAATCATTCTCCAGTCCAACTCTTCAGACAAAGATCAGGCTGGACTATGGGACCAAAAATGATACTCGTGAGGAGTATTCTTCTTAGCTCAAGTAGATACATGAGATTAAATGGGCAGCTCCTGTCCGGACATGAGATGAGAGGGCAGAGAGGGTCAGGAGCTGGTTGAATGGACACGGAAAATGAGGGATGGAAAGGAGGAGTGTGCTGTCACAGTATAAGGAGAGCAACTAGGGTCACATAACAATGTATGTATAAATTTTTGTATGAGAGACTAACTTGAATTGCAAACTTTCACTTCAAATACAACAATAAAAGAAAAAAGAAAAGAATACTCACTCTTAGATTTAACTTCTTTCTCTTCATTCCACCTCCCTGGAGACAGACTGGGACTGGTGAGACTCAAAGTTTGCTCACTTGTCCAAAATAAACTGACTGACCAGCAAGTATGGAGTCCTCAGCAATGTACCCAGACAGTGCCAAATGACAATCACTGATCTTTCTAGACATTGCAGACCAGCCACTGAGACTGTCTAGGAAGTCCCAGTACACAGTGTCCCATCCTTGATGAGGTGAACACAGAGAGGCTCCTTTCTGCCTTGAGCCACAACAGGTACTTCTGCCTGTTGCTGGAGGAGGCCTGGGAAAATATGGCTTCCCCAGTCCTCCATAGCATCCCCCACACCAACTTCACTGAGCAGGTGAGTGAGGCTGACAGAATCTGCACAACCTCTAGTTGGTGATCAAATCCCATTGATTTTAATTCCAGAAACGTCTGTGAATTCAGCTTCTTCTCTCCACCAGCCCAAGCTCTCCTTATCTGTCATTTGTCGTATTGCAACAAGTTCCTAGTTGACCCTTCAGAGAGCTACCTGTGTCTCTCAACTCCTGTTCCCTGTCCACATCGCCATCATCATTATCTTTCTGGGGAAAAGACACTGTCATTTGGCAGTTACAACCTCTACTGACTCTCACTGCTGACAGGAGAAAGTCAGTCAATGAGGCGGTCATACAAGTCTTTCAAAACTGGGCTCCTCACCTCTCCAAACTCCTTCCCCACCACTTTGCTCCACACACCCTACTATCAAACAAGCAGACTTCTCAATATGCCCAGATATGCCACAGCCTTTGTAGGGTATATCTGTCCCATTTTGTCGGGGGAGGAGGGCTGCTTAGTTTATGAACCTCCTTCCTATTTGGGGGGAATCTCGGGGTGTGAGTTAGGTGAGCATCCGAGGGTGCAGGCATTCCTTTTTCTGGCAGTGGGAGCAGGGGTTCATGATCTGGTTTGGCCACTTGAGTGCTCTGGCCCAGGACTTTGAAAGAAGCAGGGACCACTAATAACTCATTCTGTTGGTAGCAGTGTCAGCAAGACCCAGTAGGTAAGGGCAACGAAGGGGGTGGGGTCTGTGTCCAGTGACACTGGCGTCCTGATAGGCTGTTCCTGGGGTGTGGCTGTGGCTCTGGTTTCAGCCTTTTGGCCTCCCTTGATTCCTGCTAGTTTTCCATCCTTGATTCTCAGCCTTTCTGTTGACTCTGAGTTACCAACCAATCATCCAATGAATCTTTTTACTAATTAGGGCAGAATCAGTGTAAGCTGTTTGTAACCAAGAATTCTGACTAATCCACTCTTTATAACTCTACACCTTTATATAAGCTTTCCTCCTCCCTCACCCTACCTGCAAGGAATGCCTTTTCCTCCCTTCTCCAAGGGGTAAAAGCCCACTGGTAAAAATCCCCTTCAAGACTCATTTCAAATGGTATTTCCCCACTGTGGCCTTTTCCTGTTCCCAGGGAGTCAGTCTCTCCCTCCAGTGGGATCCAAGGGTACTTTTTAATGCCTATATGAACCACTGTTATAATTAATATGACCGTCTAATTGTCTGTTCCCATGTCTGTCTCTTCCATTAGACTATCAGTTCCTTGAGGACCATGCTGTCTTATCCCTGAAATTGAGTCCGGTGCCTGACACATAGTAGGTGAGTAGGGGGCATTTGTCATTAGGCTGTCTTATTCCTTTTCTATATTTAGGGGAAGTAATCACTTTAAAAGTCTTGGTGTAAGACAGAGCACGCCTCCAACTCAAGAAGTGAAAAATGAGTTTTACATCCCTGTCTGTGAGGTAAGGCATAAACATATGACCCAGGCTTAACCAATCAGATGACCGTATCTCAGAGCACATTTGACACAGAGATGCAGGGACAACCCAGAATCCACTCTGGACTGGAGTTTCCAGCGCAGCAGGGGGGCAGTGAGAGGTGCACCAAGTGACAGTCTCCAGCGTTCAACTGAGGCAGCGGGAGTGTCCTTCTGAGCTGGTTTTATGATGTGGTTTTGCCTGTGGTCCTGGATGCACCCTAGTTCCCTTACTCTTTCCTGTTTTTGAGCCCTACTCTTTGGCCTTCTGGGTAATTCTGTGTGCTATTCAATATCACATCAATTACCTCCTCTTTTGCTTACATTGGAAATCCTGGTGGTATAGTGGTTAAGTGTTAGGCTGCTAACTAAAAGGTCGGCAGTTTGAATCCACCAGGCACTCCTTGGAAACTCTATGGGGCAGTTCTGCTTTGTCCTATAGAGTCACTATGAGTTGAAATCGACTCGACAGCAACGGGTATTGGGTTTACTTAAATCTGCTTGAATTAATGTGTTGCTTACAACCAAGAATCCTGATTTATATGTGGTAATAAATATTTGCTAAGAGTTTGTGGGTACAGGGATAGCCCAAGATCTTCCTGGTATTCTTTTCCTTCTTTTGATGTAGCCTACTTCCTATCCTGTGCCATGTTCCCACCCCCATTCCACTAGCCTCAAAGCAGCCCTTGGCTGCTTGCTTTAGAAAGCACGTGATAAAGAAATCCTATGATTTAAATGAGTGACTCCTTAATGGTGGTGGAATTGAGGTTATATGTCCCAAGTTAGTAAAGGGATGAAAGTCCTGGTTGGTGCAAACAGTTAACGTGTTGGGCTGCTTACCAAAAGGTTGGAGGTTCAAGTCCACCCAGAGGTGCCATAGAAAAAAGGCCTGGAGATCTACTTCCAAAAAAATCAGCCATCGAAAACCCTAAGGAGCACAGTTCTACTCTGACACATATGGGGTCACCATGAGCTGGAGTTGACTTGACGGCAATTGTTTTTTTTTTTAGTAGAGATATATCTTATAGCAGAAAAGCCTTGCTAACACCCTTATGTAACAGAATATGGTTAACTGTCTATTTTAAGGCCGCATGTATGCAATATTTATTTATATGATAGTAAGTCGGGGATATTTAAATTATTTAAAAAAAATTTTCTATTATTTGAAGTATAGAAGGACGGAGGATCTGCATAAAATTGGCCTGGTAGGGATGAGACAGGTAAAAATGAGGCACTACTAACAAACTGAATTGCATCCAAAAAAAAAAAAAAGTTTTCAGTTTTAGCTCTTTAGGAAATCTACCTTTCTGTAAAGAAAATATCTATCTCCTGCTCTATACACATGCCCTTTTTATAAGCGTTTATGGCTGCACCTGACCCAAGCCATGGTGTTTTCAATTGCCTCATATGCATGTGAAAGCTGGACGATGAATAAGGAAGACCGAAGAAGAACTGACGCCTTTGAATTGGGGTGTTGGCGAAGAACATTGACTATACCATGGACTGCCAAAAGAAGGAACAAATCTGTCCTGGAAGAAGTAGAGCCAGAATGCTCCTTAGAAGCAATGATGGTTAGACTACGTCTCGCGTACTTTGGACATGTTATCAGGAGGGATCAGTCCCTAGAGAAGGACATCATGCTTCGTAAAGTAGAGGGTTAACAAAAAAGAAGAAGACCCTCGATGAAATGGATTGACACAGTGACTGCAACAATGGGCTCAAACATAGCAACGGTTGTGAAGATGGCTCAGGACTGGGCAGTGTTTTGTTCTGTTGTACATGGGGTCTCTGAGTTGGAACCGACTCGATGGCACCTAATGACAACAGCAACATTGGTAGAGTCAAGAAGGAAGAAGACGACCAGAGAGCAATTCTTCTCTGGTTGGCTAACTCATAACTGTCCACTCCCCAGCTTCCACTCAGCTGAATAGGACATATTCCTGTTTGGGTTAGTAGGCATGGAGAGAGGATAAAACAAAAGCCAATATTTGTAGAGTTAGTAAAGCAACCTTTATAAAGTTCACCGCGATCCTGGGACATTGACTATGAGCCGGTTTTTCAGATGAGAAGGCTGAGGCTCCCGGAGTTTAAGTGACTTTCAAGTAAAGGGGGGAAGGGCATATGTGTATATTCAGGTTTGCTCCAATTAAACTTAGTGAATTTTCCAAACAGCTCAGGAGATGGGAGGTGGGAATTCAAATCAGATTTGACGGCAAACTAAGAGAGATTCGAGCATGATGCTTTCAAGCATGAATGTTTTATATTGTTTTGAATCTTTTTGTAACTAGCCGACGAAAAGAGATCCATTTACAAGTTCAACCAACATTTGTTAGCCCACCTCTCACAGTGTGGCTTTATTTGTAGCAGTGGGAAGACTTGCACAATGCATTTCGATTCTCATTGCCCACAGTTCTGACATGAAACTTAGCATTAATTTGCCGACTCATTCGAAGAGATTGCTTTGGAAGTCACTCCAAAGTCACCGTGGCTAAATGGGACGTGGCTGTTAAGATAGAAATGCATTTCAGTTAATACCTCAGCAGCATTGAAGCTAAGCCAGTGCCAGCCCTAATTCCTAAAGGAAAACAAATCCATAATAATCCATCTTCTAATTCTGTGCAGATTGGCACAACACCATATCATATTGGTTGTGAGTCATCTTTCTCTTACACCAAGGCTCAGACCATCCACTCATGGGCATTCACTGATTTTGAGGTCAGCAAGTCACACACATAGAAGTGTGAGGCCCAAAACAACACCAACAGATTCTCCCATTTGTCTATGCCTTAGTCAGTGTTATCTAGAGAAACAGAACCAGTAACAAGCTGTATATATGAGGAACCCTCGTGGCGCAGTGGTTAAAAGTGCCTGGCTGCTGACCAAAAGGTTGGTGGTTCGAATCCACCAGCTGCTCTGTCAGCTTCCATAAAGATTACAGCCTTGGTGTGGGGACAATGGTCTCAGGGAACATCTAGCTCAATTGACATAACATAGTTTATAAAAAAAATGTTCTACATTCTACTTTGGTGAGTAGCGTCTGGGATCTTAAAAGCTTGTGAGTGGCCATCTAAGATACTCCACTGGTCCCATCCCTAGAACAAGAGAGAATGAAGAAACCAAAGACACAAGGGAAAGATTAGTCCAAAAGACTAATGGATCACATCTACCACAGCATCCACCAGACTGAGTCCAGCACAACTAGATGGTGCCCGGCTACCACCATTGACTGCTCTGACAGGGATCACAATAGAGGGTCCTGGACAGAACTGTAGAAAAATGTAGAGCAAAATTCTAACTCACAAAAAAAGACCAGACTTACTGGTTTAATAGAGACTGGAGAAGTCCCGAGGGTATGGCCCCTTGACACTCTTATAGCTCAGTAATGAAGTCACTCCTGAGGTTCACCCTTCAGCCGAAGATTAGACAGGCCCATAAAACAAAACAAGACTAAATGGGCACATCAAACCAGAGGCAAGGACAAGAAGGCAGGAGGGGACAGGAAAGCTGGTAATGGGTAACCCAAGTTGAGAAGGGGAAAGTGTTGACCTCTCGTGGGGTTGGCAACCAATGTCACAAAACAGTATGTGTATTAATTGTTTAACGAGAAACAAGTTTGCTCTGTAAACCTTCATCTAAAGTACAGTTAAAAAAAAAAAAGATTATAGTCTTGGAAACCCTATGGGCAGCTTCTGTCCTGTCCTATAGGATCGCTATGAGTTGGAATCGACTTGATGGCAATGGGTTTATATATATATGTTTATATACATACATACATACATACATTTGGGGAGAGAGAGAGAATTTGAGGAATTGGATTATGCAATTGTGGAGAGCTGGCAAGTCCAAAATCCATAGGTCAGGAGACAGGAAGAGGGAAGAGTAAGGGAGCTCTGGCAAAATGTCTATTTATATTCTAGAGGCAGAATACATCCTAGGAAAACTCCCTTTTTGCTCGTAAGACCTTCAACTGATTGGATAAGGCCCACCCACATTATGGAGGGTAATCTGCATTACTTAAGGCTAACTGATTTAATGGCCTCTTAGGAGTCCCTGGGTGGTACAAACAGTTAGCACTCTTGGTAGCTAACCCAAAGGATGGACGTTTGAGTCCACCCAGAGACACCTCCAAGAAAGGCCAGATCTACTTTTAAAAAAATTAGCCACTGAAAACTCTATGGAGGACCGTTCTACTCTGACACACATGTGGTCACCATGAGTCAAAATTGACTCAACAGCAACTGTCTTATTTTACTGGTTTAACTACCTTATAATAGAGTTTAAACTAGTTTTGACCAAACAACAGGCACCACAGTCTAGCTAAGTTGACACATAAAATTAACCATCACAATTTGAAATGAGAACATTGACTCTGATGAGAGAACCAAGGCATCCCTCATATCTTTTTCACAGAAAAATCAATTTGACCTGAGCAGCAAACAAAATGAACTATAAAATTTTTCAGGTTGCAGGTGAGTCTATTCCCAGGCAAACTTGGCTTAGTCTTCTTATTTCCTTCTGAGTATCCTGGATCTTCATTTTTCTCCCCAGTCTCTGAGGAAAAGCTCTGATATACACCTACTCCTCACTTATCAACTGTCTTGTTATCTGACATTTCGAATTTAAGACAATAGTAAAAATCTACTATCCAAATATTTTTCACATTATTGACGTACGTCTGGCAGTAACAAATGCTGATGTGTGAGGCGAGAGTAACGCTGGCTGTGATGGTTAATTGTGTGTGTCAACTTGGCAGTTATGTAAGGATATAATTTGGCAGTTATGTAATGATGTAGTCATCCTCCATTTTCACATAATGTTGATTTTCACAGAACGACCTGATCTTTGGAACCTAACCATGTCAATAAGAGAGGAGTGGGTGTATATTCATTCACACTGAGCTGTAAATGACTGATGGGAGAGTGCATTGCTTCCTAGAAATATTCACATATGAATATCATGGAGCAATAGAAATAGACATGGAGAGAAAATAGACAAGGTTGAGAAGAAGGTATGGTTTAGGGCAAAGGTAGGTAAACTACAGACTGTGGGCCAAATCTGGCCTGCCATCTGTTTTTGTACACTACACAAGCTAAGATGTTTTTATTACATTTTTAAACGTTTGAAAAAAATCAAAAGAAGAAGTTATCTGGTGACACATGAAAAGTATATAAAATTTCAATTTCAGTGTCCATAAATAAAGTTTTATTAGAACACAGACATGCTCATTCACTTATGTATTATCTGTGGCTGCCTTCGCTCTACAACAGTAAAATTAAATAGTTGGGATAGAGACTACATGAACTGCAAAGCCTAAATTATTTACTGTTTGCCCCCTTACAGAAAAGTTTGCCACCCTATGGTTCAGGATAAATTGTTACACAGCAAGAAGTAGCTCCTAAGGAAACAGCATTTCATAAGGGAAAAGATTTATCCTTTTCACAGGTAATGTGTCTGAGTGAGCAAAGCTTTTTCTTCAGCTAGTATCTCCCTTGCCAGCATTAAACAGTACGCTAACCCCAGGGACAGAATGTTATAGACATTACGGCAGCTTCCCTCCAAAACCCTTGCTAGGGCAAGGTGCTCTCTGTCTCCCCCATGGCCGGATGAGTGTACAATGGCTTTTGGTGCAGCTCCTCTCTGGTGTTTGGGCTGCCACCGTGACCTTGACTTAATAAAGGGTGAATGTGCAGTTCTACTCTGACATCAAGGGGTCACCATGAGTTGGAATCGACTCAACGGCAGCTGGTTAAACAAATTCTACAGAGTTATGGTGAAATCTTACAGAAAAAACTCCAAGTTATCTTTTGACTTAAAGTAGCCTTTCCCAGTAATTTACTCATCTACTGAATCCTTTGTTAAACAAATGTTTGTTGAAGGCCTACTGTCTTATAGGTGCCAGTCCTTAGTAAGCCATAGTCTCTGCTTTTGAGTAGTTCACAGTCTAGAGGTGGACAAACAAAAACAGATCACTTCAACCCAAGAAGGTGCGAGAGTAAGATGCCCGTGGGAGCTCAGAGGACACACAGAACTTGGGGTGGAAGTGGTGGGAACTAATGTTTCACTTGGTACTAAGTAAGTTTATTGATGAATCACCTGATTACACCTAGAATTTTGATTGGCACCACGTAACTGGACCTTCAGGAGTCCCTGGGTGGCGCAAATGGTTAACGCTAGACTACTAACGAAAAGGTTGGCGATTCAAACCCATTCAGAGGCCCCTCCAAAACCCTATGGAGTAGTTCTACTTTGCACACATGGGGTCGCCATGAGTCAGAATCAGCTTGATGGCAACTAACAACAACAACAATTGGACCTTGAATACTACTTTGGTTTTTTAAAAGTCCCAAGCTCTCTGTCCCCGCTGCCTTTGTAAACACCGCTCTTCTTCTCACTGCCTCTACTGTTCTCTGTCCACTTACCTCCCTCCCTCACCCTTCTAGTCTTAGCTTAGTTCTGAAGTTTTCCTCAGAGGAGCCTGGAGGTGTTGCCTCCTTTACCCTCCCTGATTTTGTGCTTGCACGTAAAGCACTTCCCATACTGCACTGACGCTGGCTTTAAATCTGTAAAATCAGCCATGCCTCCACTTCCTTCTTTCCCTGCCCCTTCCCCCTTTTCTCTGCCCCCTCTGAGGACAGCAAAATAATTCAGTTCAATTATTATTAGAATGATTATAGGAAAGCTGTGTTAAAAATAAAGGATAATTTTTAAAGATAAAATTATGCCTCCCATATAAATATAAAATGAACATGTGTCAAAGATTTTACATAACTTGTTAATCAACAGGAAACAAATAAGCTATTGCATTCAGTTCAAAGGAGAATCCAAAGAACAAACAAGTATAAAAGCCCATCAGAAATACTGGAGTAAAGTTGCCTAATAGATACATAACTGGTCAATATCCACAGGGCAATACTCAGTTGCATCTGTCAGACACAAATTACATTTTTAGGACAAGAATCGTTTGCATTACTACCAGTTTTCTACAACTTGGACCTTTGTAGTAACTTTTTGGAGCCCTGGTGGCACTGTGGCTAAGCGTTTAGGCTGTTAACCAAAAGGTCAGCAGTTCAAACCCACCAGCCGCTCCTTGGAAACCCAGTAACATTTTAGTAAGTGTGAATGGATAAAACTGTAAGTTATGATAACTAAAATTACAAAATAAAGTAAGATGATTAAAAAAGGTTAGACGTCACCAAGGCTGTAGGAAACTGCTTCACGGAAGCTTTGTCGTAGTGATAGATAGAAATTGCTTCCATTTTTTTGGAGTGAAATTAGCATGGTAACACTAGAACTATAAAGATTTTTCTAGTTTTAACCTAGTAATTCTACTCTTTGATCCTAGGAAAGGAAAAATACAGCTGAAAAATGAAGAGGTTTTTGTTCGGTTTTTCTTTTCCCTTAAACAGGAATTCTGAAAGGCACTACAGCACAAGGCCACACTACTCTGGGGTCCTGCTAACAGAATGTTACATTAAAAAAGAGAGGACATTCTCATCTAATTTACTGCTTTGAGATGTCAATCACCCTAGCGCTCGATGCTAGCCAAAACACTGGTGGTTCAAAGCCACCCTGAGGTGTCTCGAAAGACAGGCCTTCTTCCGAAACGTCACACATTAAAAACTCTATGGAGCAGTTCTATTCTGCACCCATGGGGTCACCAGGATTCAGCAACTAACAACAACAAGGGCATCAGGGGCAACGTCTAGCAAAAATGGCGGGTGAGACCAACCAGAGGACTGCTACAGAGCCACCAGGAGAGGGGAGGGAAAAACAGCCATGAATGGGACATGACACCTGATTAGAGGTCTTCACCAGCATCTGGAAGACTGAGAACGTACCGAAATAATTGCTTAGGAGGACTTTTGCAGGGGCTGAGATCAGGCAGAGAAACAGATTCAGTACAGAAGACTTTAGAAAAAGCGGTAATGAGTGTTAGTTTTGAAATTATACAAATAGTAAATAAAATTTGAGATCTATATTCTTCTTGTTTGTAACGTTGTGACCCTAATACCTTGCAACATATTTTCTCCTTTTCAAAATGGGCTCCTAGGAGCTTGACATAACTAATGCCATAATGATACTCTAAGTAACCTGTAAGCTTTTTATAGCACCAGCTGCACTGGTCTCTTCCCAAAAGGGTGTGGGGCCTTCTTGGCCCTTGCGGCCTTGATCTCCCTCCCTTTCCTTTGTTCTCTTGGGGGATGGCCTTCAGCCTGCAAGACGGCAGCTAGGAAGGCTGCCTGGTGCTTTTGGTAGGCAACTTTCTTTCTTGCTCCTTATCTAACTTGGCAGGCTAGTTCCACTAGCCGAGAGATTTTTATATAAGTTTTTGTTGCCTGTTACAAACATACAGATTAGAGTCCAGGGGTCTGGCATGCATATCTTTAGTTTAATAAACAGTTTCTTATAATTGTTTTGCAATGTATACTCATTGGACCATCTGTGGGCTACGTGCTTGAAAACACTAGGTAACTCTTGCCGAAATGATATATAAGCTCTGACGTAGAAATTGCCTTTTGGGACTCCATAAAGACAGCCTGCGTTGCTGTTGGACTCCCCATTGGTGTCACCCCCTAATAATCTTCTCTCTCTTTCTGACTTGGAGTATGGACCCTAATCGGGCAACAGTGTTATTTTCAGTTTTTTTTTTTTTAATTTTTAGTTTTACCTCTTTCTTCCTTCTCTTTATTACTGACTAGATAGTTAGCAGGTAGGGGAAAGACTGCCCACCTTCTAAGTCTTGTTGTTGATGAGTGCCTCATAATCACCCTACAGGACAGAGAGCTTCCCCATAGGGTTTTCTTGGCTGTAATCTTTATGGAAGCAGATCTCCAGGTGGGTTGGCAGCCGAGTGCTTAACCATTGCACCACCAGGGATCCTCAGTCCTACCTAGTGATAATGGGAAGGAAGTAGAGCCTTTTGCCTTGTGGTCAAGACAGGGGAAGTTTGGTAAAATCTGCCTTCATATCCTCTTAACAGAGTGGAAAATATAATTTTAAGTTGAGTCAGCCAGACTCCAAGCACAGACCTAGTCTAAATCTGAGGTTTCCACTTGACTAGTTTCTAAAGAAATCTTCTAACACTGTATGTCTCAAAACTGACACGTCTGAGTCCTTTTTAAAAAAAACAAGCGTGTTCACAGAATTCTGGCATTTTTTTTTACATTACCTAAGTATAAACACAAATATGCCTATGGCTCCTATGTAAATACAAAACCAAACCAAATTTGAACATTAAGTACAAACAAAACTGTAAGACTAGTGGAAATTAAATCTAAAATACCAATTAAATGTGATAAATAATGATTTGCAGAAGCAGAATTGCTGATTTAGGGTTTAGTGCTAAAAAGAAGTAGCATCTGGTTCAATTCTAAATTTAGTTTATTTCTATGTTTCAAAACAAAAACATCGAAGCAAAAAATGCCTGTTTTCAGAAGTAGACATTATGAAATGATATTAATACTAATAGCCAAACATTTTTTCTACCTTTATAAAAATAATGTATTTTTTGTTGTCTTTGAAAATATACACAGCAAGAACATACACCAATTCAGCAATTTCTACATGTACAATTCAGTGACATTGATTACATTCTTCAAATTCTGCAACCATTCTCACCCTCCTTTTCTGAATTGCTCCCCCACATTAACATAAACTCACCGCCCCCTAAACTTTCTAATCTTTTAAGTTGCTGTTAGCAGTTTGA
Organism: Dugong dugon; assembly: GCA_030035585.1. NCBI lineage: Eukaryota > Metazoa > Chordata > Mammalia > Sirenia > Dugongidae > Dugong > Dugong dugon. The sequence continues at coordinate 2,457,446 of CM057472.1, forward strand.
TCCTGTATAGATAGTTCTTTAACAGAACACAATACTCAAGGCAGATGTTTTTTACTAAATAAGCTATTTTTTGGTTTAAAGAAGGCTTCAGGGGATATTTTTGGTTTAAGGATTAAGGTTTTAAGATTACCTCACGATAATAGTTTCAAGGATTCATCCAGCCTCCATGACTCCAGAAAGTCTGGATTCCATGTGAATTTAAAAATCTGTCCCACACTTCCCCCCATTTAATCAGGATTCTCCTGTGGATAGATTTTAACTTTTTTTTTTATTGTATTTTAGATGAAGGTTTACAGAACAAACTGTTATTGTTGTTGTTAGGTGCCATCGAGTCAGTTCCGACTCATAGCGACCCCATGCGCCACAAAACAAAACACTGGCTGGTCCTGCACCATGCGCACAATCATTACGCATGAGCCCATTGTTGTGGCCACTGTGTCAATCTGTCTTGTTGAGGGTCTTCTTTTTTTTCGCTGACCCTCTACTTTACCAAGCATGATGTCCTTCTCCAGAGACTCATCCCTCCTAACAACATGTCCAAAGTATGTAAGACACAGTCTTACCATCATTGCTTCTAAGGAGAATTCTGGTTGTTCTTCTTCCAAGACAGATTTGTTCCTTCTTTTGGCAGTCCATGGTATAGTCAATATTCTTTGCCAACACCAAAATTCAAAGGTGTCAATTCTTTGGTCCTCCTGATTCAATGTCCAGCTTTCGCATGCATATGATGCATTTGAAAATACCATGGCTTGGGTTAGGCACATCTTAGTCTTCAAAGTGACATCTTTGCTTCTCAACACTTTAAAGAGGTCTTTTGCAGAAGATTTGCCCAAAGCAATGCGTCTTGATTTCTTGACTGCTACTTCCATGGGTATTGATTGTGGATCTAAGTAAAATGAAATCCTTTACAACTTCAATATTTTCTCTGTTTATCATGATGTTGCTTACTGGTCCAGTTGTCAGGATTTTTGTTTTCTTTATGCTGAGGTGTAATCCATACTGAAAGCTGTGGTCTTTGATCTTCACCAGTAAGTGCTTCAAGTCCTCTTCATTTTCAGCAAGCAAGGTTGTGTCATCTGCATACTTCAGGTTGTTAATGAGTTTTCCTTCAATCCTGATGCCCCTTTCTTCTTCATATAGTCCATCTTCTCAGATTATTTGCTCAGCATACAGATTGAATAGGTATGGTAAAATGATGCAATCCTGATGCACACTTTTCCTGACTTTAAACCACGCAGTATCTTCTTGTTCTGTCCGAACATCTGCCCCTTGATCTATGTACAGTTCCTCATGCACAATTAAGTGTTATGGAATTCCCATTCTCTGCAATGTTATCCATAATTTGTTTTGATCCACACGATCAAATGCCTTTACATAGTCAATAAAACACAGGTAAACATCTTTCTGGTATTCTCTGCTTTCAGCCAGGATCCATCTGACATCAGCAATGATATCCCTGGTTCCACATCCTCTTCTGAAGCCAGCCTGAATTTCTGACAGTTCCCTGCCAACATACTGCTACAGCTGCTTTTGAACGATCTTCAGCAAAATTTTATTTGCGTGTGATATTAATGATATTGTTCAATAATTTCCGCATTCGTTTGGATCACCTTTCTTGGGAATAGGCATAAATATGGATCTCTTCCAGTCAGTTGGCCAGGTAGCTCTCTTCCAAATTTCTTGGCATAGACTAATGAGCACTTCCAGTGCTGCGTCCATTTGTTGGAACATCTCACTTGACATTCTGTCAATTCCTAGAGTCTTGTTTTTCGCCAATGCCTTCACTGCAGCTTGGACTTCTTCCTTCAATACCATCGGTTCCTGATCATACGCTACCTCTTGAAATGGTTGAACGTCGACCAATTCTTTTTGATGTAATGACTGTGTATTCCTTCCATCTTCTTTTGATGCTTCCTGCATCGTTTAATATTTTGCCCATAGAATTCCTCACTATTGCAACTCAAGGCTTGAATTTTTTCTTCAGTTCTTTCAGCTTGAGAAATGTCAAGTGTGTTCTTCCCTTTTGATTTTCTAACTCCAGCTCTTTGCACATGTCATTATAATACTTTACTTTGTCTTCTCAAGCCACTCTTTGAAATCTTCTGTTCAGTTCTTTTACTTCATTATGTCTTCGTTTTGCTTTAGCTACTCAATGTTCAAGAGCAAGTTTCAGAGTTTCTTCTGACATCCATTTTGGTCTTTTCTTTCTTTCTTGTCTTTTTAATGACCTCTTGCTTTCTTCACATATGATGTTCTTGATGTCATCCCACAACTCGTCTGGTCTTCGGTCATTAGTGTTCAACGCATCAAATCTATTCTTGAGATGGTCCCTAAATTCAGGTGGGATATACTCAGGGTAGTACTTTGGCTTTTGTGGACTTGCTCTAATTTTCTTCAGTTTCAACTGAAATTTGCTTATGAGCGATTGATGGTCTTTTCCTCAGTCGGCCCCTGGCCTTGTCCTGACTGATGATATCGAGCTTTTCCATCATCACTTTCCACAAATGTAGTTGATTTAATTCCTGTGTATTCCATCCAGAGAGGTCCATGTGTCTAGTTGCCGTTTATGTTGGTGAAAAAGGTGTTTGCAACGAAGAAGTCATTGGTCTTGCAAAATTCTATCATGTGATCTCCCACATCATTTCTATCACCAAGGCTATAGTTTCCAACTACCAATCCTTCTTCATTGCCAACTTTTGCATTCTAATCACCAGAAATTATCAATGCAAACTGATTGCATGTTTGATCAGTCTGAAATTGATTGAACACAGAACAGACTAGTTTATTATGAAACAATTAGTACACATATTGTTTTGTGACATTGATTATCAGCCCCATGACACGTCAACATTCTCTCTTCTCGACCTTGGTTTCCCAGTCACCAGCTTTCCTGTCTCCTCCTGCCTTCTAGTCCTTGCCCCTGAGCTGGTGTGCCCCTTTAGTCTTGCTTTGTTTTATGAGCCTGTCTAATCTTTGGCTGAAGGGTGAACCTCAGGCGTGATTTCATTACTGAGCTAAAAGGGTGTCTGGGGGCCATATTCTCGACGTTTCTCCAGTCTCTGTCAGGCCAGTAAGTCTGGTCTTTTTTTGTGAGTTAGAATTTTGTTCTACATTTTTCTCCAACTCTTTCCAGGACCCTCTAATGTGATCCCTGTCAGAGCAGTTAGTGGTGGTAGCCGGGCACCATCTGGCTGTACTGGACTCAGTCTGGTGGAGGCCATGGTAGTTGTGGTCCGTTAGTCCTTTGGACTAATCTTTCCCTTGTATCTTTTGTTTTCTTCATTCTCCCTTGCTCCAGGGGTGAGACCATTGGAGTGTCTTAGATGGCCACTCGCAAGCTTTTAAGACCCCAGACACTACTCACCACAAGTAGAATGTAGAACATAGTCTTTATAAACTATGTTATGCCGATTGAGCTAGATGACCCCGAGACCATGGTCCCCAGCCCTCAGCCCAGTAATTTGGTCCCTCAGGGAGTTTAGATGTGTGTATGGAGCTTCCATGATCTTGCCTTGGACAAGTTATGCTGGCTTCCCCAGTACTGCGTACTGTCTTATCCTTCACCAATGTTACCACTTATCTATTGTCTATTTAGTGTTTTTCCATCCCCACCCCTCCCCTCCCTTGTAACCAACAAAGATTGTTTCTTTTTGTGTGTAAACCTTTTCATGAGTTTTTATAGTAGTGGTCTCATACAATATCTGTCTTTTTGTGATTGACTTATTTCACTCAGCATAATGTCCTCCAGTTTGATCCATGTTATGAGATGCTTCACAGATTCATCATTGTTCTTTATCGTTGCATAATACTCCATTGTGTGTGTGTGTATGTACCATAGTTTGTTTATTCATTCATCTGTTGATGGGCATCTAGGTTTTTTCCATATTTTTGCTATTGTGAACAATGCTGCAGTGAACATGGGTGTGCGTATGTCTATTCATGTGGTGGCTCTTATTTCTCTAGGATATATTCCTAGGAGTGGGATTGCTGGATCTTATGGTATTTCTATTTCTAGCTTTCTAAGGAAGCACCATATCATTTTCCAGAATGGTTGTACCATTTTGCATTCCCACCAGCAGTGCATAAGAGTTCTAATCTCTCCGCAGCCTCTCCAGCAGTTTTTGTTTTCTAATTTTTTGATTCATGCCAGTAATGCTGGGGTGAGATGGTATCTCATTGTGGTTTTAAATTGCATTTCTCTAATGGCTAGTGATTGCAAGCACTTTCTCATGTGTCTGTTGGCCACTTGAATGTCTTCTTTGAAGTGTCTGTTCATTTCCTTTGCCCAGTTTTTAATTGGATTATTTGTCATTTTGTTGTAGAAGTGTTGGATTTTCCTATAGATTTTAGAGATTAGACCTTTGTCAGATTTGTCACAGCCAAAAATTTTACCAGTCTGTAGGTTGTCTTTTGAATCTTTTGGTGAAGTCTTTTGATGAGCATAAGCGTTTAATTTTTAGAAGAGCCCAGTTATCTAGCTTATCTTCTGGAGTTTGTGTGTTGTTAGTTATGGTTTTTATCCTGTTAATGCCGTGTATTAGGGCCTCTAGTGTTGATCCTATTTTTTCTTCTCTGATCTTTACAGTTTTTGCTTTTATATTCAGGTCTTTGATGCATTTTGAATTGGTTTTTTTTTTGTATGGTGTGAGGTATGGGTCCTGTTTCATTTTTTTAAGATGGACACCTGGTTTTGCCAGCACCATTTGTTAAAAAGACTGTCTTCTCCCCATTTGATGGACTTTGGGCTTTTGTCAAAGATCAGGTGACCTTAGGTGGATGGATTTACATTTTAGTTCTTGACTCTGTTCCAATGGTCAATGTATCTGTCATTGTACCAGTACCAGGCTGTTCTAACTACTGTAGCTGTAGATTCTGAGGTCAGGTAGTGGGAGTCCTCCTACTTTATTCTTCTTCTTCAGTAATGCTTACTTATCCGGGGACTTTTCTCTTTCCATATAAAGTTAATGATTAGTTTTTCCATATCTGTAAAGAATGCTGTTGGTATTCGGATTGAAATTGCATTGTATTTGTAGATTGCTTTGGGTAGAATGGAAACCCTGGTGGAGGAGTGATTAAGAGTTCTGCTGCCAACCAAAATATTGGCAATTCGAATCCACCAGCCACTCCTTGGAAACCCTATGGGGCAGTTCTACTCTGTCCTATAGGGTTGCTAGGAGTTGGAATTGACTCAACAGCAATTGGTTTGGTTTTTGGGGAGAACTGACATTTTCACAATGTTGAATCTACCTATCCCTGAGCATGGTATTTTTTTCCATTTATGTAGATCTCTTTTGGTTTCTTGCAGTAGTGTTTTGTAGTTTACTTTGTATTGGTCTTTTACATCCCTAGTTAGATTTATTCCTATGTTATTTTTTTAGGGGCTATTATAAATGGTATTGTTTTCCTGATTTCCTTTTTGTCATTCTCTTTGTTGGTGTATAGGAATCCAACTGATTTTTGTGTGTTTATCTTGTATCCTGCTACTCTGTTGAATCTTTCTATTGGTTCCAGTAGTTTTCTCATGGAGTCTTTTGGGTTTTCTATGTATAGTATCATACCATCTGCAAATAGGGACAGTTTAACTTCTTCATTACCAGTTTGGATGCCCTTTATTTCTTTTTCTTGCCTTATTGCCCTAGCTAGGACTTCCAGCACAATGTTAAATAGGAGTTGTGATAAAGGGCATCCTTGTCTTTTTTCTGTTCTCAAGGGGAATGTTTTCAGCTTCTTTCCATTAAGTATGAGGTTGGCTGTTGTTTTTGTATAGATGCCTTTTATTATGTTGAGGAATTTCCCTTCTATACCTATTTTATTGAGAGGGTTTATCAGGAATGGGTGTTGGACTTTGTCAAATGCCTTTTCTGCATTGATTGAGATGATCAGGTGATTATTGTATTTTATTTATGTGGTGGATTACATTGATTGATTTTTCTAATGTCAAACCTTCCTTGCATACCTGGTATGAATCCCACTTGATCGTGGTGTATAATTTTTTTGATATGATGCTGAATTCTATTGGCTAGAATTTTGTTGAGAATTTTTGCATTTATATTCATGAGAGACACTGGTCTGTAATTTTCTTTTTTTGTAGTGTCTTTGCCTGGTTTTGGTAGAGGGTTATGCTGGCTTCATAGAATGAATTCGGAAGTATCACTTCCTTTTCTATGTTCTGAAATAGTTTGACTAGTACAGGTGTAAGCTCTTCTCTGAATGTTTGGTAGAATTCTCCAGTGAAGCCATCTGGGCTGGGGCTTTTTTTTTTTTTTTAAATTACCTTTTAAATTTCTTCTCTTATTATGAGTCTGTTCAAATTTTCGACATCATTTTGTGTTAGTTTGGGTAGGTAGTGTGTGTCTAGAAATTTTCCATTTCCTCTAGGTTTTCAAATTTGTTTGAGTATAGTTTTTCATAGTACTCTGTTATGATCCTTTTTATTTCAGTTGGGTCTGTTGTAATGTCCCCTATTTCATTTCTTATTTGGGTTATTTGCATCCTCTCCTGTTTTTCTTTTGTCAGTTTGGCCAGCGGTTTGTCAATTTTGTTGATCCTTTCAAAGAACTGACTTTTGGTTTTGTTGAGTCTTTCTATTGTTTTTCTATTCTCTGTTTCATTTATTTCTACTCTGATCTTTATTATTTCCTTTCTTCTGGTGGATGTGGGCTACTTTTGCCATTCTCTTTCTATTTGCTCAGGTTGTGAAGATAATGTTTTGATTTTGTCCCTTTCTTCTTTCTTGACGTGTGCATCTATTGCTATAAATTGACCTTTGAGCACTGCCTTTGCGGTGTTCCAAATGTTTTGGTATGTTGTGTTTTCATTCTCATTTGATTCTAGGAATTTTTTATTCCATCTTTGATTTCTTCTATTACCCAGAGGTTTTTAAGCAGGGTGTTAGTCAGTTTCCATGTGATTGGTTTTTTTTTTTTTTTTTGCTTGCTCTTCCTGTTGTTAATTTCTACTTTGATGGTGTTTTGATCAGAGAAGGTACTTTGTATTATCTCAATGTTTTGGATTTTGTTGAGGGTTGTAATAGCCAAACATTTTTACTGAATCAGGAATAAATTAATGCTTTCTTGCCTATTTGTGACTCACTATTACTATTGTGTTGTCTCAAGGTGATACACACACAATTGGGATCTATGCAGTGGGTCCACTCACAAACTGAGTATTTTAGGATTGCTGTGCTATGTGCCATCTGATGACTCAGTTCTCCTATCCTTTTCTCTAATCAAACTATTAGAGAGGGCAGCCCTCTGTAACATCATTTACTCTTTGTAGAGTTCAATGGTAAACACAAGCACCTCAGGCACTGATGATTGGGAACTTAATTATAAGGTGATTATTCAGATGATCAAAGTGTTAAATATACAGTTTAGAATAAAATGGAAGCACAATATTAAATATATTTGTTATGGATTGAACTGTGTCCCCCAAAAACTTGTGTTGTGAATCCTAATCCCTATACCTGTGGTTATAATCCCATTTAGGAATGGGTTTTCTTTGTTATGTTAAGAGGCCATATCAGCGTAGGGTGTATATTAGGCCAGTCACTTTCGAGATATAAAAAGAGTAGATTAGAATAGCGAAGCAAGCAGAGATGGGTGAAGAGAGATGGAAGCTCCATGAAGATTGCCAAGGAGCAAAGCTCAAAAGAGACAAGAATTTCCTTCCAGAGTCGACAGAGAAGGAAATCCTTCCCCTAAAGCCAGCATCCTGAATTTGTACTTCTAGCCTCTTAAACTGTGAGAAAATAAATTTCTGTTTGTTATAGCTACCCATTTGTGATATTTCTGTTATAGCAGCACTAGATAACTAAGACAATATTCAATAAAAAACAAAACTCTTGGACCCAGAGAATAGATGTCTAGGCCTGGACTCCACTGTGAAAAAACGCTTTTTTGATCCATCATAGACCATCAAGAGAAAGAGCAACCTATTTCACTAAACATCTGGTGCCCTTCAAGGATGGCACAGGGCATGGCCTTAACATGGCAATAAATGACTCTGACTCTACAGTGTGGAGTGCTGAGCCCTTTCAGAAAAAATAAGTAGATTGATTACCAAGAAAAGTTCATTTCCTGTGCTATTGAAATCAGTTCTTTCTTATACGTCTCTCCTTAGTTTGGGAAGTTTTTGACCTTGGAGTGGTATATTTAAAAGCCAACTGTATGAAGCACCATATGTTAGGGGGTAGCCCATGTGATTGATTTGAGTACAGCAATGGAAAAGCTCTGTCCTCTTGTTCTATCAAAATTCACATCTGTTAACCTCTGGGGCATCACACCAAACCATCTGTCTAACCAGTATTTGCTAGGGGGGTTGAGGGTGGGGGTGAAAGAGAGATGGTAAATTGGGAAACGTTCCTATGGCCTTTCAGGATGCTGAGAGGCATCCAGTTTCAACTGGTGCATGAGATCCATAGCAGAGTCATCCTGTCCTCTTTAGACTCAAGCCTAGCTTTGGAGCATCAGAGCAGGGCTGTATAATTCTCTTGCCCTTGTAATTTGTGGAAAAGATTAAGAAAACCTTTGTGAATCTGTAGATAAACAGAACTTTGGCCATGTGTCGATCAGCCACGAAATGTGGAATATCCTGGGTGATCACGTCAAACAAATGAAAAATCTCAAATAGCTCTTGGTTTAAATAGTCATCATAATCCCTAGGAGAAAAAGAAGCTCTACAGTGATAAAGATATCACTATCTCCCCTTCCCACAACTGAATTCTCTCTTTGTGGGTATGTGGTTAATATAGAAAATAACTTTCCTATTTATTTAGATTAATGCTCCTCAACCTTGGCTGCGCATTAGAATCATTTGGGAAACTTTTAAAACATTCTATGATCAGGTTGGAGTCCCTTGGTAGTGCAAATAGTTAAGCATTGGACTACTAACAGAAAGGTTGGTGGTTCAAATCCACCCTGAAGCAGCTCAGAAGACAGGCCTGGCGATCCACTTCTGAAAGGTCACAGCCTTGAAAACCCTATGGAGCAGTTCTACTCCGCACACTTGGGGTCACCATGAGTTGGAATCGACTCAACAGCAACTAACAACAACAACAAATGGTCAGGTCCCAGCCCCAGAGATTCTGATTTAATGGGTCCGAGAGTGGAGCCTAGACATCGACATAGTTTGCAAGTTCCCCAGATGATTCTAATCTTCAGAAAGGGTGGAGGACACTAATTTGGAGAAGAACTTGACATTTTTCTGCTGCTGCTAGTTATTTCTAATCTGAGAAGCTAATTTAAAAAAAAAAAAAAAAACTCCATAGATTAGGAGAGGAGGTATTAGAAAGAATAATCAATAAGTGTGGTTAAGTGAAGAAAAAGAATAATGTCTAGATCAGCCTAGGTTTCTCAACCACAGCACTATTGACATTTTGGACAGGATAATACTTTGTTGTGAGGGGTTGCCCTTGCAACATAAGATGTTTAGCAGTATTCCTAGCCTCCACCCAATAGATGCCATTAGCACTACCCCGTTGTGACAAACAAAAATGTCTCCAGTCATTCATTGCCAAATGCCTGGGGTGTAAAATTCTTCTGTCCTCCCCTGTTTGAGAGCCACTGATATAGAGAATTACAGTCTGGGTTTTCTTCCCTTCCTTATCTAAATCTGATATATCTTTCCTAAAATTAACAAGTGAAGTTCTTAAAACCCATCTGGAGACAACAACAAAAAGATAAATAACCCAGTCATAAAATGAGCAAAGGACTTGAATAGACATTTCACCAAAGAGGACATTCAAATGGCCAACAAAGCGTGAAAAGATACTCAACTGTCAGCAGCCATCAGAGATGCAAATCAAAACCACAGTGAGATACCATTTCACTCTCACTAGGATGGTGTGATGCTTAAGATTGTGTGTCAACTTGGCTAGGCCATGATTCTCAGTGTTTATATGTGATCACTCCCATGATGGAATCTGCTGTGAGTAGCCAATCAGTTGAAAGGGAGTTTCCTCGGGCGTGTGGCCTGCATCCGGATATAAGCGGATGTTCTGGCTTTTTGCTTGCTCTGGATCCTGCGGCTGCCTCCTGTTCTTCTGACCTCTGGTTCTTGGTACTTGAGCTGTCAGCTTATCTGCTGATCTTGAAATTCGTCGATCTTCACAGCCTGTGAGGAAGAGCCCTGCTTTCCGACCTGCCGATCTTGGGTTCGCCAGCCCCTGCGGCTACGTGAATCGGGAGAAGCCTCTATCCTAATCCACGGACTTGGGACGTTCCAGCCTCTACAACCGCGTGAGCTGTTTCTTTGATATAAATCTCTCTCTATATATATGTATACTCTTTACTGGTTTTGCTTCTCTAGAGAACCCAGCCTAAGACAGATGGCTAAGATAAAACAAACAAAAACAGAAAATGACAAATGTTGGCAAGGATATGGGGAAATTGGAACTCTTATCCATTGCTGATGAGATTGCAAAATGGTACAGCCATTGTGGAAAACAGTGTAGTGGATTTATAACACATAGGTAATTACATTAGATTACAAAATGGAAGTCAACCACACAATACTGGGAATCATGGCCTAGCCAAGTTGACACACATTTTTGGGGGACACAGTTCAATCCATAACACTATATTCATGAATGCTTTGGAATTAGGTTAGCATACAAAATGAAAGGTTGTTGTCATTTTTTTTTTAAATTAGGAGTCATGACTCTTACCATAAATTTATTTTCTGAGGGGAAAGAAGATGTGAGATCCAGCATTAGTTTTAACAAAATGCTAACCACACTGAAACCATCCTACAGCCAAACCATAAGAGTCTTTTGAAACAGAAATATTCAGAAACACAAAAAGTAATTTTGAGGCAATTTGTTTTAAATTTGCTTTTTCTTAAAGTATCACTGGATTTACTAAGACCTTTTTTTTTTAAACAAGAAGAAAAGGCAATCTGTGAACTAATATAAGGAGGAAATCCCTAACAGAAGGCTGACAATAAAAATCATTCACATGATGCCGTGATAAGCCTCAGACAGATTGTGAATTTCCTCATTTCGGAATGACGTGGTTAACCCCAGACATTACAAGCACTATGGAAACAGCATTTGGTTTGAGAAGCAGCAGTTTAAAAATGAATTTGAAGCTGAGGTAATTAGGATAGTTAGGGCTAAGTACTACTTCTCTTACGGTGCCCAGAGTTCTGTGGATTTATAACAGCTAGTGTTTATTGAGCCTTTATTATGTGCCAAGACTGTGCTAAGTTCTTTATTTGCATTATCTAATTTAATCTTCATAATAGACTCTAAGGTAATTACTCTTCTTATCTCTATTTTATAGTTGAGGAAATAGAGGTTGAACCCAGGGTGTTAACTTTCCCAAAGTCCCATTGCTGGTAAAAAACAAAACCCGTTGCCATCAAGTTGATTCCGACTCAGTGGCACCCCCACGTGTTACAGAGTAGAACTCCTCTGTAGGGTTTTCTTGGCTGTAATCTTTACGGAAGCAGATCACCAGAATTTTTTTCATGGTGTTGCTGGGTGGGTTCGAACCACAAACCTTTAGGTTAGTTGTTGAATGCAAACCGTTTGCACTACCCAGACACCTCCAGTGATAGTCAGTAGTGTTAAATGTCCATCTCAGAAGTTCCCAAACTTTTGGGGGTCACAGTGCTCTGAGTGTGTCAGCAATTTTTTCGCAGTTCACACAGGCCGAAAGAAATGCTCAACAGTTCCACTTATTAAGTAGTTAGGTCCAAACAATAAGTATTTCTATCCTAACAACTTAGTAGCTGTTTGAAAAAGAAAATATTGATACTTGAAAGAAGAAAATATTTTTTATTTTATTCTTCAGTAACCACACTTACTTACTAACGGGATGGTTGCACCTGCTGGGCACCCACAGCTTCTCCAGCTTGTGTGAACTTCCTTGAGTTAGTTGTTCACACAGTGTCTGACAGATGACAAGTGTTTTGTGTTTTCCTTGAAAATTTAAAAGATGCAGACGATCTGGCAACTGCAGGTCTATTTATTTCTCTCCACTAGGCTGTGAGCCCTTTGGCAGGCAGCCACATTTTCTTACTCATCCTTGTATCCTCATGGTAGCACAGTGTCTGGCACATGGAAGGGAGCTAGTAGGTGAAAGTAGATGTCTGAGTTGTTCCTGAGCCTTGGTTCCACCTCTCACTGTAGAGAATATCTGGACTCTTCTGAGTCTTCTAGGACAAAATCAAAGTTTTATTCCAGATTCCCCTGTCCTAAGGAAGATCTCAAAGTGGCCTATCAGGGCTGGGAAGCCAGAATGACATAGCCAAGGCCTGTCCAAGCTGGTTGAGAGTCAAGTGAACCTGTCCCCACAAAGTCAAACCCTTTGGTGATCCACAGCTGTCTCCAAAAGCCGCAGCTCCAACAGCCACATGTTTGCCTCCAAGGCTGTGACACAGCTCTTTTTTGGAAATGAGAACGGGGGGAGGTGAGGAGGAGTTTGCAATTAGGGAAAAGAGCGACCTTAACAGGAATGAATGCTCTTACATTGGTTTCCATAGTCCTGATACATTGGTATGTTTGTTTTGACTGGAGGTAAGTATTTTCCATCTATAGGCTTCTCATGGTCCCATTTTGGGGGATGGCTGAAAGTAGCCCCTATTCACTCTCCTTTGAAATACTGTTCTTCCTTTCATCTTCCAGCAGCAAAGAGCTCTCAACTGATCCTTGCTGTTGGTCTGTCCTCTGGCCCTCAGCCCTCATTAACGTCGTTGATACTGGTGGGACTTGATTAACAAAACACATCCATAAAGAGCAAATGACATTTTTTTGTCTGGCAATCCCACTCTTGGGTACTTATACAGATATACCCACATATGTCAGAATGACAAATATATTACTATATGAGCTGCAGAGGTTTTTGTTGTAACAGAAGATTCAAAACAATCTACATATCTTTTAACAGGGGACTATTCAGATAAATTATGGACTATTCACACACGGAATATTAGGCACTCATTTAAAGCGAGGGCCAGCAAACTTCTTCTGTAAATGGTCGCATAGTAAATATTTTTGCAGGTCATTCAGTCTCTATCTCAATTGCAAACCCTTTTGAAGGACTGTATTCACATCATTTCCTGCTTTCTGCCACAACTCACAACCTACCACAGTATTTTTGCACATAGTAGGCATTCTTTATATACTTATGACATAAACACTATAAAATAAGTATTAATTTATAAAATCAGTGGAGGGAGGGAACGTTTTCCTTCCACTCCCAAAATAAAATCCAATTACTTTCATATAGGTAGAATCAAATTAAAGCAAACTTCAAGGACTGAAGGAAACAGAATGGATATACTTGGCACATGGTAGGTGCTGGCAAAGGGGCTCCCAGCTTTCAGGACATCTACACACTGGGCACAAGTCAGGTCAGGGCATGAATGGAAAACACCTCCTCCTCCATTGAAGAAGGGCTATGTCCAGTCATGGACTGCCCAGCTAAGAGAAGTGTTCAGTTCATGAGGAGGTGGTGCAGGTGGTTTGCTGCCTTCTCATTCTCCTGACACAATCACCCGATTTGCTGCTGGGGAATCAGAGAACATGGTAATGAAATTTTCAAATGTTATGACCCTGGTGTAAGTTACCATGGCAATCTCAACATATTAGATGCACATTCTTTGGGTCCTTTTATGTCTCTAGGAAGGGATAAAGCTTGTGACAGTCAGCATTAAAATTCTATCCACCCTTATGGACTCTCCTGGTCAAAGGTTTCAGATCCAATGACCCTGACGTCTGTGCTCCCCAATCACAGTAGCAGGAGACTCCTCTTGTTAATGGCCTGTGGTTGCCATATGAGCAGGGCCTTGGGAGCTGAGCTCAAGTATTTAATTCTGGGTATGGATTCAGGCATCTGGGTGCACCTTGAGCTGGAGGGAAGAGAAGAAGAACACAAGAACAATAAAACCACCTGATCAGGCGTCGACCACAAAATCTTAGATTTGGAAGGGATCGTAAAAATCACCTAATTCAACCCCCTAATTTTGTAAATGGAAAATGCCTTCTAGTATTATTGAAGCACATTATAAAATTAGTGGTGGGAGGGAATCCTTTCCCCTACTCCCAAAATAAAATTCAATTATTTTCATAGAGGGTTGGGCAACGTGCTTCACTGCTCCGGACCTTGGTTGACTCATCAGCTAAATGAGGAACAAAGAGAGAGAGTAAAATGTCATGATTTAATGAACTGTATGCTAAATAGACCTTTATGGGTGGGCCTAAGAATCTATCAGCTGTTATTCTTCTGGGAAATGTGCTTTGAGTTCCAAAAATCTAATTAACTAAATAATTTATAGAACATAGTCCTTTGTAACCTGGGAATATCCTGTAATGACTGTGCAGGTTAGGAGGGAGGAAAATTTTCAAAGAGCTCAGGGGAACAGTGATTTGGCTCAGATGCTGTCTTGGATAGGAAGGATTGAAGATTGAACCACTCTAGAGGGCTGCGTCCTGAACACTCTGCTGCCTTTCTGCACAAAGGATTACCTTAATGACCAAACCCAAAGTGACAGTTGATAATCATGCTGTCGTCCTGAAGGTTGTCAATCTGGAAGTAGCCCAGATGCTGCTGTTACACTGACATTAGGTAATGCTTGAAACTGTGACGTGGAGGGGAGGATACCAGGAAAACCAGAGGGAGAAAGCACTCAGAGTCCAAAGTCAACACTCTCCCACTGTCCTTGTAAGGAAGCCCCACACCTTTGCCCTGTTCCCTGGGCCTGTTGCTCTCTGTTATTGGTTAAATTAATGATTCCAACCTGGCTGATGATTAGAAGCCCCTGGAGACCCAGAATCATATTGTTAAACATTCTGTTATGGATTGAATTGTGTCCCCTCAAAATATGTGTCATAATTCCTAACCTCTATGCTTGTGGTTATAATCCCATCTGGGAATGAGTTGTCTTTGTTATGTTAATAAGGCAGGATCAGTGTAGGGTGTGTCTTGAGTCAATCTCTTGAGATATAAAAGAGAGTAAACAAGCATTTGAAAAAAAGATGGGGGAAGAGAGATGCCAAGTCACATGAAGGTCATTAGGAGCAGAAGCTCAAAGAGACAAACACCTTCCTCTAGAGGTGGCAGAGAAAGTCTTCCCCTACAGCTGGTGACATGAATCTGAACTTCAAACCTCCTAAACTGTGAGAAAATAAATTTCCGTTTGTTAAAGCCATCCACTTGTGGTATTTCTGTTATAGGAGAACTAGATAACTAAGCTATGTTCCCTGGGTGTTTCAGCAATTTTACTTAGTTCTGGGAATCGCTGGTTGAAATCACTGATCTGAACTGGGAGTTCTTGGGGTGCAGAAGTCACACATAGGTGTGGGCGCTGCAGTGTGAATGCAGAGATGACTGATCGGGCCATCGTATAAAGATGAGGGGATGGCTCCACCTGCTGTTGCTTTGATTGTGCCACTGGGACTTCAGATCAATCTGACATTGCCTAAAACTCTATTAATCAATCAATTAGTAAAATGTGCTGAACCAAGTTCTGTGCTAGGCAATAGGGATATTAGGCTGAAGAAGACCCAACTATCCTTTTGAGGTACTCACTGTTTAATTTACCACCTCTCTGATGTTAGTTCCAACTCTACTCCGTCTGATGGCCTCCCTTTCCCAGTGAATCTGACCTTCCTGTGACCTCCACACATGGCTTTCTCTTCATCACGTCAGAGCTTTTGTCCAAGCTGTTCATATTCATAGAACAACTTCTCTCCTCCTGCTACCTCCCTCCACTAGGATCTCGTTTCAATGTCCACTTACTCCAAAAACTTTTCCCCAACAAGTTCCCTCTTCCTCCAGCCCTCTGACATATCCCTCACCTATTCCTCCTCTCCAGAGCATATTATTATCATTATTATTTGTCATTTGTAGTTGTGCCAGTCACAGTGCTATGGTAGGAAGAAAAAGTATTTATTTATATACCCCTCCATCCCCCATTGTTAGCCTCTTAAGAAGTGTGATGGTTAAAGTTGTGTGTCAACTTGGCTGGGCCATGATTCTTAGGGGTTTGGCAGTTATGATGTAGTTTGGAAGCTATGCAATGATGTAATCACCTCTGTAATGAGATCTGATATAATGTAATCAACTCCATGATGAGATCTGCTATGAGCAGCCAATCAGTTGAAAGGGAGTTTTCTTGGGGATGTGGCCTGCATCCAATATAGGTGGACTTTCTGGCAAAGCTCTCTGGCTTTTCCTCACTCTGTTCATCTGACCTCCAGTTTTTGGGACTTAGGCTAGCATCTTAGCTGCCGATCTTGGGATTTGTCAGCCCCCGTAGGCTGTGAGCCAGAGACCTGCTGTCTGATCTGCTGATCTTGGGTTCATGAGCCCCTGCAGCTATGTGAGTCAGGAGAAGCCTCCAGCCTGACCCACGAGCTTGGGACTTTCCAGCCTCTGGGACTTTCCAACTGTGTGAGCTATTTCCTTGATATAAATCTCTCTCTATATATATGTATATATGGAGCCCTGGTGGCATAAGTGGTTAAGTGCTCGGCTGCTAACCAAAAGGTCCACAATTCTAATCCACCAGCAGCTCCTTGGAAACCCTATGGGGCAGTTGAGTCAGAATCAACTCGACAGCAGTGGGTTTTATATCTATAAGAAGGCTGAGTTCTGAGGAATGGACTTTGTTTTTCAGAGAGGGAGGGATTGCTTTACATAAGAATGGGATGGAGAGATCTGGAGAGGAAGATATAAACATGGAGAGGAGGCCAGAGAAGATGGGGTTACTAGGAGGTGGGAGAGAAGCTATGAGGGTTTGAGACTAGGACAACAGAGACATGGCAGCTACCCGTGGAAACAGAACTTCAGGAAGTTTAGCTGCGTGAAGGGTGATGTAAATTCTTGAGTTATCTCTTCATGAAGACCTCAGTGAAAATGGATTTCTTTTCCATCCATTTTCCATGGAGCCCAGTATTCTGTGGATGTGTCTCAGGGGCTGCTGCGGGAGGTGGGAGGAGAATGCCTTGTAGTGAGGGCTCTGGGACGTCTACCTTCAATTCATCCAAAGCAGATCCACTTTGGGAGAGTGGTGGTTCAGTGGCAGAATTCCTCACCTTCCAGGTGGGAGAGCTGGGTTCAATTCCTGGCCAATGCACCTCATGTGCAGCCACCACTTGTCTGTCAGTAGAGGCTCACATGTTGCTATGATGTTGAACAGCTTTCAGCAGAGCTTCTAGACTAAGACAGACTAGAAAGGCCTGGCAGTCTACTTCCAAAAAATAAGGCTATGAAAATCCTATGGATCACAATGGTTCGATCTGCAGCTGATCACGGAGATGGCTCAGGTCTGGGCAGCGTTTTATTCTGCTGTGCATGGGATTGCCGTGGGTCAGGGACCGACTCAATGGCAGCTAACAGCAACAAGGCCCCTTTAGAGACACATTGATTCTGTGTGAGATCTCCTTAAAAAAAAAAGATTCCACTACTAAAAAAACATTTTTAAATCATGGGCTTAAAAAGAGCCAGAGGGAAGCACTCCGGTAATACGAAGAGCTCTGAGATAGCATATCTTTAGAATTCCTTTTCCTGTGATGGTCCCTCACACATGTTTGGAGGATGGGGAGAAATCAGGAGCTTCTCCCTCAGATTCCCCTGGCCCAGAGCCAGGGAGATGTCAATGTCATGTAATAGGCTGGTTAAACCCAGGTTCTGGTACTTTCATCGCCCAGCATTCCCCTTATCAAGGATCCCCTTGTCTCTCCCTCTGTGCCTTAAACATTCCTCCCAGAAGAGGGGAAGGGGGAGAGGGAGGTCAGAAACAGGCATTGCATTGTGGCAGGAGATCATGGTTTGAGTCCTGATTTTGCCACTTACCAATCCTGTGTCCTTGGACAAGTTTCTTAGGTGCTCTGTGTTTTCCTCTGTAAAATAGAGATACTACCTTCCGAACCTCATTTCCAAGGTTACTCCTGTGAGGCACACATGAAATAATATGGACGAAAGCTCTCGGAAATTGTAAATAAATACAAGACAAAATGTATTAGATACTAGTCCTGTCTTCATCGCTTGTATGTGCATTCACTTCTCTTAGCTTCATAGTTGGCATTGATTCCACCTTCTTAAAACTTTTACATTCCTGAAGGCTGGCAATGTTAGCAGTGAAAAGAGTGCCCTCGATCCTGGGACGGCTCGGTAACCCCCATGGGCTGGAACAGTTGACAGCAGAGTCCTCATATGCAGGCTAGGCCCCTGCCACTCACTGAGGAGGGATGGGGGTAGGTCACAGGAATTGGAGTATTTTTCTAATTAATCTGAGAGTTGCCTGTGCTTAATTGCCATAACCAGTTGAGGCACCTTTTGCGATTTGTCTGCCTGCAAGGGGTGTCTTTTTCAAATTCACAGAGCTGATTTACTGCCAGGTACTGGAGAAGAATTGTACTTGCCTTTTCTTCATGGCCTTTTTCTCTTAATTAAAACAAATCCAAAAGTGTTCAATGAAAACCACTTCTTACTAATCCTCTTTAGAGGAATAAACGCCTCTTTTATCAGAAAACGGAATTGCTTTCATATTTATCATGCATAATAAGAGCCCTGATGGCATAGTGGTTAAGCGCTCGGCTTCTAACCAAAAGGTCAGCAGTTCAACTCCACCAGCCGCTCCTTGGAAACCCTATGGGGTAGTACTACTCTGTCCTATAGGGTCACTTTGAGTCGGAATCAACTCGACGGCAACGGGTTGGTTTGGTTTTGGTTTAAAATAGAATCACCCAACCTGGCCAAGAAGTCCAAACTCCTGGAATTTTCCTGCTTAGAGGAATTGAAAGTGCTGAAGGGCTATGAGGGTTAAGACAAAACCCTTTGTGCTTAGTTTGCTAAGATGCTTATGAAAGTACTTTGTATCTAGCAGGGGAGACACATTGTAGAATCCTCTTGTGAACCACAGGTACAGCTCACCACCTGATCTGAGGGCTGAAGCCTCCTTTGCATCTGCTGGTTCAGCTTGTTGCTGAGCCCTGTGTGGGCCTTGGGGAGGTAATTAGACAGATCAGAATCAGAAGCTGCCCCAGAGAGCACCATGAATTAAACACGAGAGAGCCCAAGTACAGGAGCCACTTCCACTTATCATCTACTTCACACTTTTCGTCTTTCGTGTGGGCTGAAGAGTTCTGAGACGTTGTCAGCATTCCTATGGGGCCTTTCAGTTTTTAGATACTCTCTTCTTTCAGAAGTTCCTGGCTGTCTACTGCAAATATATATATTAACCTTTCTTGAAGCTTTCTATGACCCATCCCATTAAATATCTCACTTATAGCGTTTGCTTTCACTTTCAAAATTCAATAGGGAAAACTAACACCCACACTAGACTTTATATTTCCAAAGTATTTCACATATATTTTTTTCAGTTGATTTTCGAAGAATTCCATAACCTATGTAGACCTGATAATCCACCCCCACCCGCATTTCAAAAGTAAAGTAATATCTCAGCAGTTAACTAACTTGTCCAAGATCACACACCGAGATAATGGCAGAGTAGAACCATCTTTTCTGTTTCCTAATTCAGTTCTTTTGGCATCACGTCTAGTAAGCAAAGTGGGGAGTACAGAGCTCTGGACTTGGAGATCTATGACCTGGAAAATCACAACTTCCCTATTGCTCCAAATGTAAAAACTACAGTTGAGGGTAGGAATGCTAGGTTTCCTAAAATCCTATGAGATAATTTAATTTTCAGTCTGGACTCAGGTGTCCTTGGATGTGGTAGTTAACATCAGTGAATTTTTTCTATCTGTAGTATCTCTCTTACTAGATTGTTTAAGGAATATGAAATAGCGTATAGAAAAGGCCTAGTCTCAGACCCAGCATTCTCTGGTCTCTCTTCAGGAGTGCAATTCTTTCCAATAAACTTCTATTCTTCTATTAAGAATTGTCATGAGCATCTTTGAATTGGGGAGAAAAAAGTTAGTGGATATTTTGTTTAGCTCATCTATCTTCATGGCCTCTGCCTTTGGTTGTCTTTGACCAAGCTTATTTTACAACTCTGTGGGGCCGTGGTTGCACAGTGGTTAAAAGATTGGCTGCTAACCAAAGGGTCAGCAGTTTGAATCCACCAGTTGATCCTTGGAAACCCTATAGGGCAGTTCAATCCTGACCTATAGAGTCACTATGAATCAGAATCAACTCGATGGCAGTGGGTTTGGTTTTGGTTTATAGAGATAGAAGTTAACTTGTAGAAAACTGAGAGTAATACAAATGTTTCCTGTCCATAGCTGTACAAATGATTCCTGTATGCAGCAATGCAGATGGATTCTGTACAGCAGAGAATATAAATCTCTGTAAGTCGAGTCCTCATTTAAGTCCAGTCCTCATTTGAACCGGTTGTAACATCTTACTAGTTCCTTCATTCATTAGTGAATTAAATTTAATCTTTGAGACATGTTTATTTTATATCTGTGTGAAAGTCATGATTATATCTTCTTTTTAAAATGATCGTTTAACACTTCCTGATGCCCACCTCATACTTTCTTAACTGCCATGGCTGCTGTCAACTGTGTGGCTTCCCACTCCCACAGCTAGTCCATCCTAGTCCCATACACACCCATTGGCACCATCCTAGTAGTGCTACTCATTCTATAGGACTTAATAAAGTAGACCCCATACAGATAGAAATTACTGATAACCAAGTACTGAGACATTGTGGAGATTAAAAATTTTAAAATCCAATGGAGTTTTGTTTGAATCCTTGAAAAACTTCATTGCTCTTCTCTGATGCTTAAAACTGGGGTACTCACCACTCCATATTCTACAACTGGCCAAATACATTACAGGTTCCATTCTCCCTTCTCAGGGGCACTGCCTCGGGCAAGAGAACAGATTTAATAGACCCATAGAATGATTCTCAGACAGGAAATCTCATGGGCATGGTTGCCTGTGAAACAGAAAAATAAACAAACAAATAAATAAAAATGTGTCCTGGCTTTCCTCCTTGTGTCCTAAGTTCATTCCACATCTGTTTTACCAAGAAAGAAAAGGGAGAGAGAGAGAGGGGCAAGATGGCGCTCTAGGCAGAAACACCACGCCGTCCCTCCACAGCAAAGATCCGAAAAACTAAGCCTAACAGAGAATCAACAATCCTGAAACCCTAGAACACCAAATGAAGAGATAAAGAACTCAGCCAAACACCAAACGGAGTGAGAATACTAAAAGAGAACGGAGAGCGAGGAGAGACTCAGGCAGATTCCTTACCAGCTGGCGCGGCGCGGATCCACCATCTTGGATTCCTGTCGGAGACCGGCAGACGGGAGAGCAGCCTTGCAGAGCATCTGGTCGGAGACATAACGACCGGTAAACTGCGGTGCGCGCTCTCCCACCACCCACCCCTCTCCGCCTCAGCTGGGGATCCACTGCTTTCCGTGGCCGGGGTCCCTGGGCTGGGGGGTGCTGGTGCTTGGATTCCGCGTGCCTGGGCTGGCGGCTTTCTGGGATCCGTTTGCTGGCGGCTAGGAAACCTTTCTCTGCCGCCTCCCCCTCCTTTTGCCTGGGTGCCTGGTTCCGAGTGCCGTCTCTGCTCTCTCCTGCGGGGCTGTAGGGCTGCGTGCGGGCGTGTGGCTGTTTCTGGGTCTGGGCTCCCGCGTGGGTGGGATCCTGGGGCCTTTGTTCGTTCACCCCTCTGCTTTCCGTGGCCGGGGTCCCTGGGCGGGGGGGCGCCGGTGCTTGGGTTCCGTGCGCCCGGGCTGGGGGCTTTCTGGGAGCCGTTTGCTGGCACCTAGCGGACCTTTTTCTGCCGCCTCCCCCTCCTTTTGCCTGGGTGCCTGGTTCCGAGTGCCGTCTCTGCTCTCTCCTGCGGGGCTGTAGGGCTGCGTTCGGGCGTGTGGCTGTTTCCAGGTCTGGGCTCCCGCGTGGGTGGGATCCTGGGGCCTTTGTTCGTTGGCCCCTCTGCTTCCCGTGGCCACGGTCACTTAACCCCGAGACTATCGGCTTCTTGGAATTCGCGCCCCTGAGTGGGGGCTCTCTGGGTCCCATTTGTAGGCACTGACTGCTGGTGTTGCCCTTTTTTTTTTTCTCAATTTTATTTTTCTTCCTTTTTTGATTAGTTTTGTCATATTTTACCTCTTTTTCTCTTTTGTCTTTCTTCATTGCTTAATTTCTTGTCCCTCTATCTCTTCCTTCTCTTTCTGATCCCTGAATACCAGGCGATGTATGCCTCTGTACCTTCTGGCCAGGCTGAGCTGTGAAAATTGAGACCGACTCCCCCAGACCTCATAGCTGCATCGGTGCGATCCCTGGGAACTTCGCAGTTTTTTAACTTTTCTGATTTTTATTTGGTCATTCGTTCCTTTTCTTTCTCTTCCCTCTTCTGGTTTCCTCCATCCCATAGTCTCTCATCTGTACATTCCAACGACAAGCTCCCCTAGCATTCTTTTATGTTTGTACGCTTTTTGCTCCTCCTCCTCTCTCCTCTCTCCCATATCCAGCTTAGCTTCACACATAACCATCTTCCCGCTGCACCCTACCTACCTGCACCGTGCACTAGACATCACATCACCAAGCGGTGCAGGCACGCCCTATTGGAACCTGCCCAGCACTGACTACCGACCGTCCTGGTGGCTGCGGTGAGTGCCACAAGCAACCCATCCCAGTGGCTCCTCCTCAACTAGATCTGCCCAGCTGTACCACAAGAACGAAAAAAAAAAAAATCTACAATCAATAAACGAGAGAAATATCTACTGAATGCCCCGAAAACAGCAAACAATATCAAAACATTTACAAAAACAAGACAAGATGGCTCCAATAGGTGTCCAAATTAAAACACCAGATAACTCTCCTGTGGAAGAAAA
Source organism: Dugong dugon (assembly GCA_030035585.1). Classification (NCBI taxonomy): domain Eukaryota; kingdom Metazoa; phylum Chordata; class Mammalia; order Sirenia; family Dugongidae; genus Dugong; species Dugong dugon. The sequence continues at coordinate 2,480,205 of CM057472.1, forward strand.
TGCACTAGAAGTACCTGATACGGAACTCAAATCACTAATACTCGGAATTTTCCAAGAACTGAGGCAAAAAGCTGACAAACATGAGGAAAAAATAGACAAATTTATGGAAAATACAGACAAAAAATTGGAAGAATTCAGGAAGATGATGCAAGAACAAAATGCCAAAATAAATTCACAACTCGAAATTATACAAAAACAACAATTAGAAATCCAAAAGATAAACAACAAGATTTCAGAAATGGATGGTGTCATAGACGGGCTGAGAAGTAGATTTGAAACCATGGAAGACAGGATCAGTGGAACTGAAGACAAACACTTGGATACAACTCTGTTTCAGGAAAACTCAGAAAAAAGAACAAAGAAAAATGAAGAGACCCTGAGAGTTATGTGGGACACAATTAAAAGCAAAAACTTATGAGTGATTGGCATACCAGAACAGGGGAAGAAAACAGAAAACACAGAGAGGATCATTGAGGAACTGCTGACAGAAAACTTTCCCAATATCATGAAAGATGAAAAGCTGGTCATCCAAGAAGCTCAACGAACCCCATATAGAATAGACCCCAAAAGAAAATCACCAAGACATATCATATTCACACTCGCTAAAACTAAAGACAAACAAAGAATCCTGAGAGCAGCTCGGGAAAAACAAGAAGTCACATACAGAGGAGAAACAATAAGACTAAGCTCAGATTATTCAGCAGAAACCATGCAGGCAAGAAGGCAATGGGATGACATATATAAAATCTTGAAAGAAAAAAATTGTCAGCCAAGAATAATATATCCTGCAAAACTCTCATTCAGATTTGATGGTGAAATTAGGTCATTTCCAGATAAACAGAAACTAAAGGAATATGCAAAAGTCAAACCAAACTTACAAGAATTATTAAAGGGAGTTCTTCGATCTGAGGACAAACAGCTTAAGCCCTCAGGCAGGACCTAGGACCTAGGATGCAGGTTAACATGAACCAGATACCATTCTAGGAACTGAACTACAGACGACTTTCCAAAAACAAAAGATATACAACAGGGAATCAGAGAAATCAATCAAAGGATGACAACAACATCAAAACAATGAAAGAGGGAACAAACGGCATAGGTATAGAACCTTCTAAAGGAGAAGAAGGCAAGGCGATACCAAGTAACGGTAGACTGCTTCAAGATTATAAAGATAAGGGTAAAATTCATGGTAACCACAAAAAAAGTTAACAAACCAACTCATAAAAATAAAGACGAAAAACATAAAGTCTCAACAAAAACAAAACCTACAAAAACAAAAGAAATGAACACAAAATCCAAAAACAAAAGGAACTCAGCACAAGAGAGTAAGAAGAACAAAGAAAACTTCAGCATCACAAAAAAAAGCACTACAAAATGACAGCAACAAACTCACATCTATCAATAATTACACTGAACGTAAATGGACTCAATGCACCCATAAAGCGACGGAGAGTGGCAGAATGGATAAGAAAACAGGATCCATCTATTTGCTGTCTACAAGAGACACATCTTAGAAACAAAGATGTGAATTTATTAAAAATCAAAGGTTGGAAAAAAATATATCAAGCTAACAACTATCAAAAAAGAGCAGGAGTGGCAATTCTAATCTCAGATAAAATAGACTTTAAAACAAAATCTACCATAAAAGACAAAGAAGGACACTATATAATGATTAAGGGGATGATCCATCATGAAGACATAACCATAATAAATATCTATGCACCCAATGACAGGGCTCCAAAATACATAAAAAAAACTCTAACAGCACTGAAAAGAGAAATTGACAGTTCCACAATAATAGTAGGAGACTTCAACACACCACTCTCAGTAAAGGACAGAACAACTAAAAAGAAACTCAGCAAAGATACAGAAGACCTAAAGGACACAATCAGCCAACTGGACCTCATAGACATATATAGAACACTCCATCCAACCGCTGCAAAGTACACATTCTTTTCCAATGCACATGGAACGTTCTCCAGAATAGACCACATCTTAGGCCACAGAGCAATCCTCAACAAGATCCAAAATGCTGAGATAATTCACAGTATCTTCTCTGACCACAATGCCATCAAGGTAGAAATTAACACTAGAAAGAGCAAGGAAAAAAAATCAAACACATGGAAACTGAATAATAATCTGCTTACACATCAATGGGTAATAGAAGAAATCAGAGATGGAATTAAAAAATTCCTAGAATCAAATGAAAATGAAAACACATCATACCAAAACCTTTGGGACACAGCAAAGGCAGTCCTCAGAGGACAGTTTATAGCAATAGATGCACATATCAAAAAAGAAGAAAGGGACAAAATCAAAACATTAACTACAGAACTCAAACAAATAGAAAGAGAACAACAAAAAAAGCCTACAACCACTGGAAGAAAGGAAATAGTAAAGATCAGAGCAGAAATCAATGAAATAGAGAACAGAAAAACAATAGAAAGAATCAACAAAACCAAAAGTTGGTTCTTTGAAAGAATCAACAAAATCGACAAACCACTGGCCAGACTGACAAAAGAAAAACAGCAGAGGGCACAAATAACCCAAATAAGAAATGAAATGGGGGACATTACAACAGACCCAACTGAAATAAAAAGGATTATAACAGAATATTATGAAAAACTATATTCCAACAAATTTGAAAACCTAGAGGAAATGGATAAATTTCTAGAAACATACGGCCTACCCAAACTACAACAAAGTGATGTTGAAAATCTGAACAGACCCATAACAAGAGAAGAGATTGAAAAGGTAATAAAAAAACTCCCAACCAAAAAAAGCCCTGGCCCAGATGGCTTCACTGGAGAATTCTACAAAACATTTACAGAAGAGCTCGTACCAGTTCTACTCAAGTTATTTCAGAGCATAGAAGAGGAAGCAACACTTCCAAATTCATTCTATGAAGCCAGCATAACGCTGATACCAAAACCAGGCAAAGACATCACAAAAAAAGAAAATTACAGACCAATATCTCTCATGAATATAGATGCAAAAATTCTGAACAAAATTTTAGCCAATAGAATTCAGTATCATATCAAAAAAATAATACACCACGACCAAGTAGGATTCATACCAGGTATGCAAGGATGGTTTAACATTAGAAAATCCATCAACGTAATCCACCACATAAATAAAAGGAAAGAAAAAAATCACATGATTATCTCAATTGATGCAGAAAAGGCATTTGACAAAGTCCAACACCCATTCCTGATAAAAGCTCTCAATAAAATAGGTATAGAAGGGAAATTTCTCAACATCATAAAGGGCATCTATGCAAAACCAACAGCCAACATCATTCTTAATGGAGAAAGGCTGAAAACATTCCCCCTGAAAACAGGAACAAGACAAGGATGCCCTTTATCACCACTCCTATTTAACATTGTGCTGGAAGTTCTCGCTAGAGCAGTAAGGCAAGAGAAAGAAATAAAGGGCATCCAAATTGGTAATGAAGAAGTTAAACTCTCCCTGTTTGCAGATGATATGATACTATACATAGAAAACCCTAAAGACTCCACGAGAAATTTACTGGAACTAATAGAAAGATTCAGCAGAGTAGCAGGATATAAGATAAACATTCAAAAATCAGTTGGATTCCTATACACCAGTAAAGAGAACGATGAAAAGGAGATCAGGAAATCAATACCATTTTCAATAGCCCCTAAAAAGATAAAATACTTAGGAATAAATCTGACCAGGAATATAAAAGACCTATACAAAGAAAACTACAAAACACTGCTGCATGAAACCCAAAGGGATCTACATAAATGGAAAAACATACCATGCTCATGGATAGGCAGACTCAACATTGTGAAAATGGCAATTCTGCCTAAAGCAATTTACAAATACAATGCAATTCCGATACAAATACCAACAACATTCTTCAAAGAGATGGAAAAACTAATTATTAACTTTATATGGAAAGGGAAGAAACCCCGAATAAGTAAAGCACTACTGAAGAAGAAGAATAAAGTTGGAGGACTCACACTACCTGACTTGAGAACCTACTATACAGCTACAGTACTCAAAACAGCCTGGTACTGGTACAACAACAGAGACATTGACCAATGGAACAGAATTGAGAACTCAGATGTAAATCCATCCACCTACGGTCACCTGATTTTTGACAAGGGCCCAAAATACATCAAATGGGGAAAAGACAGTCTTTTTAACAAATGGTGCTGGCAAAACTGGATATCCATTTGTAGAAAAATGAAACAGGACCCATACCTCACACCATATACAAAAACTACTTCAAAATGGATCAAAGACCTGAATATAAAGCCTCAAACTATAAAATTCATAGAAGAACAAATAGGACCAACACTTCAGACCTTAATACATGGCATTAACAGGATACAAACCATAAACATCAACACAAAAAACCCAACAGATAAACTAGATAATTGGGATCTTCTAAAAATCAAACATCTATGCTCTTCAAAAGATTTCACCAAAAGAGTTAAAAGAGAACCTACAGACTGGGAAAAAATTTTTGGACAGTACAAGTCAGACAAAGGTCTAATCTCCATAATCTACAAGAAAATCCAACACCTCTACAACAAAAAGACAACCAATCCTATCAAAAAATGGGCAAAGGAAATGAACAGACACTTCACCAAGGAAGACATTCAAATGGCCAACAGACACATGAGGAAATGCTCGCGATCACTAGCCATTAGAGAAATGCAAATTAAAACCACAATGAGATACCATCTCACCCCGGCATTACTGGCACGAATCAAAAACACTGGAAATAACAAATGTTGGAGGGGCTGCGGGGAGACGGGAACTCTTATACACTGCTGGTGGGAATGCAAAATGATACAGCCATTTTGGAAAATGATATGGCGCTTCCTCAGAAAGCTAGAAATAGACGTACCATTCGATCCAGCAATCCCACTCCTAGGAATATATCCTAGAGAAATAAGAGTCATCACTCGAATAGACATATGCACACCTATGTTCATGGCAGCATTATTCACAATAGCAAAACAATGGAAACAACCTCGATGTCCATCAACAGACGAATGGATACACAAACTATGGTACATACACACAATGGAGTACTATGCAACGAGAAAGAACAATGAATCGGTGAACCATCTCATAACATGGATGAAACTGGAGGACATCATGCTGAGTGAAATAAGTCAATCACAAAAGGACAAATATTGTATGAGACCTCTATTGTAAAAACCCATGAAAAATTTCACATGCAAAATGTAACAATCCTTGTTGGTTACCAGGGATGGGGGGGGGGGGAATACTAAATAGGTAATAGGTAAGTGGTAACTTGGGTGAGAGATGAGATAGTACATAGTACAGGGGAAACTAACACAACCTGCACAAGGAAAGGTCATGGAGGCCCTATAGACACATCCAAACCCCCCGAGGGACTGAGTTGTTGGACGGAGGGCTCTGGGGACCATGATCTCGGGGAACATCTAGCTCAATTGGCATGACACTACTTATAAAGATAATGCTCTACATTCTACCTTGGTGAGTAGTGTCTGGGGTCTTAAAAGCCTATGAGCGGCCATCTAAGATACTCCACTGATCTCATCCCTTCGGGAACAAGGGAGAACGAAGAGAACAGGATACAAGGAAAAGATTAGTCCGAAGGACTAATGGTCCACAGCTACCAAGGCCTCCACGGGACTGAGCCCAGTACAGCTGGATGGTGCCCGGCTACCACCAATGACTCCTCTGACCAGGATCACAACAGAGGGTTCTGGGCAGAGCTGGAGTAGGATGTAGAGTATAATTTTAACTCCCAAAAAAAAAAAAAAAAAAAGAAGACCAGATATACTGGCCTAAAGAATACTAGAGAAACCTCGAGAGTGTGGCCCCCAGACACCCTTTCAGCTCAGAGGGGAAGTTACCTTCAAGGTTCGATGTTAAGCCTGGGAATGGACACCCCAGTAAAACTAAATGGGACTAACGATGTACAGGAGTCCGGTGACAAGGGCCAGAAGGCAGAGGGAGAGTAGGAAACTGATGATAAGGAACACAAATTGAATAAGGACACTGTCGATGTATTGTGAGATTGTTGACCACTGCTATAGGGCAACATTTGTAGTAACTATTAAATGGGAGGCTGTTTTGTCCTGTAAGCCTTCATCTTGGGCGAGAATGGCAGCACAATTGGAAGAGCATAGTCAATATCACTTAAATGTGTAAGTAAAAAGTTTTGAAATGGTGTTTAAATAAAATAAAAATAAATAAATAAATAAATAAACAAATGAGACTAAAGAGGTACAATAGTCCACTGACAAGGTCCAGAAGACAGAAGGGGACAAGGAAGCCCCCTGGTGATAGGGAACACAAGGTGGAGTAAGGATATTCTTGATGTGCTGTGAGATTGTTAACCATTGTCATAGGGCAACATGTGTAGTAACTGTTAAATGAAAAACTATTTTTTCTGTAAGCCTTCATCTTAAGTGAGAATAACAGCACAGTTGGAAGAGCGTAGTCAATGTCACTGAACTGTGAATGTAGAAATTTTTGAAACGGTGTATCTTTGGCCATCTGTAATTTTCATCAAAAAAAAAAGGTTGAGAATTTAGAGGCTTAATACGTTGTGGGGTTGTTAACCAATGTCAAAAAACAACATGTGTACTACTATTTCATGAGAAACTATTTGCTCTGTAAGCTTTCACCTGAAGTACAATAAAATATATATTAAAAAAAAAAAAAAAGAAAGAAAAGGGACACTGAAGCAGTGCATGGAAAGGGCAGAGGATGTCCCTATGGTTGTACTTTAAATAAGATGCAAAAGTTAAGCCTTAAAAAGCAAAGTGTGTGGTACATGGGATTGGTCATAGGTTTTGTTAATACGTCTTGGGAAAGAGTGCTAAAAGAATTTCATTTTTATGGATCCACAGCCACATATGGAAAATAGACGTCTGTGGAGCTAAATGACAATTTTTAAAATACTATATAGTAAAGTAGCACCTAGCTCGCAATATGGTTCTCTCAATTCTGCTATTTATACAGTAAATTGAGCCATTCATCTATTTACTCAATTTTCAACAAACATTTATGGAATAAAGATATAGAAATCATTTTTCCTGCTCTTAAGGAACACAGTCTATCAGGATAGACAAACAAGTAAACTAAATTACAATATAGTGCAGTAGGTACCATACTACAGGTAAAAACAAAGTACTGTGAAAGTACATGGGATACGAGTGGGGTTTGGACTAAGCTATGGACATAAAAAGGAGTGGACAGATTTAAAATATATTGGAAAGGTATAGAAACACAGGTTCGAAGCACTATCACACTGGATGTGTAATAGAGGAAGAAGATGGTGCCCAGGATAACTCCCAGGATTCTACCTTGAAAAAATGGATGAATGGATGGTGTCAGTTACTAAGGTTAGGAAGACTGAGGGAGGATAGGTTTGTAAGGGATGAAGGGTAGAAATCAGTAGTTCAGTTCTGGATGTGCCAGTGAGACAGCCATGCAGAGGAAGTGATAGGCAATTTGGATAAGTACGTATCAATTAGAGTAGAGGTCTTAAATTGAGATGAAAAATTAGGTGTCGTCAGCTAAGGGGTACTAGATAAAAGAAAAGAAGATGAATTAGTTGTGACCTTTCAAGTTTGAGGAGCCCTGGTGGCACAGTGGTTAAGAGCTTAGCTGCTAACCAAAAGGTAAGCAGTTTAAATCTACTTGATTCTCCTTGGAAACCCTATGGGGCAGTTCTACTTTGTCCTATTGGGTCGTTATGAGTTGGAATCAACTTGGGTTTTTAGGGTTTGAGAGCTTTGCAGTCATCCAATTGACTGTGTCTAACCGGTAGTTCTATAAATCCTCGAATGCTTAGAAGAAAGACCCAAGTTAGGAGCACATATTTTGGAGTCAAGAAAAAGGTAGACAACTAAAAGTCCTTTATCAAACCATTTTGATGATTCTAGAAATGGATTTGGGCTGTTCCAGAATCTCTATATCTTCCTCAAAAATGCACATAAGCATGGTAGCTAAGATGAATGATAAAAAGATTTAGATGAATGTTTTTGAGAAGGATTTTAACGTATGAGTGGGTCGGAGAAACAAGTAGATGGAGTGATCATTGGAGGACCAGTGGTGATGGGAAAAAAAGACAGGAAAATGACGAAGGAGAAGTGCTGAGATGACTAAGTAAGGAGCATGGGACAAGGGGGAAAGTGAGGCAGAAAGGTGAAGGACTGAAGGGAAGTCAGGAGCCCCCTCCTCTCTGGTGACACTGGTGAGGGTATTGGTAATACCGGTGTTTCCAGTTATTATGGATTGAACTGTGTCTCCGAAAAATATGTTTTGTAAATCCTAACCCCTATACCTGTAGATAGGAGCCCTGGTGACTGCTAACCGGAAGTTTGGCAGTTCTACCTCACCAGTTGCTCCTGGGGAGAAAGATGTGGCAGTCAGCTTCTGTAAAGATTTATAGCCTTGGAAACCTATGGGGCAGTTCTACCCTGTCCTATAGGATCACTATGAGTTGGAATTGACTCGATGGCAATGGGTTTGTTAACGAGTTTTATACCTGTAGATCAAAGGAGTCCTGGTGGTACGGTGGTTAAACACTCACCTGCTAACCAAAAGGTTGATGGTTCAAACCCGCCAGAGGCTCCGTGGGAGAAAGATATGCTTCTGTCAAGATTACAGCCTTGGAAACCCTATAGGGCATGTGATGGTTAAGGTTTTGTGTCAGCTTGACTGGGCCTTGATTCTCAGTGGTTTGGCTGTTATGTAATGATGTAGTTGGGCAGTTATGTAATAATGTAGTCATCCTCCATTTTGTGATCTGCTGTAATCATCCTCCATTTTATGATCTGATATAAGCAACCAATAAGTTGAAAAGGGAGTTTCCTTGGGTGTGTGACCTGCCTCCAGTATATAAATGGATGCTCCAGCAAGGCTTACTCTCACTCTGGATCCTTCACCCAGCTTGTCATCATCTGACCTGCAGATTCTGGGATTCTCCAGCTTCTGCAGTCCCGTGAGCCAGCAGCTTGCATCCTCAGCCCTGTGAGCCAGTGGTTTGCTGTCTGACCTGATTCACCAACTTCCACAGCCCCACAGGCCAGCAGCCTGTCATCTGACCTGCCGATGTGGGTTCTTCAGCCCCTCCAACCACGTGAGTTAGAAGAAGTCTCCACCCTGATGCCTGTGCCATGAATTTGGGACTTGTCAGCCTCCACAACCATGTGAGCCATTTCCTTGAGATAAATCTCTTTCTATCACAGACACATACACATAGATAATAGATGTACACATAGATATAGATACTCATTGCCATCGAGTCACTTCTGACTCATAGTGACCCTATAGGACAGAGTAGAACTTCCTCATACGGTTTCCAAGGAGCAGCTGGTGGATTCAAACTGCTGACCTTTTGGTTAGCAGCTGAGTTCTTAACCACTGCGCCATCTACGAGTTGGAGTTGACTTGACGGTAATGGGTCTGTAGATAGATAGATAGGTAGATAGGTAGGTATGTATGTAGGTAGGTAGGTAGGTAGGTAGGTAGGTAGGTAGGTATGTAGGTAGGTAGGTATGTAGGTAGGTAGGTAGGTAGGTAGGTAGGTAGGTAGGTAGGTATGTAGGTAGGTAGGTAGGTAGGTAGGTAGGTAGGTATGTAGGTAGGTAGGTAGGTATGTAGGTAGGTAGGTATGTAGGTAGGTAGGTAGGTAGGTAGGTAGGTAGGTAGGTATGTAGGTAGGTAGGTATGTAGGTAGGTAGGTAGGTATGTAGGTAGGTAGGTAGGTAGGTATGTAGGTAGGTAGGTATGTAGGTAGGTAGGTATGTAG